>CM059189.1:87025401-88359364 GCA_030323885.1 Branchipolynoe longqiensis
CACAATGGAAACTTATACCTAGATACAGTAGGGTATGCACAACATTTATTTCAGAAACATCTAAGTGTAAAGACTAGGACTCGAATCTGTGGTTGTGTAGGCAGGCCATAGTGAAATCAATACAGACAAAGAGAAAGGAAGAGTATAAAGTGTAAAAGAAGAGAGAGACTCAAGCCATCTGGTTTATTATTTATATGGTTACATAGGTTCAATGTAGAGTATCACACCACCACTTTCCCCCAATGGGAAACAAGCATTCTTGGCCCTACAATAAAGATCCAGCATTCCTGGTCCCCATGGCTACCAGTGGTCTGCCCACCGCCACCAAGCTGTATGCCCCCCCCCCCCCTCTTGGCCACCACCAACCTTGACCCTGAGTGTGGTGATCCTACCCAGCAGGGGTAGGCCCTGAGTGCGGTTACACCCAGCCCTGCCAGCACCACTATGTCTATTTACATCCAACTCAGGCACTACCAGTACCTACATATATATATACATACATGCGCTTGGTCACATACACCTGATTAGGAATAGAACATTTGCATTCCGCCTCATGCTGTAAATCGGAATATTTTACATAAGGTCATATCAAGGCAGGCACCGACTTGTTATAGTCCGCACTCATGGCACTCCTGGTGACTTTATATTGATAGTCAAACCAACGCCTTACAAAACTGATACTTGCTTGGCGCTCGACATTGCTTGGAGAGTGCAAATAATGGTCAGCTCAGGATAATGTGACTGAGTCGGATATCAGATCATGGTGCCATTGTCCTGGTTTGTTAGTGGGATACCACTATAAGAGTCACAATGAATATGCACTCTCACAAGTCGGTACACATCCTTATATGACCTTAGATGTTGTTAGGAAGTGAAACTGAACACACAAAGAAACGACATATATACACATGTCTCAATAAAGCATGATCAGTGACACGGACAGCGACTGACAATGACAATGACAATGACAATAATTGTGTGCAATGATAATATGACTAAAATCATTGTCACTCTCACTATGAAGTCGCCATGAGTGTGCAATGTCACAAGTGGGTACCCGTTCTCACATGCACTTAGATGTTGCCAGGACGTAGCACTACAACAAACCACCCAACTAACCAACAAACCCTCAGCCGGCTCATACGAGGGCCTGGGAATATAATGATAAGATTCCAGACTAAGCTGCTTTACAAGGCCAAATCTCACGTGGCCTGACGACTATGGGAAAATGTTCGTCACCCCCAAGGGGGCGTTGGCTCCCATATAGGCGGTCCATACATTGACTGCGAGATGACCCTGTGTTGGTGGTGGGTGAGGGGAGGGGCTGCTTCACTAACACTTCGCTGGCCAGTTTCACAAACTTTTTTTTACTAGTTACACTACTCCATATATGAGTATTTTTTAATATTTAAAAAATATTTTTAAATTTTGTAGTTCACTTCTCAGAAATCACACAGGGAATGGGTTCGATAGATGGGTTGCATAGGATAAACTTATACGTATCTGAACGATCACTTAGGGGAATATATATTATCGTAAGCATTGTGTTTTTTTCATTCTCCTTTTCTTCATCCACTGTAATTAAATTTGTATATAATTGTAACCGTATATAATGAGGATATTGAAATAAATTTCATTGTGTTGAATTGAATTGAATATTCCGCCTTGATATATGGATTGCACTGTTAGTTAAATTTGTCTATAGGGTAACATAGCCCCCCCCCCCCACCCTCACGCCCAACCCTCATCCCCCTCACCCCCACCTCTTATCAGCCCCCTGGGTCAGCGTCGCATCATGATGGTCGGAGCGGGAAGTCAGCCTGTGGCCTGTCATGCCAGTAGTGCCCTGCTTAAACCCCACTGGCTTTCTTCAGTAAAAAAAAAAAATCCCTTTCAAAAATCATTAAAACTCGTCTATGTATGTGCCCTTGTCATACAGGAACCAGAGTGCATCGCAATGTTTGGGAATCAGTTATGTATATAGGAGCCGTAAAGATATGACATTGTCTCAAAAGACGGGATCACGGTTCCGACTGCGCATGCGCTGAAAACGGCATTGGCAGCAAAGCAAATGCGAATGGCCATTGAGTTTGTTGATATGCCTAGGGAAAAACTTTGATTTGATTCAAAATGAATAGAAATAGATAGAAATTTGGCATAAATATGTATGCACAGATGCAATATAATGATTTGATGATTATAGCTGAGCAAAACTAGCCATAGTTAAACATTTTGAGCTAATAAACGTACAATTCCATACAAAACAATCAGTGATATCCACATCACCAGTATTAATTCTTCTTCTAAATATTAAAATGCCAAATGTGACAACATACACTTGTTTCAGAGAAATATATAACCAATATCTGATTAACTCTACTAATGTTCTAGTTCCACATATGTCATTACCCATAGGATATAAATAAATACATGAATAAAATAAGTAACACTGACTCTGGCTATGGCTCTAACACTAGTTTGAGTGCCCAGATGTGTCTAAATCTAAATGCACATGGCATAAGATGTGCATATTATATTGATGTAAATGCAATGCTGGATACAAGATTAATATCTTAATTTATTATATATAGGTTCTGGCTACAAATGACAAAGAAAGAGACAAGATAGTAATGGGTTGGCAACTTTATATATCAGTATATATCGACCAATGGCTTGGGCACCCCATACCGTAAAAGGAAAATTATGAAGAGTGGGATGAGTCAAACGCCCAGCAGCTGCTTATTTAGGCCGGCGCAGGACCACATCACATGAAGCAGCACAGCTCCGCAGCACAAGGAGCACAATAATAGATAGATATGAGAATTCAAACAATCACATAGCAATAAATATATTAAATAAAACAAGCAAAGTGTATTTTCCGTTGCCTATAGACGTATAATGTTTAGTTGGCATGAGCTGAAACTAGCACATTTCAGGGCTGTGCCATGTGCTTCTCGCGGGTTTGTTTTGCTTTGACGCATCCAACAATGCACCGCGCTGCTGGAACGGTGATGTAGTCTAATGATAGCATTGCCCTGTGTATGTATATGTGTATGTATATGTGTATGTATATGTGTATGTATATGTGTATGTATATGTGTATGTATATGTGTATGTATATGTGTATGTGTATGTATATGTGTATGTATATGTGTATGTGTATGTATATGTGTATGTATATGTGTATGTATATGTGTATGTATATGTGTATGTATATGTGTATGTATATGTGTATGTATATGTATATGTGTATGTATATGTGTATGTATATGTGTATGTATATGTGTATGTATATGTGTATGTATATGTGTATGTATATGTGTATGTATATGTGTATGTATATGTGTATGTATATGTGTATGTATATGTGTATGTATATGTGTATGTATATGTGTATGTTATGTGTATGTATATGTGTATGTATATGTGTATGTATATGTGTATGTATATGTATAATGTATATGTATATGTGTATGTATATATGTATATGTATATGTATATGTATATGTGTTGTGTGTATGATATCTATATATATATGTATATGTGTATGTGTATGTATATGTGTATGTATATGTGTATGTATATGTGTATGTATATGTGTATGTATATGTGTATGTATATGTGTATGTATATGTGTATGTATATGTGTATGTATATGTATATATATAGATTATATGCCGCATATATAGGAATGCGTGGCTATGGGGAGCTAAGTGCATTTTAAATGGGTTCACATCATATGGCGTGCGGATACTTGTCACAGATTTCTTTTGAAATGTTGACAGTGACTCCTGTAGATGGGATCGCACTAAGATGTGGATATGGTAAACTAGTTCTTGTTTTTATTCACTTTGTTGGCGTTGGTGTTGGATGCCGTACTAGTAGGCATATTGGATGCTATTGCCATTTGCCATTTGCTTTGTGTTTAGTGATAAAGTACTTCGAAATAGTTATCAAAGTGTATGAATTACAGCGTTATAGGGACTCACACACACATTGTATGTTGGGGTTTTACACCCTAGCAACATCTACGGTCATACCATAACAGGTATCGTTGATCTGTGACAGTGTTCTATACTGCTGCCGATTGCAATACTCGGAAGGTGCATATCAGGCACAGAAGTAGGTCACAAGGTTGGTTGGTTGTTGGAGTTTTACATACTGGCAACATGTAAGTTCAGATCAGGATGGGTACCGAGTTGTGACAGTGTGCACTCACGATGCCTTTATAGTGCTGCCCCACTGGGAGACCAGGCTGCCAGCACCCTGACCCAATATCCCACTCATTTAAATTATCCTGCGCCAACCAGTCCTTGTTCTATTCAAATAGCTCGGAAGTGACAGGTATCAATTTTTTAAGTCATTGGTTTGACTCGACCGGGAACCGAACTCTCGATCTTCCACAGGGGAAGCCTGTGCTCTACTAATTCTGCTACGGCGCCCAGTGGTAGGTCATAAGGCCAGGTACTTTTATCTTTGAAGAGAGCGATGAAAAGAACAGATCATAGAACATGATGATTGTATAGGTCATGTTGTGTGTGTAGCAATTGCTAACATTGCACAGTAATAATAACGCTGTGCCACCGAATATTTCTGCAACTCGGGACGCAGGAACTGATTGCTTTTGCCGTATTTCCTCCATACTGAGGCAATGCCTTCGTAATGCCCTGGTCTAATGTAATTAGGAGCGAAATAATCTGCTATGACGTTGATAGAAACTAATTTGTGTTTGGATTATTGGTAATGAACATGATCTGATTAGGAAACGCGACAACCCGATGGCGTGTCTGAGCAAAGATTACATGTCTTGTTCTTATAGTCGATTCACTAACACATTGTCGACTGTTGTCCTTGAACGTGAGGGATGTTCCATAACGTAGCTTGACTTAAATTTAAGAATGTGACACTGTCAATTTTTTCAACACAAATTGATCACCAGTTTTTGCCGCAAGTACTAGAATTTACCTCAGCTCATGCAGTCAGCCGACTATCGCCAATTTTCTGTGTCCCCCCCCCCCCCTCGTGACTGCCTGTTTGCTACTATGTTTATATGAGGTATAAAGGACTTATGCAGATATTATTCATGCATGTGATGATCTTGCTTATTATTATTATTTGTTATTGTCTTCTACTACTGCTCCTGTCACCTGTGTTGAACCAGATGGGATGGCCGAATTAGTTAGAGCATCCGTCTCCCGTGTTGGTAGACCATGGGATCGTGGGTTCGAGTAAAATGAATGACTGAAATATTTATACTTGTTGCTTCTTAGCCAGGCGCTCAGCATTATTAAGATAGGGCAAGGACTGGTTGGCTCAGTGTCAGGATAATGTGACTGACTGGGATATAAGGTTGCTGGTCTGGTCTCCCAGTGGGGCAGCACTATAACGTTGCCATGAGTGTGCACTGTCAGAAGTCGATACCCATCCTGATGACCTTAGATGTTGCTAGGACGTAAAACAACAAAAAACTAACAAATAACCTCCTTTGATATGCTCCTCTGTAGTATGGGTTACTGTAAGCTGGGGTGCGGCCTGAAGAGTGGGAGGTTTGCTTCCAAGCAACACCCTTAATACTCCTCCCGTCCTCCAGGTGGCCCCTCACCACCCTACTATCTGCCCATTCTGCCACCGATTTTGGTCAATAAAATGTAACTGTAAGTCTTACGGGCCACCCAGAGCCTTAGGCTCGATCCATATACTTCTCTCTTATCTCCTTTTCATTATTAATACACATTGAAAGAGATTAACAGGGGGTATTGACTGCAATGTTGCAATACACGTAGTTGTAGGATAAATTACAATTTGAATATCGAACTATATTCTCCCATAAGCTACTCATGGTGATGTGTCTTAACTGCATAGCTGACAGGCCCTTACTGCTATACCCTTAATTGGTGGTTGTTTGGGTTTTAGGGCCTGTAAACATCTAAGGTCATATTAGGACAGGGAATTTGAATGGGGAATTATATGAACAGGGCATCACGCTGTGATACAAGGTCTCATTGTTTCATGGGCTTCCTTTGCTAGCAGAACGAGAAATCTATCTATATCTCTTGTTGCTTTCTGTAGTTTGTTTATCTGTATATTGGAGCTTAATGTCCTAACAACGCCCAAGGTAATATCAGAACAGGTACCGAGTTCTGACCGTGTTCACTCATGGTGTCCACCACATATTGCTGTCCCACATAGAACATTCGGGCCACCGGCACCATGACCCGATATCCCGCTCAGTTAGATTACCCTGACACTGACCTAACCAGTCCTTGTCCTGTGCTAATAATGCCAGGCGATAGGCTAAGTAGCGACAAGTATCAGTTTTGAAACGTCATCGGTTTTATCACTTTAAATTGGCTGGCTTTAAACCTCACGACCTTCCACACAGGAAGCCAGCCAGTGCTCTTACTGATACAGCCATCCCAGCCATTGCTTTCTGTGGAGTATTTTCCTTGTTGTCAGGTTGCCTAGTTGCTGTAGTTTAAGGTCCTGGCAACATCTAAGGTCATATCAGGATGAGTACCTACTTGTGACAGTGTGCACTGATGGCAATTTTATATTGCACTGATGGCAATTTTATATTGCTGCCACACTGGGAGACAAGCACTATAACCTGATATCCCACTCAGTCACATTATCCTGACACTCAGCCAACCAGTCCTTGCCCTATCATAATAATGCCGAGCATCTGGCTAGGAAGTGACTAGTATTAATATTTAAGTAATTGATTTCACTCGACCACGGATCAAACCCCTGGGTCTGAATCCCATGATCTCCCAAAACTGGAGACAGATGCTCAACTCATTTGATCATCCCATCTGGTACTAGTTGGTGGTTCCGGTGCGTTCAAGATAAGGGAAATGAAGATGAATTGAATCAGCTGGTTTATTGGTTGCGGTAATGTGAGAAAGTGCACCTGACAGTGGATTTGATGGTAGAAGACATGCCACTAAGTAAGAGATGGTGATCACCGATTACCAGACTTTAGAACATAGAGAAAGTTATTTGGTAAAGAAATAAAGCAGTTCGATGTGATGGGATTGTTTTCAGCTTTGCAATTGGTCAAAGATCAAAAGTTCAAAAGTTCAAAAGGTCAAACGGTCTTGAATGCAAGCATTTTTGCTGAATTGAACTAAGTCATATCTTTGAATAGATGTTACTTTTCAGTTAAAGTTGCATAACCTATGGAATTTTGTTATGATGTACAATTAGAGCCTACTGTGATATAGGTTATATTTTAGGGAATAAGTTTCATGGTAATTAGCTGAGGATAGAGAAACTTGGAGTACAACTATACAACATAATTTGTCTGTGTTATACCAGATGAAGACAAGTGTGATAGGTCATTGCTATGTTAACAAGATTATGTTGGCACCTACCAAGCACACAAAGTTTTTATTTTTTATTTTATTTTATATTTCTTTATTGAGGCTGTATTTATAGTGTCCATAGCATATACGCCAGGGTATTCAGGCTTGTTTTCAATGCTGGCCAGCTGTAGTGTTGGTATTATCTTATCACACAGTAGCTGCTGATAAGGTATTTGATTGCCTGCATTTCAGTAGAAGATAGATAGTTGGTTGGTCTGGTTTTGGATTTTCTTGGCATATATGTGTTTTATTTTTTCTACTCTTAGTACTAGTCTAGACTACTCCTATTTACATATCATAGGCTTCTACATAGCTGTGTGGTGTGCTATCTGGCTACTTTTGGCATGGTTACCTTCCATTGGGCGTCCTGCTGGTGGGCCGTGACATATCACCCGGCCCTTTGCAGTGCAGCTTAGTGGGTGTTTCCTAGTCTTATTTTGCACAGATATTCTTTGTATGTTTTTAAGTCAGGAATTTGTCATTCCTTTACTGTTTGGGCATTCCACACCTTGGCAGCCATTTCCAGCATGCTTCTCTCATGAGCTTTTATTTGGCTTCTGGTCTGCTTTAGCAGTGGTGCATTATTTGCTCTAGTAGCCCTTTGTGGTTTTGTTAGGAGTTTATTGTCTTGACTATAGCTGTATGCTATTGTTTTCAGATGAATTATTTTCCTATTTTCTAGCAATTTTACTTTGGTTTTTTGTGTATGGCATAGGTAGGGTGCAGCTTGTCTACTCTGAGGCAGATTTTCTGCGCTCTGTTCTGTAGTGTTTGCAGTTTTTTTAGAAGTTCTTTTTTCACACTCATGTAGTTTACATCTCCATAGTCAAAATAAATGAGTATTAAGTGCACCGGTATCCATGTTGAATGCACATATTCAATTCTGTCTAAATAAGCATTTTGGTTTTAAAAGTAGACTTTCATTTGACCATCTAAATTTAAGATAAATTAAATTGTATTAAAAGTGTTATTTCGTTATTAAAATAATTCAGTATCCATATATCAATTCAACAGACATGTTGGTTGGTTCTTGGACTATTAGACCCTGGCAACATCTGATGTCATATCACCACGGGTACCGACTTGTAACAGTGTGCACTCATGGTTACTTGATAGTACTGCAACACTGGGAAATAAGGATGTCAGCACCATGACCCGATATCTCACTCAATCACATTATCTGAACACTGAGCTAACCGATCCTTGCCCTATCCTAATAATGCCAAGTGCCAGGAAGCAACAAATATCAATTTTATAAGTCATTGGTTTGACTTGACGGGAACCCAACTCGCGATGTCCCGCACGATAGGCCCATGCTCCACCGATTCAGCCATCACACCTGGTAAAGGGGCTGTCACATTGCGACATATCGTGCCAATGTACGCCGATGTATGTGATTTTTGGCCACTACATCAGGATATGTCAAATGTGTTAAGTGTGTGTTAGGCACTCGTTGGTACACGTCAATGTATGTTGGCGTTCGTTGAGATACGGCGTCACGCGTCAGGGACTCGGCAAAGTTTTGTGCATGCACAAAACCTTCGACCTATGACAATGTTCGACAACGTGTGGATTTTAGTCCACCGTACATTATGTATATGTTAGGCATATGTTGATGTATGTTAGACGTACGTTAGACAAATGTTTTTCACTACGTTGCACTACTTTGACCTATGTTAAATGCAGTGGGAATGTACAACCCGCGTACTGACAACATATGGATAACATATGTCTAACATATGTTTGACATACGTAATGTATGAGGCGTAGTTCTCTCGATTGAATAACGTATATACGGTTCACCGGCGTTCTGTGAATGTACCGTGAGCGTAATTCGAAGTTTTTTGTCTGGAAGCACATTGGTCGTAATGCGAAGCATTTCGTTTGATGCGAGGGAAGGGAGAGCGACTCACCCCCCCCCCTCTACCCGGGCCTTCACCCAGCATTCGCGCCTCGCGCGACGCCCGCTGCTCACCCTCGCCCTCCCCCGGCCCTGAGCGACTCACGCCTCTCCTGCCACTGCTCACTTTCCCCCTTATAAGGCCGCCCGGCCCCCTCCCTCAGGCACTCAGCCTCCAGCCGCCCTCCAGCTCTCTGCCCTCCAGCTCTCTGCCCCCTCTACCAACTCTGACACTGCTCCTTCTGAGCCCCTCCTCTATTTATCCTCTGCTCCTCATGAGCCCCTTACTGTATTGCTCCTCACGAGCCTGTTGCTCCTCATGAGCCCCTCTTATTGCTCTCAGCCTGTGTTACCTCCTCTGTTGCCCTGCTTGTACCGTTACCTTACATTTTTCTCATTGTTTGTGCTCTTCTCACTGTTCTCTGTATTTGCCCGAGGCGTCACAATAAACGCCTCAGTTTTCCCACATCCGCCTCTGTTCTTCCTTCTCGCGCATCAGCCATACGTTGGCCATATGCTATGTATATGGTATGTATATGTCCAACTTTGCCCCCCTGCCGAAAAGGTTGACCCTTCTTGACGTAAAAAAGTGATTTTACACGTTGGCCACGTGCTTGCGAGATGCATCATAATGTGACAGGGCCTTCAGAACATCTGACTTCCTTCTGTCTGGCGTCTTACCAGCACCAAGTATTACTCACCCCTCTCTAAGAAGCCCCCACCCCCCGATCCCCACCCCAAACAATAGTTAAATCCTGAGGGCGAAAACTCCTAACGCATAGAGGTGAATCCAATTGAAAGAGGAAAATGTGCTATTCCCTCGAGGGCACCGAGTTGGAGGGGAATAGTTTCAATCATTTCCGGTTGGAATTTCCTTTAAAGCGCTGCTACATTAATTATGGCGCGGCACACCGGAGGTCTCCCCCTCTCCACCTGGCGGTATTTACTGAAGTTACAATTGAACCTTACTCCTCCTTACCGTCATAGTCCTAGACTCCCAGCCCCATCCCCCGCCGACTACGATCTTTCCCCCCCCCCTCCCCGTGTACCATCTTAGTCCCTCACCGCCACCAGACTGCCTCCCAGCACAGGGAAATAGCACAAGTTTTCAAACTTGAATATATAGCCGTGTTCACACGGGCAATGTAAATCGATTCGTAGAAAGCGACTTGCCTAGTTCGCCTCACATTTCTCGTGTGAACGGACGTCTGAGGCGGATTAGGGCTGAATCGATTCACGTGATGCGCATACTGTAAACCACCTCGCGAGGTAGTTTACGTGAGGCGATTTCTGTGATTCGATTTATTTTGCCCGTGTGGACGCACTGAGGCGGATTAAGCACCTCACACGCATGCGCAGTCGACACCTCAGTTTGTTGACTTTCCGGTCGATCAAAAGCACATATTATATAATTTAGTCTATGAAGCCGCTAGCTGGGCACAGATATTTTTTTTATCATTTATTTTAACGTTTTCACTGCCCAGCAGAAGTTTTGACTGTTCCAAACCAATACGGTTCAGTCCATACATATCTAGGTCGAACCCATATTCTCTAGTGCCGACATCGACAAACCCAAACTGGCGCTGGTTAGTATCGACTTGCTCATGCGCAGATTTCGATTTCCGGCCCAAGTACTGCCCGTGTGAACAGGCCGCTAATTCGACTCACCTGATTCGATTTGTCTGATTCGCCTCACATTGTCAGTGAATATGTTCTGTTCCCCCACCCACATAGCTCATTCTCCGAAAAGAACATTGCTTCCCCATCTGATTCTATTGATATTGTATTTTATATTGCTCACCAGTAGAACTCTACAATTTGAAAAAAACGAACATGGTATTGATCATTTCAACATAATGTTGCTTGCTATATCGGCAGTGTTATATGGGTTAGAGGTCCTGTAATTTTTTATTAAATATAATATGCTGATGAGTATAATGTACCTCACTTTTAGTTTGAAGTACCTGTGATTTAAAATGGCATTCTTTTAAAAAACACTGACCCCACTGACCCCACTGACTTCAGTGAGAACAGGTTATATTAAATTAGTATTGTATGTTCTGCGATGTACCAACACACACTTAATAAGTGCCCCAGTATCAACCTTGGATATATGAGTTTAAATCTTCAACATTTCGGAACTTGGGGTACAACTATGGCTCTTGCTGATGCAGCCATCCCAGCGATTGCTTTCTGTGGAATATGTTCCTTTTTGTCAGGTTGCCTAGTTGTTGTAGTTTAAGGTCCTACCAACAGCTAAGGTCATATCAGGATGGGTGCCTACTTGTGACACCAAAAACTGGTTAGCTCAGTATCAGGATAATGTGACTGAGTTGGATATTAAGCCATGGCGCCGACGGCCTGATTTCCTAGTTGGGCAGCACTATAAAGTCCCCATGAGTGCACACTGTCACAAGTCGGTACCTGTCCTGATGTGACCTGAGATGTTGCCAGGATGTAAGACTCCAAGAACCAACCAACCAACTTAGAACCATTCTGTGCGATTAGATTGAAGACATATTTTAATCAGCAATATTCTGAATGCTGTCAGATTATGCTCCATGTTCAACCTGATGGACTATGTCCCAACCCGGTCAAATTGAAATTATGGTGCAAACCTTAATTAAATTAATTTAAGTCAGGACAAATCTGTAGTTAGTCCATGTCATTACACGTTATTGCACGCAACAGCAGTTCATCTTTGACATTCTTAAACAGTCCTGAGTGCATCTTTAAGTGTTCTGTCCTTATCATATTTTGATTGGGTTCTTGAAGAAAATCTGAATTACAAAATCTCAATGGCACGTTATGTTCAGAATTCCTAATTGATAATGCGCTGAAGGATTTAGGGATCCCTGACTAACCACAATAAAGAACCCGCTGCTACCAGTACTCCAAGAACAGTTGCCTCGGAAGCAATAACCAATGCGGTAAAGTGATTGCTTCGCTGGCGCGAGATCGTGCGTTCTATGCAGAGCCAAGTAATTATCAAACCAAGGATGTCTCTTGTATATGCCTGGCAGTGGACATTACTAGGATGGTGCAATTACTGGTTGCCTCCTTGTTAGAATAATGTGACTGAGTGGGGTATCGTATAATGGTACAACCGGTATGGTATACCAGTGGGACAGCACTATAAAACCTTGACGCTGAAAATGAAATTTTATTCAGAATAATAAAATCAGCTAACAACAAAATTTAAAATATGAGGGCCCAAATTGTTCCAGTGTCGCAAGACGTTGTGATATGACCTCAGATGTTGCTAGAGTGGACAACCCGCAATTAGTGATTGACATTCCCCCCCCGTCCCTCCGTCCCCCAAGTGTATCCCTCAAACACAGTAAAAACTCACCAGATGGGATGGCCGAATGAGTTGAGCGTCCGTCTCCCGTTTTGGTAGATCGTGGGATTCGAACCCACGCCACTGTACAGTTACCATAAGTGTGCAGTATGGCAAGTGGGTACCGGTCCTGATATGACCTTAGATATTGTCAGGATTTAAAACTCCCACAACCAACCAACCAATCAAACAGTATAAATTCTCCTATAATCGCTCCTTCGGTTCCTAAGGGGTAATATTTTTCGCCGGTTCTGATTCGTTAGTTCAACGGCTACCAGCGAATCCAACATAGGCGATTGTGGATCTCACACGTTTTGATCTTCTGGTGAGCAGCAAGCACCCGAGTGGCAGTGGTTGCGCTTTCTTCCCATGGATAATGTTAATGACGCTAGTGGCAATCCAGGGGTTGAAATTATTGAATTAATCATAAAGCCCCCTGTGATGTAGACAGTGTGCGATAGGGAGCGTCTGCCAACCAGGTCAGGATCGAGGAACAATTGATGCGCCGACCGTGAGCCGCTCGACGGGCGGCGCGGCAAACAAACAATTCGCCGACTTATTCAATAACATTAGATACACAGTGTAAGCTCGCTTTTCGAACAGCTGGCTTTTTGAATAAATTGATTCACGAATATTTTTGTTTAAAATAAAAAGTGCATCGGATTCCGAATGCATTCTCGGATTATGAACAACCGTTATTGAGTCGAGTACTGTGAAGAAACTGAAAACAGGAATAAACCACAATTTCAGTTGGCTGATGTACTTATGGGGGCTGGGATAGAACAAAGACTGGTTGGTTCCATTTTAATATAATGTTCCTGTGTGGGATATCGGGCCATGATATCTGCGGCAT
Source organism: Branchipolynoe longqiensis (assembly GCA_030323885.1). NCBI lineage: Eukaryota > Metazoa > Annelida > Polychaeta > Phyllodocida > Polynoidae > Branchipolynoe > Branchipolynoe longqiensis. Next base: position 87,038,859 of record CM059189.1, read on the forward strand.
AGTCTCCCAATGGGCCAGTACTATGAAGTCACCATGAGTGTGCACTCTCAGAAGTTGGTACCCGTCCTGATATGACACTATGTCTTGGTAGGATGTAAAACCCCAGCAAACAAACTGCAATCATTGCAAGGACTGCAGGAGATATCCCCACAATGTACACGTGTGAATCTCAATGTGGATCGATGTAACAATCGGAGTAATATACCCCTGACTCATTGAGTGAGTTTGTTTAATTATTGGTGGTCACTCTCTTAAGGCTCAGTCAGACCTTACCGGATTGGGGTACCGGATAGAAAATGGACACTGTCCGTTGAGATATGTAAATGTCCGGTTTATATACAGTATGCATCCAGCCTGTCTGTTCTCTGTCCAGTGGTGTCCAGTGTGTATGTTGGCAAGTTTTGAACATGCACAAAACTTGTACCGGACACCGCCGGACTGACACGTTATGTCTCCGGTTTGCTTCCTGCCGAGTCCATTGATGGTGTTGCGGGAATTCGGTCAGTATATGTTTTCGGTGCGTCCATGCGAAACGTTTGTTTGTTGTTTTATGTCCTAGCAACATCTAAGGTCATATCAGGACGGGTACTGACTTGTAATAGTGCACAGTCATGGCGATTTAATAATGCTGCCTCACTGGAAGACCAGGCCGCCAGCACCATGACCTGATATCCCACTCAGTCACATTATCCTGACACTGAGCCAACCAGTCCTTGCCCTATGCTAAGTGCCAGGCTAAGAAGCAATTTTTAAGTCATCGGTTTGACTCAACCAGGGTTCGAACCCACGACCCCATGATCTACCAACACGGGAGATGGACACTCTAACTTATTCGGCCATCCCGTCTGGTCACACTCCGGTTTGTGTCCGGTCCGTGTCCAGTTGATGTTCAGTCCGTCCGTTAGACATTCGGTTGTTATCCGGTCTCGTCCTGTTCTCGTGCGTTGGCCATTCATTAGTGTCCGTTCCTTGTCCGTTAAGCGTTCGTTTCGTCCCACGGCCTTTGACCCAATAGCGCAACATTTCAACATATTTCAACACATTTCGATACATTTCGATACATTTCGATAATTTTTTATACATTTCGATACATCTTGATACCGAAAGCCTCCGGACTAGACAATTCTTTGTCCGGTTATGTCCGTTGCCCAATCCGGTAAGGTGTGACAGGCACTTTATACATGAGGTGCACTAACAATCACCCCTCATCTTCCATTCTCTCTTAAGCCTCAGTCATACCTCACCGGATTGAGGAACCGGACAGAAAGCGGACACTGTCCGGTGATGTACGGGAATGTACGGTTTATATACAGTACCCATCTGGCATGTCCATTCTATCTCTGGTGGTGTCCGGCGGTGTCCGGTCCAAATTTTGAACATGTTCAAACCTTGTACCGGACACCGCCGGACAGACGTGTATGGTTGGTTTCCGGTGTAAGTCTGTTTTGTCCATTTCATGTCCATTACTCATCCGTTAGGTGTCCGTTTTGTATCCTGAAGAGTCAGTTGATGGTGCTGCGGGAATTTGGTCCGTCAGTTTTTGGCGCATCCGTGAATAGTCCGGTAGGTGTCCGGTTGGTGTCCAGTTGGTGTCCAGTTGGTGTCCGGTGGGTGTCCGTTTGGTGTCCGGTCATCCATTTGACGTCCGTTTGACATCCGTTTAACTATTCGTTAATGTCTGTTTAGCATCCTTTTAGAGTCCGTTTAGCGTCCGTTTCGTCCGGCGACCTTTGCAACAGTTTGACACCGGACACTACCAGACACTACCGGACTAGACCGGACTAGACAATTCTTTGTCCGGTGGTGTCTGGTACTCAGTACGGTAATGGGCCTGTCACACTACAACGCTTCTCTCGGCGACCCGTCAGCGTTGAAAGTATTATGTTGCGCGTCGAGAAACGTCAAACTTTTCGGCGGTTTGCGGGAAAAGATCGGCGTCAGCACGGCGCGTTATGCGCGCGCGGCCAACGTGTGTCGACGGGCTGGGGAAAAAAAAGAAAAGAAGTTTGGCGCGACGTCTTCATTTAACCTTAAATGTTGCTAGGACGTAAAACAAAAACGGCCCAGTTTGCGCAACGCGTGAGCAACGACCCTCCCGCACGCGCACCGTCTTCCTAGCGTTCCCATAACGTTATTCGTTATCCAACGCAGCGCGATGCGCGCCTAACGTCCTCCTAGCGTTCTTACCCATTTAGTCCCGCGCGTTGCCGGTCGCTGGGAGTTTTTGACATGTTCAAAACGATCGGCGACCAATAACGCGCGCCGACGTTGTCCGCCGACCATCAACGTCCAAAATAGTGTACCGACATGTACCGACGCGCCGATAACACGCCACCAGCGCTTCTCCATATTTCACCAAATATCGCCCCAAAACACCACACGTTGACGGGTCGCCGGCGAGAAGCGTCGTAGTGTGACAGCCCCATAAGGTCTGACTGGGCCTTTACACATTGCTTCCCCACCCGCACATGGACCTTCCCATAACCGGCTTTTTCCAGTTACCCCATGAGATCCAAGGAAGCTGGTCGATCTGTCCTTCTAGCGTGATATTGATAAGTTTGTTGGAGCTGCTACTTTTTTGTGCTGATTTGCTACATAATGGACATATGGTCGGAGTTCCACGATATCTCTATTATGTGCGTGTGTGTCTGGACGAAGGCACGACACTGAAATCGAGAGACGCATTTACTCTTCAGTTTAATCAAGGTGTTTGTGGGGGGTTTGCGTGCTAGCAACAATATATGGTCATACCAGGAAGGGAAAAACGCAAGGCAAAACGATTACGGCAAAACCTAGTACAACTATAAGCCAGTGAATAATACTCGTACGGGGTGATGAGAATGAGAACAATACACAACATGAGACATCATTTGGTACAATGGACTTTATTTATTAATCATGTAGTACAGTGCATGAGTCAATGAACCGGAACCACCATCGATCTGCTTCTTCGGGATCCATGCTGGTAGTATGAATCGGGAGGGACTCGAACCCTCAACCCTATCGAGTCAAGTTTTATCTAGTGGTGTGGGTGAGTGGGTGAAGAAAGCTGGAAGGTGCAAAGATGGTGTTGTCTGCGACGGTTGTGTGGGGAGTTCAAACATGACTGTAATGGTGGGAAATTTGAGATGGTTTTCACCACCTGTCGTGTTTGTCCAAGGAGAACACACCGTAGTAGTGGTGGCTGCCTGGAGTCTTACTTAGTTCTAGTTGGAGCCGCAATGTGGTGCCACAGTGTCATTTTGTGCATGTTATTGGGCTGTCCAGTCTCCATGTGCGAATCACCCATGTTAATTATAACATGTGCTATTGCTCCTAGAGCGGGAATCGATCCCACATCTCTTGTATTCCGCGCCAGTGTGCGAACCATTCTTGACAGAGTATGATACTTCCGTTACTTTAACCATACTACTGCAGGTACTCAATCCAATACAACTATTTAGCCATTTCCTCCCGATTTGCGCCAGCAATATTTTCTGACATAGGATAATGTTTCTGCAGTCTGGGTTTAGGTATAATTGAGGAACATGAACACAGCGCATATGTATATATTTGGTATTTGTTTGGTATTTTTCTTCGGTCTTAATATGGTTTAAAAAGTCCTTAATAGATTGTCTTACTGTGAGGCTAGAGACGCTTAACCTTGACCTTCATGATTACCATATTGTTGTCTCCTAGGGCCAGTGGGACGGCAAATTACATCTCGTTGGTCAGTTGCCATTGTTCTCGCGCCCAGGTTGAAATCATTAATTAACCTCTCGCTGTGCAGTATGTAATATAATAATGAGGCGATAAGCCGCTAGAGGGCGTAGGAAAGAATTAGTTATATAATAAAACATAGGTGGCAACATGTAGCATCCATACATACTTGGACTGATGGCATCAAGTTGTTAATACCAAACAAAACTGCTAGGCAGCATTAGGTATATTAGGACTGGTTGGCTCAGTCTCAGGATAATGTGACTGAGTGGGATATCAAGGTCATGGTGCTGGCGGCCTGGTCTCCCAGTGGGGCAGCACTATTAAGTTGCCATGAGTGTGCACTGTCACAAGTCCCTAACCACCCTGTTATGACCTTAGGTGTTGCTAGTAGGTAAAACAACAACAGACAATGTTACAAATACACCAAGTGTACCACTGTGTACATATATTACACAGAATCCTTCCTATTTTCTCAATCCTCCCTATATTCAACATATGCAGCGCAACGGGCTCCAATAAAAAGGGGAGGCTCAGTAGGCGTCTAACACGGATTGAAGTATTGCACATAGCTCAATTACATGCCGCCTAAAATGTTATTAATCGCTTGTATAACCACCGCAATGACGAAGCCTCCCCCCCCTCCCCCCCGCCCCCATCTGCCTTGTTTTATGAATATGCACTTCACATTATAAAACCTCAGCGGATCGCCACCACGACGCCCCGGGCTACCCACCTTCCGGAAAACTAGAGACCGATAAAACAGTGGTGGCATAGAGAGAGAGCGAGAGAGAGAGAGAGAGAGTGGGATTTAATCCATCAGCATTCCTCCAGCTTTATGTACTAATAGATCACCCGCCACCTGAAAAAAAAATCTGCGAGGATATGCATATTTAAAACAACAAAGGCTTAACATATGTATATATCGCATATGAAGAGTACAGGCGCAAAAACAATGCAAACATCAATCCAACGATTTTATCAACAAATACAAATATTTACCTGAAGGTAATTTTAATTCTCGCTAATTCCACTTTTCTTGTCAGGAAAATGATTATGGTGGAATGACCACAAAATAGGAATTTTAGAAAATGAATTTTTTTTTAATTGGCATTTACTTGGTTTTGCGCATGAACTCTTCTTTTGATATATCTATTATAAGTATGAGTATCATGGTTGTTGAACGTGGACACATTTTATTTGGTTATATAGGGTTAACTTAGCTGGTGACTTGTTAGCAACACCTTACACGGAAGAGGATAATGCTGTGTTAGGCTCAGTGGAGCGCGAGTATACGATTAATCTGATAACTGCTCCGAACAGAATTAAACGCCCGGTCTGGCATTTGTTCACCGATCAGTACGGTACATGTCGCCGATGAGATTAGTGCAACGTTCCCGTGATTTTATAATCCGCGGCGGCGTGACGTCACTGTGAGTAATCCGCGCTCTGATTTATAGGAGTGAGGGGACTACTTAAAGTAAGCTACACAAAAAACCCACGCACACACACACACAAACGAATCAACAAACACAATTCTTTCCTCTAACAGGCCGAGGTAAAGAGGATGTGTAGGGAGATTATGCTGCTAGACATATTAGCAACATAGAGGTCAATGGTAATCTATTACAGGTCAAGAAATGCTACGCCTTATATACAGTGTCTAGCACTATCACCTGATATACCATTCAGTAACATTATCCTGATTTAAATAAAGCAGTCGTTGCCCTATCATAGTTACACAGAGCAGCAGTGACCAGACGGGATGGCCAAATGAGTTAAGCGACCTTCTCCCGTGTTGGTAGATCGTGCAATTATTCGAAACCTTTGGTCGACTCAAATCAATGACTTAAAAAGTGATACTTGTCACTTCGTAGTCTGACGCTCGGCATTAATAGGATAGGGCAAGGACTGGTTCATTCAGTGTCAGGATAATGTGACTGAGTGGGATATCGTGTCATGTTGCCGGCAACCCTGATTTCCCAGTTGGGCAGCATTATAAATGCACCATGAGTGTGCACTGCCACAAGTCGGTTACTCGTCCTGATATGACCTTAGATGTTGTCAGAACGTAAAACTCCAACAACCAACCCACCCACCCCTTCACAAGGCTCGCCAGCTGCGCAGTGACACAGAGGTGTATCCAATCCGCTTTGAGCAGTGCTGTTGAAGTACGGCATCTGCGGAAGCGTGGTGGAACCACTCTTCTGTTTCTCACGAGTATTAGGGACGCCCTGTGGAGCCCCCCCCCCCCCCCCCTTCTCCTCCACACATCTCCGTCCCGCCCAACCCCAGGCCCCTGACAATTGAATGAGTGGCGGGGCGGGGTAGAAGGAAGCGGGGCGGGGCGGGGCGGGGCGGGGCGGAGGCGGGGCGGGGGAGGGGATGTCGGGGGAGGGGAGGGGAGGGGCCCGGCGGGAGGGGAGGGGAGGGGAGGGGAGGGGCCCGGCGGGGAAGGGAGGGGAAGGGAGGGGAGGGGAGGGGCCGGACGGGAGGGGAGAAGCCCGGCGGGGAGGGGAGGGGGGGGGCGTCCGGCGGGGGCGGGTGGGGCGGGGAGGAACTGCTGGGGCGGGAGTTTGAACGGATAGTACATTCCCTTGTTGGGCTTATTGGGTGCTGTCTCCACCAACCACGGTCATTTATAATTCAATCTGTCTCAGAAGCTGGGGAAGCCGCATCTCACCACACTGTACTACATACAGGGCGACTATATGCGCGCCCGAGTTAACACCGACACGGTGCATTCTGGGTAATGTGTCGGGCGGGTGTGTTGGCAAGTGACATGGGGTGCACCAGAGACACATGTAATACTTTCACTCACAGGGAGTGTTGAGTGTCAGCTCTAGGTCAGCTCACTCAGGTAAATGACGGGCACCACATCACCTGATGGTCACTGTACCCTGACTCACTCACTGTCGACATGTCCACCCTGAATCTCACCAGTTACAACACTTCACATCCCTGCAAACTCCGCTATACAGTTCATCTATACCCACGCCTACCTGTCTATGGGGTTACTTGCCTGAGAGGTCAGTGCGGACTACTACACTCGTCCCCCTGGAATTGTACGTCTTTTAATGCTTACAATTACATACATACAGGCAATGCACTAACACATACATACACAGGGTAGGTTCAACAACCATACAGCGCAAAGCTTGTACAGGATCCTGGTCATGACACCAGTGTTGTGGGGATGATGGAAATGGGAAATATTGCACCTAGAGCGGGACTCAAACCCACATCTCTTTGCATTCCGGGCCAGCGTGCTAACCATTACACCACCTAGGCTCCATTGATATTACCATACTACCCACGCCGACCTGTCTATGTAGTTACTTGCCTGAGAGGTCAGTGCAGACTACTACACTAGCTAGTCCATCACATCGCAAAGAAGTCTGTGAAGTCCACATTCAAACTAATACACATTGGTAAAGAATTTTTCCCATAGGATGTACTTTCGTAGGGTGCACATATCTGGAAAAAGCCTTTCGGTAAAGTGACTAGCTGTTGGCAGAATTTAGTCTCTGATGGTCTAAAAAATCCTGTCAATCAAAAAAGTACTTTTCACATGGGTTTGCTTGAATAGATCAAAGACATTATCTATTTATATTTCTTCACTGTTACATGGATTAATTAGCTTGACTTCTGAGTTGTCCTCATCGATACATCAGTCGCCATCACAACACCTTCATCAAGGGCATGCCGTGTGTTGTTTTTCTGCCTCGACGTACATGACCATTTTCACATAGCTGTGGGCAATTGTGTAATGGGGGAAAAGAAGTGAAAGCTGTTGTTACTGGCATATTGTAAGGGGGTTTCATAGAAGAAGCATATATACAGCTATATATACCAGCGTACTATGCTTTGCTACTAGATTTCTCTTTTTAATTTAACGCAATTTCAATTTGATATATTAGCACTGTTTTGGGGTGGAACATTTGCAGGTTCCTCTCGAACTGCTCATGTTCTCTTTAATATTATATTTTGTTAGATCTCCCATTTCAAATTAAATATGGAATGGACTGTGCCATATCATTGCACCATAGTGTATGTTCATAGGATAAGCTTGATATGCCAGGCATCACCCAGTTTATCAGGCTGAGCACACCCAACACCCTGTCATCATATTGTACACATCATTCGGTTTTTTTGCAGCTTAAAGCTCTTATTACCAAATTATCAACATCATTATTCATGGCCTAACATAGTCAACATGAGATTCAAATATAAATAAAATCAAATGTGTTCGATCGCCAAACGAATATTTCATATCACTTAGTTGATTTGTTAAAAATCACATTGAATGGGGTATCATATTTTAAGTAAGCATTGCCGATATTGACAAATGTGAAATATTTCTGATAATGGACTATGCTAACAGACTGGCAGAGACTTCCATGGAAGATTGTATGGTGATACCAATACCCAAAATATGTACAACAAAAACATACCTGTGACCTATGTCAATACTCCTGCTACCAGGAATAATATTTGAACAGATAATATGTATATGACGACATAAATTTGTTCCTTCAGTCATCTAAATAGCTAAGTAATCGTCAAAATGGGTTCAGATAACACAGATTCACCACCAAAGCTCTTGCATCCCTACTAGATGAACTAGTACCAAACAGATACTGGTGAATTCAATATTTCAGTGTTTCTTGATTTTAAGAACGACACAAATATAGATGTCTATAGGTATATGCAATCATTTATTTTATTTAGTATTATCCCTAGTCAGATATGTATGCCCATTTCCTATTATTAGAACAATTAAATAATACATTTTCAAGCATTTTATATATGTGATGGATTCTGTCACAAGTTACCCCAATGTCCCACGTATCCCCGTTTACAGTATTTTCAATAGCCACTAAGCCCAGTCCATTCTATATGCCTGTATGTCTCTTTTGAACCAGGATATCAATAATAAAAACATGAATAACTTTATATCAAGTTTCTCTCCACACATTTTACACTTTGAATTTAGATATAGAAGTGTAGAGTAAGAACCAGTAGGCATGGTCGTAATGCTTGCATTGCGCTTGATTCGCGGCGGAGGAGGAGTACCCTACCCCTTCCTTCCTCCCGCTACCTTTGGCCGTTACATCACGCCCCCCCCTCCCCCGGTCCCGACCTTATGACCCGCGCCCGGAGCTGCTTCCAGCCACTCCGTCACCAGCTCTCCTGCCGTCACGCTCTCCTGCCATTCCTTTTCCACCCGCCCACCCATACTTACTCTTCTTTCTCCTTCTTAGGGAGGAGGGCTCTTCGGGGCTCCCTCCCCCCCCCCCCCCGGACTCTTGCCATGTGCGCTGACTTTCATTGATCTCCCCCCATGTGCATTGCCTTAATTACTTTATTCTTTGTTCATTATCCTGTATTATCCTGTATGTTCATCGCACTCCTGAATAAAGTGCTCGTTTTGCACCCCCGCCTCCTCTTCCTCCTTAGTTGCGTATCAGTATAGCTGAGGCATGTGTTCATGTCTCTATTTTATTCAAAACTAATAAAATAATGACACTTTGTTGTGGTGGATGCACTAGTTGTCACAATGTCATATAGGTCCTATGTTGAATTGAGCAATAGGTCTAACTGTCTTTTTCATGAATCATCCCCCCCCCCCCCCCACCGACCACACTACTATATACCCGGTCCTGCTTCCAACACCACCACCACCCGCTTCCATACATATATACATACCCTTGCTATCCTATTACTCATGACCAACATTTCCACCCCTGGGACCCCCAACCCCCCCCCAACCCCCTCCAGCATCCTCCCCTCCCTACCACCCCCCCACCCCCGTCACACATACACACTCAACACATACACTCAAAACACACACCAACACATACTGCTAGTCACGGCCATAAATCAACAGCCCATATCCTGTCCAGAGCGCCCATCCGCGTCCATCCCCACCCCCACCCCCGCAGCGCCCCCCCCCCTCTCCGTCTCCATACACCACTATACTCCATCTAACACAAACCAACGCATACATTATGCAATGCTTTACCAAAGGAGACAGGCACTGCCTTCAACGCAGCCAGTCCAACTCATATAGGCTGGCTGCAATCCTCCTTTACTGTATTTGGCATCACGATTTAATTAGAGAACCCCTTAATTTATCCGGACCCACCCTGCAACTGCCAATAGGTGGTCGGCAATGAAAAGCATGCAGGCCTGACTCAACATCCCGCGATAGTCTAAATCTCCCATCTTGTCGTTGACTCATTGGTAGTGATTAAAGCTGAGATTCCATATACCAGTATACACGGTATGCAGTATGTGAATATGAATGCGAATGCAAATACAGATGCGAATGCAAATACAGATGCGAATGCGAATACAGATGCAGATGCGGATGTAGATGTGAATTCAAATGCCAATGCCAATGCCGATGCCAATGCCAATGCCAATGCCAATGCCAATGCCAAATGCCAATGCCAAATGCCAATGCCAAATTCCAATGCCAATGCCAATGTTAATGCCAATGCCATGCTAGATACAGTGTATATATGGAATCTTAGCTTAAGGTTCTGTATTAGAGGCAACCAAGCCTACACACACACACGCACACGCATTCACACACTCTTATAGACTACGCTACATCATCCCGTCCACCCGAAATCTACCCCTGGCCGCTCCCCATCCCTCACGGGCGGCCAACCGGGCTGTGATGGATAGCTGCCGCCCCCATCTTATACAGTGGGATTAAGCGGGTAGATGCGGTCTGATTGTCTCTCGGCCCGTTTACAGCGGCGATCCCATCACCGCGCCTCGGTGGATGTTATCGCCTGTGTATTATCTTGCCTTTCCTGGACCCCTGCAAGGATGCTGGTTATTGCGTGTGTGTATGTGTGTGTGTGTACGTGTGTCTAAGACCACTGGGATTTGTAGGAGAGAGGGATATGCCACCACCGCCATGTAACAAAATGTACTTGGTGTAATTTGTCGCAATGTTCGCCTTGCGCTTGCTTTGGTGGGACCGACACGCATCCAGAGTCTCCCGCTCGCTGTGCTTTGGACTCATCTTCAGGTGGACGGACGAGATCATCGCTCCGCCGCCCACCCGATTGAATGCTACACATGAACTCGGATAGGACACAGTCGCCTGCATTGTGGTGGGTCAGTTGGTTGTTGGAGTTTTATATCCTAGTAACATCTAAGGTCATATCAGGATGGGTACCAACTTGTGACAGTGCACACTCATGACAACTTTATAGTGCTGCTCGCACTGGGAGACCAGACCGCAGGTCTGATGACCTGATATCCACTCAGTCACATTATCCTGACACTGAGCCGACCAGTCCAGGACCTAGTAATGCTGAGTGCCTGGCTACGAAGCGACGGGTATACATCTTTAAGTCATTGGTTTGACTCGACCAGGTTTCAAATCCCACAATCTCCCAAAAGGGGAGACAGACGCTCAACTCATTCGACCACAACATCTGGTCATGGTCAGTCGGTGTAGGCTTCTGATTCATAAGTCTCATGAATACTTGTATATGCCTCAGGTCCATGATTAATTGGGGTTACGTGGGAAAGGAGTCCGTCCCTACAGGTATGCATATAAGATACCGACTAGAGTCCTGTCGGAGTGACGAATCTAAAGACGGAGACCTGGGAGGGTCCTCTAATACAACCGTATTGTGGTCCTCAAATATAAAAATAAAACCATCTACCTAGCTTACAGTGGTCTAGTTTCTATTATTTGTGTGTGTATAAATAAATATATTAGGCTTAGTGTTACAATCTGCGCTAGTTTAGTTTGAAGTAACGTTTATTACGAATGACTGTCATTGACGATATTTGAAGGGAAAATGTGACGAATTAATATTTGCATGTACACCAAAATGTTTAGACTGCAGGTTTCAGCAATAACAGGTTCTATTATATTGACATAAGCCGTGTTCACACGGGGCAGTTAATTCGAATCATATGAATCAACTTGCCTAGTTCAGCTCACATTTGGCATGTGAACGCGCGGCTGAGACGGTTTAGGGCTGATTCGACTCATATAAATCAGATTTTATAAACCACCTAAGTAGGTGGTTTATATGAACCAAATTTTATGATTCGACTTATATCGCCCATCTGAACGCAACCGACTTACTTGATGCGGATTAAGGATGTGACACGCATGTGCAGTCGAGACCTTAGTTTGTTGACTTTCCGGTCGATCAAAAGCGCATATTATATAATTTAGTCTATGAAACCGCTAGCTGTGCACAGATATTTTTTTCATCATTTATTTTTAGGGTTTCACTGCCCAGCAGAAGTTTTGACCCTTCCAAACTAATACGATTCAGTCCATATATATCTATGTCGAACCCACACTCTCTCGTGGCGACGTCGACTAACTGAAACTGGCGCTGGTTAGTATCGACTTGCTCATGCGCTGATATCGATTTCCGGCCCAAGCACTGCCCATGTGAATGTGAAACACTTTCAAACTAAATCGATTCATATGATTCGCTTTGTCTAAATCGCTTTAAACTTTTCCCGTGTGAACACGGCTCTAGTGTTCCATTCTGTGCAGTTAAGTTGGATATGTAGGATCAAATCCAGATAAATGCCACTTTTGGTGTTAGGAATATTTGATGTTGATACTTTCGTCTGACTATGCAACTTTAATAGATTCGTCATACTATTCTCCCTCTGGATGAATATTATATACATATAGGTATATAATATATAGGTAGACACGGTGGAGAGAGAGAGAGTGGTGTGAATTCTCAGGTGCAAGTGGCAGTGTAGCATCCAGGATAGAAGCGTGCCGGTGGTGGCGCCACCAGTCACGTTGTTGGAATGGGGGGGGCATACATCAAGTAAGCCACCCCATCAATAATAAGGTAGTAAATAAACATATTATCCTTTTAGTGCCTTTATACTCGCATAATGCTTATACATCACACATATATGTATACATATATACACATACATTGGCAATTTCATACGTCCAATAGAAGGCATGCCTGGTATCAAGATCTAGAATCCAGAATCCAGACCTGAATAATCTAACACTAACAAACGCATATAATACATGTATAGAATATATGAATAATATATAGAATACCCCAATAGGTTTTCTGCTCATTCTGAATAATATGACGCATGTACATCGCAGAAGCATTTTGGACCACTTTATCTACACTTTGCCTCCGCATATATTCAGCTATCACTGAGCATACCAAATAAGTTGTACACCAGTCAATACCGTACTGCACAATGAGGGTGTTTCCTCTAGAGGTACACAACCAGACAGGACGGCCGAATGAGTTGAGTGGCCATCTCCCATTTTGGTATGTCATGGGATTGAAACCCAACGGGTTCGAGGCCTGGTAGAGTCAAACCAATGAATTAGAGATTTATACTCAGCGCTTCCTAGCCAGGTTCTCAGCATTATTAGGATAGGGCAAGGACTGGTTGATTCAGTGTCAGGGTAATATGAATGAGTGGGATATCAACTCATGGTGCAGGCGGCGTGGTCTCCCAATTTGGCAGCACTATAAAATCGCTATGAGTGCACACTGTCATAAGTCGCCACCCATCATGATATGACCTTAGATGTTCCCTACTGGGATGTCATGTGGCAGCACTAGCACCACGCTAAGTGACATTATTCTGGCACGGAGCCAAGTAGTCCACAACTATCTGGAGGATTGTGTATGCATTAAAGCTGCATAATCCGAGGAAGCATGTCATTATCAGATTTGATTCTCCAAATCAAACTTAAATACAGATGCACTTTTAATAGAAGCTGTTATTGCAGAATCCTATAGTGTCAGCATTTTGGTATCCGTACCACAATTAATTTTGCATGTTGCATCTCAAATATCTCAAATGTTGACCATTTTAAATAAAAGTTACTTCAAACTAAGGTAAGGTAGATTATAATAATCAACTCCATATATTTATCTAAAAAATTGACAGAAATTCAAAACCGATCGGACTATGCAACTTTCAGGTCCAAAAGCTTGTGTTACTGTTTATGTATGTCGCCATTACGTCCTTGCCCTATCCTAATCATGGCGAGCCCCTGGATAGGAAGCGACAATTATCAAATCCTAAGTCATTGGTTTGACTAGAGGAGGGTTCGAACCTATGGGTTCGAATCCGACGATCTACCAAAACTGGAGACAGACGCTTAACTCATTCGGCCATCTGTCTGGACACTGCTGTTCTGTGTTACTATGATAGGGCAATGACTGGTTTGCTTAATTTCACGATAATGTTACTGAATGGGAGATCAGCTGATGGTGCTGGCGGATCGATCTCCCAGTGGGACAACACTATATTCGCCAGGAGTGTACATTGTCACAAATCGATATTCGTCCTGATAGGACGTTGGATGTTGTTAGAGTGTGAAATGCAAACACAACAACCACCATAAATGTTGAGGATGCACTTTAAAGGCCCGGTCACATACACGTTAGTGCACATAGTTAAACGTAGTGGAGGCTAACGTAGTTGAACATAGTTGAATGTAGATGAACGTAGTTGAACGTAGTTGTATGAACCGTCATCCGTAATCCTCGTTGGTAATAATGTGGGTGGGCCGTGAGTTCCGATTTAATCTTTGGACATGTTCAAAAGAGCGCTACGTTTGGGGCTGAATTTGCATCTGTGATTCTAACATACTCTAGCATACTCTAGCATACTCTAGCATGCTCTAGCATTCTATAGTGCACATGGACAAAGCCCTGGTCACAATAGTGTTAGTGGACCTAGGTGAACGTAGTGCAGGCTAACATAGTTGAACCTACCAGCATCCGTACCGTAGTGTATTTATCCATACCTTAACAGGTTTATCCGTACCAAACCTGCCATACCTTAACATCTTTCAATGTAGTTTAACATGCTTACACCACATTTGACCCATGTTATCCCCCTGTCACACTATGACATAATTCGGTAGTGTAAGCGTATATAGGTGAAATTGACCATTCCATCGAGATACGTCGAGATACTTTGAGTTAAGTCGAGATACGGTGACAAATGTCAAGGTTTTGGACATACCCAAAACTTTTGACATAGCTCGACATGAGGCCATTACATTGGGTTACATTGGGCTTACATTGCGCTCACATTATGCTTATGTCGAGGTATGTTAGACGTTCATTAGAGCTATGCCGGTCTACATTGAGCTATGTCGACTTACGGTAGACTGACAGAGAGCCTGGAGGAATGTGAAGCCCCCACGCTGACAACATCGTGTTAACATATCTCGACGTAGGTCTAACATGTCTCTGATGTGTGTCTAATGTCAGTCTAACATAAGTCCAATGTGTCTTGATGTATTCGACATAGTTGACAAATGGCTGGCGCATGCTTAAAATATGTAACTTGCGCCAACATTCTATGAAAGTAAGCGAACGTGCTGTGAACATGGTGTGAACGTTTTGCCTTCGAGTATATAAAGGCATCCACATCGAGTGTGTTGAGCACTCACTGTCCTTACGCTGAGCACGCTGGACTGTCATTAGACTGACGCTGCTCACTTGTGGGCCTGATGTCGACTCATGTTACAAATTACGTCAGAGTCACACGTAGCTATGTTAGGGCGGGCATAATTATGTGAGTCCTATGCTAAGCCAACAGATCGGGCCTTATCAAGTATGTATGTATTAATGTGAGCTAACAATAGCATTAAATACATAATGTGCAGTATATAAGGACAATGCATTCCTGCTAGGTACCTACAAGTACCACATAGATATGATTACATTAGTGACATACGACTACATCAATAATAAATGGACCAATATGACATACCCAGGGCATTTATAATGTGGACAGAAGTTTGTATTCTGTATTTATTTAGGTGAAAGATAATGCAGGACATAGTCAGTATGAGTTAGACAAGGAGCATGTCACTCTAAATTATGTAGGAATATTCTAGTGTTACCTCATTATGAGAAGTTATGTGAGTTTGTTAATTGCAGTTTGCTGTTTTAGTCTTTGTAGATATTTGCCAGCAATATGAACCCTGCTGTTGGGATGGGGTTGATTTGTACAACATTAGTCTCGCTGTGACAAACCAAGCAGTGTGACAGACCTCAATGAAATTCATCAAATAGAAAAAAAGGAACATTTGTTTCATTTAACAATGCCTCTAGAGCATATTTACTTTCATCATCGGCTATTGGAAGTCAAACTTATGGTTATTCTGACATATGTTTTTGGAGGAAACCCTAGGCTCCTCTTTTCGATAAGCAGCAAGTTGTCTCTTATATGCAATTTCGCACAGAAAGGACTGCACATACCACAACCTTTGATGAACCTGTTGTGGACCACTGGTTGGTCAGTACTGCAAAGGTGTCTACTGTGCAGGATCGCTCGGATGAACCTACACCTTCATAGGTGGACACTCTATGCCGGAACTACATCCCGCTCCCTGCCATCAACTATTATATATAGGTTCGATGGAAAATACTGCAAATTAATGTCGGTATCATGGTTTGTAAACCTTTAAATCAGGTTACACAGGTGTGCTATGGATCACTAGGATGATGGAACAGTGGTGTCGAAATCACTACACAGGAGTGATAGTGCATGCGTTTCTAATTTTAAACTCGCCAGATTTAGCCCCCTATCAAAGACTTTTAGCCGATTACTGCCACAGTCTACATCTTCAAGGTTCGGGCTCCTTTCATATTAACACTCTATCGACAATTTCCGGAAAATAAAATAATGATTTGCCAAAAAGCGTCACCATGGATTCCAGAGACCTTAGACGGCGCTGCGACTACATCAACTCGATAACAAGCGTGATCTGTGTATATAAATAACTATGTTTGCGGTGGGAATAGCTTACAGAGTTGGTCTGCGTGGCTTATTTGTGGTAGATCTAAGTTTAGCTCATGACACATGAGGCGAGGTAACTTTGGTCTCCATAGATACCTTGATTCAAACTCTGTCTAAGCTGTTAGATGTAAGTGGTTGCCCGATGGGCATAGATAGCTATTAGTGCAGTTGAGAGGTAATCCTCCATCCACCTTCACAGTTTGCTTTGTAAATATCATTCATCCTATCGATCCTGCTCAGTGGTACCCATTTGCAGTTTGGGCTATTTTCTGTTCCAACAAATGGTCCATAATTCGTTCATCAAAGCATGTGGTATTTGCTGTCCTGTCTGTGGGAAAGTGCATATAAAAGCCCCCTTGTTGTTGATCGGAAAGAGTAGCCGACATGGCTGGAGTGAGTTTCCTCCAAAGAAGTATGTCAGAATGACCATATATGTTTGATGTCCAATAGCCAGTGATAAAAGTAAATGTGCTCTAGAGCCGACATTAAATCAAATAAGCTTGACTTTTTGTCAGATATTCTATTCTTCAGAATATCCCATTACATTTTGTAATAACTGGTGACAGTTATTACAAAATATTAGTAAAAGGATGGTGTTATGTAGTAGACTCCAGCTAGTTGGATGAGGATAACTCTAGCTGATACCTCTAAAGGACCCTCTGTTTATTACAAAGGATATTTTCCTGCCGACTGGAGGCAGATCCGTTAGCACGCGAAAGCATGCAGATCCTCCCAAACTAATGAAGACAGCTAGTTACATGCAGACTGTTGCTCAGGCCACCTGGTAGGTATGATAGTGTAGTAGTCTATACATGAGCTCCACTACCACGTGGTGGCAGCAGACACTATGCCGCCCACCTACTTCAAACTGCGCTAGGTTGCGACACGCTAGCGACCAGGCAGGGGCCTGACTGCGCTGCCCTCTACTGTGTGTGGCTAGCACCCCCCCCCCACCGATGGAGGCGATGTGTAGGACCTACCAAGTTAGGGGCAGGTCACTTGACTGTTGACGCCGCGGAGAACTGATAGTTTTACAAATAAACCAGTCGAAGTGTACTGCATTTGGATCATGGCATTCTTCCGTATGTGGGACTGTGAGTATGAGACCATGGAACGGCCAACATTGGGCCTATCACAATAGCATGGTGCTGCAAATATAGTGACAACAATATTCCAGAGGTCAGCATAGCTTAAACAAATTTATACTATTGCACTTTTAACAAGTGGTACATGTATGAGAACCAACCAACTATACAGCGCAAACACAACCAGGTACCAGCCACTGCCGATAACAACCTGTTAAAGTAATCACATTGACCCATCAGCAGCAAGAATGTAGTGCATACAGAACCTATAACAAGTATGCAGTCCCCTTCTCTCAACCAGGCCCCAGTTATTGTGCTGCGACACAATTAATTCATACATGAATGGAATGCCTGGCAGCTCTGGATAGGCTATGCATATTTCCGCTCTCATGAAGCTGACAATATCATTAATCACAATGGATGGTTATTGGCCTCCTCTGCGAGTATGTAGTTGGCATTGTCGGCACAAACCACCCAGCCACAATGCCGTACAATACCAGCATCACAATTACAATAGTATGATAGCCAGTGCATGCACATGCGCTGTGACGCAAGCCAGGTTCCTTCAATGTGAATGTATCTATGCAATACAATGCGAATATATCTAATGCAATGCGAATATCTCTAATGCAAGGTGTGAATAGACAATGGGACACAGGGAGACGATCGTCACTCCCTCAAACTTCTTATCAACATGACTGCTCCAGATTTCCATAATATTGCCCTACTACAAAATTCACTGCTCATATATATATATATTTTACCTCGGTAAACAGCCTCAGGCTAGCCTCAGGCTAGGGAGAGGTAAGCACGTCCGGTACCAGCAATTAGCATATACAACTCACGACTGGATAACGTGTCGTTGGGTTGCTCCGGCAAAATTAGTCTACATACAAGCAAATACGCAGTAAGTATAATAAAAACTGTGGTTAGCTTAATTATGATGCATTAGAGCATCAATATGGAAAGTTTAGACTTTCGTTGGTCCAATTTGGACGAGTTATTTGGTTATAAACAACCAAGGATAGAACACTCGAGTGGGTTTCGCGAAGGAACCAAACCGGTCATTAGCGGTTATGTCAACACCCGGGTCACCGTGTGACTATGGGTAGAGATGTGGGTTTCGCCCTATCTCATGTGGAAATTCTCTCGTACTCTAATAGAGAGTAATGTTGGAGATGCTCCTGGGTTTCTTTTATAGACTCCCCTAGACAAAACTTTTTCAGGCGTTTCTCCGAGTTTCGTAGCATTTTCTCCAACTTGTTGACGTAGTAGTCACAGGTGGGAGAAGTGTGCGGAACAGAGGGATGGGCGGGCCGATACACTGGTCCCGACCCCGCGTAAGGTTTGGGCTTGACCCACAACCCACGCACAAATTTAGCTTATTACGCCTGTGTTATAACGGTATAAACACGTTCTTTAACACCAATAGATGTCCAAATGAGTTTGAAACAACCATATTGTGACATATATATATACCGGGACTGACCAAAAATGTTTGTTTCAGTTCCCGATGGCCACGAAGCGGAGTAAGCGCGGTGCAGCAGCAGCCGAGGGGCGTGTTCCGAGTGGAGTGGACGAGGAGTACGACTCCTCACCCGTGTTGTCGGCAGGGCCGTCGACACAGCCCCGGGCGCATATCCTCTCCGACCCGGACGAGGACGCAGTGCCTGATGTGCCTGCGCCTCCAGATTGGGAGGCTCGCTTTGCAAGATTGGAAAGCCACATCTTGACTGCCAAATCGCCTGTGTCTCGGAAGCGGCGTAGGCCGAGTGTCCAAGAGGATTCATTTGAGGATTTCTTGGACACAGACTCGGCGGTGGAGCTTAAGGCTCCTCCTCCTCCTTCTCCTAAACGGAGGAAGAAGAAGAAACAGGTGATTTCTTCGGGTGATGAATTCACCAAGGAGCGGGCAGAGTCTGGTTTGCGCAAAGCGGAAGACTAAGTCAAAGCGGAAGACTAAGTCAAAAAGAAGAAGAGGAAGAGGAAATATTCTTCTTCTGAGTCGTCCACTGAGTCTACTTCTACGGAATCAGACTCAGACACGTATATGAAGGGGTCTATGCGGACATTGGCACTAAAGTGGCTAAGAAGGTGGAGAAGCCAAAGGCTAAGCGGGTTAAAACCACTACGCTTATGCGCGAGACCGTGAATGGTCATTTTCGCACGTTCAAACCGGCGGAGGTTATCTCCAAGTTAGGAGATGAGTTAACAGGCATAAAGGGTGTTCCCAACTCCATCATTAAAGAAATGGATCGGGATGTCAATATGACGGATGACCGTAAGAAGTTTGAGGATGTGTTGCACACAGTGCATAAGGCAGTGTTGGCTACCCTAACAGCTATTGTTCCTGTGGCTAATAGGATGCAGAGTGAAAATAAGTTCTCGTCTTTGGCTAAGACAATGGACAAAGGCATTGCAGTGTTAGCGGCGGCAGGTAATTACCTGTCGTTTCGAAGATATGAAAATGTCTTCAAGTCAGTTTGCACAGATGCTGGCAAGGAAGTGGCTCGCTCTAAGAAGGTTACCGATAATGAGGGGAAGGAGTTTACGCTTTATCTTGCTCCAGAGCCGATTAAAGGGAAACCCTTAGATAACACCAAGATGTTTGGCGGTCAACTACAATACCTCTATAAAGAGGTAGAGACTGCAGCCAAGAGTGGCAAAAACATGGATGGCAAGAAGAAACAGGAAGTTCCTCGTTTCAAAAAGTCACGAGGGGATTTTCGTCCACGACGGTTCACCAGAGGAACCAGACCGAGTTCAAACTTCGGTCAAGGGTTTCGGGGCCGGGGCGCTCGCCCAGGCTGGACCGACAACACCGCACGGCCAATAGGTCGAGGGTTCAACTCGTCGAGACCTTTCCCCAGGGGCGGGTCCAAGTAGAGGTCCAAACACAAACTTTACAAGTCCCTGCAGCCTCTAAAAACACACAAACTGTAAGCAACTTTGTGGCTGGTAATATTAGTAATCATATTTCTGAGTGGCACAAAATTACTAGTGACCAAGAAATTATAGAAATAGTTAGGGGTGTTCAAATTCCCTTTACACAAATTCCTGTACAAAGTATAATACCTTTTCCATATAACATTCAACCAGTTGAACGAGACGCACTAACTAAACAGGTACATAAATTCTTTGAGAAAGGAATTATACAAAAAGTGACACACTGTTCAGGACAGTTTATTTCAAACATTTTCTCGAGACCGAAGCCTAATGGTGATGTTCGAATGATCCTGGATTTAACAATCCTTAATAAAAGGGTGGAATATCGACATTTTAAAATGTTCTCTCTAGATACGGCACGAGATCTGATTACACCAGATGCGTGGATGGCTAGTGTTGATTTACAGGATGCATATTATACGCTTCCCATAATGGAACAATACCGAAAATTTCTTCGATTTATTTGGGATAACCAACTCTATGAGTTTACCTGCATGCCGAATGGCTTAGCTTGTGCGCCACGTTTATTTACTAAATTGCTTAAACCTGTTTTCTCGGTAATGGCGAGGAAGGGTCACATAATGTTTCCATACATAGATGATTCTTTTATTATAGCATCAACACAAATTGGTTGTGTGAATGCAGTTTTGGATTTATGTGCATTACTCACTAAATTGGGGTTTTATGTACATCAACAAAAGTCAGTGTTTAAACCAACAAAACAACTCAAATGTTTAGGGTTTATTCTGGATACACAGTCCCTTACAGTGTCGATAACAGAACAAAAACTAATTAAGTTTATGACTACAGCGACTCAGCTTATTAAGTTATCAAAGCCAAAAATTAGACAGGTTGCTGTTCTTATTGGCATAATGACCTCATATGCACCTGCTGTGTTATATGGGAAGGCCCATATTAAGTCGCTAGAAATAGATAAAAATTTAGCGTTAACACGAACTAAAGGCAATTTTGAGCGAAAGATGTTTATTTCGCAAGAAGGGTTACAGGATATTGGATGGTGGATGCAACATATAGCAAGTTCACCAAATCCAATCCGCATGGCGGAACCTAATACAGTAATTACTACTGATGCTTCGTTAGAAGGTTGGGGAGCTCATCGAGATGGGGTCACAACAGGAGGTAGATGGCTTGATGATGAAAAATCAGACTATATTAATGCACTAGAATTGCGTGCTATTTATCTGGGCTTACGTAGTTTAGTAAAGATAAATAAATCACAGGTTAGAATACTAACTGATAATACTACTGCCATGGCATATATTCGTAACATGGGTGGAACCAAATCAAAGTCTTGCAATCAGTTATCTAAACTGATTTGGAACTGGGCACAGGCTCAACAAGTCTGGCTGACTGTAGCGCATATTCCAGGGTCACAAAATACACTTGCAGATTATAAAAGTAGAAATTTCCATGACCATTTAGAGTGGTCTCTCTCTACACATTTGTTTAACTTCGTTTGTGAAAAATGGGGTACACCTGAAGTTGACTTATTTGCATCACGAAATAATAACAAGTTACCCTGTTATGTTTCTTGGCATCCTGAACCGGATGCTTGGAAAGTAGATGCGTTTGCTATTACTTGGGAAAATAATTATTTTTATATTTTCCCACCATTTAGCATTATCAGCCGAGTAGTGAGAAAAATCGGCTTGGAAGGGACACATGCGATACTGGTGGTGCCCGATTGGGACACGCAACCTTGGCTGCCAGCAGTTTCACAACTGGCAAAAGATCGTATACGATTCCCAAGAAAACTCGGGAATCTGACGCACCACGGACCGCTAGTGGTTCACGGCGACGTGTCAACGACGCCCCTATTGGCATTCCTTTTCTAAGGAAGCAGCTACAGCAATTTGGATTGGACAGAATTACTGAGGATAGGATAGTATCGGATGCCTGGAGGCCAGGAACTGTCAAAATGTATACAACCTATTTAAAGAAATGGGGTGTACATTGTTTGTTAATGAAAGTTAAGCCAACAAATCCAAAGATTTCACAAGTAGCTCGGTTTCTTCGTTCTCTAGAGGATGAAGGACTTTCCTTTGGATCGATTAATGCGGCGAGGTGTGCGTTATCAATTATATTACCTAGAATTGATGGCGAAACAGTTGGAAAACATCATGTTATTTGTTATTTACTTCGTTCAATTTATCAAAGGAATCCTCCAAAACCAAAGTATAGTCGGTTTTGGGATGTTTCTATAGTATTTAAGTTGTTTCAGGCTTGGCCTCACAACTCGTGGTTAGATATAAAACAGTTAGGTTTTAAGGTCGCGGTCCTGTTATTGTTAGTAACCGGACACAGAGGACAGACGATTGTTGCTTTATCCTTAACTGGATTAGAAATAGACAAGCAACAAGCTACGTTTGATTTAGAAAAATTGCTTAAATCGAACACGTTAGGTGACCCTTTATCAACGGTTCACTTAGACTGTTTTCCGAATGATCGGAAATTATGTGTTGTGTCGGCCATACGGGCTTATATATACAAGACAAAGGATTTACGTGCATCACAACAACTATTAGTGAGCTTTATAAAGCCACATAAGGCGATTTCACGAGACACACTTGCCAGATGGACAATTACGGTGTTGAAATTGGCTGGAGTGGATACGAGTAAATACTCTTCCCACTCAACTAGAGGAGCCATGGTCTCCAAGGCACGGGTGCTTGGTATTTCTGTGAAAAGAATACTAGCGCATGCAGGCTGGAAGACGGCTAAGTCGTTTGCAAAACATTATAATAAACGACTAGAAAAGCCTACCGGCGTTGCAAAGCGTCTTCTCGCCAACTAACAAGAATAGGTGGGAAAAAAATTTAGAATGTTATAATAATAAGAAAGAATGATATTAAGGATAAAAATGAATTATGTAAAGGTCTCCCTAGCCTGAGGCTAGCCTGAGGCTGTTTACCGAGGTAAAATAGTATAGTTATACGAGTCTTACCTTGGTACAGATGATGGATAACTGTTGTTTTACCGAGGTATAAGCCTCGGATAGATGTGGGCTAGGGCCCTCCCGCCACACCCTGCCACATCTATTCCGTTGGTGTACCTTTTCGGTAAAGTAATAGTATCCATTGTTTGAAAGTCATTTTTATCCTCAATAAGTAGTTTAAGATTGCTGGTACCGGACGTGCTTACCTCTCTCCCTAGCCCACATCTATCCGAGGCTTATACCTCGGTAAAACAACAGTTATCCATCATCTGTACCAAGGTAAGACTCGTATAACTATACTATATATATATACGATACATATATTTATATATGAGGCAATACCTTAATATCACTTGTGTAACATGAAAATCGAAGACACAACTAGAACCTCATTTTAACATATACAACATAGTACCACAAGATTTTATTGATTACACTTTAGCAGACAAGGTTATGACTTACAAACAAAATCTGGAAAAATAAGTTGAAAACAAGTTTGGCTAAATGTGTAAATTTACATTTTTTTCACATTTGCATAAAATCATATAAGTAAACTTTTAATTTCTTTCTTGGGATAGCTTCAATAAATGTATTATTGCTAACATACCTAATACACAGAGGATACAATAATTATTTGACTTTCAATCAATAAAAGAAAGAACAAATTATCAGCATCGTAATGTGGAAACCAAATATGTGGTGGCCAGTTTTAAAGAATGATCCATATATATATATATATTTAGATATAAAGTAGGGCTATGTAATGAAGGGAAGGATACAGACGAGTGTTGGGTCGGACACTTTTATTAAGCGTCTTGGCATAGCACAATAACAGGCATACCGGTAAAAGTTTGAAATCGCGTATGGAAGTGACAGCCCGGCTGAGCTTGGCGGGGCAAACGCCCGTTGGTGGCACTAGTAGCGGGCAACCGGGGCAAATCCGGGCAAGTCAGCGATTGGACAATAATATATCGAAGTAACGTAATGGCAAATAAATAATAATAAGATACTCCGCCTATTTATATCTCCATAATTAATTATACATTCCATATATCAGTTTGAAGTGAGTGGAGAGTGATCGTTGGCGTCGGTTTCCAGGAGGGGGGAAGCAGGGAGTGCCAGCTTATATGGGGTTTACAGTGAATAAGGGGTGTTGGGAAGCAAGAGTTGTCCGCACACGGACACGGACAAAACATAAATGAGTCGTCTTTATTTATATGCACATACTAAAATATATAGCATATATGGTGTATACGAATTATGAAAATATAAATAATCGTATGGCTGTAATATTGGAATAATTGGGTTATCCTTAAATGAGGTTAGTAGACTTTGTTAAACTCCTCCAGCATCACTCCTTGGCGACCGGTGGCGCCCTCACTCGCCTCCTTTCCTCACTAATCGCATCTGATTGTATGTGTATATGTGATATATTACGCATTATGGAAGTATAAAGTAGGCTATGCTCTGGACACAAACACAAACATGAATATGCAGGTGCGCACTGGCCAAACAGAGGGGCGCAGGCCACGAGCACAAAGTGGCGCTGCAGTAGCAGGTTGTCATGAGACCCAATTAGGCCAAGCCAACTTACTTTTTGTTGGCGCACAAGGTTTAGGCCAAACCAATTCAATTTCCGCACACACGCGGTTGGCTACTGCGCAGTAGATAATATAAACAATAACGGAGGATAGGCCGCTCCGCCCTTTATATATCGATAAGTACTTATCCTATCTATTATTATCATTATTATACTCCGTAATATCTAACACTGTACCGGTGGCTCCACGACCGGCCTCCTCGCCTCCACCGGATGTAGACCAGCGTCAGTTCCACTGGAGGATTTGTTGCTATTATATATATATATATATATATATGTATTCTCCCCCTGTAATGCTAATTCTTGGGCGAAAATGACAGCCGGATGCAAGGAACGGAGCAAATACATGGATTATATATGGTGCTATTAAATGGATAATACTAAATTCCCTTCCGCGCCCTTATACTCGCATAATCCTTATCCATCACATAAGAATTATGCGAGTATAAATCGCAGGGGTTCTGGCTCTCTCCACCTCAGTTCTGTATCGGCTCATTCTCCATCTTTTTCCACCAAGATGGGTGGCGCCCACCTTACTAATCATCCTGTACCGCTTGTGTCAGTCTGAGTGAAACATTATGCAGCTATTCCCATGATTCATAGTGTATGTTGTACAATGAGCCATGTACAAAAAGTAGTCACATCTATTCAACTCAATTAATAACCTGAAATGTAAGTTCATTATTTCAACATTCTACACACGGCTGACAAATTCCCCCAGTTTATAAGGGTTAGATTAATCTGTTTTGCTTACACAACACAAAACAAACCCCAGCATTATTCATTCTAGTTTAGAAGAAGAGTTACAACTGGTGGAGGGAGGGCAGGTATTGCATAATGACCAGATGTAGTAATATTACATACAATAAAAAGACAAGAGGAGGCCAGGGTTTCCTCTTCCATCCAAGGCATCTACAGTTCCCCTGACTCCAGACGGGATGGCCGAATGAGGTGAGCATCCATCTCCTGTTTTGGTAGATCATGGGATTCCAACCCGCAGGGTGGAACCCTGGTCGAGTCAAAGTCATGACTTAAAAATTGATGAGTGTTGTTTCCTAGCCAGGCGCTCAGCCTTCTTACGATAGGGCAAGGACTGGTTGGGGATAATGTGACTGACTGTGATATCAGGTCATGGTACTGGCAATCTGGTCTCCCAGTGGGGCAGCACTATAATGTCTCCATGAGGGTGCACTGTCACAAGTCGGTACTCATCCTGATATGACCTTACATGTTGCCAGGACGTAAATCTCAACAACCAACCAAGCAACTAACCCCGTGAACATAAGGACTGTCTGCATTGCTCACTTGCTGCGACTTTCCTTATTCCTTCCAAATTGGCCTCGGCTTGAAAGACATTCATCAGGGAACTCTCTATCTTCCAACTTTCTCCTCATGCTATCCAATTATTAGTAATTTTCTAGTACTACTATTACTGATGGTCTACTCACTGCTCTCCACATATGTTGGATCACCTGTTTCTTCGAAGGATCCTGAGCCATTGGTTGGGAATGCGGGGTTGGGGAGGAAGGGAGGCGGGAGGCAGGAACCAAGAAGCGGGAGGTGGGAGGCGGTGGGAGGCGGGAGGCGGTGGGAGGCGGGAGGTGGGAGGCGGCGGGCGGCGGGCGGCGGGCGGCGCGAAGTGAGAGGCGGGAGGTCTAGTCTTTTATACCACTGACAAATACGAAGTTCCCAGCGGCGACAGGCGGCGCTCTTCGCAGCATTTGCCGCCAAAGTCACCATTGTTGGCTGGACAGATTTAAGGGCTAAAGCTTTCAGCAAAGGTCATAGGTCATTCATTGCACCACTTGCTCCTTAACAGAGCGTCAGAGTGTACTATCAGGGCTGGAGGAGACATCTACATGAGCTTATTCAGTTGATGCAGCTGCTTGGTTGAAAGCATGAGCGGGCCGTAGTTCAGACGGTGGAGTGTCCAGCTGTGTAGCTGTGGGTTTTCCGATCGATCCTAATTAGTGGACACATTTGCAGTTTGGGCTATTTGGGCTATTTTCCATTCCAACCAGTGGTCCACAACTGGTTCATCAAAGGCTGTCTGTGGGCAAGTGCATATAAAAGACCCATTGCTGCTTATCGGAAAGATTAGCCTATGTGGCGGCAGCAGAATTCCTCTAAAAGAATTATGTCAGAATGACCAAATGTTTGACGTACAATAGCCAATGATAAAAATCCATGTGCTCTAGAGGCTTCATTAAATAAAACAAACTTTCTTTTTGGTTGACGGCACTCCACCTCCTGGTGTGTTCGTGAACCACCTAGATGTAGCGCCCCTCCTAGATGATTGGCTTTCAGTCTCTCTGTCTCTCTGACTCTCTGACTGTTTGCCTCTGACTCTCTGTCTCTCTGACTCTCCAACTCTCTGACACGCTGACTCGCTATGATTTGATATGATATGACGTACTATTCACTGATATGAACCGATACGACCTGCCATGACCTGACCTGACCTGCCATGACATGCCATGACCTGTCATGACATGACATGACCTGCCATGACATAGCATGCCCTGACATGACCGGACATAACCCGCGATGACCCGACATGACCTGACATGACCCGACATATACCCGACATATACCCGACATATACCCGACATATACCCGACAAAGCCCCATCTGAACCGATATAAGCCGACATGGCCTGATATGACCTGATATATAGTTGGGATATTGAATGTCAGCCAACTACTCTTCTCTAGCTTTAGTTGCCACCCATTGTTTCCTGATGAGAGGATTGTTGGAGATGGGGATTTGTTGCTTGACCTTTGTTATACTTTTATTGGTGCCATTAAACTAGCGCACATTTGCACCTCAAGGGATGACAATGTTTCCATACCCACCTTTAAAGGGCACAGGTGAACAATGCATGTGGGTATAATATTACACTAGCCAGGGGCATAGCTAGACCTTTAATGATTTGTACTCCTAATTTCAGCAGGGGGTTTAGGGGGCCGCTTAAGCTTAAGCTGGTGGATTTTACACATTTTAGACTTGAGTTTTCAACACTCCGGACTACTACATGCCTCCTCTTTCTCTCTTTATTATTTTTTAATTAAATATTTTTTTGACAAAACGATGTGGACGTTTTGGCATATGCACGTACGCCTAGCTACGCCCCTGCTAGCATGTATGGACCGGACAAGATTGTCGAATATGAAAGAGCGCTGGCTGGCTTCCCATGCAAAAGGTCATGGGCTAGAACGCGGGCCGAGTAACATCAATGACTTACACAATTGATACTTGTCCTTACCTTACCTAGCTCGGCGTTTGGAATGAATTGGCCAGGACAAGGACTGGTTTGCTCAGTATCAGGATAATGTGAATGATTGGGATATCGGGTCATGGTATCAGTTGCCTGGTCTTCCAGTGGGAAAGAGCCCATGCGTGCGCACTGTCACAAGTCGGCGCCTATCTTTAGATTGGTTGGTTCTTTGTTGGAGTTTTATGGCCTGGCAACAGCTAAGGTAATATCAGGATGTGTACTGATGTGTAAGAGTGCGCACTCATGGCAACTTTATAGTGCTGCCCCACTGTGAGACCAGGCCACTAGGAGACCATGAACTGCTATCCCACTCAGTGATATTATCCTGACATTGAGCCATCCAGTCCTTGCCTTATCCTAATAATGCCGAACGCCAGGCTAGGAACTGACAAGTATCAATTTTTAAGTAGTTAGTTAGCCTGTGAAATAGGCCCGTAATGTCTGGGAAGTGAGAAGGGTAGGGACATTATGTGAGGTACATTAGATTGACTTGACCATGGTTCAAACCCGTGGGTTCGAATCCCACAATCTACCAAAACAGGAGACGGATGCTCAAACTCATTCGGCCATCCCATCTGGTCACACATCATGTATACATACGTATGCATGTGTATATGTACACACACTCATCTCTTTCAGGTTGTTGACCCTGAAATGGCGGGAACAATGGGATGGTTATTTCAGACCAGCTGCTGCACTCTCCGTAGAAGTGATACAACCTGTGCTGTCTATTTCTATATGCGTCAGCCCCGCACACCCCTGATGCCAGAGTGACAGCCCACTCCCGTCGTTATCAAGGGCCCGGGCTTACTACATAATGTACAACTCTCCAAACAAACAACACCATTAACAGTGAAAAACACCGGCATGGTATTTAATATTCTAGGTCGTGAATGACAATGTGCGCACTGGTAGTAGTTTGGTTTTGGGCCGGTGGTGGCGCCACCGGTCCCAGGATGGAAGAAATGGAGCAAATACATTGCGAGTGATAAGTGGTAATACATGGATAATAACAATAAATTCCCTTCCACTGTTCCATGACTTCATCCTCACAGAAGGCTTATACATCACATATAAGTTACCAAGAAGTGTAATTGTCAAAACTGTAGACTTTGAGATGGGATATAAGCAATGTTCGCAGGTCGGGGACAAGGTTTGTTCAATTTGAATAATGCTCGCTTCCTTGAGCCATTAGACTTGTTTAAAACCGAAAGGCTACATGTATTACAAAGTCGGCCATTCGTTAGTAACACGGGACCCCAAGGGACACTTCCGCCCTTTACGGCTGGGTCAAGGTTCAATCTGCCGTTTCTGTGACATCCAAGCTCCACCAGGGGATAGGATGTTGGTGGCCTCGGGGAGGATGGATGGTAGTTGGTGTGGGGGATGGGGGGATTGGGGGATGGGGGTAAGGGGGAGCTCTGGGGGGGGGGGGGAGTAGAGAGCAGGAAGTGGACCGAGAGATTGGGGGCCGTGGGGGTGGGGGGGGGGGGCTGGAGGGGGTAAGGGGTGCCCTTGGAGAGAGGTCCTTATTGTTTGTGACATGGCGCCATTAAGATGCATTAACACGTGACCCGTTCGCATCCTTAATGCCCAGGGGACGCCTACCTAAACTCCGCCATGGTTCTTATATAGAAAATAACTCACTTACTTTCATCTGATTTGTAATTCTCTCTGTTCGCGTGTGGGGGTTTTGTTTTGTGAAACAGTAACGCCACTAATAGTTTGCATTTTCTCCGCCTGACAATGTACTTACTATCTCATGCTTCGTGATGCACCCCTCTGGACTGGTCTTTTAACACTATTTCTTTTAGAGGGCCACACTGCATCGTACCGTATAGCATGTAATGCAAATATAGTACGATTCGACAATATGTACATTATATAATGCATAATCGTGTTATATTTACATGTACATAATACAGAACGTACATAATGTAAATATAGCACGATTCTGCATAACATATGTAAATATAGCATGATGCTGCATCGTATATGTGAATATAACACGAATCCATATCATATGTATGTAGATATAGCACGATTCCACATTATATCTGTAAATATAAAGTACATCATGTAAATATAGCGCGATTCTGCATAACATATGTAAATATAGCATGATGCTGCATCATATATAGGAATATAGCAGGAATCCATATTGTATGTACGATTCCGCATTATATATGTAAATATCATGTACATAATGTAAATATAGCCCCATTCTGCATAACATGTAAATATAGCACGATGCTGCATCATATATGTGAATATAGCACAAATCCATATTGTAGGTATGTAAATATAGCACGATTCCACATTATATATATGTAAATATAGCATGATTCTGAATTATATAATTCACGGGGGAATGAGTGGGAGATGCTCATTTGGTATCATTGCAGGCCGGGAGGCCCCCCCCCCCCCCCACACATACACACACACCCCAGGCTAACCTGCGTTAGGTCCTAGCTTGAATCGAGGTACCGATTGGATTACACTATTAATGATTAAATTAAATGAGTCCTTAGGGTACGTCGAGGCGTGAACTGTTCAATCCATCGATCATCTTCAACGGCCTCACACCATCACCCAACACACTTCACAGCATCAAAATATCGCCGAATTCAATTAATAGGGTGGGATATTGCAACAAGATGGACCATGTCGCAACACACTATCAGAAATTTAATAAGAAATAGGAACACAAGAAGAGAAGTCTACCCCTCGACACTAAAATAAACCCACAAAGAAACCCACCAAGAACACCTTGCTAATTATCAGGGTAAGCAGGCTTATCCTGGATACTCTGCAGCAATTTAGAAGCCACGAGTCCTGGAATGAGATTCAATCACGGGTGGCGGACATAGAGAACACAAAAATAAATATGAATAAAAAATATTGTAGAAATAAAAGAAGAACAGTGTGCCTAATTACTGGCAACGGGAGTAATCTATTCTTAATGAAACCACAAGCAGCCTTTGACTCATAATAACATTTACTTTGTGTGAATCTATTGCTCTTCATCACTGCGCCATGCTATAGTATGAGAACATCCACTGGAAATCTGGGTATTCTGGCTTTGTGTAGTTATTTAACTGAGAGTGTAAAAGTATAAAACAGTTCACGTTTGCAGTATATCTTTGAATATATGCACACATGTGGTACAACGTGTAAAGCACATATTAAAGCTATGTAGTTCAGTGAAATTATCACATTTTCGTAACCTAAAACAGGTATCTAGATTGTATTCTACATATTAAGCTGTATATACTATTATTACTAGTGCAATAAACCCTGCCAGTTAAGCTGGAAAGTACCCCAATAAAGTGGTTCCAGATTCTGCCTATAGATGTCACTAGCTTAACTGGAGGGATGTAATACATGAAGAGAGTATCAGTGAAATTCCCGAAGAAAAATACAATATAGTTGTATTTTTTATATATATTACGTTGATAAGAGCTGGAATCCGATTGCGATAATGAATATCTGAATATAATCAGGAATTCTATTATCTGTCCAAGAATGTGAAATCATAGGCATTCGGGGAATGTACACAAAGAGATTGGTTCTAGATTCTGCCGACAGATGTCGCTAGCTTAACTGTTAACAGTTATGATTTATTATTAAGGATTTTTCATTACATAGAAGGGGATACTAATCCACCCTAATGTAACCTATTACTGCTGAAGTGTATGGTGTCAGGGTGTTCTGCCTTTTTTATAATTGTATTGCTGTTTTCATCGTAATTCCGAGCGTCAGTCGGTGTGGCGCTAAGTAGACCCCTCAAGTATTGTTTAATCGTTAGTTTGACTCGACCGCGAATTGACCCCATGACCTCCAACTACAGAGAAGGCGGGCGCCCGACACAGTCCGCCATCCCTGTGGATGATGCCGGGGCATATGCGGACATGCTTTGCGTGTAGACTTTGCCTCCACCTTCTCCGGCCCCGCCTTCCTTCCCACTGCCCCCCCCCCCCCCCTCCCGCCTGTCCGTCCGCCTACACGGCACACGGAGGAGGCTGGATTGATTTGCTGGCGGGAGGTGGGATGTGGGATATAGGATGTGGGATGTGGGATGTGGAATGTGCAGAGCCTTATTAGATTCAGCGACTGAGACTGGCCCAGACGGTATTGCCAATCGTCTCCAGCGGTCTACATGCTTTGCATCACGATGGCAATGGCACCCAACATCCAATATAGCGATCTGCCCCAGGATTTGTTGTCGAGGTTATAATAGAGAGTTCTGACGGAGACCGGTGTGAGTGGATATATCCTATTCCCAGATGTCTTGTTTGTGTGTATTTAACGGGCGGCTGTGCGTTTGTGTACATATACAGGGAATTCAAGTAAAATCAGGTCCTAAAATATACCTTTTTCATGGAACATGCTGCACACTGAGCTGCTACCCACACAATTCGTGCTGCCGCACTGGGAGACCAGGATACCAGCACCATGATCTGATATCCCACTCAGTCACAGTATCCTAACACTGAGCCAGCCAGGTCTTTCAGTTATGTTGCTTTTTTTTAAGGGTTCATGATTTACAATTTTAAACAAAATATTTATTTGGAGATTAAAAGGTGTCCACATCCACCTCTAGACACTGTGTGTTAATACTGGGAAGTGTTCGGATACAAGAGACTCTCCAGCCGGGAGGTCATATTGCAATGTGGGGGTCACCAGGATGGCAGCAGTAGATAAGAGTATTGAATCTGCACTGCAGCCAGTTTGGTATATATATATATATATATATATATATATATATATATATATATATATATACCAATGTGTTGGTCACCCCGGACATGGTGGATGAATCGATTAGAGCAATGTCTGACTTCCGATGTGTGAGATTGTACATTTGAACCCTGACAGCATCAAATCAATGACTTACAAAATTGACACTTGTTACTACCTAGTTTGGTGCTTGGCAATAATAGGACAGGGGTAAGACTTGTTTTCTCAATCTCAGGATAATGTTAATGAATATAATGTGAATGGATATTAGGTTGATAATTATAATCTACCTGTAGAGACAACAAGTGAACGCCACGACAACCAGGACACAAGTGGTTTATTATTAGTTCCTCTCTCCGCGCTTCACGTGACCCTCACTCGGGCTACCCACTCTATCGCCCACACGCGACATCTCGTATTACATATATTACATCTCCCTTTTTTTTTTTTTTAAGGAGAACAGAGAACTGTGTGTCAATTAATCAATGAAATAACATTCTTATTGTACTAACATCATGGTAACAGAATATCGTGCGACATCTTCAGTCTGTCGTCAAGTTTGTTATCTATGCCGAGTTACATCAGTAATTAACATGGCAAAAATTCTTACGACTAACATGAAGGGAAAAAAAAACCAAAAAAAACAAACTATGAAATAACAAAATGATTATCGTAAAAACCACACACGGATTGTCTGTGTGTATTTTGGTCTGACTTGCTAACGTCTTGGTTTGTTGCGGATTATTACACATGGTTAACATTATCATTTTATATTACTCGTTTACCGCATCGAATACTTGGTTTCAATGTCTGAAATACTTATTTCTATGTTAGTCCAACAACTACTTTCAATCATACCATTTCTTTGTACACGTGGTTGGCAATTATGCTTTGCCGGTGTCAATTGTTTTTCCGTGCTGTGGCAGACTATTTTTGTGTTAGTTGATACTATCATGGTAGTCGCCCCCTTGGCAGGTCAAGCTGCACTGCATGGCATTGGATTGTTATTCAGCTAACAGTCAGTTGTCGCCGGCTACACTAATTACTCCTATTAATATCATCTGACTTCAGCCACGCCTAATCGATCTGGTTTCTTGCATGTTCGTCCGCCCCTGGTTACATAACCATTTACTTTGGGTCGGTTATTACTTACTAATTGGCCTGTTGCATGTTTGTATTGTATCATTTCTTTGTCAAGTTGGATGTTCGGAATTTTGAACAAATGAATTCGATTTCTTCTTAGTATTTTCCCGTTCTCGGTTTGTATTTCATAGTCACGTGTGTTTGGGTAGTTTGCTTTGGTGATTCGCCCGGTTGCCCATTTACCCTCATGTGTTCTATACCGAATTTGATCATGTACGCTCAATTGTTTGTGTGGTTTTGCTGCGTGTTTGTTGTAGTACTTTCGTTGTCTCTCTTGAATTTTCTTGAAGTCATCGACTTTAGACTTTTGCACTTCAGGTTTTAATTTTCTGTCAATCGTAGGTAATTTTGAATTTAACCTTCTGCTCATTAGCAATTGAGCTGGTGATGCATTTAGCGTTTCTAAAGGCGTGTTACGGTAGTTTAGAAGCGCTAAGTTGTAGTTCATGTTACTGGCTAGTGCTTTTTTTATCAAATTTTTTACGGTCTGCACGTAGCGCTCCACTTGCCCGTTACTTTGCGGGTAGTGGGGATTGGAAGTGATATGTTTGAAATCATATTCTGCTTCAAAATTACGAAATTCACTACTGCTGAATTGTGGACCATTGTCCGATATTACTATTTTCGGTATTCCATGTATACCGAAAATTTCTGAGAGTGCTTTAATTACATTCGCTGAACTTGTCGAATTTAATTGACGTATTTCAGGGAATTTGGAATAGTAGTCAATGACAATTAGAAATGCTTTGTGTTCTATTTCAAAAAGGTCTGTTCCTACTTTCTCGAATGGCTTGTTGGGAATGTGATGGGAAATCATCGGCTCTGCATTAGGTGTATTTCTGTATTGCTGGCAAATGACACACTGGCCTACTTTATCCTGTATTTGTTTACTCATACCCGGCCAGAATACGTGGTCCCGGGCAAACTGTTTGCACTTCACACACTAACCGGTCACACAACATGGAATCCTCCAAACTGCCATAGTCACATAAGTGTATACGATGCTGTAATTGCCGCATGTAAGTGTCCATACTTTCTGTTGTCTGGTTGTAGGAGTTGAAATTATATCTTATTACTGTCACATTGGTGTGGCCTGTGCAGTATTTTCTGAACGCCTCAATCAGTGGTGCAATCTTGTCTTGTTCACTGTCGTCCAATTTAAAGTTCAAATGCACTTTTTGAGCCTCCTTACCTGCTACATGCAGAAAAATGCAGCATTGCACCTTTTCTGCTTTGTTTGACGCACCTGAAGCTATGGCGTAAATGTCATATGAATGTAACCATTCACGCCAGTTCAACGCCATGTTGCCCTCTAAACTTAGAGGACCCGGTGGCTTTAAGCCTGTGAGCGCCATCTTGTTCGTTCTTCTATATCTGACACCATGTAGAGACAACAAGTGAACGCCACGACAACCAGGACACAAGTGGTTTATTATTAGTTCCTCTCTCCGCGCTTCACGTGACCCTCACTCGGGGTACCCACTCTATCGCCCACACGCGACATCTCGTATTACATATATTACACTACCTGACTTTGGTTTGAAGTATTTTTTAAATTTTAAATGGCTAACCTTTTTAGATAATTTACTTCAAACTAGAGTAAAGTAGATTTATAACAATCAATTTAACCACCTAGAAGCCTATCCAAAAAGTGAATTAAATAAAAGGATTTTACCTGAAAATAATAATGATACCCACTAATTCCACTTTTCTTGTCATATTATGATTATGGAGCAATGAACGAAAAAGTAGGAAGTAAAATAATAAAAGTTTTGACTTTAAGCATTTGATTCCAAAGTTTAGCCCAGTTTTTGGATTGGCCTTAAAGCGGCTGTCACACATCACCGGATTGGGGAAACGGAAAGAAACCGAACAAATTCCGTTGATATCCGGCAAAGTCCAGTGTGTGTCCATTGCATATCGGTTGATATCCGTTGATATCCATTGCCCGATCCGGTACAAGTTTTGAACATGCACAAAACTTGGAATGGATGCTGCTGGATTGACATTTATGGTTCTTGTCCAGTTTGAGTTTGTTTAGTCTCCTTATCATCCATTGGCCATCCGTTCATGTCCATTTCATGTGTGTTTCATGTCTGTTTCATGTCCGCTCGTCCGGTGGCCTTTGACCCAATATCGCAACATTTTGATACATTTTATTATATTTTGATACTTTAACTCGCCCAAACACCACCTGACTAGAAAATTCTGTCCGTTGATCAATCCGGCATAGTGTGACAGCCGCTTTACGGGGTTTTGCGCCTGAATTCTTCATATATTTAGCTCAGAGAAATGACAGAAGCTTTAACTGCGGGTGGGTGGGCAGGGGAACATACCATTGACATACATAGGATGGCAGGGGGAGTGGTGACGCGGGTTGGAGCTGGGTAGGGGGGGGGGCCGTGACCCTTCTCCTGCAGTGCCAATCTGGGGCTCTGAATGTGCTCCATCATATATTTGTCAGCAAGACTTAGTCGACCATATGCCGATCCATGGCCTAATCCAGGCAGCCGAGTGTCAATGAGTCGGCACAAGGTTCTGTCCACGATCAATTTGGCATGGAAGGCGGGTCTGCGCACGTCTAGGTTATACTAACAATCTGCAGACCACGTCCAGGTTTACTAACAGTCTGCTCTCCGAACAGAACACACTGCAGTAGTCATAAGGGTATTCCGAGTTCTGCTGGTTCGTCAGTAAGCACTGCGGCTGCGACCCAGCATGCTTGGCGCTCAACATTAATAGGATAGGGCAAGGACTCATTAGCTCAGTGTCAGGATAATGTGACTGATTGGTTCGTGGCGGCCTGATTTCCCAGTGGGGCAGCAGTATGAAGTTGCCGTGAGTGTGCACTGTCACAAGTCGGTACCCATCCTGATATGACCTTAGATGTTGCCAGGACGAAATGCTCCAACAACCAACTTTTTGTGATATCCGTTGATTACCCAGGGATCCACGCAGTCTGATAATACTTATAACGGACTGCCCCAGACTGATATCACTGGCGTAATCTGCTATGAATGTTTATAGGTTGAACTATATCAATTGCTTCCAATTAAAATTAAGAAGGGTTGAAGCCTCAAAGCATGTACATAATGTGTTACCGATCTAGTATCACGCTTCACTTCACCAGATCTATGTTACCAATATCGAACTCTGATAAATGCGACTTGATAAAGGTATTTCCGAGACTTGCATATGCATCAAATTCAATATCAGGCAAAAACTGCTTACCATCCGTGTAAGTTGAAGATTCGCTCAAAATATGGTACTGTAGTAGGCTGCACTGACCTCTCAGGCAAGTAACCAAATAGGAAGGTAGGCATGGGTAGTGTGGTGATATCAGGCAGCCTAGGTGGTGTAATGGTTAGCACACTGGCCCGGAATGCAAAGAGATGTGGGTTCGAGTCCTGCTCTAGGCGCAATATTTCCCATTTTCATCACCCCCATGACACTGGTTGCTGTGACCATGATCCTGTACAAGCTGCACGCTGTATGGTTGTTAGTAGTGAACCTACCCTTTGTATGTATGTGTAAGTGCATTGCTGTGTGTATGTAATTGTAAGCATTATATGACCATTTAAATTACTTACAATTCCATGGGGACGAGTGTAGTATGCTACACTGACCTCTCAGGCAAGTAACCACATAGACAGGTAGGCATGGGTAGTGTGTTGATATCAGGGAGTCTAGGTGGTGTAATGGTTCGCACACTGGCCCGGAATGCAATAAGATGTGGGTTCGAGTCCCGCTCTAAGCGCATTATTTCCCATTTTCATCACCCCCATGATAGTACCATAAAGAAATTCATTATTCTATTGCAAATTTTCACTACGAAGTGGGCAATTGTCGTGCGAGTACAAGAGTGTGTTTTGCTATCTCCTTCACTACTTGTGTGCTTAGTAATATGAATGATATGACCAGTGAATTATAATATTCTAGAGTTAAACAAATATAAAAGACTGAGCCACCATGGAAGTTGATCCTCCCCTTTAATAATCGAAGGACTCTTAAAGGCGCAATTCTAATAGTGGGTACTTTAAACCAATTTGGCGATCCAACGCAGGCTTAAATAAGTGTAATGACCATTTATTATTGATACTGGGGCGCCCAGTGTACTGTGTAGACAACGAACTGAAGCAGTAATATTTCAGTTTCGCGTCCCCCAGCTTCGTGGGAATGAAATTACCACCTCTCTCGAGGAGCTAATCAGATATTAATTAATAAATAACTGGAAGAGTTAATAATTAAAGTATTATTGATGGTATGGCGCAGAGAATGTGAAAGAGGAAGCGGAAGTGGGAATGAAGTAACTTTATCTCTGGAGTCCTGTGCTCTACCGATTCGGCCAACGCGTCCGGTCAGTAAGGTGGCAATATACAATATCTCAAAGTATAAAGCTAATGTATAGATGTCAGTACAAGATCTCATCGTACAACCCTAATGTACAGTTCTCGGTAGGCTTTTAAGTTTTCTGTCCTGATATGACCTTAGATGTTGCTAGGACGTAAAACAACAAACAAACACACTTTAAGTTTCAATATACAAGATGGTTACGGCCGACGTTCAGTTTATATAGTCCAAAGCAGGGGTACAGGATCCAGGATAGGGCAAGTATCATTTTGTAAGTCATTGATTTGACTCGACAAGGTTCGAACCCGTTCGAATTCCACGATCTACCAAAACCGGGGACGGACGCTCAACTCATTCGGCCATCCCGTCTGGTGCTTTGATGCGTGGTTCTCATGAAAACATTGGTTGTTAAATGGAGTATTCTAAAGCGAATATAGCCAAAGGGATACACTGCAATCGATCCCAACTCTCTGCTCCTTTCCCCTACACCACTCCGTATAAATAGACTATTCTCAAATTCACAGAGATTTGTGTGAATAACTCCACAATCAGGGCTGAAACACCAGTGCTTCAGTACTGTCGACTAGACACCGAATTGGTAATAACCTCTCGTGCAGAAGGCCATGGGTGCAAACCTAAGCAATGTCAATCCAATGACTTACTTGTTATTACCTAGCCTGGTGCTTAGCATTAATAGGACAGGGCAAGGACTGGCTTGCTTAGTATAAGGATAATCTGACTGACTGGGATATTGGGTATTTGTTTGAACACATTTATTTTAGCGCCTCCGTTCCATAATTCAATGTTTATGATGTTCTACCATATTTGTAAAAGAATATATATAATGTTATTATATAATTTATATATATATATGTATATATATATATATATTCATGACTAGAATTGTGTGAATTAAATTTGAGGACATTTGAAGGGAAACGATGTTAACTATATTTGGGCATGCTCACAAACATATTAGACATGGGCTTCATTTAATTATTTTCTAGTGTAGCAGCATAGCTAGAGTGGAGCAAACTCCGATACATATTTATTTACTAAACCAGTATATACACGGGACATGCAGGATCAAATCTAGCTATGTCCTTTGATTGATCAAATTTGGTGCTTTCATCTGATTATGCAAGATTAGGGATTACCATCCAGTCAATTGTTGTTGTTCTAAAATTTAAGAAACAGAGAGACATTCATGTATTCCAGGCTACCGGTATGAACAGTTTCAGAGTACTGTGCATATGATATACTTAAAGTACTGTCGCTAATGTAGTAATATATGAGCATAGCATAGGCCTTAATACAAAAACCACAATAGTAGTAAATCATAGTGCACAATAGGCGTGGATTGTTCATCATGTGTTGCCATGGTAATTGAGGGGTGAACAAAGTGTTGCTTAGACATGGGAGTTAGATGAGAATTCTAATGAAAAATACCAACAAAAATAAATGAAAAGGGAAAAAAGGTTGGGCAACTTGATGGATGGGTAGTCCATTAAATTAATTCCCTAGTAGTTATTTCAGCAATGCACAGATCAATACGTTAAGAAGGAACTGTGCAGTGTGATGTCTCCCATCTAGCTGTTAGTCAATAAACCACCACTATCTATATTATGGGGTAAACTATTTCAGATATGGCATGCACAGGTACAAACCACTTAGCGTTACTCTGTTTAGCATTGATTTGCTCTTGCACTCTTTTATTCACACCAAACGCGGTGGCCGAATCGGTCGAGCACAGGTTTTCCATGCGGAAGATTTGGAGTTCGAATCCTGACCGAGTCAAAGTAATGACTTACAAAATTGATACTTGTAA
Source organism: Branchipolynoe longqiensis (assembly GCA_030323885.1). Taxonomy (NCBI): domain Eukaryota; kingdom Metazoa; phylum Annelida; class Polychaeta; order Phyllodocida; family Polynoidae; genus Branchipolynoe; species Branchipolynoe longqiensis. Next base: position 87,079,302 of record CM059189.1, read on the forward strand.
GTCATTTGTGTGGCGCTCAGCATTAATAGGATAGGACAAGGGCTGTTCACTTCAGTGTCAGGATATTGTGAACGAGTGGGGTATCGTGTCATGGTGTTGGCAGCCTGGTCTCCTAGTTAGGCAGCACTATAAAATAGCCATTGACTATGCACTGTCACACGTCGGTACTCGTCCTGATATCACCTTGGGTGTTGGTTGGTTGGTTGTTGGAGATTTTACGTCCTGGCAAAATCTAAGATCATATCAGGATGGTGACCTTGGGTGTTGCTAGGATGTAAAACAACAATGAACAAAATAAAACAAATAAACTTGTATTCACTTTCCCAGCCTAGCAACCGATAGGAACATAGCAACCACCTCTCTCCACTCTCAATTTATTGGAGATTCAAGAAGAGTAGCTAATTAATATCTATTCAATATATGGGAATCAAACCTCGGTGTTTTCTGCTGCTCTCGCCCACACACATCCAGGGGCCATCTAACTACAAACCAGCCGGGATGGCCGAATGAGTTAGAGCATCCGTCTCCCATGTTGGTAGATCGCGGTGTCGTGGGTTTGTACCCTGGTCGAGTCAAACCAATGACTTAAAAATTGATACTTGTTGCTTCCTAGCCTTGCATCTGGCATTATTAGGATAGGGCAAGGACTGGTTGGCTCAGTGTCAGGATAATGTGACTGAGTGGGATATCAGGTCATGGTGCTGGTGGCCTGGTCTTCCACTGGGGCAGCACTATAAAGTCACCATGAGTGCGCATTGTCACAAGTCGGTACCCGTCCTGATATGACCTTAGATGTTACTTTGACTTAAAATAACAACAAATACAAATACAGCTCTAACTACAACACAATCGAATAAAATTTGTGTTTGCCCACTGAATTGTTGGATATAATAGGGTTCAGCGGTTATAAGTTATATTCATATATAAGTTAGATAAGTGTGCTCTCATATATAAGGTGGATATGTACAAATAATAAGCTAGCTAAGTTTTTTGGTTTAATCGATGTTATGCTTTCATCATACTATTCAGCGTTAAAGGGGCTGTAAGTTGTAACATAACCAACTCAACTCCATTTGATTGTAGCAATTATGGATAAGTGAAGAGTTCACAGACTGGTTCAGGCACAAAACCTGGTAAACGCCAATCCCAAAAATGTAATTTAAATACAGGATTTGTACTTGAAAATAATGTTAATTCTCGCTAATTCCACTTTTCATATGATCAGATGCTTAGGGAGCAATGAACAAAAAAAAAGGAATATACACAAATAATGTTATTGACGGTTTTATTCCAATATTTTTCTCCACTTTTTGTTATTGGCGTTTACGTGGTTTTGCACCTGAACTCTTCAAATATGACTAGTTATAATTTGAGTAGCTTGAAACAACCTATTCTCTAAGAGGTACATAGAACCCTGATGGGCTGAGACTCTCCGTTGTCACTATGTGGGCACTATTAGTGCCATTTAGCTCTGATGTGTGCCCCTGGTGTATTCGAGACGTAGAACATAGTGAAAACACTTGAAGTAAATTTGAAGGTTTTTAGTATGGCTTATACCCTATGTCAGTCAGTTCGCACTTCCCTTTTCTGTTCCATAGGGCAGAACCAGGAATAATAGCTATCAGGTACTCGCGATATAATGGTTCATGGATGACCGATCACAATCTATTGGAGTTGAGCTGAAATAGATCATTCTAAGCACAATCGTGCATTAACAAACATGGAATATTCCTATAAGCAATACAGAGTGAAATCACGTGACCACTTCTCCAAATTCAAAGCTGCATATTGCGATTCAAAGTTTCAGAATTTATAATTCAAAGAACTTATGTCGATTTGCTTCTATATTTATAACTTATACTGAGGCACTTATTAAGACTTTTAGTGCTGACGCTTTAGCATGTAAATTTCAATTTACATGCTAAAATTAATTTGACATGTTTGCACTAGAACCATTTGCAATGTTTCCAATATCGAGCATTTAAAATACAAGTTATTTCAAACTAATGTAAGGTAGATAATACCGACTAATAATAATAATAATACAATATTTATTTCCACATGATCAATGTACACACAAGTTGATATGTATATCAGTAATTCTTTTCACATGAAAAAGGAGAAAACATAAGTACAATACTTATGAGGTGCTTTCCCCATTTAAAAATAAGACAGATACATTGCTTATACCATAACAATAAGAAAAATATAAATAAAAGCTAAAAGCATATCAACCTTACCCTCAATACTGTAAATTACATCTCACTATTTAAGTACTAGACTACTATGTGTTTTCCCTCTGGTAAAGCTTACATACTTTCTTTTTAAACATTCGTTGAAACATATAGATGTTTTTTGAAAATTTGATACTATCGTCAAGTGAATTCCATATTTGTATACCACATATAGATAGATATACATTGAGACTTTAAAGTTGTTCTTGCAAATACTTGTCTTAAGTTGTTACTCTGGCTTGTATCATGGCTACTATCTGAACTTATTTTGAATAAAGACCATAGATTTGTTTGGCAGTGGCACTTTGTTTGCATTCTAAATTATCATACAAGATTTGATCTTAACCAAGTCTATTAATTTTAATACATGAAGATCTAAGAACAGCTGATTAGTGTCCTCTCAATATCCAACTTATATGTTTATGTAATACAATTCAGAGTGGCTCAAAACCATCGGGCAATTCAACTTTAAGCGACTTCGACAAAATATACTTTGTGAGATAAGAGCTTGACAGACATAATTTTCGCTTTCACTGTGAGCGCTCCCAGAATGCACCAGTGCAAGACGCCGCCACTCTCTCAATTACCGCCAGTGACGTCACCGATCCCGGAAACAGGACTTATTTCATTCCACCATTATCGCACATTGTCACAACCACCCCCAGCTGTCACACTCGGCGGACACAAAATGGCGCTGCCTAATGCATGTGCTTAAAATACTAAATCAAATTCAAATTACCCCGCGGAGATTTAAATTGTCATTCCACACCTGCTTCACTGGTCAATTGACTGATCCTACTGCTATTTTATTCTTACTTTTTGTCTGCATTGGGTGATTAGCAGATGATGGTAATCATTAGTGCATTAAGAAATCCGATTAGGATGGTTAGTATTTTGATAATGCGTCATAATTTATCTGGGTCAATGACCAGACAGTGGCAGCTCAATGAGGGAGATTTATTTTCCTCACGGATTCACAACTGAGATGGATCGCATCCTGCCCCGCATCAAACCGATGACTTATAAAATTGATACTTGTCGCTACCTAGCCTGGCACTCGCCATTAATAGGATGGCACCAGGACTGGTTAGCACAGTATCAGGATAATGTGGCTGTGCGGGATATAGGGTCATAGTGCCGGAAGCCTGGTCTCCCCATGTGGAAGCACTATCACGTCACCATGAGTGTGCACTGTCACAACTTGGAACCAATTCTGATATGACCTTAGATGTTGCTAGGATGTCAAACAACAACAAACACATAAAACAAACAGCAACACTGAGAAGTGAGACGTTTTCAAACCCCAGGTTTATTTCACCACAGTCAGAGACTGGATGCGTTGGCCGAATCGGTAGTTTGGCACTTCGATTCCCAATCAGGTGAAACGGATGACTTACACAATTTATAATTTTTACTACCTAAGCCAGTGCTTTGCATTACTAGGATAGGGCATGGACTGGTTAGCTCATTGTCAGGATAATGTGATGGACTGGGAAATTGGGTGGCGGTGTTAGTGGCCTGGTCTCCCAGTTAGACAGTGCTATACATTTGTCAGAACTGTGCATTATCACACGTCGGTAGCTCTCCTGATATGACCTTAGATGTTGTTAGGATGTGTTACTAAAAAAAACTAACAAACCAAGTCCAGAATAGGATGATCTGTCACAAATCGGTACCCGTGCGGATATGACCTTATCTGTTGCGAGGACGTAAAACTCTAAGAAATAAACAAAGAAACATGTTCCATGTGCTTACAGTGTTGGGTATGTAATGAAAACTAGAGCTGTGAGGGAGAACAATTCCACTTCCGGTCGTGTAAGCATACAACATCAAAACTTCAGTCTCCCTTACGGGACTAGCGGACTCTGTCCCAGAACAGGCGTATTAATGGGCGACTCTAGTTTCCCGAATGCCCGCTTAGATGGAGGAGGCGCTGCGGTCACCAGCAGGTGGTGGCATCGCGAAAGTCTCCTCTTATGTTTGTCACTGTCAACATGCATGGCTTCCCAATTCATTACCACTGTACCCTGATATCTGGCAGTCTCCACTTCCCGCCGATACCAGTTTCCCTACTGTTCTAGAATGACTACATGAACTGCTCATCATGCGTTACATTCAATAGAGCTAATACTTTTCACTGATCACATCTTTACTGACGGGATGGCCGGATAAAGTTGAGCATCCATCTCGAGTTTCGTAGATCGCGGTATTTCGAACTCACTGGTGAGAAACTGGTTGAGTCAAACTGATAACTTATCAAATTGATACTTATCACTTCCTAGCCAGGCGCTGGGCATTATTAGGATAGAGCAAGGACTGGTTGGTTTAATGTCAGGATACTGTGACTGAGTGGGATATCAGGTCATGGTGCTGGCGGGACGGTGGCCTGGTTTCCCAGTGGGGCAGCACCGTAAAGTTGCCATGAGTGCGCACTGTCACTAGTTGCTGACCGTCATGATATAACCTTAGATGTTGCCATATGCAAAACTCTAACAACAAACCAACCATGAAATACTTGGTTTGACTCTACCAGGATTCGAACCTTGGGTTTCAAATCCCAGGATCTGTTTTTCTTTTTTATTGAGGCTGTATTTATACTGTCCATAGCATATAAGTCTGGGTATTCAGGCTTGTTTTCGATGCTGGCCAGGTGTAGTTTTGGTGTTATCTTATCACACAGTAGCTGCTGATAAGGTATTTGATTGCCTGCATTTCAGCAGCAGATAGATAGTTGGTTGGTTTGCTTAGTAGTCTATGTTAATTTTTTGGGATTTTCTTGGCATATATGTATTTTATTTTGTCTACTCTTACTACTAGACTAGCCTACTTCTATTTACATATCATGTGGTGTTCTCTGTGGCTGAGTGGTTAGAGTGTCTGACTTTTTTCTGGTCAGACTCCTAATCTGAGGCTCGGTGGTTCGATTCCCTGTGCCCCCACCTCTGCCAATTTGGATTTCCACTGCTGTGGATAACTTACAGCGTCATCAAAGGCCAGTTGCTCTCATACCATGTCTATGTGGTGTGGGAGGTTAAAAATCCCTTGGGTCGGTTAAAGTGTAGGCTTGGGCTTTCTATCACCAAACTGTCTAATGGTGAAAACAAGTCTATTCAGATTTATCCATGATAGGCAGTATAAACCTGATCTAGCTGAGGTGAAGGAAGAAATGTAAAGAGCTAAGTGGATTGAGAGTATTTATTTTCTCTTGACAAGTAAATATAGCCTTATCATACATATAACAGTTTTTCGCAGCAGGATGATCAATACGGCGAGAGAGATAAGTGACAAGAACTGCCGGTGGCGGCGCCACTGTAGGCCAGCATGCCGCAGTTAAGCAACATTTGTCCGTCATTGGACCTTAATATAATATAAGTAGAATGGTAATAATAATAGGAAAACCTCATACCGATGATTTATACCCGTATATTTATATACTAACTATAAATCTTCAAGAAATAAAAAGAAGAAAAAAATAGGCTCATACGTAGCTGTGTCGTGTGCTATCTGGATACTTTTGGCATGGTTACCTTCCATTGGGCGTCCCGCTGGTGGGCCATGACATATCACATTCCCCTTTGCAGTGCAGCTTAATGGGGGTTTCCTAGCCTTATTTTGCAAAGATATTTTTTTGTATGTTTTTAGGTCAGGAATTTGTCGTTCCTTTACTGTTTGGGCATTACACACTTTGGCAGCCATTTCCAGCGTGCTTCTCTCATGAGCTTTTATTTAGCTTCTGGTCTGCTTTACTAGTGGTGCATTATTTGCACTAGTAGCCCTTTGTGGTTTTGTTAGGAGTTTATTGTCTTGACTATAGCTGTATGCTAATGTTTTCAGATGAATTATTCTCTTATTTTCTAGCAATTTTACTTTGGTTCTTTTGTGTATGTCATAGGTGGGGTGCAGCTTGTCTACACTGACGCAGATTTTCAGGGCTCTGTTCTGTAGTGTTTGCAGTTTTTTAGAAGTTCCTTTTTCACACCCATGTAGTTTCCATCTCCATAGTCAAAATAGGGGAGCACCATGCCCTTGAAGATTTTCATTGACATTTCTTGTGTCCTGTAGTCTCTTAGCTTTGCAAATAGCCAGAGTTTGTGGTTTACCTTTTGGATATTTTGTTTATACATAGGTTGTAGTTTAGTTGGCTATCCAACTCAAGGCCTAGGTATTTGTAATAGTCTACATTTTCTAGTGGTTGGTTTCCTAGCTTACAGTGTAGTTTTCTTTCTGGCATTTGTTTATGCGAGAAGACAACTGTTTTTGACTTGCTTGTGTTGATGGTTCTTTCGTTGGACTCACACCAATCCTCCTGTTTTAGTAGGAGCTTGTTTAGTTTAGTTATTACCTCTTCTGTGGTGCCATTTACATATATGACTGTGTCATCTGCATATAGTTGGAGGCATTCGGTTTGCAACCATTTCCGATCGTGTAAGTCGATGTAGGATCTGTTCATGAATATAATTACTTTCTACATAATAATGACGATAGCGGGCCGGCCCGACCGGTTCTCGGTGCAGTCAACGGTCTGGAATGACTCACTTGTGGGTGCTCAGCTTTTCGCTTCACTAAGCGGGGTGGCCGCACAGTGAGATGTCCTTCCAGCCTCTAATAGGACAAAAAACCAATCCGGTCTGCTCCCTATCGTCTAAATGGGATCTGCGCGTACAGCACCACCTAATTACGCCGCTAGATGGCGCCACTGCCCGCCCGGCGGCACAGAGGGGCTGGCAACAAGTCCCTGTCAACTCGCCCTAAAGACACTTACGGTAAAAATCTGCCTTTCTTCGACAAAGAAGCCCATATAAATTCCCACTGACCACTTCGTTACCTAAACCAGATGGGATTCCCAAATGAGTTGAGCTTCCGTCTCCCTTTTGGTAGAGCGTGGGATTCAGAGCCATGAATTCTAACCCTGGTCGAATAAAACCAATCACCTAACAATTGATACTTGTGGCTTCCTAGCCAGGCACTTAGCTTTAAGATAGGGCAAGGGCTTGTTGGGTCAGTGCCCAAATAATGTGACTGAGTGGGACATCATATCATAGTGCTGTTGGCCTGGTCTCCCAGTGGGGAAGCACTATAAAGTGACCATGAGTGCACACTGTCAGGAGTGAATGGGAGGGAGTATGAGTGTGGATGTAGGGGGGGTGACTGTTGTGGTGGTAGTGTGAGTGATGGTCGGTGCAGGTGAGGAGACGGGTTAGAGTGGGAGTATGAGTGTGGATGTAGGGGGGTGACTGTTATGGTGGTAGTGTGTGGGTTGGTGGGTGCAGGTGGGGAGACGGGTTAGAGTGAGAGTATGAGTGTGGATGTAGAGGAGGGGTGACTGTTGTGATGGTAGTGTGAGTGATGATGGGTGATGGTGTAGACAGGTTAGAGTGGGAGTATGAGTGTGGATGTATGGGGGGGGGTAACTGTTGTGGTCGTAGTGTGAGTGATGGTGGGTGCAGGTCTAGAGACGGGTTAGAGTGGGAGTATGAGTGTGGATCTAGGGGGGTGACTGTTGTGGTGGTAGTGTGAGTGATGGTCGGTGCAGGTGTAGAGACGGGTTAGAGTGGGAGTATGAGTGTGGATGTAGCGGGAGGGCGTGACTGTTGTGGTGGTAGTGTGAGTGGTGGTCGGTGCAGGTGTGGAGATGGGTTAGAGTGGGAGTATGAGTGTGGATGTAGGCGGGTTACTGTTGTGATGGTAGTTTGAGTGATGGTCGGTGCAGGTGTACAGACGGGTTAGAGTGGGAGTATGATTGTGGATGTAGGGGAGGGGTGACTGTTGTGGTGGTATTGTGAGTGATGGTCAGTGCAGGTGTAGAGACGGGTTAGAGTGGGAGTATGACTTTGGATGTAGGGGGGTGATTGGTGTGGTGGTAGTGTGAGTGATGGTCGCTGCAAGTGGGGAGACGGGTTAGAGTGGGAGTATGAGTGTGGATATAGGGGGGAGGGTGACTGTTGTGGTGGTAGTGTGAGTGATAGTGGGTGCAGGTGGAGAGACAGGTTAGAGTGGGAGTATGTGTGTGGATGTAGGGGGGTGACGGGTGTGGTGGTAGCGTGAGTGATAGTGGGTGCAGGTGGGGAGACAGGTTAGAGTGGGAGTATGAGTGTGGATGTAGCGGGCGGTGACTGTTGTGGTGGTTGTGTGAGTGATGGTCGCTGCAAGTTGGGAGACGGGTTAGAGTGGGAGTATGAGTGTGGATGTAGGGGGGGGGGGGGTGACTGTTGTGGTGGTAGTGTGAGTGATGGTGGGTGCAGGTGGAGAGACGGGTCAGAGTGGGAGTATGGGTGTGGATGTAGGGGGGGTGAATGTTGTGGTGGTAGTGTGAGTGATGGTCGGTGCAGGTGGGGAGACGGGTTAGAGTGGGAGTATGAGTGTGGATGTAGGGGGGGTGACTGTTGTGGTGGTAGTGTGAGTGATGGTCGGTGCAGGTGGGGAGACGGGTTAGAGTGGAAGTATGAGTGTGGATGTAGGGGGGGTGCCTGTTGTGGTGGTAGTGTGAGTGATGGTCGGTGCAGGTGGAGAGACGGGTGTGATATGACCTTAGATATTGCCAGGATGTTAAACTCCCCCAACTAATCAACCAACCACTTCGCAAAACCACTCAGACTCAAAGTTATGTTTCTCTACAACAAAGACCATATTAATTCCTTGTCACCACTTCCTAGAGCTACTCAGAATAAAAACGTTGTTTCATTGCAACAAAGAAGAGCTTAGGTGCAAAACCACGTAAACTCCATTCCAAAGATCTAGTTTAAATAACAGATTTTAATTCTCACTAATTTCTCTTTTCATATGATCATATGGGTATTGAGCAATGTACCAATAAATAGGAATATAAAAAAACTTATTTTTTATAGGTTTGATTCCAATGTTTATCTCCATGTTGGGTTGGGTGTTTACATGGTTTTGCGCCTGAAATTTTCACACACACACATATATATATATTTATGGCACACACATAACATAAATGAGAGAGAATGAGGTGATTCCTCCAGTGTGCGTGGCGAGGGGGGGGGGGACCCTGCCCACGAATTACCCCGAAAGCTGGGGGGGGGGGGGGAGGAGGGGGCACCAGCAATGCGCCAAGGAGGAATTGATACATGCAGTATATCTTCTCCTTGCATTTATACTCATATAATGCGTTATACATCGCATACATTTAAATCTGCAATTGTGGCTTCCTTTATCTGGAATTGTAAAATTCCTTACGGAATCCACAAGCGCACCCCCTCCCTCCCCCCGATGTTGATATTCCGATTAAATCGGATAATTGGGAGATTGATTTAGAGAGATGTAGCTTTAACTGCGGCATCGGGTGCTGATTAACGGAGCTGTCACTGATTGCTCTTATCATCTGCCGCCGAATGTCATCGTCATGCTATGAATGCCATCGTGCAAACTTCTAGTTGAATGTTATCAGCACGTTGAACGGTTATTGCCACAAATAATTAGGACATTCCCATTATGGAAATGCTCAGCTCGTGAATCTTCCTCTTCTGGCATTCTCTGGATTTAAACAACAAACAAACTAACAACAATCAACCAACCCTATTATAAATCATTCTATTTTCTATCGCTTAAATCATCGAAGCGAAGGGCAGTATAATCATCATGGTGTTGACACAAATGGTAATCGCGTAAGGATTACAATTTCGTACAGGTTCAGCAGGTCATTTATCTTGGTTGGTTGTTGGAGTTGTACCTCCTAGTGACATATAAGGAAATACCCAAAACAGACGGAACTGCCCTCTATGGAAGATCTTCTGATCAAAAAGAATCTCCGGTGGACGGGACACCTCATGAGGATGTCATCAGACAGGCTACAAAAGCAGATCCTCTATTCTCCACTGTCTTCTGGTTACAGAAAGAGAGGGCACCCTCATCTCTGGTTCAAGGATACCATCAAAAGAAACCTGAAGCTGAGAGATATTAAGACCAACTCATGGATGCCACTCTCACAGCAGAGAGCTAAATGGAGAGCAGCAGTCAAGTAATGAAAGCAGCCTTTGTCGCATCGCGACTGACAGAATGATGATGATGAGCTCCTGGTAACATCTGAAGTCATATCAGGACGGGTCATTTAGAAAATGCTCTCCTTTGAGATTCATTCATGCTACTTACTACATGAAACACAATTTCAAGTACATACATGTATACACTTTTAGGATGAGCATAGCCAAGTGGGGCGATGCATTATGTACAATCTATTTGGATGTGTTATGTCACTGTTATTGCATGATCCTCGATGTCACTGTTATTGAGGTTAGGGTACCCGTGGATATATCTCCCCCCCCCCCTTCCCTCTACTAATTAACACTATGTTCACTGTGTAATACACATATGGACACTCATGTAATATACATGTGGACAGTTTGAGCTTTGTACTGTAACTACCTTTAATAATTTTGCATCAGTCCTTATCTCAACTGCTGGTCACGTGATCACCTTATCAGCTGGCTGGCCAATCAACATACATTCCACACGATACTAATCAGGTTACTACCTCCAAGCAGCCTGATCCCGTCCTGTCTGTCTCCAATTAAATAAATATGGGTCACATGATGGGCAATTATCGTTCAATCAGACATAATTTGAGATTTTTACCTTTTCCCCCCTTTTAAAAGGAAACACTTTTTTTTGTGTCTGTGCATCAGTTTATTAAGCTGGGGGAATTTCAATTGTGGCCAATTTGATTTCCTTCATTTAACGCTCCTTGTCCTATCCTAATAATGCCGAATGTCAGGCGAGGGAGCTACAAGGATCTATTCTTATGTCATTGCTTTGACTCGGCAGGGGTTCAAACCGGTGGGTTAGAATCTCAAGATCTACCAAAATGGCAGATGGATGCTCAATTCATTCGGCCATCCCGTCTGGTCTTTATTAAGCGAAGAAGCCATAACTGGTGTCATCAAGAGGATTTTCCCATCCAGTTTCAAATGACTTAGTCAGCTGAGAAGTGACACCATTTGTTGCCTTGCTCTGAAGATGCGGTCACGTACACGTTAGTGGACGTAGTTGAACGTAGTGGAGGCTAACATAGTTGAACATAGTTGAACGTAGTTGAACATACTGGCATCCATAATTCTCCGGTACGTTCAACGATCGATGAACAACCATCAAAAGGTGTTCCTCTTTTAGAATTCCCCCATCATTTGTTATCTGCCAATACTGTAGTAGGAGCAAGGATGACAAAGCGAGGCTGTCTGAGCTCTCCCACCATGCAATCCGGAAATATGGCTGCTATATTGGAAGTGTGCGCGATGATAGGGAAGACATCAAATCCTTGCTAGTACTATCTATGTTTGAACTGCCCATGCCATAAGATGGCAGTGTTAACAGCATGATCATTGTGTATTGTTTCCTGTTACCATTACGGTTTCCCGCTACCTGTTACTATTTATTGCATTTGGGATTTGTTATCAAGTGTAGTATTGGACGATTGTGGAATTGACCCACTAACCAGTTACTAAGGAGTAGGTGACTTGTCACACTTTCAAAATGGCCAATTATCATGCTTTCATGATGTCACTTAACCATCTATCGCTCGACTATCTGTGTTAGGAGTACTATGAATGCAGCAAATGCAAATCAATGTTAGAATAGGCCCACTCCTGTCGTGTCATCCTATAAATATGCCGTTTGTACACAAACACCTGCTACGGCTGTGACCAAAGCATTGACGTTGACAGTTTCGACCCCCCCCCCCCCCTGCTCTAGGTCGAAACTCACCCAGTTAATCATTCGGGTTTGAACTTACCATATTCGCGACTTCGGGTTTCAACTTACTATATTCACCAATTTTACCTAATATTGTGAACCACACATGCACACATGTATGGTCAGGTACCATCATAGCTGCGAGATAGGTATTAATCTGGTAATTGGGATATTGAATGCTGGCTGTTAATATTTAAAATGATAGCCAGATGGTATAACTCTGACATTGCTGTCTTATAAAAATGAAGCCATTGATGGACAATTGCCCGTAACATAAATGCTAGCCATGCATCAGGTCTCATACAAAAGAAGATACATGTTTATCATATTATATATATACATATATATATGTGATGTATGTATACAATGTACATTGACATGTATATATACCTAAATCCGTCCTGCTGAGCAGGTCCGGCAGCGGTAGTGACCAGGCGCAGTCGTATCATGCGGTCATGAGGCCGCATAGTGGCGGATGAAGGAACTAATCTAGTCAGCAGTAGGTTGGGTAGTACTAACTCAATGAACTAGGAGTGGGTAGTAGCTAATCCACATGACATTAGGGTGTAGACTAAATAAAGGGGAGAGAACTGCTAGGTGGTAGTGTCCTTGTTTATATTCCCATAATAGATTATAGAGCACATAATTATCTACATAAATAAGGAACAAGGAGAACATGATAGTGGGTAGAAATGATATATTCTCAAGGTAGCGTTACAGTGAGTGAACGCAGGGCCTTTGAGGCGGGGGAGAGCAGGTGGAGAGCAGGTGGCGAGCAGGTGGCGAGCAGGTGGCGAGCAGGTGGCGAGCAGGTGGCGAGCAGGTGGCGCCACTTGCTCAGGTCATGAGGAACAGTAGATGACCTAATGTGTAGGTGACCAGCCGATGACTTAGTGACCGGGTGAGTAGATGAATACTCGTATAATGGCTTATGCAGCATACATATATATAAATATCATTGCCTATACACAAGACCGATTGACTTGACTTGCTAACACAAAAATAACCCAACTACCACCAAAGTCCTACATTGTACACAACAATATAAATAAAAGAGTATTTGATCCCATTGAACTGAGACTAAGTAATTAAACATCAGTATCTATTGAATTGGAAAGCCTAAGCCAATAATTAAAACCTTGCATGTAAATGTAATATGATTTAATGTTCCTCATACTCATTACTTATTGGCTAGTGTACACTTTAATTTCAGAATGTACTTCACACTTAAATTTACTATATAAACCATGTACACAGATTTATGTAAATAACGATATACCTGCAACAGTTATGGTTTGAAGACCAGTGATATGATACTGACAAAAAAAACATCTGAATAAAATTCATTTACCAACAAAAATATATATATCAATGTGCATTGTGGATTTCAAGTCAGGTAGTGTATTGGCCAACTGCATCTCTGAGTGAACCAAGTAAACTTTCACTATCACCATGTACGAAAAGCAGCGTGTGTTGATGAATCTAACATGTCCTCAAGACTCGCCTGTTTAAATTAATCTAACTTTTCATGGGAAATTAACTTTCTCTCTCCTCCAACTATTGTGACCAAGTTGACCCGAATGGATGGATGAATGAGTTGAGTGTCCGTCTCCCATTTTCATACAGAGTGGGATTCAACACATATTCAAAATCATGGGTTCGAACGATGGTCAAGCCAAACCAATAAGTGTCGCTCCCTAGCCTGGCGCTCAGCATTACTAGGATAGGGCAAGGAGCAGTGGAATGAAGAAGACCAGTCACCTGCAATTGAACATTTCCCTGTTTAAAGTTGCATAGTCCGATGATTTTGAATTTCTGTATTTTTTCTGAGATAAATATATTGATCACTAGTGTCATGGGGGTGATGAAAATGGGAAATACTGCGCCTAGAGCGGGACTCGAACCCACATCTCTTTGCATTCCGGGCCAGTGTGCTAACCATTACACCACCTAGGCTCCCTGATATCAACACACTCCCCACGCCTACCTGTCTATGTGGTTACTTGCCTGAGAGGTCAGTGCAGACCACTACACTCGTCCCCCTGGAATTGTAAGTCTTGTAATGCTTACAATTACATACATACAGGCAATGCACTAACACATACATACACAGGGTAGGTTCAACAACCATACAGCGCAAAGCTTGTACAGGATCCTGATCACGGCAACCAGTGTCATGGGGGTGATGAAAATGGGAAATACTGCACCTAGAGTGGGACTCGAACCCACATCTCTTTGCATTCCGGGCCAGTGTGCTAACCATTACACCACCTAGGCTCCCTGATATCAATACACTCCCCACGCCTACCTGTCTATGTGGTTACTTGCCTGAGAGGTCAGTGCAGACCACTACACTAGTATCTACTTTACATTAGTTTGAAGTTACTTTTATCTTAAATGGTAAACTTTTTAGATATTTTGAGTGCAAACATGGAAAATTAGCTTTGGCATGCTTGCCAAAACTCTGACACGATAGACTTCTGCAGTAACAGGTTCTGTTAAATTGACTCAGTTATACCAGACACACACAACCAAAAGGTCAAATGGACAACAAACAGGCAAAAGTGACAGCACCTGGCAATAACAGTTCCAAAAGAACTGTGCACAATTCATTATCATTTCAAATTATTTTACATTGTAAGTAAAGAAATCATGCAAATACAGACTTCTGCAGTAAAAGGTTCTGTTAAATTGACTCAGTATTGCCTTCTACGCAGAAACAAATTCTTAATAAGTGCATCAGCATCTAAGTTAGATATGTATAATTAAATCTAGATATTTGGTTTGGTTTTGAAAATTTGATATTTCATCAGACGATGCAGCTTTAATCAACTAATGTACCATGATAAAAAAACAAATTATAAATATGTGATACCACGGGTTTATCATGTACCACCTTAGATTGCCTTCTCCTAGTGAGGGCGGTTAATTCAATTAATATTATAAACAAGATGGGATGACTGGTTGGGTTGAGCATCCATGTGGTAGGCTGTGGGATTCGAACACGTAGCGTTCGAACCCTGACCTAGTAAAACCAATAATTTAAAATTTGATAGCTAGCCTGGCGCTCAACATTACTAGGATAGATCAAGAAACAGTGAAATGAGGAAGACCAGTTGTTCCTCATTAAAATTGCCCCCGCTTATTCAATAAATGTAATACTAAGAACAAAATTGTTATTCACATGAGAATGGACCATCAGGTAATGTCACAATATATTCACATCTCAACTTACAGGGTATGAATAGTGCACTTCAAAAGTATGCGAATATCCCATCTGTTATTGCAATGTGAAGACAACTTTAATCAAGTAAAACAAAATCTCAGGTGGTTTGATGGAGGAAGGAAAGAGTTATAGCCTCCAACATTGAGCACCTCTTTTACTCGTGCAAGCTATGGGGGAACCTGGAAGCGATGCACTTGTATCTGTGCTTCAGTTTAATGATCGACCTTTCCAGCTGCTACTACTCCAACATTGTTGCTGGGAGGGACACGCCAAAAAAAAAACCACCCACAAGACCCTTCTGCCTGAAATATAACCAGACGTTTGGCGCAGACGACTTTTAAAGAGGAAAGTGTTCGATAAAGCGGAAACCAATGTGAAGCATGTGAGGTCCGCTCGCCGCTTCCCCGCCGTGTCCTGCCGTAACCAAGCAGACGACCTGATTCATGTGATTCCACTTCCGGTCCAGAAGCGCGCTGGGTGTGCTTCCCTTCCCCGCCAAATGGAGGGCAAGTGCGGGAGGTAGAGAAACGAGGCAGTGTGTGAGTGGGATGGCGGTGGAATGAGGTGGTGTGGGGGTGGAATGAGGTGGGGTGGGGTGTGGAGGGGGGTGGAGGGGGCTAGGTATGGAGAGGAATCTGTTAACCTACACGGTCCCGCTAAAAATAGATATTATAGTCACATAACCTCGGTTTACACTCTCTTAAATCTGAAGGATATTACTGACTGGAATTGCTCTATTCAGAAGGAGAATTCTGGCTGTGTGGTGGCTACATATTAGAGGCCAGGGAAATGGAAGAGAGAGAGGGAGGGCGAGAGAGAGGGGGCGGTTGTTTTGCAGGATGTCACCAGGTGGCACGGTCGGTGGCTCAAAGAGGCTGCGGCACAGACGCCCGGGTGGCACCTCGGATGTAGGGTTATGCATTATGCATGTATACGCAGATCCATCAGAGGGTGGATGCATATCGTACCCCAGCCATGCTACTCTGATTTGTGGGCTCGCAAGATATCACATACTCACACAGACACAGCCCACACATGGAAACACTGCACCCTGCACCCTGCACCCTGCACCCAGTACTACTCTGCTATTTATGTATCTAGACGTACATACAGCATATTAAGGTAGCATCACACTGTTCAGCCACTGTTACTCCGCTACTTATGTACACATACATACATTCTGTAGAGTAACAAAACACCACACTGTGCAGCGAGTGATACGCTGCTACTTATGTATATATACATACATTCTGTACAGTAACAAAACACCACACTGTGCAGCGAGTGATACGCTGCTACTTATATACACATACATACATTCTGTACATTAACAAAACACCCTACTGTGCAGCCAGTGTTACATCGCTACTTGTGTACACATACATACATTCTGTACAGTAACAATACATCATACTGTGCAGCCAGCACACTGTGCAGCCAGTGCTACTCCGCTACTTATGTACACATACATACATTCTGTACATTAACAATACATCATACTGTGCAGCCAGTGTTACTCCGCTACTTATGTACACATACATACATTCTGTACATTAACAATACATCATACTGTGCAGCCAGTGTTACTCCGCTACTTATGTACACATACATACATTCTGTACACTAACTAAAGATCACACTGTGCAGCCAGTGCTACTCCGCTACTTATATATGCATACATACATTCTGTACATTAACAAAACACCATACTGCGCAGCCAGTGTTACTCCGCTACTTATGTATACATACATACATTCTGTACATTAACGAAACACCATACTATGCAGCAGATGCTACTCCACTACTTATGTACATCATCTGTACATAACAAACACATATGCAGCAGTGTTCTCGCTACTTGTACATACATACATTCGACTTAAAAACAACTTGCAGCGTGCTACTCCACTACTTATGTACACATGCATACAATCTGTACATTAACAAAACATCATACTGTGCAGCCAGTGTTTCTCTGCTACTCGTGTACACATACATACATTCGGAACATTAAGAAAACACCATACTATGCAGCAGGTGCTACTTCATTACTTATGTACACATGCATACAATCTGTACATTAACAAAACATCATACTGTGCAGCCAGTGTTACTCCGCTACTTATGTACACATACATACATTCTGAACATTAACAAAATACCATGTTGTGCAGCTGGTGCTACTCCACTACTTATGTACACATACATACATTATGTACATTAACAAAACACCACACTGCGGAGCCAGTGTTACTCTGCGACTTAAGTACACATGCATACAATATGTACATTAACAAAACATCACACTGTGCAGCCAGTGTTACTCCGCTACTTATGTACACACACATACATTCTGTACATCACGGACTCATCAAACTGTGCACACAGTGGTACTCCACTACTCATGCAGATGACACATGCATAACCCATCATGAGTATATATAACTCTGCTGTTGTTCGTAAACAAATTTCTTCTTAAACCGAGAGCGAATTTTCTCATAAGAAATGATAGAAAATGGATTAATCCGTTCCTGAACTCCAAATGAAAGTTTTCTTGCAACCTTGAATATGCATAAAATCTTGCATAAAATGAATACAAAATAAGTATAAATGAAATAGAACTCGAGCTGGCATATTTCTAGATTAATCAGACTTCTACTTTATTTGATGAAATTGTCTTCTTTATTTGATGATAAAACTGCCTCCAAAACCTCATTTGACGCAATTTCGAAAATTTGATGCTTCATCAGACTATGCAGCTTTAAGTATCTAAGCCTATCTAGTATTTAAAATCCATTGATGAGGTAAGGTTTCTTTTCTAAATGACGGTATGACAAAATAAGGATGTTTGGAGCTATGTTATTGGGGGAGTTGGTGTATATGTATACATATGTATATATATATTATGTATTGCCATTTGCAAATTTCTCCCTCTCGCTCAATCTGTTATGCTAACCCTACAAAATAAAACCAAAACAAATAACAGCAAATATACAAGGCACAAACTGTGTCCCAACCTCCTGACATATATATCACCCTTACCGTAAATATCCTGATAGAATTGCAGTAATATTAGTGAACTTATGAATCACACTATAACTGACATTCATTTCCCTCGTAGCAATAACACTAAGTAAGGCAAATAAAAGATACCATTATTTTGTTGAAGGCTAATATTACGTCTTCAACTTAGTTTGCAAATACTACTCTATTTACCTGAACGATGGAAAAACTAATATAAAAATAAATTAGTGAAAATTTGAAAACTTGCTCTCGAATCATTCATTCATGGTGATGTCAATTGTGGTTAATCTGCAATCATTCAGTCAATTATTGCTGTCATCCCCGCCTTTTTGTACCCATCACAAAGCAAACCTTTCTGACCCGACAGCATTTGAATGTGTTTTTTTGTGTGGTTAAATTGATGCTGAATTTGTAATAACCATATCTGAAGACCAGATGGGGTGGTCAAATGAGTTGAGCGTCCGTTTCCCGTTTTGGTAGATCGTTGGATTCGAACCCACGGGTTCGAACCCTGGTCGAGTGAAACCAATTGATACTTGTCGCTTCCTAGCCAGGTATTTGGCATTATTAGGATAGGGTATGCAGGTATGCAGGTATTGCAGGTATAGCAATACCTCAGGGAGTTTGACGCCCCTGCCTTACAGAGTTGTAAACCACTGCCTTGTGGTACAGGTTCTTGACAGAACCGAAGGCTAAGGGAGCAAACCCTAAACAGAAAACCATGTCACTGTGGCAGCATTAAGGCCGGTTGAGGTATGGAACTCCCAACATCTCCCAACCAGCCATTGCAGGGACAAATAGTTTTGCGCCAGTCTTGACATGTTCTTGCTGGTGTGAAACCTCTATTTGCTCCCCGAGAGAGTGCCGCTGGTAACTTGCAAAAGCCAGCAGCACTTCAACACTTTTGCAGGCATCTTTCATGAAATGAGCGGCAGTCAAGTAATGAAAGCAGTCTTTGTCGCATCATGACTGACAGCATGATGATGATGATGAGGATAGGGCAAGGACTGGTTTGAACAGTATCAGGATAATGTGAGTGGGATAGCATTGTTTGGTAAATGACTCCACAGCACAAAATTTAAACATCGGGATATCAGGTCATGGTGTTAGTGGCCTGGTCTCCCAGTTGTGCAGCACTATAAAGTCGCCATGAGTGTGCACTGTCACAAGTCGGTAGCGATCCTGATATGTCCTAAGATGTTGCCAGGATGTAAAACTCAATGAACCAAGCAAACAAGTTATGCAGGAAGAGGCGGTAGACACCTACTAAGTGTAGGGGGGTCATGGTTTAAGGCTGCAGTGTCACGTGATTAAATTAGGAGCTAAGGACAGGGTTACTGTGCTCGACACAAAGGGCACGCGCTGTGTCTAGCAGTAGTAGACTGACTGGCAAGGCACAGTGAAAGGTGGAAGAAAAACAAGGCGGACAAAGGAAGAGGTTGAATGACAACATCCGGGAATGCACAGAATGGGCAGACCTGGAGTTGGGCAAGTTCCAGAGGGCTTTGAAGCATAGGGAAACTGGATAAAACTGGTTGTAAAGTCATCTCTGGTGACCCAGCAATGCTCAGGCTTAAGGGATTGATTATGATGATGATGATGATGATGATTATGATGATGGTAAGACTGGGTTTTGTATCTGCATCAGGCCGGTTCACAATAAGAGTATATAATCACTCGATTTGTCCCACGGAATGTGATAGGTTTAATTAGTACTCTTTCTACTGATAGGTATTTATATCTTAGTATTATAAACATTGACTTGTTTAAGGTTTCAAAAGTAATCAAAATTATACCAAAAGTTGACTCGGGCTTCTTTGATTTCCATATTAATATTATACAAATTGATCAATATGTGAATATCACTTGTTTAAGATCTAAATCTAAAGGTGTAACAGATTGTTTTTTCAACTCTGACCTATGCACAACATGGAAGCCTTCATAAGTACATGTATTCTGATATTGTTTGGAACGTATTCTGCTATTATTTGGAAGGTTTTCACTTGTGATTTCCATGTCAATCTTTAGTGCCCAGTTTCAGAGAATGATCCTATTATGAAGAAGTGAATCAATTGAACCATCCTCAACACAGTAATGGTTCATATAAGTATGGCTGAAGGAACTAAAGTAATTAGACAGTCTTCAACACAGCCATGGTTCATGTAGGTGCGGAAACATGTAGCGGGTGCATTATGACGCCACCAGGTGGCGTACCCGTCCCATCACCCACCGCTAACCAGCGTTCCAGTTGCGTGCAGAACGCGCCTCCAACAGTGCATTGCGCGAACACTGACTCCTCTTTTCATTATTGTTAAGAACCCAATTGTCCGTGACAGATTGACCCATACAGAAAACATGCATATGTTTATAGGGATGATGATCCTTTATCCATATGAAAATCGCTAAATATGATGAATAGGAAACGCGATACTGTCACTGTATATATACATGACATGGTTATATATGCAGCTGTTTATTCACATTCTTCCATGTTGAGATAATTCGCCTCATTGGTTAACAATTGGATAGATGTCGGTGAATCTGGCATATTTCTGTAGGAAATCTTATTTGTTAGATTACATCATTGGTCAGCATTGAAGCACGGGTCTTCTACAAGGTCCAGTATCTGATAACAAACACATGTTCATAATCGTTTGATTGTGACAATAGTGACCCCCAATAAGCGATGTTTACTTTTTGTGTTTGGGGGGTTCGTTAAACAAACAAACAAACAAAGTGACAATAAATGTTTGGGTGGTGTATGAGAATGCGGAGAGTATTGAATACATTATATTGGATGTTTTTGCTTTCCTTGCTTTCATCTCTTGTCTTTCATTGTTTCTCTCGGTCTTCTCTGTGGCGGAGTGGTTAGAGTGTTTGACTTTTTTCTAGGTCAGACTCCTAATCAGAAGGTCGTTAGTTCGATTTCCCCATGCCCCCACCTCTGCCAATTTGGATTTCCACTGCTGTGTATAACTTACAGCGTCATCAAAGACCAGTTGCTCTCATACCATGTCTATGTGGTGTGGGAGGTTAAAACTCCCTAGGGTCGGTAAAAGTGTAGGCTTGGGCTTTCTATCGACAAACTGTCTGATGTTGAAAACAAGTCTATTCAGACTTATCCATGATACGGAGTACAAATCTTCAAGAAAGAAATGGTGTAGAGAATAGTGACAATGTAATGGAATGATAATCTTACCTATGTATTCGAGAGTTGATGCTCATATAATGGTTATATTAACGGACGATTCTGATGGTAAAGGAAAGCAAGGAATCCTTGAGGTTTGAAGTTAAGAGCACACAGCTTTATTATCTACTACATATTATCTACATTATAATACGTCGATATTCCCAAAGTTGACAAGAACCATCCCTGTGTGATGACTACTACTTATATTGTTCATTAAACCTATATCTTCTCTTAATATTTCCAGACCATAACAACAACATTGGGGGCATGTACACAAATATCTGATGGGTCCGAGCGTGGAGGCTCGAACCACTCACATCGCTAGGACAGTCAGCATGGAACGTATGGTGCGGCTCCTAGCGACGGGATGCAGAAACAAACCTTTCCAAACACTTCTGAACTCTTGTGGACACGCGTAGGCGAGTGACCCGCAAATAACTACACGTCACCCATCTCGGCGCGCAACTGCTCAGACTCACGCACAGGCTTGCCCACTTCACGTATATATGAGACTGTCTCAAAAGGTGCTAAGCAATATGGGACAAAACTGTGTCCATTGTACCGATCAACATACTATCTGCTTATGCATTTGCTCAGGATAAACTGATTTGTTTTTTTTCATGGTGTTTCATAATCCCAATAGACCACATATTGATTTGAAGCAAATGTCCTTGTGTTTTCAGTGTAACCATTTCTGTGCTGTTTTGTGTCACTCATTACAATGGGAAAACAAAAAAAGAGTGATCACCTTTTGAGACAGGCTCATATGTGTGTGCGCGTGTGGGCTAGCATTGTCGCATTGCATGCCCCTAAAGCGTATCCCATTAAATACCCATTGTGCTGTGGCCTGACAGGAGGCTTTGCCTGATAAGCGGGCAGTGCAAACTGCAGCACTTGTGAAACTTTTAAGCACTGGTATTGCCAAAATTGATGCTTGTTGCTACTCTACTGGCGCTAATGGACATGAGCAAGATTGTGCTTAGAACAGTATTCGAACCCACACTTATTTCCATTCTGGGCCTAGCGTGCTAACCATTACACTACATCGGTCCCTGTCTATGACTGTGTGGCTCCTTGCTTGAGAGGCCAGTACAGACTACTACAGTACCTTGCCTGGTATTCAGTTTTTCTAGTTTATTGAAAGGGATAAGTTGGCTTAGTATCGCCATCATGTTAGGGAGAGGGATATTAAGTCATGGTGTCGGCAGTGGGGCAGCACTAAAAAGCTACATTATAATAATGACTGGAACCTCGTGATATTACCTTAGATGATGCTAGGACATCAGATCCTGCCAAATAAACGGTGGCATTTTAATGTGATATATGTGTGTTTGTTGGGGTTTTTACAACCTGGTAATATCTAATGGGGCTGTCACATTACGACGTTTCTCTCCAACGCGCATCGGCGTTTGTCACTTTTGGGCGAAATGACGGGACACTTTGGGAAGCGTTAAGCGTGTATTACGCATGCGTTGGTCACGAGTGGGTACACGTCGGTACACTTTGAGTGACAGCGACGCTCGCACCCACAAGTTGGTGTGCGTCGGCATGCATTGAATGTTCTGTGCTTGCACAAAACTTTCGACGCGCGCCGACGCCTGCCAACATGTGGGTGCGGACGTTATGAGCACCTTAGGGGGATGTAGAGATCGCTGGAATAACGTTATGCGAACACTAGGCAGTCACCGCGCGTGCGCGGCGGTCGTTCTTACATGTTGTGCCAAACTGTTGCTTTGTTGTTTTACGTCCTAGCTACATCTAGCTACATCTAAGGTCATATCAGGACGGCGCGCCAACCTCTTTTTGTTTTTTTCTGCCACGCGTCGACACATGTTGGCCGCACACTACCAACACGCTGCGCTGACGTTGAACTTTCGCCGAAAAGTTGGACGTGTCTCGATGCTTACAACTTATTTTGCACGTTGGCGGCACGCCGGCGAGAAGCGTCGTAATGTGACAGCCCCATAAGGTCATATCAGGATGGGTGTGATTGCCGAGGCGTGTCTACTGGTTGTGTGTACGTGTATGCATGGGTCCCATGTTGCTTGGTCTGCTGGCATCTGTTGTTAAAACTGCATAGTCTGATGAAACCATCAACATTTAAAAAATGTTTAAACTTATTTAAATTTGATTCTACATAGTGGACCAGCCAAACATGGCAAAGGCCTCTAGAAAAAGATTTGATGGCATTGTTTGTTAATAGCAGATATCCATGTGGAAGCAATCATTCAAAGGATGACAAATAAATATGTGGTTGGATGTTATTGTCAATGTTGGGTTTTAATGTCATTTTCAAGCTCATAATGTCAGAAAGGTCAACAATACCATTTTCACAACTGTATTTGTCTAAGTAGTTTATAATTGCACAAGAAGCATGATAATAGGCACACACAAATGTTTGAGGCATTCCTCAAATTCAAATAAGTGGACATTTGAAAATTGAAAAGAACATATCTAACTTAGGTACTGTTGCGCTTTATTATGCATTTTTTGTTGCGTAGAAGAGAAGACTGAGTCAATTTAATATAACCTTTTACTGCTGAAGCCTCTGGTATCGGAGTTTTGGCACGCATGTCAAAATTACTGTTGCATGCTTGCACTTCAAATATCTCAAAAGTTAGTAATATTAAAATAAAAAGTTACTTCAAACTAAAGTGAGGTTGATTAGAACAATCACCCGACTATATTTAAAGTGACAGAAACCCACAACTCTCGCACTATACAACTTGTATACACTGCGTACATTGCTGTTCATTATCTGTATAGCTAAGGCACCCAACCTGATGCTGTAATATGTTAGGGTGAATAATCAGTAAGACGGCAATGAAAGGCCGTCCTTGACCTTTGAGAGATGAAGCAGTTGAACTGCCTAACTGTCTGTCGTCGCCCTTTCATCGCTATCATAAAATGCATTCGCCAGAAGGGTTTCACTCCTAAGTACACTTTAACAATTGTAAAATATTCCGATTTACGACATTGGGGGAATGCAAATGTTCTATTACTGATCGGGTACACGTGTCCAAGCACATGTATGTATATATATATGTGTACATATATATGTAAATGCTGGTGGTGCCTGAGTGGGATGTAAATAGACATATTGGTGCTGGCAGGACTGTGTGTAAGGGGCACTCAGGGCCTACCCCCTCCCCCTCTGCTGGGTAGGATCACCACGCTCAGGCTCAAGGGTTGTGGTGGCCAGCGGAGCCACACAGCTTGCTGTTGGCCAGACCACTGGTAACCATGGGGACCAGGAATGCTGGATCCCTATTGGTAGAGCCAAGAATGTACCATATAAATAATAAACCAGAGGGCTTGACTCTCTCTCTCTTCTTTTACACTTTATACTCTTCCTTTCTCTTTGTCTGTATTGATTTCACTATAGCATGCCTACACAACCACAGATTCGAGCCGTAGTTGAGTAGCGGATTCAACTTTACACAATGATGCTTGCACTGGCACCACCTGCTAATGAATACTAACGACATGACTGGGGATATACATCAGCATGCATGAAGTCAATTCGACTCCCTGTCCGCCTCGAGAATTAGCTTGTGCCTATATATAGGCAATGCTATATAATGCTACAATAGTGGTTGACTTATAGACCAGTGTGTTTATTCCACTCATTCCAGTGGTCAAAAGTCTCCCTCAGAAGAGTTCAGGCGCAAAACCCTGTAAACACCGAACCAAATAATCGAGATGAACATTGGAATGAAACCTTCAAAGAGTTCATTTTTTAACATTCTTACTTTTTTGTTCATCGCTCCATAAATTATTTTCTCACAAGAAAATGGAATTAGCGAGATTTAAAATTACCCTCATGTAGATAGCTTTTATTTTAATTAAATTTTTGGATTGTCGTTTACAGGATTTTGCACCTGAACTCTTCTATTTGGATGGACTCATATTATCGCCCATAATAATGGCAGTACCCGGTATCACCCTATCCACATATCTTCAAATGGAACTGGCACACCCCTTGCACCTTTCCTGTGGCCGTCATGTCACACATCACTTCTAACATTATACAATTTTCCGCCGAGACTGGCACAAACAGTCGGGAGCGATTAGTGAGGTGGTCGCACGGTGGCGGCGCCACCAGTCATATTCCGGAATAACGGGGCGATCTTAGTGTAGGCAACTTACGTTTAAGTCCTTGTATATCATATATATCCATACTTATCTTTTACTCGTCTGGCTGTTGGTTATGATTCTTTTCCTTGTATTTTTGTAAACATTTATTCATCAAAATATACTTTTCTATTCAGTGTCAAAGCACAGGTCCTCCAGCCATATTCATTGTAGGTATCTATACTTTAATATAAATGTGCTGAGAATCCAATACATAAACTTGTCCTTTCCCTGTTTTGAATTCAATTAAGAGATTCTAATTTAGAACAACATATTAGCTATTAGATATATTGTTGCCCAGTGAATTGGGTATGTTACATTATTATAGGTATGCAGGTATTGCAGGTATTGCAACACCTCAGGGAGTTTGACACCCCTGCCCTGCAGAGTTGTAAACCACTGCCTCGTGGTACAGGTTCTTGACAGAACCGAAGGCTAAGGGAGCAAACCCTGAACAGAAAACCAATTCACTGTGGCAGCATTAAGGGTGGTTGATGTATGGAACTCCCAACATCTCCCAACCAGCCACTGCAGGGACAAATAGTTTTGTGCCTGTCTTGACATGTTCTTGCCGGTGTGAAACCTCTATTTGCTCCCCGAGAGAGTGCCGCTGGTAACTTACAAAAGCCAGCAGCACTTCAACACTTTTGCAGGCAGCTTTCATGAAATGTACCATCAAGAGAAACCTGAAGCTGAGAGACATTAAGACCGACTCATGGACATCACTCTCACAGCAGGGGCCAAATGTATGAGCCACAATTTATCGGCTGCGGAGTTAAGGGCGGCCGGCGGGGTATCTATTGTCGGCGTTAATATATGTGTCACGGGGGATGTATTAGTCCAAAGCGCGCGCGGGTTAGCTAACGTTTCAGTTATTTATAGATTTGGGAAATCCCTCTGCCTTTGTAGCCATATATTAGGCTCAAATATATTAAATGCGACCATATTTAACAGAATTACATACTCAAATCGTGAAATTTCATTAAATTAACCCGAAATTCGAAGCGTTATTAAGGCTACCGCCGCATTGGCGGCGATATTACTAGTTATATTTTCGAATCGACGAACGTAAAGTAAACAAATCGCCGCCGCCGCCAGTATGGAACGCGACGTCGATGCAGCGGCGATTTGTTTACATTACGTTCGGCGATTAATATCGCCGCCAATGCGGCGGTAGCCTTAATAACGCTTCGAATTTAGGGTTAAATTGGTCAAATTTCACTTATTGCGTATGTAATTCTGTTAAATATGATCGCTTTGAATAGATTTGGCCCGAATCGGTCCCTAACCTGCACGTTATCCCTGGCTCAAGTTGGAGTTAGTGACGGCGACGTTAACCCTCGAGGCGGTAGCCTAACCCACGCACATACATTGACACTTTGGCCGCTAACCAGGGAAATCCGCACGACGCGTGGGTTACGAGCCCTAACCCTGACTCTTACATTTGGCCCCAGAGAGCTAAATGGCGGCAGTCAAGTAATGAAAGCAGTATTTGTCGCATCGCGACTGACAGCATGATGATGATGATGCCATTATTTCAGGATATAAGTTATTGATACTATCTTGGCTTTAGTCTAACTTCAATAGTACACAGCATTACAGCAAGATTATGATACATAAGTACCGACATCAGGTTAATCATGATTTCTCTGGGTTAC
Organism: Branchipolynoe longqiensis; assembly: GCA_030323885.1. NCBI lineage: Eukaryota > Metazoa > Annelida > Polychaeta > Phyllodocida > Polynoidae > Branchipolynoe > Branchipolynoe longqiensis. The sequence goes on from CM059189.1 coordinate 87,106,473, forward strand.
AAGTTTTCAAAATGAGAGAATACTATTGGATGTCAAACATATTAGAAAGTCCTCAGCCGGAATCTGTGGGTTGTGTAGGCAGGCTATATGAAATCATTACAGGCAAGGAGAGAAAGGAAGAGCATAAAGAGTGAAAGTAGAGTGAGAGCTTGCACACTCAGGTTTATTATTGTATAGTGGTACATGGATCGGATATGGCATACCACCTGACAATTATCTCCAATCAGCAACAAGCATTTCTAGTTCCACCAATGAACAGTAAGCATTCTCGGGTCACCATGACTACTGTGATCTACCCACCACGACCATGCTGTGTGGCTGCTTGGCCTGCACCTGCCTGCTGTGTGTGTGTGGTGATCCGTGACTAACAGTTGGGGGTGGGAAGGGGTGGTGAGTGGAACTCTTGAGCTCCTTACACACTAACAGTACAATGACTATTGACTACAAGTAAAGAGTCACCAGCAACTACATAAATACATTCATGCACCTGGCCATATACATCATTTACATTAATAGACCATGTGTACTCCGTTATAGACCATTTCACATTCCCCACCAATGCATTTTATCGGAATATTTTACAATATGGTCATTCTGACATATTATCTTTGGTGGAAACTTGCCACATAGGCTACTCTTTCTGATAGTTTGTTTGTTGTTGTTTACTTCCAACAACATCTAAGGTCATATCAGGACGGGTACCAACTTGTGCCAGTGCGCACTCATGGCGACTTTATAGTGCTGCCCCACTGGAAGACCAGGCCATCAGCACCATGACCTGATATCCCACTTAGTCACATTATCCTGACACTGAGCCAACCAGTCCTTGTCCTATCCTAATAATGCTGAGTGCCAGGCTAGGAAGTGACAAGTATACATTTTTTACTCATTGGTTTGACTCGACCTCTGATAAGCAGCAAGGGGTCTTTTATATGCACTTTCCCACAGACAGGACAGCACATACCACACACCCTTTGATGAACCAGCTGTAGACCACTGGTTGGAATGGAAAATAGCCCAAATTCCAAATGGTTCCACTGAGCAGGATTGATCGGATGACCTACACCTTCCCAGGTGGACACCATACTGCCTGATCTACGTCCCGCTCCAGAGTCAGTGATGCTGTCTGGATAGTAACAAATAGGTACCGACAACAAATAAGGAGCATGTACACAAATTAATACAGTCTGTATATATATATTACATGGTTCCAGGAGAGTAAATGTGGGCTATTCTAACCAGGCGTATCGTCCTGATATCCTCTGTAAAGTACCAGTAGTAGTTTACAGGATAAGATCAGGATTAAGCTTATGGCTGGACCAGTAATCACTTGATCCTTTACTCCCAGCGGGTGACATGTAATGGTCCGCTCAGTCAGATCAGTTTGATATGCCAGTTTTAAGGCTTAACTGGAGTCGGTGAATGAGTTCATGGTGGTTAAAGTTACATAGTCCGATGGTTTGAATTTCGGCCATTTCTTCTCGGATATAATACCTGATTTTACTTTGCGGTCACTTTTCTTTTAAATGGATAATTTTGGATAATTTTGGAGATATTTGAAGCGCAAACATGCTAAATTAATTTGGGCAAGCAGGCCTAAACTCTGACACCATCGGCTTGTACATTTATATGTTATATTAAATTGACTCTCTATGACATTCTATGTGGCAACAAATGTCTAATAAGTGCATCAGTATCTAATTTTGATATATATATATACAATCAAGTCTAGATGAATATTTTTGTTTTGGAAATTTGATGCTAACTTAGATAAAATCTAAGTGAGTGTTTGGGTTTGAAAATATGATGCTTCGTCGGACTGTGCAACTTTAAAGTACTAGATATGTTACCCACAGTGATTGTAAACTAGTGGTGGTTTAACTGATGGAAAGGTGATTCACAGAAATAGTATACTGAGCTTGATATTGCTGATAGTGGTGGTAGACTGGAGTAGGTGCTGGCCACAGCGTTCCTGTGACATAGCTGCCCACAGGATTGATAGTGACGTGGACTACTACGAATGGTTGTGCATGCTTTCCATAATGGCCACGGTAAAGTTGGTTTATCATGAATGGTACATAGTAACATATGACTTGGCGTATTGAGTAGCATGATGTGAGTTCCATGTATGGATGCCTCCCATAGTGCTGATGGTAGTAGTAGAATGTTTCAGGATCTCAGCGGTAATGGAACCGCTATGAATGGTGGGTTTGAACGAAGAATATGAGGTGGCAGGTGGTTGATTACACAACACATACCAATGACGGGTAAATGAGAATTGATATCTGGCCATATGGAGGTGCGAGGGGAGATTGCATGATAACTTATACTTATAGTTATACTTACTTATACTTATCCTCTTCTCCTTAAGAAATTAGGCATCAATGCCTGTTAGCAGGTTGGCCTGTCTGAGTGGGACCTAGTGAAATTATAGCTTTCGTGTGGCGAGCGCTGACTGTAGCAGTAATTTACCCAGTGCTTATCAAGGCATCCTTTGAAAGAGTTTAAGCTTGGGGCTTTCACTACATCAGCTGGTAGTCTGTTCCAAGTGTTCCCGGCTCTTTCAGTGAGGACATTTTGACGAACTCGCTTGTTAGTCCTTCTTATTATGCCCTCTGGTTATCAGACCGTGTGTTGGCTTGAGTATGATGTAGCGGTTTTTGACTGTATATGTTCCACTGAGGTGTTTGTTGATCTCAATGAGGTCTCCGCGGGCCCTTCGGTAGTATAGGCTTGGCAGGTTTAGTGCTCGTAGTCGGCCTTCGTAAGAGAATTTCTTCAGGGTTGGTACTAGGCGGGTTGCGCGCCTCTGTACTCTCTCGAGAATTTCAGTCCTTCCTGTACATTGGTGCCCATGCTGGATATCCATATTGTAACTTGCATCTCACCAGGGATGTGTATAGCTTGTCAGACTGACTTCATCCAGGTATGTGTAAGTATGTCTTATGAGGCCGAGTCTTATTGGCTTTCCCAGCCTGTGTCTCACAACGAATAGAGAAGGTCAGGCTCGGGTCTATCCAGACCCCCAAATCTTTTTTGAGGTCCGTGCTCTGCAAACCTTTGATATGCAGGAATAGTTTTGTGTCATCCGCAAACATCTGGATGCATGTGTGTACCATGTCAGGCATCTCGTTAACGAAAATGACAAATGATAGCGGCCCTAATACGCTGCCCTGTGGGATACCGCTGAGAACTGCAGCTATGGCTGACAAATATCCTCTGATAAGTTGGTTGTTAGTTGGTGGACTTTTACGTCCTGGCAACATCTAAGGTCATATTAGGACGGGTACCGACTTGGGACAGTGTATACTCATGGCGACTTTATAGTGATGCCTCAATGGGAGACCAGGTCACCTGCATCATGACCTGATATCCCACTCAGTTACATTATCATGACACTGAGACAACCAGTCCTTGCCCTAGCAGTGTTAGACTATATAGCACTAAGTTGTCGTTGTGTTATTGGGGTTTAGCATCCTAGCAACGGTACAGCCACTCCTCAGTTATCGCCTGTAAATAGCACAGTTGAGTGGGCAGGTTCGATGCCCTAGCTTTATCTGAGGTAATATGATGACTTTTCCAGTCCAGTGCACTTCTACGGGGTCTTTATAGTGCTGCGCCACTGCTTACACTATACTCATGGTAGGTTGGAGTTGGATGCCCATATGGGTGGTAGCTTGAGGTTGGATGCTGGCTCTAGGCCATATGTTATCCGAAATGCCAACATTGTGTTGCCAAAAATAGGAAGATTTTCACATTTTATTAGGAAGATTATTTATATTCTTCCGGAAAGGAACAATGAACACAAATGGAGTTGGACGAGATAATACTCTGGCTGGTATCTCTAAAGGCCCTTCCATTTAATCAGTCAGTTGAATTCATCAATTCAATTCAATCAAGCAATCACTCAAAAGTCAAAATTCTGACCGATCTGAGGCCGGGTAGGAGCCATGCCGGCCAAAGTCGCCTCCCCCGGGAAGCTTCCTCCTGATTGGAGGATAGCCAGCGGCTCCCCGGAGCAGCAGCCGGGGGAGTACAAGCAGTGCAGCACCTACCCACCCGCCGGTGGTGGATAGAATAAAATGTGCATAACTATTTATACGGTACATAAGTTATTTTTTGTGGGCAACATGGAACATGACAATCGGACATATATCATGACATAGTATAATCATACAATATATAATATGTAAATATTATTATATTATATACATTGTCATACAAGTCCAACATGGGTATGTGTCATTTTCTAGGCTCTGATTGCCATGTTGAGCTGATGATGTCTTTAAGCTGCTATAACTAGCTGATTTTGCCTGTGAGAGTGAAAATCAGGAGAATTTCACATGAAGAGTTCAGGCGCAAGTTCCCCTCAGTGAGAATTACAATTATATTCAGGTACACATCTTTTATTTAAACTACATTTTTGGTGTTGAGCGGAATTTTCCAATTTTCTTATGACCACATTATGTTGTTATATTCTTACCTTTTTGTTCATTGCTACATAATACACTTTTTGAAGGTTTGATTCCAGTGTTTATCTCAATTTTTGTACCGGCCTTTATAGGGTTTTGCGTCTGAACTCTTCACATGGAATCATAATATCAGAAGAGAGTACCCAAAATCGGAAGTCGTCCTATAAAAGTTGACATGTCTGTGTTATCTCTATGCCCCCCCCCCCCACCTCCGCATACACTAATGTTAGTAACTACACTAGAGTGAGGCTGGTACTAGCGTTATTAGTTAGTGGGAATAACCACTAACACAAGGCTGGCTATAAGATACATATTGGTAGGAGTGGAATGGCAAAGATGCTGAGAGTAACACTATCAGAGTGGAATGGGACCTGACCACAGTGGCGGTGGTAGTAGGAGACCGTCTATTATGGCAAAGTATAGCACGGTGGGTTTCAATGCGCATGGCATGTGGAGCTGATGGCTAAAAGGTGACCTTGGCGTCCACTAATCACCGGGCCGGTTAATAGCGAGCATGTCACTGGGCCACAATTCCCAGCACCCAACATCACCCCTCATCGTACCCCTCCCCTCCTCCCTTATTAGTCAATTTACCTGCTTTGGACAATACGCTGACAACTTCTGAAGTAATGAGTTCTGGATACTTGTGCTGCCTGGCTTGATGGCTTCCAGTCCTGTATGTGCTGCCTATGTTGCCTTGTTGCCTGTGCTGACTGGCTGCCTGTGATACCTGGCTACCTGTACTGTCTGGTGGTCGGTGCTCACTGTGGTGCCTGTGGTGCCCGTGGTCCATGTGAGGCATGTGGTGCATGTGGTGCCTGTGGTTTCTGTGGTACCTATGCTGTATGTGCTGCTTGTGTTGTCTGTACTTTTTGTGCTGCCTGTATTGCTTGTGCTGCATGTGCTACCTGTGTTGGCTGTGCTACTTATGCTGCATGTGCTGCCTGTGCTGCAAAAAGTAAACCTTATTTTATTTAACGACGCCTCTGGAGTGCATTGAATGTTATCATTGGCTATTGGACATCAAACATATGGTAATTCTGACAAATTTCTTTGGAGGAAACCCGCTACTGCCACATAGGCTAATCTTTCCATTCACCAAGATGGGGTCTTTTATATGCACTTTCCTGTCTGTGTTGCATGTGCTGGGTTGCTTGTGCTACCTGTGTTGCCAATGTTGCATGTGCTGACTCTGCTGCCAGGTCACCAGGCTGCCAGGGTGCCATTTTCTCATACACCTCAATGATCCCTCAATTCCATTCCGGAAGTCAACCCCCTCCCTCCTCACTTTTTGTTTCGCTAGCACTGGCCTGCCTTTTCTTGCTTCCGCCATTGCTGCTCTGATTCCATTCCGAAACTCAACCCGCACCCGCTCCCTCCCAGCCCCCTTCCTTCCCCTCATCACCGCTCTGATTCAGTTAGCGGCTGCTTGAAGCGCTCAGCCAATGTGGACTCATCCTTATTTGGCGTCGGTTTTTCCTCTCGCCCTATTCATCACGTGCCATTCAGTCGGGTTTGCTGGTGTGAGTAATGTTGTTGTTGGGCGTCTGCGAAGGAGAAATAAAACAACAACAAGAACAAAAACCCAAAGTCAAAACATGAAAACAAATAAGGCACAAAGCTGCTTGAGATAACTGCGAAAAGAGCTGGCTGTCATCAGGTGAGTTGTTCACCTGGCAGCTCACCTGCTCTCTCTATTGATTCAAGAGATGCATTGAAGGGGGCCCCACCATCTATTTGGTGCAATCGGTCACATACACATTTTATATCTGAACTTTGTGTCTAATTAAAGCTGCATAGCCCGATGATACATCAACTTTTCGAAACCACAACAATTATCTAGATTTGATTCTACAAGTGAAGAGCTCTTTTCCAAAACGTGATAAGCGCCAATCCAAAAGATGAGCTTGCAAAGCCACTGCCAAGCTCATAGCTCGTGCTTTGCAAAATACCTCTTCATATATGTATATATGAAGAGCTCTTTATATATATGAAGAGCTCTTTTTACTGAGCCAATTTAATAGAAGCTGTCACTGCTAATGCCTATGGTGTCAGAGTTTTGGCGTGCTTGCCAAAACTAATTTAAAATGCTTACACTTCAAATCATAATTCTTAAACTCACATAACTAACTACACTAGAGTTACACTAGAATATTCCTAACAAACCAACATTTATATAACGCTTGCCTAACTGCAACTGAACATTAAAACTTACTACAACTTTACCAACTGAATACAGAAAATAACTTCTGCTTACATTATAAATACTATGTAATTACTCACATTGATCTGACTAATATTGATCTAGTTATATGACACTACTGTTACCATATTGCTATGGAACTTTTGGGTTACAGAACTTCATTGTGTTACATGATGCAAATTGAGTATTCAACAGGTATTGTACACCTTATTCTATATATCTTTTGTGTAAATAATTAAAAAATCGCTGGAAGACCAGTGCTTCGGCACTGACAAAAGACTTATTCAGCAGAATAAACATATTTACACCCCAACAAATAAAATCTCAAAAGTTACCCATTTAAAATCAAAGTTACTTCATATTAAAGTAAGATAGATTATAACTTCAATATATTTATCCTAGAAAAATGGCAGAAACTCAAAACCATCGAACTATGCAACGTTAAGTCACGTCGAAATTACCAGGCTGACATCTGCCAAATGTGTCGCATTTAATGTCAGATCCTCCCATCGCAATTGCAGTTCATAGATAAAACAGTTCCACAGATTGCACACAATGCTTGCATTTTGTTTGATGCAATTGGAATGACACATTTCCTCCTCGACCCACTGGGCTTTAGACTCTAGTTTGGTTGGATGGCTGAGTTCATCTTCAATCCACCAGAATGGCCAGCAGTTCCCCCCCCCCCTCACCTTTTTCGCCATTGCCCAGAGCTCGCCCCTCACCTCTCATCTCATTACTTCTCAGCCAGCTGGCGACATCTGGCCCTGTCTCATAAGGTGATAACCCTTCTTTTTTTTGTCCATTGTAATGATTGACACAACACAGCACAGAAACGGTTACATTGAAAACACAAGGATATTTGCTTCATGAAACACCATGTAAAAAACAAATCAGTTTATCCTGAGCAAATGCATAAGCAGATAGTATGTTGACCATTACAATGGACAAAGCTTTTTCCAATATTGCTTAGCACCTTTTGAGACAGTCTCATATGCACTTAGTTTTCTACCCACCAACACACCCTACTACAATTTAAAAAAATTAATGTTCTCATTTCCACTTAGGGTTGGAAGCCAGGGCTTCGGTCTCACTTGAATCAACTTCTTGCACCTCCAGTTCCGCTGTGTCCTGTTCCTTTGCCGAATCAATCGAATCAACACTTGGGGTGTGCGGTTGCTCCAGTCGCATCCTATTTAAGCAAATCGTGGAAAGGATAGGCAATGGAGGCAGGGTCTTTTGGCACTGCACTCTCTGGCTTCAGCGCTGAGAGTGTGAGGTATGATTGTGGGAAAGAAGCCTTATGAGAAGCGCTCATTGGTCCTCGGAGTGCGGCAATTCGGCGCGGCATTTGCGCTTATCTACCCGGTCAATTCCAATCGCACTGTCCTCCCGTGTCTGTCCGCGGGCCCAATGGGTGGTAAGTCCACACCAAAGGCAACAGATTTATTCCCATCTATGTAGGAAGGTGCTTCATTGGTTGTTGGAGTTTTACATTCTGGGAACATCTAAAGTCATATCAGGACGGGTACCGAATGATGACAGTACACTCCCACTAGGATGAGATATCCCACTCAGTCACATTATCCTGACACTTAGCCAACCACTCCTTGCCCTATCCTATTAATGCCAAGCGCCTGGCTAGGAAGCTACAATTCTCTAATTTTTTAAGTCTTTGGTTTGATTCGACGAAGGGTCTATATATGCAGAGTGGTTAAAGTGTCTGACTTTTTTCTAGGTCGTACTCCTAATCTGAAGGTCGCTGGTTCGATTCCTGGTGCTCCCCCCACCTCTGCCAATTTGGATTTCCACCACTGTGTATAACTTACAGCATCATCAATGGCCGGTTGCTCTCATACCATGTCTATGTGGTGTGGGAGGTTAAAAATCCCTTGAGTCGGTAAAAGTGTAGGCTACATGTTTCTATCGACAAACTGTCTAATGGTGAAAACAAGTCTATTCAGACTTATCTATGATAGCCAGTATAAATTTAGGCTACGGTAAGGAAAAGAGAGAGAACAATGAGTAGTGGTGGGGAACCTTCTTTTATTTTTGCTTGAAGGTCCCTTGGCCAGGCAAAATAACAGCCCTACCTAAAGCTAAAAATAAGTAGTGCTCGGCGTGCAGTCAAGGCTGGACTGAGCCAAGCGGCAATGAGATGGCAGTCCCGGGGCAAAAGAGTGGCCCGGGGCGAATATACAGTGAGAAATAAATAAGAAATAAATAATAAATAATTAATTAAAGCGAGAAGGGGGGAAACTCCGCCTCCTTTATATATATATAATAAATTATATTCTACATAAATCTTCAATAACAAAAACAAAAGAGTCTATATATGCTCATACATGTACATACATGTACATACATGTACATACATGTTCATACATGGACATACATGTACATACATGTACACATATGCAGAGATGTACATGTGTAAATATATATAAATATATGGCTACACCTCTATATCTATCCTTACTAGATCTAGCAACAACAAACACCCAAACCATCCTTGTAGTTTGACTCCACCCATTACCCCCCTCCCCTCCCTACCCCCACCCCTCACCCTAGTACCGCTGGTGCCCGGCGGACGGTGCGGAACTGGTTTCTCACAGGCAGAAGTGTCCAGCTTTGTTGGGCTGCTGTGTGACGTCATGTTCACTTCAGGAGCATATGTGAGCTGCTCTGGGCTGTTTGTCCTGCCGTCGCCCTGCTAACGGTGCTTCGACACCGGGCACTGAATTGGCTTCCGTGAGTCCGGGCCGTCTGTGTGTGTGTTTTCCCCGGGCGCCGCAGCTGTCAGACGCCGCCCCACACGGCCATGCCCGACCACTAATGGCCGGTGCACACCTACCGTTTTTCCGCGCACACCTACCGTATACGATCTAAAACTGCCCAAAAATCGCTAGGTGTGCACCCCCTGTGCACACCTACCGATTGCGATTCGCGCATAAAACTCAGTTTTTAGTGCTAAAAGCGGCCGTTTACGATTGCGATTCGCGATTCGAAAAACGAATCGGCCCGTTTTCAGTTTTAAGCAGGTCGGGTCGAGTCGCGAGTTTTAGTGCGCGAATCGTAAACGGTAGGTGTGCACCGGCCATTAGTCATCGCAGCCCGTCTTACATTTCCTATCTTAACTCGATCGGCTGCCATCAGAGGGATGGAAACTCTGCAGGTGCAACTGGAAATCTTGAAAGGAAATGGAGCGTGGGGGAAACAGGAAGCGGCGGCAAAGAAGTAAAGCTGAGAAGAGCAGTGAATGGAAGGAGAAACTGAATGGAAGAGGGTAAAGGAAATGGAGAGGTGAAGATGGCAGTGAGAACTAGGTGTATATGTACAAACAAACACAGCAAGACACACGCCCAGCAAACAATCTAATACTGGCTTAGACTAAGCCACACACACACCCAATAGCCGATGTTTACTCTTTGTGCTGGGGTGTCATTAAACAAACAAAGACTAAGCCACCTAGACTTTCCACATCTGTGTTTTATCCTTATACCTCAATACCATGATGTTTGAACCCCATACTTGTCTAGAGGCCTGTCTTTATTAACATATACAGGCCTGTACATATTAACATGTAATGAGCCCTCACTCAATGAGCCCTCACTACCTCCAACACGGTGGCAGTGGTGACTACGCTGGCCCCTGTTCACTAAGAAGTGGCGCCAGGTGTCAGCACGCTAGCAGACATGGTCCCCTGGTGGATTGTTCCACCCATTGCTAGGCGGGACCCGCCCCTATGGAGGTTACATTCTCTCTGGTTGTGTAGTGACATTTCATTCATATTCTGACCTTGCCAGAATAAACCAAGGCACATTCTGTATGTTGGCTAGTTGTTTGTTGGAGTTTTACATCCTGGCAACATCTACCATCATATCAGGATGCACACCGACTTGTGACGGTGCACACTCATGGCAACTTTATAGTGCGGCTCCACTGGGAGACTAGGCCACAAGCACCATGATCTAATATCAGTCACATTATCCTGCCGCTGAGCCAACCAGTCCTTGCCCTATTAATGCCAAGCACCTGGCTAGAAAGCGACAAGTATAGAATTATAAGTAAGGTTAGAAAAGTTGGATCTACCAAAGGGGAGACAGACGCTCAACTCATTTGGCCGTCCCGTCTGGTCGCATCTGGTATGTGTGAAGCTATCTCGGTCTTCATCATCCCCACTGCACCTACGATGTTACTCCTTCCCAACCCCTCCCCCCTTCCCCCCTCCCAAGACCACATCAGCATCCAACATTTCCATTATACATTTGTCTAAAATGCCTGCATTAACACATCCATATAATACTTACTAATTTAACCGTCCGGCTATTTCACCCCCGCTTAAGGCGAGCCTTTGTGTTAATTTATATAATTATTTCCATGTGAATTTCCTGGGCCGGCCGCGGGCTGCCGCTGCCCCTCGTCCCGTCTGCAGGTAGTCCGTGTCCGTCGGTGTTCTTCTCGGGCTAAAGTCGGCCAGCCAGAGCATCATCTAAATACAGAGGTTTGCCCCCTCCCGTATTTATTGGTCTAAAGCATTTACTTCGTTATTTCAGCTAACTGGCTGGTCTACTCGCCTTACGGTGTATTTAATATGTTTAAATTGATTCAGAACTAAGCAGATGCGCTACTGTCACTACCACTGTCACTGATAATCAGCCTAAGTTACTGTCTTATTTTAGCCAAAAGATCTATACGTTAATTCTGTTCATATGTCTGTTATAGTCTCCCCGCAGATGGGCTAAGTAGCTGCATAAGGCCTAGTTAGGCTCAAGGCCCTTAATTATATATATAAAGCAATCCAATGTTAAGTTCGACCATAGCGGTTTACTCCATAGAAAACTGGAGGATAGTAAAGAATGCAAGGAACGTTCCAATTTACTTTTCCAAGAGCTCACGGCTTTGTTTATTCTTAACCAAACTAACATTCTTTCGTAACGCATATCGTAGGAATATTATGCAAACCCCTACTTTGTAATTTCAAACAACTTTAGAATTTAGATAAAATAGGCCTGAAACTCGGCTAAAACATCAGAGCGTCATTAAATACGTCTGATCGGTCTGGGTCCGAATGCCCGACCTCCTTTCGTTGCCAGGCGAGTCGCAATTTGCGTCTCCTAGCAATGCTTTACGGCCGGAAACCCGGTGCCCCGTTAGTGTTTGGCATTCGCGGTCTGCCATGGCGAGTAGCCCGTATTTCCAAATACGGGTTAATCGGCGCATGCCCGTGAATGCCACAAGGCGAGTAGTCTCGCCCACTTCACTAACTTACCCCCTCCCCTCATCTCCCAAGCACTATCCCCGTTGACCAACATAATCCACTAGAACCCCATAGTTCATCTTCAATACAATCTAGCTCCAGTGCAGAATCCAAAAATATAGACCAAGTCCATATCAATTCCAGGAAAAGTTGACCCACATAATCAGTCTTAAGCCCCAGTCACACCTACCCGGACGAGCCCTGGATCTTGAGCCGGACCACCCCCGGACCAATCGCCCGGACTGTCCCGGACCGCCCTGGACAAAATGACTGTTTTCATAATTTGTTGCCTCGCAGTCACACCTTCCCAGATGAGCCCCGGATGAGCCCCAGACGAGAGGCTGGATCGCACCCGGACTCCCCAGTGTAGCCACGGAGTACTACCGGACTTGCTCCATGGCTAATCCATGCTGATCCGTCTTGTCTGGGTCTTATTTGGGCAGTCCGTGATTTGTCCATGGCTATGTCATGGCTAGTCCGGGGCTGCTCTGGGTTAAACCATGGCCCCGGACAGTACACGGACTACCCCCGGAGCACCGCCAAACTACCCAGACCACCCGCAGATCATCCCGGACGATGCCGGATTGAGCCCGGATCGCAAAATGCCCCAGACCACCAACATTTTAAAACATCCGGGGAGGAGCCCGGACGACGCCGGACGAGCCACTGATCAGGCTGGATCAGGCCGGATTGCCATGGGCCAGCCACAGACCAGCCACAGATCACCCAAGATCGCCATGGACCACCCTGGATGATGGCCCGGGGCTCGTCCGGCCCCTGATCCGGGTAGGTCTGACTGGGGCTTAACTTACACTTATTTGTGTTCATAATTCTAATTGAGAAAACCCCGCCGCCAAACTAACTAACTCATCGCTAACCGACACTAGCAACCACACGTCTAAAATATTTAGTCTTGATTGGATACCAATTAAAGCACACCGAATTGGCCATGCCTTAATAGATTGACACTAATGACTTGTTTTGCCTAATTAGTCAGACTCTGTGCTCATTAAGAAAAGACAATGTCGGCAATTAATTGCGACTCGCCAGTCATTGCTGTTCCCATCCCAAGATTAACTTGTTCGCAATGCCTCAGTTTTCACTTCCTCTCTGCTATCCGAAATGCTCCCATGCTCTGCCTCCTCCCACCCCCCATTCCCCTCCCCATCCCCCTCGCCGCAAACATGTCCCGCTCCACACCCAGACTCAATGTGGGCCCATTGATTGAGGCATTCTCCTTTCCCCGACATTGAGCCATGTTCTTATCGAAATTATTAGAAATTATTTAATGGGCACAAATATTTGCGTGCGACCTATTTATGAGTTGTCTGCCATTGACATGACTCAGCATGTTCAGTAGGGTTGGATAATCAAACTTTGCGCAAATACTAACAAGTAATGAAATTATTAAGGGGCACGTGTTATATTTATCTAGCCATTATATATACATGGTCCGTATGCGGTCTGGAAAGACTTGAACATTCTTGAAACTTCATTTGCCCCATTTTAAGGAATTGACAAACGTTGTATGCCATTAAACTGACCCCACTGATCTAAATTAGTCCGAAATATCCCCATTTGCTATTGTCCTTTTTATCTGAAATCCATGTCTATGCTGTCCATAGCATATAAGCTTGGATGATCTAGCTTGTTTTCAATGCTGGGCAGTTATCAGTCTGTGCTTCTTAAAGATTATGGTTTGTGGTTAGTGATCTATGTTAGTTTTTTGGATTTTCTTGGTAAGAGTCTTCCTCTTTAATTTGTTTCCTACACTTAATTCTAGACTAGCCTACTATATTTACATATTATAGACTACTCAGGTAGTTGGTTTATGTTTTGATTTTATGTTATCTGGCTGTTTTCTGGCAGAGGGTTACCTCTCATGGGCTGTCCAGCTGGTGGGCTGTGACATATCACATGCCCCCTTGTAGAACAGCTTAGAGAGGGTTCCCTGGTTTTATTTTGCAGATATATTTTTTGTATGTTTTTAGGTCAGGAATGTGTTGTATGTGTATCGACTTTGAATATATTTATTTACTTACTACCATCTGAGTGAATCATGGGTAATAGGTCTTAAGTAACACTTAATAAAGAGAGGGAAGATATATGATGCACGCATTGTCTAGATAAGATCTCTCCTCCATGTCTATAGCTGATGCGATGACTAGGCATATGAGATTACTACAGGTGTCAATATCAGGGTGCAGCAATACAGTCACCCCGTAACCCCCCCCCCCCACCCCTCCACCCTAGTCCACGAGGCCAATTGTCCCAGAAGTGGGTAAGTGGCACTGCAGGGCAATGTTACAAATGTGCTGTTACAATCATTTACAAGAAATGAAAAGGTCACAATTATATGAAATATAATCTATTATAGTGATATAAACCAATGTAGGAACTCATTTGTTCAGTTATGTATTATTAGATATTCGGAGTCGTGCGCTCACCTTGATATCCGGTTCATTAATTAATCGAATTGCATATGACATGTGTCTACCCAAGCTAGTGGGAGTCACGCACCTACCCTGCGGTCAATGGTGCGGATCGGCGCAACCGCTGCGCCACCTGCGAGTGCCTGGGACACTTATATGGAACCACGCTCCTCGCATTCCGAGTTGATTTTTTTCTTTTGTAGGTAATGTCGTATAAGATTCCCTTTACCAGAGATCTAATAAACAAGTCTCAGCCCAGCCTGTGTGTTTACCTTATTTAATTTGCCGTAGTGAACTTTATATAGGTTGTATAATATATTATGTGAATATAAATAACATAAATACTCACATATTCCAGTAATTGGTCTCTTCCTATATGCCTGTGTCTCTACCACATTCTATTTCACTACAGCGGTTCGAGTCTGAATAACTGCATAAAGTCCATGGCTGGAATCTGTGTTTGTGTAGGCAGGCTATGGTGAAATCAATACAGGCAAGAAGAGAAAGGAAGAGTATAAAGAGTGAAAGTAGAGAGAGAGCCAAGCCCTCAGGCTTATTATTTATAGTGGTACATGGATCTGGTATGGCCTACCACCTGACCGTATTCTCCAATGAGAATCAAGCATCTACAGCTCTACCAATGAACATCAAGCATTCCTCTGTCCCCATGGATACAATGATCTGCCCACCACCACCATGCTGTGTGGCTCCCTTGGCCACCACCTGCCCTGAGCTGAGTGTGTCGTGATCCGTGAAGGGGGAGAGGGTAGTGAGTAGAACTCCATGTGCTCCTTACACACTATCTGACTAACACACAATGACTATTGACCATGAGTAAAGTATCACCAGCAACTACATAAACACATTCATGCACCTGGCCCTATATACCTTTTACACCAATAGACCATTTGCATTCCCCCACCAATGCGCTTTATCGGAATATTTTACAACTGTATCACTATATCCACTTGGTGGATGTTCTGGATATGTTTATATGACCAAACGTGCGGAAGTGCGCATCCTTCCTGTGCTGAAGGTCCTGAGTTCAAATCCCAGACGAGGCACACGAATGACTTATATATTTGATACTTCTCACAACATAGGTGCTAGGCAGTAATAGGATAGGATGAGGACTGATTAGCACAGTACAAGGATAATATGACTGTGTGTGTTATCGGGTGATGGTGCTGGCGGCTTAATCTCCCAGTGGGGCAGCACTATAGAGCCACCTTGAGTGTGCACTGTCACAAGTCGGTACCTGTCCTGATATGCCCTTAGATATTGCTAGGATGTAAAGCAACAACAAACAAACAACCAATATATAGCGCGTATACAGACCCTCTGTATACGGATGTAAGCCAGAAGGGCTCCGGCTATACTACTTCTCTGCTAATTGCCACAATGGTGGTTCCCGGGTTCGATGCCAGGGGGAAGTGCGCGCTGTGTCTGCGCACGCCCCACTGGGCAAGGTGCACTGGACTGGTCATTCGCCTGCCAGCCGCACCCCGAGCAACACCTTCGCGTTTTTTTTTTATTTTTTTTTATTACGGTAGGGCAGTGGCCCAGCCAGATGTCATTTGATGTGATGATTCCAATATGTCTGGTGTATCATATTGTATAGTGCATTGATTATGACTAGATACTATTGACGATGATTGTTCATCCAAGACCATGTTATGCTATTGTCATACATTACTGATTTACTGAGAATAAATGATGTCGCCCTTATGTATAACATCACATTCGACTTCCAGCCTCCTTCGTTACATAATATGTATTGCAAAGGTACTCCTATTGTTTTTGTTATTTCTCCCCGTCGAATATGGTTCTGTTCATATTCCTGCGTCCACTGGTGCCACCCACCGCCATTTCGATCCGCCTTGTTCCAGCTAAAAAAAAAGTTATATAAAAATAGCTTGTAAGCTTCGATTAGGAGAATGTATGTACTAGGACATAGTAATGAATAATGGTCATTGAGAGGTGACAGTAATAACACATCATATTGTCTTTATTGGAAATGCAGTAAATGTGTATGGTTTCTACGTTTGTTTGTTGTTGCTTTACGTCCTAGCAACATCCCAGTTCATACCTGGACGGGGTTTCTACGTTGGTTGGTTGGTTGGCTGTTGGAAGTTTACATCCTGGCAACATCTAAGATCATATAGGGACGGGTACCGACTTGTGACAGTGAGCACTCATGGTGAATTTATAGTACAGCCCCACTGGGAAATCAGCCCCCCCTCCCCATGCCATGAGCCAATATCTGACTCAGTCACATTATACTGACACTGAACGAACCAGTCCTTGCCATATCCTTATAATGCAGAGTGCCAGGCTAGGAAGCAACCAGTATGGATGTTATAAGTCATTGCTTTGACTCGACCGGGAACGGGCCAGCGCTCTATCGATTCGGCCACCACGCCCGGTAATAATATGACCTTAGATGTTGCTAGATTGTAAAACTCCAACAATCTAACTAACTGACGCACACCAGGTTCTCATTATGGCGCCTCCTGGCGGGCTGTGTTGGTGTAAGAGCGGGGTGCACGGTTGTAAGTGACAGCGAGCGGGAGGGCCCCGCGACCTCCCAGTGTCAAGCTGTCACGCTTTGATTGGCTGAGATGGGCGAGGACTGGTGGGGGGCGCGGGCTGCGGTCAACGGACGCATATAGGCCGTGATTCGGCCCGCATTAGGCACCATTAAGCCGGTGGTGGTGGTGGTAGCGGTGTTGGTGGTGGTAGTGGTGTTGGTGGTGATGGTGGTGGTGATGGTTTTGATTATGGTGGTGATTATGGTGGTGGTGGTGTTGGTGGTGGTGGTGATAGTGCTGATGATGGTGCTGATTATGGTGGGGGTGGTGGTGGTGTTGGTGGTGGTGGTGGTGGTAGTGCCAGTGGTAATGGTGGTGGTGTTGGTGATGGTAATAGTGGTGGTGATGGTGGTGGTGGTAGTGATAGTGGTGTTGATGGTGGTGCTTATGGTGGTG
Organism: Branchipolynoe longqiensis; assembly: GCA_030323885.1. NCBI lineage: Eukaryota > Metazoa > Annelida > Polychaeta > Phyllodocida > Polynoidae > Branchipolynoe > Branchipolynoe longqiensis. The sequence goes on from CM059189.1 coordinate 87,123,827, forward strand.
GTGGTGATGGTGGTGGTGATGATGATGGCGGTGATGGTGGTCGTGGTGGTGTTGGTGGTGGGTGGTGTTGGTGATGGTTCTGCCGGTAGTGGTAGTGCCGGTGGTGATGGTGGTGTTAGTGTTAGTGGAGTTGGTGCTGGCGGTTGGTGTTGGTGGTTGGTGTTGGTGGTAGTGCCGGTGCTGTTGGTGGTAGTGGTGGTGTTGGTGGTGTTGGTGTTGGTGGTGTTGGTGCTGGTGGTGGTGGTAGTGATGGTGGTGGTGTTGGTGTTGGTGGTGGTGGAGGTGGTGGTTGGTGTGGGTGGTGGTGGTTGTTGTGCCAGTGGTGATGGTGGTGGTTGTGGTGGTGGTGTTGGTGGTAGTGGTGGTGTTGGTGGTGTTGGTGGTGGTGTTGGTGTTGGTGGTGTTGGTGCTGGTGGTGGTGGTAGTGATGGTGGTGGTGGCGGTAGTGATGGTGATGGTGGTGTTGGTGGTGTTGGTGGTGGTGTTGGTGGTGGTGGTAGTGATGTTGTGGTGGTGGTGGTGCTGGTGGTGGTGGTGGTGGTGGTGGTGCTAGTGTGTGTGGTGGTGGTGGGGATGGAGAGGGGGCGCTGGGATCCTTAGCTGCTTAGATGGACTTTCCGTGTAGGGAGTCCGCCGCTGCCCCCCACGTACCCCCCGAGGCGCGGCCCTTAATTGCGACGCGAAGATCGCTCAACATCTCACCCACAGCCAGCAACCGGATGTGCCTTCTGATTGGCTAAAAAGGCGATAAGTGCCGTCGGGCTGCGTTCTCGTCCCGTCCTTATGGGACCCCCTTTGTTGCACTCCTGCACTTCGATACGGTGGCTCCATCTGGCGTTATATCCGCGCAGCTATCCCATATGACCCATCCCCACCTCCACCCCCCACCCACACCCAATGTAACGCTTATTTAAAGGGACGATCAATCATCTGTCCGCAAGTGGACACGACGATGTCATCCCGCGAAAAAATAATTCACCCATAAAGGACATAACTGGGATTTGAACGCCTTATCAAATGTATCCATTATGGCGCTTATCGACAAACGCATAGCAGATTGGGCGCTGGCGGGGACTGAGCTAATTGTGATTTTTGTCCTCCAAGTACTGAATAGGTGTGAATATGATTTTGGGGTTTTACGACCTTGCACCATCTGGGTTTATATCGCGACTAATAACGACTTATAGCAGTCCACATTCATGGCAACTTTATAGTGCTCCCGTATTGAGATGTAGTCAGTGCCATGACACACCCCATCCCACTCAATCACATTATCTTGTCACTGATCCACTCAGTCCATGGGCTTATCTTAGCAATGCCGACTACCATGCTACAATGACAAGCGTTATCCATGTTGTAAGCCTTCGGTTTGATTCGGCTGCAGGTTTATCTTAACGATATCGCACCCACTCAGAAAGAAAGTACCCTCCCTACAAGGCCATCGAGTGCTGTCTGAATGAGAAAAGCCATACTTATTGCAGCTGTTATAGCCGTGCATAACCACTTGCATTAAGGTCTCATTGCTGATAGTATTACAGATAAGATAGAGAACATCCGTCAGTGTACCGGATGACCGAATCGCTAAGTGCCCTGGCTGGTTTCCTGCGCACGAGGTCGTAGGTTCGAACCCTGACAGAGTCAAAGCAATGACTCACAAAACTGATAGTTGGCATTACCTGGCCTGGCACTACTTAGCATTAATAGGATAGAGGAAGGGCTAATTTGCTCACTATCTGGATAATATCACTGAGTGGGATATTGGGTCATAGTTCCAGCAGCCTGGTTGTGACGGTGGTGGTGGTTGAGAAGTGCCATAACGTCGCCATGAGTGTGCACTGTCACAGATCAACCCTTCAGTTATCTTCTAATCAACAACCTTAAGCGATGTTTGTATCGTTTCCCTAGAGACACACATATTCTCCCTCTCTAGAACAGTGTGTGTTAGCTAGAGATTGAACTGCTGAAATTGGCAAGTCGATAGAGCATGCGTTTCTCATACGTGAGGTCGTGAAATCGAGGCCTGGGTCAATACCATATGTTTAGTATCGATAACAGTGTTTGTCCTAGCAAAATCTAAGGTCATATCAGAACGGGTACCGACTTGTGACAGTGCGCACTGATGGCGACTTTATAGTGCTGCCCCACTGTGGAAACCAGGCTGCCAGCACCATGACCTGATATCCCACTGAGTCACATTTTACTGACACTGAGCCAACCAGTCCTTGCCCTATCCTAATAATGCTGAGCACCAGGCTAGGAAGCTACAAGTATCAATTGTTAAGTCATTGGTTTGACTCGACCAAGATTCGAACGCAAAAACTGATGGGTTCGGATCTCCCAATCTCCCAAAAGAGGAGATGGATGCTCTACTCATTCGGCCACCCCGTCTGGTCGTATCAATAACACAGATTCCCCATGATATATATGCCCAGCCCGATGACACTGACATGGCTCTGGTCATACAGTCAGTTTAGGAGGGATTTTGTATTTTGCTAAATGGAGAGACAATTATATGATTATAACATGTGAACATTCAATTTAGTATCACCACAAGATTCCAATATGCAAGAACTGATCATTTCTTTTCTGTTGTTTGGTTTGTGTTACATTCGCTGATTGAGAAGGCCATGATGGTCAAGCCATAGTTATTAAGATCACAAAGCCTTCTCAGTTGTTAGAGTGATGATATAGGCGGAGAATTATTATCCAGCTGGCTAGGCCTTCTTTATGAAAATAAATCTATACAAAAAATGTGCAAATAATTATAGAGAAGGGCTGTATAAAAGTAGTTCATTGATATATATTTCTCTGAGGAAACTATATGTTCTCTAGATTCCCTCACTTAGGACAGTCATTCATAGTGCTGAATGAGACTAATAGCCACAACTTGACTGCACCAACCCTCAGATGAGGTATAAGCCCTAAATAACTCATGGAGTATAGGTTGATTCAAGCTGTGCAAATTATGACCGGTCATAATTGATCCTAATAATTGTGAATAAGTAAAGTTGTTTCGAGTGGTCATAATTGATCCTAATAATTGTGAATAAGTCTTTTCGTCATGTTATAGGCCCTTGTAATTGGAATAAAACTGGTGTCAGCATTGTTCAACTCATAGGTACACTGGAAAACACAGTTTGCATTGGCTCTCCAATTTAGTGGAGCAGGAAGTAGCTCAGTCAGTATCGTGTCCACCTGTAAAGGTATCGGTCATCTAATTGATCCCGCTTAGTGGACATATTTGCAGTTTGGACTATTTCCAATTCCAGCCAGTGGTCCACAACTGGTTCATCAAAGGCTGTGGTATATGCTATCCTGGCTGTAGGAAAGTGCATATAAAAGACACCTTGCTTATCGGAAAGAGTAGCCTATATGGTGGTAGCAGGTTTTCTCCAAAGAAATGTGTCAGAATGACCATATGTTTGATGTCCAATAGCCCATGATAAAAATCAATGTGATCTAGAGGCGTCGTTAAATAAAAGGAAACTTTACTTTTTATTTGGCTCGCCAATTTATACAGCACAACCCTGATCTCGGGGTAGAACATGTGCCACCACGACAGCAAATTCCGGGGCGTATATTAAACACTGGAGCATTCATTCTGATTCAATATGCCGGGCTTTTCGGCACCTGTGAGCGCTGGAATTGTGTAGGACTTATTAATAGTGGAGTGGTATTTAAGCAAGCAAGCAAGACTGCTGTTGAGAGCCTAGCTTCATAAATGTATTCATGGATATATATATTTGTCCGTTTGTGTATCAGGATAGGTACCGACTTGTAACAGTGCACCCTCATGGCAACTGTATAAAAGTGCTCTCCCCCACTGGGAAACCAGGCCGGCAGCACCATGCCCCAATATCCCACTGGGTCACATTATCCTGACATTGAGCTAACCAGTCCTTGTCCTATCCTATTAATGCTGAGCACCAGGCTAGGATGCGACAATTATCAATTTGAAAGTGATTGGGTTGATTCGACCGGGAACCGAACCCCGACCTTCCGCACGTACTACATACATATGTATGCCGCTGTCGGTAACCTTGAGAGAAAAGTTATAAGGATGATTTGGAAGTTCTGGCCAGGAAAACAAACTTATTCAATCAATTGATTTGACCTGATAATGTCAGCTGTCCCCTTTTAAAAATTGCAACCTCCCTCGCATCGATAGCGTACATCATACAACTATCTCGATATATATACATTTTACCTCGGTATACAGCCTCAGGCTAGCCTCAGGCTAGGGAGAAGGAAGTACATGAGGTACCAGCAATTAGCATATACAACTCACGACTGGATTACGTGTCGTTGGGTTGCTCCGGCAAATTTAGTCTACATACAAGCTAATACGCAGTAAGTATAATAAAAACTGTGGTTAGCTTAATCATGATGCATTAGAGCATCATTATGGAAAGTTTAGACTTTCTTTGGTCCATTTTGGATGAGTTATTTGGTTATAAAAAACCAAGGATAGAATTCCTTCTCGAAGGATTGAAACCGGTCATTAGCGGTTCTGTCAACACCCGAGTCACCGTGTGATTATGGGTAGAGATGTGGGCTCTGCCTTGTCTCCTGTGGAAATTCTCTCGTACTCTAATAGAGAGTAATGTTGGAGATGCTCCTGGGTTTCTTTTATAGACTCCCCACAAACTTTTCAGGCGTTTCTCCGAGTTTCGTAGCATTTTCTCCAACTTGTTGACGTAGTAGTCACAGGTGGGAGAAGTGTGCGGAACAGAGGGATGGGCGGGCCGATACACTGGTCCCGACCCCGCGTAAGGTTTGGGCTTGACCCACAACCCACGCACAAATTTAGCTTATTCCGCCTGTGTTATAACGGTATAAACACGTTCTCTAACACCAATAGATGTCCAAATGAGTTTGAAACAACCATATTGTGACATATATATATACCGGGACTGACCAAAAATCTTTGTTTCAGCTCCCGATGGCCACGAAGCGGAGTAAGCGCGGTGCAGCAGCAGCCGAGGGGTGTGTTCCGAGTGGAGGGGACGAGGAGTACGACTCCTCACCCGTGTTGTCGGCAGGGCCTTCGACACAGCCCGGGGCGCATATTCTCTCCGAGGAGGACATAGTGCCTGGCGGCGCCGCGGCTCAAAATTGGGAGACGCGGTTTGCGGCGATGGAGAGTCATATAATGGCTCTCAAACCACCAGTGTCTCGTAAACGGCAAATGCTGAGTGCTCAAGAGGAGTCTTCTTTGGAGGATTTCTCGGAGACAGACTCAGAGATGGAGCTTAGGGCTCCTCCTCCTTCTCCTAAATGGAGGAAGAAGAAGAAACATATTGTTTCTTCGGGTGATGATTTCACCAAGGAAAGGGGGAGGACTGGGCTTCGCAAAAAGCGCAAGACCAAGTCCAAGAAGAAGAAGAAGAAGAAGAGGAAAGATTCTTCTTCTTCTGACTCGTCCACGGATTCCACTTCAACGGAATCGGACTCAGACACGCAATATGAAGGTGTCTATGCCACCATTGGGGGCAAAGTGGCTAAGAAAGTCGAGAAGCCAAGGGCTAAGCGTGTGAAAACCACTACGCTTATGTGTGAGAACATTAATGGCCATTTCCGCACGTTTAAGCCGGCGGAGATTATTTCTAAGTTATCAGATGAGTTAACAGGCATTAAAGGTGTTCCTAACTCTATCATTAAGGAGATGGATCGAGATGTCAATATGATGGAGGACCGTAAGAGATTTGAGGGTGTGTTGCACACAGTGCATAAGGCGGTGCTTGGTACCCTAACAGCCATTGCTCCAGTAGCAAACAGAATGCAACGAGAAAATAAGTTCTCGTCTTTGGCTAAGACGATGGACAAAGGTATTGCATTGTTGGCGGCGGCTGGTAATTACCTGTCGTATCGAAGATATGAAAATGTTTTCAAGTCGGTTTGCACAGATGCTGGCAAAGACGTGGCTCGCTCAAAGAAGGTTACTGATAATGATGGGAAAGAGTTTACGCTCTTTCTTGCTCCAGAGCCGATTAAAGGGAAACCTTTAGATAACACGAAAATGTTTGGCGGTCAACTACAATACTTCTATAAAGAGGTAGATTTTTTAAAGAGTAGAAACTGAAGCCAAGAGTGGCAAAAACATGGATGGTAACCCCACCAGAAGAAACAGGAAACTCTCGTTTTAAAAGGTCCGAGGGGATTTTCGTCCTCGGCGGTTCACCAGGGGAACCAGACCGGGTCAAACTTCGGTCAACTTGTTCGGGGGCGGGGCGCTCGCTCAGGCTGGACCGACAACACCGCACGGCCACTAGGCCGAGGTGTCAACTCGCCGAGACCCTTCCCCAGGGGCGGGTCCAAGTAGAGGTTGAAACACAATCGTTACAAGTCCTTCCAGCCTCTAAAACCACACAAACTGTAAGCAACTTTGTGGCTGGTAATATTAATAATCATATTTCTGAGTGGCACAAAATTACTAGTGACCAAGAAATTTTACAAATAGTTAGGGGTGTTCACATTCCCTTCACACAAATTCCGGTACAGGGCAGGATACCTTTTCCTTATAACATTGAACCGGTTGAACGAGAGGCATTAACTAAACAGGTACAACAATTCTTTGAGAAAGGAATTATACAAAAAGTGACATACTGTTCAGGAGAGTTTATTTCAAACATCTTCTCGAGACCAAAGCCTAATGGCGAGGTTCGAATGATCCTGGATTTAACAATCCTTAATAAAATGGTTGAATATCGACATTTTAAAATGTTCTCGCTAGATACAGCACGCGATCTGATTACACCAGATGCGTGGATGGCTAGTGTTGATTTACAAGATGCATATTATACGCTTCCCATAAGAGAAAAAGACCGGAAATTTCTTCGGTTTCTTTGGGATAACCAACTCTATGAGTTTACCTGTATGCCGAATGGTTTAGCTTGTGCCCCTCGTTTATTCACTAAACTGCTTAAACCTGTTTTCTCAGTAATGGCGCGGAAAGGTCATATAATGTTTCCATACATAGATGATTCCTTTATTATAGCATCAACACGAATTGATTGTGGGAATGCAGTTTTGGATTTATGTGCATTACTTACTAAATTGGGGTTTTATGTACATCCACAAAAGTCAGTGTTTAAACCAACAAAACAACTCAAATGTTTAGGGTTTATTCTGGATAAACAGTCTCTTACAGTGTCGATAACAGAACAAAAACTAATTAAGTTTATGAATACAGCGACCCAGCTTATTAAGTTACCAAAACCTAAAATTAGACAGGTCGCAGTCCTTATTTGGATAATGATATCGTATGCACCCGCTATTCTATACGGGAAGGCCCATATTAAATCTCTAGAAATAGATAAAAATTTAGCGTTAACACAAACTAAAGGGAATTTTGAGCGAAAGATGTTTATTTCGCAAGAAGGGCTACAGGTATCTGAATGGTGGATGGGAACACATAGCCAAGTTCACCAAATCCAATCCGTGATGGCGGAACTATACGATAATTACTAGGATGCTTCGTTAGAAGGTTGGGAGCTCATCGGGATGGTGTCACCAACAGGAGGTAGATGGCATTGTGATGAAAATTCGCATATTAATGCGCTAGAATTGCGTGCTAATGTGCTATTTATGTGGGCTCATGTAGTTTAGAAGATACTTTAATTTCACAAGTTAGAATCTAACTGATAATACTACTGCCATAGATATATTCGTAACATGGGTGGACCAAAATCAAAGGCCTGCAATCAGTTGCGTTAAAACTGTTTTGGAACTGGGCACAGGCTCTACAAGTCTGGCTGACTGTATCGCATATTCCAGGGTCACAAAATTACAATTGCAGACCATAAACGTAGAATTTCCATGGGACCATTTAGAATGTCTCTCTCTACACCTTTGTTTAACTTCATTTGTGAAAAATGGGGTACACCTAAAGTTGACTTGTTTGCATCACGAAATAATAACAAATTACCTTGTTATGTTTCTTGGCATCCTGAACCGGAGGCTTGGAAAGTAGATGCATTTGCTAATACCTGGGAAAATAATTATTTTTATATTTTCCCACCGTTTAGCATTATCAGCCGAGTTGTCAGGAAAATCGGTTTGGAAAGGACACATGCTATACTGGTGGTGCCCGATTGGGACACGCAACCTTGGCTGCCCGCAGTTTCACAACTGGCAAAAGAACGTATACGATTCCCAAGAAAACTCGGGAATCTGACACACCACGGACCGCTAGTGGTTCACGGCGACGTGTCAACGACGCCTCTATTGGCATTCCTTTTCTAAGGAACCAGCTGCGGCAATTTGGATTGGACAAAATGACTGAGAATAGGATAGTAGCTGATGCCTGGAGGCCAGGAACTGTTAAAATGTACACATCCTATTTAAAGAAATGGGGTGTACATTGTTTGTTAATGAAAGTTAAGCCAACAAATCCAACAATTTCACAAGTAGCTCGTTTTCTTCGTTCTTTAGAGGATGAGGGACTATCCTTTGGGTCGATTAATGCGGCAAGATGTGCGTTATCAATCATATTACCGAGAATTGATGGTGAAACAGTTGGAAAACATTATGTTCTTGGATATTTACTTCGTTCAATTTATCAAAGAAATCCTCCAAAACCAAAGTATAGTCGGTTTTGGGATGTGTCTGTAGTATTTAAGTTGTTTCAGGCTTGGCCTCACAACTCGTGGTTAGATTTAAAAAAATTAGGTTTTAAGGTCGCGGTCCTGTTATTATTAGTAACCGGACACAGAGGACAGACCATTGTTGCTTTTCTTTAACTGGATTAGAAATAGACATGAAAACAAGTACGTTTGATTTAGCACAATTGCTTAAATCGAAACAAGTAGGAAGGGACCCTTTTTTTAGTTTCACTTAGGATGGTTTCCGAGTGATCGGAAATTATGGTGTTGTGTCAGCAATACGGGCTTATATCTAAAAGAAAAGGGGAGATTACGTGCATCACACAACTATTAGTGAGCTTTATAAGGCCACATAAAGCAATTTCATGAGACACCCTTGCCAGATGGACAATTACGGTGTTGAAATTGGCTGGAGTGGATATGAGCAAATACTCATCCCACTCAACTAGAGGTGCCATGGTCTCCAAGGCACGGTTGCTAGGTGTTTCTGTGAAAAGAATACTAGCGCATGCAGGCTGGAAGACGGCTAAGTCGTTTGCAAAACATTACAACAAGCGACTAGAAAAGCCTACCGGCATTGCAAAGCGCCTGCTCGCCAACTAACAAGAATAGGTGAGAACAAAAAACGTTGAATATTATATAAGAATGGATGATATTAAGGATAAAAATGAATTATGTAAAGGTCTCCCTAGCCTGAGGCTGTATACCGAGGTAAAATAGTATACGAATCTTACCTGGGTATAGAGATGTTGGATAATGTTGTTATCACGAGGTTTAACCTAGGGTAGACGTGGGCTAGGGCCCAACACCAGCCTGCCACGTATACCGTTGGGTACCATTACGGGAAAATCCTAGTATCCATTGTATTGAAAGGATCATTTTATATCCTGAATAAAGGTAGTTTAAAATTGCTGGTACCTCAGTGCTTCCTTCTCCCTAGGCCCATGTCTACCCGAGGCTTATACCTCGGGAAAACAACAGTTATCCATCATCTATACCCAGGTAAGATTCGTATAACTATACTATATATATATATATAACATATATATAACATATATATATATAACATATATATAATATATATATATAACATATATATAACATATATATCTAACATGTATATAACATATATATAACATATATATAACATATATATATAACATATATATAACATACATATAACGTAAATATAGCATATATATATAGCACATATAATGTATATAAATATAGATTTGCCTACAGATAAACAAAATTCGGGCCAACACTGGTGAAATATGGGGCCCAAGAGGTGGAAGCGGGCGCTGGCACCACTATCAAGTAGTCCCGGGCTCGCAGGCGCCGGCCAGCGATTGGACATTATTAGATATTACAAAATATATATATGCTCTCAGAGAATATATTTATTATTACACGTTTACTCCTGCGCTTTATATAATATAATGTTATTATACTCCTTTATATATATATATATATATATATATATATATATATATATATATATTCATATGTTATCCGGAAGCTGTTTATTGGGTGAACTTGCTCTAATAGTGATGCCTTTTTGAAGATTAACATCCAAACCGGCTGAATTCAAAATTGTAGTTCTTCACTTAGCTGCCGTCTCACAATATCCACCCTTAAGAGTTTCTGCTCTTTTAATCCTAAGCAGATTGCTGTGATTGTTCTCGATCTAATACTCCCATCACACCAAAGTAGTTCATACTATGTTCTTGAAAATGTTGCGAATGGGCTCAAACTGTGTGCGAACATAGTGGCAACATTTTACAAACTTTTATGAACTGCATGGACTGGCAAGGACGGAACGGTTCTCTAGAACTGTGAGCATGTTCAACATTTTCAGTGGCCATGTTCTATCCCGTTTTAGAATGGGATCGGACGTTTTGAGACCTAGTTTGGTGTGATGGGGGTGTAAGATCTCGGTGTAATAACGACACACTCCCTCATTGTGTTCTTTATGTCTGAGCACACGTGGAGTGGAATAATTGTTGGTAACCGAGCAGTTATTCGACGCAAATAACTAGTATTCACTCTGTTTCCACAATTTACCAAGTCACTCTGAAGCCAATTACAGTGATGAATTAATTACACTCTTTGGCTCCCATGCCTTTCCTGAAAGAAACCATGCACTTACCTAGACATACACGCATAGAATGGTGATGCAGATACACACAAATCATTTAGAGAGTAACCAGTACAACTTTGACATTTGATGATAATGACAAGAATATTTAGAAATATTGATATTAATATTTAAATTAATAGTGTAAATTGTTGTTAATTATGGTTCCATAATGTTAATTGTTGTTAATTAGTTTTTGTAGTGATATTGACCACCAATACTATTATCAGTAATAATTGTACATGTTATAATTAACATGGGTAATTCTGACACGAGACTGGAAAGCCGATAACATTCACAAAAACGACACTGTGGCGTCACCTCCCGGCTCCAGCCCAAACTAACTGTGACTCCCAGCGGCCACTGCTGCTATGGTGGCACCATCTGAAGGAACCTCTCTCCTCACCAATTCACATGATAGGTGGCCGAACCAGATCAGATTTCCTGCCATTTCGGTCATGTGACCTAAGAGCCTTTTGAAATCCCCGCACAACCGTCGGATCCACCGCCATCTTCACACCATCCAGCTTTCTTCACCAACCCAACCAGACCACTAGATAAAAGTGACTCGATAGGGTTGAGGGTTCGAGTGCCACCCGATTCAAACCAACAGCATGGTGTAAAGTCAACGGCTGGTAGCTGTGGTTGTGTAGGTAGGCTAACTATGAAATTACTACAGGCAAGAGAAAGGTAGAGTAGAAGTGCACAGAAAGACAGAGAGCTTGTACCCTCAGGTTTATTATTATATAGTATCATGAATCCAAGATGGCTGTCACACCTGATTAGCTCCTCCAATCACCAATAGGCATTCTCTAATCAACCAATGAACATCCAACCTGCCTGTATCCAAGCCTTGGTTGTTTATGGCTACAGTGCCCTCTTGTGTCTGGGTGTGCAGTGATCCGTAAATAACAATTGGGGAAGAGGGGGTATGTGAGCAGAGCTACTAAGGCTCTGTCACACTAAAACTAGTGCCCCTCTCACACTATCTATAATTACATAGTGTTTATATCAAATCAGCAAAGGATCACCATCACCACATAATACCTTAATGCCTCTGGCTCTATATACCATTTACCTTTTTATATAACAATTGTAATTACTATAGACTAGTTCACCCATCCACCAATGTCTAAATATCGGGAAATTTTACAATAGGTTGCTCTCATGAATTACTCATATACACTGCACTGATGATATACCTATATGTGAATTAATGCCTGTTGTACCTAATGCTGTCTCATGTCATGAATTATGGGGTTATTCTTTAAAACTGGGCACCACATATTTGGTATCCACGTTACGATGCTGTGTCTTTTATTGACAGCAAGCCAAATAATTTCTGTACCACCTAACTAGTAGGAACAGTAGCAGTTATACATGGACTAGATCTATCCCACAGAGGAAATCTAAGTTATACTTTTGTGATTTTGTGCTAGGGTGAAAATGGGGAAATTTACACATTGACACTGTGCATTTAGCCAAATTTTTGTCAACTTGTTTCTTGTAAGACATAATATTGTTTGCTTAACAGTAAGCAATCAAATCTTATTTGACTTCGTTGTGTATGTTAAAATGATGTTCTGGATGTGTTTTTGATATTCATGTTACCCTAGTGATATTAACATCGTGCTCAATTTGTATAAGATCTAAATCAAAAGGTGAAATATATTTGTTTCAACTCTTACACATGGACAACATACCAACCTTTGTAGAAACATGGATTCTGCTATTATTTGGAATGTTTGTCGTTATTATTTGGAATGTTTTCACTTTTGTTTTCCATGTAACGCTTAGTGCAGAGTTTTAAAGAATGGCCGCAAAACAATAATAATAATAGCAACAGTTACATTAATAACAATAGTGATTACACCAGTGATATCACCAGTAATAACAACAGTGATAGGAAGCAGTGATATCAACCGTATTAGTATCAGTAGTAACGCAGTAACTCCAACAGGAATACCAACATTAATGGAAACAGTAATGACAACAATAATAGCAAATAAATAGAAAAGTTAATAGCAACGGTAATAGTCACAGTAATAACATGATGATCAGTAGTCACAGTAATAGGACCAGCAATAGTCACAGTAATAACACCAGCAATACTCACAGTAATATCACCAGCAATATTCACAGTAATAACACCAGCAATAGTCACAGTAATAGCAACAGTAATAGTTACAGTAATATTTACAGATATAGCTCGAGCAATATTCAAAGTAATAACACCAGCACTAGGCACAGTAATAGTATCAGCAATAGGCCCACGAATAGCACCAGCAATAGTCACAGTAATATAACCATCAGTAGTCACAGTAATAGCACCAGTAATAGTCACAGTAATCGTTACAGTAATGTCACCAGCAATAGTCACAATAATAGCACCATCAATATTCACAATAATAGCAGCAGTATTAGTAACAGTACTAGTCACAGTAATATCACCAACAATAGTCGCAGTAATATCACCAACAATAGTCACTGTAATAGTCACAATAAAACTAACATTAATAGTCACAGTAATAGCACTGCCAATAGTCACAGTAATAGCACCAGCAATAGTCACATTTATACCACTAGTAATAGTCACAGTAATAGCACCAGTATTAGTAACAGTCATAGTTACAGTAATATCACCAGTAATAGTCACAGTAATAACATCAGTAATAGTCACATTAATATCACCAGTAATATTCACATTAATGTCACCAGTAAGAGTAACAGTAATAGTTACAGTAATAGTTACAGTAATCGTACCAGCAATATTCACAGTAATATCATCAGTAATATTCACAGTAATAGCACCAGTAATAGTAGCAGTAATAGTTACAGTAATATCACCAATAATAGACACAGTAATAGCATCATCAATAGTCACAGTAATATCACCAGTAATACTCACAGTAATATCACCACTAATAGCACCGGTAATAGCACCAGTAATAATAACAGTAATAGGACCAGTAATAGGACCAGTAATCGCACCAGCATTATTCACAGTAATAGCACCAGTAATATTCAAATTAATATGACCAGTAATAGTAACAGTATTAGTGACAGTAATATCACCAGTAATATTCACAGTAATATCACCAGTAATCGCATCAGTGATAGTCACAGTAATAGTCACAGCAATATCACCAGAAATAGTCACAGTAATAGCACCAGTAATAGTCACAGTAATATTGACATCAATAACACCAGTAATAGTCACAGTAATATCACCAGCAATATTCACAGTAATATCACCAGTTATAGTAACAGTAATAACACCAGTAATATCGCCAGCAATAGTCACACTAATAGCGCCAGTAATAGTAACAGTAATACTAAAAATAATATCACCAGTAATAGTAACAGTAGTAGTCACAGTAATATCACCAGTAATAGTAACAGTAATATCACCATTAATAGTAACAGTAATACTCACAGTAATAACACCAGTAATAGTAACATTAATATCACCAGTAATCGTCACAGTAATAGTCACAGTAATGGCACCAGTAATAGTAAGAGTAATAACACCAGTAATAGTAACAGTAATATCACCAGTAATAGTCACAGTAATAGTCACAGTAATAGCACCAGTAATAGTAAGAGTAATAACACCAGTAATAGTGACAGGAATAGTCACAGTAATATCACCAGTAATTGTAGCAGTAATAGTCACAGTAAAAGTGACAGTAATAGTAATAACCAATGCACTCTTTCCATAAAACCGCTGTCCACGTTTCCACAGGTGGCATTCCGTTGTGTGGCATTAGTGGTCGCACTGTTCCAAGTCGATAGCAAATTACAGGGCGCCGGCTTTGAGCGGTGAGGGTGGGTCCCAATGCGGTAGAGGCGGGGGCGGTGAGGCGGGGGATGGGGGCTTGAGATCGGTAGACGGGGGTTGGGACTGACGGTGCACGGGTGGGTGCGGACGGCTCGCTGTCACAAATGTCACATGATATTGGCTTACACCCGCTAGCAGGCAACAAGGTATTGACTTGTGGGTTTTATTTTTCTCTCTCTAAAGACCGCCATGAAGGTCACTACGTGGCGCCGACAGTTCACCCCGCCTCGAATCAACTGTGCATAAATAACCATAATATTAGCTTTTGTTCCCATCTTATTTTTAACATTTACAAATGTCTGCCAAGACGAAAGGTTTTGTTTTGCGACCACATTTTTGTGTTTTTTTAAAGATAAATACAACATCATAATCTACCTCCGCTTAACAAAAAACTATGTTTACTATGTTTACTGTACCCCACAGAACTTAACGCTGCAACAACCAACCAAGCGAGTTTCTCTTTACTCGCTACTCTCCCCCCCCCCCACCTCCCCCTCACACTTCAGGCCTATGTCCGCTGATTCCTGCGCCTCCTCCCCCAGCCACCCAGTCCGCTGTCCGCTCCCATTCTCTCTTCTCCTTTATTCCTCCGTCCCTCCCTCCTTCCCTCCTCCTTTCTCACCCTTTCCCCCTTCTCCTACCCTCACCAATGTCCTTCCCACCATCCTCTCCCCCTCATCTACCCCTCACTCTTCCGCCTCTCCCCTCTACTTCTCCCCTCTCCTCACTACTTATCCGCTTCTCCCCTCTACTTCTCCCCCATCTCCAATCTACTTCTCTCCATCTCCCCCCTACTTCTCCCCCTCTCCCCTCTACTTCTCCCCCTCTCCCCTCTACTTCTCCCCCTCTCCCCTCTACTTCTCCCCCTCTCCACTCTAATTCTCCCCCCTCTCCCCTCTACTTCCCCCCCTCTCCCCTCTAATTCTCCCCTCTCCCTCTACTTTCCCCCTCCTTCCCTTTCTACTTCTCCCCCTCTCCCAGCTACTTCCCCCGCCTTTACGTTGTACTTCACCCCTCTCCCATGTACGTTTCTCCCCTCTCAACTCGACTTCTCCCTCTGTCCCCCCTATCACTGTACTTCTCACCCTCTCCACTCTACGTCTCTCGCCGCACCCCCCTGCTTGCCCCTCTCCCCGCCCACCTCCCCTTCTTCCCTCCCCCTCCCCCCTCGCCCACCTCCCACTCTTCCTCTCTCCCTATCCCCTCTCCACTCACTGCCTTTCCTCCTATCCCTCCCACTCCCACATCTCCATCCTCTTCCCCCTCATTATCCCATTCCGCTCACTCTCCCTCGCTCTCCTCCCTTCCCCTTCCTTCCTATCCCCCTCTCCGCCAATTCCCTCCCCCTCTTCCCCATCTTCCCCACTCCGCCATTCTCCCACACCACTCTCCCACTTCTCCACTCCCCCATTCCCCACTCTCCGCCGCCACTCTCCCTCCTCCCACTTCTCCTCCCCTCCCCACTGTCCACCGCCACTCTCCCTACTCCCCACTTCCCCACTCTCCACAACCACTCTCCCCACTCCCCCACTCCCACTCTCCACTCACGCTCCAACTCCCCACTCTCCACCACAACTATCCCCACCCCCCACTCCCCACTCTCCACTCCCCACTCCCCACTCTCCACCACCATTCTCCCATCTCCACCACCACTCTCCCCACTCCCCCACTCCCCACTTGCTCCCACCACCATCTCCCCACTCCCCCACTCCCCTCTCTCCACTCCTCCCCACTCCCCCCTCCTTCCACTTCGCCTTTCCAAATCCCTCCTCTCCCAGTCCACCCCATCCCTCACTCCTCTCTCCCCCTCCACCTCCCCACCTCTTCCCCTCTCTCCCTCTCCTCTATCCTCTCCACGCTCTCCCCCACTCCTTCTCACACATGTCCAGTGTCCCCCCTCTCTCTCTCCCCCTCCGACATCTCCACCACTGGGCCATATTATACCCCCTCCCCGCTCTCCTCCATTCTAAGCTGCCTCCTCTCCCGCCCCTCCTCCCACCCCCACTCCGCCCTTTTCTCTCGCCTCCACCCCCGAGTGCCCCTCCCGCCATCCCCCCACCAGTCCCCGCAGTAGACTTAACACGACATACAGACGACGCACGTGAACTCCAATCCATGTGACGTTAAAACCGGTATTATAGAATTGTCGGCTCGCGTGCTGTGCCCCAATAACAGCTGCTCGCCGGCCACACACATCCCGGCATGCCTCTCCACTGGTCCCACCTAACCAATCATTCGTCGAGCATTTTCTGTAAAATATGACAACAACAGTCTCATAATGTACAACGACATACCATCATTATCAAAATAGTTTAGGAAAGAAATTCGGAAACATCAGTCTCTTTCCTTTTGGTCAATATTGTTAGTCCATTTCAATAAAATCGTTGCTGCTCTTCCGGACTTAGCAACTATGGTGCATATGAACTATTTATGGATGAGATGATGACATGCTATGAACAATATAAAAAATAACACGTCGCAATCAGGCATTACACATATTATGAGAATCTTATTATGTACATGTAAACTGGAGGATAATATGACTGAGTGGGATATCGGGTCATGCTGCTGGCGGCCTCATTTCCGAGTAGGGCAGCACTATGAAGTCACCAGGAGTGCGGGCTGTCGCATGCCAATACCCATCCTGATATGACCTTAGGAGGTAACACTCCAACAAGCAACCAACCTTGGATGTTACCAAGACGTAAAGTTCCAACCACCAACCATTAGACCATATCATTGATTTGCTGATCATAACTACGAGTATACATAAAACTGCACAACTATAATTCAAAAGCAAACTAATATTGTTTTTTCGTGGCAATTTGTGATTAAACCGAGAGCGTCATAGTTGAGTGAGCTGCTCGGGGGGGGGGGGGCAATCACGAGTGGTGAGCAGTTTGCTTAAGCCCCAGTCACACATAGCTGGACGAGCCCCGGATTTTGAGCCGGACCACCCACGGACAAATGGCCTGGACTGTCCTGGACCGCCAGGGATAAAATCACTGTTTTCGTCGATTTTTGCCTCGCAGTCACACCTTCCAGGATGAGCCCCGGACCAAAGGCAGGACCTCCCCAGACTGCCCCGGCCGCCCCAGACCATCCCCAGACCACCCCCAGACCATCCCCAGACCACCCCCAGACCACCCCCAGAACAGCCCTGGACGAGCCCGGACTGGGCCGAACCGGCCCCTGACTAACCCGGACGAGGCCGGACCATCCCTCGGACTGCCCCGGACCACACCGGACCACCCCCAAATTACCCGGGTCAAACCATGGCTCAAAATGACCCCGGACCACCCCCAGACAGCCCCCAGTCCCCACCGGACCACCCCCAAATTACCCGGACCACCCCCGGACCACCCCCGGACCACCCCTGGATCATGCTGCATTGAGCCGGATCACAAAATCCCCCGGACCACCCCGGATGTTTTAAACATTTTAAAACATCCGGGGCTGAGCCCGGACAGCGCCGGACGAGCCACAGATCAGGCTGGATCAGGGGGGGTCGCCACGGACGACCCACGGATGAGCCACGGATCGCTCCGGATCGCTCTGGACCACCCCGGATGGCGGTCCGGGGCTCGTCCGGCCCCTGATCCAGGTATGTGTGACTGGGGCTTTAGAGGTGGGAAGGAGTGCGGGGGTCATTAAGCGGTTCCATTAAGGCCCGGCCCTAATGGGCACGCACCTACGGGCAGGTTAGTGCTTAGACTGGTGTTTAGGAGGTGGTGCTCCTGCGTACCAGCCGGGACCCCTTAGTTAAGGACACATATGTGGCGACGCGCCGTACTCTCACTGAGTGGCGGGGCGTGGCGCCACCAAGCGGGCGCGGGCGGAGTGAGCAGGTATTTAGGAGCAGCGTCAGGCGATGGCGGAGTCATAATCCCATGCTCCTAGCTGGGAGGTGGTCCTGCAGACCACCACTATATAGTCCTGTGTGTTGTTATTGTTTCGGGGAGTGGAACGTAGCTCAGGCGGTAGAATGTCCACCGATGAAGGTGTCGGTCATCCCCTTGATCCTGCTCAGTGGACCCATTTGCAGTTTGGGTTATTTTCCATTCCAACCAGTGGTCCACAAGTGGTTCATCAAAGAATGTTGTATGTGCTTTCCCCTCTGTGGGAAAGTGCATATCAAAAGTCCCCTCACTGCTTATTGGAAAGAGTAGCCGATATAGTGGTAGTGGGTTTCCTCCAAAGAAAAATGTCAGAATGACCATATGTTTGATGTCCAATAGACGATGATATGGAAATCAACATGCGTTAGAGGCACCCCAGTCACCCAATAGCAGAACAGCATTTATAGTCCCCATGGCTACCAGTAGTCTGCCCACCACCAGTGGCTGCCTGCTCACCACCACCACCATTGCTCTGGCTAATCCTCAGAGCCTGATTGTGTTGACCCCTACTGGATTGTGTTGACCCCTACTCAGGCAGAAGGGCCAGGTCCTGAGTGCTACCACACTCAACCTGCCAGCACTCACTATGTCATCCCCATGAACTCACTTAAGTTAGAGCCAAAGCAATACACATATATATATATATATACATAGACATAGAAGCTAACTTTGCTAGGTGTACAAATAACACCTAAAATAATAGCACCCCCACCCCCTGCTGTATATCGAAATATTTTACACAGCGTCCTACCACACACGGGAAGGTAGATACTGGATTCAGCTGTCAACAAAAGGGGGAAAAGAAATGAGAGCCTAATTTCACAATCCAGGAAGCAACATTTATTCTTTATATATGTTTTCATATTTGCCCGCTACCTTCAAGTTGAAAAATGTAATTAAACATGCAGTTTAATAGACTTTAAAAGTGAAATCGATGGCGTTCTATGGCCGCCATCTTGTCTTTTTGCATTCTCTCCCATTTCACTAATTCTGTGCCTATATGAGAACCATTTGACACTGGAGACAGGTGACTCCCAGCGGCCACCGTTGTTCCATACTAAAGCTATTTTTGCCTGTATTTATGCTACCTTGTCGTTCACCCGTGTACTGCAAGTATGGGGTGAATCATTTATCTAACGGGAAGGCTGCCCATGCTCTTATCGATTCGGAGATCACAATCTGTCGGGATGGAATTAAGATTAGATCAATACCTTTCGATCCGGTAGTTAAACTGTCATTCTGCTCGATCTTGAAATCACTGCACGCTATCCTCTCATTGCGTCATGTTACACTTTGGAAGATTGCGTCATGCGTATGAATATCTGTCTTTGAATTTGAATTGGCGGAGTCTCTGAGCACTCCTCCATTATGAATGGTGTGTGCAGAGAAAACAGAAGTGGAACCAAGTACCTGTCCAATAAAACACACACAACCAGACGGGATGGCCGAATGAGTTAGAGCATCCGTCTCCCATGTGGGTAGGTCGTGGGGTCGTGGGTTTGAACCCTGGTTGAGTCAAACCAATGACTTAAAAATTTATACTTGTCACTTCCTAGCCTGGTGTTCGGCATTATTAGGATAGGACAAGGACTGGTTGGCTCAGTGTCAGGATAATGTAACTGAGTGGGATATCAGGTCATGGTGCCGGCGGCCTGGTCTTCCAGTGGGGCAGCACTATAAAGTCGCCATGAGTGCGCACAGTCACACGTCGGTACCCATGCTGATATGACCTTAGATGTTGCTAGCACATAAAACAAAAAACAAACAGGCCAATAAACCACACAACCACACAACCACACAATACCCGTCAGTTCCACTACGCTCTAAGCCACTCAAGAACCAGCAATTGCCGTCTAAAATGTCCAGCAATTATTCACCCAAACAGGGCGCACCTCAGCCCTCGAGGTGAAACTTTCGAGGTTATGACCTCCAGTTTCCAACGCGGCTATATCGTCCACTTCATAATTTTACCCACCAACATTTCGATGTTGCTTTTACCGTCAATACCAGCGGGTCCACGACGCCATACTCAACCCACTTGTTAAAGGTGCATAGTCCGATGTAAGGATCACATTTTCAAAAGCTAAAGCCTTATCTAGATTTGATCCTAATTATCAGACTTTGATACTGGTGCAGTTATTAAGCATTTGATGCTACATAGAAAGGCATATTAAGGAAATGCAGCATGTTGCTACTTGAAGCCTATGGGATCAGAGTTTTGGCAAGCATGCCACAATTTATTGTGCAGGTTTTCACTTCAAATATCTCCTAAGTTAGTCAGCTTAAAGCAAACTAAAGTAAGATAAATATATTAGGTTTTTCATTATAATTTATCTCAGAAGATGACAGAACCTCAAAACCATCGGACTATGCAACTTTAAGTAATTTGTTATTGACTGTTATGAATGTAACGATTAGAAGGTTATACCAAAGACCCTATAATACTAAGACAGCTCACTCAGCCTCTACTGTGTAATCAAAATGATCAAACCCACCACTTAGTGCGCTGGCTGTTCTCTTGGTTAAACATGTGCTATATTATATGTATGAATGTATATATGAATGTGAAAGATGTGTGATGATGATGAATCTGATGATGATCCTGATGATGATGGCTATTTGTTCATAGCAATTTGATATTGATGTGTATTCATACTTAGCTATCTCATGTATAATATAATTGTATGTGTTTACATGTTAAGCACCAACCAGCAGCTGGACTGATCAAACCCACCACAAGGTGGTACTGCAAAATTTACATTACCATGGGAGAGATAAGGATTGAGCCGTCTTAGTATTATAGGGTCTTTGGTTATACTGTGAATCGGATGATGTGTTATAATTGTGGTATGTACCTAGCTTACTGTAATCTAATTATCAGGTTTTCCATTGAATCACTGTAGCATAATTTGTATGTGTTATTATCCGATCTTTATAGTCAATTTCTAACCACCATTAATTTAAGCTTCTTTATTAATACAACAAATGTGTCCCTCGGCACTGTCTGTCAGCAAAGGTACCTGATGAGTATACGTTGAATAAATAGTATTCTGCTTTCTTATTTCTGAAACTATTCAATTGTTTCCTATTATCTAATGTACGTTTTTCTTTCTATTTCCTTACATTTCACTTCGGCATCTTCAGGTAAGCTATATTTTCTTATCCGGCAAAAAAAAAGATCACCATCTATGACCTGGGAGAATGCATCTAAATGAAATCAAATATCAGCATAGCATGTGAGCTTAATCGTTATATAATTGGATAATTCAAGAGATATTGATAGCATCTAGGAATTCAATAATATTCAATTGTCTATGTTATATAGTTGTATTATGTATCGAGTTAAAGTCGATTTATAGTCGATTGATGCAACATAGCACAGAAATGGTTACACTGAAAACACAAGGACATTTGCTTCAAATCAATATGTATTCTATTGAGATTATGAAACACTATAAATCAGTTTATCCTGAGCAAATGCATAAGCAGATAATATGTTGATCGTTGCAAGGTACAAAGTGTTGTTCCAAATTACATAGCACCTTTTGAGACAGCCTCATATATATATGTAAATGTAGCTTAATATCTAGATAGTAATATATATATATATATATGATATGCATAACTGCTCATCTCATAATCTACTAATTAATTTAGCCTGTTAAGCGTGTAACTTAGTGTAATAATAATAATATATTTGTTTCCACATGATCAGTGTGCGTACAAGCTGCTATTTATATCAGTAACATTTGTGACTTAGTGTGATGCGCTGTCACATACTACTATGCTGTCAATATTATGCACATCCTATACTGATATATATTAAACATGCATCTCCCTTGGTGTAGCGTTGGTGTCTTTTGCATGTTGGCATGGCATATTAAAGAGATTCAAAACAAGAATCACATATAAGAACTGCTGTATTCCTCTGGTCCATTGATGTTCTCATCGTTGTCTGTTTATTTAAATCAAATAACGCACTTGGAAACCAGTCACGTGTCCTGTGTTACCGGATACTTGCGCAACAAAGGTGCAGGTAGCTGGTAGAACGATTTGTTAAGATTCATCTCGACATTAATTAAGACTATGTTGCGCTTCTTTCATCCGACTATTGATCTGGTATCAATTATGCCGCTCATGGCACTGCGGAGAAGAAGGATCTCCTCTGTCCTTTATTGTCTCAGCAGATCAGACTTCTTTATTTACATCTCTTCGAATCTTGTCTTTGAATCTCTTTATTGTTCCAGTGATTTATAATTGCTTAATATGTATGTATTCATATATACATGGGTGCATATATACACATATACATCCCTGTATTCATAAACACATATATACATATATACACAAGTATAAATATGCATGTGTATGTATATATCCATATCTATATATGAAGAGTTCAGGCGCAAAACCATGTAAGCGCCAATACAAAAAAATGAAGTAAAATAAGAAAAATGTACCTGAAGGTAAATTCTAAATCTCACAAATTCTACTTTTCTTGTGATAACAAAAATAAGTATTCAAAGAAATGAACCTTCTGACGGTTTTACTCTCATGTTTATGTCAATTTTCGGATTGGCGTTTATGGGGTTTTGCGCCCGAACTCTTCATATATGTATGCATGTGTATGTATATATGCATATATACACATATCTATAATTGCCTGACATTTCTGCACATAGCGGTATAGTCAAATATATATGAGTTTATAAACGCACATATGTACATGCACTTATAAACACGCATGTGTATGCATACATGTGTGTATATCTATACTTGTACACACATATATGCACATACTGTGCGTAGATATGCATATATATATAATTTATTGTTTGTAAATGCTTCTTCGCGAGGGGCGAATACCACCCCGCGCAGGATGGGGGAGGGGAGTGCATGTTGTTATACCCCCCCCCCCCCCCACCCAAGATGGAGTGGGGGGAAGGACCCCTACAGAGCTTATTACACGGGGTAAAGGGTTTATTACTATCCATATATAGTGATAATCCATAACAGACATGGTTGAATTATTGTCAAATAGAAAATTCTGTCATACACGGCTAAGAACGCAGATATGATAACGTACACGTCAATCTGAAGCAGTATCAAAGGACCCAATTATATTTTCCTCGCAATCAGACATTTCCAGTTGAACAGCACCAACCTGCAGTTGCCAAGTATCTCCCTGATCTATTGCATCCGGAAGGCAATTGGCAGGAGAAAAGAAAAAGTCCATTCTGTCAATTTAATTGAGGTGCCTGGACCCTGCCATCTAGAAGACAACTAAGAGTTAAACATCAATATGCTCTGTGTTAATTTAATTGACTTAGTTCATATAGAATATAATTATCATGACCTGATGATATTGAATTCTCTCAAACCTGACCTATTTGGACCAAATCACATTAACAGCGTTCTACTACTACGCTATGGTGCTAACCGCACATCAGGGACACTATCAAAACATTGGTCATGGTTCCGCCAGATTTAGGTTGGTCTTATTTTTGAATCACCCATTTTCAGAAGCAATGTTGATGTACATCCATTTACAGCTTGTCTTCAATTTGGTGTTCATTTGTAAGTGCCTACTGATACACGCCATGACCTGTTTGAACTGTCATTACGGGCCAATGCGATCAGTGTCCACCTTGAGATTGCTTCCTTTAATTTTTGTTCTTCCCGTCTTACTCCCATTGTGGTATGATGACTAGTGGCCTCGTCTCGGAAAGCAGCTCAGATGAGCTGGATCAATCTAAAGGCCCTGTCACATGTCACTGGATTGGGGGAAACGGACAGAAACCGAACATAGTGCGGTTTATGTCCGTACAAGTTTTGAACATGCACAAAACTAGGAACGGATGCCACCAGATTGACATCTACGGTTTTTGCCCGGTTTGAGTTGGTTTCATCTGTTGGCTATCCGTTCATGTCCATTTTATGTCGGTTTCATGTCGGTTTCCTGTCAGTTTCACGTCAGTTTCATGTCCGTTTCATGTCCATTTCATGTTCCTTCGTCCGGTAGCCTTTGACCCGATGTCGCAACACTTTGACACATTTTAATACATTTTGATATTTATCACCAGTGGACTAGACAATTCTTCCATTGCTCAATCCGGCATAGTGTGACAGGCACTTAACAACGATTCAGCGGGGAAGATCAGATTGATTTACACCAATGTTTTTGTTGTTGATTGTTTTATAGAAGAAGCGCTTATAATTGCATATTCCGATAAAGCATCACATTTTCAAAACCAAAACAATTATCTCCAATTGATTCTACATATCTTCCTTAGATACTGATTCACTTATTAAACATTTGTTTGCCAAATAGAATGGAATACCAAGGCTATTTAATATAACCTGTTTCTGCTGAAGCCTATGATATCAGAGCACTTAAAATATTTCAAAACATAGCCACTTAAAATAAACGTTACTTCAAACCAACGTAAGGTAGATATTAACAATCAATTCAATATATTTATCTCAGAAAAATGACAGAAATTCAAAACATCGGACTAGGTAATTGTAATTGCATCTCGGTTCCTCAGTATTTCTTCTATCACAATATTACAGCACTGTATTGTCAGCCAACGGACACAGGTAGGCCAATGTTTAAATCCTCTCATACAGCCTCACTTTGATGTCATTTCCAGCTTCGGGGACCAGACGGGATGGCCGAATGAGTTAGAGCGTCCGTCTCCCGTGCTGGTAGATCGTGGGGTCGTGGGTTCGAGTCCCGGTCGAGTCAAACCAATGACTTTAAAATTGATACTTGTTGCTTCCTAGCCAGGCGCTCGGCATTATTAGGATAGGGCAAGGACTGGTGTGCTCAGTGTCAGGATAATGTGACTGAGTGGGATACCAGGTCATGGTGCCGGCGGCCTGGTTTCCCAGTGGGACAGCACTATAAAGTCACCATGAGTGCGCACTGTCACAAGTCGGTACCCGTCCTGATATGACCTTAGATGTTGCTAGGACGTAAAACAACAACAAACAAACAAATCCAGCTTCGGGATATAACGGCCTACCATGGCCTCCACGATCTGGCATTGTATGAGTCCATTCGATATGGCTTTGAACCTTACAAGGCCAGATCTATTGTGGTTGAAGGTAAATGGAATTAAAGCTACCTAGTCCGATGCTGGCATCAAATGTCCAAAATTTAAAACAGTCACTTATATTTGATCACACAAAACTAACTCAAATATTCGTCTACCCGCTGCATGAGTTAAATACTGTATTAACATCAATTTGATAGATGAAACCCTTCACCGTTGAATCCTATGAGACAACCAAATTCAATTGTCTTTCTTTTCACTTCACACATCTCTAACGATATCGCTTTTTAAAAATATAATTTGTTTCAATCGGAAGGAAAGTAGATTATAATGTTCAATATTTATCAATCAAATATTCTAGAAGCTCAGAACCATCGGACTATACAATTGTAATTACCATCCTGTACAGTATGAGTGTTCGACATATTATAATGCACACACTTCTGATATGTAATGCATAATGACTCTCTAAATGTATATATATAAATATTTAGATGTATATTATGTGTAGTATAGATATGTGGATTTATGCAAATATTATTAGGATATGACATATGTATGTTTGAATTGATGAGACTTATGATGTGTACTATTGTTCTGTGTTGTTGTAGCCACCTGGTGAGCCGGTTGAATGTGGCGATGTAGGGCTAGTGGGCCTGGGCTGCAGGAAGCTTGTCTGGAAGTGGTCAGTTGGTCAGCAGATTTTAATTTCATATATATCTAGATATTTAGATATATATTATATATGAGGTGTGAGTGTATTTCTTCTCTCTGTTTTCTGATTAAATCACAATTGGTCTATATGAAGCATAGACCAGTCGTGATTTAATTAAACAACGGAGAGAGAGGAACAATATATATACATGTATATATATATACAGTAAAACCTCTGTAAATCGACCGACCATGGGACCGACTTTAAGCGGTCGATTTAGGGAGGTGGTCGGTTTAAACAGTTAGAATAATAGTACTATGGTATTGTATGGGGGATCGTTTGGGACCCAAATAAAGCGATCGATATAGAAGAATGGTCGATCTGTGGGGGTGGTCGGTTAGGGAGGTTTTACTGTATATACATATATATATATCCATATATACATACATATTATGGATTGTTTCTCTCCATTTTCTGATTAAATCGCATTTTAAATTTGCCTTCAAAGGCTATCTCGGTTTGCGGCCAGCATTCCTGGACAGCGGAGTGGCGTAGTCGGTGGGTGGGTTGGAGGTGCGGGGGCAGGGGGGGGGGGCTGTCAGTGATTTGCCCGGTGCATTTATCGCAGCGCCCGCTGTGCGCCGTGTCCTGCCCGCTCCCACCTCGCGGCCAGCTAACGTAGCGCCCCCTAACGGAAGGTCACGAGAAAAGAATATATATTGAACACTAAATCATCGTGGAGCCGCCCCGCCCAGTCCTGCTGGCGGGCGGTGCAGTGTCGGGCGGCGCGCCCCGAGCTGCAGTTCAGAACCTTGACGCCAGGTGGCCATGGTCGCGCTTTAGTTCCGCGGCCGAACGACAGGTGGCGGGGCGGCGCGTGGCTGGGTGGGGGTTGGACGGAGCTAAGGCAAGGCGTTCATGGTTAACCCGGCGGCAATGATCGGGTGAAGGAAACACTTGTGTCCAAGGATGGAATATTTCCTCGATTTCGCGGATTTCTGCGATTCTTTTGCATAATTACCGATTACCGTTAAACAAAATGCGAAGGAATCTGGATGTATAGGATAACAATTGAGTTCGAAATCCCGTTCTTGTATGACCTTAGATGTTGGTAGAACAGAAAACCCGAGAAGAACGAGTTAGATATGGGTGATAACATAGGCAGAACAAGGATACTTGAAACCTGACTTTCGTTATTTTCCTGTCATTCCCTGACGGTGCTAATCCTATAGACGAGATCACCGTTCCGAGTGCGCACGCGCTGGAAACGGCGTTGGCAGCAAAGCAAATGCTTCTGGCCATTGAGTTTTCCGATAGGCATTGGGCAAAACTTTGATTTTATTCAAAATGAATAGAAATACATAACAATTTGGAATAAACATGTATGCACACATGCCATATAACGATCTGATGAACATAGCTAAGACAAAACTAGCCATAGTTAAACATCTTGAGCTAAGAGACATATAATTCCACAGAAAACAACCAGTCATATCCACATCACCATTATTAATTCTTGTTCTAAATATTAAAATGCCAAATGTGACAACATACACTTGTTTCAGAGAAATATATAACCAATATCTGATTAACCCTACTCATTTTCTAGTTCTACATATGTCATTAGCCATAGGATATAAATCAAAACATTAATAAAATAAGTAAAACTGACTCTGGTTATGGCTCTAACACTAGTCTGAGTGCCCAGATTTGTCTAAATCTAAATGCACATGGCATAATATATTGATGTAAATGCAATGCTGGATAAAAGATTAATATCTTAATTTATTATATATATTTTTTTAATTGATATTCTATGTTTCAAACAAGAGCTGAGATGAGCTGAAACTAGCACATTTCATAGCTGCACCCAGTGTATTAGCATGTGCCATGTGTTTCACGTAGGTTTGTTTTTCTTCTACACATCCCACAATGCACCGCCCAGCTGGAATGGTGATGTAGTCTATTGGAAGGAAATCCACGTTTTCGTGGAAATTCGCCATCAGTGTAATAATCTCGGCTCGATTTGCGCTTTTGTTATTGCTGGAGACCACGTTCATTCCTGCGTTTCCAATCCTCCGTTCAATTTGCGTTAGGCCCCGAGTGTGGCTAATACCAGAATACAGTAAAACCTCTCTAAATCGACGAACCTTGGGCCCGACTTTAAGTGTTCGATTTAGGGAGGTGGTCGGTTTAGGGAGTTAGAATATGGTTACAATGGTATTGGTGAGACCCAAATAAAGCGATCGATATAGGCGAGTGGTCGATCTGTATGTGGTTGGTTAGGGAGGTTTTACTGTATCCTACCCGAGTAGGTGTGCGTTTAAACTAAGACATATTTCATGAATACGCAAAGCTTCAGCATTACTAGGATATGGAAATAACCTGTAGAATGAGGGTGAGCAGTTGTCGTCGATTTAAATCTCCCTCTGCTTAATCAACTACTGTGTACCAAACAATAACATACTGGAGGGACCAAGACAGTTTATATATGATCAGTATACGCCTATTATCTTATGGCACACACACGGACATGCTCGTCTAAATTTAATTTTCTCCACATCTCTCCACATTCATTGGATAATAATCTGGGTATTTAGCTCTAATGACCTTCGTCCGTTAAACATGCCTAAGTAAATCTATGGGACGGGATCCTCTCTTGCAAGCCTACATGACACCCAAGTAGATCTACATAGTAGGCTAAGGTATCATACTCAAACTAGAGAACAATTTTGGAAAAAATACCAAAAAAACTAACATAGATTATTACTAACACCTAACACCACAAGAGACTGGTCTGAGCTGAAACATGTAAACACCCCTGGCCAAAGGATCAGAACAAAAACAACATCACAGCTGTCCAGCTCTGAAAACAAGCCGCCTCACGCTGGGTTATAAGTTATGGGCAGGGTAAATACCTTGTCACAAAAAAACAAAAAATACCAACTGTGGAAATGAATTATATGCATTTGCAATTACCCCTCAGAATTATTGATCTAAAAAATGTATATATTTAGAACACTGCACACTGTCATCAATTGTGTTGGGAGTCCAGCTGCCACACCATGTACACATATCCCGAGACTTCATACCACTATATATATTATATGTCATGGGGGTGATGAAAATGGGAATTATTGCACCTAGAGCAGGACTCGAACCCACATCTCTTTGCATTCCGGCCAGTGTATTAACCATTACACCATCTAGGCTCCCTGATATCACCACGCTACCCACACATACCTGTCTATGTGGTTCCTTGCCAGACAAATCAGTGGAGACCACTACACTTGACCCGCTGGAATTGTAAGTCTTTTAATGCTTACAATTACATACAAGCAATGCAACGCACTTACATACACAGGGGAGGTTCGAGAACTATACAGCGCTTAGCTTGTACAGGATCATCGTCACGGCAACCAGTTTCATGGGTGGTGATGAAAATGGGAATTATTGAGCCTAGAGCAGGACTCCAACCCACATCTCTTTGCATTCCAGGCCAGTGTGCTAACCATTACACCACCTAGGCTCCCTGATATCACCACGCTACCCACACATACCTGTCGATGTGGTTCCTTGCCCGACAAGTCAGTGCAGACCATTACATATATATATATATATTATCGAGATACCTAATAATCAATGATGATCTTTAACCCCCATATGCGTATGCCGTCATGTATTTTAAATATTATATCAATGTTATTTGATTCTCTCTACTAGAGCATCGGCCTGCTAATCATGTGAGTAAGAGGCACAAAGGGCCTATCGTTATATATATATATATGAAGATCGTGGTCATGTTTTTAAAGAGTACAAATAATGAATCGGTTGGACTATTTATTTGTATTATAGTAACTATTTGATTAGAAATTTAATGTATTTCCTTATCAACATAAAGAAGAATATCAATTATTGTGATATCCGCTATTTCCATTTCTTTTCCCCCTTTATTAATCTTCTTTTTCTCTCTGAGGAATTACACATTCAGACATCAAGCCTAATATCTCCTTCGAAGGATAAGCAGGATTAGATAATGGAATATTTGAGGCGGGAGCTGGGTGGATGCTGTGATGCTGTGATGTGTGGCGAGCCCGAGAATCAGCAATCCTGGTCTGATGTCTAAGCGCCTATCGCCGAAATAAGCGCGCGGCGTCATTGTCTATCAGTCACAGATCCTCTGATTGGTTCCTCTAGTAGACCAATCCGGTGGGAGATCACATCCATCCAGCGCCCAGTGCAGCCTATCGCGTGGCGGTACGTCGTTTCGGCGGCGGCAAAACAAGAATATTGAATCAGAGACAAACAAATAAATACCACACAAAAAGAAAAAGATAATATGACCAAAAAAATGCACATAAACAACTCGGCGTCACAGCGCACTACCTGAAGTGGATGGAAAGTGGGAATAGTGGACACTTCCTGTTGTCACTATGACGCAGGCAGCGTTTGGTGCTCACTTAAATCCAGGGTGTTGTCAGTCGTCAAGTATCAACATTATTTATGTTTCTATCTAGACGACAGGAAGTTCTGCGTCGAAATGCTCAAATCTGACCGTGAGTTGGTTGTTGGAGCTTTCCGTCCTTGCAAAATCGAATATTATATCAGGTTGGGAACTGAGTTGTGACATTGAGCACTCATAGCAACTTTACAGTGCTTCCCAACTGGGAGAGCAGGCTGGCAGCAGCATGACCTGATATCCCACTTAGTCACATTATCCTGACACTGAGCCAACCAGTGCTAACCCTATCCTAATAATGCCAAGCGCCTTGCTAGGAAGCGACACATATCAAGCCTAGTACCCCAAAGCACATGGGACCCCTCCCCGTAATTCCCACCCCGCTGGATATATATGATATTGTCATGGGGGTGATGAAAATGGGAAATACCGTGCCTAGAGCGGGACTCGAACCCGCATCTCTTTGCATTCCGGGCCAGTGTGCTAACCATTACACCACCTAGGCTCCCTGATATCAACACACTCCCCACGCCTACCTGTCTATGTGGTTACTTGCCTGAGAGGTCAGTGCAGACCACTACACTCGTCCCCCTGGAATTGTAAGTCTTGTAATGCTTACAATTACATACATACAGGCAATGCACTAACACATACATACACAGGGTAGGTTCAACAACCATACAGCGCAAAGCTTGTACAGGATCCTGATCACGGCAACCAGTGTCGTGGGGGTGATGAAAATGGGAAATACTGCGCCTAGAGCGGGACTCGAACCCACATCTCTTTGCATTCCGGGCCAGTGTGCTAACCATTACACCACCTAGGCTCCCTGATATCAACACACTCCCCACGCCTACCTGTCTATGTGGTTACTTGCCTGAGAGGTCAGTGCAGACCACTACACTCGTCCCCCTGGAATTGTAAGTCTTGTAATGCTTACAATTACATACATACAGGCAATGCACTAACACATACATACACAGGGTAGGTTCAACAACCATACAGCGCAAAGCTTGTACAGGATCCTGATCACGGCAACCAGTGTGTGGGGTGATGAAAATGGGAAATAACGTGCCTAGAGCGGGACTCGAACCCGCATCTCTTTGCATTCCGGGCCAGTGTGCTAACCATTACACCACCTAGGCTCCCTGATATCAACACACTCCCCACGCCTACCTGTCTATGTGGTTACTTGCCTGAGAGGTCAGTGCAGACCACTACAATATATATGATATATGTGGCATTGGGGGTGATGCAAATGGCAAATAGTGTGCCTACAGCGAGAATCGAACCCACATGTCTTGCATTCTGGGGCAGTGTACTGACCATTAAACCACTTAGGCTCCGTACCCACGCATACCTGTATATGCGACTCCTTGCCTGAGAGGTCATTGCAGAATACTAAACTATCAATCATTTCAAGCTCACGGAGTCAATGAATGTAAGGTCACTGTCCCTCTTCAGCTCTGAAGGCAGATTGATTATCTCATCATCATCATCATCATCATCATTCTGTTGGTCGCAATGCGACAAAGACTGCTTTAATTTCTTAAACCACTGCCTTGGGGTATAGGTTCTTGATAGAACTAAAGGCTAAGGGAGTAACCCCTAACAGAAAACCATGTTTCTGTGGCAGCATTAAGGGGGGTGATTAATAGAACTCCCAAAATGTCCCGACCAGCCCTGCAGGGAAAAATAGTTTGGGCCTGTCTTGACATGTTCTTGCCAGTGTGAGACCTCTATGTGCTCCCCGAGAGAGTGCTGCTAGTAACTTGCAAAAGCCAGTAGCGCTTCAACACTCTGCAAGCAGCTTTTATGAAATGCACAACTGCACGATTGATTACCTACTAATCCCCTATAGTGACTATCCCTAAGCTACTCATTTACTACCGTCATACATTCACATACTTCCGCGGCTACCCCAGCAGGGCGGCGCCACCTGCGTGTGCATAATTGACTTATGTGTCTCATTGAATAGGACATGTGCAGAATAAGGCATTAATCATATAGTGCATTTGTCCACCCACCATTGTGTACTGTCACACGCATATATACCCAGAGGAACCGGGTTAAGCACCACTAGGTTACCGAGTTTGGTTCCTTATCGCTCGGCAGACAGTCCTGCCAGCACCACTATATCTATTTACATCTCACTCAGACACCACCAGCACCTACTTATACACATACATGCACCTGGTCACGTATACCCGATCAGTAATGGAACATTTGCATTCCCCGACCAATTCTGTAAATCTGAATATTTTACACTCAGTTATGATGGGACATACTGAATATCAATATATAAATAACCATATATATATATATATAGCTTCTTTATAATGACTATATTTCTTTAATTGGTTATATAAGGATATATATCGATGCATATGGATATATCTAGATATATATGGATATACATATGTATAGAATTATGTATTTAGATGATAAATTGGGCCGATGTGTGGCATGAGGATTAATAATTAATATTGCGTATTTGGCATTTGTTTTCGATGAGTATACACCACTTGTCCATATGTATACTGGTAATGTGAAGGAAAAGATAGTTCAGGTTAGTATCATGTCAGAACAACAAGAGTTAATAAATTAAGTAGACAGCCCCAAGTGTGGGTCTAGCATGTGAATTATTAATAACAACACTTACTTTATCAAAGTTATCGCATGAAACAATACATTTTTTATGCCGTGGCCCCCTAATGGCTATTGGGGGTTAAAGCTGCATAGTCCGATGAAATATCAAATTTTCAAAACCAAACCAATTATCTAGATTTGATTTGTGCATATCTAACTTAGATACTGATGCACTTATTAAGCACTTGTTTCTGCGTAGAAGGCAATACTGAGTCAATTTAACAGAACCTGTTACTGCAGAAATCTATGGTGTCAGAGTTTTGGCAAGCTCGCCAAAACTAATTTTCCATGTTTGCACTCAAAATATCTCAAAAGTTTACCATTTAAAATAAATGGTAAACTAGATACTAGTGATCGATCTAATATATTTATCTCAGAAAAAATACAGAAATTAAAAACCATCGGACTATGCAACATTAACTTGTACAGAAATACACTATATTGACCATTACATACAATAAACTACATTGTGTGCATTTACCATGAAAATACCTATATGTATGCGCTACACGACGGCGCAGCATTACTAGTGATATTTAGGCCTACACACATCAACGAAACTGACTGTACCAGGCCGCATTCGCCTTCGCAAACTGCAGTTTCCCCGGTTGTCGCTTCTGCACCCGGCCCTCTGCCAGAATACTGCCTCCACCTGGTGGTTGCGCGCGGAACAAAAACACAGTTCGGCCACCTAGTGGCAAAATGGTGCATCACGGTTCACAAGGCGGGCGGCGGGCGGCGGGCGTCGGGCGTCGGACGGGGGGCGACGGGCGACGGGCGGATTGCAGACGACATTGTTGAAAGTGCTTTACGGTCTGATGCGCCCGATGGAGCGCTAGATGGAGCGAACTGGAACCGAACACTTCTTACATCCGCAAAATGGGCGGAGCTTCAAACGGTTGCTTCAAAAGACACCGATGCATGGGGGCGTGCAGGTGGCAGTGTTCTAGGCTCCAGTGCAAATGTCACCGCTGTCTGTGTTAAAGTTGGACAATCTGACGGTTTTAATTTTGGCCATTTTCTGAGATAAATAACTAGATTAATTATTACAGTCTACTTTACTTTTAGTTTGAAGGTACTTTAATTTAAATGGCTAACTTTGGAGATATCTGATGCCAAAACATGCCACATTAATGTTGACAAGCACAGCTAAACTTGTGCATAATACCCTTCAGTAGTTTTTTTGTTTTTTTTTGTGGCAAGTTTTTTATTCTGCCCATAACGTATTACCTCCTGTGAGGGTGCTTGTTTTCAATGCTGGACAGCTGTGATACTGGATTGGTCTGGTCCCGCACTCAAGAGTGTTTCCTGATCTTTCTCGGGCCAACCTTTGCAGTCAAGCATTTCATCAGATTTAGTATACACAATTAATATTTGTAAAAAAATTGTTGTAGTAAAGATAATCACATATTTGGATAAAGATCTTTCACAGCTCAATAATATTTTTTACGGGGTAGAGCTTATTTTCGTTTCGTTCAGACAGCATTACTTTACAAGAATATATTTTTGAAAATAATTACATTTGTTGCTAAACATTTTATTTAAATAATTTCCGACGGGGTATACTCCCTTCACCGGCGAACTCAACTATACTACGTAAATTCAAATGTAAATTTGTTGGTTAAAAATTGTATATCTGTTAAGAGGTATCAATACTCAGCACCCTTTTACTATCAATTACAGCAGTAAGGGGGACACTGCCCCTTGTAAATTTAAACATTAGTTTTTTTAATAGGAATAAGCCCAACATTGTTGAACTGGTCGAAGCATCTACTTCAAGTAATTTGCATTTTTTACAGGACAGAGTTGGAACCCTCCAAGATTAAGACAACCACCTCCGACACTAAGGCTTTTTAAGACCCATAAAATACTCCCTATAAATTATCTCTTAGTAAGGATGGGTTGTGCGTTTTTTTAACACGGAGAATCCCTAAACCGTTGGATAGAGATTTGAAATCGATCCGTCCGGTTTGCTGCTCCGGTACTAAATGTTTTTTTTCGGTTGGGTTCACTTTACACGAAGCCTTAGTTCCCTTAGTGACAACAATGCTACAACCTTATTGGCGTACCGTGAATGCACTAGCAACATGTCTTGGTATATCACTAAGCAACACTAACACGATCTCCAATGTCGTGAATGGGGGACATGTGGCGTAGTTAATTTTGCCGACACTTGGTGGCGCGTCAGTACTAGTGGGTCTAAACGGCCATTGACAATGCTTTGAGTTTGCCGGTAGGCGCAGCGCAAAACGTCTATTTTATTCAAAATTAATAGAAATACAGAACCCTAACCTTATAAATTTAATATAATCTATATGTTGGATATGTGTTCGATAAGTGTACCAAGCTGTAAAATTTGTCTCTAGGTGGTGTGCTTTTAGAGATATTTGACTTTTTCTGTATGAAGATTGCTCATAGCCATTGAGTTTGCAGTGTGACAGTGTGCCGTTTAGGCCCACTAGTTCAGTGGTGACGCAAAGGCAGGAATTTGAACTAAAAAGTCGGAGGTCCCCCATTAATCATCTTACCGGCAACATGCATAAAGCTATGTTGAAGCATTTCACTGCAAGACATTCCCTCAATGTGATTCCGCCTACCGCTTCCCTTTGTGACGTCACATAATTGGCTAGTTGAGCTACAATCCAGTAAGTTCTGGCTGATCTATCCGCAACCATTACACACACTAACCCATATCCATTATTCCTAGCTGTAAGTGCAGTAAAGACAATGGGAGAGTTCAGGCGCAAAACCCCATCAACGCCTGTCCAACAATTGAGATGCACATTGGAATCATACCTTCAAAAAGTGTTTTTTTAATATTCCTACGTTTTAGTTCATTGCTCCATAACCATGCGATCATATCAGAAAAGTGGAATTAGGGCAAATTAAAAGTATTTTCAGGTAAAAATCTGTTATTTAAACTACATTTTTGGATTGGCGTTTAGGGGAATTTGCACGTTAACTTTATTATATTTGTATGATGTGAATATTTTGGTAAGATTTAGTGCATATTCATGTAAGGAATACATTGTGAAGTCAAGTGCCCAGATCTCTAACATCGGTGCTGACCATGAGCACACTATCAGGCCCGGTCAGTATTCCATCACACTGCCCACTATGTTATTCATAGGTAATAGCAAAGACCTTATAATACTAAGACGGCTCACTCCCTATCTCTCCCATGGTAATGTACATTTCGCAGCGCCACCTTGTGGTGGGTTTGATCAGCCCGGCTGCTGGTTGGTGTTTCACATGTAAACACATACAATTATATTATACTTGAGATAGGTAAGTATGAATACATATCAATATGAAATTGTTATGAACAAATACACATCATCATCAGCATCATCTTCAGCATTGCCATCATCACACATCTTTCACATTCATATGTACATTTATACATATAATATAGCACCTGTTTAACCAAGAGAACAGCAAGCACACCAAGTGGTGGGTTTGATCATTTTGATTATACAGTACAGGCTGAGTGAGCAGTCTTAGTATAATAGGGTCTTTGGTAATAGAGACCTGCTATTCACAACCAATAGAATAGACCAGCTTCGATTTGAGGCGGCTAATCCACTTCCGGTCCCCACCAGTGATGGGAGAGTGTGGGCAGATTCGCTCGCACATGCGCAGAATTGATCAGGCCCTTAAGCAGGTGGACGGAAAAAGAGTAAGAAAATATAACAGTTTGCACGGGTGGTGATTGAGTTTACTTGGGACCAGTTAGCGACCTTCTCTCCCTCGAGCAACCAGACGGCATTGTCGAATAGCTAGAGCATCCGTCTCGGGTGTTGGTAGACCGTGGGATCGTGGGTTCGAACCCTGGTCGAGTCAAACCAATATATTAAGAACATATAAATAATAAAATATTGGAAACATATGAAATATCTACTATCCCGTCCTGAGCATATAAAATAACAAATATTGGGAACATAATTATAAAGAATCAAATATTAGGAACCTAGAAAGAATAAAATATAGGGAATATATAAACAGTAAAATATTGTTAACATAATTATAAAGAATCAAATATTGGGAAAATATCAGGCATTAAATATTGGGAACATATAATGAATCAAAAACAGGGAATATATAAAGAGAGTCAAATATCGGGAGCATAATTATGAAGAATGAAATATTGCGAACATGAAAAAAAGAAATACTGGGAACATACAAGGAATGAAAAATAGGAAACATATAAAGAATCAAAGAGTGGAACCATGTCGGGATATATACATAATAAGTATATACGTTTTTAGGATGAAGGAGAGAAATAGAAGTTAAAAGAATTGCTACTTGTCGCTACCTCATCTGGCATTTGACAATACTGGTATATAACGAGGAACACTGTGAAAAGTATACTGATGGCTACTCTCTCAGCTACTCTTCTTACTCACGGCTACTGAGGCGATTCCTGACAACGGTCTGTCAGTCCCCACCTGTGATTACTCTCAACAACTCATAAGGAAGAAAGGAAGACAATTCATGCAAAATTGACGGTGATAAGGTTGAGCTTCATTGGCTACAACTCTTGTTCAACTACGACCGAACAGCCATACTGACTGGCTTACAACCTGCTACAAAGACCCACATGGTTCCTGCTTACATATATCAAATCAGTGCCTACAGCCCATTGAACCTGCGTTCAATCGTTGTTGCATACAGCTCAGTGTTTTGGAATGCTTCTTCAGTACTTCCAGATTGAGTGTGTCTGCATAGAAAGTTTAAGGAATATAAGGTGTCTCGGCGCACATAGCCAACCAATCAGCCACCCCCTACATCCTGGGTGGGCGGAGCCAAAAAGGGTCACCTGTCACTCAACTGCAGTGAAGTTGGTGTCCATTATGTACGCAGAATGGCTGGTTACAGTTACAGTAAATACATGTAGATGCTCCTGTTCCATTTGCACCCTTCCTGGTGCATGGAAGGAACATTTCTGTAACAAGTAACAGTATCTTTCTATCCGGGCATCGTATCACAATCACAGTCACTGTGTGTCATAACATTTACACATCGCTTTCTTATGTCACAGAGCCAGTGGGCACCCAATGCTTTTCTATTGCATAACAATTGCCCCACATATCAATGTTTTCCCCCAACTTATCTACCACGACCGAAAGACCGTATATTTTTACAAGTGGAATGAGGAAGATCAATTGAGCATAATTTTAATTCCCTTCATATAATCAACGAATATGACAAAAATAAGAGGTATATGGCATTTCTTCATGTAGGCCTAGCACATATCAGCCCAAACGCTAGTTAGAGACGGAAATACCTGCTAACTATTGGTTGTTCTTTTTGTTATGTGTATACACATGGTACAGCCAGATACGGTGACATTGGCTGGTTGTTGGAGTTTTACATCCTGGCAACGTCTAAGGTCAAATCAGTATGGGTATTGACTTGTGCCAGTGCACACTCATGATAACTTTATAGTTCTTCCCCATGGGGAAATCAGGCCATTGACACGATGACCAAATATCCCACTCAGCAACATTATCCTGACATGGAGCTAACAAGACCTTGCCTTATCCTATTAATATTGAGCATCAGGCTAGGAAGCGACAAATATCAATTTTATAAGTCATTGGTTTGACTCGACCAGGAACTGGAAGTCCCGATGTCCCGCCGGCGAGGCCCGCACTCTAACGATTAGGACACGCCTTTGATGGTTTGGTGATGTAGATCCATACTGTAGTCATGTAAACAGACGGCTTGGCTTAAGCCACTAATTAGCCATCAATCCTGAATAGGACCACTTGAATTGATATGAATCTTGCCCCGTTCTGCCTATCACTGTCCTGTTCAGATCGAACCATGTCACACTCTCCCATCTCTTCCCACATAATAGGGTGATTGGGTAGTTTCCTTGTGTTGTAATAATTATAATATTTCTATTTATTAAGACAGAAATCTTCGATTTCTGGGTTGTGGAAGGGGACATGCGGCGACAGAATCAAAATATGTATGACTTTCTGTTATAAACATGAATTTTGGTTATGGACAACAACTTGTGTTTATAAAGGTAAATTTCGGTTATAAAGACCAATTTTGGTACTAAGGATGGATTTTGCTTATATACAGGTGACAATGGCGATCTGTTGCATCAAGAATCAACTGTATAGAAAACATAGTTAATGACAAGTAATCCGAAAGAACAAATATTGCGAAGATACAAATAATCAAATATTGGTAACATAAAAAGGATATATACATTTAATTGGCAAATTTAACCTACATATACTTATGCTTTTATTGCATATTCAAAGGAGTAGATTCTCCAGGAGAGCCTTTTTTTTGCATGATTGCCTGAAGATGTTTACTGTTAGCTTTCTGAATGGTGGGAAGTGGTTACAACTCAATGCCAAGTCAAACTGATGTCTTAACAGATGTTTCACTTGTCGCTACCTAGTTTGGCACTTGGTATTACTAGGATATAGCTAGGAACAGAATGGCTTGCTTTGAATGAAACTGAATTCGTAGATGATAATGAACCCATTGGATTCTGATCGCTAAAGAACAATTGTGTGTTTCATTGTTCTCAAAGGATTAAGGTTCGTCGACTTATCAGATTGAACTGCATTTAAATAGAATTCTTTAATAGCTCACTGCTGAGTCGGTGCGGCTATTCAATCAGTGAGATCCTGTTTTGATATCACCATTCCCAGAAATAGTGCTTTTGTATGTGTTTCTAAGCTACAATGCAACTGAAAGACAACGTGAGTGCTGCGAGGAGGCGCAGAAGTCCACTTACCAGGGGGTTGGTCGTGGGATCAATCCCCGACCGAGTCAAATCGAATATTAAAAACAACATCTGTACTTGTAGGTATATTTTCTACATCTCGGCTTACTAGAATTTGACAAGAATTACGTAGGTATTAATGATGATACTATGACTGAGTGGGATATCGGGGCAAGAAGCTTTAAAATGGCTAAAGACTTTCTGTGATCTCGAAGCACAAAAGTTCAATGATCACCAATTATTCCCAATAGACTTTAGAAAGTACTTCTAATGAAAGCGCAGTTAAAAGTGAAGAACACTCCACTCCTATTAAATCGGAATTAAAGCGAAGGACATTGACCTCGAGTTCCAGCTATAAAGAGAACTTACATTTAAAACTGTTCCGCCTAAAGTTCCCTGTTCCATGGAACATGATAAAGCCGTTTATTGTCACTCTGTATGGCATTTCTACCCCCCCCCCCCCCCCCCCCCCCCCCCCCCGCCCCCACCTTCCCACCCCACTCCACACATCATGATGCATCCCCATGGAAACACATCAAATGTAAAGTCCCAGTCAGACCTCACCGGATTGAGGAACCGGACAGAAACCGGATACTGTCCAGTGAAATATGGTAATGTACGGTTTATATATGGTTGGCATCTGGGGTGTCCGTTCTGTGTCCGGTCAGTATGGTAGCAAGTTTTGAACATGCACAAAACTTGTACCGGACACAGCCGGACTGAGGTGTACGGTTGGTGTCCGTTTTAAGTCCGTTTAATCCGTTTTGTCCGTTTCATGTCCTGTACCCATCCATTAAGACCGACTCATGGACATCACTCTCACAGCAGAGAGCTGAATGGAGAGCGGCAAGCAAGTAATGAACCCAGTATTTGTCGCATCGCAACCGACAGAATGATGATGATGATGACCCATCCGTTAAGCCTCCGGTTTGCTTCCTGAAGAGTCCATTGATGGTGCTGTGGGAATTTGGTACGTTGGTTTTTGTATTTGTTTTCGGTG
Source organism: Branchipolynoe longqiensis (assembly GCA_030323885.1). Classification (NCBI taxonomy): domain Eukaryota; kingdom Metazoa; phylum Annelida; class Polychaeta; order Phyllodocida; family Polynoidae; genus Branchipolynoe; species Branchipolynoe longqiensis. Next base: position 87,164,882 of record CM059189.1, read on the forward strand.
CATCCGTGATCAGTCCAGTAGGTGTCCGGTTGGTGTCCGGTTGGTGTCCGGTTGGTGTCCGGTTGGTGTCCGGTCCATCTGTTTGACATTCGTTTGCCATCTGGTTCTCGTCTGGTTCTCGTCTCGTCTGGTTAATGTACATTTTGTGTCTGTTTAGCATCCATTTCGTCTGGTGGCCGTTGCAACAGTTTGACACCAAACACCACCAGACTAGAAAATTCTTTGTTCGGTGGTGTCCGGTACTCAGTGCGGTAAGGTCTGACTGGGCCTTAAGACTCTTTAAAACTGTTCATGTTTTACCAATCATAAATTGTTGACCTCACAAAAACAGTCAGGGTTCATTTCGTGGCTTGTGGAAGTATAATTAGTGAGGGGGGCCTTTAAAATAACTAAACAATTGTAGACCTAACAGACCCACAGAGGATAGGGAGATATCTGAGAATGCTTACACATATAGAAAGAATGCATGCAGTAGAGCGACACAACAACTGAAAGTAATAAAAGAAAGGGAACCAGGAGACTATTATTGTCTAGCAGTGAATACAAGTCATTAGACTTAAGCTTATGGGCAGCAGAAATACACCATCACAACAACAACAAAAGTATTCTTTATTTTTATTAACAAAAAAGACGTTGGGGCTATAGTTCGATTATTATTGCCCTCCATTATTTCTCGTCGATACAAACAAAAACAGCGGCAGGCTAAGCTGCTTTGGACTGACGCCGGTCTGTCACAAGCTTGTCGGCTTGTTGTGTGTCCTCCACCTCCACCATGGCGTCCAAACAACCCCTCCGGCTGATCAAAGACCCGTGGTGGCAGAGGCATTTCATGTTTTCTAATGAGATGCCCCCTCCCACCCGCGCGTCACAACCGCGTCACGTGACATCACACGACGACGCAGCGGACCAGCGTCCCCACGCGGGGATGGCACGAACTAACCAATCACCGACTGACACTCCAAAAAGAATTATCTTAACACGATAGGAAGAGAAAACAAATTGTAGACACTTCTCTATGCATAATAGTTGTATGACGTTGCAATGTTCTATGGATACATATACCGTTGCTAGGGTTACTTTCCGCCGAGGACGCCATGCGAACCGTCACGTGTCACAGCGAGACTTTGGTCTCGTTCCGATGACAAACTCTCGATACCAAAGTTAATTAACTCTTATTTTATTAGGAAGTTGCCGTTGTATATAGTGCAGTAAAGTACACTCAGCAAAAGGGCAAAAACCCTCTCCCACCCAAAAAACTCAACACCCCACCCCCAACCTCGACTAGCGATGTAAGTATAAATATACACATTGGTCCACACTATAAGTTAACGGTCCCTCGCTCAATGTGCAGGCACCCACCTTATTGAAGTGAAAGACACACCTCCGCACCATTTATATTTTCACCTATGGACATTAAATAATTTCAAATTAAAATACCATGTCCGACATTTCCCCCACCTCGATGATAATGAGTGACACCTGGGCCCGTATGCATGAAGAAATATTTATCGCCGCCAGTGGTAAGGACCGAGTTCGGGGTAGCTACCTCCGGGGGTTAGAAATGTGTCACGGGGTATGCATGAAGCCAAAGCGGTGAGGAGGTAGTTACCCTAGCAGTTATTTATAGATTTGGGAAATCCCTCTGCGTTTGTAGCCATATATTAGGCTCAAATCTATTAAATGCGACCATATTTAACAGAATTACATACCCAATAAGTGAAATTTGATCAATTTAACCCTATATTCGAAGCGTTATTAACATTACCGCCGCATTGGCGGCGATATTAATAGTTATATTTTCGAATCGACGAACGCACAGTAAACAAACCGCCGCCGCCGCCAGTAATGGCCCTGTCACACTACGACGTTTCTTTTGTTTTGTTTTGTTGTTGTTGTTTTACGTCCTAGCAACATCTAAGGTCATATCAGGACGGGTACCGACTTGTGACAGTGCTCACTCATGGCGACTTTATAGTGCTATCCCACTGGGAAACCAGGCCGCCGGCACCATGACCTGGTATCCCACTCAGTCACATTATCCTGACACTGAGCACACCAGTCCTTGCCCTATCCTAATAATGCCGAGCGCCTGGCTAGGAAGCGACAAGTATCAATTTTAAAGTCATTGGTTTGACTCGACCGGGACTCGAACCCACGACCCCACGATCTACCAGCACGGGAGACGGACGCTCTAACTCATTCGGCCATCCCGTCTGGTTCCCGAGGTTTCTCACCGGCGACACGTCAGCGTTGAAAATAAAATTAAAGCGTTGAGTATGTGTCTGTCTCTGTGTCTGTGTCTCTGTTTGTGTCTCTGTGTCTCTGTATGTGTCTCTGTCTCTGTCTGTGTCTGTGTCTCTGTGTCTCTGTGTCTGTCTCTGTGTCTGTCTCTGTATGTGTCTCTGTCTGTGTCTCTGTCTGTGTCTCTGTCTGTGTCTCTGTGTCTGTGTCTCTCTGTGTCTCTGTGTCTGTCTCTGTATGTGTCTCTGTATGTGTCTCTGTCTGTGTCTCCGTCTGTCTGTGTCTGTGCCTCTGTCTCTCTCTCTCTCTGAGACACACAGACACAGACACAGACACTCAGAGACACACACACAGAGACACAGACAGAGACACATACATAGACAGACACACAGACACAGACACAGACAGACAGAGACACAGACACAGAGACACACAGAGAGACACAGACACGGAGACACAGACACAGAGACACAGACAGAGACACATACAGAGACAGACACAGAGACACAGACAGAGACACAGAGACACAGACAGAGACACAGTCAGACACAGACACAGAGACACAGACAGACACATACAAAGACAGACACAGAGACACATACAGAGACAGACACAGAGACACACAGAGAGACACAGACACGGAGACACAGACACAGAGACACAGACAGAGACACATACAGAGACAGACACAGAGACACAGACAGAGACACAGAGAGAGACACAGACACAGACAGACACACAGACACAGAGAGAGACACATAGACACAGACAGAGACACAGACAGATACAGAGACAGAGAGAGACACACACACAGAGACACAGAGAGAGACACAGACACAGACACAGAGACACAGACAGAGACACATACAGAGACAGACACAGAGAGAGACACAGAGACACAGACAGAGACACAGACAGAGACACAGAGAGAGACACAGATACGGAGACACAGACAGAGACACATACAGAGACAGACACAGAGACACAGACAGAGACAGACAGAGACACAGACAGTCAGAGACACAGACAGAGACGTTTCGCCAAAAAAGGACACACGTCGCGGCGCGTTGGAGAGAAACGTCGTAGTGTGACAGGGGTATATGGAACGCCACATCGAGGCGGCGGCGGCGATTTGTTTACTTTACATTCGTCGATTCGACACTATTAATATCGCCGCCAATGCGGCGGTAGCCTTCATAACGGTTCGTATTTAGGGTTAAATTGATAAAATGTCACTTATTGCGTAGGTAATTCTGTTAAATATGATCGCATTCAATAGATTTGGCCTGAGTCGGTCCCTACCCCAGCCCTTATACCAGCTATGTAGTGGGGGTAGCTTACCCGACTTTTATACCCAGAGGTATCCCTACCCCCGGCCCATGCATAGCAACATTTCGCCGCTATCCCAGAAATCCCAACTACCCCCAGAGGTAGGGCGCTACCCCGGCTCCATGCATACGGGCCCTGGAGGCAGACAAGCATTTTGCTTTTCGGTTTTCGTTTGGCAGTTTTCGTTAAGCGATGAGTTTGTCCGTGGGTAGTTTTTGACACTGTAATGGCAGGTCTTGCATGGTTTACCCCTCAGATGTCCCAGTTGTGCATCCCCTAAGCCCCCCCCCCCCCACCCCCCACAACCCCACCCCGCCCACCCGACGGGCGTGGTGGCGTGGTGGCGTGGTGGCCGAATCGGTAGAACGCGGGCTTCGCGTCCGAAAGGTGGAGAGTTTGGTTCCCTGTCGAGTAAAACCCATGACTTATAATATCCATAATTGTCGCTTCCTAGCCAGGCACTCGGAATTATTAGGATACAATGACCGGTTAGCTCTGTGTCAGGATAATATGACTGAGTGGGATATCGGATAATGGTCATCGCGGCCTGGTTTCCTAGTGCAGCAGCACTAACGTCGCGATGAGCGCGCACTGTCACAAGTCGGTACCCGTCCTGATATGACCTAAGATGTTACCCGGACGTCAACCTGCAACAATCAACCAACCTAAGCCCCCCCCCCCCCCCTCCCCGCCCGGAGTGTTGTAGAGCTCCCTCTAGGGGAGTCTTGATCCACGCCAACATTAGTTGGAGTTCCTGCCGCTAGTGGGATGAAAACGAGATATTTCTTTCCGTTTTTCACCTTGTGTCGGAGGGATAATCTCACTCCACGTTCCGGGGCATCATTTGGGGAGGAGGGTGAAGTCACAAACGTTACTGGTTGGGGAAGAGGGCTTTGTAGGGCAGGCGTCATTCAGCTGACAGCGAAGTTGGTTGTGTTCCTAAATGGTAGCTTATATGGTGCATAGTGGAGGCTTCTAATTTAGGTATCTACTTCCTACTGCAAGAGCCCTCCCTCCGTCCTTCCCCAACCCCCACCCAAACCACCTGCGACCCCTCAGGCAGTGCTCGCTCTGATATTACCTTGGATGTTGCTAGAACATTTGACCAGACGGAATGGCCGAATGAGTTCGAACCATGGTCGAGTCAAACCAATGACTTAACAATTGACACTTGTTGCTTCCTAGCCAGGCGCTCGGCATTACTAGGATAGGGCAAGGGGAGGTGTCAGGATAATGTGACTGAGTGGGATGACTGGGGGAGGGGATTGAAATTATTCTCTCAAAAGTCTAATAGCGTTGCACTTCAGATCGATAAGCTCTAACAGTGCCATCACACACAGTTGAATGCTTACCACACTGCATGTAATTGTGCTGGAATAGTAATATTAATATTAATGACCGAGAGCTGCTATTGTTGCTACGGGTGTCGAAATAACAACAATGTCTATGTGCATTAACACCCTGTCACACCTCACCGGATTGGGGGAAATGGACAGAAACCAAACAAAGTCCGTTGATGTCTGGTTTGTGTCCATACAAGTTTTGAACATCCACAAAACTTGGAATGGATGCCGCCGGATTGACATCTACATTTCTTATCCAGTTTGAGTCCGTTTAGTCTGCTTCACATCCGTTGGCTATCCGTTCATGTCCATTTCATATCCATTTCATGTCCGTTTCATATCCGTTCGTCCAGCGGCCTTTGACCCAATATCGCAACATTTTGACACATTTAAAAACATTTCGATACTTATGACGCCCGGACTAGACAATTTGGTCCGTTGCTCAATCCGGTGATGTGTGACAGAGGCTTTAGATAAGTCCTTCTTTAAATATGAAATAAACTTAAGGTACACACCCAGATATGAGCTTACATGTTTCCAGGATTTAAAACCCCAATACACAACTACAACCGTATCACTACGTTTCTCAGTGACGCTGCACAATAGTTGATTCTGGTCAGCAAAAACACAAGCTCTTATTCCGATATCCATCTGTCACTCAGGCCGTAATCGATTAAAACGACCCCGGCGACTCGGGTCACGTGAGTCGTCAGAATTTTAAATCGAACAAGGCGAGTGGAGTCGACAAAAACACGTGCCGTGTGCAAAGCTCTCTGACCCCAGTAACCCACCTCGAGCGATGATGTCACATTTGCGCTGGTACCGTCCTGCAGGATAACAGCTACCAGTACCAGTCATACATGGTTTGCTTTTTTAATAACCTAGATTAATGAAATGGAAATATAACTAAACTATGCCATCATAAAATACTTTAAATCCTATTTTGCTGTAGTTTTATCGGTTATTAAAGGCACCATTTTTTCCACCTCGGGCATTGAGAAACGTATTTGATTATTCGACCCGAGTCTGTAGGATGTGTGCATGCGCCAAAACGTGGCTCGGGTGACCAGGGTTGATTAATAAATTACGCCCTCAGGTGTTAACCAGAGGTACTGCAATTGAACCATTATCGCGTTGTTGGGGTGTACCACTGCTCGATTTGAAGATCCAGATCCAGAACACGTGCAGTATGCCGTGTACTGTGTGTGTGTGTCGAATCTCTATGCTTTCTCCGCCGCCTGAGTAGCATGCTTCCCTCGTCGCTGTGGGTAGTTCCAGAACCTGCCGCCTCGGTCGCCACCGTCGTTGCCCAGCCGATGGCCGGGTTATCTCAACATCCGGTCTGTGACGGAGGAGTTATTAATGAGCCTCTGCAACGGGGCGCCCTGTGGTGAGGGTAACTAATGAGGTTATTACACCATGCAGCGCACGGCTCAAAATAGATATTGGGTTACCTATGGCCGGTCGGAGGGTGCAAGGGGCGGCGGGCTGATGGTAGGACGTGGGGGAGGGAGTGGGGTGCTGGAGGAGGCGGCGTAGTGTGGTGTGGGGGAAGGAGATGTTCGAAGGGTGTGGGTGTGGGTGTGGGGTTGGAGAACAGTTCATTAATATGTAACAGGGGGTGAGATAGTTAGTTGGGTATCAGGTAAGGTGGGTAAGGTAATTAATTGAAGAGGTGCTGGAGTTGGGGTAGGGAGTGGGGTGTTGGAAGGCGGATGCGGGTGGAAGACTATGTTCATTAATATGTAAAGGTGGTGAGGTAGGTAGTTGGGGTATCAGGTAGGTTAGGAAAGGTAATTGAAGAGGTATTGAGATTGGAGTAGGGAGTTGGTGCTGGGTTTTGGAGGAGGCGTGCGTGTGAACAGCAGTGCGGTGTGATGTAGCTGAGGGGTCGGGGGTGGGGGTGGGTGGGAGAATATGTTCAGTAACATGTAAGTGGGGTGAGTGAGGGAAACAGTTGGGATATCAAGTAGGATGGGTAAGGCAATTGAAGGGATGCTGAGGTTGTGGTAGAGAGTTGGGTGGTGGGTGGTGGATGTGTGTGGGAACAGCGGTGTGGTATACTGTGGGAAGGGGTGGGGTGTTGGGTAGATAAAGGATTCACCCGGTACTTGCAGTACGCGGGTGAAGACCAGCCTTATATAAAAATGGTCGAAAAATCGGGCTAATGAAATGAGTCTTTATGAGATCCTAATTTCACAATCTAAGAAGCACCATATATTCTTTGTATATGTCTTCATATTTCCCCGCTACCTTTGAGTTGAACAATATAATAAAGCATCTGGTTTAATAAGATTTTAAAGTGAAATCGACGGCATTCTATGGCTGCCGTCTTGTCTTTTTGCATTCTCTCCCATTTCACCAACTCTCTTCTGATATAAGTAACCATTTGACACTGGAGCCAAGCATTGTACTTCCTGTTCCATACTAAAGCTATTTTCGCCTGTATTTACAGTATGTTGTCCTTCACCCGTGTACTACAAGTACCGGGTGAATCTTTTATCTAGGTGTTGGGAGGCCGCACAGGTGGATGCGAGAATATGAGGAGTTCAGGCACGATACCCAGTAAACACCAATCTAAAAATTGAACTAAGCATTAGAGTCAAACCTTCAAATGGTTAATTTTGTAATTTGTTATATATTTTTCATTGCTTTATAACCAATTTTTCACAAGAAAAGTGCAATTATTTAGAATTAAAATGAGCTTCATATACAAATCTTATATTTTAATGACATTTTTAGATTGACGTTTACGGGGTTTTTAACCTTAACTCTTCATTATGTTCATTAATATGTAAAGGGCGGTGAGGTAGGCAGGTTGGGTATCAGGTATGGTATGTGTGGTAATGGGAGATGTGTTGAGGTTGGGGCAGTGAGTTGGATGCTGGAGGAGGGGGGGGGTACAGCGGTGTGGTGTGGTGTTGGACGGTGGCCATGGTAGATGTGCTGGGACTGGGTTTATGATTGTCGGTGAGGGTGGGGGGTGAGGATGAGGGTGAGGGTGAGGGTGAGGGTGGGTGGGAGAATTAGTTCATGAATATGTGAAGATGGGCGAGATAGGTAGGCAGGTGAGGTGAGATAGGTAGGGAATCTGTTGGTAAAGTAATTAGAGAGGTGCTGGGATGAAAAGCCTCAGCTATATACAACAGTGGTGGGATAATGAGGGTGTAAGATGTCGGGGGTTGAAATAAGGAATATGGTGTTGGCGGGTGACGGTAGGTGCGTGGTATTGGGTAAGTGAGGTACCTGCAGAAATGCTGGGGGGGGGGGGGGATGGCTCAGGTATATAAATCGGTGGTGAGATAATAAGCAGTGTTTACCTCATTATCAGGCTAGGGTGACCGAGTGGGTTATCGTTATTGTCAGGTAGGTCAATGTGGTTATATGATCTAGGGGGTTGACATAAGGAATTTGGTGTTGGTGGGTGAAGACAGGTGTGTGTAAGGATGCTGAGACGAGCAACATGAGAAAGGTGTTGGCTGAGTTGAGAGTAGATGACGAGAGCGAGTAAGGTGGGATGGGGGATGATGACGTAAGGCACTTGGCTGCACTGTGGTGGTGTGATTACTGCTGCTAGGCCACAGGTTCGAACCCTGGTCGAGTCAAACCGATGGCTTAAAAATTGATACCTGTCGCTTTCTAGCCAAGCGCTCTGAATTATTAGGATAGGATAGGGCAAGGACTGGCTAGCTCAGTGTCAGGATAATGTGCCTGAGTGGGATATCAGGTCATGGTGGTGCTGGTGGCCTGGTCTCCCAGTGGGGTAGTACTATAAATTCTGCATGAGTGCAAATTATCATAAGTCAGTACCCATCCTCATATGACCTTAGATGTTGCCAGGACTCAAAACTCCAACAACGAATCAAGCAAATGCTGCTAGGGGCGGAGACTTGGAGGTCAAGCTGTCATTGATACCGGTAGTGAAGTGTCACGTGGATAGCGTGGTTACATGGGTTCATTGTAGAGTATCATCCCACCCCTTTCCCCCAATGGGAAACAAGCACTCTTGGCCCTACCAATAGGGATCCAGCATTCCTGGTCCCCCTGGCTACCAGTGGTCTGCCCAGCACCACCAAGCTGTATGGCCCCATGGCCATCCCCAACCTTGACCATTGAGTGTGGTGATCACTATCGCAGCAGAGGGGGAGGGGGTAGGCCCTGAATGCCCTCACACCCAGACTTGCCAGCACGACTATGTCTATTTACATCCCACTCGGGCACCACCAGCCCTTACATATATATACATCCATGCACCTGGTCACATACACCGATCAGTAATAAAACATTTGCATTCCCCCTATGCCGTTTATCAGAATATTTCACAATAGGTTAGCTTAACTGGATAATATTAAGAAGGCGGATGTGTATATGGTAGAAGTTAGTTTGTTTTACTTTCTTTTGCGACTGGAAGCAGTCTCCGAATCAGCAAGATTGCTGACTGGCTTAACATGCATAGGTCATGCATTATAACTCCGGCCGAATCAAACCAGTGACGTGCAAAATTATACTTGTCGGTACCTAACCTGGCGCTTGGCATTAATAGGATAAGATAAGAACTAGTTTACTCAGTATCAGTATCATGTGACCGAGTGGGATATTGGGTCATGGTGCCAGCAACCCAGTATTCCAGTGCGGCAGCACTATAAAGTTGTTATGACTGCTGCGCCCTGATATGAGCATATCTGTTGCTAGGATGCAAAGGCCCAATGAACAAATGCAGAGACATAGTTTTCACATGTATTACTCGGATCTCAATCAACAGAAGAGGTAAGTATTTAAGTAAGTAAGTAAACCTCCCCTATTGTGGTCCCCTCTGTGCAATGCTGGCACTTGGCATTAGTTAGATAAAAGATTCACCCAGTAGTCCTAGTACACGGGTGAACGACAAGGTAGTGTAAATAAGGGCGAAAATAGCTTTAGTATGGGATAAGAATTAGAAACTGTGGTTCCAGGTTGAAATGGCTACATATATAGGCACAGAGTTGGGGAAATGGGAGAGAATGCAAAAAGACAAGATGGCGGCCAGAGAACACTGTCGATTTCACTTTTAAATTGCATTAAAGTATATGTTTTATTAGATTTTCCAACTCAAAGTAGCGGCTAAACATGAAGACATATACAAAGAATAAATGTTGCTTCTTAGTTTGTTAAATTAGGCTCTCATAACAACTCATTTCATTAGCCCGATTTTTCGACCGTTTTTATATAAGGCTGGTCTTCACCCGTGTACTACAAGTACCGGGTAAATCTTTTATCTAGGCAGTAGTATGATAGGGAAAGCACGACTGGTTACCTCAGTGTCAAGATATTGTAACTGACTGGAATGTCAGGTCATGGTCCCGGTGTAGGACGTTCAAAACACTACCCTGTTCAAAACACTACGGTAGTGTTTTGAACCTACATTCAAAACACTATTGTTAAGTTCAAAATACTACCCCTACATACATTCAAAACACTACCCAAGTTCAAAACACTATCATGACCCTGCTGTGGTGTTTGAAGCACATATTAGTAGTATATGCTGATAGCACTGTGGCGTGTGCACCACATATTAGTATATGTTGATGGTCCTGTGGCGTTTGGAGCACATATTAGTAGTATACGTTGATAGCACTGTGGCGTATGCACCACATATTAGTATACGCTGATGGTGCTGCGGCGTTTGAAGCACATATTAGTAGTAAATCCTGATAGTGTTGTGTGCCCCACATACTGGTATACGCTGATTGTGCTGCAGCTATTGAAGCATGTATTACTATTATTAGTAGTATATGCTGATAGCGCTGCGGCGTGTGCACCACATATTAGTATGGTATAGGCTGATGGTGCTGCAGCGTTTGAAAGCGGGCATTAGTAGTAGTGTATATGCTGCACACTGCCCCACTGCACACTGCACACTACCCCTGCTGCACACTGCGCACTGCCCCACCCTACTATACACTGCCTCGCCTTACTGCATTCTCCCCCACCTTAGTGCCTACTGCCCCACCAGGCACAGTAGCCTAATCGGTAGAGCATGGGTCTCACATGTGGAAGGTCGGAAGTTCAGTTCCCAGTAGAGTCAAACCATGCAATGACTTTAAAATTGATACAAGTTTATAGCTTCTTACAATCTTAGCCTGGCACTCAGCATTAATAGGATGTGGCAAGGACTGGTTCACTCAGTGTCAGGATAATGTGACTGAGTGGGATATTGTGTCATGGGTCTGGCGGCCTGGTTTTCCAGTGGGGCAGCACTATTATGATGAGGGTGCAGTCACAAGTCGGTACGCGTCCTAATATAACCTTAGATGATGCTAGGACATAAAACAGCAAACAACAACAAAAAACCCTCCTACCCCACCTTACTACATACTACCCCACACTCCTGCATACTTCCCCACACGACTGCACACTGCCCCATGCTACTGCATTCTTCCCCACCTCACTGCATACAGCCCCACCCTACTGCACACTGCCTTACCTACTGTACACTGCCCCACCTGAATGCATCCTGCCTCACCCTACTACAAATGAAAATGAATATTCAGCTATTATACACAAACATTTAGAGTAGTGTATTGAACTTGAAGGTAGTGTTCTGAACTTAAGGATAGTGTTTTTAGCATGGCCACAGGAGTGTTTTGAACCTACCTTCAACTAGGTTGAAAACACTACTGTAGTGTTTTGAACCTAGGTTGAAAACACTACCATAGTTTTTGTGGCACTGTCGCACTGTCAGAGGTCGGTACCTTTCCTGATATGGCATTAGATGTTGCCACGACATAAAACTCCAACAACGAAGCATCCATTAAAACAAAAAAATTGTAAGCTATTTCATTTGGATTTCCTTCGTTTTTATTTCTCTAAAGTGCCGAAGATGGACGTTACTAGTAGGGAGGTAAGTCAGTAGGCCTCCCCTATTGTGGCCTCCTCTGTGTAGGTGCGAGACGTAGCTCAGCCAGTAGAGTGTCCACCTGTGAAGGCCTCGGTCATCCGATCGATCCTGCTCAGTGGACACATTTGCAGTTAGGGCTATTTTCCATTCAGAGGAGGGGTCCCCAACTGGTTCTTCAAAGGTTGCGGTATGTACTGTCCTGTCTGTGGGAAAATGCATATAAAAGACCCCTTGCTGCTTATCGGAAAGAGTAACCTATGTGGCAGCAGCTCATTTCCTCCAAAGATATATGTCAGAATGATCATATATTTTACATCCAATAGCCGCTGATAAAAATCAATGCACTCTAGAGGTGTTGATAAATAAAACAAGCTTTACTTTGCCTCCTCTGTGCGTCGCAGGGCACCTTCTGATCTACGCACGCATAAACTACTGCGTCACAAAGCGTTGTCTGCATCATACCTGAGGTGCCGGCCGAAGGTCGGGTCGGGCCCGGTAGGGGGCGCTGCGGGTTGTCGGCCGGTAGGGGGCGGATGTTAATCGTGAGGGGGGGCAGTGCCAGATTTAGGCCGGTGGGTGCGGACGGTGGTGGAAGGTAGTTAAGAAGCACGGATCGACGTGACGCCCGGATGTGATGTAGGTGTTGAAGGGGCGCTAAAAGGGTCACAGTTTGAAGGGTGCTCGGGTAGGAAGGACTAGTGGTGGGGGTAGTGTCCGCTTCGCCCTTGTTGGAAGGGGCCTCGGTTCAGTTCACTAGCACCAAATTTTGTAAAAAGAAAATAACAACAACGATATCAACAACTTCAATTCAATTCAATTCTATAACGTTTATTTCAACATCTTCATTATATACACTTACAATTTGAGTCAATTTTAATTAGAGTAGATGAGGAAAAGGAGAATGAAAGAAGCACAATGCTTAGGATATTCCCCTTGGAACAGCGAGCAAAATTGGTGCTTATCACTACCGAGGTAGCTTCTGGGAATTAAGTATGGCAAAATGAGCATATCACTCTCAAGATGATGTAATTAAATTGAAAGCATACCAGTGGGGCAGCACTATAGAGCTATCAGTGAGCATCGGCTTCGACATAGTTGCAATCTCCTTACATCATTTCTATATTCCGTTGTAGATAACCAACCGCCTGTCTGTTATAGTTTATTTTTCAGTAATGCATCCCACTAACTCGTCTAGCCGAACTGAGCAGGGTATGAATAGAGCGCCTGATGATAATGTGGGTGAATAAAGAAGCCTGCTGCCAGCAGGGGATTATGGGAAAGCCATATGAGAGGTATGAGGCGTTCATTTACTATGCATGCGTCAGCATCAATTGGTAAAGCCGGACGTAGAGGCTTTCACCTAAGATTCAGTGACTAGGCGAGAGTTGGTGGCAAGTGAAGTGAACTGGTTTGGTTTTGGTTTGGTTTATTGGGGTTTTATGCCCAAGCAACTTCGTACATCATGTTAGCATCGGTTTTACCACGAAGCCGACACCCATGACACTCAGGTAATTGAGGTGCGGTTGGAGTGGATTGCGCCAACCGAACACGTAGACACCAGGCGACAGATCTCAATGTGTGTCAGTCTGTGGTTCGACTCGGCCTATAATCGATCTACAGGCGGTGTTGTAGGCAAAACAGATACCCTTCTTCACGCACCTGTACTGTCTGGTTGAGTTGAAGTGCTTCCGGTCTGGATGGACAGAGATGCTTGCTGGGTAATGGCTAGTTTCCTGACACATACCAGACGGAATGGCCGAATGAGTTGTTGTTGTTGAAGATTTATACTGCCTATCATGGATGAGCCTGAATAGGCTTGTTTTTACCATTAGACAGTTTGTTGATAGAAAGCCTGAGCCTACACTTTTACCGACCCAAGGGATTTTTAACCTCCCACACCACATAGACATGGTATGAGAGCAACTGGCCTTTGATGTCACTGTAAGTTTTACACAGCGGTGGAAATCCAAATTGGCAGAGGTGGGGGCACGGGGAATCGAACCACCGACCTTCAGGTTAGGAGTCTGACCTAGAAAAAAGTCAAACACTCTAACCACTCTGCCACAGAGAACACCACTTTAGTTAGAGCCTCCATGTCCCATGTTGGTAGATCATGGGATGGTGGGTTCGAACACTGTGTAACAATATATATTCAGCAATCTGGCCGCTCGTAGTATGATAAACACAACCATCTAGACTTGCTATATATATCCTGACACGGAGCAAAACTGTAACTTATTGATTTTACTCGTCCCAAATTGGAATTCCCGATCTTCTACACCGGAATTCAACATTCTTTCCGATTCGGCCACCATATCCGGTAAGGTGTTGTAGCAGTGTATATTTGCAATATAGCACAGACATGGCAATAACTTACTCCTTGCTAATCAAATTATCCACGCATCCATGAATAAGCTACCCATGCTAAAGCAAGTAGAGGAAGTGGTGGAAGTGGTGTAGAACCAAGCTCATTTTACATCTTTTCCATACACGACATGATACAGAATATTAACAACGACTGCATTATTTGCTAAATCTCACCATTCACTACCGAAACAACACCAATCAGATGAGTGTAGTAGTGTCAGCCAAAAGTGCTGAGATCTGATTTGGAAAAAAAACCCACCAGGTTATTGGTTTTGTAAGGTGTATTCATGCAGACCCATGTCACTAGGGACGATGTTTTCCATATTGTATTATTAAACGACTGAATGCTGAATGTGTATTAATACTTCGAAGCTGAGACAGCCTGTAACGCCTTTATAAGGCAGTCTTGAAACTTCATTTATAGTTGCATATGCCAATGGTTTTAGTATCTCCCATATTTTGATATAAGTATACCAGGTTGATTCTTATTAAGTTCTACCGGGCGGGGTGGTCTAATCGGTAGAGCGCAGGCCTCCCGGCCGAGAGATCGGAAGTCCAATTCCTGGTTGAATCAAACTGAAGACTTACACAATTGATACATGTCGCTTCTTAGCCTGGCGCTCGGCATTAATATGATAGAACAAGGACTGGTTATCTCAGTATCAGAATAATGTGACTGAGGGGGATAGCAGGTCATGGAGCTGGCAGCCTGATTTCCCAGTGGGGCAGTACTATAAAGTCACCATGAGTGCACACTGTCACAAGTTGGTACCTGTCCTGATATGACACCCAAAACCGCAAAGGTTGGCCCGAGAAAGATCAGGTAAAGACTCCTGAGTGCGGGACCAGACCACTCCAGTATCACAGCTGTCCAGCATTGAAAACAAGCACCCTCACGGGAGCTTATACGTTATGGGCAGAATACAAAACTTTTCACCAAAACTCCCCCAAAAAAACATTAGATGTTGTCAGGACATAACACGAAAACAACCAACCTATTATCTACTTTATCTTAGTTTCTGGTAACTTTAAAGCATTAAAAATGGCGAACTTTGGGAGATGCTTGAAGTGAAGCAATGCAACATCAATTTTGGCAAACATATCAACATTTGTTCTACCAAAGACTTCAGCCGTAAAATGTTCTGTTTCATTTCTTTTAGTATTCCCTACTATGTATCAACAAATGCCTTATAAGTGCATCGGTATCTAAGTTGAATATGTAGGATCAATTCTACGTAGGTGTTTTTAGTTTTGAAAATTTGATGCTTTAATCAAATGATGCAGTTTTGAAAAAAGTTAGTTCTTTTACAAGTTGAAGATATGTTTGAAAGGTGAATACAATTAATGAATACTACATGTCCTTGATGATGATGATGATGATCCTTGATAGTTTAACACTGTCTCGTCTGCAAAACAACATTTTCTCTATGAAAAGTCAGGAGTAGCTACTTATTCGGTCAGTTCTCTTAACAGCTTTATTAAAGTTGCACAGTCAGATGGGTTAGATTTTTTCTCATTTTCTGAGATCAACATATTAGGTGGATAGGTTTAATCTACCTTGCGTTAGTTTGAAATAATTTTGAACTTAAATATCTAGGCTTTGAGATATTTGAAGTGCATACATAGACAATTAAGTTGGCAAGCATGCCAACACTCTGACATCATTTACTTCAGCAGTAACAGGTGTTTATTGAAGTGACTCAGTATGCACTTCTATATGGTAACACAAGTGTAATAAGTGAAACAGTATCCAAGTTAGATATGTAGAATCAAATCTTGTGAAAATCTGATGCATCCATCGAACTATGCAGATCTTAGCTTTGGTGAAAGAATAACTTAAAATTGCAAAAATAAAACATAAACAGATAAATAATCTTCAACCCGTCACTTCGAAATACACAATTGTCTTGTGAAATAGAAAACTTCTCTGCCTATGGGCTCCTCATGAGGCAGGAGCGTGCATTCAATAATGCATCGTCCTGTTGCGCCGGGTTAGTAGCACACACTGATAACATTGCTGCACGGCCATCAATTTGCTTCCACCATTTTATCTGGCCGCTCACACAAAACAGTTCAAGCATTTTTCAGCACGTCTAATAAATGGTGAGCGTGGTGGGTGTTTCCCTCGCTCTTTTATATCCACGCGCGCCCACTCTAGAAGTGATCTATCATGCATGACTCAATTAGCGCGAGCTGATTGGAGATACTCCAGAACGCCCCTTATATACCCCCTACGGACGGGGCTACAAACACTCCGCTGTGAGAGTGTGCGTTTAGTAGGTGGGTGTGGGTGTGTGGAGAAGGGTAGTGGGAGGGGAATGGGGAATGGGGGTTTGGGGATGGGAGAGGGAGGAGGATGGGGAGACTATGGGGACTGTGAGGGAGAAGGGGGGCGGGGAGAAGGGGAAGAAGGGGGTAGGGGACAGAGAGGGGGAAGGGGATACATAGGAAGAGAGGGAGTGGGCGAGGAAGTGAGGACAATGAAATTGACGGAAAGGGATAAGGAGTGCTAAGATTGGCTGGTTGTTGGGTTTTTACGTCCAGCCAACATCTAAAGTCATATCAGGACAGGTACCGACTTGTGACAGTGCGCACTCATGGAAGCTTTATAGTGCTGCCCCACTGGAAGACAAGGCCACCAGTACCATGACCTGATATCACACTCAGTCACATTATGCTGACACTGAGCCAACCAGTCCTTGTCCTCAAGTAATAATGCCAAGCGCCCGGCTAGGAAGTGACAACTATCAACTCTTAAGTCATTGGTTTGACTTAACCATGGTTCCTTTGAATCCCCTGATCTACCAAAATGGAACACGGATGCTCAACTCATTCGGCCATCCCGTCTGATATGTGGGGAAGAAGAGTGGAGTGGGCTGTGGGAAAGAAGAGGTTTGGGGAGCGAAGAGAAGGAAGGGGATGCGGACGAGGAGAGGGAGGGCGAGGAAATATGAGAACAAGGGGGAGGGATAGGGAGTGCTAGGAGTAGAGGAAGGTGTGTTGGGGAGATGGCGAGATGGGAGATTTATGGCGCTAATAGGAACATTACCTTTCGGACCAACCCCCACCCCACCCCCACCAACCACGGCCGTGCCCGACGTTTCACTGGCCTTCATCGGGACGACGCTGCACACTCGGGTATTGTTTACGTGCCTGCCGGAATAATGTGGTTAGCCGATGTCTTCCGTCGGCTAAGTACAGTCTATGAAGACATATGACCCTTCAGCAGCGCATACACACCCCTCCACGATCCACGACCACCACCACACACACACCCTCCACCACCCCACCCTCCAACACACACCCTCCCACACAGTCCCTCCCACACACACGCCCTGACCCAACTTCTTGCGCTATATGGGACAATTTAGGTGAAGCGTTGAGCGCTGTGGTGAGTAGTTACTTACACAAGGAGAAGGAAGCAAATTGATTAGCCTTCCTCCCCCCCCCCCTTTCTTCTCTACCGGAAGTAGTGTTGACAGAGTTCTTTTCTTTTCTTTTTTTGCTGGGCAACCAGATCGGGACAAATAAATGCTATGCATTTGTTCAATAAGTTGATTGGTTGTTGGTGTTTTATGTCCTGGCAATATCTATGGTAATGTCAGGACACATACTTTATTGATGTTGCCTAGTCCGATAATATTGCATTGCTATCATTTTTTAATTTGATATACATATATTTCATTAATCGTCATAATCAACTTTACTTTAGGTTGAAGTAACTGTTATGTTTAATGGCCAGATTTGCTGCCCCTAGAGGTTCATAACTGCTCACACCTGCTCATACCTGTTCATATCTGTTTGTATATGTTCATATCTGTTCATATCTGCTTATATCTGCTCAGAGCAGATCAGAGCTGATCAGAGCTGATCAGAGCTTCCCAGAATTGCTCATATCTGCTCATGTCTGCTCATTTCTGCTGGGAGCTACTGGGAGCTGCTCAGAGCTGCTCAGAGCTGCTCAGAACTGCTCAGAGCTGCTCAGAGCTGCTCAAACCTACCCCATCCTGTGGTATCTTTCTTTTTTTTGGGTACAGGTCTTCCGCATTCCACTGCTCCTTGCCCTATCCTAATAATGCTGAGTGCCTGGCTAGGAAACGACACCTATAAATATATAAGTCATTGATTTGACTTGACCAGCTGAAAAATAGTGGTTTGGCCGCCCCAGATACTCATCTTCATACTCACTACTATCAGGCAGATCCTGGCAACTGTCTGCCAGTCCCCACCCACTAAATACCAAAACAACTCATAAGCAAGAAAGGGAAGACACGTCACACAAGATTGACAGTGATAAGGTTGAGCTTTATTGCTATAACTCTTGTTCACCTACCAGTGACCTGCCACCATGTCTCACTTACAACTTGCCACACATACCCACATGGTTCCTGCTTGTTCAGTCTAATCAGTACCTACATCCCATTGAACCTAAGTCCCATGGGTGTTACACACAGCTCAGCGGTGAACTGCTTATCTTGGTATATCTAGAGTGAGTGTGTCTGCATAGCAACTGCAAGGAGTACAAGTGTGACTGGGCTCACACAGCCAGACAATCAGACACATCTGCAACCTGGGAGGGGTGGCACCCAAGAGGGGTGCCTGTCACTCAAGCCCCAGTGCAGGTGGTGTCCATAACATATGCGGAATGGCTGGGTATGCTTACCCAGAGGTCCCATGGTACCAAGTAGTTATCGTACAGTTACAATAAACATTAATATATGCTCCCCCTCCATTTGCACTCTTCCTGGTGCATTGAGGGAACATTTCTATAATTAATAACGGTATTTTAAGATCCGGACATCATACCGCAATCCTGGTCACTGCACTTCATAACATTTCCACATAGTTATCTATATGTCACACAGCGAGTGACCAGAGATTGCGTTGCTATTACATAACAATGGTCCCCAAATCCGTTCCCCGAGATATTGAGATTTTGAATTCAACAAAACTTGTGGACCCTTCTTGTCTTCACCGGGAGTTTATTCCATAATGTACCACCTCTGTAAATCGGTACTTTAGTCAACTTGTTTATTAGTGGCTTGGGCATTTTTAGGAGTGTAGCATCACTCTGTCTGGTTACTCTGTTTGCATGTTCAACATAATGCCCATTACCTCTGTGGGCTTCCCTGGCAAAGTAGGGGAAGCCATTCTCCACTTTACACGAGATTCGTCTCTGCTTATCTGGTAGTCATGCCTTTGTTATCCTGGCATTTCCCTTTTTTTATCTAAAGACTTTATTGATCTGGACATATGTTTTTTTTCCGCGCCGAGGCACTGGTCTTCCAGCCGTTGAAGTGATCATATTTGGATTGTACATGATGATGGGGAAGTAAAATTTGCTCCATTGTGTGCAGCACCCCCCCCCATTCTGAACATTAAAAGGTTGGGGGAGGGGGAAGACTATGATGCATAGTGTACAGCATATGTACACACAATAGTGCAGGAATGAGTCTCCTGTATTGCATTGGATAATAACGCAGCTGTAGTTTCTCCTTTGGTAGGGTATTACTCAGAAAAAGAGTGTGACGTCACGTGGAACTGTTGCTTCGATCAAAGTTTTGCAACGGCAGGTATTAAAGTTGCATATTCCGATGGTTTTGAATTTTAGTAATTTTTCTGAGATAAATATATGGAATTGTTTGTTATAATGTATTTTACTTTAGATTAAAGTAAACATTATGTTAAATGGCTAATCTGTGAGATATTTGAAGGGTAAACCCAGGGGATGGTTCGGATCACACTACCTGACAAAGCGGAAAGTGGACAGTCAACTCATACAGGCATTTAGCTTTATAATATAACCACAAAGTCAGTTCGCGAAACACTTAAAAAGTGAGGCAACCATATATAAAACCAATGCGGTTGAATCAACCTTTCCCTGTTCCAAGAGCCTGCTTATTTTAAGCCTCCGCTGTGAGATCAGATTTCCAATTTCAGCTGGCTTGTAATCCGGCTTTGTATACAACCAGGAGCAGGTCCATACAGGGAACACCTGATATGCCATCTAATCGCGGGCAGCAGCTCAAAAAGCCACCATCACAGATATTCCCATCAGTAATTGGATACTTAACTGCACCAACCTTCTTACCAAACTCATCTAATATATTGTGCGCCTGTATCCATGCATCGCTCTATAGCATAACTTGAAAGGTTGAGTTCATACATGAAAGGTCCTGTGTGTATTAAACACATGGCACTGGGCACGGTAGCTGAATCAGTAGAGCACGAGTCTGGCGTGTTCCCACACAGGACTTCGGTTCCCGGTCGAGTCAAACCGAGGTCATTTTCTAGCCTGGCACTCAGCATTAATAGGATAGGGCAAGGACTTGTTAGCTCACTCAGTGTCAGGATAATGTGACTAATTGGGATATCGGGTCATGGTGCTGGTTGCCTGATTTATCAGTAGGGCAGCTCTATAAAGGTGTCAGGAGTGCGAACTGTCAGAAGTTCGTACCTGTCCTGATATGACCTTAGATGCTGCCAGCACGTAAAACTCCAACAACCATTTAACACTTCGCCTGTAAATAGTAACGACCTTCGTGAGTCAGGATCTCCCGCAAATTTTGCTATGGTCATTAAAGCCATTTACAACTAACACAGCATCGCATTATCTGTCTGTACCGATTCAATGTAGATTTCTTTTCTTTTTTGGTGGTGGTTTATGGCAGATCCTGGCTCATATCTAAGTAAGTCGCGTTGTGATTTGTTTTTATTGCTAAACAGCAATAGTCTCAATTTGATAGTTGTCTTGTCATCTTAGCTGTTAGTAATTGTGTTAGTTTTTTTGTGTGCCACATTTGCAACATTTTGGTAACCTACCCCGAGCACTAGTGTTAGTAGGTATACTCAGTTTATGCTGTCACTTGGTGAGGTTGGGGTAGGAGGTCATTTGAAGAAATCTTAGGAGTTTGGTCTTAGATGATGGTCATGAGTGCACAAATAGTACTTCAGATGACCCAGCAGCATTTGTTCTTAGAAAATTACCTGTAGCCCCTTATTGTACTTTTTAGGTCGGTGAAATTCATAGTCAGTGGAGTTTGACCTAAAATTCTAAGGAATCGTACACATTGTTGTCAATTAACTCACATCAGATTGGCACATTGCCATCTGCACCTACAAACAAGTTTCATTAAAGGGAGGAATAGGTTTGTGATTAATATGTTTTGCATGCTGTCCTGTCTGTTAATTAATATATGTAAAGACATTCGAGATGTCACCGGCGGCAAAGTAGGGGAAGCCATTCTCTGCTAATTTCTTTTTGTTACTAAAGTGTATTTTATTCGTCGAATAATATCTCTTGTCAGTTCCAGAGCACTGGTGTTCCAGCCGTACAGTACGATTCCTTAATACATAAATGAAACTACTATCAGTTGTAATAGTAACTGCATGCAAATCCTGTTTGATACTAAAAGTATTATACATTTTATAAATGAAGTATCAGCTGTAGTAGTAACTGTGTACAATTCCAGTGAATATGTATTGCATGGTTCTAGAATTGTCTTTAAAAATGTTTGTCCTTTTTTCGTTTTTTTAAAAGAAATGTATCAACAATATATATACCTATTTTCAAATACATACACATTATTTATGAAAATCAGTGGATCTAATCACAATTAATATGCTGGGATCTAGTAAATACCTTCACTGATTTGGCCATAAATGTAAGTCATTATGTGTATGTATAAATGTCCACCTTTATGCAAATATTATGCTAAGCGGTCAGAGGACTTAGTGGCTTGAATGTGTGTGGATTCTGGAATGTTCTGTGCAATGTGGTTGGAGCAACTTGGTGCAGAGTTGGCTGTGGGGACAGGTAAGTAAAGGTAGCTAGTCAGCCGGTGCTTCCTGTCCCACTACCTGGTGGTCACTTCTGCCTGATTTTTTCTTTTACATAAAGAGATTGGGGTCTTAGAGGCCAGCCAGAGGATATTACTCACTCCAAATTGTATTTGTGTCTTGTCATTATTGTTATTATTACTACTATCGTGCAGATAATATACTGAAGGATATGGTGTGATGGTAACATGAACACTGGATGTCAATGTGTATGATGTTAATGTTTGCAATACTGTTTGAGTCATTTAATTAGTAATTGTTAGACCTCCATTCCATTCATCAAATCATACAATACAAAGAACTGAGATTGTAGTGGGGATTTATATGTGACTGGTATTGGGTCAATTTCAAGGAAAACGTTAGGTACTAGTTATATAATGGGTGTTGAAAGAGCGGTGGGAATGGGCTTAGCGTGATGGGCCATGTTGTCCATTTGAGACCACTTGTCTAAGTTTTTGAATTCAAGGAGACTTGTGAAATATCTTGTCCTGACTGGGAGTTTATTCCATAATATACCACATCTGTAAATCGGTGCTTTAGTCAGCTTGTTTGTTAGTGGCTTGGGCATTTTTAGGAGTATAACATCACTTTGTCTGGTTACTCTGTTTGCATGGTCAACATATTGCTCATCATTCAATCTTTTATACATAAGAGTGGGTAGATGTGAGTCCCATTTGGCTGAGGTAGCTGATTTGTGCTTTGGTGTGCATTTCCATTACACACAGATTTTTACCTCTGTGGACAATTCTAAGTGCAATGTTATGAATCCGCTGTAATTTCGTTTCTTGTTGTTTTGTCAGCAGTCCCTGAATTAAATCATTGTAGTCAATTATTTGAAGAACAGTGGCTTTAGTTAGCAAAAGGGCTGTGTTGTCACTCATGTAGTATCTAATTTTCCTAAAGGTTGTCATTTTTATGGCTATCATTTGATTGAGTTTTGATAATTGTCGCTTACCATTTACTGTTGAATCAAGTGTGGTTCCTAAATATTTGTATGTGTGTACCTCATTCAATGCTGTATCACCCAAATGTAGAGTGATAGATTGTGCTCTTGATTTTCTTGATTTGGCTGCAAAAATTATGTATTCAGGCTTCTTTGCATTTACTGTCAGTTTATTTTCCGTACACCAAATGTTAACCTTAGCTAGAACATCCTCAACTATCTCCGCTGCAGATTCAATGTTTGGTTATGGACTGTGAGGGCCGCATCATCAGCAAACAATGTAAACATGGCCTCATTTGTTAGCAAGAGCAAGTCATAAATAAATATGAGGAAGAGTAGTGGCCCAAGTGTAGAACCCTGGGGTACTCCAGTTGTAATATATCTCTCTTGATTGAGTCTCATTTATTTTTGTAACTTGTTGTCTATTTGACTATAAATGTACAAGATTTAGGACAGAGTCCTGCTCTTTCAATTTCCCAGAGTAAAATGGTGTGGTCTATGGTGTCAAAAGCTTCCTTGAAATCAAGAAAGATGGTTATTATCAGTTCTCCTCTATCCATGTTAATCAGCAGTTCATCCAATAGATTGGCTAAGGCTATTGTGGTTAATTTCTCTTTTCTGAAGCCATTTTGCTGTTTTGCAAGGTAGTTTGTGTCTTCTAGGAAGGTTTTTATTTGGTAGTGGATTATTTGTTCAATGACCTTGCAAGGGAGAGGTAGTATTGATATTGATCACAGTTCATTACATTATTTAGGAATACTTAGCTTTGGTATTGGTGTGAGAGTAGCTATTTTCCATTTATCTGGGAATAAACCTGTTTCAATGACAAGGTTGTATAGATGTATGAATTCATCTATTAAGATGATAATGGCTGTCATAACAAACGGATAATTTTTAATCACCTTTTACTTAATTGTTAATGTCTAAAGGGTCGATGTGAAGCTATATGTGTTCTTCAGTCACTTCAAGCTGCATGGTCCGATGAAAACATCAAATTTTCAAAACCAAAACAATTATCTCCATTTTATTCTATATATCTAACTCAGATAACAAAAACATGTCACTATATAGAATGGAATACAAGCCAAATTAATAGAACCTGTTCTGTGCAGAAGTCTATGGTGTCAGAGTTTTGGCGTGCTTACCAAAATTAATTTCACATGGGTACACTTCAAATATCTCTTAAGTTAGCTATTTAAAATAAAAGTTACTTCAAACTAGAGTAAGGTAGGTTATAGCAATCAATATAATATATTTATCTCAGAAAATGACAGAAACTAAAAACCGTCGGACTATGCAACTTATTTTAAAAGTTAAATGAGCACAATTCATAAGCAGTACACTTCAATAGGCGTGGCTAGCACCGGCACAGAGAACTTTAAAACAGAATTGGAAAAGAAACATAACTGTATTTGTATGCACAGGCAAGCTCATCGAAATACAGGTGGCCACAGCTTAAATGGTTGACTTCTTCATGAGATCGACTTTTACTCGAGTATTTACGGTAACTACTGCCAGTTTTGTTTGAATTGGGGTTTTGTTCCAGCTAATCAAGAAAAGGTGTAGGTGTGATGTGGGTAGTGAAGAAATGTGATGAGATAAGGTATCAGCTGTGTACGGACTGAGGAGACTGGCCCAGTGGGCGAGGAAGAGTGAGAGAGTGATTTGGAGATAGGAGGCAATCGGTGAGCAATTGGAGGTCAGCCTAGGGGAGCAGCCGAGGGTAAGCATTGTAATTGGCTACAGCCATGGTGGCGGAGTTGGGGTGTGAGCATCGATGTATGCTGTAGCCTAAGCAAAAAAGGTTTATTTACACCTCTAGAGCATGTTGATTTTCATCAACAGTTATTGCACGTCAAATATATGGTCATTCTGACATATTTCTTTGGAGGAAACCCACTGCTTCCACATAGGTTACTCTTTCTGATAAGCAGCAAGAGGTCTTTTATATGCATTTTCCCACATACAGGACATCACATACCACAACCTTTGATGAACTAGTTGTGGATCACTGGTTGGAATGGAAAATTTCCCAAACTGCAAATGTGTCCACTGAGCAGGATCGATACAATGACTCACAGCTTCACAGGTGGGCCCGCTACCTTTGTACCCCCAGCAACCGCCTAAGGTACTTCCGTCTCCCTTTGTACCCCCAGCAATGACAGTGAATAAGTGATCCAATTCTCATTCAACCCATTGACGGTACTCACAGCTCCTCTTTTTGAATAAAACCCCCTAGATATGGAGGTCACTTCTACACTGACAAACACTAGATGGTGATTTTGTAATCATTATTTTGTACTGATTTGAGGACATTATGCAATGAGAGGCGTTTCACAAGTTATTCCATGAATCTGCTTCATTAGAACAGTATCATGGGAGTGATGAAAATGGGAAATATTGCGCATAGACCAGTGCTTGAGCCCAGACTTCTTGCCACCCCTGGACTAGCATACTAACCATTACATTACCTAATGTCAAATATTCCGATCAAACGCATTGTTGGGGAATGTGAAAAGGTCTATAAGGAATACAAATGGTCTATTAATGTAGATGATGTATAGGGCCAGGTGCATGAATGTACTTATGTAGTTTTTGTTTTTTTGTTCAAGTGTTTTATTCCTCTGAATAACATGTTGTCAGTGCTAATGCACTGGTCTTCCAGCCCTAATCACAATTGCCTCTACACAGTAAACAAATCTACAACAATATACAAATAGACAATTAGTTGCTGGTGATTTGTTACTTGTGGTCAATAGTCATTGTGTATTAGGTAGATAGTGTGAATGAGACACTAGTGTTAGTGGGTAAGGAGCTCAAGAGCTCTACTCACTACCCCCTCCCCCCCAACTGTTAGTCACGGATCACCACACACATACATCATGCAAGTGCAGGCCAAGCAGCCACACTGCATGGTGGTGGTGGGTAGATCACAGTAGCCATGGTAACCCCAGAATGCTTACTGTTCATTGGTGGAACTAGAAATGCTTGTTGCTGATTGGAGATAGTAGTCAGGTGGTATGCCATATCAGGTCCATGTACCACTATATAATAATAAACCTGAGGGTGCAAGCTCTCACTCTACTTTCACTCTTTATACTCTTCCTTTCTCTCCTTGCCTGTGTTGATTTCCTACAAACCTGCCTACACAAACCACAGCTCCAGCCGTCGACTTTACACTAAGCTATCAGGTGTAATCACCCTTTCCATGCATACCTGTCTAGGTGGCTCCTTGCCAGAAAGGTCAGTCTAGATTATTCCACTTGTCCCACCTTGAATTGTAAATCTATTAAATGGTTTACATCGAGATGTATCGTGATGCTTACAATTATACACGTAGAGACAATGCACTTACATATGAGCCTGTCTCAAAATGTGATCACTCTTTTCTTTTTTCCCCCCATTGTAACAATTGACACAAACCAGCACAGAAACGGTTACACTGAAAACACAAGGACATTTGCTTCAAGTCAATATGTATTCTATTGGGATTATGAAACACCATGTAAACAACAAATCAGTTTATCCTGAGCAAATGCATGAGCAGATTGTATGTTGATTCTTACAATGGACAAAGTTTTGTCCCATATTGCTTAGCACCTTTTGAGACAGTCTCATATATACATACACAGGGTAGGTTCAACAACCATACAATGCATAACTTGTACAAGTTCCAGATCACGGCAACCAGTGTCATTGCAGTGATGAAAATGTGTAGTATCACACCGACAGCAGGATTCGAAAACCCGCTGCTTGCATTCCATAGCTAATAATCTAACCACTATACTACCTAGGCTCCCTGATGCAACCACCCTATTCATGTCTACGTCTCTATGTCGCTCCTCTCTTGAAATGTGGGTGCAGAGTACTACAATATTAACAGCAACTCCTGATATGTTAATTCTGCCCACTAGAGGTACCTTGAAGCTTCATAGCTAATCCACACATTTCGCTAGTCATACTCCATGCTCGGAACCCTTTTATTATTACACCTCTTCTACTCACCAATGTTCAAAATGTCCCTAGTTGCTGCTCGTGCACTCAAAAATCAATATACAGTCAAACCTCTCTAAATCGACGGACCTTGGGACCGACTTTAAGTGGTCAATTTAGGGAGTTAGAATATGGTTAGAATATTATAGTTAGGACCAAAATAAAGCGATCGATATAGGGGAGTGGTCGACCTGTGGTGGTGGTCGGTTAGAGAGGTGTGACTGTATGTCTATGTACATGGCAGACAGGGGGTCGGGGGTCGGTGTTTCGTGCCATGATCACCAGCCGTGGACTTTACAATGTGATAATTTAGAATCTAATTTCACATCGCATTAGCGCCATGTTTAGTATCCTAAAGTGTCTGTAATAATAGCACCATTCCCGTATTACCCTCCATTAAGCAAAGCTAGAGTCCCGATGAAGTGTCACGTCTTTTCTTTTTATCTCTCTTAAATTATGTTCTGTTTCGCCCCCCTCCCTCCATACCACCATATTTTCGTTGTATTGGATGGATCTGTTTCCATCGAAATCACGGATTGACTCTAGTAAATGAGCACACATGTTTGAATTTAAAATATCTCAAAAGTTAGCCATTTAAAATCAAAGTTACTTCAAATGTACATTATAACGATCAGCCTGATAGATTTATCTCAGAAAATAACAGAAATTAAAAATGATCGGACTATGCAACTTTAAGTATTTAAAAAAAGTCAGCCCCGTGTTTTATTAGTTGAATATACATATGAGCCTGTCTCAGAAGGTGATAAGTCTTTTTTTGTTGTTATCCATTGTAACGATTGACACAAAACAGCACAGAAATGGCTAAACCGAAAACACAAGGACATTTCCTTCAAATCAATATGTATTCTATTGGGATTATGAAACACGATGTAATAAACAAATCAGTTTATCCTGAGCAAATGCATCAGCAGATAGTATGCTGATCATTATAATGGACAAAGTTTTGTCCCATATTGCTTAGCACCTTTGAGACAGTCTCATATTCCTCTCCTCATCAGGCAAGTCGGTAAAGTAGGTTAAAGTGAATGACGTTGAATATCCGCTTCAAGTGAGGCAGCTTTTGGGATTTTACCTCGCAGGGTTAAAAACCCAGCTTAGTCAGATTGATGACTTAAACATTTATACCTCTCACTAGCTATCCTGGTGTTCACCACTATTAGGATAATGCAAGGAACAACGGAATGAGCAAGACCAATTGTTTGCGATTGTAATTTCAGCTGGTCAATCAACAAATGTAATGGAACCAATATCAATTATTTTAAATAAGAACAGTAAATAGAGAATTTCTTTTGGCTGTCACGACAGAAGCGAATCATCGGACGGTAATTAGAATCATTGTTTTTTTCTGCGAACAGCGAAGATGGAGAGATTCACCCACTTATCTGCGTGTGCAGATTTTAGCTGGCGATTTATTATAATGAGGGATCCGGTTTTCCAATTAATTAAATTAACTAGATATGCATTCAACCCTTTATTTCCACCACAGTACTCTTACTTGGCTGATTATTTGTTCGGTGTGAAACCTAACTCAAACTCACTATGTCGTTCCCTTATGCGACAATGCAATTGAAATTAAATAGCCATAGAATTTGTGAGACGCATTATTTTTGGAGATGTAAAACCCACCAAAACCCACCCTGCCCTTCCCTTGTGCGACTATGCAATTTGAATTAAATAGTCATAGCCGTTCTGATTCGCACTAAATAACACGGCTTATCTCCAGGTTTAGGTTGGGCCCAATGGCCTAGGATTAAATATTGTTGTGTGATTCATGTATGATAGCTTTATCAATTGAAACCAACTATTTACTAAATTAATTCTTGTAACTATGTTGCCTCATGCTCAGCACTGTTAATATCAAACAATTAGTTGGTTGCTCCAGAGTAATAGGATCAAATGGTGTAACTCCCATGTTGGGCCAGCCTATAAAGCCACCATGAGGGCCCACTTTCGCAAGTCGGTACTCATTCTCATGTGATTTCGAATGTTTCCATGATATAAAACTCCAATCACTAACTCAGTTATTCACTCACTGTTTCTCACTCACTCAGTGACTCACATACTGTCACTTATTCATTCACTCACTAACTTATTCACTCATCCATTCACTCAGTGACTCACTCACTGTCATTCATTCAGCCGCTCATTCGGGCACTCACTCATTCACTGACACAGTCAGCCACTCACTCACTCAGTCACTCAGCCATTCACTCATGGACTCACTCATTGACTCACTCACTCAAACAGTCATTGAGTCACTCATTCACTCAGTAATTCACTCATTTACTCACTCATTCACTCATTCACTCATTCTGTCAATCACTTACTCATTCACTCACTCAGTAACTCACTGGCATTCATTCAGTCACTCATTCAGTCATTCACTCACTCCATCACTTATTCTCTCATTCACTCATTCAATCACTCATTCACTCATTTACTCACTCATGCACTCATTTACTCACTCATTCACCCATTCACTTATTAACTCACTATTGCACTCATTACCTGATTCACTCACGCATTAACTCATTCACTCGTTCGTTCACTCATTCATTCACTCATTCATTCACCCATTAACTCATTACTTCACTCATTCACTCATTCAATCATTCACTCATCCATTCATGAACTCATCCACTCATTTACCGATTCACTTATCCCCCTAATCAATCATTCACACATTAACCTATTCATCCACTCACCCACTTGAGATTCACTCAGTGCCTTCCAACATCTCAGTGACACAACTCTGTGATCTATGAATCCTCGATACACATATGCGGTAAAGGCCCCGACGGGGAATCTGTCATGTGCAGTTATAGCTCAGTAAGCCCATCACGTGACAGTTACTCGTCATCACCCCGCACTCCGTATCTCCGGAATGGTGCAACACCAGGGAAAAGAAGGCATGATTCCTCTCCCATCACACACTCGGCTACACTCATTCCGTACTCGTGCACGAATCCATCACGCCGCAAAATGTTCGCTCGGATAAGTTATTTACTCGTATTTGCCATTGCAGAATCCTGCTGAACTAACAGCACACCGATCATTTTCTGTTAAATTTAATTGTTTATTATTTTGTAATGCGCGCCTCCTTGCAGACGTAGTGAGCACGCTCTACCTGTTTATATATCATTGTCCTTGCTTTGAACATATACATCATCATAATTTTTTGAAAACTGCCTGCAAAAGTGTTGAAGTGGTGCTGGCTTTTGCAAGTTACCAGCGGCACTCTCTCAGGGAGCAAATAGAGGTTTCACACTGGCAAGAACATGTCCAGTCAGGTGCAAAACTATTTGTCCCTGCAGTGGCTGGTTGGGAGATGTTGGGAGTTCCATACATCAACCACCTTTAATGTTGCCACAGTGACATGGTTTCTGTTTAGGGTTTGCTCCCTTAGCCTTCGGTTCTGTCAAGAACCTGTACCACAAGGCAGTGGTTTACAACTCTGCAGGGCAGGGCATCAAACTCCCTGAGGTATTGCATTACCTGCAATACCTGCATACCCATGAACATATACTATCTACAGTAAAACCTATCTAACCGACCACCTCCACAGATTGAGCACTCCTTCATATAGTATCCCTTTATTTGTGTCCCAAATGATTGGCCATACAAAACAATTGTGGTGAAATGAAAAACTCCCTAAACCGACCCCCCACTAAATGAACCATTTATAGTCGGTCCCATAGAGAGGTTTTACAGTATGTCTTTTGACATGCATTTTATCTACGTCTTTTAACATACATATTACTGATTTCTTTTAACACACATTTAGTGTCTAGAAATAAGAAACAGATTGAGAATGTTGATTGGCCTCACTTTTCACCATGAATGTGATCTTCACTGCTGATATGGCATAAACTTACCATCAGCCTTTTGTCTAAGTAAGGTTATATTATATGTGTAAGATTCTCAATGGTTCGCTTGTAATTTGTGGCGGTGATCTGCTAGTACAACATGCGCTGGTAAAATCTATGACGGCGAGAATGCCGCCATTTCCGGTGCGCACTCAGGACGGCCGGCCAATGCACAGGTCCGGATCGACCCATGCGCTGTCGCTGAATTCCGCCGTGAAAAGAGGCTGATCCTCACACACTGGGTGGAAGTGATCAGGTGTTGCTAATATGTCAAACCACAATCGAAGACTTTGCTGGACGGCTACCGACGTATGGGTTTTCATACTGATGGCATGGCAGCTTTATAGTGTTGCCGCCGGGTACTCCTCAGTGGGATGCAGATATTATACTGCACAATTCCACCGTGTAATATAAATCCTTGCACATAACCAACCGGTTATAATGTGCCTGTGCTTGTACTTGTCCGATAGGACATTCTGCTCATTACCTTTAGCTATGGTGGAAGAAGCTTGTACTTGTTAGTGCTGCCTCAGTAGGTTCCCAGGGAGTTGCTCCTGGTTCACCTACTTCAAGTACTTTACACTGTTTCTGGCCGTATCCACCAGGAACAATGGGCCTAACAGCATCATTGTCTCCACATCTGGCACCATGTATTATACATGTGGACACTTCAAGCTTTGTACTGCAACTGCCTTTATTACTTATTAGTCAGTCCTTATCTCAGAGGGTGGTCACATGATTACTCTATCAGCAGGCTGCTCAAGTAACATACATTACGCTGCTGAACTATTGGAAACTGGTCCAGAATGTGAAACATTCGGCTGGTGCGCTGGTGTTGTTATCTGACCAGCGGGAGTGACTGGTGCGACCACACCCGCACATGTAGCGATCACAGACTAGTACCAGAACGAGTACCGGTAACAACCGACAGGCACAATTGTCAGAAACTTGTTATTCATGAGGTTCTATAAGTCTCTTCCTACAGAGTAGTGTATACATTGAGTTGGTTGGTTGTTGGAGTTTTACGTCCGCACACCATCTAAGGTGATATCAGGATGGGTACTGCCTTGTGACACTGCATACTCATGGTAACTTTATAGTGCTGCCTCACTGGGAAATCAGGCTGCCAGCATGTTGACCCAATATCCCACTCAGTCACATTATCCTGAAACAGAGCTAACCAGTCTCCGGCCTATCCTATTTATGCCCAGCACCAGGCTAGGAAGCGACAAGTATCAATTTGATAAGTCATTGGTTTGACTCGACTGGGAACCAAACTCCAGATATCCCGTACGCGAGGCCCCGGCTCTATCGAATCGACCATGGCTCCCGGTATATACACTGAGTTGTTACTGACTGCATTGCTTATACCACTGCCACCATAGGGTGGTTTGCTGGTGAAAATCTTCTATTCCTGACATCAGAAAATGCTTAAATATTCCAGACTGGCATTTGTGAGAACAGCCACAATTTACTGACCATGGCCAACTACTCTATCATTCTCCGTGAAATAGATGATTCTCCACGAAGCATTGCCATTCTTTTGAATTCAATTTGATTTATCCTGCAGCAGAGAATGCTTTTAAGTTCGAGCATACAACATTTAACTCAAAGCCGATGACGAAACCGAGCGCCATAATGTTGTGTACCTCACGCATGCACTTAGCACCAAAGCCATTTCTGTTATCGAAGGATGAGCCTGATAATTGGGGATTAAGGGTGCGATCCAAAACGAAACTCCTCTAGTGCTTTATTGGTGAGAGCAGGGAAAGAACAATGGCATAATGCCTCCGTCATAAACTGCGACAAGAGCCGTGTCATGGAGGTGCTAGCGACGCATGTGTGCTACTCTGCATCATACTTGTATCTCTGCATACCAATTCACTAAATAACAAGTGCAGCTTTACACAATAATAGCTTTAACCCATGCTGCGCGCAGGTTAAAGTTAGGTTCCGCATCAATCCCTGGACCAATATTATGTTGAACTGTCATTATATACATTTATACATATTCATGGTATCTGGCTATATTCAGAGAGCGTGTATATATCATATTCAGAGACCGTATATATATATATATATTCTATGTTATATTCTGAACTCATGCACAGGTTAAAGTTAGGCTCTGCATCAATCCCTGGACCATTATTATGTTGAACTGTCATTATATATATATACATATTCATCATCTCTTGCTATATTCAGAGACCGTGCATATATCTACATTCTATGTTATATTCTGGACTCATGCCCAGTCCCGGTTCAGTATAGTGCTTTCATCTGGTAGAATCCATCTGTATCATTATGTGGTAAACTATATTGGTGCTGCTATCTGATGGCAGAGTTAACAACACTCACGGTTATGTGACTCAAAATGGATGCTACTCTGGTTAAAGTGACCAAAATTAGGAAAACGCATCAAAATTAATATGAAACCTGTATATGCTATAAATGACCCATGAATAGCAAAGCATCAGTGGAGTATGATGATGTGCGTTGGCAGTGCCGATTAACAGAGGAGGCATGATCATGACAATCTTAAAACTTAACCACTGTTCGGTATTACACATACATAATACTTGTTGTGTTCTCATTTACAATCCTCTTATCTGAACCACCATTATTCCCAGTGACTGAGTAGTAATATATAATGAATATGCCATTTCAACATTTTTGTTAAAACCGTAATTGGTTTGGATATTTGCATTAATTAACATTGAACTATTGAGATAACAGAGGCATTCTGCTTAGAACGGTGATTCGTGACACCTGCTATCGTGTTTAATCCCATTAACGCTCATTCTGTAGACGGTGATATGTGATTCCAATAAAGGATGCTGACAATATTGTAAGTAATCCACCCAAGATTACCAACTAATGTTTATAGTAGAACAGGTGATGCTGGGTTCAGCTGAACAGATTAAAGCTGCATAATCCAATGAAAGAATCAGCTCTTTGAAACAAACACGCAAACCTAGATTGAATCCTAATTATCCAACTTACTAATCTATATACTGGTGCACTGAGTAAACAGTTGGTGTTACAGGTAAGGGAACATCTACCGAGGTAACCCTCCCCCTCCATAAAGGCCCTGTCACACTACGACGTAACAACATCAGCATAGGGAGAACATGAAAAATGTCGAACTTATCGGCATAGTATGCAAAATTGGGCACAAGTTGAACGTGGATGCAGCGTAGTTGACGAGAGCATAACGTCGGTAAAGCGTAGTGATAGCATCATTCAACGAGAGAGGACAACGTAATGATGCTCACGGAACGTTATGAACGTTATTCCATCGCCAGAAGTATGTTGCTTTACGTTATGTGACGTTACATACGTCATGACATGGTGTCGAAACGTTGAACGTACATTGGATGTGTGTTCTCCTGATGTTCTCCTGATGTTCCCATTACGCCACCTGGACGTTTTCACTGGCTTTAATGTGGGCCAACGTAGTGGAACATAGTGAGCAGTGTTTGACTAACGTCCGTCTAGCGTCATTGACATTCGCCGAACATGTACATAACGTACGGCGAACGTAAACCCTTACGTTCGAGTTACGTCAAAAGTTTTGAACAAGTTCAAAACCGTGACGTGCGCTGACGTAACACAACGTAACGTGACATAGCTCGACGTCAGTCTAATGTCATTCTGACATCATCATAACATAACCCAAAGTATGTCAACGTAATGATGAAACGTGAGCACATCAGACTTATGTTGGCTCATTACATCGTAGTGTTACAGGGGTATTAGATGCAGTTGATACTGCAGTATCAACTACATCTACCGAGGTAATATAAATTACACCTTTAATTCCAAATAACATGAAAGTTATTTAGAATTAAGGTAATATTGATTATATTTATAATGAACACACTAATATATGTATATTAAGCAACATGGCAGACACTTATATCCATCAGACGATGCACCTTTAATAGTAACATCAATCATGAGGGATTCTGCAGACCAGTAATCGTGTGTCTGAACTGCCTTCAGGCAAAACTCCACTCTATATGGATCGATGGAAAGTTCAGAGAGTTGATGGTTATGTTACTTCAGGAATCTAGATTCTCATATACAAGTATATGTGAATGTAAATATATATAAGGAGTATAATATATTATGCGTATATAAATGCCGGAATTGAATTGGTTTAATTCATTATTATCGATCGATTAATAATTAATTATCCTGCATTTTGCTCATTAGGATATCTCGATATTGTCCAATCAATGACCTTTCCATCCGAGCCCGGGACTGCCCTAGGTGGCGCCAAATGGCGGGTTCGCACCGGGCCGCCATATTTGTTAATTGTTGGCCCAGATTTCAAACTTATCTTATATATCTGGGCCCTGTTACAGGGTTGCTCTAAGTAGGTGAAACGATGCAATTCTTAACTGCTAGAAAACATGATTTATTCAACAGAAAAAACCCTCTATCACTCCTTTACTCTACAATGTCTTAAAACTGTCCCAATGGTTATCTACTTGTAGACGCGTCATATATTTCACTGGCGGTACTCTTCACAATCACCTATGCTATCCTGTGACCGCTGTGCTATACTCAGATATATACCCCGTGGGCTACAATAATACTAATAGTTCCTCCAGTAACCGATGGGTGGCGCCTTGGAAATAGTGTACCTTTGTGACATATCTCCAGTAGGTTTGTTTGTTGGTGTTTTATTTCCTGGCAACATCTATGGTCATATCATGGCAGTTGCCGACTTGTGACAGGGCACACTCATACCGGACGACCAGGCCACCGGCACCATGACACAATATCGCACTCAGTCATATTTTCCTGACACTGAGCTGACCAGTCCTTGCCATATCCTATATAGCGATACGTATCAATTGTGTACTGATGAATGAAGAAACTAATCAGAGAGAGTATAACAACATTGAAATGGAATGGGAAGCTCTCAGAGAAAGCATGGTCAAGTCAGCAGAGGAGGTGTTACCAAATAAAAAACGAGAGACAAAGCAATCATGGATGACGCAACCCATACTAGAAAAGATGGCAGAAAGGAAGAAAGTGAAAACCACTGATCCACTTAAATACAAACACCTGAAGAATGAAATAGAAGATGAATGCAAAAAAGCTAAAGATGAATGGTGGAATAAGAAGTGTGAAGTAGTGGAACAACTTGAGTCTCAACATCGTTCAAGAGAGATGCACAAGAAAGTGAAAGAGATAACAGGTCAAGGATACAGACAGAGAACCAGTAAATGTATCAAGAACAAAGACGGCAAAATACTCTTTGAAGAAGATGAAATAAAGTCCAGATGGGAAGAATATGTAAACAAACTATACAATGATGACAGAGGGAACCCACCCACAATTGAGAAAGAAGATGGGAATATTATATTAGTATCAGAGGTTGAGAAGGCTATCAATGATCTAAAGTCAGGTAAGGCTCCTGGAAGTGACCAGATAACATCAGAAATGATAAAAGGACTAGATGAAGTGGGGATTCAAATCATTCATAAGCTAGTAAATGACATATATGAGACTGGATTTATACCATTGAATATGAATGAATCCATATTTGTATGACTCCCAAAGAAGCTAAAACCAACATTGTGTACTGAGTACAGAACACTAAGCCTGATGAGTCATATGTTGAAGTTGATCCAGAAAATAATTTTACTGAGAAACAGACAGAAAATTGAAGAACAAATCAGTAACGTACAAAGTGGGTTTATATCTGGAAGAGGTACACATGAAGGGATTTTCAATATGAGAATGATTTGTGAACGTTATTGTGAAGTGAACCAGTTATTGTGAAGTGAACCAGGATGAACCTGCTTTATTGACTATGAGAAGGCCTTCGACTGAGTCAATCATGAACTGTTAATCAAATGTTTACAAGATATTGGTGTCAATGGCAAAGACATTAAACTAATTGTGAACTTATACTGGACACAACGTGCATATATAAAAATGGAGCAGGGCCTATCGGATGAAGTTATGATTAAACGAGGAGTTCGACAGGGGTGTGTATTGTCACCATGTCTATTTAACCTGTACACAGAGATGATTTTCAGACACATTGAAGATTGCAAGGGAGTGACAATAGGTGGCATGAATGTCAACAATCTTAGATATGCCGATGACAGTGTAATACTAGCAGACAGTGAGAAAAACCTACAAGATATAGTGAATAGAATCAATAAAGCTGGAATACTATTCAACATGAAGATGAATGCCAGGAAGACCAAAACAATGGTTATAAGTAAAAAGACAGATAAACCAAATGTCAATATAACCATAGATGGCACAAACATAGAACAAGTATCCGAATTCATATATCTCGGACAAAAGATTACAAATGATGGGAGATGTGAGGAAGAAATTAAAAGAAGGATAACAATAGCCCGAACAACATTCTCCAAAATGTATAGAGTGTTAACATCAAGTAAGATATTAATACAAACAAGGAAGCGTATTCTTCAGTGTTATGTGTGGTCTACTCTAATGTATGGGGCAGAGACATGGACAATCTCTAAGAAAATGTACAAACGTTTAGCAGCATTTGAGATGTGGACTTATCGAAGGATGATGAAAATATCATGGACAAAGAAGATCACCAACAAAGAAGTTCTCAGAAAAATTAAAAATAAGAAAAGCTTGTTTGCCACTATACAGACAAAGAAACTTATTTATTTTGGCCACATCATTCGTCAGAGTTCAATATACCGTACATTGTTGGAAGGGAAGGTGAATGGCAGCAGAGGGAGAGGGAGACCAAGAACATCATGGTTTACAAATATTTCACAGTGGACAGGCTTGAATTATTCACAGTCTATCAGAACAACACACCATCGGGACAAGTGGAGAACCATTGCATCCAACCCTCGACTAGAGGACGGAACTATTGATTGATTGATCAATTGTGTAAGTCATTGGCTTGATTCAACCGGGAATCGAACTCTCGACCTTCTGCCCGGGAAGCCTGCGCTCTACCGACTCGTCCACCGCGTCCGGTATATCACCAGTAGGCACACGTCGAGCCTTAAACTCCACGCTCACCGATCAACAGGGTATGGGCTATGGACACCTAACCATTGGCCAATTGTCATGATGTGCTCAATATAAGTAACCTGTTACCGAATTATCATAGGCGAGATAAGGTAACAACCCACAGAACTAGAAGAAAAAACCCAATAAATAGCGTGGGTGAGAGAATGTATCTATACTATGTTGTTGTTGTTGAGCGCATGTACTGGGACCGTTACGTGTCCTAGTGGGACGAGGCTGGAGGCGAATATTCGCATGTCTGCATTGATGGAAGGGTGGACACTGGACCGGGGCTGGGGTGGGGAGGGTTGCGTGGACGAGGGAGGCAGGGTGGAGTGGAGTGGTGTATGGAGTGGTGTGTGGAGTGTGTGTGTGGATTGGTGTGTTGAGTGGTGTGTGGAGTGGTGTGTGGAGTGGTGTGTGGAGAGTGTGGATGTGGAGAGTGTGTGGAGTGGTGTGTGGAGTGGTGTGTGGCGTGGTGTGTGGAGAGTGTGTGCGGAGAGTGTGTGGAGTGGTGTGTGGAGAATGTGTGTGTGGGGAGTGGTGTGTGTGGAGTGTGGGTGTGGAGCAGTGTGTGGAGTGGGTATGTGGAGTGTGTGTGGAGTGGTGCGTGGAGTGTGTGTGGAGTGGTGCGTGGAATGGTGTGTGGAGAGTGTGTGTGGAGAGGGTGTGTGTGGAGAGTGTGGGGTGGAGTGTGTGTGTGTGGAGTGTGTGTTCGGGAGTGTGGGTGGGGGTGAGGAGGGGGTTTGTACAGCGTAGGCTGCAATGAATGCCTGTAGCGTGTAGCGAGGGTCAATGCAGGATCAGCAGATGGGCGGAACGATGGTGGGACATGGTGAGGCAGGCGGAGGGGAGGGGAGGGGGTCGGGGCTGGGGGAGTGTATGGGTGGGGGAGGGGGGCGGTACACATGCGCGCGACTGGAACGCATTCAGTGCGCGCCATCCAGATTTAATTGTAAGATGGTTGCGATACGGGGATATTGCGAAGGGACGCTTTCATCCCTGCCCGCGCGTGGAATGAATGGCCGAGCAGGTCCTGCGAGGCCGGGCCGAGATGGGAGGTGGCTCCGGCGAGGTAGGGAGGGGCCCGGGCCGTGAGTAGACGGACGGGCGGGCGGGCGGGCGGGCGGGCGGGAGATCGGGCAGGCGGGTAGGCAGGCGGGAGGCCGGGCGGGCGGGCGACGTACCGGGCAGGCGAGCGGGAAGGCAGGATGCCGGGCGAGCGGGTGGGTGGCCGGGCGGGCGGGCAGGAGGCCGGGGCAGGCGACGGGCTTCTGATGGGGCTGGGGGGGGGGGGTGGTAGTGGGGTAACGGGTGCGGGTGTAGCGGAGTGAGGGTGAGGGGAATGCGGCATTGAACAGCAGGCTCAGTA
Organism: Branchipolynoe longqiensis; assembly: GCA_030323885.1. Classification (NCBI taxonomy): domain Eukaryota; kingdom Metazoa; phylum Annelida; class Polychaeta; order Phyllodocida; family Polynoidae; genus Branchipolynoe; species Branchipolynoe longqiensis. The sequence continues at coordinate 87,204,105 of CM059189.1, forward strand.
GTTGCGGCCTGTCGCCCCCCTCCTTCCCCCCTCCCTCCACTACTACATGGCCTGTCGCCTGCCAGAAACACCTCGCTCCCTCCCCATATTTTCTTCTTGGACCCCCTTCCTCCCACTATGATCGCCTCCTCCCGACTACCACCATCCTTCTCTCGTCCTCCCTGTCCTCCCATCTCCTACCACTAGTATATTTATCTCCCCTTACACGACCTCTCTCCCATCCTTCCATTCCCCTCTTCCGTGTCCACCAATCTCTGCCTCCACCCATACCCTCTCCTCTCCCATCCCCCTCCACTCTCCCATCCACTTCGACTCTCACTTCCTTCCCGCCCTTCCCTACCGCCTCCTGCCTCCCACCATCCCACTATCCCAGTAACCTCTCCCCCTCGCCGTCCCCTCTTCCTCTCCTCCTTTCCACCTCCCCTCCCCATCCCCTCCCCCTCCCCCATCCCGTCCCCCCTCCCCCCGCCATCTTCCCCCCCTCCCATTTCAACACGCACATATCCACACAGTCGCGCACCCTCCTCCGTCCCGCCTACTGATACCAACCACGGCTCAATGGGGCGTAGCAAGGCCGGTATAGGAGCCTAACCCTCCCCCCTTCTCGGCCACAACCCCTCATTCCCCTTACTTCCCCCCCCCCCCCACCCCCGTAACGTCCATTCACACATTTATCCACCTCATCCCTGCGCTCAACATTGCCAAGTTATCGGAATGACAACTACATGGCCGTGTAAGCAACACAGTCCTACTGACAACTGCAATTGTCACCAATGGCGATATAGCATGATGATCCCATGCTATATATAATGGTTATACCCTGGTATATCGGAATGACAACTATATGGCAGTGTAAGGAACACATTCCTACTGACAACTGCAATTGTCACCAATGGCGATATAGCGTGATGATCCCATGCTATATATAACGTTTATACCCTGGTATATCCGAATCACAACTATATGGCAGTGTAAGCATCACATTCCTACCGACAACTGCAATTGTCACTAACGACGATATAGCATGATGACACCATGCTATATATAACGAGTATATCCTGGTATATTTGAATCACAACTATATGGCTGTGCAAGCACCACATTCCTACCGACAACTGCAATTGTCTTTAATTGGCGATATAGCATGATGGTGCCATGTTATATATAATGCCATCTTCGGTTATATCCAGATATATCAAAATTACAACTAAATGGCAGTCTACGCAATGCATTCCTACAGACAACTGCAGTTGTCACTGAGGGCACCATGTTATATAGCTGTATCATATTGATTGATTGATTGATATCCGCTTCCATCCCCACTCGCATACCAAAACGGACCAGATGTGGTATCCGAATCGGTAGAGTGCAGGCTTCCCATGCGCAAGGTCCGGAGCTCGAACCCAATTAGGTATGCATTTGATATTTTTCATTAACTTGTCTGGCACCTGGTATTAACATGATAAGGGCAAGGACTGGTTACCTCAGTATCAGGATAATATGACTGAGTGGGATATCCCAGTAGAGTAGCAGCAGCGTAATTTCCCAGTAGAGTAGCACTGTAATGTTGTCATGAGTACACACTGTCACAAATCAGTAAGCATCCTGATATGACATGATATGTTGCCAGGACATCAAACTCCAGCAAACAAACCTACTGAAGATATGTCCCAAAGGTACGCTATCCTGATATGACATTAGATGTTGCCAAGACATCAAACTGCAGCAAACAAACCTACTGAAGATATGTCCCAAAGGTACGCTATGTCCAACGCACCATCCATCGGTGACTGAAGGAACTATTATTGTAGCCCAGGGCTGCGTTCAGGGTCTGTCTTGGAGGCGCCTCGGCAACGTCTCGGCGATGGTTTTGGTCTATTTGCATTCAGGGTCCGTCTCGGCGACGGCTCCCTTTACAGATAGGAGACAAAAAGTGCCTCGAAAATGGCCGCCGCTTGCAGTGGTTTCATCCAATCAGAGCACAGCATTTCGATTGCAAATGGCCACCACCTATGGGGGCGGCCATTTTCGAGACAAGAAACTGCCTTTGTGGTTCAGAATAGCATGACGTCACGGGTACCTCCGAGATGGACCCTGAACGTGGCCCAGCTATGATATAAAACCCCAACAACCAATCGACCATTCAAACGGGTTATTCTTGTTATACACGTCCCCTGAGGTTAGAAATAAAAGTCTGGGTAAAGCGACTACAAGTAGAGGAGACCTCTGGATTCTTGACATGCATCGTTTGTGACACAGTGACGTAGGCGTCATGTCGTTAACTCCATGTAGACTGAATGGCCGACCTGAGGGAACCAGCAATTCAGCCCCGAGCAGCCACCATAACTACGTAATAAACCACCAGTGTGTCAGTAGGTGAACAGGGAACGTACCATGGAAACGTCGATTGAAGGAGTAGACGCCCGGTGTCTGTATATAGTGGACATAACTTGTAGTGTCACAATATACCATGGTCACTGCCCTTATCGGGGATCATAACTTATATCTGAGTGATCCGGAAACCCGGGATGCTTTGTGTAGTCAAGTGAAAATGGTAAATATAGACGCAAAGTGTATTACTGGGGAATACCATGGATGACGTGTTGTGTTTCATTTAAACAATGTGTAGGAAAGAGTCTGTGATTGGTTGGTTGTTGGAGTTTTATGTCCTGGCAACAGCTATGGTCATATCACTAGCGGGATCGACTTATGACAGTGCACACTCATGGTGACTTTATAGTGCTGCCCCACTGGGAAATCGGGCCACCAACACAATGACTGGTTATTCCCACTCAGTTACATTATCCTGACACTGAGCTAACCACAGTCCTTGTCCCTATCCTATTAATGCAGAGTGCTAGGTTAGGAAGCGACAAGTATCAATGTTATAAGTCATCAGTTTGACTCACCTGGGATTCAAACCCCCGATCTTCCGCACGGGTAGTATACGCTCTAGCGCATCCTGTAAGAATCTGTAAATATTGGTAACGGCCGAGAGGAGATGTCCTTGGGACTAACCGCATCTCCCAGTCTCACTTTCGGAGCACATTAGAAGCTGACGCTGTACGGTCTATTAAAAAGACATATTGTAGACTAGAAAGGGATGGACTTGTCTAGCCTGTGACAAGTTAATAGATGGAAGGTGACTTGAGCGCTCGGGCCTAGGTGGGTGACATGCCCGCTTTCCATTGAGAAGATCCTGCATTCGCTGCTCGGTCCAGCCGCTCTACAACAATTGATAATTGTGCTATATTGGCTGGCACTTGGAATGGATCGGATATGCAAGGAGTGATAGCCTCAATGTTAGGGTAATGGTACTGAAATGGATGCCTTAACGCCATCCCAACAGAAAGGATCATATTCACTGTGAATGCTTAGTGGCAGCATTCATTGTCACTTTTCTGTCAGTGTTTTCGTTGCAAAGATCAGATGCTTTATCGGATTATTCAGGTGAACCTAGCAGCATCACCTGTTCTATTATAAACTTTAGTTGGAAATCTTGGGTGGATTACTTACAATATTGTTAGCACCATTTATTGGAATCCACAAATCCCTGTCCACCGAATGAGTGATAATGGGACTAAACACCATAGCGTGGGACACCAATCGTCATTTTAAGCAGAAAATTGTGTTAATGACATTTATATGTTTAAATTGAAATCCAGGAACAAATCTGAAATGAGTATATTTGTACTAAATGACAACAAAGAATGAAATCTGATGCAATTTTAAAGTGATTAAAAATATGTCAAATGACAATGAAAATTAACTCACAACGCAGCTCAAATTGCAATAGGTGATATAGTCCAGTTGTTCTTGGGAATGCCGGAACATGTTCATGTTTTGCAATAGTAAATAGGTCTCGCATGTTCTATACAGGCATTACAATTTGCACATTCTTTTTGAATGAGTCTGAGTGTCAGTGGACAATGCTACTCCAAGCTTAGTCACATTTATGAGGCAATAACCACTGAGTATTGCTTCTTATCGTCCATCACACATAACTTATCGCTGGATTCAATGGAGTTCCGCCCCCTGTCATCGCCGAATTTTTAGCAAATCAAATAGTTAAGTTGTTTATATCGTGACTCGGCAATACTGTCTCCATGTAATAGTTGATATATATAGTTTTCACTCCTTCTATAATTGTACCTTTTAGAGGTACCCACGCTTTATTGTGATTGATACACTGTTTACTTATGGGTCCCGTGGTCTTCAATTGTATTCCTTGCCCATTCAATAAGCTTGTACCCATACCCACATACATACTCTATATCAACTTCAATTTGTCATAAAACTGCATAGTCCGATGAAGCATTACATTTTCAAAAGCAAAATAATAATTTAAATTTGATTCTACATATCTAAGTTAGATACTGATGCACCTATTAAGCATTTGTTGCCACATATAACCTATTACTATGGTGTCAGAATGTTGGTGTTCTTACCAAAGATTAACCTTACATGTTTGTACTTCAAATATTTACCATTTAGAATAAAATTGTGTTCAAATAAAAATAATCTACATTATAACAATCAATTGAATATATATGTATTTCAGAAAAAATCAAGAAACTCAAAACCATCGGGTTTTGCAACTTTAATAAGCAGTTGTTATGACTTGTATCATGCTTAGATTATTCTGCTCCTTATCAATTACTCCCTATCATATGCAAATCTACATATTAAATGACGTTGCCTTTACCCCATTGTCATCGATAGAAACGGGAATAAACAACTAAGTAGATTAAATCAGTCACTGGCAAGGAAACTGAACACCTTTGAAAACTCTGGGGTTTTATAAGTGAAAAAACAGCTCTTCTTATGTACAAAACAATGATCCTCCCAATAATTGATTATAATGACCACAAAATACCAACAAGCAAAGCTTCAAACAGTACAAAATAGGGCACTCGGAACAGTTTACAAAGGCCAAAATCTACACACAGAAGAACTACATGCTAAAGCTGGAATGGACAAACTAGAGATAAGGCGCAAAAGGCATGTCTTAGGACTCATGGACAATAGAGCCCAATATACAATATATACCGACACAAGTATTCACAATACTAAGGCAGCAGATGGCAACCTCTTGGAAATTCCCTATCCAAGGACTAACAAACTCAAAAGAGCACCTATTTATCAGGGAGGCCAACTCTGGAACAAACTCTCTGCCAAAACCAGGAATGCAACAACCTACCTGCAATTTAAATCTAGATTAAAGGTTGAGTACCCACCATAGACATACATTAATAAACCTACCTGGATAGAGCACAACAGTTGAGAACCAAAATAAATACATAGTCCCAAACCACTCCCTTCCCTCTCCCTCTTTGAAATCCCCCCCCTCCCCCCCCATGGCAAAAAGAGTAAAAGAAATAACAACTACCAAAGTATACCCAACAGCCTATAACACCTGACTAAACCCTTAAAACATATACTACCGACAAAGCTTTTGTTGACCAAGACAATTTAAATGAGTTGTGCAACCATTATTTGCATAATCCAAAATCCATGACTACCTGTATCAGCAAGTCATCCCCATTATATTAATGTCTCCTCACAGGTAGGATCATAAAATCACTGATATAGTCTAAAGGTAAATGGCTATTCTCCATTGTAAATGTGCAAAAGAAGATCCCCACTATATTTGTAATGCCTCATTTTAACCTACTATTGTCTATATTTGTATGACCATCTCATCATCTCATCCATACATAGTTCATATGCACTATAATTGTAAGGCCGGAAGACCAGCGCCTAGGTGCCTGAAAAAGATGTTATTCAACTGGAATACAAATTTGAACAAAAAAAACAAAAAAACAAAACCTCACATGTGTGCGCTATGCTACCTGCGACGCAGGCTGATGAGTGGCACAATGATTGGCACATCCAGGTCATGGTCATTTGCCTATCAAGCAATCAGAATGCAGTGTCAGCTTAAACTGACAGTTAATCAGCTAAGACCCACTGTCATCCGGGCGCTCAATGTCCACTCCACACACTCAAAAAGCAATGGCAGATCGGCGGCTGGGTTTGGGTGTGGGGGTGTGCGTAGGGCGTGGGGGTGGGCGTGGGGGTGGGGGATGCGTAACCTACTCACAGCGGCAATGAGATATTACCCTAATGATTATGACGATAGTTAGGATTTCATTTGTTCAATTAGTTTTGATAATGTGTTCCATTTCTTTCACCACGTGTAGGTTTAATATGGACAAGTTGTTGTTATTCTTTAGAAAGAGTGATAAAAAACATCCACATAATTATTAATATTTCTTCTTTAGTTGTTTTTGTTCAAGTTTAATTTCTGTCCGTATTTCCGGTTGGTGGACTTGATGGAATAAACATTAATCATTGTAATTCCTGCTAGCGCCGGTGTAGTAAGAAATCATATATTTCTTTCTACAAAATTCAACATATCTCCTGAATGTGCTAATTCCAAATGAAACGAAAACTTATTTGAAGCCACACTGTTGCCAGTCGAGTCAAACCGATGAGTTATGAAATTGATACTTGTCGCTTCCTAGCCTGGCACTCAGCATTATTAAGACAGGGCAAGCTCAATCTCATGATAATGTAACTGAGTGGCGTATCGGGTCATGGTGTTGGCAGCCTGATTTCCCAGTGGGGCAGCACTATGAAGTCGCCATGAGTGTGAACTGTCACAAGTCAGTGCCCGTCCTGATATGGCCTTAGATGTTGCCAGCACGTAAAACTCCAACAACCATCCAACCTACCTTTGTATGTGACATCTCGCAGAGATCGGTGTCCTTCAATACAGTCGACTCCATGGCATTTTAAGTCTCATACTTGAAGTAACAAATATCCAGGTTGAGTACTTAAAGTTGTACATGCACAGAGAATGTTCCAGCCTATAACTAACCTAGTTATGGAATCACTGTCATGGGGGTGGTTTTTCCAAAGAAAGGGAATAAATACTAGAGCGGCACCCGATCCCACACTCCTGCCATTCCAGTGTTTTTTGTTTGTTTGTTGATTTACGTCCTAGCAACATCTTAGGTCCTATCAGGACGGGTACCCACTTGTGACAGTACGCGCTCATGGCGATTTTATAGTGCTGCCCCACTGGGAAATCAGGCCGCTGGCACAGTGACCCAATATCCCACTCAGTCACATTATCCTGACACCGAGCTAACCAGCACCATTGCAGTGTTTGGGTCCTAACCAATAAGGCTGCCTTATGCAATCAATCTACCCATCTGTACCTGTGTACTTGGTATTTTGGCGGGGAAGGTAATGTACATTTCTCGCGCTCTCTGTCTATATGTATATGGAGAGATGCCTCTATATATGCCAGATACACAGATGCTCGAGATGACTCGGAGGCACACCCTGAACAGAAATATGCCAAAAAGGCGTCTCGGAGCCGTCTCGGAGGCATAGCCTGAACGCGGCCCTGGTCACAGGCTATCCTCGGACTCGCAGAAGTGTGCGTTATGTGTCTAATCTAAATGTAGTTAAAAACCTGCAGGCCAACTGGCCCAGCACACTCTATATTGATCGGGTGCCTGCAGCCCAGGGATTCAGACCTTACTGGCAAGGTAGCAACCGGTTACCCAGGTTGCTCCAACAATCGTTAGGAACCATAAAACACACCAAACTGCCAATAGTATAGCAGTGCTCGCGCCAGCCTACCTGAGTGCAAACCCAAGTTGCCCCGGCCGATGTGGTTCCCACCAGGTGGGGAGGGGGGGAGAGAGGTGACTTAAAAATTGATACTTCTCACATCCTAGCCAGGTATTCGGCATGATTACGATAGGGCAAAGACTGGTTGGCTCAGTGTCAGGATAATATGACTGAGTGGGATATCAGGTCATGGGGCTGGTGGCCTGGTATTACAGTCAGGTAGCACTATGAAGTCGCCATGAGTGCGCCCTGTCACAAGTCAGTACCAGTCCTGATATGACCTTAGATGTTGCTAGCACGTAAAACAACAACAATCAAACAAACAGGTGACGTTTGCGGCTTGAATGCTACTGGGATTCCGTTAAATGATATTTATATAATACAATTTATATACCCCAATATTTGAATAAATAAAATGTATACCACATATACACACATATATGATATATATATATATATAATTATTATGTATATATATATATATACATAAAATATGTATATATAACGGAACTCAATGCTTCCCTGGATGTGCAAGCTGCTTATATGCGCTGCATAAGCAACTATGCAAGTATAATTATCAGGAAGCCGATTACCTATGAACTTCAGTTCATATCAACTGACACTGCACCAGCTAATGCCACATATGCCTCGCCTGGTGCTGCCACCTGGCGTCTTCCTCCTCGCCTGGCTCTGCCTAAGACATGTGTACCACTCGCTCCAAAATATATAGTGGATCTAAGCCAGCTAATAAGTGTAACCACCACCAGCTCTATGTACGTGCGTGAGTGTGTGTGTGGGGGTGTGAGAGGGGGAAGAAGAGGAAGTCACCTCGGGCTGCTGCCCTGAGAAGCAATCGTTCCAATTACAATCAGAATCAGTATTCCCGTGGCACATCGGGGCCAACCCGATCCCGTAAGGGAACACCTCCCGGAGCTGCCGGTACGCACGGCACGTGGTCGGCCGCCAGTACGGTGACGGGCATCGGCCGTACGGTGTGCCGGCAACTCCCACCGCATGGACACTCCCCCACAAGAGGAACCACTGTTTGATTGGTTGTTTTTTTGTGGGTTTTTTGTTGGTACATTAGTTGATTCACAGGGGAAATTTCAATCATGGACGATTGGTCTTCCTCATGCCACAGCTCCTTGTCCTATCCTAAGAATGCCAAGCGCCACGCTAGGAAGCGACAACTATCAATTTTTAAGACATTGGTTTGACTCGACCAGAGTTCGGACCCATGATCCCACGATCTACCAACGCTCTAACTCATTCGACCATCCCGGCCTTGTTGGAGTTTTATGTTCTGGCAACATCTAAGGTCATACAGCACGTAGCTTCTACAGGATCCTGGTCACGGCAACCAGCGTTATTGGAGTGGGGTGGTGACCATGGGCAATATTGTGCCTAGAGCGGGAATCGAACCCACATCTCTTGTATTTTAGGCCTTCGGGGTCAGTGTGATAACCACAACACCACCTAGACTCCCTGATGTCACCACCCTTTCCATGACTACCTGTCTATGTAGCTCGTTGCCTAAGAGGACAGGGAAGACTACTACATATATAAGGCAAATGTGTACGCCTAAAATAGATTGACTTGGTGTAAATCAATATCTACCGACATATTCCTCTCCATTTAACTACATAAGCGCACAACTGAACTAGCCTCAGATAAGCATGCCCGAGTCCACCGCCTACCGTTATATACTACTTATATATAGCACACATAACACGTGATATAAAGACATACATAAAAAGACCCACATTCACATTCCTCAGAGCCTCGGTGGACTGATATGAGGTTCAAAGGGATTGCCGCGCTTGAAATAACATCTATTTATCGTCTCAAGTAGAGCAGGCCAAAGAAGACAAAAATGCCGATGAGGAAGCGACAAAACTGTTCATGTATGAAAACGTCTCTTGAATAATTAAAGGCACCTATTTGGTCCGCTGAAGGCACATGGAACAGGCAGGAGCAAGCATTATCAAGAGGCTGGGGGTTGTATGACTGGTGGTACTAACTGTACTGTGTTGTGAATTAATCCCACATCATGATTGAATCGGTGAGAACGCTAACGGGCTTCCTGTGTGGAATTAAGCGCAAGGGTTAGAAATCTCAACTCTGACTGAGTCAAACCAATGATGTACCAAATTTATACTTGTCACCACCTAGCCTGGCATTCGGCATTACTAAGATAGGGCAAGCACTGGTTAGGTCAGTATCAGGATAATGTGACTAAGTGGGAAATCGGGTCATGGTGCATATAGCCTGATTTCCCATTGATGCGGCACCATAAATTGGCCCACAGTGCACACTGTCCCAAGTCGGTACCCATCCTGATATGACCGTAAATATTGGCAGGACATTAAACCCAACCAAAAAAGCGAACACAAATCCTTCACAATAGTGTCCTCCAATTAAAGTAAGTGTAATTACATGTAGGCTTCTGCCTAAATAATGAGGATGGCTTTGTGTGTGTGCGGGGGGGGGTAGATTTCCTGGGAGGAGAGAGTATGAGTAGACAAACTGATATATCATACCCTGTAGCTGATGCTTCAAGTTGCATGAGGCGTGCATTTTATGGCCGAATCAGTGGCGCCACCTGTGGATGATTGATGCAGAAGGAGTTGCCTTAAGTTTGGCGGCATCCCGGCTGGTGCTATTGGTTCTGCCCGGGTTGTCACCAAGGTGCCGCTGCTTTACGGAAGAGTCGCAGAACCCTTGAAGTATTGTTCTTTTCTGATTTACATAAAGCTGCATAGTCCGATGAAAGGATAACATTTTCAATACCAAAGCAATTATCTAGATTTGATCCTCCATCTCTAACTTAGATATATATGTGCCTACTAAGTGTTTGTTACCCCATAGACGGGAATACTAAGTCAATTTAATAGAACCTGTTACTGCCGAACCCTATGTTGTAAGAGATTTGGCGTGCTTGTGAAAACTAATTTGACATGTTTATGCTTCAAATATCTCAAAGGTTAGCCATTTAAAATAAGTGTTACCTCAATCAAAAGTAAGGTAGATTATGGCAAACAATTTAATTAATTCTTCGCAGAAAAATTACAGAAATTCAAAAGCATCGGACTATGCAACTTTAACTCTGTCACGATCATACGTCATCCTTCAGTATGTAATAACTTATATTTTTGGGCAACTAAGTGTTCCTATATACTATACACCAGCCTATTACTTATGATTAAATCGACTGATTTGCATATTTACTATATAGATAATATATCTATTTGAAAATAATAATGAAAAAATCGACTGATTTGCCTATTTACTATATATATAATATATCTATTTGAAAATAATAATGATTTTAGAAAAACATGGAATAAAGACAATGCTTAAAGACACTTCTAGAACCATGCAGTACTGTATAATGCATATTTACCGAATGCATAATACGTTTATCGAACTTGAATTGTATACAGTTACCAGTTTACAATCAGAGCTGATTAGCTTTCCTCACGGTATGCCAACGTGGCTGAGTAATTAGCTGTGGTTTCTGGTCTAAACGCCCACAAGGGAAGGCTGGCATTTGTCTTCATCATAATGCCATCACCAATCACCAACCAGCTCCCATCCCACACGCCGTCTCCTTCACTTCCCATCTGTACATCTGCCCCTCCCATTCTCACCCATTCTTACAGTCAGGTACTCACCCCTCCGGATCCCCCTCATGCTGTCCCGTCCCCTCCCATCCTCACCCGTCATCACCGATTCCCTCCTCACCCCTCAATACCCCTCCCACCCTCTCCCGTCCGCTCCCATCTTCACCACTCGTCACCCATTCCCTACTCACCCCTCCCCACCCCTCCCATCCTCTCTATCCCGTCCCATCCCCTCCCACCATCACCCCTTCCTCACCCATTCCCTCCTCACCCCACCACACCCCTCTCATCCTCTCCCTCCGTCCCCTCGACCCCCCCCCCCCCCCGTCCTCACCCATTCCCTCCTCACCCCACCACTCCCCTCTCATCCTCTCCCGTCCCCTTCGACCCCCCCCCCCCCCCCCCGTCCTCACCCATTCCCTCCTCACCCCACCACACCCCTCTCATTCTCCCGCCCCCCTCCCCTCCTCTCTCCTCCCTCCCTCCCACACTCCTCCACTCCCTCCTCCACCCCCACCCCCACTCTGTTCCTCCTTTCGTCATCTCCTCTTCGCTCCCTTTTCCCCTCCTCTCCCTTCGCCTCCCCTCCATTCTGACCCATCCCCTCTCCTTCCCATCCCCTACTCCTCCTCCCGTCCCCATCCCCACCTCGCCAGTCCCTTCCCTCCCCTACCCTCTCCTCCCCACCCCCACTCTCTTCCTCTTTCTTCATCTCCCCTGCGCTCCCTCGCCTCCCCTCCCTCTGAAATCTCCCCTCTCCTCCCTCCCCTCCTCTCCCTCCGTCCCATCCCCCCCTCGCCAGTCCCCTCCCTCCCCTCGCCTCTCCCCACCCCCACTCTCTTCCCCTTTCTTCCTCCCCCCCCCCTCCGCTCCCTTCCCCTCCCGTTCCTCTCCTTGTCACCCCCTCCCTTCGCATCCCCTCTCATCCCTTTCATCCCCTCTCATCCCCTCTCATCCCCTCTCCACATCTGCCCTCCTCGCCCCGGGTCGGGTGTCTCACACAGGTAAAGGCGGAGCTCCACGTATGGAAAAAAGCTAACAGGATAATGCATGTTTATATAAAATAAAATATTAAAATAGTATCATTATATGATATAGTCCTCACAAAGGACACAAATAGTCCATGTATTAACATTCAAAAGCATACTTGTGTTAGGCCGCGTAGCATTGAGGTCTGCAAGATTGATGTATAGATTAGCTTCCAATCCAAATCAACAGAATTTTATTTTATTTTAATAAATTAGATTAGATTAGAGTGTTTGATCTGTGTATTCAGGCCAGTTCGGAGATTCCACCACCAGGGGCCACTATTACGGCTAATATATATATATATATATATTAGGGTTAATATATAATTGTCTTCTGTTCAGAAACGTGTTGTTAAGAATGACTGTTGATCTCTTTACTTCACATATCTTCTACTCATTAAATCAATGTCTAAATCACAAAAGAATTGCTACAGTTAAGGAAGCATTTTTAGAATAATTTTCTCATCCTCAGACGACATCTTCCAGCAAATTGTATGTGTCCCCCTGGTGAGAAATAGAGCATGGTTCTGTAGTGGAACCGAGGCGGACTTAACGGTTTTGCCACTTAGCACCATTCCCCATAGAAGCCGGTAGGCAGGTCGGACTTTTGGGATCAATAGAGTAGCAGACCAGGGAATCGTGATACTCTTTGTTTAGGATGAGGTCTACTACGAGCCAGCTGTCGATATGGGGGGACGTATTACTACTACTACTAGTGTGATGTTACCAGTTTTACTGATGGTCTGCTGTCATGCTGGGAGGGATGCTATGCTATGGGTGGTTAGCTATCAACTAGATAAAAGATTCACCCGGTACCACTTGTAGTACACGGGTGAAGACCAGCCTTATATAAAAATGGTTGAAAAACCGGGCTAATGAATTGAGTCGTTATGAGAGCCTAATTTCACAACCTAAGAAGCAACATATATTCTTTGTATATGTCTTCATGTTTACCTGCTACTTTTGAGTTGGAAAATATAATAAATCATATACTTTAATGCAATTTAAAAGTGAAATTGACGGCGTTCTCTGGCCACCATCTTGTCTTTTTGCATTCTCTCCCATTTCACCAACTGTATGCTCATATAAGTAACCATTTGACACTGGTGCCAGGCATTCTACTTCTTGTTCCATACTAACCTATTTTCACCCGTATTTACACTACGTTGTTGTTAACCTGTGTACTACAAGTACCGGGTGAATCTTTTATCTAGATTTCAATGTGAACTTTATGTGTCTGTCAGTGATTCGCTGTCAGTGTAGCTGTCAGTTTGCAATATTGCCTACTAGCGAACAGTTGACAGTAAAGAGGAACCTCAGTAATGACTAGATTTCAGTGTCCAGTACCTCCTACAAGTGGTCAGCGGACAGAGTAGGGACACACTACTGGGGCCATATGCAGGACGCGGTGTTAGCGGAGTTTGGTGTTAGCCAGTAACACTGTTTAGCTATCACCGCTCTCACTAAGTGAGTCAAGCCGTATGCAGAGGCACATAAACGGTTTGTGTTAGCTAAACGTGAAACTGGTTCCTGGCAAGCACCACTATTTCCCAATACATTCATTGATTCGACAATATTAATTTTGTCGCTGATGTAGCTGCAGCGTTAATATCGGTTCGTTTTTAGGGTTAATTTAATCAAATTTCACTTTTTGAGTGTCTTATTCTATTAAATATGGTCGCATTGAATAGATTTGGGCCTAATCGGTACCTAATACCGCCGGGCACCAGCCTCTCTTGTTATTGCTGAGCCTGTTGCCGGCGAGCACCGCTATTTCCCAATACATTCGTCGATTCGACAATATTAATTTCGCTGCCGATGTAGCTGCGGCATTAATATCGGTTCATTTTTAGGGTTAATTCTGTTAAATATGATAGCATTGAGTAGATTTGGGCCTAATATATTGCCGTCAATGCGGCAATTGGTTGCTCCACACACTGGGAACCAGCGAATCGGCGGTGGCAGTGGCGATTTGTTTTGTTTGCATTTGTCAATTTGACAATATGAATAACGCCGCCAATGCGGCGGCGGCGTTAATATCGGTTCGCTTTTAGGGTTAAATTGATAAAATTTCACTTATTGCGTATGTAATTCTGTTAAATATGATAGCATTGAATAGATTTGGGCCTAATACATTGCCGCGGATGCGGCGGCGGCGGCCAGTATGGATATCGACGTCGATGCAGTGGCGGCGATTTGTTTACTTTACACTCGTCGATTCGACAATATTAATATCTCCGCCGATGTGGCGGAGGCGTTAATTTCGCTTCGAATTTAGGGTTAATTTGATGAAATTTCACTTATTGCGTATTTATTTCTGTCAAATATGATAGCATTGAATAGATTTGGGCTTAACCTAACACTAACACCAACCTTAAGCGTGCTATGAAATAGGGTTAGTGTAGCGGACCTTAAATGTGCGGTGTTAGCGTAACACCGCCTCCCGCATACACACTTTTCGCCGCTAAACTGGAAATCCTGTGCTAAACGCATTTTGGCTTGCTAACACCGCGTCCTGCATATGGCCCCTGATGGCCAGGTGTCAGGGTCCAACATACGTGGTCAGCTGTCAGTGTATGGGAGCCCTAGTGGTGATCAGCTGTCAGTTGCAATACTCCACATCAGTAGTCAACTGCCACGGTGGAGAAACCCTAGTAGTAATCAGCTGATAGTGTGAAATACATCCTACTAGTGGTCAACTGACAGTGTAGGGAAACACTAGTCATAACCAGATGCCAGTGTGTAACAATTCATAATAGTGGTCAGCTGACAGCGTAGGGAAGCACTAGTCATAGGCCAGTATGTACCACTTCATACTACAACATTTCATACTAGTGGTCAGCTGATAGGGTAGCAAAACACTAGTCATGGCCAGGTGCCAGTGTACAACACTCCATACTAGTGGTCAGCTGACAGGGTAGGGAAACACTAGTCATAGCCAGGTACCAGTGTACAACACTTCATTCTAGCGGTCAGCTGACAGGGTAGGGAACCACCAGTCATAGCCAGGTGCAGGTGTACAACACTTCATACTAGTGGTCAGCTGACAGGGTAGGGAAACACTAGTCATAGCCAGGTGCCAGTGTACAACACTTCATACTAGTGGTCAGCTGATAGCATAGGGAAACAGTAGTCATAGCCAGGTGTGAGAGTAGGGACATACTAATGCTAGCCGGCTGTCAGTGTGCAATACCTCATACTAGTAGTGATCTGACAGTGTAGTGGACCCCTAGTAGCAGCTGTCAGTGTGCAATACCTTCTACTAGTAGTCAGTTATCAGTGTATAGGAGCCCTAATATTGATCAGCTGTCAGTGCGCAATACCCCATTTTAGTAGCCAAGTGACAGTGAAGAGAAACCATATTAGTTATCCACTGTCAGTGTCAAATACATGCTACTAGTGGCCAACTGTCAGTACATGGGTGCCCTAGTGGTGATCAGCTGTCACTGCGAATTATCCTACGTTGGTAGTCAACTGAGAGTGTGGAGGAACCCTAGTAGTTTTCAGCTCTCGGTGCGCAATGCATCCTAATAGTTATCAGCTGACAGTTTCAGAAAATAGCAGCAGTCATTTACTGACAGCATGCAGTACATCTCATTAGTATATTTGACAGAGTAGGACAACGCTCATACTGATGAGCTGACAGTGCAATACCTCCTACTAGCTCTCAGCTGACCGTATAGGGAATCTCTGCTTGTGATCTGCTGATAGTGTAAAATAGCTCCTACTAGCTCTCAGCTGACAGTGTAGGGAACCCCTGCTTGTGAGCTGCTGATAGTGTACAATACCTCCTACTAGCTCTCAGCTGACAGTGTAAGGAATCCCTGCTTATGATCTGCTGATAGTGTACACTACCTCGTACTAGCTCTCAGCTGACAGTGTAGGGAATCCCTGCTTGTGATCTGCTGATAGTGGGGAATACCTCCTACTAGTGCTTGGCTGATAGATTAGGAAACCTCTGCCTGTGATCAGCTGATAGTGTAACACATCCCACTAGTAGTTGGCTGACAGTGCAGGGAAACATTACTGGTGATAACTTCTCCCAGTAAAGCAAGCACTATAACATCGCCATGAGTGTGCACTTTTGGAAGGCAGTACCCGTCCTGATATGACCTTAAATATTGCCAGGATGTAAAACTCCAACAACCTACCAAACAACATCCGACAATTATTAATGCATGAAGTGGCTACTGCATGGGACTGAATGTATTGGTTTCTCATTTTCTCATACCACTCAACAATTCTCTGTTTCTACCTCCTCCTACGAACATTGAGAAAGTCCCATAAGTGGTTTTTGTTGTTTTTGTGCCGTTAGTGAGAAGTTTCTCAGTGTGTCGCACTAATAGGCAAAGATCACAACATGTGAGGTGGGGTGGGGGCATCTCACTCTTGATCAGGTGTTAGCGAATAGCTTATGATCTCTTAGTGCAAGGACATCCTGCTAGTTGTTAGCTGTCAACAAGTGAAGGGTCAACTCAAATATGTCACTGAACTTAAAGCTGCATGCTCCGATGAAAACATCAAATTTTCAAAAATCAAAACAGTTATCTAGATTGTTTTGTACATATCTGGATTAGATAGTGGTGCACTGGGAAGAGTTGTCACTACATAGAAGGGAATATCGAAGCAATTTGATATAACCTTTTACTGTCTGTGTTTCTGTGTGCTCACCAAAACTAATTTGACATGTTTCCACTTTAATTATCTCAAATGTTAGACATTTAAAATAAAAGTTACTTCCTTGAAGAAGATTTATACTGCCTATCATGGACAAGTCTGACTAGACTTGTTTTCACCATTAGACAGTTTGTTGATAGAAAGCCCGAGCCTACAATGTTACCTACCCAAGGGATTTTTAACCTCCCAGACCACATAGACATGGTTTGAGAGCAACCGGCCTTTGATGATGCTGTAAGTTATACACAGCGGTGGAAATCCAAATTGGCGCAGGTGGGGGCATGTGGAATTGAACCACCAACCTTCAGATTAGGAGTCTGATGTAGAACAAGTCAGACACTCTAACCACTCCGCCACAGAGAACAGAACACTTCCAGTTAAGTGAGGTAGATTATAACGGCCAACCTAATATATTTATCTCAGAACATGACAGAAACTCACAACCATTGGACTATGCAGCTTTAATAACATAGGGGTGGCGTTAATGGTTGAATTATACTATCAATGTGTGGGGGTTCATTTTTGTACTTAATACAAACATCACAGTTTTAAGGCGAATATATTTTAATTTAGGGGTTGCACCATATAACTCCACATCAGCAAGACTAGTTTCCAATAGATCTACACTTAGGAACCCGCCTACTGGTTATAGAACCTGGTCCCCTCCGTGTAATTACACACCGGTTTAAATTAGGTGATTTCTGATGGTGAATAGTTGGTAAGTGGCAGACCTGCCAAGTCGGCTGACAAGGCCTTCGGGGTCGGCTTTCATGCCGGGGTGGGGTGGGGTGGGGGGATGAGCGGGAGAGGCACGCGGGGGGGGGGTTCTTTAAAGCATCCACCAATCATTTCCAACCATTGTGCCGTGCCCAGCGCCGACCACCCTGATAATGGCGAGCAAGCGCTGATAACGCGCGATAACCACTGATAGGGCGGCTATTGTTGCCAGTGCTGACGGTTCAGCCATTCACAGAACCAGCGCAAAAAAAAGAAAATTCTCAAATCTAATAATAAACAACAAGAACCTGAGAGCACAGATTATCTGAAAATAAAACACCCCTCGCACAAAAATAAATGCTCAGATAATTCTTCCTAAAGTCAACCCAATCAAAATATCCATTGTACAATTTTGTTGGGCTCTCTCTCTCTCTCTTTTTTCCTTTCATCAATAAATGCAGCATGCCACCATAATACGCTGACCTGACACAGTGGCCGAATCGGTAGAGTGCAGGGGCCGTATGCATGGGCCGGATCTAGGGCCCTAACCGCGGCTATTTTGGCACCACACGGCTAAGGGTCGAAAATCGGCATGCATGAGCCGGTGCCAGCGCTAGCCGGCGACCATAGCCTAGGCTAAGTTACCCTCCCTCCAGACCAGGGTTAAGGGGGTATCCCAAGTGGTTAGTGTGCGTGTGAGGGTCTCAATCTATTCAATGCTGTCATATTTAACAGAATTACACACGCAATAAGTGAAATTTTATTAATTTAACCCTAAATCCGAAGCGAGATTAAAGCTGATGCCGTAACAGCCGCGATATTAATATTTTCGAATCGACGAATGTAAAGTAAACAAATCGCCGCCGCCGCAGCGACGTCGATATCCATACTGTAGAACGTCAAATAAAAATGGCTGCCGCCGTCACCGCCGAATCGGCGGGAATTTCTTACGCCCAAATCTATTAAATGCTGTCATATTTAACAGAATTACATATGCAATAAGTGAAATCTTATCAATTTAACCCTAAATTCAAACCGATATTAATGTAGCCGCAGCATTGGCAGCGTTATTCATATTGTCAAATCGAGGGATTTCCCAAATCTATAAATAACTTCACGGTTAGCTATCCGCCCCGGTTAGAGGACCCGTGCATACTGTTTGACCTACTTCACCGACCCCATCCTAGCCGCGGATAGCTATCCGCGATATAGTGTGTAGCTCCGGCTACGCGTAGCAGCGGCCCATGCATACGGCCCCAGGCCTCGTGTGTGGGAGATTGGGAGTTTGGTTCCTGGTCGAGTCAAACCGGTGACTTATAAAATTGATACTTGTCGCTTCCTAGTCAGGCACTCAGCATTAATAGGAGAGGGCAAGGACTGGTTTAGCTCAGGATACAGTGAGTGACTGGGATGTCTGGTCATGGTGCAGATGGCCTGATTTTCCAGTGGGGCAGTGCTATGAAGTTGCCATGAGTGCGCCTTGTCACAAGTCGTTATCCATCCTGATATGACGTTAAATGTTTCCCGGTTGTAAAACTCCAACAACCAACCAACCATATTATACTTGCGAATGGTTATCATAGCAAAACTCCAACAACCAGCCAACCATAATATACTTGTGAATGGTTATCATAACAAAACACCAACAACCAGCCAACCATAATATACTTGTGAATGGTTATCATAACAAAACACCAACAACCAGCCAACCATAATATACTTGCGAATGGTTATCATAACAACACTCCAACAACCAGCCAGCTATAATATTCTTGCAAATGGTTATCATAACAAAACTCCAACAACCAGCCAACCATAATATACTTGCAAATGGTTATCATAACAAAAGTCCAACAACCAGCCAGCTATAATATTCTTACAAATGGTTATCATAACAAAACTCCAACAACCAGCCAGCTATAATATTCGTGCAAATGGTTATCACAACAAAACTCCAACAACCAGCCAACCATAATATACTTGCGAATGGTTATCATAACAAAAGTCCAACAACCAACCAGCCAACAATAATATACTTGCGAATCATAACAGACGCAGCTTGTGAACTTACACGATCGGACGCATCAATTCTCATCAATTCGGAGTTAAGTAGGTGTATGGCTGAGAAATCGATAATTGTATCAAATTTAAACAGAAACTGGTCGGAGAAATGTTGATGACTTGCACCTGTGAAAGGTGAGAGTGTCTGAGAAGGCTCCCAAATCTATCGCCGTGAATTAGACGGCTAATCGAGATAAGATGACCAGTATGCATACCGGCCCGCTGCCGCGTTACCCCACGTACAACGATCTCCCGTAGGAAGCATCGACTACACACCCGCCTTTTACTAGAGAAGTCTCCCTGATATGTTGCACAATACGATGGTAATAGGCGACCAGTCGGGATGCCGAATGAGTGGAGCGTCTTGAAGATTGATACTGCCTATCACGGATAAGTCTGAGTAGACTTGTTTTCACCATTAGACAGTTTATCGCCCGTCTCCGATTTTGGTAGATCATGGGATTCGAACCCACGGGCTCAGTTCAAGTTGCCAACTGTTGAGATATTTGAAGAGCAAAGCTGCACAACTAATTGTGGCATGCACACCAAAGCTCTACGCCATAGCCTTATGCAGGAACAGGTTTGATCAACTTGACTTGCTATTCCCTTCTATTTGGCAGCAGATGCTTAATAAGTGCATCACCATCTCTGTTCTATATATATATATATATGTGTGTAGAATAAAATCTAGATAATTTCTTTGGTTTTTAGAATTTGATGCTTTATGAGACTATGCAGCTTTAAAATAGTTTGTTATTATCGTTTTGATCAGCTCCTTATATCAATGTATTGTTTGTTGTGGTATTATGTCCGAGCAACATCTAAGGTGCAGTCAGGATATTCCGGACATTTGACAGTATGCACTCATGGTGATACAATGGAAAACGAGGCTGCCGACATCATGACGCGATATCACACTCTGTTATATCATTCTGATACTGAACAAACTAGTCCTCACACTATCCCATTAATGCTGACCACCAGGCTGGGTACCAAGAAACGACAAGCATTTAAAAGTCATTGGTTAGATTTGGTGAAGGTTCAAGTTCAAGAAATCTGTCACAGCAAACCAACCAGCATTCTTTCAAAATCTAGCCGCTATGATACATAAAGACAATTACAGAAGTTTGAACTGAATCACTTGTCAGTACGGATGTATGTATGTATGTATATGTATGTATGAAACACCGAGGTCTGGAGATGAGCGAGGCGTAGCTCAGCCAGTAGATTGTCCATCTGTGACGCTGTCGGTCATCGGATCGGTCCTTCTCAGTGGATCCATTTGCAGTTTAGGATATTTTCTGTTTCAAACAGTGGTCCGCAATGGGTTCATCAAATGATGTGGTATGTGATGTCCTGTCTGTGGGGAAGTGCATATAAAAGACCCCTTGTTGCTTATCAGAAAGGGATAGCCTGTCTGGTGGCTGCAGGCTTTCTCCAAAGAAATTTGTCAGAATGAGCATATGTTTGACATTCAATAGCCGATGATACAAACCAATGTGCTCTAGAGGCATTGTTAAATAAAACAAGTTTGTTTTCCAATGTATGGGCATTGAATATTGTGTGGTATTTGCCGCTTAAGATAGGAAGATTCCAGTATATGATTTGATGAACCTGCTCATGACGATCCAATATCTGGACCTTTAAAACGATACCAAAACACAAGATTACATGACGCATTATCCCGAAAGCTCATGCATCATGTACTGTCTTGCAAAATATATGAATCAAAATCAGTTTGATGCATCCGTATAGGATGGTGACATAACTTAGATTGTTCTGAGAGATTTATATGAGACCTTTGTCAACATTCACAAGATACCGGCAGATGAGAACATAAGACGGGAGACTTTTGTTTACTGTTTTAAAAAATATATCAAAAATAGTATTTTCTGATTTGTTTGTCCTCCGGTTGCCATTTCGTGGAAACGATGTGGTATGAGCGATGGACCATGTAGGAAACTCCCTCGATATATTCTACGGGGCGTGTACATAAAAGGCTTCACGAGTATATGGTAAACCCTTCATCTCTATCAAATACATGGTATCCGCAGACACTGTCCAGTTGGTTGACCACTTTGCCCGCCAGTGACATATATGTGATTGTTGGGTCCCAACGGACCAATAATATATGTTCTCGTCATCACAATTCAGCCGGATGGCAGGGGAATTGCTATTACTATTTCTATATGCTATATTCTGGGTGATACACTCTGAGTCAGTGACCGTTAGGTCACGAACCTCCCTAGATACAAGATTCACCCCATACTGCTTCAGTAGGGGTGCAACCCAACCCTATGTAAAAGCTGTCGAAAAAACGGGTCAATGAATTGAGAGCATAATTTCACAATCTAAGAAGCAACATTTATTCTTTACATATGTCTTATTGATAGCCCGCTACCTTTGAGTTGAAACATATAATATAATATCTAGTTTAATCAGACTTAAAAGTGAAATCAATGGCGTTCTGCGGCCACCATCTTGTCTTTTTGGATTCTCTCCCATTTCACCAAATCTGTGCCGATATAAGTAGCCAGTTGATCATGGAACCACAGTTTCTACTTCATGTTCCATACTAATGCTATTTTCGCCCGTATTTAGACCTCGTTGTCGTTCAGCCGTGTAGTACAAGTACCAGGTGAATTTTTTATCTAGAACCCCCCATGCTACGCTCTGAGATATATTTGGAAACGTTGGCCATCTGCATGCAGGTGTTGTAAAATGAATTATGCGAATATAAATATGTGGAAGGATGCCTATGATCGTATGTTAATTATATATCAATTATATGCCAGCTTCCACCGCTCTGTGCTACAAGGCAGCAGTTAACTAAGTGTCTACTATTGTCTGTAGCGACACCTGCGGCGTTAAGTCTAACTACCTGGGTCGTGCCTTACCTCTCTTGAATTATATATGCATATATATGCATGTTATAATGCATTATATAAATATCCTATTTCGCTGAACATCCGTTCCGGTAATTCACATTGCTGGCGCTTCATCGGGTCCATTTCCTGTATTACTACCGACTGAGTGGCCGAGTTCTGCGCAATTCTCTAGGTTTGTTATATATATATATATATATATATATATATATAGATATATAGTTGTAACGGGATGGTGGGTCAATATAACCTGCCAGCAATTGTATTATTATCAACCCAACTTGCAATGCTTGTTTCTGTTTGATAGATGCTGACAATGTATATATATATATATATATATATATATATATATATGTATATATATATGTAATAGTCTGCACTGACCTCTCAACCAAGTAACCACATAGACAGGTAGCCATGGGTAGTGTGTTGGTATCAGGGAGCCGAGGTGGTGTAATGGGTAGCACACTGCAAACACGGAATGCGAAGAGATGTGGGTTCGAGTCACGCTCTAGGCGCAATATTTCCAATTGTCATCACCCCCCACAACATATACAATGGAACTAATCGATGGCATACACTAGTCGCAGTTTGCGTATAACAATATAGATATAACTGAATACGATAGTATCCTCTTTTTTATATTTGCATAATATATTATAGAACACATATATGTAAGAGTTCAGGGGCCATATGCATGGAGCAGTGTTAGCGAGTGTTAGCGAGTCAAAACGCGTTTAGGGCGGGATTTCTGGTTTAGCGTCAAAAAGTTGCTATGCATGGAGCGGTGTTAGTCAAACACCGCGCGTTTATAGTCGGAGATTCTAACACCAGCAAATAACTGGTTTACATCGGTGTTAGTCATTGTTGATGATGGAGTTGTTTCTATATCGGCGGTACTTTGGAAGGCGTTTGCTGCACAGAAACCGAATATTCCGTGATCGTACCCATCCATTTGATAACTATGATGATCAAGAGATTTACGAGAAGTACCGGTTCAGGCGACAGGACATTCTTTCCATCACAGACTCGGTCGCGCAGCAAATCAATCTGCCGAACCGGTTGGGATCCCTTCCCTCGCTGCTGCAGGTAGGAACAATTATGTTACTTGATGGATTTTACCATTAAAAATGAATTAAAACCATTTCAGCAGTAATAGTAATAGTAATAGTAATAGTAATAGTAGTAGTAGTAGTAGTAGTAGTAGTAGTAGTAGTAGTAGTAGTAGTAGTAGTAGTAGTAGTAGTAGTACTAGTAACAGTAATAGTGATATGTTTGTGGTAGTAGTGGTGCGGATATTTGTGATAGAAGTTGTAATAGAAATGTCTCAGCGTTGTGGGTAATAGTTGGTTGGGCGAGATGTATAGTAATCTATGTGGGTTTTGCTGTATTGTTGTATGTGTGTTTTGCTGTGTGTGTCTAAGTGTGTCTACGTATGTATGTGTGCGTATAGATGGGTGTGAGTCTATACTGTTGATTTCTTTTGTCTAGTATCAGCCGTGGTGTATGAACGTATATGTCAGTGAGAGTGTCAGTATGGGCGTTTTTGTCAAATGTGGGTGACAGTCGTATTCGACGAAAGTAACTCACTGTGTACATATGTCAGTAGGAGTCTGTTGGTCTCTGCCTGTCTGTGCGATCCTATCTAAGCAGAAGAAGTAGTAGTAGTAGTAGTCTGGTAGTTGTAGTAGTTGGAAGAAAAGTAAAACGGGGTAAAGTTTGCTGAAATTTGTGTACGTTAACAACACATTTGTCACGCTGAACCTCGCCGATCACTATACGAATAGAGTTGACCCGCCGGCAACAAGTTCCAGCAGATATGCCAAAATCGAGACATAAACGTACCATCAAAATCACCGCACAGAGGGCATATAAACTGTTTCTGATATGGCAGAAACTATTTATTTTCACATTTAAGTACAAATCGACATAAAAATACCGGCTCCGCAGCCACAATTTGCCAGAATGAGATCTAAATTGCAACCGCTGTTTCCGACGCCGCGGCATCAGCGAGCATATTGAGCACAACAGTGGCTCGCCGGTTACTTGAGGAGGGGATATCCCAAATCTATAAATAGTTTCACGTTTATCTATCACTCACCGTTTAGACCGCCATGCATACCGTTTTGACGCCGCCGATAAACGGTGATAGCTATACGGTGTTAGAGGGATAACACCACACGCCTCTAACACTGCTCCATGCATATGGCCCCAGGTGGACTCCGTCAACTCCGATCCAACAATTTAATTAAAATAACAGATTTTTACATGAGGGTAATTTTACTTCTCACCAATTCTACTTTTTGTTTGCGATTCAGTGATTATCGAGCAATGTACAAAAATATAGGAAGGTAAAAGAAATGAAGCTTTTGAAGGTTTAATTTCGAAGTTTATTTAAATTATTAGATTGGCATTTACTCTTTATATGTATCTGTCTATTTACTATATATATATATATATATATATATATATATATAAGTCAAGTATGTGCTACGGGTCTCAAAATATGTTGAAAATCTATCAAATAGTAAGAGAATAATTAATAAATTGGTAAAATGGCTGGATATGGTTATATAGAGAAGTACAGAACGCCCCCATCACCAGTCATGCTTCCCTTGTGTTCGGCACTTAATCTCCTCTATTTACACATTGCTTCAAAGGACATCTTCTTTCAAGTAATGGATGACGAGTTAAGGAAGAATTCACTGAAAATATCAAATAAGGTCTAAACACCGAGCCGAAGGTAGGCAACTTGAAGTTAATCAAATGGTTGACTCCTACAGATCACTGTCTAACCCTCCCCACCCTAATAACCCCCCTCCCCCCCCTGACCCTCCAACATACATACCCCTCCCCTCCATACAGTAATCCATTCGGCCACAATTGGCCATTGAACCATGGATCCGGAAACAAAATATATGATGTATTTCCCTGAGCTACCACCAAAAGAAGAAAACTAAAATGGGACTGATGAATGTCAGTGAATGGGAGGGGGGGGGTGGTGGGATTGAGGGGGGGGGTGCGTCCGAGGGGTAGTACATAAAGCATCACGTGTGTCAAATGAACGGTCACAGACGTATGGGTGCTCGGCCCATCGGCGGGGCCGGGAAGGGTGGGAGGGGGCCCGGCCGGGAGGGAGTGGGCCCGGTCGGGAGGGAGGGGGCCCGGCCGGGAGTGAACAGGTCCGGGAGTGAGGGAGGGAGGGGGCCCAGCCGGGTGGGAAGGGGACCCGGCCCGGGGGGAGTGGACCCGGCCAATGGGGGGGGGGGGGTGGCAGGATGGGTCCCGGCCGGGGGTGGGGGAGGGTAGGCTGGGTGGCAAGCGCTGACCAGGGCACTGACCGTGGTGTCTTATCAACATTTTAAAGGTCCACAGGTCTAATGATTCAACGTCGTAACGTTGGCAACCCCCGTCCACGCACCTTGATGTGCAATACATCAGAACTCTATCTGGGGAAATTCAACATCATTTCCCTTCCTTGGTTGAGCCCACCAAAGCATGACTCCCGTGCTATGTCAATATCTTGGTAATATACCGGGACCGACTCAAGAGGGCAATTCAACCCCCCCACTCCCACTTACACTTGCGCTTCCACCCCGCCTTCGCCCCGCTTCCGCCCCGCCTTCGCCCTTCGCCCCTGCCCGCCCCGCCCGCTCCGCCCGCTCCGCCCCCGCCCCGCCCCGCCCGCCCCGCCCCGCCCCGCCCCCGCCCGCCCCGCCCCGCCCCGCCCCGCTCCGCCCCGACCCCGACCCCCCCCGCCCCGCCCCGCCCCGCCCCGCCCCGCCCCGCCCCGCCCTGCCCCGCCCGCCCCGCCCACCCCGCCCCGTCCTCCGCCGCCCGCGCCGCCCCGCCCCGCCTCGCCCCCACCCCGCCCCCGCCCCGCCCCGCCCCGCCCCGCCCCGCCCCGACCCGCCCCGCCCCGCCCCGCCCCCGCTCCACCTTCGTCACGCCCCGGCCTGCCCTTCCCGCCCCTTCTGTTTTCTCTTGGTCCCTAACGGACACACCTCCACCTCTCACCACACAGCCTACACCCCCATACACACCCACCCACTACCCACATATTTGCTTCTAAGTCACCCCACCCCACCCACTCGGGCTGTAATCGATTAACGCGACCCGGGCGACTCGGGTCACCCGAGTCGTCAGAATTTCAAATAGAACCCCGTGAGTGGAGTCGGCAAATACACGTGCCATGTGCAAATCGACCCGACCCGATTAACCCACCTCTGGGGTGGCTAGGAGCAATGACGTCACATTTGCGCTGGTACCATCCTGCAGGATAACAGCCACCAGTACCAGTCATACATGTTTTTTTTGTTGGGTAATAACATAGATTGATGAAATGGAAATATAACTAAACTATGCCATCATAAAACAATTTAAATCCTATTTTCCTGTAGATATATCGGTTATAAAACAAAAAAAGGTTTTGGATTAAACCACCATTTTGTTTCCATCCCAAGCATGGATAAGAGTATTCGATTATTCGACCCGAGACTGTAGAATGTGCGCATGCGCCAAAAAGTGGCTGGGGTGCCCCGAGTTAATTAATCAATTACGCCATAGGCGATGAGGCAATTCGCAGCTCATCTCCTTCTAGCGTGTCTGCACCACAGCGCCACCGTCGGCAGGTAGGAGAACTACTGCGCCCAAACCGACATGGTTCTCTAACCATCGCTCCACCAGTACATGTCCTCTCAGAGCACCGTTTAATTTTTGTTTATATCAACCATGACATTGTTGTTTGTTGGTTAGTTGTTGGAGTTTTGCATCCTGGCAACATCTAAGGTCATATTAGGGCGTGTACTAACTTGTGACAGTGCGCACTTATCACACCTTTATATTGCTGCCCCACTGGGCAATCAGGCCGCTGGCACCATGACCCCATATCCCAATCAGTCACATCATCCTGACACTGATCTAACCAGTCCTTGCCCTATGTTATTAATGCCTGGTGTCATGCTCGGAAGTGACAAGTATCAACTTTATAAGTCATTGGTTTGACTCGACCAGGAACCAAACTCCCGGCGTTTCGACATGCGAGGCCCACGCTCGACCGATTCGGCCACTGCCCCCAGTGACATTGCTGTCAGATTTACTGATTTTTTTTTTTTTGGTAAATATGTTTATTCCGCTGAATAAGTCTTTTGTCAGTGCCGAAGCACTGGTCTTCCAGCCATTTTCATTCATTATTTACACAAAAGTATATAGAATAAGTGTACAATACCTGTTGAATAACAATTTGCACCATGTAACACAATGAAATTCTGAAACCCAAATTCCATAACAATATGTACAGTAGTGTCAATAACAGATCAATATTATCAGATCAATGTGAGAACAAAAAAAACAAACCACAAAACAAAAACCACACAACAAAATGGTTTCTCAGAAAAATTCATAACTCTAGCTTACAATTCGTCAGTAGAATCCCCCTGTGTAATTTTAGATGTCACTACCTTTTTGCTAATACTTTGTTATTTGTATGCAAAGTTGGTCGAATTGTTGCCAATAAAAAGATATGGCTGTCTAGTAGTCTACATCCTACCTCTTATGCAAGGAGCCACATAAACAGATACGGATGGATAGGGTGATGCCATCAGGAAGCCTAGGTGGTGTAATGGTTAGCCAACTGGCCCGGAATGCAAGAGATGTGGGATCGATTCCCAGTCTAGGCGCAATATTTCCCATTTTCATTACCCACTGAACAGTTGTAGAACTTCACTGAGTTGTAGAACTACTTAGTGGTTTGACTCGACCAGGTTTCGAACCCATCGATTCCAATCCATGCGTTCGAATGCCACGATCTACCAAAACGGGAGACGGACGCTCAACTCATTCAGCCATCCGGTCTGGTGCAATATCATGTAATAATCTTAAGACATTTTCGTCAAGCCTTCACAACATAAGCGGATGAAGGAACGGACGGTACCAGGGGGGATCCTGGAAAGGGGAAAAGGAAATAAGGTCTAATCCATTTAATCTATAGCCAATTTCAGAGTGATCACATTATTTATGGTAATCAATGAGAAACAATTGCCTCGAATTGTAGCATGGGTACTTAATAGCACATTCACTGCGCAGTGTAATCTGTACTTTCTCCTAAATCATCTCCAATGTATTCGCTGATGGTTGTTGTTGTTGCTGGTTGTTCTTTGCAATCCTAGCAACATCTACGATCATATCAAGAAAGGTACCGACTTGTGACAGTGCACACTCGAGGCCACTTTATAGTGCCGTCCCACTGGGAAATTAAGCCACTGGCACCATGACCCAATATCACACTCAGTCACATTATCCTGACACTGAGTTAACCAGTCCTTGACCTATCGGATTGATGCAGAATGCCAGGGTCGGAAGCGACAAGTATCAATTCTTAAGTCATTGGTTTGACTCGACCGGCAACCAAACTACCGAACTTCCGCACGCGAGGCTCGCGCTCTACCGATTCGGCCATCGCGCCCGGCTCCGCTGATGGAGGCTGCAGTAGGAAACAGGAGCACCATAGATGATGCAATACCTCCCCGCGAAATATTATCCACTAGACAGTTACCATTTTTATAATTGTTATAAAGGGATCTTCAGACCTGCAATTATGGCTCTGCGCGAATCCTTATATTCCCCAAGGGAACTCTGGAGACATACATCAGGGTAGATTTATACCATGGCAGATACAATTATAATGGCAAGTAAAAGCAATTTACCAGTGTGTTATCTGAGGCATACTTATAGATGATAGATTTTAAGTGAAGACGCGTTATCAATGAGGGTAATAAATGGAGAATTGTACCGAAGAAGTGATAAGAATTTGATTGGGTTCATTTTGTGATTCATTTTGTTGCAAGGAGTTTTGGGATGGTATTTTGTGGATGGATCAGAATCATTGTTTTTTCTGGATGCTCCTGCTCTCTGAAGATAATTTGTTCGGGGATATATACAATTCAACCTAAATATATAAAATATATATAATATATATATATGGATAGAGATAAGCCCCTTATCGCCTGTAATAAGCTCTGTAGTGCCTCCTCTCCTATGACCCCCCCACCCCTCCATCCGTGGGGGTGGGGGTATGGGGGTCCGCCATGCACCACTCCACCTCCTAGGCGGGGGCCTGACACTCCACTCACTCGGAAGTTTTCGGACGTGACAGACATGTTTCCACCTTCCCCAGCCTTCGTGGCCCATGCCGCTTTCACACCGGTTTTGTGCCGCTTGCGTGGAACCACACTCTGGCCCGGTAGGCGATGGCTGCACCCACAACACCCAGATGTGCACCCACCCGATCGGCACAGTCCCAAAATTGGATGCAGTTGGTTTCAGAACTATAATCGATTTCAGTGCTCCAAGTGACACATGTGTTATTTTGTTTACGGACCAATGCCCAACAAAATTTGTTTACAAAAGATGCATATATGGCGGTCAGCGAGTGCATGCCACCAGGGGCTCTCCTGGCAGTTCACCAAAGGGGTAACCACCTGCCTAAGGGATAATAGACTCTGCATGGGTCTCAGCTCCAGCCCTTTGTTTTGTGAACAATTTCAGACTTTATTGTGTGTTGTATGGTGCGTAGGGGCCA
This sequence comes from Branchipolynoe longqiensis, assembly GCA_030323885.1. Lineage (NCBI taxonomy): Eukaryota > Metazoa > Annelida > Polychaeta > Phyllodocida > Polynoidae > Branchipolynoe > Branchipolynoe longqiensis. The sequence goes on from CM059189.1 coordinate 87,234,322, forward strand.
TAATAGGGTTACCAACTACCTGGATCATTTTTGTACCCTCACCAACACTTTTATTGAAGATCTCAGCAGGCAGATCTCATGGCGGTTCTGTGTTTCTTAGGTTTTTTTCTCAGCTTCTAAAAGCTTGCCTCTCCCAGTAAAATTGGTAGGTTCTTGGGCATAATGATTAATTCTGAGAAAATGAACCTAAGTCTCCTGCACGATAAATTGGCGAAATTACTGGCGTGTCTATGCAACCTTTACACCAGAAAGTGTGCCACCCGCATCAAGATTGAATGATTGGCGGGATTAGTGTCACACTGCACCAAAGTAGTAAGAGGCGGCCGCACTTTGGGACGCCGCATCTATGACATGTCGGGCTCCACCTGATCCACCTCAAGATCCACCTGAACCAAGAGTTCAAGGTGGACCTGCATTGGTGGCTGGAGTTTGCTTCCACCTTCAATGGATTTGCCACCATCTGCCGCCACCACTCCCAAGCCCTCTCCACCTACACTGATGCCAGTTGCTTCGGCTTTGCAGCCTTCCATGTGGGTGACTGGCTTGTGGGAGATTGGGAGCAGGCACCTCCCCAGGATTCGGGTGCCAACCAGTTTGGCCACCACAGGGACCACCCCTTTGAAGAATGTGGGAACAGCACTGGGGAGCTTGCACTCATTAACACACTGGAGTTCTGGCCCATATTATGTACCATGAAATGCTGGGCTCACAGGTGATGGATCGTAACATTGTTATGGTTACAGATAACACCACAGTAATGCACGCGCTAAGCGCCGGCACATCTAAGAACGGCCAGATTATGCAGTGGCTCTATGATATGTTTTGGCTGGTGGTCAAGTTTAACTTCGACATCTCGCCAGTATACATTAAGAGCAGTGATAACACCATCTGTGACAGCCTTTCCCGCCGAAATGAATGTGATGTGAAGGCACGCCTGGTGGAAGCCATAGGCCCAAGTTATATGTGTTGCAGGCTTATCTTTCGATAAAAACGTCTCCTTCCAGATACACGGGCCCTCGAGGAAGACTGCAACATCCTCCACAAGACTATGTGCAAATTCTAGGCTCTGAAAATATCTCAGCTTTTGCTAATTATATGGCTGCCAGCCTGCCCCATGTGAATCATGGCAGGTCTGCCTTTATATAACATGGCTAGCTAAATCAATGCACTATGCCTCTAATCGTTCATACCTAAGCTCACTCAATTTATATCTTAAAGGATCAAGTGGTCCAGCATTAGATTATGACAATTTTAATATACGTTGTTGTTTAGCAGGGGTGCATCCCCCCTGGGGGACTCACCATGTCAACTGGACCCATGCTACCTATCAGATGCTCCGGGTCACATATCTTTCAAAGCAGCGATCTTAACTTCATTTAGGGGTCTGCTCAGAAAGCACACATTACAAGATCTGATGCATCCTTGCTCCAGGAAGACTTCACCCCCCACCCATGAGGGAAGTCCATAAGGGTTAAGAAATCAAAAATGATCCAATTCACAGAAAGGTCACTAGGCATCCTGATAGCCAGGGTCTCTCACCTGCTTCTGTGTGCGGTCGGGGCAGTGGAGCTCCACTTCTCCCAGCTCCCGGCCAGGCCGCAAGACCAGGCCTTCCACATGCCCAGCCCATCAGCTTAGGTCTCAATCCCGACCTATTCTCAAGCCACTCACTTAGGAGGTGGGGGGGGGGCACCTACCTCTTCCTGGCAGGTAGCTCAATCCAGGAAATCAAGACCCAGGGCGACTGGCCAAGTGACTGTTTACTTCTATCTACGCATTCCCCTGCAGGAACGTATTGCTGACGATCTAAGGGTCGCCACCCATCTAGCCTCGGTGGGCTCCCCTTCCTAGCCCTCACCTTGCCCGGCCGGCCATGGCCACTCATCCACACCTTTCATTCTAGCATGTTATGTAAGAATTATTGGATAATGATAAGCCCCTTATCGCCTGTAATCAGCTCTGTAGTGCCTCCTCTCCTATACCCCCCCCCCCCCCACACCCGGATTGGGGCTTGGGGGGGTCTGGCATCCACCGCTCCACCTCCTGCACTATGCCTCACACTCCACTCACTCGGAAGGTTTTTTTAAATAAAGGAGATGGGGTCTTTTACCGCCAACTCATATCGCACTACTTGTCTTCTCTGTTATACCATAACTTGTCTTTTATGTCATAGGTAGAACATAAGAATTATTATATATATGATGAAGCCTAATATTGTTGTTTTGCTTACTAACAGAATGAGTGCGGCAGAAATGTTGCCTTCATCTCAGAAAGTTCTAAGTTATATGTTGTGTAAGTCTCGTTTTACATACATGTACTACCCCTTCAAATTCATGGGAAACCACTGCATTCACAATTGTATCTTGTTTTGTAAATATATTTATTCTGATGACAGTGTTCTTTTGTCAGCGTCGAGCTAATTGTTGTCGGGCTTTTGTTTATGAGATATTTGAAGTGGAAATTAATTTTGGCCAGCAAAACATAACTCTGATACCATAGGCTTTGGCAGTAACAGATTATATTAAATTGCCTTTGTATTCCCTTCTATATGGCAACAAGTGTTTGATGCGTATATCAGTATATAATGTAGATATGTAGAAACAATTGTAGATAATTGGTTTGGTTTTGAAAAGTTTAGTTTTCATCGGACTATGCAGCATTAAACTTGCAAAAACCGATGCAATCATTACATTAACAAAATCAAAGCATCTAACTAGATTCTATTCAACATATTCTAAATCGATAGTAGTGAACTCATGCATATATCCTTTGGTGAGGAGGCGGACGGTTCCACTTAAAGAATGTGTCCTGGTTTCAACGTGAATAATCTAATTACAATACTAATTGTCTATTGCACTAGCCTTCCAATGGCACGCATAGACAATTTATTTTACATCCTTGCAATCCAGTTAACTCAAAGGTTCATCCATTATCATAAAATGGAGTAGGTTATAATAATTGTGGCGTGCACTTCAAAATAATGGATCCCACAGTCATCAGCAGTGACATGTTCTAGTAAATTGACTTGTATGTGGTAGTCCTTTTAGGCAGCAATGGATATTTAAATGGTTCTTTTTTTGGATTTTAATTTATGTCGTGTTTATGCTGTCCATAGCATGTAAGTTCGGATGATCGAGCTTGTTGTCAATGCTGGGCAGTTATAGTTCTGCGTTTCTTAAAGTTATGTCCTGCAGTTAGTGATCAATGTTAGTGTTTTGGGGTTTTCTTGGGAAGAGTTTTCCACTTTTTGTCCCTACTTAATTCTAGACTAGCCCACTCTATTTACATATTATAGGCTTGTACGTAGTAGGTTGTTTGTCGGGATTTGATGACTTGGCAACATGTAAGGGCATATCAAGATGGACAAACTTGTGACAGTGCGCAGGCATCTCCTTCCAAAGGCTACTTGACGAGACCGGATGGCCGAATGAGTTAAACGTTAGTCTTCCGCATTGGTAGATCATTGGATTCGAACCCATGGGTTCGAACCCTGGCCGAGTCAAACCAATGACTTAAAAATTGATACCTGTTGCTTCCTAGCCAGGTGCTTGACATTTTTACGATAGGGCAAGGACTGGCCAACTCAGTGTCATGATAATGTGACTGAGTGGGATATCAGGTCATGGTGTTGGTTGCCTGGTCTGTTCCTAGGACGGGAAAACTCTAACAACCAACTAAGCAACCTCCCAAAGGCTACCACTGATAATTTCCTGTGCATGCCATGAATTGAAAATAGTCACAATGCATAGAACATCTGATGGTGGCGACGAACATTACGGTTGTTGGACCGTTGCCACAGCACATACAAAAGCTATGGAAATTACTAAGTTTGAAATGCACGTATGTCAGTCAAATTTTGGGATATTTTGAAAAATTCCAAAAGGATTTTGCTGTTAGGCCATTTCAGCTTCAAAGAGAAATACAATTTTTATGTTTGGACCCTTTTGAAAATATTAGGAGGGTACCAAACTAGTCAGTCACTATTAATACACAATATCCACAATGCATGCAACATCTGACGTCAACGGCAAACACTATGGTTGCGGGATCCTGACTACAGCACAGGCGTGGTAATATCGTCTATTATCTGAAGAGAAATGTTTTGAAAGATCATAGTTAACTTTCCATATTCCAAATCGACTTTTGATTCCCACATCACCTCTACTAGTTTCTCGATAAATACCACTTATGTATTATAATAATCTGTATTCAGCCCTGCGTGCTGGGTTATTCAAAATGCACCAATAATCACTAACCGCCGAACATCACATGGCCATGTGATTAGGGTGCACTGTCATTGAACACAGTGGCCTGAATACTAGCGCCTATTTAATATTAAATAAGGTCATGTGGCGTAGAGTGCCATGGTGATGAGTGTCTTTTTTGTTTACGTTGCTGAAGGCTCCAGTTCTAGTGCATATTTAAATTACACCAATCATCGTTGACAATGAATTGTCCAACCTTCTGGTTGGATGCTTGGTTTGTTGTTGGATTTTTATGTCCTGGCAACATCTAGGGTCATATTAGGACTTTTGATAGTGCACAGTATTGGCAACTTTCTAGTGCTTCCCTACTTGGAAAATCATGCTCCTGGCACCATGACCCATTATCCCACTCAGTCACAGTATTCTGAGACCGAGCTAACCAGTCCTGGCCATATCCTATTAATGCCGAGCACCAGGCCAAGAAGCAACAACTATCACTGTTATAAGTCATCGGTTTGACTCGACCCAGAACCAAACTTCTGACATTGCACAAGCGAGGTCCGCACTCTATGGATTCAGCCACCGTGCTTGGGCACCCTTCTGGTGCATCACATTTTAGTCCTTCAATCCACCACACACAAACCCAGTAGATCGTGGACACGCCAATGTTAGCTGCTCACTGTAATAGTCTCTTGTCTGGCAGAAATATAACCAGTAGGTCAGTGACAACTACACAATAGGCACCAACCTTCCATATTCCATGTTAGGGTATACGCATATATCTAGATAAATAAATACAGGATGTATAAGGCAGTATGCTAGTATGATGCGCAGCGAAGGAGGAAGTCAAGGCAGGAAGTGGAAATAAAAAGCACTTTATTATATATAAAGTGGGGGGGGGGGGCAATGTACAATGAGGATATAAGGATATATGCAATGTACAAGAGGGTAATGATATAATAAAGTGAATGATAAAGTGAGGATAATGTCAGTGTCATATTACGGGAAGGGCCCCGAAGAGCCCTCCGCCCTATAAGGTAAGAGCAGAAAGTAAGAGGGTGGGTGGAGAAAATAACCAGGGAGTGCGTCTGGCTGGGGGTGGAGGCGTAGTGGCTGGAGGAGGGAAGGGAGCCGCTTATAAGGCAGAGGAGAGGGGGGGGGGTTATGTAACCCCAACGGTCGGCGGCGGGCAGGAAGCGGGCCCGTGGGGGGGGGGGGGGGGGCACTCCTCCTTCACTGCGAATCAAACGCAATGCAAGCATTACGACCAAAGATACAGACAATAAGAATATAATATGTGAGACTGTACCGGTGGTCCCATCTGCAGCCCTTCTCACCTCCACCAAATGTTGACACGTTTTTTTTTCAAATACATCTTGTATGCACATATTACACATAATATACATTGCTCTACACATATACACCCTTATACATGTACACGTTTACACATGTACACACCATTTACACACGTATGCATATACACACCCACCATTTAGACACAGTCACATGTACACAATGTACACATGTACACATACATACATGTACACACATACACACACCATTCACATGTACACATGTACACATATACGCATACACACATGTACAAGCATACGCATATACACATGTACACACATACACACATACACATATACACATATACACACATGTACACATTCACACATATACACATATATGCATATACACACACATGGACATATGCATATGGCATACACACATATGCACATATATATGTACATATGCATGTACACATACCCACCTACTCATACACATATAAACACATATCCCACATATTATTATATTCACGTTACATATATACCCATGTGCACACGCATACATATATGTGTACAACTATATGTGTATGCAGGTATTGCAGGTGTTGCAATACCTGAGGAAGTTTGACGCCCCTGCCCTGCAGAGGTGTAAAACACTGCCTTGACCAGTGTCAGTTCTTGACAGAACTGACAGCTAAGGGAGCAAACCGTAAACAGAAAACCATGTCACTGTTGCAGCCTTAAGGATGTTTGATGTATGGAACTCCCAACATCTTTCGACCAGCCACTGCAGGGACAAATAGTTTTGCGCCTGTCTGGACATGAAACCTCTATTTGCTCCCCGAGAGAGTGCCGCTGGTGACTTGCAAAAGCCAGCAGCACTTCAACACTTTTGCAGGCGGCTTTAATGAAATGTACAGTGCAGTCAAGTAATGAAAGCCGCCTTTGTCGCATTGCGACCGACAGCATGATGATGATGATGATGATAACAACTAGAAACATATGTTCATAAAACACACATATACACATGTACACATATACATGTACATCCATACACACATATACATATACATACACATATATATATATACACATATACATACACATATACATACACACATATATGTAGGTGTGTTAACCTAATACAGATATTAAGTGGCATGACATCACCACGTTAAACACATTGTGGATGAACTAGCTGGGGTTAACTAAGTCCCTGTACAATGTGAAGGATGGCTCGCATGTCTGTAGACACGCCGCCCTACTCTCAGGTCCAGGTCTCCTGATAGTATTACCCAGAAGGCCCCTGGGTTCATACCCTTAACACACACTCAGAGGATGTCAAGGACGTGATCTCTGATGGTGCAAATGTAATTAGGTCCTGTCCAGGGATATGACGGTGACGTCAATGTCAGTCGTGTCACTTTGTCGCCTGAGGGCCCCGGGATGTACATGGGGAGGGCCGGGAGTGGCTCTCTAGGCTGCTCCACTACTGGGAATATATATATACACAAATACATAGCTATATATGAAGAGTCCAGGTGCAAAACCCCTTTAACGCGAATCCAAAAATAAAGATGTGGTATTCTCTGTGGCAGAGTGGTTAGAGTGTCTGACTTTTTTCTAGGTCGGACTCCTAATATGAAGGTCAGTGGTTCGATTCCCTGTGCCCCCACCTCTGCCACTTTGGATTTCCACCACTGTGTAGAACTTACAGCGTCATCAAAGGCCAGTTGCTCTCATACCATGTCTATGTGGTGTGGGAGGTTAAAAATCCCTTGGGTCGGTAAAAGTGTAGGCTTGGGCTTTCTATCGACAAACTGTCTAATGGTGAAAACAAGTCTATTCAGATAGGCAGTATAGGCATGATAGGCAGTATAAATCTTCAACAACAATAAACAGCAATAAACATTGGAATCAAGCCATCAAACAATTACATTTTTTTCATCCCTATTTGCTTTTCATTGCTCCATTATCATTTCATCAGAAGAAAGTGGAATTAGTGATTATTAAAAATACCTTGAGGAACAGATCTTCTGTTTTAAACACATTTTTTGGATAGGGGTTTATGTGGTTTTGTGCCTGATCTCTTCATATATAGTTATATATATATATATACCGGACGTGGTGGTTGAATAGGTAGAGCGCAGGTTTCTCGTCTGGAAGGTCGAGAGTCGAAGTAGAATATTAAATTCATTATTTTGATTATATTACAAGAGTGGACCATGTCAATGCACTGGTATAATTCAGTTTGTTTGGGCTGTACGTACTAGGAACAACTACGATCATATTCAGGATGGATTTAGTCTTGTGACAGTGCATACTCATGGCAATCTTGTTAGTGGTGCACTACTGGGACACGAGGCCACTGGCAGCATGACCACTGAGGCACATTGTCCTGACACCGAGCCAACCAGTCCTTGTCCTATCCTAATAAGGCAGAGTGACTGTCTAGGAAGCGACAAGTATCAATTTTTAGGTCATCGGTTTGACTCGTTTGGGTTTCAAACCTGTGGGTTCGAATCCCACGATGTACCGAAACGGGAGACTCATTCGGCCATCCCGTCTGATGACCACATGTGTCCGGGAACATGCACCCCGGGATATTTGACTGGTATTTGAAGATTGCCACGAAGGCATTATTCTTTGTTACAGCGAGAGATAGTGCGAGAGAGAGAGAGAGAGAAAGAGATGAGGAGTGGGTGTGGTAGTGGGTGGAGGAGGGTGGGGGAGGATCGGGTGGAGAAGCAGGAGGGGACAGAGGCGAGGAGGAGGAAGCAATGGAGGAGGAGGGGCAGGAGAAGAGGTGGAACCGAGGATAAAGGTGGAACCGAGGGGGAGGAGGGGAGGAGGAGGGGGAGGACCAGGAGGAGGAGTGGAGGGAGGAGAGGAGGAGGAAGGGGAGGAGGAGGAGGAGGGGAGGACGAGGGCGAGGAGGAGCAGGTGGGGGAGGATGAGCAGGAGGAGGGGAGGAGGAAACTGAGGACGAGGAGCAGGGGGAGGGCGAGCTGCAGGAGGAGGGAGGAGGGGAGGAGGAGGGGAAGGAGCAGGAGGAGGGGGAGGAAAAGGAGGAGGGTAGCAGCAGGAGGAGGGGAAGGGGCAGGAGGAGGGGTGGAAGGAAGGATAGGACGAGGACGACGAGCAGGGGGGATGGGGGACAGCAGGAGGAGGGGGAAGAGGGCGAGAAGGAGGAGGTTGGGAGGAGATGGGGAAGGGGGAGGAGGTGATTGGGAGTGGGGGGGGGAGAGGAGGGGAGAGTGGGAGTGGGGGGAGGAGGAGGGGGGAGTGGGAGTGGGGGTGGTAAAGGCGCGCTGTAGAATTTGTCCCTGTCAAGTGTGGAGGTAAAGGGGTGCGATGTAGGTGAAGCGAGGATGATGTGTGGGCTCTGTGGTATGCATCAGGGACTCGCGTTTGTCAGCGACGCGCCAGCCCTTCCTCGAAGCACCCGACAGGAATCCAACGAAAAGGGGGACCGCATACAGCCTCTCACTCCCACCACACACACTCAATCACACCCACGCCCACACTCACATCCACATCCACACCCACACCCACATCCACATCCACATCCATATCCACATGCACACCCACACCCACACCTACACCCAAGCCCACACACACACCCACGTCCATATCCACATCCACATCCACATCCACATCCACATCCACATCCACATCCACACCCACACCAACATCCACATCCACGCCCACACCCACATCCATATACACATCCACGCCCACATCCACATCCACACCCACACCCACATCCATTTCCACGCCCACATCCACACCCACACCCACACCCACACCCACACCTACACCAAAACCCACACCCATACCCACATACCGCACCAATGCCCACATCCACATCCTCACCTACACCCCACACCTACACCCACTCACCGCACCCACATCCAGACCCAGACCCAGACCCACACCCACACCTACACCCAAAACCCAAACACCTCACCCACACCCACACCTACACTCACTCTGACACCCACATGCCACAAAAACGCCCAAATCCACATCCACATTCACACCCACACTCACACCACACCCTCGCTTACACCCACATCCACATCCAAACCCACATCCAAACCCACATCCACACCCACACCCACACTCGCCCACCGCCCTTCCATACACCCCCGCCCCCTGGCGGGGTAAGACTCACCCACAGACCGGCCGAGTCGGCGTCCATCTCCCCCATCTCCGGGGATACGAAAATGCACAGCACATATTTGACACCTTTTCAGTTCATGCATATTTCTGTCATGTTTCAACTCCTGTCGATCGACCTCCAAATCTGAACTTTGGATTCGCATAGCTAATATTTCTACGCTCAACCCCCACTACTACTACTGCCACTATTATTACTACTACTACTACTACTGCTACTACTACTACTACTATTACTGCTACTACTACTACTGCCACTATTACTACTACTACTACTATTACTACTACTACTACAGTTAAAGCGCAATATGTCAGCATGTGGCCTGAAGGACACACCAATAGTCCACTATGCAGGGGGTGAAGGCAGTGTCGCCCCCTGGTGTTTGCACATTATCCATGCTTGAAGATCAAGTGTGATGCGGCCTGTGCCTCTGTAATGACGTGTCCACCCCGCTGCTCCGCCTTCTCCCCCTGCGTCTCCGCTGAACACAAAAATCACTGATTTTCTCTTTCAATCCTTCCGCTAAAAGTAAATAAAGTCTGAACTGCATTAATCCAATACGCATATATAAATAAACGCAGGCAAGTCCGTCCGTGCTTATTATTGTAGTAGTCTGCACTGAACTCTCAGGAAACGAATCACATATATGGGTAGGCATGAGGAGTTTGATGCTGACATCAGAGAGCCTAGGTGTTGTAATGGTTAGCACACTGGCCTAGAATGGAAGAGATGTGGGTTCAATTTGCGTCCTAGGCACAATATTTCCTGTTTTCATCACCCCCATGACACTGGTTGCCATGACCATGATCCTGTACAAGCTACATGCTGGATGGTTGTTGAGCTTACTCTGTGTATGTATGTATGTTAGTGCATTGCCTGTATGTAATTGTGAGCATTAAATGACCATTTAAAAGACTTACAATTCCTGGAGGATGAGTGTAGTTGTTCGCACTGACCTCTCAGGTAAGGAGCCACATAGACAGGTAGGCATGTGTAGTGTGCTGACATCAGAGATCCTAGGTGGTGTACATGATTAGCGTACTGGCCTCGAATATGGGATCGATTCCCGCTCTAGGCACAATATTTCACATTTTCATCACGCCCTGACATTATATTGAATCTTTGGGTGATAAATGCGCGCATACACATACACACACAAACACACACACACATATATTATTCTTTTCTTTTTCTGAATGTCACCTATATATTTTTGGGGCGAGGGCCCCCTGTGATGTGGATAAGAGCACACGCCTACATATCATGTGTGTTCCCCCTCCACCCCCCCTCGTACGTTCCACACGCACCCTGACGATTTGAAAATTTAGTCAACAAAAACCAAAAACAACCGATGCCAGTTAAACGATGGGATATTTGAGCCATCACAGATATATATATATATATAAGTTACCACAGAACACATACACAGATATTTTCTTCAGGTAAATATGTTTATTTTATGTAAACCCCCAAGCGCTGGTCTTCCATTCATTTTTAAATCCAAGATTATTTAAGCAAAAATGGTATACAGAGTACCTATGTATTAATGGCTGTTAAATAGATACAACATTCACCATATAGTAAGTACAATGGATTGCTGCGAGGTATTTAATATAAATATAGGATGTATAATGTATTATGCATATATAAACGGGGCGGAGCTCTAACCTGATAATTATTATTATTTATTATTATTTCTCGATGTATTATGTCCAATCGGTGACTTGCCCTTATTTTCCCCGGTATTGCCTACGTTAGCGCCACCACCGGCCAATTCTGGTGTTGCGGATTCCAAGGGACACCAGTTTGCCAGGGATACTTCCATTCAAATGCATTGTCAACGGCCGTGAGCAAATCTTCATACAGAAAAAATCAAATATCTCTAAAATTACACCACCTAGAAACTAATCGCTTCATACACATCTTTACCATTAAGATTAGATTAAATTTATGAGGTTAGGGTTCTTGATTTCTATTAAGTTTGAATAAAACTAATGTTTTTCACTGCGTATACCGTCCAACTCAAGGCATTGTCAATGGCCGTGAGCAATCTTCATACATAAAATACAGGAAAAGTTAAATATCTATAAAACGACACCACCTAGAAACAAATCGTTTGGTACACATATAGAAAACATCTATACCAAAAACATTATATTAAATTTATAAGGTTAGTGATGATGCTGTTCGATTTTGATGCATGCACAGAAGCAATGTGTCCCTGGCAAACTGGTGTCCCTGGCAAACCGCAACACCGGCTTGTGGGCAGGTAGGGTAGTCACTCTCAACCCTGATTTCGAACTGTATGTATATTTACATATAAATAGGTCTATATATATGAATACGCATACTATTCAAAGTATATCTATATATGGTTGGTTGTTGGAATTTTACGGCCTGGCAACATCTAAGGTCATATCAGGAGAGCTACCGACTTGTAACAGTGCACACATATGGTGAATTCATAGTGCTGCCCTACTGGAAGACCAGACCACCAACACAATGTTCTGATATCCCACCCAAGCATATTATCCTGACACTGAGCCAAGCAGTCCTTGTCCTTTCCTAATAATGCTGAGTGCCTGGCTAGGAAGCCACAAGTATAAATTTGGTAAGTGATTGGTTTGACGCAACCGGGATTTGAACTCCTGACCTTCCACACCATAGTCTTGCGCTCTACCGATTCGGCCACGTTGTCGGGTATATGTGATGTATAAGCATTATACTAGTATAATTAATTGGTAGCTGTCCCTGCTTATTATATTCTAATCTATCGTACTGATCTGTTATTAATTGTTCATGGAGTATGCAACCGGGCCGACTGTGTCGCCCCCTGCCTACAAACACTATAACTTGTCAGGCCGCATTCAGTCCCTCGGTCCGCGGTTTTATGTATACATTCCAATAGACGTGCAATGTGTGAGTGTAGAGTCATGGATGCACGTTTATTCACAGTTAAAGAATTTCATGGATTTGTTTTTGTTGTGCCTCATAAATAAAGTGGGATTGTCTTATTTGATGTGCATTCAGTCTGAATATGATCATAAATTCTGATTTGTTTTTGTTGTGCCTCTGAAATAAAGTGGGATTGTCTTATTTGATATGCATTCAGTCCGAATATAATCGTAAATGTGTGTGTGCTTTCAATCTTTAAATGGGGGGTGTGTTTCTATTGGGTAGCATGCTTCTATTGGGACATATACGGTATATATATATACATATATATATGTAAGTGTACACTATTCAAAGTATATCTATATTATATTTATACGTGTACGCTGTTCAAAGTATGCAATAATTAACCGCCCTCCACTACAAAGATGGCCAACATCCGGTGCCCACTGACGCTGGTTGCTGCGCTACCACATGCCTTGTGAGCCGCTGATGCTGCAGTTGATGAGTTTATATTTGAATGACGTGCTAGAGGTGGCGCACTGCTGGCCTCCACATCAGTTCTGACGCACCGGTGCCCGGTGCCAGAGGGGTCTGTGGGAGTCTGTTCTGTTTGTAGCTAGCACAGTTCAGACCACAGCCTCCCAGCTCTGTATTGACTGGTTGCGTTAGTTCCGCTGTTTGATGCTTACTGGGAAGTCGCACTGCAGCCAGGTCACTCAAGAATTCACCTCTTTTACTTTAAGGTTGCATAGTCCGATGGTTTTGAATGTCTGTCATTTTTGTGAGACAAATATATTAAATTAATGGTTATAATCTGGCTTAGGTTAGTTTGAACTAAATTATATTTAAATGGCTAACTTTTGAGATATTCGAAGTGTGAAGATGTCAGATTAATTATGGCAAGCATGCCAAAACTCTGACACCATAAGATTCTGCAGTAACAGTTTCTATTCGATTGCCTCAGTATTTCCTTCGCTGTGGCAACACATGTTTTTAAAAGGTGCCCTAGTACCTAAGATAGATATGTAGAATTAAATTGAGATAATTGCTTTGGTTTTGAAAATTTGATGTTTCTTCGGACTACAACTTCAAAAATATACTTTTATATTCATCTCAATACACTTTCTCATTAGCACTGATCATAAATTCTGATTTCTCATTAGCACTGAGGCACTGGTCTTTCGGCCGTGCCCAAATTGAATTCAATGTTATTTACTTGCTATCTATCGAATAATGTTTAGTTCTTTTGTTAGTATGTGCCAAACCACTGGTCTTTTAGTCATGCCCCATTATCAAAGTAATACATTCACAATAAAACCTTGCTGCTTGTTTCATTGAGCAATTTTGCTGCCCTCTGATTATGTTTTCATTGGACACCACCGACCGAAGAATCCTGCACATGATTCATTGCACGTTCTCACAAGTCACAAACTGGTGAATGGTAGTTCCTCTTGCATCTGTCAGCAGGTAGTACATTTCAAATCATGTCACCCATCCAAAAGAGGCCGTTTAATTCCTAGATTTAAACGTTTTTTTTTGTCAATTGCACATGTATAAATCTATTTCACTATTCACTACAGAACTATATTCTAGAAATGTAAAAATGTACTATGGTAGAAAACCATTGTATCAAAGTAATATGTTCACGATAAAACCTTCCATGACCAACTTCTGGCTTGTCTCGTTCAGCAATTTGGATGGCCTCTGATTATGTGAGAAAATCGACATGAATCATTTGTTTGCGGGGGGGGGGGGGGGGGGGGGGGGGACCTTCGCTCGATGCTGTCCGATGAGCACAAGTCACATACTGGGGAATGGTGGTTCCTCTTGCAGTTTGGCAGTTAAAGCATTGACACATATGTACAGCAGGTAGTACATTTCAAATCACGCCAACTATCCATCCAAAAGAGGCCATTTAATTCCTAGATTTAAACGAAGTTTTTTCAATTGCACATATATAAATCTATGTCCCTATTCACTGCGGAACTATATTCTCGAGATGTCAAAATGTACTATGGTAGAAAACCACTTGTATCAAAGTAATGTGTTCACAATAAAACCTTCCGTGACCGAATTGCTGCGTCTCTCGTTGAGTAATTTCGCTGCCCTCTGATTATGTGCTCATCGGACACCACCAACCGAAGGATGCCCCACATGATTCATGTCGGTTGCTCAGAAACCGGGGACCGGTTGTTCCTCTCGCAATTTGGCAGTAAAAGCATTGCCGGCGAATCGATTTCGGATCTCCTTCATCATCATTATTATTGACGGAAAATCGTTGAAGCGGACACGGAGACGAATCATTAATTAGGGCGGGCATTGAGGAAATGAGCGACTTCAAAATGTGACGATTCCCTGTGGGTCAGGCGCTCTCCGCTTTCAGATATTACCCTATCCTGGTAGTTTCATCATTGTGGTGTGATACTCTTGCTGGATTTTGCATTATATTAGATGATATATTTATTCTGTTGAATGTGTTCTTTTTTCTACGTTGAAACACTGGTCTTTCAGCCATTTTTCAATTCAGGATTATTTACACAAAAATGGTATACTTTGTTTGTTTGTTGTTGTTTTATGTCCTAGCCTCATGGAATGTCATATGAGGACGGATACCAACTTGTGACCATGTGCACTCATGTCGACTATATAGCGCTGCCCCACTGGGATATCAAGCTGCCAGCACCATGGCCCAATATCCCACTCAGTGACATTATCCGGACACTGAGCACACCAGTCCTTGCCCTATCCTGTTAATGCCCAGTGTCAGGCTGGGAAGTGACAAGTATCACTTTTAAAGCCATTGGTTTGAGTCGACCGAGGCGTGCGCTCTACCGATTAGGCCACGCGCCCAGTCAAAAATGGTTTTAAGAGTATATATCTAGTAATGTGAGCTAATAATAATAATTCCTTTTGAATTACCATAGTATGCCATATGTAAGTCTTGGAATGATTAATAATGTTATCTCGGCAGGCCGAGTTGAGCTAGCTGCTGATGACTTTATCAGACAACAGACACATATATATTGTAACTAACTGTATTATCACATGCCTGGAAGACCAGGGCGATGGCGCTGACAAAATGATTCATTCAATAAATAAACTATGCGTACAACAACAAGTATGAAACGCTATGTCCGTGTTCAGTGCTTACTACTATGACCGCTCCGACCGCATTTTATCGCTGGCTACAGGGTTCTAGCTACTGCTGCTGTGGCTACCCACCACTCCCACTCCAGCCCCCCACCACACAAGCACTTTGACCCCCTACCCCTGACACATTCCATAATGCGCCCAGCTCTGCAAGGATCGCACTCTGATATCTCTTCGTGTCGAACTGTATGAAAGGGGCTTTGGGTATTTGACAACCTAGGTGCGCGGGCCTAGCGTGCGGGAGATCGGGAGTTTGGGAGTTCGGCTCCCGGTCGAGTCAAACCAATGACTGATAACATTGACACTTGCTGCTTCCTAGCCAGGCACTCAGCATTAATAGGATAGGGCAAGGACTTGTTAGCTCAATGTCAGGATAATGTGACTGAGGGAGATATTGGATCACTGATGGTGGTCTGATTTGCCAGTGGGGCAGCACTATAAACTCACCATGAGTACACACTTGTAAAATATTCCGATATATACAGCATAGGGGGGAATGCAAATGTTATATTACTGATCGGTGTACGTGACCAGGTGCTTGCATGTATATATATATATATGTAAGGGCTGGTGGTGCCTGAGTGGGATGTAAATAGACATAGTGGTGCTGGCAGGTCTGGGTGTGCAGACACTCTGCTGGGATAGTGATCACCACACTCAAAGGTCAAGGTTGGTGGTGGCCATGGGGCCATATAGCTTGGTGGTGGTGGGCAGACCACTGGTGGCCATGGGGATCAGAAATGCTGGATCCCTATTGGTAGGGCCAAGAATGCTTGTTTTCCATTGGGGGAAAAGGGTGGGGGTGATACTCTACAATGAACCCATGTAATCATATGAATAATAAACCCAAGGGCTTGACTCTCTCATCTTCTTTACACTTTATACTCTTCCTTTCTCTTCGTCTGTATTGATTTCACTCTAGCCTGCCTACACAACCACAGATTCGAGCTTTAGCCATTTTACACACTGTCACACATCGGTACCCGTCCTGATATGACCTTAGATTTTGCCACGACGTAAAACTCCAACAACCAGCCAACCTAGGGTTACCTATAGGTAAAGGTAAAGCACTGAGCGAAACAGGTATCGACAATGCTAAGAAGCAACAGAACCGTATATATTTTGATATTTCCCTGGATATCCCAACTTACTGAGCCAGGGTCCTGCTAGTGGGCCAGAGGGTGTGGGTGTGTTTGGGCTAGTGGAAGGGGTGAAGGGGGGAGGGAGAGGTTCACTTGCACCATGCAATGTCAGAACCAGTTCCCGCAACCTTAACCTTGGTAGCCATGTATCACCCATCCGCCCCCCTGCCGCACCCAAAAACATCTAACCTCTTCCTCTCAATTTATTCTTGCGCCTCCTACTAGACGGGACGGTTGAATGGGTTGTCTGCCTGTCTCCCGTGTTGGTAGTTCGTGGGATTCGAACCCTGGTGGAGTCGAACCAATAACAACTTAAAAATTGACAATTGACACTTGTCGATTCGTAACCAGGCACTTGGCATTATTAGGATATTGCAAGGACTGGTTGACTCAGTGTCATGATAATGTGACTGAATAGGATATCAGTTCATGGTATTGGTGGCCAATCTCCCAGTCGGGCACCACTATAACATCGCCATCAGTGTACAGTGTCACAAGTCGGTATCCTTCCTGATATGAACTTAGATGCTGCCAGGGCGTAAAACGCCAACAACCAACCCACCAATCTTGCGTCTGCCCACCCCACTCCCTGCCTTCTCCAAGAACCACCTCTCTCCCCGAACACACGAACCAAGCCATGTACCCTGTTCTTGAGGTAGGAACCCCTACACACCCAGTATCTCACTCCTCCCATGCCGCTCTCTTGTAACCAGCACCGCTCCTACTCCCACCCATCCCGCCCCATCCCGCCCATCCCACCCCATCCCGTCACATCCCCGCCTACCTCGCCCCCCTACGCCCACCCCGCCCACCCCGCCCACCCAGCCCACCCCGCCCACGACCGTGTCAGCAGCGGGACGGCTCAATTTGCCGACCGACAGACGGTAGCCATGATTAGTTATGACGTATTGGGTCACGTGGCAGGTCACGTGACTTCGTGTCAACGCGCTGAAAAGCACAGTACCGGAAAGCTATGAATAGAGCGCGGCTCATTCACCATTACTGGTATCGACCTCTTGGTGCTTGTTCATTCAGGGCTATATATATTTATATAATATGTTATATTATAGATTCTACGTTGTATATTATATATTTGATAGAATGTATAAGCTCATATCTTGTTAGCAGAATATATATAATATAATTAATCCAGTGTGTTTGGCGCCAGGGGGACCACCCGTATACAACTCCCCGACAGCTCGGGGAAGGGGGGCAATGCGCCGATTGAGGAAGTAGCAAAGTATATATGTTCAATTAGCATTTATACTCGTATAATGCGTTATGCATCACATACAGGCCATGGTCTTGTTGGAAAGCGCATGAAGGCAGGGAGGATTTGTCCACTGTAATGGGTAGTCAAAGGCTATCTATCCATCTACCCATATATATGCATTTGTCCATCTATCAAGCTATGCATATATCCATATGTCCATCTGTCCATCTATCCGTCAGTCTGTTTAGTGTATGTATCTCCGCCCATCCACCTGTCTGCTTGTCTATTTCTATCTTCCTAAATATATGCACCTCTATATATCCCTATGCATTTCTATATACCTCTATATATCTATATAAATTATGCATACCGATATCTATTTTTATCTTTATATTTATATATGGATAGTGATAAGACGCTATCGTGTGTAATAAGATCTAGAGTGCCCCCCCACCCTTGTGGGTGGGGGGGTCTCGGCATGCACCGCTCACCTCCTGTCGGGGCTTGACACTCCACTCGCTCGGAAGTTTTATATAACTATATATGAATATATATATATATATATGTATATATATATATATATATATACGAGATAGAGGAAGGGGGATCTAGAGATAGAATAAAACAATAATAACCTTTGCTGAAGTTAAATTAAATTAAATTTGTTTCCTCTCCATATTGTCATTGACATAACACTTAACAGGCCTTGCCCGTGATCCTCCCACGTCACATGGTGGGGAGGGGGGGTGGGTGTGTTTGGGTTCCACTAGTTGGAAGGTGCGTGAGTTGGGCCGCCGACTGCGTTGGTCCGCTGGTGTCCGGCGTTGATGTTAGCCAATCAGGGTGGGATCGGCGCCCCCTAGTTGACCCCTGATAATGGGGCCTGCAGCACAATGGGGTGAGAGCGTGTCTGCCCGCCATCCATCCCCGTAGTGCCTGCACGCCGGTTCCAGCGAGTTGAATTACACCCGGCCCCGCCCTGCCCGACCCCGCCCGGTCCTACCCGACCATGCCCTGCCATGTCCGCCCCTACCCGCCCCTACCCGCCCCTGCCCGCCCCTGCCCGCCCCTGCCCGGCCCTGCCCGCCCCTGCCCGGCTCTGCCCGCCCCTGTCAGACCAAGCCCGGCCCTGCCCGCCCATGCCCGGCCCTGCCCGCCCATGCCCGGCCCTACCCGCCCCTACCCGCCCCTGCTCGTCCCTGCCCGCCCATGCCCGCCCCTGCCCTGACTGGCCCAACCGGGCCCCTGCCCTGCTCGGCCCCACCCGGTCCCTGCCCTGCCCGACCCCACCCGGCCCCAGCCCCTGCCCCGCCCCACCCGGCCCTTGCCCTGCCCGGCTCCACCAGGCCCCTGAGCTGCCCGGCCCATCCTTGCCCACCCTGGCCCTGCTCACCGCACGCTGGAACCAGCTCTCCCGGGAGCCGCTGGTTCCGGTTTGACCCGTTATACATAGGTCCAGTCAAATATTTCTATTTAGAAATGTAACCTCAAGTTTATTTGGAATCCTGATGGACGAACAATTGTCGGCCTTGTATCTGAATTCCCGATGCTTTTAAAGTTTCATTTCCGGTCTAGGTTGTGATTGACCTTTTATAATGATAATATTAATAGATGAATACATGCCTTTGTAATTGCTAATATACTTCAACTGAGCTAACTCCACATTGGCATTTGGAACTATCACATTTATGCATTTTTTCTTGGATATCCGGATATGATAATGGTGGGGAATGAGCGTGCGCTCATTTGGGGTCATTGCGGGGCATGCGGGGCGGCGAGGCACGGCACCCACCCCCTCGCCCCCCACTGCCAGGTGGTGGTGGGGGGGGGGGGCCCATAGAGCATGCACACCGATGCTCACACCCTCAGCTGGTCACTCCGCCTCACACATCTGGACTGACCACTACACAATTTTACCCACCAACCCGCACCGCAGACAAATATAAACAATACCAATAAATCATCAATTAATTATATTGTGGGGGCTCGTATTTAAACAATGGTCATGACCATTCCTCTAATTGAGACTTATTAATTAATTAACCATTAATTATTATTATATAATATTCTACATTACTCAACCACTGCTACCGGCTGGTTGACATCTCACCTCGCCTTGCTCACCTGTCGCACCTCATTCATGCCATTCTCATCCCCCACTCTGATCACCACATGACACCGATTCTTTGCAGCTAGTGCACATCCACAAACCAAAAAGCCATTCATGTAATGTCCCTGGGGGCTGCCCGGAATAAAGACATGTTATCCCATCCGTGCCTCCTTGTCCTGTGTGCCATGGCCGCAATGCATTTCTGGAACTGAGGAGTGTAATGCTATTAATAATAATGATCTCCATTTTTGGATTGTCGTGTACCTGCTTTTGCGCCTGAACTCTTCATATATTTGACTTGTATACCGGGTTTGTCAACGGCTATTTGCTTTATACGATACAACTAGAATGTACTCGACTGAGACAATAATATAATGTCTTAATATGTGTGAAATAGAACTTAAATATGTATGGAATACAGCTCATGGGTTGAGGTCATGATTTCAGATAGACCTCAGCCATTGGGTACGCATCATTGGAAATAGCTCCACCAACTAACTATACATAGGGTAAAGATGCACCGCACAGAACACCCTCGTGAAAGCATACTCCTTTAAGCCGAATATCAGGTAAACTGGATAACAAGTGTGTGTCAACCTTTTATGTTTTCCCACACAGGAATATGTTTGTTTGTTGTTGTTTTACGTCCTAGCAATAGCTAAGGTTATATCAGGATGGGTGCCAACTTGTGACAGTGCACACTCATGGCGACTTTATAGTGCTGCCCCACTTAGAGACCTGACCACCAGTGCCATGACCTGATATCCCACCCAGTCAAATTATCCTGACGCTGAACTAACCAGTCCTTCTCCTATCCTAATAATGCATAGCGTGAGGCTAGGAAGTGACAGGTATCAATTTTTAAGTCATTGGTTTGACTCGACCAGCGTTCAAACCCATAAACCCATGGGTTCGGATACCCCGATCTCCCAAAACAGGAGACGGACACAGTAATATTAAATAACTTAATACCGTATATATTGCTATGTTATATATGGTTATATGATGCTTACACTATGTCCTGCCCTGCTCAGCATACCGTGTATATATTTGATATATGAATACAATATTAACCCATACCATCGGATAACTCAAACAATTGGCTAGAACAGACACCTTTCTCCCTGTAGTATTGGCAAAGACTATGTATGACAAGACGCCATTGAGCGCTTTCATGGAGGAATTTCTTAAATAATAATGCAGTGGCAGGATCCCATCACAAGCAAGGTGCACATTAAATGGCAATTATAATACCGAGTCAAACCAATGACTTAAACATTGATATTTGTTGATACCTAACCAGGCCCTCGGCATTACTATGATAGGGAAAGGATTGGTCAATGTTGGGATAATTTGACTGAGTGGAATATCAGGTCATAGTGTTGGTGGCCTGGGCGCCGAATGGGGCAGCACTATCAACTTGCCTTGAGTGCACACTGGCACAAGTCGGATATGACCTTAGATGTTTCCAAGACGTATAACTGCAACAACCAACAACCAGCCAACATACTCTTTAACGTGACACACCATTAGGTTGTGACCATACACGGTGACCGAATGAGTGGAGCACTCACCCGTCCTGATATAACCTTAGGTCATGGGATTCGAACCCACATGGTTCAAATCCGCCGTCGTCAAGGTAACGATTAAAAATATACATATATCGTTACCTAGCAGGATGCTTGGCATTAGTAGTATGGGGCAAGGATCAGGGGCCTGGTCTTCCAGTGGGGCAGTACAACGGAAGAAAATGAATAGAAGAAGCAACGGATGAAAGAGAAGAAGAGAAAGTAAAGAAAGAAGAGCAGAAGAGGAATCAAAGGAAGATACGAGGAAATAAGAAAAGGGAGAAGAACAAGAAGAAAGAGAAGAATAGAAAGAATGGAAAGAAGAAATGGAAGAAGTGAAGTCATAAAATATAGCATATAAGAAGAAAAGGAAGAATGAGAAGAATAGAAAGAAGGAAGAAAAAGAGAAGAAAGACAAAAGAAAAAGTAGGCGATAATAAGTTAATCGAGTATCGTTCACATGCGTGGTTATTTCGTCACTGATGATGATCTCTACTGAATTGCCGGAGATGGGGAGGGGCCGAGAGTGGGGTATATATGTATGTGTGCTGATGTGGAGGACGGCCGGGGGGTGGGGCGGGGGGTGGGGGGCGGGGTGTACACGGCGTGGGGCAAGGAGAGCCGGGCCCGCCTACCATTTGGTCCGTCAAAACCAATGAATAAATGCATGACCACCGTTATAGATAGACAACTCGTGCCGATGCTATGCATCGGATATCCCTCCATGGCCACAGGCAACCCATCGCCCCCCCCCCCCCCCCACAATGCCCCCCCCCCCCCCCTCCCCCCTCGAGCATCACTGGTCACTGGTGCCTATTTCATCGTACCCTCATACGTTTCTTGTGTGTGTTTATCCTTAAATATGGTTGTTGTTTTGTTCGTGTCGGTGCATTTTAGGTGTGATTTATTTATGTGGATGTTTTTGTTGTCTCTTTCGTTTGTGTATGTTCTTTTTTGTGATTTTCTTTGGGTAGGCTATTTTGGTTTCATTTTGTGGGCGGTGGGAGGGTTGTTTGTGTATTTTTTAAGGTGGACGGATAATTTTAATTTATGTGTATCAAATTCATTGATTACCCAAAGGACATTTTAATCATCATAATTCCACTGCTCCTTGCCCTATTCTACTGATGCGGATCCCCTGGCTAGGTAGTTCTCCCGTGTTGGTAGACTGTGGGATCCTGGGTTCGAAACCTGGTCGAGTCAAACCAATGACTTAAACATTGATACTTGTCGCTTCCTAGCCAGGCGCTTGGCATTATTAGGATAGGGCAAGGACTGGTTGGCTCAGTGTCAGGATAATGTGACTGAGTAGGATAGCATGTCATGGTGCTGTGCCATTAATAATATCCATAATAATATCTTTATAGTGCTGCCACAGTGGGGCAGCACTAAACAGTTGCGATGAGCGCGCATTGTCACAAGTCGGTACCCGTCCTGATTTGACCTTAGGTGTTGCTAGCATGTTAAACAACAACAAACAAACAGGTACTGACGAGTGTAAGCTTTGCTTCTAAGTGGTGTTAGTGAGGGTTCTAACGTAATTAGGCAGCTGTGTCTTTCTGACAGAGCCTATCGGGTCTTCATTCCGCACATGAGTGGTGGTGACATGTGGGTTTTTGTTGTTGGTAAAAGAGCTTATTCATCAGAATATACATTTTTTCAGTGGCGAGGCACTGGTCTTCCAGCCGTTTACATTACATTGTAAATAGGTGGATAAGCGGGTACTTAGATAGGTCATATTAGTAGATTGTGAAGGGGGTTAGTGTGTTAGTGGGTTAGCCATAATAAGTTCAGTGTTATGGGTTAAGATGGTGGGAGTAGGGGTGTGGGAGTCAGGGGGCTAGAGTAACTTGTTTCCTGATAGTGTTTGAATCTAACTTACCCTTCTCTCCTAATATTACTCATATTAAAGCTCCAAAGTCCGTTGAAAGCATATACTTTTCTGAGCCAAAACACTTAAAGCTGCATAGCCCGACGAAAACATCACATTTTCAAAACAGAAAAACTTATCTAGATTTATCTAGATACTGGTGCATTTATTAAACATTTGTTGCCACATAGGAGGGAATACTGAGGCAATTTAATAGAATGTGTTGCTGCAGATACCTACAGTGTCAATGGTTTTGCCATGATTACTTCAACCTAAAGTACAATAGGTTATAAGAGATCAACCTAATATATTTATTTCACGAAATGACCGAAACACAAAACCATCGGACTATGCAACTTTAACTAAATTTGATCCTAAATATCCCACTTATTAAACATGTATTGCTACAAAGAAGGAATGCAAAGGCTATTTAATATAATCGGTAATGTCTAAGCCTATCGCACCGAACATTTCCAAGCACTAGGCAAAATTCCCATTGCATGCTTCCACTTCAAATATCTCCAAAGTTGACAATTTAAAATGAAAGTTGCTTCAAATTAAAGTAAAGCGGGTTATAACGACCACTGAATACATTTATCTTCAACATATGGCTGAAAATAACAAAAACATTGGATTATGCAACTTTAATTACGTCAGATCACCATGGTGATAATCACTTAAAGTGACAACAAGGGCCAGAAGGCCAGTCAGATACCAGTATAATTCGATAATTGAAATTGCCTTCTTTTTCTTTGTTGGGGGTGGTGGGGCAGATTATTTTTTCTTAGCCCTTTCTTAGGACATTTCAGGCGTTCTCTGTGGTGGAGTGGTTAGAGTGTCTGACTTTTTTCTATGTCAGAATCCTAATCTGAGGGTCGGCGGTTCGATTCCCCGTGCCCTCAGCTCTGCCAATTTGGATTTCCACCGCTGTGTATAACTTACAGCGTCATCAAAGGCCGGTTTCTCTCGTACCATGTCTATGTGGTGTGGGAGGTTAAAAATCCCTTGGGTTGGTAAAAGTGTAGGCTCGGGCTTTCTATCGACCAGCAGTAGAATGAGGAAGACCAGTCGTCTATGACTGAAATTTCCCCTGCTTAAACAACTAATGGACCAACTTCTGCAGCGATTAAAAGTAAACCCACCAAGATGCAATTTGTTCTGATACGCAACTCGATTAATTGTGAGATTGCGTTGATAGTTAGCGATTGTAACACCAGACACCGAATTAGTTCAGATATAGGACACTATAGCTTAGTTGTTACTAGGTTTCTGTGCGTAGAATATATAATCAAATTGGGATCTAATTACCCGATGTAGTTCAAGCTGTATATTCCGACGTAGCATCAAAGTTTCAAAACCAGAACTCTTATTTAGATTTGATTCTACATATTCAATTTAAGTACTAATGCACTCATTGAGTATGTATTGCCACATAGAAGGCAATACTGAGTCATTTTAATAGAACCTGCTACTGCAGAAGTGTTCTCTGTGGTGGAGTGGTTAGAGTGTCTGACTTTTTTCTAGGTCGGACTCCTAACCTGAAGGTCGGTGGTTCGATTCCCCATGCTCCCATCTCTGCCAATTTGGATTTCCACCACTGTGTATAACTTACAGCGACATCAAAGGCCAGTTGCTCTCCTATGTGGTGTGGGAGGTTAAAAATCCCTTGTGTCGGTAAAAGTGCAGGCTTGGGCTTTCTATCGACAAACTGTCTAATGGTTAAAACAAGCCTATTCAGCCTTATCCATGATAGCCAGTATAAATCTTCAACAACAAGAAGCCTATGGTGTCAGAGTTTCGGCATGCATCCCG
Source organism: Branchipolynoe longqiensis (assembly GCA_030323885.1). NCBI lineage: Eukaryota > Metazoa > Annelida > Polychaeta > Phyllodocida > Polynoidae > Branchipolynoe > Branchipolynoe longqiensis. The sequence continues at coordinate 87,259,762 of CM059189.1, forward strand.
AAAATCATTGTACATGTTTATACTTCAAATATCTCAACAGTTAACCATATAAAACAAAAGTGTCTTCAAACTAAAGTAAAGTAGGCTATACCAATTAGTTTAATATACTTATCTCAGAAAAAATTACAGAAACTCAAAAGCACCGGACTATGCCCCTTTCACTAGATGAGAAATCGCTGCTATAATCTATTGTTCTTGACATGGAATTTCCATAAATATTCCGAATATAGCCATGTCCACAGTGGATTCCTTTTCGAAAACTATGTATGTCTAGCAAGCCATAGAGATAGCTGTGCATTTACACCAATACAAAAGCCCTGTGTGGGCTTAAATATCATTTCATGCACCGTGGTATTTGCAATTGTATTCATAGAAACATATTTCATGGGCAATACACTATGGGTGTGTCTAAGCAAGATTGTTTGAATCAGGGGGGTAAGTCAGAGTAGGAATGGGGTGCGAGATTGGGAGCGGGAACTGGTGGGGTTCGGCGGGGTATGGGGAGGGAGATTTGCATTTTTCTTCATGCAAACACAATCTACACAGTCTATGTGGATACTATTATCGGTTATTCTAAGCAAGGTTCACTGACGTGCAGTGGTGTATTTGGCTAGGGTCGGCGTGGTGAGCTAGGGAGCGGGAAGTGGTGGGGTTGGGCGGGATGGGAGGAGGGGAAGGGTGGGGAGTGGTGTGGTGTGGGTGGAGGATGGGGGGCTAGGGGCGGGGTTGGGTTGGAGGTCTGGGTTGGGGTTGGGGTAGGGGAGGGGTGGGAAAGGGGTGGGGGAGGGGTGGGAGAGGGGTGGAGGGATGGGTGGGGTTCGGGGGGAGAGGTGGGTGGAGGGGTTGGGGTGGGGGTTGGAATCGAGTTGGGTGTAGGGGATTCTGGAATAGGGTGGTATTACCTAAAGCTCACTCAATTTCTCTGAAAACCAGGCATCGTAATTAAACTGCATTATTCATTGGGATACTCCAATACGTCTAAATTCGACCCAGATTTCACAACTCGCTCTATCCACTACACACGGTGCTCTTTTCGGGTTAAAACACATCACCCATTACCTGAGTTATTCAGGAGTTCCCTGTAAACAACTACCACATCCACATCACCCATACCACCCATACTTACCCCAGCGTATGCAACTGCCAAGGCCCAGTGGATAATGTCAAGCTAAACAACTGTCGCTGAAATGATCGGTGTGTTATTGGTGAAACGGGGGCTCTCCTGTGGTCTTATTCCCTTCCGTTCCGTCACCGAGCGCGGTGGCCGAATCGGGAGAACGCAGACCTCCCTTGCGGAAGGTTGGAAGTTCAATTCCCGGTCTACTCAAACCAACGACTTACAAAGTTGATACTTGTCGCTTCCTAGCCGGGTGCTCAACATTATTAGGATGGGCAAGGACTGGTTGGCTTGGTGTCAGGATAATGTGATTAAGTGGGATATCAGGTCATGGTGGCAGCGGCCTGGTAAACCGGTGTGGCAGCACTATCAAGTCAGCGTAAGTGCACACTGTCACCCCTCCTGATATGATCTTAGATGTTGGTATGACATAAAATAATAACATTTTAAAAAAACAGTGTCAAACTGACGTACACTTTTCAGGGTTGCTTTGCATCAACACTGGATCACGTGATTCCTTAAAAAGAACAAAAGGCCAAAAGTGTACTTTTGTACTAGAAATTGAATTACCATTCCTGCGAGTCTTATTTATAACTATGTGGAGATTTGGGGCTGGCTTTCCTAGTCCCGTCCTAATATGACACTTATATGTTACCATGACGTAAAACCAACCAAGCTAGTCTAGGGGTAGTGTCTCCGTCCTCTTACCCGTCATCCCCCGCGCGCTCACGTGACTGGGACGCTGTGAGGTGTGTATGTAGCCTGTCCCCTCACCAGCGTGTCCTTAATTCTGGTTAATCCAGTTAGGCTGAGTTAAACCCCATACAATCTGGGACAGACGGAGCTCTATTGGAGAAAAGCTTACTAGCGGCGGTAATTAATATGCAGGATCTATATCAATGCCTACAACTTTGATTAACATGGAGTCATTAATTGATTACAAGCACCGCTCTGACGACGCAATAGGGTTTATGGCCAGTAGTGATAATTGATCTATATTAAATGGGATCTCTTCTGTCTCATAAAATTGATGAGGTTGTGTTAATATATCTATACATAAGTGGTATTTCAAGGGATGTCCGGTCATTCCACCGGTCCTGATTTGACTTTAGATGTTGCCAGGACGTAAAACTCTAGCAAACAACCAACCATCCACTCTTTCTCTAAATTATGATATATTCTGACATATTAATCTATCATGCGAAATAATAACATATATATATGTGCAAACCCTATATCACAAGCCACCTATCAATTCTTTATCATTACTGTGTGTTGTGATTTACAAATTGCTGTCATTTGCCACAAGTTTAACCACTTCAAAATGGCACTGATCTTCTGGCGGTGCTTAACTTTAGTCATTTACACTATTTGATTACTCATCAGTTTCTTTTTGATATAGACCTACCGTTGATGTGCGAGACCAGACGGGATGGCCGAATGAGTTCAAGCATCCTTCTCCCGTGTTGGTAGACCATGGGATCGTGTGTTCGAACCCTGGTCGAGTCAAACCAATTGCCTTAAAATTGATAGTTGTTGCTTCCTTGCCAGGTGCTCGGCATTATTAGGGCAGGGCAAGGACTGGTTGGCTCTGTGTCACGATAATATGACTGAGTGGGATATCAGGTCATGGTGCTTGCGGCCTGGCCTCCCAGTGGGGCAGCACTATGAAATCGCCATGAGTGCGCACTGTCACAAGTCGGTCATCATCATCATGCTTTCGGTCGCGATGCGACAAAGACTGCTTTCATTAATTGACTGCCACTTGTGCAGTTGTACATTTCATGAAAGCTGCCTGCAAAAGTGTTGAAGTGCTGCTGGCTTTTGCAAGTTACCAGCGGCACTCTCTCCGGGAGCAAATATAGGTTTCACACCGGCAAGACCATGTCAGGACAGGCGCAAAACTATTTTTCACTGCAGTGGCTGGTCGGGAGATGTTGGGAGTTCCATACAACCACCCTTAATACTGCCACAGTGACATGGTTTTCTGTTTAGGGTTTGCTCCCTTAGCCTTCGGTTCTGTCAAGAACCTATACCACAAGGCAGTGGTTTACAACTTTGCAGGGCAGGGGCGTCAAACTCCCTGAGGTATTGTTATACCTGCAATACCTGCATACCATACCCATCCTGATATGACCTTAGATGCTTCTAGGACGTAAAACAACAACAAACAACAGGAACAACTTATGTGCTATTTATGGCTCTATGCATTGCCATATAACTCACCCAACATTACTGACCCTGCCTCCCTGTAACCAATCACTATCCAAATGCAATACAACCCTCATAAACTACCTGAATTGTGGCACAGCATTCGCTGTCGGATTACTTATTGAAACATCCCATTGTAGAGGTAGGGAAGGATCTGAGAACTAATGCACTGTATTATAATGAGGGCAATTTGGCATCTGTGAACATAATAACTGGTATTTGCCCAATAATGCTTAATGGATTGCAACCTTTTATATTTTGTGTAAAAGCAATGATCTAACAATAATGTGACATACACTATGCTGAACGCGCCTTGAATATGGCCTTTGCTGCTGACACGTCAGAAACCAACAACCAATCAGTCAAATCAATATGTGAAGTAATACGCTCTATACGAATAGGAAGATCTGTCAATTGCCAACAAGCCCTTTAGAAGTCTGTCACCCTAGATCTTCCATATAAATGTGTTCAGTCGAACTATAATCAAGGGTAGTCATTCTTTTCTGCGGTGTGAGCGATCTCGGATCTGGCTTCTTCATTTCAGTCATTCTTACTTTATTTCTTTCTTTATTCTCTAAAATGAGCCCGCTGAGAGCAATTACCTCGTGGCTAATATGGCTCACACAAAAAAAACGCATATTAGTGCTTTACTCAGATATATTATCCCAGCACCTTTTCATCATTAACACTTTTTGTTCCTTCCTACATACCAAATGACTGGAGCATGCTGGGAATGGGATAATATACCACCACTGCTACTCCACTATTGTGGTGGTTATCTAGGGAAGGCGGGGTGGGGAGGTGGGGACAGGGGTAGAGGTGAGATGGGAGGGGACACCCCCACTCCGACTCTATTATTCTAGTGGATAGATGGTGAAGGTGGGGCTCAGGTAGAAGTGTGCAAGTGTCTCATGGATTCTGCTGATACAACTTGCTATAATTGCACCATGTGACCATGGGCAAAACCCCGACATGACTCCTTGGTGGTGTTTCAATGACAAATAAACACCAAAGAAAGTGGTCTTATCATTTTTAACCTCTCTTTTCCAAATTGCTGACCAGTTTATTTTTCGTTTTCTTTTTGTTAAATATTGTTGTAGAAGGCAATTTTGCATTGTGTTATTTAAAGCTGCATACCCCGATGAAAACATCACATTTTGAAAAACGAAACAATTATCTAGATCTGATTATATGAGTTACTTATATGTATCTGACTTAGATCCTGGTGCACTTATAAAGCATTTGGTGCTATATAGAAGGGAATGCTGAGCCAATTTAATGGAGCCTGTTACTGCAGAAGCCTATGGTCTTAGAGTGTTGGCATACTTGCCAACATTAATTTGACCTGTTTACTATCTCAAAAATTAGCCATTTCAAATAAAAGTCACTCCAAACTAAAGTAAGGTAGATTATGACAATCAATTCAATGTATTTATTTCAGAAAAAGGACTGAAACTCAAAACCATCGGACTATGCAACGTTAAATAATGCATATGGCTGCCTCTCTATATTAGTATTATAACATTTATGTACATTGCCACCTATGAGCAATAAGCGAATGAGACAGAATCTATTTATTATATATTGCTAGGCAGACAAATCCATGTAACACAGATGCTGGTCTAGGAAGGTAAGTTACATGAGGAAGAGCTTGTCCTCATTGACACCCAACCAGTGGTCCACAATTAGTTCATCAAAGGCTCTGGTATGTGCTGTCCTTCTCTGTGGGAAAGTGCATATAAAACACCCCTTGGTGCTTATCAAAAAGAGTAGCCTATGTGGCAGCAGCGGGTTTCCTCCAAATAAATATACATGTCAGTTGACCATATGTTTGATGTCCACTAACCAATTATAAAATCAATGTGCTCTAGAGGCGTTGTTAAATCAAACAATCTTTACTTTACTTTGTTTTGCTCATCGATACCTGTCAATCAGTCAAGTGATGCAAACTGCTTGTCTATTTAGCTATCTTTTTAAATGTCTGGCACATATCGGACAGGGATAGTTAATTAATGGCACTTTGGGAGTGCCGCTCTTAGAACAGCAGCCTTCCCTAGTAATTATTTATGGCCCATCCATCGTGTGATGGTCTCAGTGGTCAAGCTGTCACTATTAGTGTCTTTCAGTCGTTACTGGTGTAGAGTAGGGCATATTACAGACTTGGAAGGCAGTGCAAAATTGAATATCAAAATAAATTTGAACGTCTATGAGTATGGATTATAATTTATTTATGTCCATCATTTCCTTCTCCACTTCACAACACATTAAGCTGGCACCTACGGGCATTACTAGAAACTCCTTGTTTTCCTCCACAATTACCTTTTGCCCGGCAATGCTTCAATGCTCCCTTATTGCGCTATCAGTGCAAATGGAGATAAATGTACAACTCATACCGACCTAGTTACCAGTCCCGAATCATTGTGGCGTTAGAACCTACCCCAATAAAACCCTCAGCCCCTGTGAATGACCTAAATGCCGACACTAATTTCAAGACAAAAGACCACCCTTGTGCTTCTGAATATAGGTATATTCTGCTGAATACAAATGTGGATCCCCCAACTGTAAACAAGAAAAGGGCAAGGGCGGGGTGGGGGCGTGGTGGGGGCGAGATAGGGGCGCGGGTGGGGCGCGTCTGGGGCGGAGGCGGGGGCTGGGGCGGTCCTGGGGTTTGGGCCGCGGGTGGCGGAGGAGGGGGGGTGCAGGGTCTTACGTGCATGGCAGAGTAGCGCGTCTGTGACAAAAAAGGTGATAACACAGAAAAAGGCTGAGCACGGTATCTGCAGAAAGCAGTGGTCTGTGCATACATATATCACCAGGCAGCGCCTGATATCAGTCGAATGATGTATCTGTTGTACCGGCATGCAAAGCCCCCACCTACCCCCCACCCCACCCCCACCACTCACCATTACCATCACCATCACTCATTACCACCCAGCCCCACAACCCAGCACCAGTCACCAGCACCATCAGCACCAGCAGTACCACCATCACCCACAACCACAACCTTCACTACCAACACCACCACCACCTTCACCACCACCACCTTCACCACCACAACCCACCACCACCACCCACCACCACCACCACCCACCACCACCACAACCTTCACTTCCACCACCACCACCACCAGCCCCCCCCCCCCCCCCCCCCCCACCACCACAACCCACCACCATCACCACCAACCACCACAACCTTCACTACCACCACCATCACCACCCACCACCACCACCACCACCACCTTCACTCCACCCACCACACCATCACCCACCAGCCAGCCCCACACAACCAACCACACCCACCACCACCACCTTCACCACCACCACCTTCACCACCACCACCACCTTCACCACCACCACCCACCACAACCTTCACTACCAACACCACCACCTTCACCACCACCACCACCACCACCAGCCCCACATACCACTACCACCACCACCCACCACCACCACCACAACCATCACTCCACCACACACCACCCACCACCACCACCACCACCACCAGCCCCACATACCACTACCACCACCACCCACCACCACCACCACAACCTTCACTACCAACACCACCACCACCACCCACCACCACCACCCACCACCACGACCACAACCTTCACTACCAACACCACCACCACCACCACACCACCACCCGGCGGAGCGCTGCTTCCAGTTTCCTCTTCTTTTTGTTCTTTTGTTCTTTTTTTGTTCTTCTTTTGTTCTTCTTTTGTTCTTCTTTTTTAGTCTCTCTCTCTGTGTGTGTGTGTGTGTGTGTGTAATGTTGAGTACATGGCATATGTGGCGATAAGGAGAATTCCGACCACGCATTAGACACCCACCCCCTGGGAGCGTTCATTACCAAGAAACCTGTAGACCCAAGGTGCCAGCCACTTCACTAACACAAAACACTTAGCTTTAAAACAAAATAGCTGAGTTGCCAAGCAGATGCACAATCAGATGAGTGGCGCAATTATGTTTGTTGTTGTTTTACATCCTAGCAACATCTAAGGTAATATAAGCACGGGTCCTGACTTGTGACATTGCGCACTCATTGTGATTTTATAGTGCTGCCCCCGCTGGGAAATCATGCTGCAAGCACCGTGATCCCATATTCCAGTCAGCTAACCAGTCCTTGCGCTATCCTATTAATGCCAAGGAAGTGACAAGTATCTATCTTAAAGTCATTGGTATGACTCGATCAGGAACCAAACTCCCGATCTTCCGCACGCGAGGCCCTCGCAATACCGATTAGGCCAACGCGCCCGGTCGAGGCGGAATTAAAGCTACATAGGTCCAATGGAATTATCAAATTTCCCAAGCCAATTCACTTAGTCAAATTTGATGCAACATATCCAGGTTAGATATTGATGAACTTACTAAGCACATACGACTATCATACTAGTGAGTTTAACACAATCTGCTACTGATTAACACTGTGGTGTCAGAATATTGATGGGGGTACCAACATAAATGTGTTATGTTATCACCTCAAATTTATCCAAAGTCAAACATGTCTACTTCTAACAAAAGTAAGCTTGATTATAATTGTTTGTTTGTTCGTTGTTGTTTTACATCCTCACAATATCTAAGGTCATATCAGGATGGGTAGCGACTTGTGACAGTGCACAGTCATGGTCACGTTATAGTGCTGCCCCACTGGAAGACCAGGCTGCCAGCACCATGACCTGATATCCCACTCAGTCACATTATCCTTACACTGAGCCAACCAGTCCTTGACCTATCCTAAGAATGCTGAGCGCCAGGCAAGGAAGCGACAAGTATCAATTTTTAAGTCATTGGTTTGACTAGACCCGGTTTCACACCCACGACCCCACGATCTTCCAACACGGGAGACGGACGCTCTAACTCATTCGGCCATCCCGTCTGGTCAAGGTTGATTATAACAATCAATTTAATATTATATTTAGCTATGTACTAAAAGGTAGACAATCAAACTATGCAACAATCGGACTATGCAACATTACTCAAGTATACCAGTGCCTAAGCTGGATATGGAAGTTCAAATCTAGAAATTTAGAAATATCTGCTATTTACTGTTTTATGGTAATACAATCATTTTATATTTATGTCCGGTGTATATATATATGCTGTATAACAATTATACGAGTATAATAACCCAGAATATCCCTCCTCTCCCTCATCACTCACTCAGCTCCATGGACTGTGGGAGTCTCTCATAGTCATCTACTGCTCCAGCCTCCCCACCTCAGCTCCGATGGTGGTGCCACCACCCCTTCACACTGTAACCAACACTCACTGTACCGCTGAAAAATAATGGTCGGCTACAGTTCAAAATAGAGGAAAACTAAAAATGTGGGTTGAGATGTATATATTCTCCGGCATAGGGAATATGAGGTCCTAGGCTATAAACAAAGAAATCCTTGGTGCGAATGAACATATGCAGGCATCCGTTAGGGACGAGGGAGGCCGGTGGGGGCGCTACCGGTTGGAATCATTGTAGACAGGATGCACATAGTAAGAAATGAGTAGATGTAATAACAACAATAATAATAACAATGAAATTACTTTCTGCGTTTTTATAGTCGCATAATATTTATACATTGCGTATTTACTGAAGTCCTTTGTGAGTCTATTGCAGGCTAGCTTTCTATGGCTGCAGGTAGTACTGTATAATGTGGCGCCATCTGTGGCGGTTTTGCCAGTTAACTCCGGCTCTGGTGGGTCTTTACTCACAGCTCAAAAAGTATTCTGGAGGCATTTATAATCTAGTAGTAACTATTCTTTCATCTAGTGACAATTCTGTATATAAAGAACAGTATGGCCGTTGAGTTAACAAATAATAATGTTCCCTACCTCGTCTGGGATGCGATATTACTAGACTAGGGCTAAGAGCAGTGGAACTAGGAAACAAACTAATTGTTTGCCATTTTGATTGTACCCTCCTTAAGCTTAAGATTCCAATGCGACAACAGAAATGGAAAAGGCATGTAACTGCACGGTGGTACTTCTATATGTCCGGATGCGAATGTGAATGTGAATGCAAATGCGAATGTGAATACGAATGCGGCAAAGTGGATCATTAATTGGACTGATCAGGGCGATTGCGAATGCGAATGCGAATGCGAATGCGAATGCGAATGCGAATGTGAATGCGAATTCGAATGCGAATGCGAATGCGAATGCGAATGGCATGCTGAATCCTGCGTATATGGAATCTTAGCTTTAATCAGTGAATGTACTGTGGCGGGGGTGATGAAACTGGGAAATATTATGCCTAGAGCGGGAATCGAACCCACATCTATTTCATTCCGGGCCAGTGTGCTAACCCTTACACTAGCTAGGCTCGCTGATGTTACCACACTAACCACACCTACTTATCTATGTGGCTCCTTGCCTGAGAAGTGAAGGGAGACTCCAACACTTGTCCCCGTGGAATTGTACATCTTTTAAATGGTCATTCAATGCATACAATTACATACATACAGGCAATGCGCTTAAACATACATACACAGGGTAAGTTTAACAACTATACAGTATGTAGCTTGTACATGATCTTGGTCATGGCAACCAGTGTCATGGGTGTGATGAGAATGGGATGTCAGTCACCACGTAAAATATTCTGATAAAACGCATTGGTGGGGGAATGCAAATGGTCTATAATGGTAAATGGTATATAGTGCCAGGTGCATGAATATATTTATGTAGTTGCTGGTAATAGATTACTCATGGTCAATAGTCCTTATGTATTAGGTAGATAGTGTGAAAGAGGCACTAGAGATAGTGTGTAAGGGGCACTTGGAGCTCTTCTCACTACCCCGTACCCCCTCTGTTAGTCACGGATCACCACACACTCAGTTCAAGCAGGTTGTGGCCAAGCAGCCACACCGCATGGTGGTGTGGGCAGATCATGGTAGCCATGGTGACACAGGAATGCCTGATGTTCATTGGTGGAACTGTAAATGCTTGATTCTCATTGGAGAACACGGTCAGGTGGTATGCCATACCAGATCCATGTACCACTATATAATAATAAACCTGATGGCATTGTCTGTATTGATTTCATTATAGCCTGACTACACAAACCACAGATTCCAGCTGAGGACTTTACAACCGCACAACCCATGCCTACCTGTCAATGTGGCGACTTGCCAGAGCTGTCAGCGCAGACTACTACAGTACCAACCAAACACAACTAAAACTCAGTTGTAACTAGATCTAAGTACCTCGCAGTGCTATTTCCATCTTATTAACAATCCGCTGGTTGTCATCCGGTATATTTCTTTAGTTAAACAATACATCACGATAACATCCGGTGCTTTAAAAAGAAACCATCCTTTTCCTTAGAGGCATTTTCCATCATCGACTTTCACTTTTTAATTGGGGTCCTGTTCTTAGAATTGTTTTTAGTCTCCCATAATTAACCAATGAGTAACATCAAGACCCGTTGATGGCGCGCGTAATTCACATTCACAAATGCCTTTCCATCACCAGTGTTTAGGTTTTATTGGGTTTCCTGTTGCAATTTGTTTATTAACCAATTGGCTCCTGTGGCCAAATTGGAACATTCCTGGGTTTGTTTGTATGTTGTTGCCTTACGTCCTAGCAACATCTAACGTCATATCACGACGGCTACCGACTTGTGACAGTGTGCGCTGATGGCGACTTTATAGTGCTGCCCCACTGGGACACCGGGCCGCCAGCACCATGACCTGGTATCCCACTCAGTCACATTATCTTGACACATTATCCGACCAGTCGTTGCCATATCCTAATAATGCTGAGGGCCTGGTTAGGAAGCGACAAGTATCAATATTTAAGTCATTGGTTTGACTCGACCAGGATTCGAACCCACACACTCATGGGTTCAGATCTCCCTATCTCCCAAAACAGGAGACGGACGCTCTACTCATTCGGGCACCCCGTCTTGTTACATTTCTGGGAGGTTCATTGCATGTGTACATTGTTGCTATAGTAACCATAGTAATTAATTTAATTTCCCTCAGAAAGTATAATTATCCAGATCGGATATCGAAGTGAGTAGAACACCCACTTTCCGTGTGGTACGATGGTGTATTCGAACCTAGAGATCGAACCCACGCTGAGTCAAACCAATCACTTACACCACATAGGGTGGCCGCTGATATTTCTAGACACGAAAAAGGGGAAGTGGAATGAGGACGACTAATTATCCGCTATTGAAATATGCCTCCCCCCTAATTACTCAGCGAATCTAAGCAACAAAAATACTCTAAATATTTTCATTCGGAAGAAAGAGGATCTTATTTTTAATTAAAGCTGCTAAAATAAGCCTCAAATTTTCAAAACCAAAACACTCACCTAGATTTGATTATACTTGTGTAACTTAGACAATGGTGCACTTTTGTTTGTGGTTGAAGATTTATACTGCCTATCATGGATAAGTCTGAATAGACTTGTTTTCACCATTAGACAATTTGTCGATAGAAAGCTCGAACCTACACTTTTACCGACCCAAGGGATTTTTAACCTCCCATACCACATAGACATCGTACGAGAGCAACTGTCCTTTGATGACGCTGTAAGTTCTACACAGCGGTGGAAATCTAAAGTGGTAGAGGTGGGGCCATGGGGAATCAAACCACTGACTTTCAGATTAGGAGTCCAACCTAGAAAAAAGTCAGACACTCTAACCACTCCGCTACAGAGAACACCACTTATTAAGCATTTGTTGCCACATAGAAGGGCATCCTGAGTCAATTTGACATTTGAAAGTATTACTGCATAAACCTATGGTGTCAGAGCTTTGGCAAGATCGCCACCAGTTAATTTACATGTTTGCACTTCAAATATCTCAAACTTTAGCCATTTACAATAAAAATAAGTTCAAACTTATTTATTTCAGAAAAATGATAGCAACTGAAACCTATCGGACTATGTAACTTACGTTTCCAATGCAATGATATTCATATTTTCAAATTAGCATTTTCTCCTTGTGCCATTGAGTTAAATTTGTCAGTGTCATTCTGTCCAGGAACTTCATCGGGAGATTGGCCGAATGGGTCGAGAGCAGGCCTCGCATGCGGGAGATTGGGAGTTTGGTTCCTGGTCGAGTCCAACCAATGACTTATCAAATTTATACTTGTTGCTTCCTAGTCTGGTGCTTGACATTAATACGAGAGGGCAAGGACTGGTTAGCTCATTGTAAGGATAGTGTGCCTGAGTGGGATATTTGATCATGGTGGCAGCAGCCTGAATTTCCGAGTGGGACCGCACTATAAAATCACCATGAATGCGCACAGTCACAAGTCAGTACCCATCCTGATATGACCTTAGATGTTGCCAGGACGTAAAACTCCAACAACCAATCAATCGGGAGATTGCCGGGAACGCTGCAGGGGTCAGTGCCGGTGCACTGCCGATCGCCTGCTGACAATTAAACGCCAGAACGCTATATATAGCCCCCCCCCCCCTGCCGCCCCGCCTACCTCCCAACACCGCGCCCCGCCAGGTCTATTCTCCTAGCGCCCCCCGGCCGGACCATGCCTCATTGGCCCCCTGATGAATGCGTCTATGAAGATGGACACGACCGTTATTACTGGGGATATTGGCGCTTACATGTTACCGCCAAGCCACGCTTCACCACCAAACCTCCTGGCTTCCTCTACCCCTAGCATAACACTCACTAGCTTCCCCAGCCTCCCCTGGGCTGGCTCTCCTAGCCTTCCCTTCCCAGCTCTCCTAGTATCCCCTACCTGACTATCCTAACCTCCCCTCCCCATCTATCATAGTCTCCTCTCCCCCGGCTCTCCTAGCATCCCACCCCCGGCGATCCTGGCACCCTCTCCCCGGTTCTCTTAATGTCCCCTTCCCGGCTCTCCCATCATACCCTCCCCGCCTCTCTTAGCCTACCCTCTGCGGCTCTCCTGGTCCCCTCCCCGACCCTTCTAGTCTCCTGTTGGCTACCCCGGCTGCCCTAGCCTCTCAGTCTGGGCTGACCCTGCTCCGCCCGGTTGCCTTGGCCTTCGCCCCGGGCTCTCCCCTGGCTTCCCCTGCTCCCTCAGATATCCCCCAGAACCCTCCATCGTACCCCCGCTCCTCCAACGCCCACAGTTCCCCCCGCTCGCCCTCACCCCCAGTTCCACCAGCCTCCTCTCGGCTAAGCTGCCCTCCCCCGGCTCTTCCAAACTTCCCCCACCTCCCGGTAATTTCCCCAATCTCCTCCGAACTCCCCCGCCGCCCTTCCCCAGTCCCATTCCCCCCAACCCCCCCCCCCCCCCCTGTACCGAGTTCCCCCGCGTACCATCCAGGCTACCCTCATCCACCGCAAATCCCCCTCACCACCTCGGCACAGTCACGCCAGCGATTTCAGCGTCACCATGCTGTACTCCAGGGATATATTTTAATTGTTTTCGCCAACTGACAGAAAGGCTATTGTGTTGCATTTACCATTGTGCCTTCACGATGTTTAGCGACGATCAGGAATTCGGTAGAGTGGTGGGTAGTCGGTGTTGAATGTAATGCAGACATATTGATGTGCTTACTATCCAGACCTGTGCTTAATAGTTAAATGCAACATATGGTTATATGATGCGAGTATCCCTGAGTCCAATCCTAAGTACACCATCGTGTTAGTTAGCCAGCACAAAATCTCAGAATAATGTGACTGAGTGGCATATCAGATCGTGACGCTGGCTGCCTGGTCTCCCAGTCGGACAACACTATAAAGTCGCCATGAGTGCGCACTGTCGCAAGTCGGTACCCGTCCTGATATGACCTGACCTTAGATATTGCCAGGACGTGAAACTCCAACAACCAACCAACCAGTCAACCAGCATTCTCCGCATCTGTACCAATGGTATGTGGATGCGAATTTGTAGTAATACACACCTGATAAAGTTGTCGCTGATAGCCTCATTACATGACTGTGATCATACGACAAAGCCAGAGATTCAGCACTGATAATGTAGGAAGGGGATATATGAGAGGCTGGTGTGGGTGGTGGAGGTGGGGGTGATTGTGGGTGGGTGGGAGCCTAGGCTGTCCCAATGCGATAGACCAGCGGTTCATTGCACCAGTTTAGTGTTGGCTGATTCTCGCCTCACGCCCCCATCAATGCGCTACCGGCGCCATAAAACTGTCCCAATAAAATCCCATAAAAGGAACTCTCCTCCCAATTGCCATTCTTGAACTTTTGCGCGGGAAACCAACCGAAACGCAGATCCGGGCGTCCCCAAACGTCACTCGCAGTTAATCAGTATCAACAACTTGAGCGACTTAATTAAGTGATTAATTTAATTAAATTTAATTAATTACTTAAATACTCGTAGAATACAGGCATTTATCTCGGCCGGTAGATCTACGAGGAATGCCCACTCATGTGTACATGACAAATCGAAACGGTTTCTCACCAAGAAAAACAAACTAAACCTGCTGCGTCCCGCAGAAAGCGCGGCACCTTTCATCCGACTCCCCGCCGGGCGCGCGCGGCAGACGACAATGGTGGCGTTTAGTGCCGTGTTTCTCCACCAGGAGGCAGGTCGCTAGCACTGGGAGACCGGCGGGGACCGGACGGCGGCCATCAGTCACGCATTGGCCGCCGAGGCAACTTTGTTGGGAACTTGTAGTTTATGGTCTGCATAGGTTGTGTTTTATGGGGCTTGGCGCCTAATTCGGTCTTGCAGATTATTATTGATCACAGGCGGGAGCTATATTCAGGGCGATCACAAACACGGCATCGCAGTTCATGGTAACTAACACATGATCCAGCAACTCACCTTCCTCCCACACATATACTTGGTGCGGTGGCCGAATCGGTAGAGCGCGGGCCTCGTGTGCGGGAGATCGGGAGTTTGGTTCCCGGTTGAGTCAAACCAATGACTTATAAAATTTATATTTGTCGCTTCCTAGCCTGGTGCTTGGCATTAATAGGATATGGATAGGATGGGTTGGTTCAGTGTCAGGTTAATGTGACTGAGTGGGGTTTGGGTCATGGTGCTGTTGGCCAGGTCTCCCAGTGGGCAGCACTATAACGTCGCCATGAGTGCGCACTGTTAGATGTCAGTAGCCGTCCTGATATGACCTTAGATGTTGCCAGGACGTATATGACTCCACCAACCAACCCATACATGCACATAACATTGTCATTGACATTGTCTGCTCACACAGTTATATTCATCGTATAATGCCTTTTATCTAAAATCTAATCCTTTTCTGTATGGGATGGGAAAAGGGACAGGAGGGGGGGGGGGCGGTGGCACAGACACACAGAAAGGGAAGGGTCATTTGTAGAAATAGGTTGTATTCAAAGTTTTTGTTTGTTTGGTAAAGTGTTTATTCATCTGAATATAACATTTGCCAGCACCGGAGCACTGGTCTTCCGGCCATCTTACAAGTGGAAATTGACAGTCTATACATCTATACAATCTAAGTTTGATCAGTGCTGTATTACTATTAGTTACAGCACGATCCTGTAGAATTAAGGGAGTGGCTTCTGCTGTGTGATCTACAGCACGAGTCACTGTAGTTCATGCAAATATGGGGAGCAATCGCTGAGGGTTAAATCTTTCCTCTTAATAAAGATGGTAAGTTTATAGTTGACAAGACATTTTGTCTGTCTTATATAATGTTCAATGTGTTTAAAACAGGTTGATAGTTGTGTAGGATGTTCGGTGTGTTTATATTTTGTTCATGATGGTTAATGGTGGTTTTGGCGAGGGGCGCCCATTGGGGTGTCTGGTGGGGTTGGGGGTTGGGGGTTGGGGGTTGGGGCAAACGAGTTGTCCAATATATATCTACAAGGAGTACGATGATATTTCACAATAGGTAGATTTCTTATTGATGCAACACATCAGGTATTATGATATATAATATATAAAGTATTATGTTATATTATAGATCAGATGACGCCAGTCCCAGGAACTAATATCAATACCAGCCGTCTGCCACCTTATGATCATATATATGATGATGTGATCAGCTCAGTGATCAGTGATCAGTTCAGTGATCAATCCATTATGCGCCTCGCCCAGCCATTCAGTAGTCGTTAAATACACAGCTCAGTGAACAGTTCAGTGAGAAGCTCAGTGAGTAGTTCTGTGAGCAGCTCAGCCAGCAGCTCCGAGAGTAGTTCAGTGAGCAGTTCAATAAGCAGTTCAGTGAGCAGTTCAGTGACCAATTCAGATGGCACATCAGTGACCAGCTCAGTGCGCAAGGCAATCGTTAGCATGATATGCTCTATAATATATTATGTAATAGGATATAGCGAATATACTATCTAGGTGTGGTACAGTATTGGTCACACTGGTGCCACCTGTGAGGGGCTCTAACTGTATCTAGATTTGATACACGTTATCTAACTTAGATACTGATGCAGTTATTAAGCATTTATTGCCACGCAGAAGGGAATATGGAATCAATATAATAGAAGCTATTACTGCTGATGCCTATGGTGTCAGAGTTTTGATATGCTTACTTCAAATATCTCAGAAGTTAGCCAGTTAAAATAAAAGTTACTTCACACTAACAGTGACTAAAGTAAAATAGGTTATAACAATCAATTCAATATATTGATCTCAGAAAAATGGGTTAACCTTAAAACCATTGGAATATGCAGATTTAAGCAAAACCCGATATAAAAGTGAACTGTTTCCAGTGAGGTTGGGTTAGCGTCCAGTACCTATCTGTACTGAGCCATCCTCTAGCAGCGTGCTTCCAGCCTGCTCTGAGGGTACTGCATTATCTCCCAAATTATTCACACACTACATCAGGTTAGACTCATTTCCTGGCCAAAGGCGGCCATCTTTGATTACCTTAGAAGTTACATATATTACCATAAATGGCTTCATCAATAAACACACAATAGCACACTTCTAAACAACAACACAACTGGTCTTAGTAAACCACTGAGACGAACACCCCTACCCATATCATGGTGTTCTCTGTGGTGGAGTGGTTAGAGTGTCTGACTTTTTTCTAGGTCAGACTCCTAATCTGAAGGTTGGTGGTTCGATTCCCCATGCCCTCCCACCTCTGCCAATTTGGATTTCCACCGCTGTGCATAACTTACAGCGTCATCAAAGGCCGGTTGCTCCCATACCATGTCTATATGGTGTGGCAGGAGACAAATCCTGTGGGTTAGTAAAAGTGTAGGCTCAAGGCTTTCTATCGACAAACTGTCTAATGGTGAAAGCATGTCTATTCAGACTTATCCATTAGAGGCAGTATAAATCTTCACACAACAAAAGAAAAGAAAAAAAAGAAAAAGTAGTTTGACACCAATGTCCAGGATGTGGAGCCCATCCAATTTTTTAAGCATATAATATATTTCTGCCAATCTAGTTATATTGTCTATAATAAGAAATACAACACCAGCTTCTGAAATTCGCATACTTAGTGGTGGGATATCTTCCCCCAAATAACATGTGGATTCTTTTCGATATTTTACGGTAGTGGTTAGGACATAATTCACGTAATATAGTAATATGGGCTTGGCTTCATGTCGGACGCCTCACGTTAGTGATTACATCATAATCTAGCTGAGGTAATCAAACAGGAGCAGGTATTTACGTAATGTCTGCACTGAGCTCAGTAGACTAGAAGTGACGTACCCAAATATGCATGAATATATTAATTCCATCAGGACACTTAGGAAATCCAATGTATATAAATAACACCCTGCATCAAATAACAGAAAAAAACATTCAGTTTATTAAAGCCATTTTCAGTATTACTGTTATTATTATTAAAGGAAGTTTATGTCCCTTCCTAGACATGAATACGCATATTCTTGTAAAATGCCCCAATGCTCATTGACCTCCAGGTAGTAGCATTGCAATACAAGTGTTCAGAGTAGCACTTGTCCCTTAAGAATAACTGGACTTCAGTCTGACGATACCCCGCATCATACTGGGTCCTAGCTTCAGCTTAAAAAACAGATAGTTGCGGTTAGTATCACCCCAACCCTATGCTCACCACCCTCTCCACTCTTCCCATCCTTACTGCTCTCTCTAGCCTTCGCCACCTCCCCCCTCCCCCCCCTCCCCCCACCCTCCCCCACCTTCACCCACCCTCCCACAACCTCTGAAACCCGAGTACCGCCATCATCCTCACCATCCTCATTAGTCTGTCTATCCTCTCATCCACCCGGTCCCAGCCATCACCCTCCCCCACCTTCCCCCACCCTCCCCCACCTTCCCCCATCCCCTCAACCCTCCCCCAACCTCTCAACGCCCACTACCACCATCACCCTCACTACCCTCACCAACTTCACCGCCCTCCTTACCCTCTATGCCCTCTAAACTACCCGCTACCACCTAACACCCTCTCTACCCTCTCACTACCACCCATCACCCTCCCCACCCCACACCCTCCTATCCCCCTCCCACCACCCCCACTCTCCCCAGTTCCAGTACCCTCTATTGCGACCACTTGTCCATATGCTGATTATGACTATGGCTCTTTGTGCGCTGTGCACTTACACGTGCATGTTTAGTGTGCGGGCTAGAAATTACATATTTGCCAGCCATCCTCATTAGGATGACGGTGGGGGACGACTCGGCGGAGGTTCTGCGATAATAACCCGGTGGTATTGAGACACGGCCGGCTGCCCGGGGGTGAAGTGTAGGGGCTCGCAGGCTCGTGAGCTGCTCACACAACAGGGTCACGTCCTTGGGGGTCAGCTCAAAATGTAAACTACACAGGAAGGATGTATTCTCTGGTATTTCCTACTATTGCCCTTAAACTATAACCCTACACCTTGCTGATTAAACTCACTTCTTACTGCAAAAACTCCCGTCCGATTCATTAAGGTTACTGCCATTTGTTTACTATCGATATAATATGTTAATCAAACTAATGTAAGCTAGATAGTAATGAAGTACCTTTTATTAATAGCTTGCTAGAGTTGGAGATATTTGAAGTGGCCCAACCAGACGGGATGGCTGAATGAGTTGAGTGTCCGTCTCCCATTTCACTGTGAAATTGTGAACGTCCAGCGCCGTGGTGAGGTGATAGGATAACAACACCTACATTCCACCCATCCACACTTACATCACGCAAGCCCCCCCCCCCCCCCTGACTCACTCGCTCACTCAAAATTAATGTTGATATGCACAGCGAAAGTCTGATACCATAGGCTTCAGCGATAATAAGTTCCAGAAAATTGACTATCAATTGCCTTCCATGGAACAACATATGCTTCATGAGTACACCGGTATCTAAGTTGGATATCTAGAATCCAATCTAAGTAAATGTGTCGGTATTGAAGAGTTATTCCTTTACTCGAACTATGCAGATTTAATGTCATGATCTACAGTCAGTTTCACGATGTAAAATGGCGGTAGATTGAACTCGTAAAAGCTGCATTATCTGATGATGCACCAACATTTTGTTGTTGTTGTTGGTAGATTAGTTGTTTAAGCAGGGGAAATTTCAGTTGCAGATGACTGGTCTTCCTCATCCCACTGCTCCTTGCCCTATCCTTGTAATGCCGAGCGTCTGGCTAAGAAGCGACAAGTATCAATTTTTAAGTCATTGGTTTGACCCGACCAGGATTCGAACCCACGATCCCACAATTTACCAACACGGGAGACGGACGCTCTAACTCCCCATATAGGTGAGTTGCGCTAAAAACCAAAACAATTATCTAGATTTAATCTAACATATCTACCTTAAATACTGACCCACTTATCAAGCATTTGTTGCCACATATACGGGAATACTGAGTAAATTTGTTTTGGTCATGCCACAGCTCCTTCAAAGCTGCATAATCCAATGGCAAAATCACACTTTTTAAACCACATAATTCAGCACGGTTCGGTATTCTTTATTCAACTCATACACTGGTGCACCCGTTCAATGTTTATTGCAGTTTGGTGCCTCTGTACTACGCTGCTTTGCTCGAAAAGGGTCACCAAAATGTATGTCCAATCCAACATTTTAGTGTGCACTCTAAAATTACTTCTGCATGTATTCACTTCAGATATCGCCGACGTTAATTATGTCAAATGAAAATAATCATTACCTCAAAGTAATTTAAGATTGATTCAAATGGATTATATAAATCACCTTATTATATTCATCGGACGAATATAGCACAAGTTTAACAGCTTTGGATAATAGAACTTTGGGAGTGTTATGGTTGTACTATAATAAAATGTAATGCAAGAAAATGAAAGCATATAATTCGCACATTAACCGCTGATAAAAATGAATGGGGTTGATGACTGTCACATCTCACCGGATTGGGGAAACGGACAGAAAGTGAACAATGTCCGTTTTGTGTCCGTACAAATTTTGAACATGTACAAAACTAGGAATGGATGCCGCCAGACTGATGTCTATGGTTTGTGTCCGGTTTGAGTTTGTTTCGTCCATTGGCTATCCGTTCATGTGCATTTCATGTACGCTTCATGTGAGTTTCATGTCCATTCATCCAGAGGCCATTGACTCGATAGCGCAACATTTTGACACATTTTAATATATTTTGATACTTATCACCAACGGACTAGACAATTCTGTCCGTTGCTCAATCTGTGGTTCCATGCTTTACTTCATTAACTCGGCATCATAGACGCGGTAGCCCATTGTTCAGCTGCAGTTCTACTCTCTTACCCCCCTACCCCGCCCTCACACCACGTGTCCTTCACATCGTCCTTTTTGTTTACATCCGCTTACTATGAAGGTAAAGATGCACACACATATGAGCCTGTCTCAAAAGGAGATAACTCCACTTTTTGTTTGTCCATTGTAATCATTGACACAAAACAGCACAGAAACAGTTACACTGAAAACACAAGGACATTTGCTTCAAATAAATATTGATTTCTATTGGGATTATGAAACACCATGTAAAAAACAAATCAGTTTATCCTGAGCAAATGCATAAGCAGATAGTGTGTTGATCGTTGCAATGGACAAAGTTTTGTCCCATATTGGTTAGCACCTTTTGAGACAGTCTCATATATATGTAATAAACCTAGTGACAACACATGAAAAGGTTGCCTAATCGCACCCCACCCGTTGCTGTCAATCTGAATGGGCGTCACATAAAACTGACGATGCCAACATTGGCAGGTGTTGGCGGGGGATGTTGCCGGCATGTCCCGCACACACCCCTCTCTCATACCCCTTCCCCGCTCCCACCAGGCAAGCCCTCCCCGCACCCTCACTCCCACCCCTCCCCCAACGATCCCCGCCCCTCCCCAACCCCTCCCCCACTCCACCCCTCTCCTATAACATCACACCCCTCCTCCACCAGCATCACATTCTCTACCGCCTCCCGGCAACCCTCCCCCACACCCCATCTGCACCACTCCCACACCATACTCCTCCCCTTCACCCCCCCTCCTCCCCGTCCCCCATCCCACTCCATCCACCCCCCAACACACCACACCCCTCACTCATGCGCTCCACATCCCGCGCCGCAACCAGCACCACCCGCACAACCCCCACCAAATCCCGGCTTCCCACCACAAACCCCACCAAATCCCTCTCCCACCGCACCACACCTGCCACCCCCACCATGACACATGAAATTAATTCCACCCCTCCCCCACCAATACCACATATTTCGCCCACTCCCCACTCCCTCTCCTCCACCCACTCACTCACCACACCACACCCCATCCCTCCCATCCTCCCATCCCCACACCCTTCCCTAACGCCCCACTTCCCCCCCCCCCACCCTTACCTTCCACTTCCAGCACCCCCCCTCCCCCCCACACACACTCCTTATCCCAACACCCACCTTACAACCCACAGCGAGGCTCTCTGCTGGTTTCTTCCCGTCCGCCTCTCGGCCAATGAGCGGCCAGAAACCAGCGGCCAGAAGTGATTAGCCACGCTCAGCTCCTGCTGGCAGCGCCCTCACGCGGCCCATTAAGGCTCCCAGCGCATCGTAATTCAGCGTCCTGGCGCGACGCTGACCCCCCCCCCCCCATTCCCCCGCCCCCTCCCCTTCCCTCCCCCCTCCCTCCTCCCCCCTCATCCTCCCCCTCCCCACCCTCTTCCCCCTAACCCTCACCCTCACCGTCCCTCTCCCCTCCCCGTCCGCCCTCCGCCCTCCCCCCACACCCACACCCGGCCTGCATGTAGTTGCTTAAACGTCTGCGTCCCCGGATGCGGTGCCTGGTACACGTGACCGACCGGACGCGATGGCCGAAATGGTAGAACGCTTGCTTCCCGTGCGGAAGGTAGAGAGTAGATTCCCAGTCAAGTCAAATCAATGACTTTACAGAAATGGTGCCTTGTCGCTTCCAAGCCTTTCACGTTTGTCATTAATAGGATAGGACAAGGGATGCTTGGCTCAGTGTCAGGATAATGGGACTGAGTAGGATATCGGGTCATGGTGCTGGCAGCCTGATTTCCCAGTGGGGCAGTACTATATGAAGTCGTCATGAGCGTACACTGTCACAAGTCGGTACACATGCTGATATGACCATAGATGTTGCCCGGACGTAAAGCACCAACAACGAACCCACCTGGTGCACATGACGGGGGCGGTGGGGGGCGGTGCATGTGTGATGGAGGGAAGCTGGTGGATGGGGGCAGGGGGGCGGTGGATGGGTGCGGGGGAGGGGGGATGTGTCGGGTTTGCTTGCCTCACGCTGGGCTAAACCGGGACCGGTTATGAGGTGAGTTGCGCTGCATATGAATGAGTTCAGCTTGGTTAGATATGGGCCCGGGATGAGGTTCGCATGGGTTCGGTGTGTAGCCAGGCAAAACCATGAAGAACCTATGCTGTGGTCGCGTACCTACTTATGGTTGGCCGACTCAACCATAATTGGTATTCATATAACTCACTAGATATATAGTTGTTTGCTGCGTTACGGATACATTGGCGCGCCATAGGGAATTGGACACGGGGCACTGCTGGTTCTGGATGCGGCCCGCTGTTAATCAGTATAATAGACGCCAGGCCGGTCTCCTCACGAGTCAACCAAAGGTCGCCGTCATAAGCCTTGCCCTCAACTCCCAGACACGTTGTGGTTGGTTGGTTGGTTGTTGGAGTTTTACACATGACAACATGTAAGGTCATAATGTTAGCAGGTCTGGGACACTCTGTGTGAGGTATAGCACCACTGGTGACCGGCGCTTAACAAAACATGGGGGGGCGGGTTTGCCAGATGGGATAAACATACACAAATATATGTGGTGTATAAGTAGTATGCAACTATAAAGACGCGGAAGGGTTATTATTATTAATGGTTCAATTCATTATCTACCAACCAGTATTGTCGACCTATTCACTCCTTATCCTACATCCCGGTACTGGTGGCACCACCATTGGCTCCGACGCTAACTACAGGTGCACACATTGTCCTTCGCGCCTGAGAATTATGTGTTGTGTGTATAATGAGCCTGTGTCAAGAGGTGATAACTTTTCTTTTTTTTCCCATTGAAACAATTGACACAAAGCAGCGCAGAAACGGTTACACTGAAAACACAAGGACATTTGCTTCAAATCAATATGTATTCTATTGGGATTATGAAACACCATGTAAGAAACACATCAGTTTATCCTGAGCAAATGCATAAGCAGATGGTATGTTGATCGTTACAATGGATACAGTTTTGTCCCATATTGCTTAGCAAGACAGTCTCATATACATTAAGAATGCCTCCTAATGTTTCTGGTCGGTGTCCTTCTGACAGTGCTCTTCACATACCAAACTAACTTGCTATACTGATTAGTCAGTCATTCTCTTCATCCCGCCAACTCTGACTCTTGCCCAGCTGATCCCAACCATCACTCACTTTCAAATCCTCCGGTGCGACTGACAATGGTCAACATCCAGTGGAGGCGAGGTGGGCCGAGATGGCACCACCGGTAAAGTGCTGCGTCTTACGGAGTACAACAATAATTGTAATAATAAGTAATATCCCCTTCCATATCTTTTATACTCGCATAACATACAGCACATATATACCAAACATCATAACACACAAACAAACAATGCACAAACAAAGAACAGAGTAGGCTCATCATAACACACATATTCCTTATAGAACCCTGGAAATGGAACCCATTGGTGATGCAAATAGGAAACATTGCGTCTAAAGCAGGATTTGCTCCCACAGTTCCTGTCATTCCTGAGGTAGTATCATAACCATAACTCTAACTAGGCTCCCTGAGGCAATCACCCTATCCATACTGATCTGTCTGTGTGACTCCTTGTATTCCAGATAAGTGAATGGTACTACATATATGTGATGTATAAGCAGTGTGCGAGTATAAAGGCGTGGAAGGGAGTTATCATTAGTGTGTATTTGTTACTGCTCTTCATTGTATCATTTGATGCAGAGTATATGCTCGCACTTGACCACTGGCGCCACCACCACCAGCCTTCCTAAGTACAGCCGTTCAACACTGTGATCCT
Source organism: Branchipolynoe longqiensis (assembly GCA_030323885.1). NCBI lineage: Eukaryota > Metazoa > Annelida > Polychaeta > Phyllodocida > Polynoidae > Branchipolynoe > Branchipolynoe longqiensis. The sequence continues at coordinate 87,284,421 of CM059189.1, forward strand.
CGCCCGAGAATTTGTATTTATATAACATGTGCATTATCTTCCAAACTCTTAATAACCAGTTATGATTAGTACATATGCAACCATGGATAGTATTTCGAAAGCAAACCATGTTAATACTCTTTTAATAATAAATAACACAGCTAAGGCTTGCTGATCTTTGGTTGGACATTGTCGACACCCCCGCCGTTTAGTGTTCAATATGAACGGACGGAATTCCATCGCGTTTTGCTACGGAAGCTTAAACCCTTTGTAATAATTAATGCAATTGGTCACATTGTTTCTTTACCTTTCAATAAAAATGTGGGTACCTGACACGGTTGTGAGGAATGACAAAGCCGGAGCGCCGTGGCTTTGACACGCAATGATGGTTTTACCTGTTGTCTGACAATCTTCTTGTTATCTTTAGCCCTTTATTTAACACATGGCAGGATTCGTCATACGTTCTATGCTTTGGAACCGGGCACGGTAGCCGTCTCGGTGGATCGTGGGTCTTGCGTGTGGGAGGTCGGGAGTTGGGTTCTTGGTCGAATGAAACTAATGACTTGCAGCTTCCTAGCCTTGATACTTGCAGCTTCCTAGCCTTGTGTTCTGCACTATTCGGATAGGGCAAGGATTGGTTAGCTCAGTGTCAGGATAATGTGGCTGAGTGGGAGTGGGCCATGGTGTTGGCAGCCTGATTTCCCAGTGGGGCTGCACTATGAAGTCGTCATGAGTGTGCAATTTCACAAGTTGGTACCCATTCTCTAACCTCTATTGTGGTGAACTGTTTTGTTACACCCCAGCGCCATGAATATGCCCTTTGCTGCTGACATGGCATTACAATCGTTAATCCCCTGTCACACATCACAAGATTGAGCAATGGACAGAATTGTCTAGTCCGGGCATCATAAGTATCAAAATGTGTCAAAATGTTAGGATATCAGGTCAAAGGCCGCTGGATGAACGGACATGAAACGGACATGAAACGGACATGAACGGATAGCCAACAGACAGTAAGCAGAGTAAACAGACTCAAACTGGACAAGAAATGTAGACATCAATCCGGCAGCATCTGTTCCAAGTTTTGTGCATGTTAAAAACTTGTATGGACACAAACCGGACTATCAACAGACTTTGTTTGGTTTCTTTCCATTTCCTCCTATCCGGTGATGTGTGACAGGGGCTTTAGCGATCCATCGATCAACCTTAAAATATGTTTAAGATGCATAGGACTATTTATTGAGAATGGTTGTAGTTATATTTAATAACCAAAACCTCTTCAACTCTGTAAATATTGCTTGACTTACATCACACTAATTGCTGACGCGTGTCGAATCACGCCAATACTCACACCGATACCACAAATACGCTAATCTTCAATTGGGTCCTAAATATATCCCAGTTAATAACAGAATTGAGCGGCCATCTCTTTTGTTGGTAGATCATACTGGATTGGATTCGAAGCCACAGGTTTTGATCCCTGGTTGAATCAAACCATGGACTTAAAACTTGATACTTGTCGCTTTCTAGCTTGGTCCTTGGCATTAATACGATAGGGCAAGGCCTGCTTAGCTCAGTGTCGGGATAATTTGATTGAGTAGGATATCGGGTCGTGGTGCTGGTGGGGTGATTTCCCAGTGAGGAAGCACTATAAAGTTGCCATGAGTGTGCACTGTCACAAGTCAGTACCCATCCTCATATGATATTAAATGTTGCCAATCCATCAACCTCCAACAACCAACAACAAACCAATATCCAATAGCTCTCATTCGGTCATGATAATTGTGAACAAATCAAATGAAGTTCTTTTGGACGGGCCCAGTCCTGACACGACCCTAGATGTCGCAAGGACGTGAACTTCCATCCTCCACCAAGCAACAACAAACAAATATCCAATAACTCTCATTCGATCCTGATAATTGTGAACAAATCGGCTTACTTTCCCGCTAATCGCTCTGTTAGTTCTTGCTAATCAGCAATGCGAGCCTCTGCGCATGCTCCGGCTGTGAGGCTATTTCCCGTGCCCGGCTCGCGCTGCGGCTTCGGATTGGCGCTAATTGCATCCTAACTGGCACATACACATTCATCGCTCCCTAGTTATCTCAGCCTGTGTGTAGTGGGCTCAGTTAACCTAACCACTGACCCACATGGCTCCGCCTCCTTTCGAAGCTGCTGTTTTGCACAGCCTCCGAAGCGGCTGCCTCTGCTTTTTATTTTCCTTTTTATTTAAATATCCTATTTGTTCTCGCATTAGTCGCACTCTAGTCTAAGCAACACTTTATTGGATAACAAATAAAAATATCCTTTCGGTTTTGGGTCCAGTCTCGATCTAAGCAACACTTTATTGGATAACAAATAAAAATATCCTTTCGGTTTTGGGTCCAGTCTCGATCTAAGCAACACTTTATTTGATAACAAATAAAAATATCCTTTTTGTTTTGGGACCAGTCTCGATCTAAGCAACACTTTATTGGATAACAAATAAAAATATCCTTTTTGTTGTGGGATCAGTCTCGATCTAAGCAACACTTTATTGGATTACAAATACAAATATCCTTTTTGCTTTGGGACCAGTCTCGATCTAAGCAACAGTTTATTGGATAACAAATAAAAATATCCTTTTTGTTTTGGGATCAGTCTCGATCTAAGCAACACTTTATTGGATCTTGATTGCCACCAAGTGGTTTCTGAGCGCCAGAAGCACGCCAGCTTTGACAATAAAAATTAGGTCAGGCTGATAGTGGCCAGACTTGCCGGCGGACAGAGAGGATTGGCATTCATGGGTCACACTGCAACAATTCAGATGATGGAACCTGCACCTGAGGATCAAAGAGCGGGGGGTTGGGGTGGGCGTGCATACATAATGCTACTGAATGGGATATCAGGCCTCCTAGTGAGGCAGCACTGTAAAGTCGCCAGGAGTGAGAACTGTCACAAGTCGGTACCTTTCCTGCTATGACCTTATATGTTGCAAGGATGCTCATATAATCAATTATCCATCATTTAATATTGTTATGTGTGTACATGAGTGCACACACTCACTCATTTGTGAACCAATTTGAGTGCATGCACTTCACACCCGGGCTATATTCCTCAAATGTCCGCCTCTGAGCAACTAACTCCACTCAAAAGGTCCTCCATTTGGGGCGTAATCGATTAATTAACTGAGGTCACCCGAGCCATTTTTTGGCACATGCGCACATCCTACAGACTCGGGTTGAATAATCGAACACACTTCTCCACGTTTGGGGTGGACAAAATGGTGGCTTAATCCACAACTTTTTTTTTAATAACTGATATAACTACAGCAAAATAGGATATACAGTATTTTATGATTGCATAGTTTAGTTATATTTCCATTTCATTAATCTGTGTTATTACCCAAAAAAAAAACATGTATGACTGGTACTGGTATCTATTATGATGCAGGACGGTACCAGCGCAAATTTGACGCCACCATTCCTAGCAAACCCCAGCCAAGAGGTAGGTTACTGGAGTTGGGTCGTTTTGCACACGGCACATGTTTTTGTCAACTCCATTCATGGTGTTCGATTTGAAATTCTAGCAACTCGGGTGACCCGAATCGCCCGGGTCATGTTAATCGATTACGCCCATAGTTATTGGAGTATTTCATGTACGAAGGCGATCCATTACAAAGTCTGCTCATATAAAAAGAAACCACACCAATAATGATGTTATATGGGCAATGTCCACACAGAGATTATAAACATTATTTTCAAAAGCTACTAATTGCGATTGACAGGCTATTCAATTGTAGTTATGTTATAACAGTGCCAACTAAACATAGTAGTCGATATGTTGTTAAAGGTGCCATGACACCTCACAATTCTCTGATATTCCTTTAACCATGATTTTACCAGGTGTGTAATAAATGAATATTCAATGAATCTTAATGACATACACCGGACGCGGTGAGCGAAATGGTAGAGCGCAGACTTCCCGTGCGGAAGGTCTGGAGTTTCGAATCCAAGCCAAGACAACCCAATTACTTATAAAATTGGTATTCCTCGCTAACTAGTGTTATGTATCCATAAGAAAACATGCAGGTGACGCGTGCGCCAGGTCAGAGGTCACGCGTGTGCCAGGTCAGAGGCATGCAGGGTATAAGGATTATAAGTTAAGCCTGTATCACAGAGCTCACGGTGTCGACACGTGCATTACACCTAGCCTGGCGCTCAGTACTAAAAGATTAGGACAAGGAATGGTTAGCACAGTTTCAGGATAATGTGACTGTGTGGGATATCGGGTCATGGTGTTGGTGGTCTGGTCTCCCAGTAGGACAGCACTATAAAGTCACCATTAGTGTGCACTGTCACAAATTGGTTATACAGTTATAAGGGCATTATTTAGTATACACGTTACACCATTCTTGGGTTGATATTTACCTTACTCATATTGAAGTCAACATATCCAAGCAGAAACACAACACTTTATTATTTACAAAACCAATGTGTGTTTACACTAGTGTTTACGCGTCATTAGTGTATAGCTTTTATCACGTCAACTCAGGTAGCAATCAGCAGCTGATGCAAACAGCAGCCTTGACACAGATAATTGGGGGGGGGGGGGTGGTAGTGCATCCTAATGGAGCAACCCGGGGGCAACCTGCTGTGTGCTAACACTGCTGCTGTCACAACTGGTCTGAAGTAGTGGCATGTGTCACTCTGTCAGTAGTCCAATACACTACGCCATGTGTGTTGTAATTACTGTATTGCGCTTCAACGCCGACACTACTCACCGGACCTCTTTTCATCGCTCAAACAGCACCGGAAATGGGTCAAAGAGGAATTGGAGTGGGTTCGGGTGCCAGGCTAATAAGAGGCGCTTCTGGAGGCTTTTAGATACATGTTAACGGCAGCGGGACCCGAACATAGGGGGCGCTGTTTGATCGATGGACCTCGGGTTGTTACACACCGGGACAGACCCGGGGGTTGTGTTAGAAATGCGAAATGCCATAGGTGCAGTGGGGCTATTATGGACGCCCCCCCTTGAATTGTAGTCACAGTAACGGAAGCTTATAATCAAGGAGGTGGAGGTGGTGGTGAGGTGGAGAGGGGAAGGGGAGGGGGGCGAGATGGGGTAGGGGGGTAGGGAGGGTGTGGTATTGTGGAGAGGAAGAAAGCGGGAGGGGACCGGGAGGGGGAGGAGGGTAGGGAGAGTGGTATCGGAGAGGGAAGGGAAGGGCGGAGGCGATGGGGACGGGGGAGGGGAGGAAAGGGGAGGGAGAGGAGGAACTGGGAGAGGATTGGGATGATCCCTGTTCGAAGTTGGCGGGGGGGAGGTGGAGAGGGGGAGTTATCCCTACCTTCAGCACCTGAGAGTGATAACATAGCAAACACGGGAATGAAATGACAATCACAATCAAGAAAGTCACTTTAGGTAAAGTTGTGAATATACTTTTTTTTTTCTTTGTGTGTATGTGTGTTACTTAGTAGTTTTCTGGGGCGTTTTTTTGGTGGGAGTGGGGGACGCTGGGTATTTACATAATAACTTCCTATCAGCAAGTTTCCTTAGCAACTTTAATATATATATATATATATTTTACCTCGGTAAACAGCCTCAGGCTAGCCTCAGGCTAGGGAGAGGTAAGCACGTCCGGTACCAGCAATTAGCATATACAACTCACGACTGGATAACGTGTCGTTGGGTTGCTCCGGCAAAATTAGTCTACATACAAGCAAATACGCAGTAAGTATAATAAAAACTGTGGTTAGCTTAATTATGATGCATTAGAGCATCAATATGGAAAGTTTAGACTTTCGTTGGTCCAATTTGGACGAGTTATTTGGTTATAAACAACCAAGGATAGAACACTCGAGTGGGTTTCTCGAAGGAACCAAACCGGTCATTAGCGGTTATGTCAACACACCCGGGTCACCGTGTGACTATGGGTAGAGATGTGGGTTTCGCCCTATCTCATGTGGAAATTCTCTCGTACTCTAATAGAGAGTAATGTTGGAGATGCTCCTGGGTTTCTTTTATAGACTCCCCTAGACAAAACTTTTTCAGGCGTTTCTCCGAGTTTCGTAGCATTTTCTCCAACTTGTTGACGTAGTAGTCACAGGTGGGAGAAGTGTGCGGAACAGAGGGATGGGCGGGCCGATACACTGGTCCCGACCCCCGCGTAAGGTTTGGGCTTGACCCACAACCCACGCACAAATTTAGCTTATTACGCCTGTGTTATAACGGTATAAACACGTTCTTTAACACCAATAGATGTCCAAATGAGTTTGAAACAACCAAATTGTGACATATATATATACCGGGACTGACCAAAAATGTTTGTTTCAGTTCCCGATGGCCACGAAGCGGAGTAAGCGCGGTGCAGCAGCAGCCGAGGGGCGTGTTCCGAGTGGAGTGGACGAGGAGTACGACTCCTCACCTGTGTTGTCGGCAGGGCCGTCGACACAGCCCCGGGCGCATATCCTCTCCGACCCGGACGAGGACGCAGTGCCTGATGTGCCTGCGCCTCCAGATTGGGAGGCTCGCTTTGCAAGATTGGAAAGCCACATCTTGACTGCCAAATCGCCTGTGTCTCGGAAGCGGCGTAGGCCGAGTGTCCAAGAGGATTCATTTGAGGATTTCTTGGACACAGACTCGGCGGTGGAGCTTAAGGCTCCTCCTCCTCCTTCTCCTAAACGGAGGAAGAAGAAGAAACAGGTGATTTCTTCGGGTGATGAATTCACCAAGGAGCGGGCAGAGACTGGTTTGCGCAAAAAGCGGAAGACTAAGTCCAAAAAGAAGAAGAGGAAGAGGAAATATTCTTCTTCTGAGTCGTCCACTGAGTCTACTTCTACGGAATCAGACTCAGACACCATATATGAAGGTGTCTATGCGGACATTGGCACTAAAGTGGCTAAGAAGGTGGAGAAGCCAAAGGCTAAGCGGGTTAAAACCACTACGCTTATGCGCGAGACCGTGAATGGTCATTTTCCGCACGTTCAAACCGGCGGAGGTTATCTCCAAGTTAGGAGATGAGTTAACAGGCATAAAGGGTGTTCCCAACTCCATCATTAAAGAAATGGATCGGGATGTCAATATGACGGATGACCGTAAGAAGTTTGAGGATGTGTTGCACACAGTGCATAAGGCAGTGTTGGCTACCCTAACAGCTATTGTTCCTGTGGCTAATAGGATGCAGAGTGAAAATAAGTTCTCGTCTTTGGCTAAGACAATGGACAAAGGCATTGCAGTGTTAGCGGCGGCAGGTAATTACCTGTCGTATCGAAGATATGAAAATGTCTTCAAGTCAGTTTGCACAGATGCTGGCAAAGAAGTGGCTCGCTCTAAGAAGGTTACCGATAATGAGGGGAAGGAGTTTACGCTTTATCTTGCTCCAGAGCCGATTAAAGGGAAACCCTTAGATAACACCAAGATGTTTGGCGGTCAACTACAATACCTCTATAAAGAGGTAGAGACTGCAGCCAAGAGTGGCAAAAACATGGATGGCAAGAAGAAACAGGAAGCTCCTCGTTTCAAAAAGTCACGAGGGGATTTTCGTCCACGACGGTTCACCAGAGGAACCAGACCGAGTTCAAACTTCGGTCAAGGGTTTCGGGGCCGGGGCGCTCGCCCAGGCTGGACCGACAACACCGCACGGCCAATAGGCCGAGGGTTCAACTCGTCGAGACCTTTCCCCAGGGGCGGGTCCAAGTAGAGGTCCAAACACAAACTTTACAAGTCCCTGCAGCCTCTAAAAACACACAAACTGTAAGCAACTTTGTGGCTGGTAATATTAGTAATCATATTTCTGAGTGGCACAAAATTACTAGTGACCAAGAAATTATAGAAATAGTTAGGGGTGTTCACATTCCCTTTACACAAATTCCTGTACAAAGTATAATACCTTTTCCATATAACATTCAACCAGTTGAACGAGACGCACTAACTAAACAGGTACATAAATTCTTTGAGAAAGGAATTATACAAAAAGTGACACACTGTTCAGGACAGTTTATTTCAAACATTTTCTCGAGACCGAAGCCTAATGGTGATGTTCGAATGATCCTGGATTTAACAATCCTTAATAAAAGGGTGGAATATCGACATTTTAAAATGTTCTCTCTAGATACGGCACGAGATCTGATTACACCAGATGCGTGGATGGCTAGTGTTGATTTACAGGATGCATATTATACGCTTCCCATAATGGAACAATACCGAAAATTTCTTCGATTTATTTGGGATAACCAACTCTATGAGTTTACCTGCATGCCGAATGGCTTAGCTTGTGCGCCACGTTTATTTACTAAATTGCTTAAACCTGTTTTCTCGGTAATGGCGAGGAAGGGTCACATAATGTTTCCATACATAGATGATTCTTTTATTATAGCATCAACACAAATTGGTTGTGTGAATGCAGTTTTGGATTTATGTGCATTACTCACTAAATTGGGGTTTTATGTACATCGACAAAAGTCAGTGTTTAAACCAACAAAACAACTCAAATGTTTAGGGTTTATTCTGGATACACAGTCCCTTACAGTGTCGATAACAGAACAAAAACTAATTAAGTTTATGACTACAGCGACTCAGCTTATTAAGTTATCAAAGCCAAAAATTAGACAGGTTGCTGTTCTTATTGGCATAATGACATCATATGCACCTGCTGTGTTATATGGGAAGGCCCATATTAAGTCGCTAGAAATAGATAAAAATTTAGCGTTAACACGAACTAAAGGCAATTTTGAGCGAAAGATGTTTATTTCGCAAGAAGGGTTACAGGATATTGGATGGTGGATGCAACATATAGCAAGTTCACCAAATCCAATCCGCATGGCGGAACCTAATACAGTAATTACTACTGATGCTTCGTTAGAAGGTTGGGGAGCTCATCGAGATGGGGTCACAACAGGAGGTAGATGGCTTGATGATGAAAAATCAGACTATATTAATGCACTAGAATTGCGTGCTATTTATCTGGGCTTACGTAGTTTAGTAAAGATAAATAAATCACAGGTTAGAATACTAACTGATAATACTACTGCCATGGCATATATTCGTAACATGGGTGGAACCAAATCAAAGTCTTGCAATCAGTTATCTAAACTGATTTGGAACTGGGCACAGGCTCAACAAGTCTGGCTGACTGTAGCGCATATTCCAGGGTCACAAAATACACTTGCAGATTATAAAAGTAGAAATTTCCATGACCATTTAGAGTGGTCTCTCTCTACACCTTTGTTTAACTTCGTTTGTGAAAAATGGGGTACACCTGAAGTTGACTTATTTGCATCACGAAATAATAACAAGTTACCCTGTTATGTTTCTTGGCATCCTGAACCGGATGCTTGGAAAGTAGATGCGTTTGCTATTACCTGGGAAAATAATTATTTTTATATTTTCCCACCATTTAGCATTATCAGCCGAGTAGTGAGAAAAATCGGCTTGGAAGGGACACATGCGATACTGGTGGTGCCCGATTGGGACACGCAACCTTGGCTGCCAGCAGTTTCACAACTGGCAAAAGATCATATACGATTCCCAAGAAAACTCGGGAATCTGACGCACCACGGACCGCTAGTGGTTCACGGCGACGTGTCAACGACGCCCCTATTGGCATTCCTTTTCTAAGGAAGCAGCTACAGCAATTTGGATTGGACAGAATTACTGAGGATAGGATAGTATCGGATGCCTGGAGGCCAGGAACTGTCAAAATGTATACAACCTATTTAAAGAAATGGGGTGTACATTGTTTGTTAATGAAAGTTAAGCCAACAAATCCAAAGATTTCACAAGTAGCTCGGTTTCTTCGTTCTCTAGAGGATGAAGGACTTTCCTTTGGATCGATTAATGCGGCGAGGTGTGCGTTATCAATTATATTACCTAGAATTGATGGCGAAACAGTTGGAAAACATTATGTTCTTTGTTATTTACTTCGTTCAATTTATCAAAGGAATCCTCCAAAACCAAAGTATAGTCGGTTTTGGGATGTTTCTATAGTATTTAAGTTGTTTCAGGCTTGGCCTCACAACTCGTGGTTAGATATAAAACAGTTAGGTTTTAAGGTCGCGGTCCTGTTATTGTTAGTAACCGGACACAGAGGACAGACGATTGTTGCTTTATCCTTAACTGGATTAGAAATAGACAAGGAACAAGCTACGTTTGATTTAGAAAAATTGCTTAAATCGAACACGTTAGGTGACCCTTTATCAACGGTTCACTTAGACTGTTTTCCGAATGATCGGAAATTATGTGTTGTGTCGGCCATACGGGCTTATATATACAAGACAAAGGATTTACGTGCATCACAACAACTATTAGTGAGCTTTATAAAGCCACATAAGGCGATTTCACGAGACACACTTGCCAGATGGACAATTACGGTGTTGAAATTGGCTGGAGTGGATACGAGTAAATACTCTTCCCACTCAACTAGAGGAGCCATGGTCTCCAAGGCATGGGTGCTTGGTATTTCTGTGAAAAGAATACTAGCGCATGCAGGCTGGAAGACGGCTAAGTCGTTTGCAAAACATTATAATAAACGACTAGAAAAGCCTACCGGCGTTGCAAAGCGTCTTCTCGCCAACTAACAAGAATAGGTGAGAACAAAAATTTAGAATGTTATAATAATAAGAAAGAATGATATTAAGGATAAAAATGAATTATGTAAAGGTCTCCCTAGCCTGAGGCTAGCCTGAGGCTGTTTACCGAGGTAAAATAGTATAGTTATACGAGTCTTACCTTGGTACAGATGATGGATAACTGTTGTTTTTACCGAGGTATAAGCCTCGGATAGATGTGGGCTAGGGCCCTCCCGCCACACCCTGCCACATCTATTCCGTTGGTGTACCTTTTCGGTAAAGTAATAGTATCCATTGTTTGAAAGTCATTTTTATCCTCAATAAGTAGGTTAAGATTGCTGGTACCGGACGTGCTTACCTCTCCCTAGCCCACATCTATCCGAGGCTTATACCTCGGTAAAACAACAGTTATCCATCATCTGTACCAAGGTAAGACTCGTATAACTATACTATAATATATATATATATATATATATATCATCCCAATCCTCTCTCTCTTCCGGTACGAATGGCGGTTTGGCACGCCCGGTATTAATAATGGGACTCGGTGGCGGCGGCGCCGTCGGGCATTGCAACCAGTATAGAATAATCAGTACAAATGAAATATACAATAATTCCCTTCTATAATTCCATAATTCGTTATACATCACAAATATATATATATATATATTTATTTACACATATATATATATATTATATACAATTGTATATTACATGTGACAATGTGCGATGGCTACACTGTTCCTACAATTTCTATTATTGTCATCAGCTTAATTTATTGTTTGTATTATGTATTTGAAAATTGTGAAGAAATATATCTGTTGTATGTCTCTATCTAAAATTGACCGTCGGAGTGTGTCTGGAGGCGATACCAACCAGGCACAGCTGCCAGACAAGTGTCAAAGCATATGACTAGTGGCTCCGGTGTGGCCGGGTCTGGAACTACATGCATCATGCAGTGGATACTCGATAAATGGTAGATAATAATAGAGCAAACTGAAGAGAGTTAGTGTACTTGAGTATATTCCCATAATAGACTATAGAGCACATAATTATATATTATATATTATATATTATATATAGAAAGGCAATATCCTGAGAATGTCACGTGGGTCACGTGCTTCCTGTCCGCCCGACGTTCGCTCGGCGAGTGCTTAGTCGGGGGTTGTCAGACGGCGTGGTTGGAATGCGATACGGGCAGAGTAGGAGTCAACTATGGAAATAGGATAAAAGTGGTCGCGTTTGAGGGGCGCCCGCTGGGACCGGCAGGCGGTGTGCCTAAGTGCACTTTGCTGCTAAATTGTGAACACCCAACGCAGTGGTGAGGTGATAACATAACAACGCCTACAGTGCACCCATCCACACTTACATATCACCCCCCCCTCCCCCTACCACCACTCACTCACTTACTCACACACTACAGACCAAACGGGATGCCCAAATGAGTTGAGCGTCCATCTCCTGTTTTGGTAGATTGTGGGATTCTAACCGGTCACGGTGGCTTAATCAGTGGATTTTGGGCCATGCATGCGGGATGTCGTGAGTTTGATTCCAGGTCGAGTAAAACCAATGACGTATCAAATTTATACTTGTCGCATCATAGCCAGGCACTCAGCGTTATTAGGATAGGGCAAGGACTGGTTAACTCAGTGTCAGGATAATGTGACTGAATGGGACATCAGGTGCTGACAGCCAGTTGGGGCAGCAGTATAACATTCCCACGAGTGTGCACTGTCACAAGTCGGTACCCTTCCTGATATGACCTTAGATGTTGTCAGTGCGTAAAACTCCAACAACCATCTAACCATCCTCACACACTGTGGCTAACAACCCTCCTTACCACGCACCCTCCTTCACAATTACCCACACTTCCCCCGTTCTGATGTGACCTTAGCTGTTGCCAGGACGTAAACTCCAACAACCACCCCCCACTTCCGCTACAGACGCAGCATTATCTCTACCTGAGTAGTGTATGTCACTGTCATTTTTCTCCATCGCAGACACACACATGCACACCACCCTCTCTCTCTTTTGAGTGTATTTCATTCCTTTTTTCGTTTCATCATACATGAATGACGGGGTAAGATTTGTCAATAGGATGCAAATAACAACAAAAAACGACTCTAGGATCTGCAAATTATACATTATGGGTGCCACTCGAAAGTCAGTTAGTCTGAATGCTAAGTACCTGCACATGCATACTAATGGTGGGATGGAAGATGGAAGAGCGACAGATGATGGATGTGGGATTAGTGTTTTTGTTGTTGGTGTCGCTTCCTTCACTTAATATGTATATAATGTTATTCGTTATTCTCTCCATATATATATATATATATATATATAAATGTATTTAGAGAGAGGATATCCACAATTTCGTTGCATGTATACGAGTCAGCCTCACGAAAATAGGCCAATTCGTGGTTTATTTAAGATGTCGGCGTCACAATTATTAAAGTGGGGTGCATTTCTTTGTTTTATATTAAATGATCCTAGAAACAAATAAGGTTGTTGTATGTGCTCTACCTTTACATACAGGATAAATTAAAGGAATTTGCAACACCTCTGTCAATGCTAAACTATAAGTATGCCGATCGACGCCGACATCCAATGCTCGACACCGACAACTTCAACAGATGTCGCCGTCGCAATTCTTAAAGTGGGGTGCATTTCTTTGTTTTATATTAAATTATCCTAGAAACAAATAAGGTTGTTGTCTTTTCTCTACCTTTACAGTCAGGATACATTTAAGGACTTTCCAATACCTCTGTCAATGCTAAACTATAATTATACTGTTTGACGCCGACATCCAATGATCGACGCCGAGAACTTCCCCCAATTGGCCTCTTTTCGTGATCCTGACTCATATATATTAATGTATTTAGAGAGAGGATGTCCACAATTTCCTTGCATCTATACACATCATATATGTATATACATGTATATGGATCCATGGCAGACTGTGTGGTTCTAGAACTTTCGAGCGAGTGGCATGCGAAAGCCCCGAACATGGGGGCAGGGCGGAGTGAAGCATGCTGGTACCCCCCACCCCCATCCAAAAGGACGGTGGGGGGGGGGGTGTAGGAGCAGGACACTACAGAGAATATTACACGTGATAAGAGTCTTAACACTATCCATATAAATTATACATATCCAGACATATTTGTCCACAATGGCATGAATGCAGAACCTACCCTGCAAGTTATGCCTCTGTGTTTAGTTCCGTATCAATTTGTAATTAACCTCTATATATATATTTATATATATGGACCCATGCTAGTTTATGTACATACATCAGGACACCTCTATCTCCGAGGGCATAAATGTGCAAGCTATACTGTAGCAACACAATAAACCGTGCATCTGTGTTTAGTTCTGGGGGAACTATATTAACTATTATTAACCGGATGGCTCAGTGTCAGGATAATGTGACTGAGTGGGGCTATCCTAATATGACATTATATTTACCTAAGAAGTAATCACGCCTCAATTATCTCCCAATTGCGTATACACTTGTTGTAGAGTAAACTGATCTCACTAAGCAATGCTCTACAATAAAAGGATGTTATGATTGCAGTAAGATTAGATTATGTGTAATTGTGTTTATAGAATATCGCTGAATGATAATGTAGTAGTCTGCACTGGCCTCTGAGGCAAGGAGCTGCATAGCCAGATAGGCGTGGGTACGGTGGTGACCGCGGCGATCCTAGATGGTGTAATAGTTACCACACTGGCCCGGAATGCATGAGATGTGGGTTCGATTCCTGGTTTAGACGCAATATTTCCCATTTCCATCACCCCCATCACGTGACTTCGAGCCTGCATTAAGCATCGTTTAATTATTGTCATTTTTGTATATCTTTTATTCCTCGGAATCTGTCTTGTCATTTTTGTTTGTTGGGGAACAATGGCGCGTTTCAGCCAGAGACTACATCATCAAATATGTCCAAACAAATTATATATGCATTTGTATGACATATGGATATGATTTGTTTGACCATAGATAGGATAGGATATTAATGAGTTTAGAAGGTGTCTGGATGTTGTGCTTGATGCATATTTGTTATTTATGATCGGTATTAAAGGTGGTAAGCAGGGGATTACCGATAGAAATTCTAAGATATTATTTAGTTGTTCACCTAACTGAAATTTGATTCGTACAGAGGGCGCAAAATACAATGTTGCTTTTTGGGTGGTGATAATTTTATTATTTTATTTACTTAAATGTATATGAAATTAACTTAGTCCAGGGACGTCGACTCTCGAGAGACCAATGAGTCCGCTGAAGAGGACCTCCAAGACGAGCCAGATATTCTTTAACAGGGTGTGTGGGTGTGGTAAACCTTTGCTGCTATTCCTCCTGACCTGATATCCAAGTCAGTCACATTATCCTGACATTGTATATAGGGGCCTACAGAATGAGATCCCCTGGATCTCGTTTCGAAATGCCCATTTCGTCGACGTTGTCGCACATCATTATGCATATTCCACTTCGCAGCCAGATGCGTTTCTTCAACGTGGATTTGTGACATATACTGATCCCACCGCCCCATCAATAACACCCCACTGACACCTCATCATACGGCGCATGCCCATAGATCAGACGCGCGCATGCTCGCCACGCCCTCTGGCGGTACACTCGTATACTGTAATAAATGCCCGTATGTGAGATTCCATTTGTCTATCAGATGGACTGGCGTCAGCGTACTATGAATAAAAGATGGATGAAGATTGATCTACTTTAGGGCCCATATTCATATTAATATATGAAGATTAATCGCTAGATGAATGATGTTTGGATGCAGTTGTTTTGAAGACACACGTACAGGCGTGTATGCGGAGAGGGCATTGGTGGGGGTTGGGGGTGGGGGTGGGGGTCGGGGTGGGAGGGATGGGGGGGGGGGGTGGATAAGGGGGCAGAGCCTAGCAAAGGGATTTTACTGTTTAAGTGTACCATACGGTTATTGTTTGATTCAAGAAATTTCAAAATGACAAACATGAATTTGAACAATTTTATCTCGAAGTTTGGAGCAGACCGGGTTGCCGAATGAGTTGAACGTCCGTCTCCCGTTTTGGTAGATCGTGGAATTCGAACCCACGGTTTGGAACCCTTGCTCTATCCTACTAAATATGAGGGCATCGCTAGGAAGTGATAAGTATCATTGTTTGAGTCATCTGTTTGACTCGATCAGGGTTCGAGCCCGTAGGTTCGAATCCCCCGCTGTACCAACACGGGAGATGGACACTCAACTCATTCGGTCAACCGGTCTGGTTTATATACATATATTAAATGAATCATATATTGGCACAAACTTGACCTTCATCTACACTTGACAATTACAGTAACGAGCACAATTACATATATTCGCGCCACATATCAGTTTAATTGATAACTAATTTAAGTCATCTTGAAGAGAATAAGCTATTTGAATGGCACTATTTGGATCGGTGTTAATGCTTTCCCATTTATAAAAAAAAAGGCAATCAGTGTTAACATTTTGTTGTTTTTTGTTGGTTTTTTTTGGGTACATTAGTTATTTTTTAAGCAGGGGAAATTTCAGTGTCAGATGACTCATCTTCCTCATTCCACTGCTCCTTGCCCTATCCTAGTAATGCCGAGCGCCTGGCTAGGAAGCGACAAGTATCAATGTTTAAGTCATTGGTTTGACTCGACCAGGATTCAAACCCACGATCTACCAACATGGGAGACGGACGCTCTAATTCATTCTGCCATCCAGTCTTTACACTACTGTCTGTGTGTGTTTGGTGGCAGTATATGCATCGTGCTCCTCACTTCAGTAGACGGTTTCCTTGGAGACATGCCATTAGATGGACCTGATTGGCTATTTGATAAACGTTTACCGTTCTATCGAATGAGTAGTGAATATGATCACATGCAAATAGGATATGAGCCTCAGTTGTACTAAATAGCAATATAGTATTCGGTTGTCATTATTGAGAACGCTTATCTTAAGTTTGCAAGTTGATCAGTGATCCTTCTCTCCCCAAGTATGTCAAAGTGGGGTTTACGTGTATGTATAAATGTTTGCCTTTATACAAGTATTATGCTAAGTGGTCAGAGGGCTTCCTGGCTTGAATCTCTGGGGTTCTGGAAGGTTCTTTGCAATGCGGTTAGAGCGACTTGATACACAGTTTTCTGGGGGGACAGGTAAGCGAAGGTAGCCAGTCAGCTCTTCCTTCCTGGCCCACTGCCGGTTGGTCATGGGGCTGTCACACTACGACGTTTCTCCCACCGACCCGTCAGCGTTGAAAATAAAATCTTGCGCGTCGAGAAACGTCAAACTTTTCGGCGGTTTGGGGGAAAAGATCGGCGTCAGCGCGGCGCGGTATGCGCGCGCGGCCAACCTGTGTCGACGCGCTGGGGAAAAAAAAAAAAAAGTTTGGCGCGACGTCTTCATTTAACCTTAAATGTTGCTAGGGCGTAAAACAAAAACGGCCCAGTTTGCCGCAACGTGTGAGCAACGACCATCCCGCGCGCGCCGTCTTCCTAACGCGCCTAACGTCCTGACCCATATATTTGCGCGCACTGGCGGTCGTTGGGTTGTTTTTGACATGTTGAAAACAGTCAGCGACCAATAACGCGCGCCGACTTTCTCCGCCGACCGTCAACGTCAAGCATAGTGTACCGACGTGTAGCGACGCGTGCATAACGCGCCCCCAGCCTTTCTCGATATTTCACCCATTTTCGCCCAAATACACCACACGTTGACGGGTCGCCGGCGAGAAGCGTCGTAGTGTGACAGCCCCATTACATCTGCCTGAATTTTCTTCTTTAAAGGACTAAGCATTCCAGTGCTTGTTAGTTTGTCAGATGCTTCTGGCAACATTTAGCATCATATCAGGACAGTTGCTGACTTGAGTCAGTAGGCAGTCATGGTGGCTTTATAAGGCTGCCCCAATGCGACTCCAGGCCACCGACACCATGACCTAATATCCAACAGCGTCACATTATCCTGATACGAAGCGAACCAGTCATTGTCCTATTATAGCGCCAGGCTAGTTAATGCCAACTATCAAGTTTGTAAGTAATTGGTTTGACACAGCAGGGTGTTCGAACCCATGACCTTCCGCACGAGAAGACAGCACGCTTACCGATTCGGGCTCCGCGTCCAGTAGCATTTCCTTGCAAATCGTATGATTAGTGAACTTTAAGCAATCATTCCTTCTGCAAGACTACTTACTTACTGTTAGTGCAGTAGCTATGTATGTAAATATATATATATATATATATATATATATATATATATATATACACACATCATGTTCTATTTTGTGTATGTCTACATACATTAAAGTTGCATAGTCCGCTGGTTTTGAGTTTCTGTCATTTTCGAAGATAAATATATTAGCTTGCTCATTATAGTCTATCTTACTCTAGCTTGAAGTAACTTTTATTTTAAATTGCTTCCTTTTGATAGACTACAGACAGGATATATAATATATGAATATAAATATATAAAATATATATAAATATATAAAAATATATATAAAGATATATAAATATATCAAAATATATATAAATATATAGATAAGATCGGGTAGGGTGATTACCAGAATAGTACTGCGATGGCTCCGTTCTTGCTTATATACGAACACACAATATTTCAGGGGCAACATACAAAGTTAGCAACATATGTTTTGCCGAGGAAAAGCCTCCACTGTCAGAACATCATTAAGCAGTTTAGTGTCGACCACACACTCTACATATATAGCATGAAACATATCAATAACTGTTCGTTATTGATGTTTCACAATAAAGCATGCATCATATTTAGATGAATGTGCACGTTGAACACTATGGCGAAGGGCAGATAAATACATATCTCTCTCTCTATATATATAGCTATACACACACATATATAGCGATGTTTAGCTATATATAACTATTTATATATAGATATATATATATATATTGATATATAGATCTATATATATATATATATAACTAGTGACTTCCGCCTCACTGGGTGGTCCCTTCATCCTTATAACAATGCTGTTGAAGCCGATCTGCACAATCGACCCCATACACCGGAAGTGCCTGCTCGATAAGATGAGGCGATCGATGCTACCTTTCCGACCAGCCGCCAGGTGGCGCGTAGGTGTGTGTGTGTGGGCAGATATATGTGTGTGTGTGCGGTCGGGGAGGAGTAATGGGGGAGGAGGCGAGAGCACTGCATCGCGCATGTGTGGCATCATAACGTAGGACACACTGTAAGTAATACGTATCAATAATGCAGTGCGCAGGCGCCGGCCAGGATGCATGGATAGCTTATGTCTCGGGTTCATGTCTATATGCCGCTGCATTATGCAGTGACGCCAAAGGTCGCAATGATACATTGGGGCTTTTAGATCCATGTTGCTGGCCCTGAATCTGCAGACAGAGACACACACCATGCTGGGTGGGATCGAGTGGGATTCAAGCAATGCTTCCCTCTAGGATCTCATCAACCGGGCGCGGTGGCTGAATCCATAGAGCACATGCCCTGCATGCGGAAGGTCGGGAGTTCAGTTCCCGGTTGAGTCAAATTGATGACTTATGAAATTGATACTTGTCGCTTCCTAACCTAGCATTCGGCATTAATAGGATAGGGCAAGGACTGGTTAGCTCAGTGGCAGGATAATGTGGCTGAGTGGGATATTGGGTCATGGTGTAAACGGTCTGACTTCCCAGTGGGAGCAAGTATAAAGTCACCATGAGTGTGCACTGTCACAAGTCCGTACCCATCCTGATATGACCTGAAATGTTGCCAGGATGTAAAACTCCAACAACCAACCAAACATCCAGCATCTTCCCCAAACCTTTTTTTATCATTTCATTACCTTACTAGAAAAAAGGTTGTATCTGACAAAGTGACTGAATTGGTGTTATGGATGTAAAAATGTTCTATCTACAAACGGCTATCATGCAGTTACACAACTGTTTCTCAAATGGTATTTTTCACTGAGATATATTAAAAATAATATTGTTCTATCTGCTTTGCTATCATGCAGTTACACAGCTTCAGTCCTCATTACCTTGAAAGCACCATTTTGTCAGATAGAACCTTTTTATAGTAAGGTCATGATTAGCATAAATGGGTTTCCACCATCGGATATTTCAGCAAATGGTTGTCCATGATTATGCATTTCCCTTTAGTGTGTGCTTCTTTCCTTCTCTCATCAAAATACCTGCGATGGGGAAAGATTGCACCTAGATCAGGTTTTGAACCTACACTTCTTGCCATTCTCGTCCCATTACATCACCTAGGCACCCTGGTGCAATCACACTACCCACACGAATGTGTTTATGTAGCCTCTTTGTGTGAGACGTCAGTGCAGACTAATACACTCATCCTCCTGGAATCCTGAATTCTTCTTAAATAAGTTATGTCTATAGGTTTTTCAATGCTACCGGAAGAGGCGGTGGAAGCAGCTACCATAAATCAATTCAAGAATGTGCTGGCCAGGGCCTGGGCCAGAGAAACATTCCTGTACGATTTCGACATTGCATACCACTAGAGCTGAGAGCTACGAGCTTTGTATAGGCTGCCACTAGCCTGCATCAAAGAAGAGGATAATAATAATAATGCTTGCCATTATTATTATGCACACACAGGCCATGACTTTGCATCTTACATACACAGGGTAGGTTCAGCAAACTTAAAACCCATAGCTCATACAAGATCCTGGTCACAGCAACGAGTGTCATTGTGGGTAGTCTAAATAGGAAATATTGCGCATAGAGCAGGATTCGAACTCACACTTCTTGCACTTCTGAGGCTAGCCCTAACAACTAGACTATCTAGACTCCCTACCCTAGCCATATATATGCATTTCCTCATTGGAGAAATCAGTGCAGATTAATGAAATCTCTCAAAGTATGGCTTTTTCTAGCTGAGAAATAAATTACATGCTGCAGCCCTAAAAATAGATCGCTTGGTTTCTGGAGTTCTAAACTCATATCAGTATGGGTACCGACGTGTGACAGACAGTACGCACTCATGGACCTAATTGATAGTGTTGTCACACTGGGAGACCAGCCCAGCTCCATCATGACCTGATATCCCACTAAGTCACATTATTTTGGCACTGTGCCAACCAGCCCTTGCCATATCCTAATAATGCCGAGTGCCTGGCTAGGAAGCGACAAGTATACATTTTTAAGTCATGGTTTGACTCGACCAGGCTTCAAACCTGTGGCTTCGAATCCCATGATCCACCAAAATGGGAGATGGACGCTCAACTCATTTTTGCCATCCTGTCTGGTTTTGTGAACACACAGGTCCAGCTGTTACCGAATCCCATGGGATATCGTACAATAAGGAAACTTTTTCAACAGTCCACTCTCGCTGGTGGTAAGAACCTACCTGGAATGGTGCTTCACTAATTGTTAGCAGACAATGTCCGGCTAAATCACAGATGTATGTCTTAATGTGCCGACTTCATAATTACCTTGCAGTATTCATAATTAATTCATCATTAAAACGTAATTTGTATATAATTCACGCACGAGGTAAGGTTGACCTCTGACCTGACCCACTTCTTTCTCTGTATTCCTCACTTCTTCTCTGGCTCTCGTCCAAGCAAGACTAATATTCCCTCCCACCTACCCTCTTGTTAGGGGGTTACGTGCTGAGGTCCATTTACCCTGTCATGATTTTTTTATTTCTGATTATGTATACCATCTCGCTACAGACACTGAACCGGCAACTAGCCTGAACAATAATTAACCTTGGACCACCCTGCTGAAGACACCAGTAGCGGTCCACAAGGTGCCAGTCGCCTCCAGCTGTCAACACACTGACACCTTGTTATCGGAGCCAGCCTCTTGCACGCCCCTGCGGCATGATCACACAAACTCTGATTGATAACATATTTGATTTTCATAATCAATCAACCATTGTTGTTACATCTGTCTTGCTTGTACTTTGTCCGAGTGTCATGAATTAGTTATGTTGACGAGGCAACATAGTTAATACGCATTGACTGCAATCTAATAAAAACTGACCATTTACGCCAACTATCCATAGACTGTTCTCTTTGGTGTGTTCACTTTTAACGTGTGACATTCTGATGCACCACACAGACAATGACTATGTGTTTTGCTTAGTGACCATTCCCAGCTGACGCAAACAGCAGCCTTGGGACCGTAAGGCCTTCTGCATGGCATATGTGATGTACTGACCGGGAACCTAGATAATGAACTTGTTCATTGTCTTAATGGCATGTCACGAGGTCACAAGCAAACACGGAACAAGGGAACAGTCTATAGATACATGGCCTTAAAGTGACACTCCTTTAGTAGTGTCATCGGGGTGATGAAAATGGGAAATATTGCACCTAGACCGGGACTCGAACCAACATATCTTTGCATTCTGGGCCAGTGTGCTAACCATTACACTACCTAGGCTCCCTGATATCAACCCACTACCCATGCCTATGTGGTTCTATGTGGTTACTTGCCTGAGAGGTCAGTCTAGACTACTACAGTAGTTTATGCAAAGTTAGCTATTTAATAATGATGGCTAGTAAAACACACCCTCTCCCCCAACCGGCACTCTCCCCGAGTGGGTCACAGAGTGCGCCATGTTGTGTGGACCAACTATTAACCGTATGAGCTGAGGGCCCCCAACCTCTTTGAAGTTGTCTTGTTTCTGGTTCTCTACAGATGTGGACTCCTCCCAACAGGCTTTGCCGACACCCAACACCCCACCCCCTCCCCCCGAAATGAACAACACAATACAAATAATCTCCTCAAATCACATTCACAACAAAACGCGCAAAATAAATATGAATATACGCAAATAACCTGTACACAGCTTCTGGACAATTTAGTTAAAGTTAAGACTATGAAATTAGACTTCTCGGTATTCTTGTTGTGTGACTTAATTATTTTCGCTCGGGATGTATCTCCCTTGTGACTGTGTGTGAGTGAAGTGTGCCCTGAAATGGCCTTGTCCTTAGCTGAGGCTGTGATCATGTGACGGTAGTGGACGCTGTTCACACGCTCCTCCACTGGTCATAAACCTGCGAATGGCGGGGAAGTTCCAGTGTGGGTGTGTGGGTGTGTGGGTGTGTGGGTGTGTGTGCGTGTGCGCTGGGGGGGGTGTCAGGGGGATATGCATGCGAGGGTGTGTGGGAATGTGTGTGAGGGGATGTGGACTGCATGTCTGGGAAAGGTTGGTTGGTTGGTTGTTGGTTGGTTGCAGGTATAGCAATACCTCAGGGAGTTTGACGCCCCTGCCTTGCAGAGTTCTAAACCACTGCCTTGTGGTACAGGTCCTTGACAGAACCGAAGGCTAAGGGAGCAAACCCTAAACAGAAAACCATGTCACTGTGGCAGCATTAAGGGCGGTTGATGTATGGAACTCCCAACATCTCCCGACCAGCCACTGCAGGGGCAAATAGTTTTGCGCCTGTCTTGACATGTTCTTGCCGGTGTGAAACCTCTATTTGCTCCCCGAGAGAGTGCTGCTGGTAACTTGCAAAAATCCAGCAGCACTTCAACACTTTTGCAGGCAGCTTTCATGAAATGTAACAAGGAGGCCTTCTACAACCAGCTGGCAAGTACGCTCAGTGACATCCCTCTCACTAATAAGCTACTGCTGATAGGAGACTTCAATGCAAGGATAGGAAGAGACAATGACAAGTGGCCCTTGGTCATGGGCAAACATGGAATCGGGAAATGCAACTCCAATGGTGAGCTCCTACTGGCTTTGTGCTCTGAGTTCGAACTGATAGTGACAAACACCATGTTCAAACAGAAGGATGAATGCAAGACCACTTGGATGCATCCTCGTTCCAGGCACTGGCATATGATCGACTTCATCATCACAAGGTGCCGGGATAAGATGGACATCCACAGTACTCGAGCCATGCGTGGAGTTAACTGCTGGACCGATCACCAGATGCTAAGGTCAAAAGTGGCATTCAGATTACGAGAAAAACACAACAGGCAAGGGACAAATAAACTGACAAAGCTCAACACAGCAAAATTAAGTACCATCAGTCACAGGGAGAGCTTCGAGCGGGAGATGGACAGCGCTCTCGCACAATGGGAGGAGAAGGAAAGCCCAACACCAGATGAGGAATGGGCAGCATTGCAGCAGGTTGTATACAACACAGCTAAAACTTATCTCGGCAAGCCAGACAGAAAACATCAGGACTGGTTCGACCCCAACAATCAGGAGCTACAGAATCTTATGAGCAGAAGAGACCAAGCCCACCAGAGAGTGTTGCACACCAGGAACACTAGATCCACCACTGCAGCATACAAAGATGCCTGCAGATTGCTACAAAAATGCACCCGTGCATTGAAGTCAGACTGGTGGGAAATGAAGGCAGAGGAGCTGCAGAGAGCTGCAAACAGAAACAACATGAAGGGCTTCTACAGCGGACTGAAGGAAGTGTGGGGACCCGTGAAGAAGGGAGCTGTTCACCTGAAATCAACAGATAGAACGGAGACCTTTTCCGACAGCAAGAGAGTTGTGGCAAGATGGAGCGAACACTTCCAGAAGCTACTCAACGTCCCTGGCGACATAGATCACGAAGCTCTGAACAACATCCAGCAGCGCATTACCAAAACATGCCTCGATGAGATTCCAACCATGGATGAGATGGCTAGAGCAATCGCCAGCCTGAAAAATGGCAAAGCACCTGGGGGTGATGGAATTCCTGCCGAGGTATGGAAGCATGGAGGAGACAATCTGCTCAACAGACTGCACCAACTAATCACCAATGCCTGGGAGGAGGGTTCTGTACCCCAAGCATGGAAGGATGCCAGCATTGTAACCATCTACAAGAAAGGTGATCGAACAGACTGTGGGAACTATAGAGGAATCTCTCTTCTTTCCATAGCAGGGAAGATCTTCGCCAGGATCCTACTCAACAGACTATCTATTCACATATCACCTGGTGTAGTTCCGGAGTCAAAGTGTGGCTTCAGAGGTAACCGGAGCACTGTGGATATGATATTTTGTCTCCGACAGCTACAAGAAAAGTGCATTGAGCAGGACCGACCACAGTACATGGTATTTGTCGATTTCACTAAGGCATTTGATACAGTCGGGAGGACCGGGCTATGGCAGCTACTGAGGAAGTAGGGATGCCCAGAGAAGTTCACAACTATGATCGAGGCTCTACATACAGGAATGATGGCGAACGTTAGTGCTGGAGGGGAAGTCTCGGAATCGTTCGGGGTTACCAATGGGGTCAAGCAAGGTTGTGTACTGGCCCCCACGCTCTTCTCCATCTTCCTATCAGCAATGCTAGATGAGGCTTTCCGAGACATGGGGGATGGCATCTATATACCATCCCGACAGAACGCTGACCTATTCAATGTCGCACATTTCAGAGCGAAGACCAAGACTACTCAGATACTGGTGAGAGAGCTACTATTCGCAGATGACAGTGCACTGGTTGCCCACTCTGCTGAAGAGACCCAGACAATAGTGGACGCTTTCTCCGATGCATCAAAGAAGTTTGGCCTGAAAATTAACATCAAGAAGACGGAGGTGCTGTACCAACCCAACTCTACAAGAACCCGAGAGGAGGAGATCATGGTTGACGGAAACAAGCTGAACTCTGTTCCGGAATTCACCTATCTCGGAAGCACTATATCAAGTGATGGACGCTGTTCCGGAATTCACCTATCTCGGAAGCACTATATCAAGTGATGGACGCATTGATGCTGAGATACAGAGGAGGATGGCCAAGGCTAGCGCATCTTTCGGCCGACTACGTGTCCATTCGGGTCAAAGGTAAGATCTACCGTGCAATCGTGCTATCCACCCTACTATACGGAGCCGAGGCCTGGACAGTGTACAGACAGCAGGTGAAAAAGCTGCATGCCTTCATGATGCGACATCTGCGTTCAATCATGAGGCTAACCTGGAAGGACAAAGTGACGAATAAGGAAATACTCGAACGGATGGGGCTGCCCTCTATGGAAGATCTTCTGATCAAAAAGAATCTCCGGTGGACTGGACACCTCATGAGGATGTCATCAGACAGGCTACCAAAGCAGATCCTCTATTCTCAACTGTCTTCTGGCTACAGAAAGAGAGGGCGCCCCCGTCTCCGGTTCAAAGATACCATCAAGAGAAACCTGAAGCTGAGAGACATTAAGACCGACTCATGGACGGAACTCTCACAGCAGAGAGCTAAATGGAGAGCGGCAGTCAAGTAATGAAAGCAGTCTTTGTCGCATCGCGACCGACAGCATGATGATGATGATGGTTGGTTGGTTGTTGGTGTTTTACATTCTGGCAATATATAAGGGTACCGACTTGTGGCAACTGTATAATTCACGACACAACAAGGGGACTACATGGGATGGGTTTATTCAATAAACGGCCCTAAGGCCAAGGTTAGTGCCTCAGAGGCGATCTACTTACAGTTTGTATGTTACAGAGATATTCAAAGTCATCAAGCAAAGTTACAGTGGTAATATAATGGTGTAATCAATCAAGTGCTTATTCAGGTAGTCATCAATCAAGGTAATACAATGGTGTAATCAATCAAGTGCTTATTAAAGTAGTCATGCGTATAATTCAAGTGAGTTAGAGGTGGCGGTTACAGGAGATGAGGGAAGTAATGTAATAATAAGATAAGAAACAATAACTGTACATCAAACATAGGAAATCAGGCTCTCTCAACCCTACTAGGTGTCCTTTTTTGTAGGGATGGGTGGGCGGCTGAGAAAGCTGGTGGTTGTCATCGGTCCGGTGTCTGGAGTCGATGTGGCTGTGAGGTGTCTGGGTGGGTTTATATCTACCCAGAGTGGCGAGATCTCGCAAGGGGAGGGTGAGATCACGCGAGAGGAGAGTGGGTCTCGGGGACCCGGCAGGGGTTTCGTGGGTTTCAAGTTTGAATCCAGGTGTCACCACCATCCCCATAGTCCCCTGTTCGCGCGCAAATTACCCATGTTGCCGAACAACATGTACAATGCTGCCCCACTGGGAAATCAGACCACCAGTCCCCTTAGCCGATATCAGACTTAGGCACATCATCCTGATACTGAGCTAAGAGGTCATTGCACTATGCTATTTATACTGAGCGCCAAGCTAGGAAGCAACAACTATCAATTTTGACCGCGAGTTGACCTCCCGATCTCCCGCATGGGAGGCCTGCGCTCTATCAATTCAGCGCCCGCTCATGGTTACGCTTCAATTATCTAAAAAAAATTACCCATTTACATTATAAGTGACTACCTAGTATATTATCTCAGAAAATGTCAGAAACTCAAAAGCACCGGATTATGCAACTTTAACATAAAGACAATAAACACTACCAATAGATGCAATGGCGGCCAGTGCTATCACTCGATGCATATAATATAATTATTTGATACCTTGCATCATCTATTGGCACATGACTAATCTCATTCAACAGGCCTCGGCATTTAGGAGATGAAAACCAGGCTCCCAACCACAATGCTAGCAAGGAAAATACTTGAGTGCCCTCGTAAAGTGGAATGGTAGTCCAGCAATATCGCCCAGTCGCTAACAATGCAGGGTTCCCAATTGCTGCTCTACCGAATGCGACAAGCTGGTGATGCATTATTTAGCAACATGCTCGCAAACTGACCCTGCTGACTGGCACAGTCAGTACGCCATCCTCGACGTAGAGAAGTACAGGTGGGGGGGGGGGGGGGGTCCTCTTGCACATTTCACATATCTACTGTACTCAGTGCCGACCCCCTCTGGCTGGAAGAGGCAGACCCGGTGGCCACCTGAACTCAAGTGCCTCCCCTCCTCCTCCATCCTCCGTTCTCCTTCCTCCTCCCTTCCCCCTTCTCCTCCCTCTTACCCCTACTTCTGCTCTCTCCTCCTACCCCCGCCTCCTCCGTCCTCCTTCCTTCCTCCTTCCTCCCTTCTTCCTCCTCGTTTTCCCCCTTTCTCCCCCCTTCTGTCCTCGTTTCTCCCCTCCTCTCTCCTCCTCACTCCTCGCTCCTCCCTCCCGCTCCCCCGTTCATCTCTCTCCTTCTTTCTCCTCCTCCCCCCATCTCCCCCGCTGTCCCCTCCTATACCCCCTCCTTCTTCCTCCTCCTTGGTCCCCCTCCTCCCTCTTCAACCTTTCTCCCTCTTCTTCCCTCCTCCCTCCTTCTCCTCCTTCCTGCCTCCTGCCTCCTGCCTCCTGCCTCCTGCCTCCTGCCTCCTGCCTCCTGCCTCCTGCATCCTGCCTCCTGCCTCCTGCCTCCTCCCTCGTTCTTCTCCCTCCTACCCCACCGTATCCCTTCTTTCACCCCCCACATCCCTCCTCTCTCCTACGCCCTCCTCCCTTCTCCCCCTTCCATCCTCCATCCTCCTCTTCCCCCCCCCCTCCCCCCAGCCCGCTCCATGCCGCCGTCTCGTGTGAACCTGTGCCCATTGCGTGCTGAGTGTCCCTCTTCCTGGCTGAACAACGTGACCCATGGGTATGTGTGATCTCCTCAATC
The DNA here is from genome assembly GCA_030323885.1 of Branchipolynoe longqiensis. NCBI lineage: Eukaryota > Metazoa > Annelida > Polychaeta > Phyllodocida > Polynoidae > Branchipolynoe > Branchipolynoe longqiensis. The sequence continues at coordinate 87,312,378 of CM059189.1, forward strand.
ACAAGTCACACTCTGCACCAATTGACCATCAATTGTCGGTAACCAGATACCTTATAGTATCAATATTGACTTACGGGCACCCATCGGGTACTGTGAGTGCACTAGTTGGGTACTAAACGGGTGCTAGAGGATCCTATCCGGTTACTGTACGGGTACTACTAACCAGACGGGATGGCCAAATGAGTTGAGCGTCCGTCTCCCGTTTTAGTTGATCGTGGGATTTCAATCCATCGAGTCAAACCAATGACTTAACATTTTATACATGTCCCTTCCTAGCCAAGTGCATTGTTATGATATGATCAGGACTATTTAGATCAGTGTCATGGACTGGCGGTTTGGTCTCCCATGTATATATATATATATATATATATATATGTATGTAAGTGGAATACCTATAGACGTATTTAGTAGCTTGCACTGATCCTTCAGACAAGCAGCCAGATAGACAGGTATGCATGGATAGGGTTGTGACATCAGCGAGCCTAGGTAGTGTAATGGTTAGCACACTGGCTTGGAATGCAAGAGATGTGGGTTCGATTCCTGCTATGGGTGTAATATTTCCCATTTTAATCACCCCAACATGACTTCAGGATGGAAACAATTAAAACAACTTAGGGTTCCATTGGAACGAAGGTAAGGCACGGAATAGAGATATCTATGCTCGTGGGTATGGCGATTGCATTGTGGAGCCTAGAGGGGCTAAATATTAGGACACTTTGTTGTTGAAGATTTATACTGCTTATCATGGATAAGTCTGAATAGACTTCTTTTCACCATTAGACAGTTTGCAGATAACAAGTCTGATCCTACATGTTTACCGACCCAAGGGATTTTTAACCTCCCACACCACATAAACATGGTATGAGAGCAACTGGCTTTTGATGACCCTGTAAGTTATACACAGCAGTGGAAACCACCAACCTTCAGATTAGGAGTCCGAGCTAGGAAACAGTCAGCCACTCTAACCACTCAGCGACAGAAAACACCACCACACACCCACACACTAGGCTAGTGTACCAAGATATGTGGTTACAATTCCTGCTCTCAGCACAATATTTCGGATTTTCATCACCCCTATAATGTGTGCTGTAATCCTCAATACTCTACACCCCCCAAGACAATACCATCAAGACATGCAACACATGCTAAACCCAGAATGCATCCGTATGTTGATTATAAAAATAAAACATAAAAATGCTCCTGGAAGCAAGAGGTCATTTGGACGGAGACAATGAATACAGACCCCAGTGGAGTTAATTTCAAGAACTGATCCCCAGGGAAATGTCCCACTTGCAGTATCCTTAGCTGGTGTTACAAAACGTCCTAGTGTCTGTTGTCCACCTGTAATTTCACTTCAAGATCATCGACACAGGGCGTTGTAAAACTTCCTCACACCTGCTGTCCACCTGTAATTTCACCTGGTTATAGTAGGCATTGTGCAGTTGTATTTCCTATGTGCACCATGCTTTATTTAGTGTAAAACATGGAATGATGAACACTATATGAAGTAGTTGATTTATTATTTAAGGGATTATGTTTTCCTGAATTATATGTTAGACATTGTATTCATAGATTTCTCAATATAGCAATAAATATCAGGCATTGGTAATTATAATCATTGTTATAAATACATAATCTACAGCGTATTTTCTACATTATTAAATGACCAAATCTAATACTACATATTGTTAGATAATTGCTATATATGCTATCCTAGATTAAGGTATGGAGATTAGATATATTATATATTATATATATATATATATATTCATATATATGTTAGAATAAGTGGCATTCACTAGCCAGAGAGAGGGAAACTAATGGAAAGTGTAGAAACATGATATACCCATGCCAAAAAAACTAAATGAGGAAGAACAATTGTACGCAATTAACATGTCCGTTGCTTACTAAATAAATACGTTAATAGAGAAGATTATATAAGAAAATAATCCACTTTCGGATATGTATTAACATCGTCGTTCTATTAGCAATATATCTACGATGTATATTATATCCCTCACGGTGGTGTCCTTTCTTTGTGTGGTAAATATGTTTATTCTGCTGAATAAGTCTTTTGTCAGGGCTGAAGCACTGGTCTTCCAGCCATTTTTCAATTCAGGGTTATTTACAGAAAAGGTATATAGAATAAGTATGCAATAACTGTTGAATACACAATTCACAACATGTAACGCAATGAAATTCTGTAACCCAAAATGTCCATAGCAATATGGCAACAGTAGTGTCATATAGCTAAATCAATATTAGTAAGATCAATGTGAATATCTACATAGTATTTCGAATATAAGCAGAAGTTATCTTCTGTATTCATTTGGTAAAGTTGTAGTAAGTGTTAATGTTGATTTTCTCCTCTCAATCACCGGCCAATTCGCTCGGAAAGATACAACCTTTGATCAGAATTGTCGTATGATGTACATAGGTCAGGATTTTGTTCAGAGCGGTGTTGTTCTCCAAACCTTGCCCAGGAAATGTCAGTAATATAGGGGCACACATTGCCAGGGACATACATTTACGGGGACACACATTCACAGGGATACCGATTCACGGGGACACTCATTTACAAGGACACATATTTACAAGGACACTCATTTACATGGACACTCATTTACAGGGATACTAATTTACGTGGACTCACATTTACAAGGAGATACATTTACATGGACACTCATTCATACGGACACTCATTTACAGGGATACTCGTTTACATGGACTCACATTTACAAGGACACTCATTTACATGGACACACATTTACAAGGACACTCATTTACAAGGACACACTTTTAGAGCAACACACATTTACAAGGACACACGTTTACGATGACACATATTTAGAAGGAGACACATTTACAAGTAAACAATCATAAGAACACACATGTACAAGGACACACATTTACAAGTACGCACATTTACAGGGACACCTATTTAGAAGGACACATTTACAGAAGCCCACATCTATACCTTCAGATTCCATGCTACATTTACTCAAACTCTGCGGGTGGACATCCTTGCGTCTGGGCATCTTCCATTTCCGGTCATGCGATGTGGATGCACTAACTAACTGTACTACCCAAAATGATGCCCACATCCCCCCAGTCCCGTCGGCATGTGCCTCATTCTGCCCATAGGAGAGGTTCCATTGTGACACCCTACGCTCCCCCTGTGTACAAAAAGGCTACTCAAATTCCATTTCAATCCCACTAGAATACAATTCCACTTAAGGCGTGTGTATGGAACGCTGTGACGCCTGCTTCTTTATCTTACGACTGCTCGGCGCGAAACCTTTTAGCGAGCACAATAGGTCTACATCCTGCCGCCCTCGGGCCGGCCAGATATGGCTACAAAGGTCATCGCTTTCTGTAGACGGCAGATGGCGCTCTATGGTGTAACGCCTGTTTCACTCTTAGACAACAAAGAAGCAGATATCTTCTGGGAAAAAAACTGAATCGCCAGAGCGGTGTTTTTTGTGTGCATCGATGCGTGTCCCTAAAGATCTATTCACCTGATGTTCACATGCATCACTTACTGGTATTGCTTAAAATAAACACACACAAAAAAACCGAAACAGCGATCCATGAATATTCACTATATATTACAAAAATATTAAAATGGAAGACATATTGGGTTAAATGACCACGGAAGTGGTCATTTGCTGTCATTACTGGGGATGGGGAGGCATCCAGTGAAGCAGCCACGCCCACCTGTCAATCACACACACACCTCCTCCCAGGAGGCTCACTCCCTAAAGGGGCTGTCACATTACGGCGTATGGCGGGAGCGTATTGAAAACCTACGTACGCCATCGGGTGCCACTTTCGGGTGTGTTTGAGCGTATGAGGAGCGTATGCGTAGCGTATGCGTAGCGTATGCGTAGCGTATGCGTAGCGTATGCGTAGCGTATGCGTAGCGTATGGGAGCGTATGGGAGCGTGCTAGGACATTTTTTGACATTTTGGGCCATACGCCCACATAGGTCGTGTTTTTTTTGAGTATGCACAAAAAAAAAAGGACGGACGAATTTATGAAAGCGTATGGCGGCGTATGCATCATAGGCTTCACATACGCCGGCGTGTTGCGGCACTGGCGGCGTATGCGTAGCGTATGCGTAGCGTATGCGTAGCGTATGAGTAGCGTATGCGTAGCGTATGCGGCGTATGGCGACGTATATGACGTAAGCCGCTACGCCGCCATACGCTTCCGCCATACGCCGTAATGTGACAGCCCCTTAACAGCCAATCAGATGCTCCCTCTCCCACTCTCTTCCTCAAGCCTCTGCTTCCCCATACCTCTCCACTCTTCCACTGACACTTGTCAGCTGCACATCTCTTCTGAAAACCCACCCACCCACTACGTGCACTTGTCTCGATTAAAATAAACAATAACGAGACAAAAATGAAACCAATAAACATTTAACATTAAAAAAACTTGTAACTAAAAAATAAGATTGTCTTGAGAATAAGGTTACGTTATTGCCACTCCTGCTTTCGCGTTCCTCCCTGCCCATGACAGTAATGAACCGTGGCATTGGAGTTAGGGCTACTAAGAATAAGTCTAACAACTAGACGGGATGGCTAAATGAGTTGAGCGTCCGTTTCTCAGTTGTTGTATATAGGGCCATTCGAACCCATGGGTTGAACCCCTGATCGAGCCAAACCAATGACTTAAAAATGTATAACTTGTCGCTTTGTAGTTCAGCATTATTAGGATAGGACAAGGACTGGTTGGTTCATTGTCAGGATAATATCATTGACTAGGATATCACTGATTTATCAGGTCAAGGTGTTTGGTGGCATAGTATCCCAGTGGGGCAGCACTGTGAAGTCACTAAGAGTGTGCATTGTCACAAGTCGGTACCCATCCTGATATGCCCTTAAATGTAAAACTCCAACAACCAACCAAGTGTTAATTTGTATAGCATGGTCGGGAAATAATACTAATCCTAGAATGCTGGTTGAATTGCACTGTACATTCCCAATGTTTGAATGTTTTAAATGGATAGTTTCATTTCTGTTCATCACAGACATATATGTCTTTTTTAATGTCCACAATGATGTCTGCACTGTCAATTAAGCCTAAATATTCAAGTTCCTGTATTGGATCTAATTGGTTCACTTCATGTGACAGGCTATATATTATGCACAATCGGTTTTCCTTGTTACTTTGTGAGACTAAATATATACAAATATGTATACATATATATAGCAGAGAGCGTGTATAGATGAGAGGATTGGTTGTTGGTTGGTTGTTGGTTGGTTGTTGGTTGGTTGTTGGTCGGTTGTTGGTTGGTTGTTGGTTGGTTGGTTGTGGATTGGGTGTTGGCCAGTTGGTTGGTTGTTGGCTGGTTGGTCATTGGTTGGTTGCTGGTTGGTTGTTAGTTGGTTGGTTGTTAGTTGGTTGGTTGTGGATTGGTTGTTGGTTGGTTGTTGGTTGGTTGTGGATTGATTGTTGGTTGTTTGGTTGTTGGTTGGTTGGTTGTTGGTTGTTTGTTTGGTTGTTTGGTTGTTGGTTGATTGTTGGTTGGCTGTTGGTTGGTTGTTGGATGCTTGTGGGTTGGATGCTTGTGGATTGGTTGTTGGTTGGTTGGTTGTTGGTTGGTTGGTTGTTGGTTGATTGGTTGATTGGTTGTTGGTTGGTTGTTGGTTGTTGGTTGGTTGTGTGATTGGTTGTTGGTTGGATGTTGGTTGGTTGTTGGATGGTTGTTGGTTGGTTGTGGATTGATTGTTGGTTGGTTGGTTGTTGGTTTGTTGTTGGTTGGTTGGTTGTTGGTTGGATGTTGGTTGGTTGTTGGTTGCTTGTTGGTTGGTTGTTGGTTGGTTATTTGTTTGTTTGTTTGGTTGTTGGTTGATTGTTGGTTGGCACAACGCTATAACAATGTTACGCTCATGTCAACAACGCGGCATTTGCATATTACGCCGAGATTTTCTACGTGTTAAATTTATTTTCAAGTTGTCTCTACGCTGGCGCGTTACGTCGTAGTGTGACAGGGTATTAAATAGCAGTACATTTAATACTGTCAGCTTGAAGCGATCTACCCTTCCCGATAATAACTACATAGGTAATTAGATTTTGAAGATAATAGAGAGTGTGGTGTATAATGCATCTGTAGTAACCGTGGCAATTTATGTGAATTGGCTTTTGTCTGTGAGCCATATCCCCGATCAATGCAGCCCGAGCCTGAGGCAGTACGCGGTGCGGTGTATGTGATGTTGGACAGCATGCCCGAGGTGTAGCAGGGTGGCGAGATGGAAGGGCGACTTGGTATTCTTCTCGAATGTATGTATATGGGTCACTCTCCTGAAAACTGGCCAGAAGTGTCACATGTCATAATATTTTAATTGTTAACATTATTTGGTTGCAAATGAAAGCTGGAAATCTCCCTTTTACATCTATATAAAATATAAATTGATGAGCTACAAAATAAAGGTGTAGTCAATGAGTAAGCTATGTTATATGGCAGTATAACATGTGTTGCTCAGACATAACACATGTATAGGACGCCACACAGTCTGTTTAATAACAATCTAAGCAGACTTAAATAATTTAATACTAAAAAGCATATTAATCATGGCATAATATACAGAAATATGTAGTGCTTATATTGAAAAAAACGTAATTCCCAGCCAAGCTTTATTCACTGAATAATTAGTGTACAATATTTGTGTGGCATCCAGACACCACCGGTTACACGTGTGACAGAAATCTGTAATGTTATTTCTGAAGACATCAATATTAAAAAAAAAATGTAAGCATGCATACATGTTAATAAATACTTCCTTTTTGATTTGGGAACTGTTTAGTTTGATATATCAATGCAAGACAACATTTTAATAAGGATTCAACCACGGCCAATATGTCATGTTACAAATGGCTAACTGACACCACTGGTTAGATCTGTGACAGAAATTTGTAAAGTTATTTCTGAAGACATCAAATATATTTCTTTTAAATTTAAGCATGCATACATGTTAATAAATACTTCCTTTTGATTTGGGACCTGTTTTGTTTGATGTATCAATGCAATACAAGATGTTAATAAGGATCCAACCATGTTCCATATGTCCTGCTACAAATGGCTGACTGTAAAATGGGTTTTTTTGGTACAAAAACACTTCATAACTAAAAATACCAAAGTTGTAGGCAGATTATTTTATTTCCCTTATTTCTTGCATCAAATCTGAACATGAATATGAAAAGTATAAGGACAAAAAATGAGGAGGGCGTTTTTTTATTGATGTTTTAAAATCCCATCCCATGCTGACCAGTTTTCAGGAGAGTAACCCATATGAACACGATATCTGTAATGATTAGCGAATATGGAAGGAAGTGAGAAGGGTTGGTGTGTGCGGGCAGGGTTAGGAAGGTAAGCGTGGAGCGGGCGTGAGGGTGTGGGTATGGGTGGGGCCGGGGGAAGGGGACGGGGAGGGGCGGACGGATGGGGCTGGGTACTGGGTGGCGGGTTGACGGGACAGGACGGCCGGGTGTGTAGGTAGGTACTATTGGCGCATAGGGAGGGTGATAGTCGGCCAATAGGCTGGATAAGGAGCTATCTGCCCCGGGGAACATGCTGTTAACGCCACTTTGCCCATGGTAGTGCCACCCTGGACCCTCATTCAGGCATTCCTACAGTAGTTAACCCCTCACAGGCTCACACGCCCGGCCGCCTTACAAGCTACGGAAGTCGGCACTTACAAAGCGGCCGTTATTCCCACGTCACCCGGCCCGGACCCGCCCAGGCAGACAGAGAAAGAGAGAGAAACCCGCCCACACACGCCCAAACACACACGCCCAAACACAGACATATCCGCCCAGACCCGCCCAGACTCACCCATGCCCGTCCAGCCATGGCCATACCCGCCCAGGAACAGACATATCCGTCCATACCCACCCATACCCACCCAGACAACCCAGACTCACTCATACTTGCCCAGACATGACCAGGCCTGCCCAGGAACAGCCATCTCCGTCCATACCCACCCAGGCAACCCAGACTCACCCATACCCGCCCAGACATGACCAGGCCTGCCCAGGAACAGACAGATCCGCCCAGACCCGCCAAGACTCAACCAGAGCCCACGCCCGCCCACACACGCCCAGACTCACCCACACTCACCCACACTCACCCACACTCACCCACACTCACCCAGACCCGCCCACACTCACCCACACTCACCCAGACCCGCCCACATTCACGTACACTCACCCACACTCACCCACACCCACCCACACCCACACTCACCCACACCCACCCACACTCACCCACACTCCCCCCACCCCCATTCACACTCACCCACACTCACCCACACTCATCCACACTCACCCACACTCACCCACATTCACCCACACTCACCCACACTCACCCACACTCACCCACACTCACCCACACTCACCCACACTCACCCACAATCACCCATACTCATCCACCCTCACCCACCCTCACCCATACTCACCCATACTCACCCCACACACTCACCCACACTCACCCACACTCACCCACCGTCACCCACACTCACCCACACTCACACACACTCACCCACCGTCACCCACACTCACCCACACTCACCCACACTCACCCACACTCACCCACACTCACCCACACTCACGCACACTCACCCACACTCACCCACACTCACCCACACTCAACCACACTAACCCACACTCAGCCACACTTAACCACACTCACCCACACCCGCCCACACCCGCCCAGGCTCACCCACACTCACCCACACCAACCCACACTCAACCCCACTCACCCAGACCCGCCCAGACCCGCCCAGACCCACCCACACTCACCCGGACTCATCCACCCTCACCCACATTCACCCACACTTGTCAAGACTTACCCATACCCGGCCACACCCGCTCAGACAAGGCGCCGCCGCCATCATGTGCCCATTCGCCGGCAGTAGGTCTACCTCCCGGCAGCATTGTGCTTCACACCGCCCAGGCACGAGTAGTAACTAGATTCCTGTTGCAATACCCAACAACACAGCGCGCTGTGGGCAGGCCACACTCTAACTGCACCGGCATCCCACCAGTAACAAGCTTTCTGTAGAAAATAACACACAATACATCATCATGGAATATACGTGGCAGTCAGTTGTAGATGGGCTGAGAACATTGAATGTATGTTAAAGCTGCATAGTCCGATGAAAACATCAAATTTTCTAAACCAAAACCGAGATCTAGATTTGATTCTACATATATATATATATATATATATATATATATATATATATATGTATATATATATATATAACTTTAGATACCGGTGCACTTATCAAGCATTTCTCACCATATACCAATACCAAGACAATAAAAGCTCATACTACTTTAGCATATGGACAGAATTTCGGCATGCTTGTCAAAATTAATTTCATATGTTTGTCCTTCGAATATCTCAAAAGTTAGCCATCTAAAATAAAAGTTACTTCAAATAAAAGTAAGGTAGATTACATAACGACCAACCTAATTTATTTATCTAAGAAAATTACCGAAATTCAAAACCACCGGACTATGCACCTTTAGATTCATCGGACTATGCTGCCCCGTCCTTATATGACCTTAGATGTTGCTAGGACGTAAAAGAACAACAAACAAACAAGACTGCAGCTTTATTTAGACATGTGTTTGGAGCGTTGGGGTTAAACGCCGGGCTCTCAGCGGCAGGACGAACTGATCGGTTGATATCACCATATATGTTGCTAGGACGTTAAACCCCAAACAAAGAAATACTGGTGACAGGCGGAAATACTGAGGATGAGGTCCAGTATTCAGATACAGCTTACAAGGCAAGACGATGGTGAATACACATGCATCAGGATACGACGACGTAGCATCTTATCTCATGTATATTATTTGATAGATAAATTTCCCTACAATGGACATTAGTAAGAAAGCTAACCCAGCCACCTTGTAGGCATTAGGAATGACACAATTTGGTTGTCGGTACATTCATTGATTAAGCAGGGGAAATTTCGATCGCGGACAATTGCTCCACTGCTCCTTGCCCTATCCTAGTAATGCCGAATGACAGGCTAGGAGTGACAAGATTCAATGTTTAGGTCAGTAACTTGACTCGGCCCGGATTCGAACCGGCAGTTCGAATCCAACAACCTAGCAGAACAGGGGGCGGACGCACAGCTCATTCGGCCATTGCATTTGAAAGTGTTAATCAAATAAATGCGCATGACGAGTTGGCAAACTAGCAGCAGTTGCACAATCTGCTGCTGTGCAATGGGTACTGAGCCATCGTGCAGTGTGTGCAGTTGCTGATCTCGTCAGGGTTAGGTAGGAGCCATATTGCTCACCTTAATGGTCATCATCACACTTTCGGTCGCGATGCGACAAAGACTGCTTTCATTACTTGACTGCCACTCTCCATTTAGCTCTCTGCTGTGAGACTGATGTTTTTTGTGTGGTTGTACATTTCATGAAAGCTGCCTGCAAAAGTGTTTTAAGTGCTGCTGGGTTCTGCAAGTTACCAGCGGCACTCTCTCAGGGAGCAAATAGAGGTTTCACACCAGCAAGAACATTTCTAAACAGGCGCAAAACTATTTATCCCTGCAGTGGCTCGTCGGGAGATGTTGGGAGTTCCATACATCAACCACCCTTAAAGCTGCCACAGTGTCATGGTTTTCTGTTTAGGGTTTGCTCCCTTAGCCATCGGTTCTGTCAAGAACCTGTACCACAAGGCAGTGGTTTACAACTCTGCAGGGCAGGAGCATGAAACTCACTGAGGTATTGCAATACCTGCAATATATTTAACAAAACAAGTGTTCACTGGCATGTGGCCCTCCTTAGGTAGCTGCCCAGTGTGCCTTTCAGGGGGCTGGGGGTGGGGGCGGGGAGGTGGGGACGGTCAGCTCCCCGGGACTTCCCCGGGGCCCCTCGGGGCCGACCGCGGCTAAATCCGGTCACACGGGCAACCAATTAGCTCCCGTCAGAGCATGCTATTTCGCATTGAGCTTCGCAAAGGGGCTTCATTCTTTTAGGATCAATACCACGTTGTGTGGATCCCTAACAAGCAGCCGTCATATACAACAACAATAACAACTCGACAATTCCTAAGTGGTTAACAAATTAAATCCACAATGAAGAGACAGCATATATCTTTACAGTAATTCTACAGTGTACTTGCCCCCACGCTCTTCTCCATCTTCCTATCAGCAATACTCGATGAGGCTTTGCGAGACATGGGGATGGTATCTATATACAGTCCAGACAGAGCGCTGACCTATTCAATGTCACACTCTTCAGAGCGAAGACAAAGACTACTCGGACACTGGTGAGAGAGCTGCTATTCGCAGATGACAGTGCACTGGTTGCCCACTCTGCTGAAGAGATCTAGAAAATAGTGGATGCTTTCTCCGATGCATCAAAGAAGTTTGGCCTGACGATTAACATAAAAAAGACGGATGTTCTGTTCTAACCAAACTGTACAAGAACCCGAGAGGAGGATATCATAGTTGACGGAAACAAACCCAACTCTGTTCTGGAATTCACCTATCTCGGAAGCACTATATCAAGGATGCATTGATGCTGACATAGAGAGGAGGATGGCCAAGGCTAGCACATCTTTCGGCCGACTACACCAGAGACTCTGGAATAACCACCATGTGTCCATGCGGGTCAAAGGCAAGATCTACCATGCAATCATGCTATCCACCCTACTATATGGAGCCGAGGCCTGGACAGTGTACAGACGACAGGTGAAAAAGGTGCATGCGTTCCTGATGCAACATCTGTGTTCAATCATGAGGCTAACCTGGAAGGACAAAGTCACAAATAAGGAAATACTGCCCTCTATGGAAAATCTTCTGATCAAACAGAATCTCCAGTCCGGACTGGACACCTCATGAGGATGTCATCAGACAGGCTACCAAAGCAGATCCTCTATTCTCAACTGTCATCTTGTTACAGAAAGAGAGGGCGCCCTCCTCTCCGGTTCAAGGATACCATCAGGAGAAACCTGAAGCTGAAAGACATTAAGACCGACTCATGGACATCACTCTCACAGCAGAGAGCTAAATGGAGAGCAGCAGTCAAGTAATGGAAGCAGTCTTTGTCGCATCGTGACCGACAGCATTATGATGATGATGAATTCATTTGTATTTGGTCATATACAATTTGTGGTTATTAATAGTAACACGGGGCCATTGCATTTGAAAGCAAAAGTAGACAGAAAACTAAGTGTCAACACATGCCCCAGTGTTTTTTTTTGGAGGTGTGTGAGTGGATATGGGAGAGATTGCTGGAGGCCAAGTTAGTGGTGAAGGTAGCATATATATAATATATATCCACTCACATATATGTCATGTATAAGCATCATGCAAGTATAAAGGCGTAGAAGGGTTTTATTATTATTACCCAATTACTATCCGTTATTACCAATTAGTATTCGGATGGCCGAATGAGTTAGAGCGTCCGTCTCCCATGTATGAAAGATCGTGGGGTCGTGGGTTCGAATCCTGGTCGAGTCAAACCAATGACTTAAAAATTGATACTTGTCACTTTCTAGCCAGGTGCTCGGCATTAATAGGATAGAGCAAGGAGCAGTGGAATGAGGAAGACCAATTACCTGCGATTGAAATTTCCCCTGCTTAAACAACTATTGTACCAAAAAAAATCATCTATTTCCTCCGTTCCTTGCATCCTGGGACCAGTGCCGCCACCACCGGCCCAAGCCCTAACTGCGGGCGCTCACATTGTCACGTGCCCAATAATTATGCATGTGTAATGTGTAAGCATTATGCGAGTATAAAGGCGCGGAAGGGAGTTATTATTATTATTAATATGTTATTCACCACATTTTGTTGTGTATCATTTGGTGTGGAGTACCCCCCCCCCCCTTCCATGTGAACACTGGCGCCACCACCGCTTTCTTGCCTAACCACGGACGCTCAACACTGTCATTCGCGCCCATGATTTTTGTGAGTAGTCGTATGTTTATTTGCGTATAATACAATATATATTACATATTTATGTACAATGCATATGATATGTAATACACGAAAATGTTCGTGATATACAAATCTGATATATATAGATATAATATGTATATAGATATATTATTTATCAATTTAATATATGCTTTATTTTACTAAAATAAACACACCAGTACTGGCGACTATTTGAATTACACCACACTATTACACCCTATCATTTATCACCTTACTCCATTCTCACTTCCCTAGTGGTCTCACTAATTCTCACTTATAACACGCTACATTAATACAGGCGACCATGGGTAGTGTGGAAAGGAGCCGTTGGGGGCGCCACAACTTGTAATTAATGAATAATTACGCAGGAATACAGATAGTGGTATAATTTGCGTTATTTTCCACTAGGGGGCATTATTGTTTTATACAACATGTGTAGAGCTGATCTTTAAGTTCGAATGAGGTGAGCTGCTCTTTAAGTTAGAATGAGGTGAGCGGCTCTTTAAGTTAGAATGAGGTGAGCGGCTCTTTAAGTTAGAATGAGGTGAGCAGCTCTTCAAGTTAAACTTTAAGTTAGAATGAGGTGAGCTGCTCCTTAAGTTAGAATGAGGTGAGCAGCTCTTCAAGTTAAACTTGAAGTTAGAATGAGGTGAGCTGCTCTTCAAGTTATAATGATGTGAGCAGCTCTTCAAGTTAAACTTTAAGTTAGAATGAGGTGAGCTGCTCCTTAAGTTAGAATGAGGTGAGCTGCTATTCAAGATAGAATGAGGTGAGCAGCTCTTCAAGTTAAACTTTAAGTTAGAATTAGGTGAGCTGCTCCTTAAGTTAGAATGACGTGAGCAGCTCTTCAGATTAAACTTGAAGTTTGAATGAGGTGAGCTGCTCTTCAAGTTAGAATGAGGTGAGCAACTCTTCAAGTTAAACTTTAAGTTAGAATGAGGTGAGCTGATCTTTAAGGTAGAACGCGGTGAGCAGATCTTTAAGTTAGAATGAGGTGAGCAGATCTTTAAAGCTGCCCCGAGATGATCCTCTATCACCCAAAGGGTCGGGAACATTGTGTCTGGCTAGTATCCGGCGGGTTATCGGATGGCTTCGACCTCATATGGGTCAGATAACTGCTCACAAGATCAAATAAAACTGCATATCTTAGGCATGCTCTATATTAACTCCTTGAAGAGCCCGGATATAATAGTCTTATAAACCTAGAGTTGGGAGAGAAACAAAAATCCAAAATACAACTAAGTGAATAACACAAATATCATAGGTGTAAACAAAGGAAAACTCCAACGAATCTCCAGACCAGTTATTAGCAATATGATCGATTTCAGCATCCCCTTTGCCTCTAATAACCTTTGTAGGGAGTAGGCTAACAAATATCACAGCAAAATACCTGATATATGGTAGAGCGGGGGTTATTTAGTCTTAAAATAGTAGACGTTGTAATAATTGTTGTCTTCAGATAGAATTCCCAATGTTTACCTTAATTTTTGGATTGGGGCTTACAGGATTTTGCGCCTGAATTATATGTGGATACATACCTGGGTTGCAATCGCACACATATGCAATTGTATGTTCCATGCTAAGTGCAAACTTAGGAAAATACGCGTCAAATGAGACACTTTACTCAATAGTTGATTCATCTAGCTTCTCTTTGCAGATAAGCAAAAAGAAAATGGGAGGCTAGGATTAATTCTCCCTTCATGTGACATTCCAATGCCACGTTCTCAGTAATGTTTAGGCATGCGTATAAAGCCGCCTGTTTTTTCTGGTTTTTTTAAAAATAGTCCAGAAACCCTTATTCATCTCACCGCCCCCACCCTCACCTCACCGGCTCATCCCCCATCATCCCTGGCTTGACCCCTGACCCCGTCTTCACGGTCCCATGCATTCGCGCGTTGACACCCACGCTGCTTTCACTTCCTGCCGGACCTCCCACGCCGAGCGGACGCGGTGGCCTAATCGGTAGAGCCCAGGCTTCCCGTGCGGTGGGCCGAGGGTTCGAATCCCAGCCGAGTCAATCGAATTACTTATATAATTGATACTTATCACTACCTAGCGTGGCACTCGGCATTAATAGGATAGCACAAGGACTGGTTAGCACAGTATCAGGATAATGTGACTGTGTGGGATATCGGGTCATGGTGCCGGTGGTGTAGTCTCCCACCAGGGCAGCACTACCAAGTTGCAATGAGTGCGCCCTGTCACAAGTCGGTACCCGTCCTGATATGACCTTAGATGTTGCTAGGACGTAAAACAACAAACAACAACAACCCTCTCAGGCCGAGCACTCGACAATCAATGGCTAATTCTGCGCTTTCATCCAACAGAGGGCTTTGCAGGCCGGCCCAGCTGTGGGCATCCAATTCTTGGGGCAACTTAAAGAATCAACTGCTCACCATGTTTGTTGCCTCGCTGCGAAATCCCACCAACACTAAACGTGGTGGCCAAATTGGTGAGAGCGTAGACTTCCTGGGGGGAAGGTCACTAGCTAGGATCCTGGCCGGTTCAATAATATTGATACTTGCCACTACCTAGGATGGTGTCCGGCATCAATAGAATAGGGCAAGGACTGGCTAGCTTAGTGTCAGGATAATCTGACTGCGTTGAAAACTGGGTCATGTTGACATCAGCCTGGTTTCCCAGTGGAACAGCACTATGAATATAATTTCCCCATGAGTGTCCACTGTCACGAGTCTGTACCCATCCTCATATGATCGTCCATGTTGCTAGGATGTAAAACCAAAACAAACAACCAAAACAAATCAAGCCAAACATGTGCAAGAAGTATACGAATACTAGCAATACACGGAAAATAAAGCTAAAAACCTGACTAATGGTGCTGTCAAATTATGACGCATTGCGCAAATGTACATCAATGTATGTGATTTTATGCTGCTATGTCGGGATATGTCATTATGCATTATGCATGCGTTAGGCGCTCGTTGGTATACGTCAGTGTACATCGTCATTCGTCGAGATATTGCGTTGCATGTCAGGGGGTTGGCAAAGTTTTGTGCATGCGCAAAACTTTCAACGTACGACAACATTCGAGAATGTGTGGATTTTAGTCCGCCATACCTTATGTATGCGTTAGGCATATGTCGATGCACGCTAGACGTATGTTAGTCAAACATTTTTCAGTACGTTGCACTATGTTGACCTACTTTAAAGGCAGTGGGAACATACAGTCTGTGTACTGACAACATATGGATAATGTAGACCTAACGTATGTCTAACATATGTTTAGCGTTTCTCCAGTGTGTCTTGATGTATGTAACATATGATGCGTAGTTCTGGCAATTGAATAACATATATAACGTTCACCGGCGTTCTGTGAACATACCATGAGCATAATTCGAGCATTTTTTGGCAGGAGGTAAGTTAGCCATACGTTGGTCTTATGTTGGCCATACGCTATGTATATGGTATCTATATATCCAACTTTGCCACCCACGCTGAAAAGTTTGATGCTTCTCGACGTTAAAAAGTGATTTTACCAGTTGGCGGCGTGCTGGCGAGATGCGTCGTAATGTGACAGGGCCATTAGCGATTCGGTTCCAAGCAATGAATCTATTGCCTTGATGACATTTAGTACCTCCCTCCCCACGCTCGAGGGCGCCACTCGAGGCGTTCCATGCAACGCCGAGTGCTCACCCTATTCATTCCGCTTGTAGAGTTGATGGCTGAGGCCTTTACAGGTTTTGCTAGTCAAGCTTCCCGGTCCTGGGCCGGCGCGGGAACCCTGGCTCCCACAAATTCTTTGATCTCCCACAAGGGGCGCCACGGCGCATCAGTCGTTGCTTTCTGTATTCACGACCTCTGACCTGCCTACCCCTCCTAACCCCCCCCCCCCCCACCCCACCCCCTCGCCCCTTGGGCTCGAGCGTCAGGTCAGGGCTGTGACCTCCACGGGTCAGTTTCACTAAATTGTCCACCCCAAGGCGGGTGAATTTGGCCAAAGCTCCTTTTAAGCACATTATAGGTATGATCGTTATGAGTGGTTGGAGATAAAATTTAAAGCATGACATAATATAAATGTTCGTGCCATCGGCCTGCCATGATCAGCTAAAGTCTTACCTGCGAAGCTTGTACTAAATAATATGCATATGCAAACATATGTATATATATCTAAATAAATACAACAGACATATTTTGTTTTAATTATACATCATGGCACAGCGTCGTGCATATGCAATGATGTGTGTTATGATTTTAATTATGAAAAGAAAAGCTATGTTGAGACTAGTTCGAGCGACACATATATATATATATATACTACTGTCAAATCACATAAATATATAATGCAAAAGAAAATATATATATAATTTCTTTCTTTGTTTAAGTTTGTAACTATCTAATATATGTATTCATTTTGCTACTGACTGAAGAACATTGCAGTTCGAAATAATTAAAACTCGTTCCTGCCACGCATTTAAATAAAGTGAATACTGTAAATCCATGAATGACATAACAAAAATCCACATATATGTTATGGGAGTGATGAAAATTGAAAATATTGCATCTAGAGTGTGAATCGAACGCACATTTCTTGCACTACGGGCCAGTGATCTTATCGCCCCCCTGATGTCACCACCATATCCATGTCTACCTGTATATGCGGCTCCTTGCCTGAGTGGACATTGCATACAACTACATATATACTGTATTCTCTCTGGTTATCGCCCATATGTGGGTTGAAGCCCCCCCCCCCCCCCCCCCCCCCCCCCCCCCCCCCACTTGGCCAATATTTCATAAACGCCCTCCCCTTAAATACCCTTATGTGGATAAGTGCCCACCCCCTACTTCAGCGATTTGCCAATTTAAACGCTCAGGGCCTTAACCAGTGAGAATACGGTATATACACAATTAATTTCTTTAAAAAGATAATGTATATATATATATATATATACATATAATGTAATATGCATACCTTTTTTTTTTTTACTGATTGAATATGATTGGAGAGGCGGTAATAGTTTACAGCACCTGACGGCTACCGGGCACACCCGACCCTGGAGGGTGCAGATACGCCTCTGGGATCGAATTAGGCGTCAGACACGGACATAGATGGGGTCCTCGGGGATGTGGGGCATTACTAGCCGGCTCATCGGGCAGTAGAGTCGGGCACGGGCTGCGGGGATGACATGGCGCCCTCACAATGAGTGGAATTCTGAGAAACCCACCACCACATCACTCACCTAATGCATCAATGGCGGCATCACCGGGCATGGTGGCTAAATTGGTAGAGCTCGCGCCTTAGCATGCGGGATATCAGCAGTTTGGTTCCTGGTCGATTCAAGCCGATGAGTTATAAAATTGATGATTCTTGTCACTTCCGAGCCTGGCGGTTGGTGTTAATAGGATAGGGCAAGGACTGGTTTAGCTCAGTGTTAGGATAATGTGACTGAGTGGGGTATTGGGAAATGTGTTGCTTTCATAGAACTACGCAGCTGTAGCGCGATGCTGACTGGCAATAATGAGTTTCTTTGTCGTGATTTTATGTTCTGATAACATCTAAGGTCATATCAAGACCAGTACTGACTTTCTACAGTGCAAACTCACTGTTACTTTATAGTGCTGCCTCACAGGAAAACAAGGCCACCGGAAATATTACCCAATATTCCACTCTTTTGATATCATCCTGGTACTGAGCAAATCTGTCCTCGCCCTATCCTAGTAAGGCCAAGTGGCAGGCTATGCAGCGACAAGTATCAATCTTGCAAGTCATCAGTTTAACTCAGCCAGGTTTCGTACCCAGGAATACTGGAACCCAGGCAGCCAGCTAGCGCTCTTCCTGATTCAGCTGAGTAACGGGCACTGTTCTGCATAAAGCTAAGATTCCATATACATTGCATGCCGTATGCGAATGCGAATGCGAATGCAGCAAAAAACTGGAAAAGCATGTGAACAAAAAGTGGTGCTTCCATATGTCTGAATGCGAATGTGAATGCAAATTCGAATGCGAATGCGAACGCGAATGCGAATCCGAATGCGAATGTGAATGCGGCAAGTCGATCGCTCCGAGGACCTTTCGGTGTGAATGCTGCCCCATTTGTCATAGGAAACAACATGAACTTACAAATTTGTAGAAAGAAAGACCGAAAATCGCATGAATATTAACAGGTAGGGGCTACGACTAGGAAATCAAAACGGCTTGGTTTCTCAAGGCGTCTTGAAAAACCAAGACAGTTTTCATATAGAACCATATAGTGGTGAGCTGTCACAGTCTGCAACCACTTTAATATTGAGAATGGATCCTAACAAAATATATCATTAGAATGGGTGTAAGTAATATTGAGAAGGGAACCTAAGAACATATATCATTAGAATGGGTGTAAGTAGCTCTTCACAGTTTCCATGAAGAACATACTCACATAATATTGAATTAAAACTACATTAAAATAAAGAGATACTCTTATTTTGCCTCTAACATGTATTCTTGAATTATTCATTTTTACTGGTGAACCACCATTGTCTATCTATGAAAGTACTTTTCTTAGAATCAAAATCCTGGACATAGTTAATGAGAAGTAGCCAACAATATGAACAAATCATGATGTATGGCATCATATAAGCCATTACTCTAATTTACACACAGGCAGATGGGTTGTTGATTTAGCAGTCTACACAAGGATGGCCACTGGAGGTGGAGGTGGGTGTGGGTGTGCGTGTGGATATTGTGGATTTGGGTGTGGGTGTGGGTTTGGGTGCAGAATGGGATTTCTCTCTGTGTGGTATATCCAGCAGAGTATATGTGCATGTGCATATAAACATAGATATATATATATACATATATGCATATACAGACATATATATATATGTACATATAGGCGTATATATGGGTGTATACATACCTATATACGCATATGTATGTGTATATATGCATATATATGCACATATGCGCATGTATTTGCATACAATTATGCAAATATATGCATATATACGTGTGTATATATATATATATATATATACATATATGCGAATATAAGTGGATATACGCACATATACACACATATATACACGTATATATGTGTATATATGTGTATGTATGTGTATATATTCACAGATATGCATGTATATGCATGTAAGTATGCATATATATGTGTGTGTATATGTATATATATATATATATCTTTTTTGTCTGTGTGTACATGCATATACACATATACTGTATGGTGGATATACCACACAGAGATACATCCCACTCAGCACCCATACCCACATGCACACCCACACCCACACCCAAACCCAAACCCACACCCACACCCACACCCACACCCACACCCACACCCACACCCACACCCACACCCACCTCCAATGGCCATCCTTGTGTAGGCTGCTAAAATAACAACCCATCTGCCTGTGTGTACATTAGAGTAATGGCTTATATGATGCCATACATCATGATTTGTTCATATTTTTAGTTATTTCTCATTAACTATCTCCAGGAATATTGATTCTAAGAAAAGTACTTTTTTTAAATAGACCACGGTGGTTCACCAGTAAAAATGACTAATTGCAGAATACAAGCAGCACGATGTTATAGGCAAAATAAGATTATCTCTTTATTTTAAAGTAGTTTTAATTGAATATTATGAAGATGCTATTCACAGGAGCATTTTCTTCAGAGGAACTGTGAATACCTACTTATCTCCATTCTAATGATATATTTTGTTAGGTTCCATCCTCAATATTTAAGTAGTTGTAGACTATGACAGCTCACCCCTATTTGTTTCTATATGGAAACTGTCTTGGTTTTTGAATACGCCTTGAGAAAGTGAGACATTTTGAATTCCTAGTCCTGTGCCCTACCTGAACAATGCCGCATGCCACATGCCACGTTTATGAAATCTTAGCTTGGAGGCATGTGCCAACTGATGGCAGCTGACATCTAAATTGCGCATTGGCAATGGGAAATATTTAAACGCTGTTGACACATTGTCAACAGTTGTCGGATCCGCAGCATGGAAAAAAAACCCTCACTGGAACAATGTTTACTCCACGACAATACCGACATTGCAATTCCTGCGGGTTTGCTCTGGTATTCACATCCAAATGATGTCTCCAATGTCCGATTTACGACAATGGAATAATAAAGCGATGTATGCATTATAAGTGTTCTAGGCACTGGCCGGTCTACCCATGCTTCAAATCCAATCTTAGATGGGTATAACGTGTAAATCTTTCAGTCTGGTATTCTACATAGACATGGAACTCTGGGCCACATGTCGGACTGTCATCTCAGAACTGTTGTTTGCTCTCAAACAAGCATCCATTTGCGTATCGAGGTAGCCAATATTGGCGGGCATGCGCTGGCGTGGGAGGCACACGCCTGCATCAGTATCTGATTTAACAATGCAGCTATTCGCAGCAGTTCTTTTCTTGTTATCCAGCTGATAAAATTAAATTGAATTCACTTTCAGATATTCCCATGCATTCAGAGTACTGTCATATATATATCTATATATCTCTATCTATTCCGCGATATATATCGATGTATATTGCCGTGTACACATAGATATACATATATACACAGATAGAGATAGATAATTAGATATATATATATGCATGTATATCATATATAATTAACAAAGTAGAATTCATAAATAGGACTTATATCAAGCAGTTAGTAAGCGTTAATAATCTATAGTATTATATATATGATATATGATATATAGGATATATAATAGATAGATACATAACAATTAACATATACAACATATAAGATGTACACGGCAGTTAACAGAGGCATATTATACAGCCGGAATTAATAATTAGCATATATGGATGGAAGATGTACGCCCTGACCTACACGTAAAAAAAGCACTGCACAATTCCACAATTCCAGTTTACAATATAATGGAACTCCCCCCCCCCCCCCACCCCCACCCGACTCACCCACCCACTCACGCACCCACCCTCCCATCGTCGCCCTGATCTGCATGTGCGTTTTAATGTGGTCTGTGTAAAGGGGGGCAGCGCCGTGAGCAGTAATCAAACCCGGATTAATCATGCGAACAGTAATATGCACGCCTGACTGCACCTCTAATAGCCCCCACGCCCCGCCACGCGCAACCTCCCCCCCCCCCGCCCCGCGACCTCCCCCCCCCCTCCCCCGCGATCGCCCCCCCCCCCCACCTCACTGGACGTATTCACAGGGCTTATCCGAAGGGCGCGCACAAAAGGGACATTTGGCGCGGGCCATTGACCTTGTTGTTCGTTCAAGTGACCTGGAGGCAAGGTCATCCGGGCTGCGCCCAGGGGAGATGGGGGTGGGGGTGAGGGTGGGGGAGTGGGGTGGGGAGTGTAATGTCGTTCCAGCTCTAAGCGTGCCCATAAAGTCATCGATGCGTGCATCATGACCGGATGTAGGGGGGTGGGGGTGGCTGGAGACGGTAGGTGGCGCTGGCTGCTTATAGGGCGCATCCTGACACGTTGCGGACCATGTTTGTTTCCCTCACAGAATTGACTCCACTGAGAAGTGGTAAGTTGTGATCAAGTTTAATATCCCCGCGAGATGGATTTAATTAACCACGGTGCAACAGAGATCCTGTTGTATCTTTTCCTCCAGGGTTGATTGTGTAGCAGGTTAATCTTTAACTGGAGGCCTCGGCTATAATATAAATACCATATTTATATATAAATACAATGTATATTATATATTTATATACAATATACATTGTATATATACAATATAGTACATATATGCAATATATATTGTACGTATAATGCATATGTGCAATACAAATACATACATCTATTATATATACCCCTTTCAATATTGATAAACATCGTGGATGCACGCGCACGTTGGCTGCAAGGCCAATGCGCACGGCCATTGGGTTTGCCGATAAGCACAGCGCAAAGCTTCAATTCTGGTCTCCATTAATAAAAGTACATAAAATATACATATACATTTAAGAGAATAGGTTCGGTGAACATGCTATCTGTTTGTGTGCCAAGCGGTTTGTTACAATATGGTGCGGTTTTAGAGATATTTCACTTCTTCTGTATGAAGATTGCTCATGTTCCTTGAGTTTGCAGTGCAACCACGTGTTGTTTTGGAGCCAAGTTGTATGCGTACTGACCTAATTACCTATGCCAACATTAAGTGAAATAGGTCTAAGCAATACACAAACATGCATTAAATTCCTCATGTCTGTGAGGCTCTAGAGAGGCCACCCGAAAACATGACCCCGACAGCTTGGGAGGGGGGCGGGAGGGGGAGGGACTCCCCCAAGCACCTATGCATGAATAATAATACACTACATGTTCCCCTAAAATTTATACTTGTATCAATGTGCTATTTATATATACAATATGTGTATATAATATGACACATCCTCTTGCGTTATTTTCGTGCAATACTGTATACATCACACATACAATATATATTATGTACATATATGATGTATAAGCCAGTATACGACTATAATAAGCGGGAAGAGTCATCTACTCCCCATCCACTAAGTCATTGGCTGGTCACCTACTCATTAGGTCATCTGCTAGTGACTCATGACCTGAGCATGTGATGCCACTTGCTCGCCCACGCCTCAGCGGCCTTGCTTTCATTCACTATACCGCTAACATTTTTTAAATATATATTTTATACATATATATATTTTATATATACACTATATGCATTATATAAATAATTCAAAACCAGACACGGAAAATCGGGCTAATAAATTTATTAATCAGGCTTAATAAATTTGCACACAGCCTTATAACCTGATACTGCTCAAGACATGAGTCCATAAGCTTCCCTCAATAATACAATTGAGACTATTAGCTTTTAACTACTCTAAAGTTTCTCAGACAGTACAGTCTGACTCAAGATTGATTTAATATCATTACTTATTTGCAGGACAGATCTGACTCTAGATTTATTTAATATCATTACTTATGTGCAGGACAGAGAGTCAATTGATGTGTAGTTTTTATAGATTGTTACTTATGTGCAGGTATTATTTCTGATGGATATTTGTCGTATTATTTAAGGCAATTCTACTAGAATGCAGGATTCTTTGATGAGGCTTGACAAACTGAAGACATGAGGCAGCAGCTACGGACAGATCACGGTCACACATTCATCTCACAGCCGGCTCACACACACATTTGACTTTTATCACACACATTATCAGTTTCACATAGGGTAATTAATGGGACCATAAGCTCTCAGCCAAGTTGGGACGAGAGAGCTGATGGTACCTTCCTGAATGCATTTTTATTCACATAGTTAAAAACACTATCGGATTTCCAGCATCCCAGTGTTCTTATACAGTCCAGAGACATCCTTATTTTTGCGTATGCTTGTGCTCCTCCTCGACGTAGACTATGTCAAGAGACCAATGGCCACCATGGAAGTCCAGCTGCTTTTAGCGCAACATGCATGCACTTTGTGAAGAGTCGAGCAGTCAGAGGGGCCCCGTTCGCTATCACGAATGCTGGGGCGCCCTCGTGTACGGGGACTGTTGGACATACCTGTTCCAAGCATGAACTGGGCAGAGATCAGAGCCTCGGACCCGTGGTAAGACAACTTTGTAGGGATCCCCTGGTCTACTGGTAGTTTTAGTAGACCTGACCGTAATTGTAGGGTGTGTGTCGTGTGTCTTGATATCGCCTCTGAGCATCATGTGACCGTCATCCCCCGTTACCTCGGAATAGAACAGATTGGACTGTCTTAATAAACATAAGTAACCTATAATTAACGCAGCAATCAACACCAATCCATCATTACCAATTTTCATGAATTTTACAACTATTATGTTAATATGCTCGATTTTCAACGGGAACGCTCTATTTACAACATTATTCTTTCACTTACACACGCAACATTTAATTACTGACATTGGATAACTATCAAATGTTGATGTGTTGCCTCTTAATAATCTCACCCTCTTGCTCCACTGATATAATTCCGTATGGCCCCTCCCGTTCTTAATTTATCAATTAAATATAACGAATATAACATTACCGTTTTAAGCTTGGGTTTTTTATGGTCATCATTAATTTTACTACAAAATTTCAAATATTCCCTAAATTGTACCCTCTTATTTCCCACGTCCCTTCTGCTAGGCCCGCTGTAAAATACACACTAAGCCTATTCACTACTGCGTGATTTTTTGCTGCAAGTTGATAAAGCCAAGAAAGAAAAATTACCAACTAGCAGCAAATCATAAGTACAAATCAAGGACATCTAAGTGATGAGAAACATGTACTTCCGACAACAGTTTTTCATGACATAACCTGTCAGCAATAATCCAAAATCTTTCCTCAACGAACAGCCGACTGAGGGCATATGCCAGCACCAGATCTTTACAAGGCTTGTGGATCATATGCACTTCACAATTATTTAACGCCGCAAAGCGCCAAATCTTGCGTGCACATGCACACAAGACCGTGTCCTTCCCAGCACCAGAAGATAATACCTGCTGCGACGCCATATTATCTGTATTTATGACAACCAGATAATCATGAGGATCAGGCGGGGACAAATGTTTGAGTGCCATAATTAATTTTAAAGCCTCCAATTGAGCTATGTGAACATCATTTTCAAGAAAATCAGGGGAATATTTAGTGGAGAAAAAATGAGTGCTACTGAATGCCCCTCCCCCTATGAGTGACGAGTCACATTCGATGACCCATTTTTTTTGGCAGGTGAATGACGAAGCAATACTAGCCTATTTGATCCTCCTGCAAAGTGTAAGAACCAAGCAATATCTCTAATTAGTTCTTGTGTAACAGCAATTTTGCCTACAAGTGGACAGGACCTGAGAAAATCCAAAATTTGATTCATAAAAATTCGAGACGGCAACACACATTTCGAAATACACTGTAACCGACCAACCAATTGCTTTACATTTTTACGTGTCACCTGCCTCCCAGAAACTCATTTTCGACATTCTAATAAAATGTCTAATAGCTTCTCATCAGGAATCCGAACTACCATATTAATAGAAGAAATCTCATATCCCAACCAGACAATTTTTTGTACAGGAGGACTACATTTATTAATAGCGAGCTGCAAGCCTAAAGTATTTGTCAAACTTAAAATAAACTCATAAGCCTCCTGTGCTTTTTCGAGAGTGCCTTTCTAACCCTATGAAATCATCTAAGTAGCACAGGCCAAAAAACCCTTGTTATCTCATCAAATGTACGACAGCTGCTGTCGTGCGAGCACAAGCCATGCTTGATGTCCGACATCCAAATGGTGGAGCCGTGTCAAAATAGTACCGACCTCTAACACTAATTCCAAACAGCGGTACACTCAAGGGGCAGGTCCGTAACTACCTGTATGCCCTTGCGAGATCTATCGACCAGATGAAATAACCTTTCCCCAATTTTGCCACCTGCTTCACTAGCGTCATAATGGTTGGTAAATTATACTTATAACTTTTAGCCTGATAAAACCCTCTAACTATTCCCGCATTAACACTCTGGCCCCTAGGGTAGCTCAAATCTACAATGATCCTACGCTCATCAGTATTCTTTTTTGGACGGGTCATAATAGGACTAATCTGCACCCACGGGACAATGAGGGAAGTACTACTACTAGGCAACAAACCAACTTCAGAAACATTTAACTGCAATGCAATTGGTTTAACGATAACAGGCGGCAATTTCTTAGGTGGGCTGAATATACCTTTAGTTCGCCCCTTGTTAGTAACAAAACAGTTTGGTGGGACCAACGGGGGCCCCCAGGCAACTGAAACACAGCCAGAGCCGGTGTTCTTGTCAACACAATGAGGGCGTTTCACACCCGAAACACTAATAGAGACAGGATCCATATCCCGCCCTTCCTGAACCAACAACTGTTGACAACATGCAACATGAACACAGAAGCATGCAACCCAGGGGTAGGGCGCTGACTATGAACAGTAGAAGAATAATTAACTAAGCTAGTAGCAGGACTAGCAGTAGGTATTACTGGACGCACAGAGCTATCCATGGCAAAAAAACACAGTTTCTACCGGTGGTGTTGGAACCACAAGACTGACAAGCAGTATGTTCATGTAATGTGAGTGAAGGTTCAACGTCACCCGTTGATACATCATCAATGCTGGCAGAAGCAGCGTAGTCCTGACGACAAAGTGGACTATCATGATGAGGAAGTAACCGAATCTTTGACGACGAGATATCATGTCTCCACGACATTGAACTAGATGTTTTGGAATCTCTATGACAACTGCGATGTTGGAACCCAGCTAAGCACAAACCATCAGTCGGCGGTTTTGTCAGTCAATCCCACCCAACCTCACTCCATTATTATCACCCTCACTGTCATTATTCCCCGACAACACACATACGAGATGACGTCCAATAACAACATCAGAACATACACCACAATCATTTACAGGCAGGGGATCACCGGGGACACATTTTGAACTTTCCAATGTAGATTTCACAGTATTAATATGAGGAGCAATTAATCCATGCGAAGACTGGTTGGGGGAATTAGACAATGAGGGTAACAGAGGCAAAATGGGCGAGTGAATTGACAATGACAAAATAACACCACCGACCTGACTATTGCACTGGTCCCTTGGTCCGACGATAGGAGAAACGACGGGACGGTGCCGCCATCTGAAGAGCCAGCTGTACGATGAACGTCACGACCAACAGCCCCGCACACGACATCTCTAGTAATAACAGATCCTTGCCAGCTGACACTCAAAATTTCTTGGTACGATCCTCTCCAGCAACAGGCATTTCCCTCGCACAGACTTTGGTTTTACAGTCAGAGTCCTTATGACCATGCCTTCGCCTTCGGCGTAGTTTGT
Organism: Branchipolynoe longqiensis; assembly: GCA_030323885.1. NCBI lineage: Eukaryota > Metazoa > Annelida > Polychaeta > Phyllodocida > Polynoidae > Branchipolynoe > Branchipolynoe longqiensis. Next base: position 87,340,114 of record CM059189.1, read on the forward strand.
ATGCACAATATGAACAAATGTGCAGAAACTGACTACTGCCGTCTCCATGATCACCGTCAAAACCACAACAATTACCCTTATTCCATATTATACAAGGAATCCAGAATGCCAACCTTATAAATTCAATATACTCTTTTTGGTAAACATGTTTGCCATATGTGTACCAAGCGATTTGTTTCCAGGTGGTGTAATTCGAGAGATATTTGACTCTTTCTGTATGAAGATTTGCTCACGACTGTTGACAATGCATCACGAGACAACACGGGACGTTGACGGTGCTGCGTCGCGCAGCCAGCACTAACTGCGCTGAAGGTGCTGTGTGGTGCAGCTGTCTGGCCACGCTGACAGTGCTGCAGGGTGCACTGGAAATATGTATAACAAGACTGGACCAGGACAGTTAACATACTGCAATTATGTGTACAAACAGTGCGTGATCCAAATGTACAGAAAGAGCACTTATGGCCCTGTCACACTACGATGCTTCTCTCGGCGACCCGTCAGCGTTGAAAGTACTATTTTGCGCGTCGAGAAACGTAAAACTTTTCGGCGGTTTGGGGGAAAAGATCGGCGTCAGCGCGGCACGTTATGCGCGCGCGGCCAACGTGTGTCTACGCGCTGGGGACAAAAAAAAAAAAGTTTGGCGCGACGTCTTCATTTAACCTTAAATGTTGCTAGGGCATCAAACAAAAATGGCCCAGTTTGCCGCAACGTCTGAGCAACGACCCTCCCGCGCGCGCGCCGTCTTCCTAGCGCTCCCATAACGTTATGCCGGCGCGCCCAACGCAGCGCGACGCGCGCCTAACGTCCTTACCCATATATTTGCGTGCACTGGCGGTCGTTGGGTTGTTTTGGACAGGTTCAAAACACTCAGCGACCAATAACGCGCGCCGACTTTCGCCGGCGACTCGCCGGCGACAAAGAAGTGTACCGACGTGTACCGACGCGCCCATAACGCGCCACCAGCGCTTCTCGATATTTCACCAAATATCGCCCAAAAACACCACACGTTGACGGGTCGCCGGCAAGAAGCGTCGTAGTGTGACAGCCCCATTAGCTTGACATAGTTGTGATAAACAACCTCATCCTCTACTAAAACATTACTGCTCTAGACGTGCTGATGAATCAGAAGATGGCGCCACCTTTAGACGCCTCCTATGACGCCTCACCATACCGACTGCCACAATGGCTGTAGACCTCCCGACGACATAACCTGGTCACTGGACTCCCGGCCACTGGAACCACACAGTATTAGTATTGTCCCGCATCATCACGAGATAAACATGGCACGCTGATGGTGCTGCGTCGTGCAGTCAGCACTGACTACGCTGACGGTGCTACGTGGTGCAGCTGTCTGGCCACGCTGACAGTGCTGCGGGGTGCACGACGGTGTGCCCCACGCTGAAGGTGCTGCTGATGGCATAACTTCTAGGTCAACCGATAATTCACCGTCGATGTCACTGTTCACGAACTTCTGTCTGCTTGTACGAACTGAACTGGAACATTACAACTGAACATCCGATTTTCCATCGCAGTATTTCCGGAATGCTCCGATGTACTCGAGTATTTCCGGAATGTTCCCAGATTATCAAGAAATTCTTATATCCAGGGTCAGCGATCCGTCGTGGTTGAAGTACAGGTAGGGAATGAAATTATGCTTTGAATCTTCTACCGGAAGTCACCTTTCACCCCTAGCGATGTGCGCTAGGAACTGTCTCTATGGTTATTCAGCATATCAGGCCCGTAGTCAAGATTTTGAATTACGCATGTTACCGGCAACATGATTAATATAATAGATCCTCTTGCGTCATTTCAGTCAATTATACATCAGGTTCATTATATAACATGAAGTTCTCTTCGGATCTGAGGAGAGACATGGAAGCTAGAATCAGTGACCTCAATTATGTGTCTAATTCAAAGTTTCATACAAGATTCACATGCTGTCCACTATCCGCCAAGTTCACATATATAATTCATCATTGCACTACCTCATCTATTATATGGCGATGATCAAACCGACCGACTGAACCAAATATGAGCTCAACTCGCCTGTTGAATATTAACTACCTTTCATTTAGTAATCATGTCCTTTTTGAATAATACAACTGTTTCTGAGTCCATGTTGCTATCCGACAAAGAAAACTACCACCATTATATTTTGCCATGTGCATTCCATAGATCTTGACAGGAAGTATGGTATACTTGTATTCAGTGGTATACATTTTTTTAAGGGCACCATTGAGTATACCAAGTAACATATTGAATCCGAAATATATGATGCATGACATTGGAATTAATGCTGTTGCTAAATGTCTTTACTCTAGCTGATCGCACATTATATATTCACGGATATATGTATGGCCTGTGTACGCATTATATATGATAGGTGTGCTATACATATACTAATTATAGATTTTATATTCTCTGTAGCAAATATATATGTTATATACACACCTAATGCAGGCTTATAATTATGTACGCCCTATTTACGCTTATCTATTAAATATAAATATGCAAATTAAATATATATATTATCTATGTTCTATATCGTACTTGCCATAATCTATATATGCTATATAGCACATGCATGTATTATACATATTACATATATTGGGGGTTACAAATATATTACCCACTACCCACCCTGACCACCATCAGTTCAGACAGACTGGATTTGACCGTCAGTGCCAATGTCACAGTCCTGACGAGGCTTTAATTCGTAGATTTGGTCCAAGGTGCCTTTTGGTGAGGACCCCGGGTTAATCATAGATGAAAGTTTGGCAATGGGCCGATCCACCCCTTAATGAAAGCCACCCATTAATGGAAGCCACCCCTTAATGGAAGCCACCCCTTAATGGAAACCACCCATTAATGGAAGCCACCCCCATGGAAGGGGGGCACACGTGGGATGGGTCAAATTCCACGGCGACAGAGATCACGCAAAACCACACAGATTAAACAAAGATGTTCTTTATATCCGCATCACACCAAACTAGTTCTAACTACTTTCGTGAAAATGTTGCTGAATGGACTCAAACTGTGTACGAACGTAGTAGCAACTTGTTACAGTCTTTTTACAAATGGAATGGACAGGCTAGAACGGAATGGTGCTCCAGAACTTTGAGCATGCCCACAATTTCCTTGCAGTCACCTTATATTCCCACTACAGCCCGGTTTAGACCATGGTCGGACGTTTTGAGAACTCGGTTGGTGTGATGGGGGTGTCAGTAATAGCATGGACATAGGAAGCTCGGATGTGGAACTGTTATGTTCAACAACATAACTGGATTGCAGCAATTGTAAAGTTAACCCTCACATGAGTTGTATCTTCCCAAGGTCCAGAGTGGAGCTGGTGTTGCAGTTTCCACGGCGCACCAGTTTGCGAGGGACACATACTTTCAAATGCATTGTCAATGGCCATGAGCAAATCTTCATACAGAAAAGTCAAATATCTCTCAAATTACACCACCTAGAAACAAACCGCTTGGCACACATACAGAAAACATATTCAATAAACAGATTATATTAAATTTATAAGGTTAGGCTTCTTGATTTCTATTAATTTTGAATAAAACTAATGTTCTGCACTGTGCATACCATAACATTCAAGGCATTGTCAATGGTCGTGAGCAATCTTCATATAGAAAATACAGAAAAAGTGAAATATCTCTAAAACCACACCACCTACAAACAAATCGCTTGGTACACATATAGAAAACATCATTACCAAAAACATTATATTAAATTTATAAGGTTAGTGACGATGTTGTCCGATTTTGATGCATGCGCAGAAGCGATGTGTCCCAAGCAAACTGGCATACTGCGGGAACTGCAACACTGGCTATATATATAGCCTGCACTTTCCCCAAGATGTTATTTACAGATATACATTGGCAGCAACATATCGTGTGAAACGCACTGATACATTCGGCAGTACCGACGCCATCCTTCCGGCTGTCCAGGCTGACTAAGTGGGTTGCTTTCCCTCCGCAAGATGGCGTTGCTTTGCACGCAGTCCCCTGTCTCTGAGCACGCATGCGCACAGGTCAACACTCACACAACAAGCTATCTGCTTTTGTGTCAAATGTTCAGGTAGCTGATGTTTAAAAAATGGCAACGCTGGAGTCGTTCTTTAATTGGAATAACCGAGATAATATAGGGGTATCGTTGGGTGGTTTGTGTGATACTGATAGTGTGATGAGATAAGATAGTTCAAAGGTAGCCATACAATACAGGACAACAGCATCAGATGGAAAGAAACGGCCCGCACCAGCATCCTTATATATAACATATGTATAATATATATGTAAAACATATGTAGTCTATAATGTATTACGCGGATATAAATAACAGCCAATATAAATAACTAATGACCTTAACCTCCATGATATTCACTGTGGAGCGGCATTTGCTCCCTCCCACCTTCTCTACACCGTGAGCCAATATGTGTTATACATGTAATATCTCATCATCATCATCATTTCATGAAAGCTGCCTGCAAAAGTGTTGAAGTGCTGCTGGCTTTTGCAAGTTACCAGCGGCACTCTCTTGGGGAGCAAATAGAGGTTTCACACCGGCAAGAACATGTCAAGACAGGCGCAAAACTATTTGTCCCTGCAGTGGCTGGTCGGGAGATGTTGGGAGTTCCATACATCAACCGCCCTTAATGCTGCCAGAGTGACATGGTTTTCTGTTTAGGGTTTGCTCCCTTAGCCTGCGGTTCTGTCACGGACCTGTACCACAAGGCAGTGGTTTAGAACTCTGCAAGGCAGGGGCGTCAAACTCCCTGAGGTATTGCTATACCTGCATACCTCCAAGTATGTAATATCTATTGTATATAATATTTAGTATATATGTAATATATATTATATATAATATGTATTATATCTGTAATATATATTATATACTATCTAGTATATATGTAATATCTATTACATGTGATAGTATATATGTAATATATAGGATATGTAATATATGTTAGATATAATATATATTATATATGTGATATATAATATAATATATATTTATATTTCATCATGCAATGGCTTTGCGTTTCCTCCTATATTTCTTCAGAATAAATATACTAGGTATATCACTTTAATATTCTTTACCTTTTGAGTTAGTGTTTCTTTCATAGGATTGGCTTTGGAAATACTTGAAGGTAAACCATGACAAATTAATGTTGGCGTCTACACCAAATTTACTTGACACATGCCTTGTTAACAAGTGTAGTAACGTAGCACAGAAACACCAAGACATATATGCTGAATAAGTATGCCAGTATCGACGTTGGATTTATAACAAGAATCCGTGAGTGTGATGTGCTTTGGAGATTGTATGGTTGTATTCAGACTTTGTAGCCTTATGTACCGTAATGCATCATTGTCGATGTTACCCTAACATCAGTAATTTTTGGCGGAGACGAAACACTCTGCACTCAATGATACCTGAACTAGCGCAAGACACAGGTTGGAATCCGCCTGCTGTTCAGCCTGTGGTGGTGGTGCCCCCCTGTAGACGCTTCCCCCGCAAAAAACCCAGGGGGTGCCACCGGCCCACAACCACCAACCACCACAACGAGACTCACGATTAGAAAATCTGACCATAACGGCCACATACGCCTCCATCCAAGAGCACCCTCCAAGCATTTCTTCACCCACCCACCCACACTTATAAGCAACGACTCATCGCAATGGTTGAGGGTTCGAGTCCCGCCCATTTAACCATTGAGCTGATTATCCAGTGAGAGGGATTCGCTGATTTCTGATTAACGGTTATCGATATTGTACATGAGCCCTTCTGAAAATAAACACCCATTACATACTTCTCGGTCTCTGCTTTCGTAAATTTGACAGTATGATATATCCACATTGCTTTTAATGAGAGGTACTCCGTTAATTAATCTGATCAAACAAATTTCTCGGATGTTGAAGATATTGCCTGACACGTCGTGTCGTTTAAACAAATAAATATTAATTGAAAAGAACAATGCACGCGTATATAATTAATAAATCGCAATTAAAACATTATGCATTGACCTAGGACAATAAAAGAGAACGATTCTCAAAGTAGAATAAGCCAAGGAATTGATAATTTAAAAAAAACTATAAAAAAAAACTAATAATCATAGCAATGTGTGATTGTAATTAATCCAATGACCTTGTGTCTGCAACTAGGTCATACTACATCAAATAAGTAGAGAAGGCGAGTGGAGAAGACACCGATTCTAAAGCCAGCACGCGATTTAAGAAACGCCCCTTTGGAATATTATATCGCTTTATCCGGATGCGTCAAACTAGCAGTGTTAATATTGCATTCACGTATGGGCCTACATACATCATGGAGGACATTTTAATTAGTTCAATTATCGGACATAGGGAAGTCGATGAGGAAAGCGCACGAGTGTAGGAGAGTGGGTGGAGGGTGTGTGGGTGCCGGTAGGTGGGTGGGTCGGTGGATGGGATGGGAGTGCGTGGGGTGTGGGTGGGTGTGGGTACGTGGGTGTGGGTACGTGGGTAGGTGGGTGGGCTGGGGTGCGTGGGTGGGATGGGGGTGCGTGTGTGTGTGGGATGGGGGTCCGTGGCTGGGTGGGATGGGTGGGATAGGGGTCCGTGGGTGTGGGTACGAGGGTGGGTGGCATGGGGGTGCGTGGGTGAGATGGGGTGGGTGCGTCGGTAGGTAGGTGGGTGGGTGGGTGTGGGTAAGTGGGTGGGTGGGTGGCATGGTGGGGCCTGGGTGGGTGGGTGAGATGGGGTGCGTGGGTGAATGGGTGGGTGAAATGGTTGGATACTGATTACAAAGTGCATATACGTAGGTAGATGTCTTATGGCAATTTACTGCAGGGGTAAATTCAATGTGGAGTCACAATGGATATATGCGTACATATATACGGAAGATTCGGAGTCCTACCGTTAAAACCATGCACTCTATGCTCAATACTGTATGACATGCTCGACATGCAAACCCTAACAGAAAACCATGTTACCGTGGCAGCATTAAAGGCAGTGATGAATGGAACTCCCAACATCTCCTGACCAGCCACTACAGGGTCAAATAATTTGTGCCTATCTTGACATGTTCTTGCCAGTGTTAGACCTCTTTTTCCTCCCAGAGAGAGAGAGTGCCGCTAGTAACTTGCAAAAGCCAGCAGCACTTAAACACTTTGCAAGCAGCTTTTATGAAATGTAAGACTGACTCATGGACATCACTCTCACTGCAGAGAGCTAAATGGAGAGTGATTGTTAAGTAATGAAAGCAGGCTTTGTCACATTGCGACTGACATGATGATGATGATGATGATGATGCTAGTAGTGAATGGATACGCACAGTCACCAAAACCGTTGCAATAACACTCAATTATTAATGAACGTCATATAACTGAAGCACCGTGAGAAGGAACTAAATGTACGTCTCTCACGGGGCCGTCCAAAACTAACCCCCCCCGCCCCAAACCCAATCCCGCTAACTCTATAAGGAGGATTCTACGTGGCGAGTTCACTTCCGGCCTGGCTGCGCGCGACTCCGGAAACCATAAAAGGTGCACTGCACTCAGTGCGCTGTTGAAATGCAGCGCGTCGCTTATCGGTGCCAGCAGAGATTGGAGGCACCGCAGGGTCCTCGCCATCCCGACAACTGGGGGGCTGCTCCAGCACGCAGTTGGACGACTCTTAATTATTTCTTGTTGGGGGGTGGGGGTGGCGGAACGATGGGGCTGGGGGGTAGATACTCTCACCGACATCATCGTGAATGGTGAGTTCAGGGGGGTCATCCTTATGGGGCTTCTGGGAATTAATGTGGCCCAGTTTGCCCATATTAGCATCGGCGGTTTGGAGAATGTACTCAATGACCTGGTTGCCTCTTAAGGCTCAATCACACATTACCGGATAAGGGAACCAGATCTAAAATGGACACTGTCTGGTGAAATACGGCAATGTCCGGTTTATATATGGTAGTCATCTGGTGTTTCTGTTCTTTGTCTGGTGGTGTCCGGCTTGTACAGTGGCAAGTTTTGAACATGCACAAAACTTGTACCGGACACCGCCAGACTGACGTGTACTGTTGGTGCCCGGTTTAAGTCTGTGTCGTCCGTTTTGTCCATTTTGTCCATTTTGTCAGTTTTGTCCATTTTGTCCATTTCATGTCTGGTACCCATCCATTACGTCTCCAGTTTGCTTCCTGAATAGTCCGTTGACGGCATTGCGGGAATTCGGTCCATCAGTTTTTTTATATGTTCATGACGCATCCGTTAACAGTCCGTTATGTGTACGTTTGACATTTGGTTCTTATCAGGTGTCATCCGGTTATCATCCAGTTATCGTCTGGTGGCTATTCATTAATGTATGTTCCTTGTCCATTTAGCATTAGTTTCGTCCGGTGGCCTTTGACCCGATAGCACAACATTTCGGTACATTTGGATACCGAACACCACCAGACTAGAAAATTCTTTGTCCGGTTTATGTCCGATGCTCAATCCGGTAAGGTGTGACAGGCACTTTACCCTCATGAGGCCATCAGTCATTCTGACCACGCACTCATGAGTACATTGCACACACGTACACATTTATCCACCATGACACTCGCCGGGCAGACACGGCATACAGACCACATTCCCCTGGACCACACACGCGGAGCGTTCATTGTGGCATTATAATACTTCCTGCCACTCCCCTTCCTGCCACTCAGGCTTGCCACTGGCACCTTACCCCTCATCACCTACCAGTCCCTTGTCACTCATCTGCCACCCATCTCCAGCCACTCACATCCTGCCATTCACTCCTGCCACTCAGCGTTTACCACTCAGCACCGACCACTCCCCTCCTGTCACTCCCCTCCTGTCACTCATATCCTGCCACTCCCCTCCTACCACTCACTTCCTTCCTCTGAGCTCATGGCACTCACCTCTACACACTCACTCCCAGATAACTATTTCACCAAACCAATGTTCTCCCACCATTCACTTCCTGACCCCCTTTCACGATCCACTTACCACTGAAATTGGTCGTTCATTTCCACAGCAGATCTTACACCACCTTGCACCACACACACTACCCGACGATTCATACAACTCAACCACCCACACATCACCCGACCACCCACATCACCCAATCATTTAAACAACTCAACCACCGACATCACCGGACCACCCACATCACCCAACCATTCACACAACTCAACCACCCACATCAACCAACCACCTGCATCACCCAACCATTTCCACAACTCAAGCCGAACCTCACCCAACCACCCACATCACCAGACCATCCACATCACCCAACCATTCATACAACTCAACCACCCACATCACCATCAGCACTATAAAGGCGCCGTGAGTGCGCACTGTCACAAGTCGTATCCGTCCTGATATGACCTTATATGTTGCTAGGACGTAAGACAATAAGAAAACCAAAAAAACACCTACACAACCCAACCAGCCACATCACCCAACCATCCATACAACTCAAATACCCACATCACAAAACCATGCAGATCACCCAACCACGCACATCACCCAACCACGCACATCACCCAACCACGCACATCACCCAACCACCCACATTACCCAACCATCCATACAACTCAACCACCCACATCACCAAACCACGCACATCACCCAACCACGCACATCACCCAACCACCAAGATCACCAAACCACCCACATCACCCAACCACCCACATCACCCAACCACCCACATTACCCAACCATCCATACAACTCAACCACCCACATCACCAAACCACGCACATCACCCAACCACGCACATCACCCAACCACCAAGATCACCAAACCACCCACATCACCCAACCACCCACATCACCCAACCACCCACATTACCCAACCATCCATACAACTCAACCACCCACATCACCAAACCACGCACATCACCCAACCACGCACATCACCCAACCACCAAGATCACCAAACCACCCACATCACCCAACCACGCACATCACCCAACCACCCACATTACCCAACCATCCATACAACTCAACCACCCACATCACCAAACCACGCACATCACCCAACCACGCACATCACCCAACCACCAAGATCACCAAACCACCCACATCACCCAACCACCCACATCACCCAACCACCCACATTACCCAACCATCCATACAACTCAACCACCCACATCACCAAACCACGCACATCACCCAACCACGCACATCACCCAACCACCAAGATCACCAAACCACCCACATCACCCAACCACCCACATCACCCAACCACCCACATTACCCAACCATCCATACAACTCAACCACCCACATCACCAAACCACGCACATCACCCAACCACGCACATCACCCAACCACCAAGATCACCAAACCACCCACATCACCCAACCACGCACATCACCCAACCACCCACATTACCCAACCATCCATACAACTCAACCACCCACATCACCAAACCACGCACATCACCCAACCACGCACATCACCCAACCACCAAGATCACCAAACCACCCACATCACCCAACCACCCACATCACCCAACCACCCACATTACCCAACCATCCATACAACTCAACCACCCACATCACCAAACCACGCACATCACCCAACCACGCACATCACCCAACCACCAAGATCACCAAACCACCCACATCACCCAACCACCCACATCACCCAACCACCCACATTACCCAACCATCCATACAACTCAACCACCCACATCACCAAACCACGCACATCACCCAACCACGCACATCACCCAACCACCAAGATCACCAAACCACCCACATCACCCAACCACCCACATCACCCAACCACCCACATTACCCAACCATCCATACAACTCAACCACCCACATCACCAAACCACGCACATCACCCAACCACGCACATCACCCAACCACCAAGATCACCAAACCACCCACATCACCAAACCACCCACATCACCCAACCACCCACATTACCCAACCATCCATACAACTCAACCACCCACATCACCAAACCACGCACATCACCCAACCATGCACATCACCCAACCACCAAGATCACCAAACCACCCACATCACCAAACCACCCACATCACCCAACCACCCACATTACCCAACCATCCATACAACTCAACCACCCACATCACCAAACCACGCACAGCACCCAACCACGCACATCACCCAACCACCAAGATCACCAAACCACCCACATCACCAAACCACCAACATCACCCAACCATTCATACCACTCAACCACCCACATCACCCGACCACCCACATCACCCAACCACCCACATCACCCGACCACCCACATCACTCAACCACGCACATCACCCAACTACTCACTCGACCCAACTAATTACACCCAAACCACCTAACCACTCACACCACCCAAACACTCATCTCGTCATCCCAATCACACAATGCAACCAACTATTCAAAATATACCATTCACCCTCACCCCCCCCCCCCCACTCAGACCACCAAGCCCTCGCACCACCACACCCCACCACTCACACCACGCAACCATTCACACCACTCCCACTCACACCCTTCTACAAACTAATCTTCTTTTCCACCAACTAGAGTCCGCCAAGACACACACACATACACCTTCAAGCCCCCTCACCGCACGGCACCTGACGGCTCCATTATTACTACGCCAGCAAGCGGAGGGGCTATCAGTTGCGTCCTCATTAATAACATGAATCTGAAAGGCAAGTTGCCGAACACGGCAATTGCCCACTCTGGCAGCGATTTGGACATTGACAGGCCTAGATGAAGTGAGATAGCATAGAACAACTGCATTGGGCGGGAGGCGAGGCGTGTGTCGGGAGGGGGGTGGGGGGCGCAGCGGGTGTAAGGGGGCGGGTGCCTGGGGGTGGATGCCGGGAGCGGAGTGGTGGGTATCGAGGGGGGGGGGGTTGTTGGGGGCGGGGCGACTGTCGGGGGACGGTAGGTTGGTGTTGGTCAGGGACGGGTATCGGAGTGGGTTTCGTGTGGGGGCGGGTATCGGGGAGTGTAAGATGGTTGGTGTCGGGGGGCGGGCGGTGGTTGGGTGTCGGAGGTTCTCGGGGCCGGGTGCAGGGGACGGGTGTCGGTGGAGCGGAGTATCGGGGGGTGGGTGTCGGTGAGTGTCAGGGGACTGGTGTCGCAGGGGGGAGGAGTCCGGGGTGGGGCGGGCGGGGCGGGGAGTGTTCTAACCGGATCCCGCAGTGATCCCCCCCCATTTAGGAGAGCCTGTCAATATTAGTTCGGCACAACGTTATGGGGGGGGGGGGCGGGGGCGCGGCAGGGGGGTGCTTCACGCCGGCATTTTCAATGATTCACGCGGCCCCGAGACCACTACAGACACCACCGCAATGTGGCGCCACGAGATCTGTGGACGTTGTGATGGACGCTGCAGCGTTCGCTGCATGCTCAGGTACAGACGTGCTCGCGATGACCGTGTGGTGGTAATGGACAAGATGGTCAACCCGCTATGTGGTTGGCCGAAATGGAGTCTTAATTAGCGTTAATGTAATGCGGTTCTCGGGGATTGGAATTAACCTCAGATAACCCCTGGTTAATTAGTCACTGTTCGTAGGGAAACAGCTAGTCAGACTGGCCTTTAAGCTAGGATTCTATATACACGGTATGGGGTAAGCGGCACGTGAATCGTTCTACAAATTTGTGAAGGAAAATCGAAGTTTCTATTGTTTCCTATCACAAACGGGGCAGCATTCGCATTCGCATTCGCATTCACATTCGCATTCGCATTCGCATTTGCTCCGATCGGTCCATGGGTCCATTCACTTGCCGCATTCGCATTCTCATTCACATTCACAATCGCATTTGGACATATGGAAGCACTGCTGTGTGTTTACATGCTTTTCCATTTTTTGCTCCATTCACATTCACATTCGCATGTGAATGCTGCATACCGCATACTGCATATATAGAATTTTAGCTTTAAGCTAAGATTCCATATACGCGGTATCCAGCATGTCATTCGCATTTGCATTCTCATTTGCATTCACCCCAATCGGTCCATTGAGTGATTCACTTTGCCGTCCTTGCATTTGAATTTGCATTTGCATTTGCATTTGCATTTGCATTTGCATTTGCAACCATACATATGGAAGCACAACTGTGTGTTTACATGCTTTTCAATTTGTTGTCACATTCGGATTCGGATCCACATACTGCATACTGCATACATGGACTCTTAGCTTTACCCGTCCTGATATGACTTTAGATGTTGCCAGGAGGTAAAACTCCAACAAACCAAACAGCTTTAGCGTTACTGGTCACAGCCGCAAACAGTGAGGGAGAGTGTGAGTAGTATAGGACATCGTGGCTTTCCATCAGGCGGCCTTGCTGTACAGTATCCCTTCTGGGGCCAAATGTAAGAGTCCGGGTGAGGGCTCGTAACCCACGCGTCGTGCGGATTTCCCGGGTTAGCGGCCAAAGTGTCAATGTATGTGCACGGGGTAGGCTACCGCCTCGAGCGTTAACGTCGTCTTCACTAACTCCAACTTGAGCCTGGGATAACGTGCAGGTTAGGGACCGATTCGGGCCAAATCTATTCAAAGCGACCATATTTAACAGAATTACATACTCAAATCGTGAAATTTCATTAAATTAACCCTAAATTCCAAGCGTTATTAAGGCTATCGACGATCGTACAGTCAACAAATCGCCGCCTACGCCAGTATGGAAAGCGACGTCGATGCAGCGGCATCGGCGATTTGTTTACATTACGTTCGTCGATTCGAAAATATAACTATTAATATCGCCGCCAATGCGGCGGTAGCCTTAATAACGCTTCGAATTTAGGTTTAAATTGATCAGATTTCACTTATTGCGTATGTAATTGTGTTAAATATGATCGCATTTAATATATTTGAGCCTAATATATGGCTACAAACGCAGAGGGATTTCCCAAATCTATAAATAACTGAAACATTAGCTAACCCGCGCGCGCTTTGGTCACATACATCCCCCGTGACACATATATTAACGCCGACAATAGATACCCCGCCGGCCGCCCTTAACTCCGCAGCCGATAAATTGTGCTTCATACATTTAGCCCCTGCTGATTATGGGACCTATTCGGGGTTAGCTAGAATCCATCGTTTGGTGATTACTGTTTCTGTGGGTGTTTTCCCTTCTGTGACTATTCCATATATATGAGCCTGCCTCAAAAGGTGATAACTCTTCTTTTCTTTGTCCATTGTAACATTTGACACAAAACAGCACAGAAACGGTTACACTGATAACGCAAGGACATTTGCTTCAAATCAATATGTATTCTATTCGGATTATGAAACACCATGTAAAAAACAAATCAGTTTATCCTGAGCAAATGCATAAGCAGATAATATGTTGAACGTTGCAATGGACAAAGTTTTATCCCATATTGCTTAGCACGTTTATAGTCTTTATTTAGCTGCTCTCAGCCAAACACTCCCTGTACAGCTGCATCCTCCTCCCATTAGGCCTCCACTACGGTGAAGACACGACATGGGGATATTCACTATGCTTGTTTAACCTCATGTTTCATAGAGATTCCCTCGGGTGGAAGGAAGGAATCGCAAAGGACTCAGAATGAGGTAGCAGTTCGTTGCGATGGAGCGGTGCCATGGCACGCTATGGGAGATATGTAGCTGTCTGAAGCCGATGTAGTTTCAGATTATTTTTAATTTAATTTTTTAAATAAAATCTCTACCTTATGAACTTGCATGCCATCCAAGTCACATGCTTAGCAGATAGACAACTTAATGTGACGTCATGCGGTAAATGTACCCAAGCTTCGCTAGACCGTAAAGGAATGACAATGGGGACGCAGTGCAGGTTATCAACATTTTCTATATTGTAGAGAGTCACTATAGCCCAGCTGCAGCCTTATGAAGCAAATTACCCAATTATGGGTGGTGAGTAGGACAACTATGTGCGGAACCAGCTTGGTTTGGAAGATATTAGAAAGCAACGAGCCGAGGATGGCATCAGAAGAGGAGGGGAAGCATGATAGCCAATCAGGTGGAGAGATACTGGACTCGTCCATCCAACCAAAGTAGTCCAACGCACACCAGGTACGGATACCTGGCGTAGTGTTCCAATCGGGAGAGCGCGGGCCTTTTGTGCAGATGATAGGGAGTTCGGTTCTCGGTCGAGTCAAACTAACGACTTATAAAATTGATACATTAAGGACTGGTTAGCTCAGTGTCAGGATAATTGGACTGACCGGGACATCGGGTCATGGTGCCTCTGGCCTAATTTCCTAGTGGGGCAGCACTAACAAATTACCATTTGTGTGCACTCTCACAAGTCGGTACCCATCATCATATGAACTAAGATGTATACGCTCGTCATATGCCGTCTTATGCCCGTCCGTCCAACAATTTGTGTGCATGCTCAAAATGTTCAGCGTATGGCAGCATATGGCTCATACGCTGCTCATATGCTAGCCATACGCTATGGATACGCTGGCATAGGTTACGCATATGTTAGGTGTACATTGGCATAGGTTAGGCATACGTTACACCGACACGCTCCGTGTGTCTCTGGCGTACTCACAACGTTCTGTCCTGGGGCTGTCACACTACGGCATATGGTGTTAGGATATGCTGGCATATGCGGTTTTCGACCCATACGCCATCATACGCTATGCATAGGTTAGGCATAGGTTGGGCATATGCCAAAATCGCTCGTCATATGCCATCATACACCGTCTTTACGACCGTCCGTCCACAATTGTTGTGCATGTTCAAAATGTTCAGCGTATGGCAGTATATGGCTCATATGCTGCTCATATGCTAGACATACGCTATGCATATGCTGGCATAGGTTACGCATAGGTTAGGGGTACGTCGGCATAGGTTACTCATATGCTGGTCCTGTCACCTCCAACCGTCAAAATACATCTCAATATGCCAAGTATACATCGTCATATGCTTTGCATATGTCCATATACAGTGGGGATACGGTAGCAATACGGTAGGCATATGCTATGCGTACGTTTCATTCGTCGCTGGAGTGCAAAAAGGTTGGCGTATCTCAACCTATTCTCATTTTCAAATTATTGCGCCATGTTACGCATACACCGCCACCATACGCCATAGTCTGACAGCCCCAAAAGCTCCAACAACGAACCAACCAACAGGTGCAGGTGGGGGAGGGTAATGTGTTATTCTCGCTGAATAAAACACAATGCAAGCATTGCAGCCAATACATATGAATTATTAGCGAATCTAACCAGATTTAGATAAAATAATCATATTGCAAATTCAATATAATTATTAGCGATAATCTATACATCATACTTGTTGTACATACATCCATCCATGTATTATTTCAGTGTGACCCATTTAGTTGACTTTAATCTTGCATACAGAACAAAAATACAATCCCAAGAGGGCCCAAACAAACTAATATAGACTACTAAACATACCAACAGACTATCTATCTGCTACTGAAATGCAGACAATCAAATAACTTATCAGCAGCTGCTGTTTGGTAAGACAACACCAACACTACAGCTGGCCAGCATTGAAAACAAGCCTGGGACAGAATAAATACAGCCTCAATAAAACAAATTTAAAAAAAAATAAAAATATGGCGGTTACGTAGATACCACACAGTCCTATTACAGCACACACAGGTAGAGCACACACAACTAGAGCACACAGGAGGTAGACCACACACAGATAGATCACACACAGGTAGCGGGAAGAGAATCATGAAAATCTGTTTACTCTACCGAGCAGATACACCGGTCCGATTTGCCTGCCGAAGCAGAGTCCTCTTTGGTGTATGCCGTATAATGGTGTAGCAAGAGCGATGCTGTTTGCTAACCAGTGTCAATACAACTTACCCTTATTTAATTTCGCTGCAAAACGATGCCAATATGGGCCAATAGACTACATCACGGTTCCAGCGGCGCGGTGCATTGTGGGATGTGTCAGAGCAAAACATGCTGATACAGTGGGTGCAGCAATGAAATGTGCTAGTTTAAACTCATCTCAGCTCTTCTTTGAAACATAGAATACTAACTAAAAATATATATATAATAAATTAAGATATTAATCTTGTATCCAGCA
Organism: Branchipolynoe longqiensis; assembly: GCA_030323885.1. Taxonomy (NCBI): domain Eukaryota; kingdom Metazoa; phylum Annelida; class Polychaeta; order Phyllodocida; family Polynoidae; genus Branchipolynoe; species Branchipolynoe longqiensis. Next base: position 87,357,134 of record CM059189.1, read on the forward strand.
TTGCATTTACATCAATATAATCAGCACATCTTATGCCATGTGCATTTAGATTTAGAAAGATCTAGGCACTCAGACTAGTGTTAGAGCCACATCCAGAGTACTCAATGCATTGTCAATGGCAGTGAGTAATCTCCATACAGAAAAAGTAAAATATTGCTAAAACCACACCACCTAGACACAAACCACTTGGAACACATATAGAAAACAGGTTTAACAAAAGGATTATATTAGATTGATAAGGTTAGGGTTTGGGATTTCTATTAATTTTGAATAAAAGTGACGTTTTTCAATGTGCGTATAGGCAAACTCAATGGCCGTACGCCTTTGCTTTGCTCCCAAGGCCGTTTTCGGCGCATGCGCAGTCGGAACCGTGATGTAGTCTATTGTCTGGTCTCTCGCTTTCTCCCCCCCATCCCCCATCCCCCCACCCCCCCCTCATTCCCCCTTCATCTACCCCCCCCCTCTGTCCCCACACACACATCCCCTCCCCCACGTCCAACGGAACAGATTTCATCTCACATTACGCGCAGAAGTACCTTCCCCATGGCGGCCTCCCGCCAACTACTAGAGATAGACTGGCCCACATTCGGTTACGTAATTAACTCAGTGAAATAGACGTGTGTGTATGGGGCTTCGCTACCGCCGGCCCCGCCTCACCACACCCACCACCTGGATGTAATAACCAGCCCGGCTGGGGACCAGCAACCCAGTAAGTCGGTTAGTAGGTAGACCGTAAGTTATTACAGTGGAAGTGGTACGCAACACTTGGCTATCTGTGATACACATTGACGTGTTTATATAGCACAGTGTTATATATAGCACTGTACCATATATAATACTGTAATATATAGCATTGTAATACATCTATATATGGCATTGTGATATATATCACTGATATACACACCACTGTAGGATATAGTTATGAAGCGCTGTAATATATATATATATATATATATATATATATATATATATCTAACACTGTAATAGATAGCGATGTAATCTATACATCGCAATTTAATATATATATATATCCCTGCAATATATATATATATATATCACTGTAATATATATCACTGTAGTGTATATATCATTGTGATATATATCACTGTGAGATATGACTCTGAAATATATCTAGAGCTATAACAAAACATGTATAAACCATAGCAAAGCAATAGGTAAGCTCTACCAAAGTGTAGTAGTCTGCACTCACCTCTCAGGCAAGGGGCCACAGGGAGGTATGGAGAGGGTGGTGACATCAGGGAGCCTAGTTTGTGTAATGGTTCGATGTGGGTTTGCAAGAGATTTGGGTTTGATTCCCACTCTAGGCACAATATTTCCCATTTTCATCACACCCATGTCACAGGTGGCTGTGACTTAGACCCTGTGCAAGATATCCACTGTATGGTTGGTGAACCTACCTCTGTATTTATATGTAAGTGCATTGCCTGTAGATATATAATTGTAAGCATTACAACAATGTGTGGACGTTAACAATTTAAAAGACTTACAATTCCAGGGGGACGAGTGTAGTAGCCTAACCAGCACTGATCGCTCAGACAATGAGCAACATAGACAAGTACATGTGGATCGGGTGGCTACATTACGGAACCTAGGTGGTGTAACGGTTAGCACACTGGCCAGAAATGCCAACACTCTGGGTCCCCTCTAGGTGCAATATTTCCCATTTTCTTCACCCCTACGACAAAAGTATTTGATAAGCAATATCAAAGTAACGGCTAAGCTACACTTACATATTGGGTAAAATATATCAAAGCGATGGATATGCTATAACTGAAGTAACCTGTGAGCGATGTCAAAGTAATATGTAAGCTATAGGAAAGCAACGTCAAAACTCTAGCTCTAGATATAGTTATATCACACTCAACTATAAAAACACACATAAAACTAACATAACTAATAACACCTAAGATGAAAAGGCTACTACCAAATTGAGAATATTGCTGTTCAGCGATGAAAACAAGATGCGATGCGGCTTACTCGTTATGGACAGGGTATATCAACCATTACTAAAAAATAACCACAGTGTCACTATGCAGTCCCACGTGCGAGAGACAAGAGAATTCCCAGTCATATGCTCCTGCAAACCTCAGCTGGAGTGTTACTGTTAGGGCGTTGTCTCGTAGAGAGACCCCCATGATTATGGGTGGCCATTTAAGCCATGAAGTACCCAGGCAAAATATCGCGGGGGTTTTATGCTTGCGCGTGCGCAGTTAAATACCACGGTGCGGACTCGCCATCCTCTGGGCGAGCGGGGAAAGCACAGCGTCGCTAGCCGGCGGGCGGGGGTGGGTGTGACGCCGGGAGGGGGGGGGGGAGGCCGGGAGAGGGGGAGTGGGAGGGGGTGAGAGACGGTGATTACTATTTGCCTACCCTGGCCCTTGCACCCACAACCACCATGTAATCACGCCACCCCATCCATCCATCCTCTCACAGATTGGACTCGCACCACTCCGGTGCTATAACTTCATCAACGCACGACCTAAATTTATTGCGATTGCACGGCTGAGTCTTCTTTCTGCTGGTGCCCACCTTTCTCAAGATATATATAATATTATATAATACATATACTATGTATAATATGTATAGTATGTACAATAGGTATAATATGTATAATATGTATAATATGTAAAATATGTAAAATATGTATAATATGTATAATATGTATAATATGTATAATACATATATAATATAATATAGTTAATATATATAATATAAAAATATATATATATAATATATAATATATATAATACATATACTATATATTATATATATATATATAATATATACATATATAATATATATATAATATGTATACTATATATAATATGTATCATACATATCATATATAATATAGTTAATATATGAGACTGTCTCAAAAGGTGCTAAGCAATATGGGACACCCCCTTTCCATTGTAACGAACAATATACTATCTGCGTATGAAATTGCTCAGGAAAAACTGATTTGTGGTGTTCCATAATCCCAATAGAAGACATTGATTTGAAGCAAATGTCCTTGTGTTTTCAGTGTAACCATTTCTGTGCTGTTGTGTGTCAATCGTTAGAATGGGGTAACAAAAGTTATCACCTTTTGAGGCTCATATATAATATATATAATATATACAATATATATAATATATATATATAATATATACAATATATATAATATATATATTATATATATAATATATATACCGTATATTCACTGCGCAAGTGCAGACACATGGATGCACGTTTATTCAAAGTTAAAGAATTTCATGGATTTGTTTTTGTTGTGCCTCTGAAATAAAGTGGGATTGTCTTATTTTGTGTGCATTCAGTCTGAATATGATCGTACATGTGTGCATGCTTTCAATCTTGAAATGGGGGGGGGGGTGGGTCTACTTCTATAAGGTAGTATGCTTCTATTGAAACCAAAGTCTTAAATGTTTATACCTGTCGCTTCCTAGCCAGGCGCTCGTCAATATTAGGATATAGCAAGTATTTGGCTCAGTGTCCGGATAATATCACTGAGTGAGTCTGTTAGTGCAGGTGGCCTAGTCTCCCAATGATGTCACCATTAGTGTGCACTGGTACAGTTGGTACCTGTTATGATATGAACGTAGATGTTGCAAGGACGTAAAACTCCAAAAACCAACCAGCATTTATTATATATAATTATGGACATGCTCTGATTGTGAAGTGCGCGCGTGGTGTTTGGGTTGTGTGTTAGGTTATGGTGTGGTGTGGTGTGGGTGGTGGGGTGCGTGGAGTGTGGGTCGGGTGAGTAGGTGGGTGGGGAATAGTGAGTGGTTTGGTGGGCGGCAGTTGACGATCACATTAAGGGAAGGAATGGGTCGGGGAACGGCGAAATCCGAGTAGGTAATGGACGGTTGTAGCGCCTGCTGTGACGCCTGGGTATGTCTGCTGGGGGGAGGAGGAGGGTGAGAGGAGAAGGAGCGGAGGGGAATGGGGGGGGGGGAGAGAGGGCAGAGGAGGTGGAGGGAGGGGGAGCAGGGAAGGGAGGGAGGGCAGAGGAGAGATAGGGACGGGGGAGGAGAGGGGGGGAAGGGGAGGGAGAGGGCAGAGGAGATGGGGGACGGGGAGGGAGGGGGAGCAGGGAAGGGAGGGGAGGGAAAGCTGAGGGAGGGGAGGGGGGATTGATTGGAGGGAGCGGAGAGCAGAGGGGAGGGGACGGACGGGGGAGGAGAGGGGAAAGAGGGGAGAGGAGAGGTGAGAGGAGAGGGTGGCAGAGTGGTTAGACTGTCTGACTTTTTTCTAGGTCGGACTGCTAATCTGAAGGTTAGTGGTTCGATTCCTAGGGCCCCCATCTCTGCCAATTTAGATTTCCACCACTGTGTCTAAAGCATCATCAAAGGCCAGTTGCTCTCATACCATGTGTATGTGGTGTGGGAGTTTAAAAATCCTGTGGGTCGGTAAAAGTGTAGGCTCAGGCTTTCTATCAACAAACTGTCTAATGGTGAAAACAAGTCTATTCAGACTATCCATGATAGGCAGTCTAAATCTTCAAGAGAGAGAGCGAGAAGGATGGGAGGTAGACGGGAGCCGGTAGATGGGGGCTGGGGGAGGCGGTAGCAGGGGCCAGGGAAGGCACGCTGATGGGAGGGACGGAGGGGGGGAGAGAGGGGGAAGGGGTGGGATGGGCGGTAGAGAGGGCATGTAGAAGGGGGAAAAATTGAGAAGGTGGTTGGTGAAGGTGAGGATAGGTGCCGATAGGTCACCGGCAGTAGGTCGGTCTGAAGATGTATGTGGTGTTTATTAAGATGGAAGGGTGGAGGTAGGTGATGTTGGATAAGGACTAGAGGTTCCGATATGTGATAGGGTTTAGTGAAGTATGAGGTTGTTAGTTCCATGGGTTACGATAGATTAGTATGGAGGCAGTAAACTGGAACAGTATGAGGTAGTATGGAGTAATGTGAACTATGCTGTAGTAGTATGCAGTAGTATGTGTAAGGAGAACATCTCTACGCTTAGGTCGATGTATAGCCAGTCGTTTATTTATGGAACTCTCCATACACGTTCTGCCCGGATGCGCACGCAGGGGCGGGTGCTCCGCACATATATATACATATATGACATCTCCCTTCTGACATCTGATCATATTGATTTTTCACTTATGCCTTGAGCGCTTGCTCTGGTATCATTGCATCGTCATACATCGTCAATTCTTTTTTAACAAATTTAATAAAAACTTAAACCTAGGCTTATTCTAACATTTTATGTCTTCATTTATTTGACATATTATCTGATAGTAGGGTCTATGCACTCATGCATGATTTATCATTTAATTCTAACAATGTAACAATTCTTTAAATTCTTGATTTTGATTCCGTTTTTAGCATTCTATAGCTACCCTATCAAGTTATTTTAAACTTAAACCTAGCCTTATTCTAACATTGTATGTCTTGATTTATTTGATTTACATGGTGTTCTCTGTGGCGGACTGGTTAGAGTGTCTGCCTTTTTCCTAGGTTAGACTCCTAATCTGAAGGTTGGTGGTTCGATTCCCTGTGCCCCCAGCTCTGCCAATTTGGATTTCCACTGCTGTGTATAACTTACAGCGTCATCAAAGGCGAGTTGCTCTCATACCATGTCTCTGTGGTGTGGGAGGTTAAAAATCCCTTGGGTCGGTAAAAGTTTAGGCTTGGGCTTTCTATCGAGAAACTGTCTAATGGTGAAAACAAGTCTATTCAGAGTTATCCATGATAGGCAGTATAAATCTTCAAGGGAAGGGAAGGGGACATATTATCTGATAGTGAGGTATATGCACTTATGCATGTTTATCGCTTAACTCTAACAATATTATCTGATAGTAAAGTGTATGCACTTGTGCACGTTTTCACTTAATTCAAACAATGTTGTAGCAATTTAATTCTTGCTTTCATTTTCATTTTTAATGATCTCCTTGATAATCCACTGGGATGTTTGTTATCTGGAATGATTCAATATCTTCTGTGTTGCTTATAGATCTAGCCGTATTAACGGTTTTATCACCCGTCCGAAGCTGGGCACTTGGACTGGTGGTGGTGTAGGTGGTTCAGCTATTTCTGGTTGTTCTTGTACGGCTGGTTGTGGTGTGTCTATTTGTGGTGTTCCTTGTGGTGGGGGTGGTGTGTTTATCGGTCAATTATTCCTCGGCTGGGGGTCTTATTATGCGTATGCGGTTACGGATGTTCTGATTGTTTCTCGTATTTTGTATTCTGTACTCTCGTCTGGTCGGTCCTTTATATATACATATATGACAGTATGCAGTAGCATAGTATAGTATGAAATAGTGGGCTGGATTATGCAGTAGTATTGAATAATATGTAGTAATGCGCAGTATTAGTCTGTAGTAGTCAGTAGTATGGAATAGTATAAATTAGTGTGCAGAATTACACATTAGTATCGAATAGTATTGAATATTATTGAACTATATTGAATAGTCTCGCATAATATTGAATAGTGTGTAGTAATGTAAAATAATATGATATAGGATGCAACAGTATGGGAGAGCATGAATTACTGTGCAGTTGTATGTTGCAGTATGCAGAAGTATAAATTATGTATTAGTATCCAATAGTTGATAATGGTATGAAGTTATCTGCAGTATTAGGCCGTAGAATTGATAATATTGAATACTATTGGATAGTATTGAATAGTGTGTCCTAATGATCTATGCAGTACTATGTTTTCTTATGGCGTGGTATGGAGTAGCATCTAACAGTCTGAAGTACTATGCTGCAATTTCTTTTTGTTGTGCTGTAGTCTGCAGTAGTATAAAATAGTACGCATTATTGTTCTGTAGTATGCTTTATTATGGAGTGGTATAAATGAGTATGGAACACTATGTAGTAATATGCAGTAGTCTCTAGTAGATTGCAGTAGGCACAGGTGGGTCTGGTGAGATGTAGAGCTAGGACATAGGGACAATGGCAATCACAATATGGCAATATTTTCTTTTAAAGAATTGAGTTAAAGACCCCACAGAAAATATCGCATTGTTTATGCAGAGCTCCTATATGTGGGCGACACATATATATATATGTATATATATATTATATATATGTATTTAGTTATGTGTGTAGTGAAGCTAGCATGCAATCACGTGATGCATTAACGGCCGGACTGACCCCAGCTGTGTGTGTGGCAACGCTAGGTGACACTCGGTTGATGGATTAGAGGGTGCACACAGGGAGCTGCTCAGTGAGCTAACCGAGCTGCTCGCTGCACACAAAGCGGCGCAGTGAACACACCTAGCTACTCACAGGAACCTCACATCTATTATGAGAGCTGTGATCGTATTGTTGGTCAGTGGACGCATCGACCTACACACGACGACCAGAGACATGCCCATTAGACCCATAGAGCTGCTAACTGGGTCCAACGAGCTGCTCAGTGGGTTTATGGAGATGCTCACTGGGCCCACAGAGCCGCTCCTTTGGTCATTATAGCTGCTCACGGGTCTCATAGGGTCAAGAGAACTGTTCTTTGGGTTCAGAGAGATGCTCACTGGATCAATAGAGTTGGTCACTAGTCCCTAGTCCCATTTCGCTGCTCACTTCGTCCATTTCGCTGCTCACTGGGCTAAGGATCTACTCAGTGGGTCAACATAGCTTCTCTGTTGGCCCACCTAGCTGCTTAATGAGTCAATGAAGATGCTCACTGGATCCAGACAACTGCTCACTGGGTCCATATAGCCGCTCACCGGGTCGTTACGCTGCTTACTGGATCCACACTGCTGCTCACTGGATCCATACAACTGCTCATTCGGATCACACATCTGCACACTGTGTCCATACACATGCTCAGTGGATCCATACAGCTACTGACCGGGCCCATATACCTGCTCATTGGGTCATTAGAGATGGTCACTGGATTCATAAGCTACTCACAGGGTCCATACAGCTGCTAACTGGGCACAAGCAGCTGCTCATTGGGTTATTAGAGATGCTCACTGGATTCATAAGTTGCTCACCCGGTCCATCCAGCTGCTCAACTGGTCCGTACAGCTACTAACTGGGCCCATGCAGCTGCTCCAAAGAACCTTCTATGTGTGTGCCCTACTTCCTCCTAAACATGTCTGCATTGGGCTGTACCGGCATGCCAGCTGCAGTATTTGGGCTCTGACCAACACGGCAGTCTTGTTACATTGCTGTCTGCATGCTCGCTAAAAGGCCGACATGGGTTTTGATGGCTTCTGTAATTACTGCCTTCCGACAGGTAGATAGACGTGCGTGCGAGCACAACGATAATGAGTGACGGCTGGTGACAAGAGTCCTGTTGAGGGTTTGGCAGCAATGGGTCAGACAGCGGCTGGAAGGTTGAGAGGACATTTGGAGAGAAATGTTCGACGCCTATGCGCATGTCAGGATATGACATGTTCTGAGGGCGTTTCATTTTTAGGGTTTTAATGTTTTTGATGGATTGTTTTCTGTAATGGTTTCTGGTAGATATTAGTGAATGAATAAACGATGTTTCAGGTATGTTATCGAATGACCTATCTTTCACATCATGAAAAAAGGTCACATGAATAGGAGTGTGCTAAGTAGGAAGATGATTTAGGAAGGATTTTTATTTGTTATATTTATCTATTATGTTTTTCATCAATTATTCATCCTAGCAACATATACGGCAAGTCTGTATCAGGATGACCACCTAGTCGGTGTGGTGCGCATGTTTATTAATCATCATGTTATCCATTCATAACACTAAACTGTGGTATTCCGTCTATCCACCAATTTTGTCTGCCATATGAACAATCCAAAATGTGTGCATGGGTGATTCATAGAAATTGTGTACCACTTTTACGATACGGAAGCCAAAAGTAAAATAATCCAACTAATAACAGAAAACATTCGAAATCATGGCAGAATCGATATTCCTATGAAGGTGCATATATCAACGTTTAGTTTGTTTCACTTTTTTATTTTGATCTTATGCACATTGAGAAAGCTGTTAAAATTAACCGTATAACACTCCTCAATAACATCACTTTAACATGCACAACCATATAACCAAGATTGTATTGATTACCGTTAGCCATAGTTTACCTTTAGCACAAAATCTTATGAGCATATTTCGGATACATTTTATGGGATAGAGTAAATGCATATATATTATTGCTAACATACTTAATCCACAAAATCAACAACAATTATTTGACTTACCACACCTAAAAAAGATCGCAAAATCATTACACGTGTAACTTGGAAAGCAGAAATGTGGTATGCATTTTGTGAGATAGTTTAAATGCACAACATACACACAACATATATAACATATGCAGAACGTATCTCTGACCTATTGCTAGCGTATGAGAGCGTTCATGCGCCTCACAAAACATTCACAAAACATTTAAAAAATGCTCATCTATGCTCACGGAACGCTGACCAACGTTACATACATTACTCTATCGCTACAAGTATGGCATATATGTTAAATATGCTGGAGATACGGCAGGCATATGTTCGAAGTACATTAGGAGTATGTAATGCATTTGTTGGCAGTACCCGGACTGTATGTGGACTGTACACAAACTGCACATTCCCACTGGCTGAACATAGGCTAACATACAGCAACGTCTACCAACGTATCCCTAACATGCTCCCAATGTATCCCAACATATTCCGAATGTACACGCAGCGTACATTCAACATATGAGCCACACATCGACATACATTGGAAATTTTGAGCATTCACAAACATTTATCGGAGCCTCAACGCACGGGAACATAAGACGATGTATAACGACATACCTGGAACTTCCCCAACGTATGCCCAACATATACATAATGTATGACGACGTACGCCGATGTGTTGGTCGAAAATCACATGCGTGGGCATATGCTTAGCCTATACGTCATACTGTGACAGGCCCTTAAACAAACAAACCGTCACACCTCTATGTCTTTGCAAATTTGCACCAACCACCCAGCACCATCTCAAATCACCTCACGCCTACTGCATGCATTCGAAACACACAACTGTGCTGTGGCCGCATATATGCTCATGTATTCATGAGCTGTGTGTCGATAGAGTCAGTAATTATTTACCGGCTCCCATCCTTTCATTTAGATAAGGCACGCTGCGGTTGCTTAGTCCCCACTTCAGTGCACTTATATATTACACACTGAACCGTACACTCGATTTTAACCAATAATAAACTATTTAAGCAAGGCTGAATGCATGTCTTTGTTCCCCTTCAGCTATGACTGGACTGAGTCCCTTAAAGTTGTCTAGATTCAGATGGTGCTTCGGAATATTCTTCAGGTGGTGTGTGTGTCGGGTGGCGTTTTCGGTGTTGTTTTGGATGGTGGTTTGAGCGCTGTTTTGAAGTCCAATTATTGCAGATTATTTGGTAAACTAATTCATGTCTCTAGATTTGATTCTACTGATATAATTTAGTGCAACTTTAAGGAATGTGTTGCTGCACAGAAGGGAATACTGAGTTAATTTCTTAGAAGCTGTGATTGTGGAGGCCTATGCGGTCAGAGGTTTGATGTGCTTGCCAAAATTAATTGCTCATTTGTTTGCACTTCAACTAGTTAAACGAGTAGTCATTTAAAATAAAAGGTACTTCAAAGTAAACGAAGGTAGATTATGCTAACAAATCTTATGTATTCATTTATTTAAACGAGGGTTGGTTGTTGGAATCTTACCTCCTATATCTAAGGTCATATTAGGATGGGTACTCATGGCACATTTATAGTGCTGCCCCACTGGAAGACCAGGCCGCCATTACCATTACCTGATATCCCACTCAGTCGCATTATCCTGACACTGATCCCACCAGTCCTTGCCCTATCTTAATAATGCTGAGCGCCTGTCTAGGAAGCAACAAGTATAAATTGCTAAGTCATTGGTTTGACTCGACCAGGGTTCGAACCCACGGATTCCAGTCCCACGATCTACCAAAGCGAAAAGCTCAAAACCACCGGACTATACAACTTTAAACTGGTATCACACTGCCCGCTTATCAGGGCATGTTAATACTGCACTCTTAATCTGATAAACAGTGTTGAACCGAACTGCGTATGTTCCATTAAGCAGATTTTAGTTACATCGTCCGTCGCCAGGGAGACAATAACCCGCCGTCGTATCAGCATTAACGCACAATAGCGTATGCGCACTATCTCTTATGGTGATAAGCCTGAATGCACACCTTATCGTGCAAGCCATTTATGACCAAGCCTCATATAGAGGTGGTAGCAGAGTCGCCTACCTAGTTCTCGGAAATTAACTCTCGCTTTATCTCTCTTTTTACATACATGTGGGATTATATAAAAATAAATTAGTAGATCTATGCTAAAGACTAAGCATGTTGTATGTTATCGCCTGTTCTAGGAAACATTAATATGCATAGCCTCAGTAGAACCTGCTACCGTATATATACCCGAATATAAGTTGAGGGGTATTTTTGAAGGAAAGATCTGGAATTGGGCCTAACCGACTATAGGTCAAGCTGCTTCTGATATACAGCAGGTGTCAGTCCCGCACTGTGTTCTACAACAGTATATATAGGTGTATATATACTAGGTTGTTATATATATGTATACCTGTGTATATTATTTATATATATATGTATATATTTATATCCACATCTCCTCGATTCCATCTATGCTTCGTCAGGGGGTATACAACAACCTCGGAATAGGACATTTCTTTTGGTGGTACATGTCCTTGACTTATATTCGATCATATACGGTAAATCATGGAGCAGTTCCCACCCTCCACCCACCTACATGATATGGTATTTATAGCACGTCGTGAGCCAGAGTAGAGCGGGTGCACCAGGAGAGAAGGAAGCCGGTACTGTGCAGTGCCCGCCCGTCCGACAAGCCGCACCCCCCGCCCTATGTCTGCAGCTGAGCTGCTCATCGTGTCGCCACATCGGGTTTCTCCCCTCTAGGTGCATGGAGCAGCTCTGAGTGCTACCAGGAAGCTTATTATTGCCCTGGTAACGGTGCCGCTCCAACGCGCTCTGGTAGCTGCCTGCCTGTTTCGTGTTGGGTGGTGTATTGTGTGATACTTTGGGTAGTGAATTGGATTACTGATTCAGATCGGGGTTCGGGTTGCACCACTTATCCTGTTTCAGTTGGTCCTTTTGGTGGTGCTTTGGCTGGTGTTTTCTTAGGTGTCTTCTGTGGCGGTTTGGATAGAGTTGGTTGGTGCTTCAGGTGGTGCTTCGGGTGGTGCTTCGGGTGATATTTCGGGTGGTGATTTGGGTGGTGCTTCTGGTGGTGCTTAGGGTATTGCTTTAGGTGGTGCTTAGGGTAGTGCTTTAGCTGCTGCATCGGGTGATGATTCGGATGGTGATTCGACTGGTGCTAGGGTCTAGGGTGGTGCTTCTGGTGGTGCTTCGGGTGGTGATTCGGGTGGTGCTTCTGGTGGTGCATTGGGTGACGCTGTGGTTGATGCTTTGGGTGGTGCTTTGGGTGGTGCATTGGGTGATGCTTTGGGTGATGCTTTGGGGGTGCTTTGGGTGGTGCTTTGGGTGGTGCTTTGGGTGGTGCATTGGGTGATGCTTTGGGTGATGCTTTTGGTGGTGCTTTGGGTGGTGCTTTGGGTGGTGCTTTGGGTGGTGCTTGGGGTGGTGCTTTGGGTGGTGCATTGGGTGATGCTTTGGGTGAAGCTTTTGGTGGTGCTTTGGTGGTGCTTTGGGTGGTGCTTTGGGTGGTACTTTAGATGGTGCTTTTGAGTGGTTCTTTACATAGTCTGATGGGTGGTGCATTGGGTGGTGCGTTGTGTGGTGCTCTAAGTGGTGCTTCGGCATCTGCTTTGGGTGGTACTTGGCTAATGCGATGGGTGGTGGATTGGGTGACGCATTGAGTGGTGTATAGGGTGGTGCGTTGGGTGCTGTTTTGGGTGGTAATTCGGGTCTTGAGTTGGGAGCTGCTCCGGTTGGTGCTTTGAGTAAGTACTGCAACGGGAAACAGGTTTGTGACCGAGCTGCTATGGGAGATGAACTTGTCATGGTTCAGGATCGAGCTGCTAGCAACCGATGAGGGAGTTATATAGAGAGCGGGTTAGGGAATAGTACTGAGCTGTCTGTAAGTATTGCACCTTGGAGAAAGCTGCTGAGATAACCAATGAGGCCCGGGAGCTCATTAGGTAACAGCTCCTGGAGTAATTAGACACATTGTTTTCTGACGAACGGAAAGATAAAACAACCATGCCGAAGGAACTCCTTTTGGAACCGCTTTTGGAACCGCTTTTGGAACTGCTTTTGGAATTGGTGAGGAGCTTCTCAGTGATATCATATAAGTGGCCCGGAACCAGTGAGGGTGCAGTGGAAGGGATGGACTGGTTGGAGCTTAGATGAGTGACGATGTTGGTTGGTTATTGGCGTTTTGCATCCTGTCGACAGCTAAGGTCATATCAGGATGGATAACGACTTGTGACAGTGCGCACTCATGGTGACTTTATAGTGCCGCCCCACTGGGAGACCAGGCCATGAGCACCATGACATGATATTGCACTCAGTCATATTACCCTGACCCTGAGCCAACCAGTACTTTCCCTATCTTAATAATGCTGAGCGCTTGGCTAGGAAGCGGCAAGTGTCAATTTTTAAATCATTGGCTTGACTTGACCAGTGTTCGAACCCGTGGATTCGAATCCCACGATATATCTAGGTGAGGGCGGCAATGGTGGCGGTGTAAGGGTAGGATAGGGGTAGGACGAGAGTGGCGAGGGATGGTTGTCGAGAGGGGACAGTGTGAGACGGAGAGCCCTTAGCGGACATGAATACATGCATCTAGTTTGACTTGCCGTGTGTATGCAAACACGATTGCGTAGTGACCCGACCCTATGCGAGCGAGTGTCGCTCAACCCAGTCAGTGATGGTGCTGGTGGAGCATGTGTAAGTGGGTGTGGACGGGGTGTGGAAGAGTGGGGAGGAGGTGGAGGAGAGGGTGGGGATTGCAGTGGTGGGGGTTGGGGGTGGAAGGGATATGGGAGGAAGGGAGGAGTGGAGGAGGAGGAGCGAGGTATCCCTCCTGCTGCTACTCAGTCCTCCATCTGCTGATACTACTGCTGCTAGTGGTCTCTCCACCCCCACCCTGTCCACTGCTGAGAGTAGGCCGCTGCCGCCGCCGCCCTTGCCGCCGCTGCTGCCGCCTTCCCGGCCGGTGCTCGCGCTGCTGCCGCCTCCCCGCGCTCCCTCCACGCTCCCGACTGCTGCCGCCGGTGCTGGTGCTAGTGCAGCCCGGCCGATGCGCGCTATGTTAATGCGTCAGCTCCTCCGTACAGATTTATCTTCATTCACCCTCGGATAAGCTGAGGACCGGTGCGAAATACACACAAGGACAGACCAACACCCCCCTCCCTACCCACCCACCGCCTAAAACTAGCGACGATCTAGGATCCACGGCTAAATTGATTTCAGCTTGCTTGTTTTCGAATGTGACGCCAACCGGGCGAGGTCCGAGGAAGGAGCGGGCGGGCGGGCCGCCGACGTCATGTGGTAAGGCCCCGTGTAGCGGTAGCACCAGCAGCAGCAGCAAGAACAAGGAGGGCCCGTGTCCAAGTCGACGTCGTCTCTTCATCCAGGGTTGGTTGGTTGGTCGGGTGGTTGGTGGTGGCCTGCTGCTCTCACTGCTCCTACCTACGTACCACCAACGCCACTGCTGCTCCTCCTCCTCCTCCAGTGCCCCTCCTCTAGGCTCCTCCTGCTGCTGCTCCTCCCGCTGCTCGTTCTCCACACCACCACCACCTCCCTCTCCATCCCTCCGCCTCCATCCTCCCTCCTCCGTCCTCCCCCCTCCCTCCTCCCACCTCCCTCCTCCCTCCTCCCTCCTCCCTCCTCCCTCCTACCCTCTGCTCCCGGTGGGGCGGACCTGCAGGTTTCACCATCTAGCTGGCCCGGACGGGTGTCCACTGCGGCGCTTACTGGAGGACGACCCGCGGTCGGGCATCTGGGAGCGCCGGGACATCTCCTCCTGCACCTCCTCCTCCTCCAGCAACACATTGCTGCTGCCTCTGTGGATTACGTGGGCTAGCCGGCAGTGTGTCCTCCAGTACCACAACCCCCCCGCCGCCGCCGCCTCCGCCTCCGGAGCCACCCCCTTGAATCCACCCGTCCATAAACCTCCCCGGGACGGAACGGACCGCGTCCCGGTGACCAGCGGCCGGTACAGCCCCTTCAGGAGGAGACCGACCGACGCCGCGCGGGCTGAGGCGGCGCCCGGGTGGCCGACAGAAGTGTAGGAGTAGTAGTGCGTAGTGGTAGGGCTGGTGGTATTCACATGATATTCACATCGCACAGGAGATACGGAGTAGAGCGCAACAGCCAGCCATATATAAGCCAGCAACAGAGATATAATATCGAGGCGAAGTGGGTGTACAACTACAAGCCTCCATACACCACACAGTGCATGGCATGTGCTGTTATATATAACGCGATAAGGCTGCTATGGTCCACCACTACCAACGCCTACTGAGACACGGCTGGCCGACTGGCTGGCATGCCCCGGTACCCACCAACACCAGTCATGGAGTAGCTCATGCACTTAACAGAGCAGCTAAGGAGTAGCTCAACACCAACTCACAGGAATGTACTGCAGGGGCCCACGGCATGCGGTCAACACACGCTTTGAGGTAAGACACAGGTGCACCGACTAACCCCAATCTCCAATCGGCTGGGCGTGGTGGCCCAATCCGTAGAGAGCAGGTCTCGCGTGTGGAAAGTCAGGAGTTTGGTTCCCGGTCAAGTCAAACCTATGACTTATCAAATTGATACTTGTCGCTTTCTAGCCTGGAGCTTGGCATAATAGGATAGAGCAGGGACTGGTTTGCTCAGTGTCTGGATAATGTGACTGAGTGGGATATTGGGTCATGGTGCCTGTGGACTGATTTCCTAATGGGGCACCACTATGAAGTCACCATGAGTCTGCACTGTCATAAGTTGGTACCCGTCCTGATATGACCTTAGATGTTTCCAGGACGTAACAACGACCAAAAAACCAACCGGCCATGGGTGCGCGTCCAGTCGTGCCTGCACGGGTAGCGTTTGTGTCAATCATGCTATATATGTAAATATAGCACGACGCTGGGTTGTGCACCATCAGCTGTCAGTGACACTTTTAGCCAGTAATAGTTGTAGTTGTTATAGTAGTAGCTCTGGTGTCAGTGCGTGTTTGTGACAGTAGTCAGAATGTGGCTCGCTAAAAGCTGGGTGGCTAATTGATTCTGGGATGCAGCAATGACGCTTTAATGACGCCTCCGTGTTGCCCATTCGTTATTCAGCTGGGACAAGTAGCTGTTCTCTATCATTGTCAACAAGGTCTGACAGGGGTGGCCGGGTGGGGGGGGGGGGGGCAGGCAACAACAGGGACGAGGGTTTGGGGGGTGGGCGGGGCGTACACAGTGTAACCACTGTACACGTGGGTACTCACTCAACCGTGAAGCTAAACCAGATGGGATGACCAAATGAGTTGAGTGTCCATCTCCTGTCTGGGTAGATCATAGGATCGGAAGCTACAGGTTCAAAGCCTGGTCGAGAGAATCCAATTATTTAAAAATTGATACTTGTCATTTCCTAGCCAGGCGCTCGGCATTGTTGGGCAAGACACCGGTTGGCACAGTGTCAGCCAAATGTGACTGAGTGGGATATCAGGTCATGACGCTGGTGGCCTGATCTCACATTGGGGCAGCATTATAAAGTAGTTATGGCTGTGCACTCTCACAAGTCGGTAGCCATTCATATGTGACCTTAGATGTTGCTAGGACGTAAAACAACAACAAACACAACTTTGAAGTCGCCAAGAGTTCGCACTTTCACAAGTCGGAACCCGATCTGATATCGCCTTAGCTGTTGCGATGTTATGCAGGTATTGCAGGTATAGCAATACCTCAGGGAGTTTGACACCCCTGCCCTGCAGAGTTGTAAACCACTGCCTTGTGGTACAGGTTCTTGACAGAACCGAAGGCTAAGGGAGCAAACCCTAAACAGAAAACCATGTTACTGTGGCAGCATTAAGGGCGGTTGATGTATGGAACTCACAACATCTCCCGACCAGCCACTGCAGGGACAAATAGTTTTGCGCCTGTCTTGACATGTTCTTGCTGGTGTGAAACCTCTATTTGCTCCCCGAGAGAGTGCCGCTGGTAACTTGCAAAAGCCAGCAGCACTTCAACACTTTTGCAGGCAGCTTTCATGAAATGTCAATGAAAGCAGTCTTTGTCGCTTTGCGACCGACAGCATGATGATGATGATGTTGCGAGGTAGTAAAACAACAACAACCAACCCACCAACCGTGAAGCCGGCCACGATACTGTGTACACAAAGTGTAATGTGGGTGCTAAATAATGCAGCATGTTGTTCCGAAATCACCGGACATACCTGCCAATATTCATACAAATTGAGTGTAGTTTATGTCGTGCTGGTTTGTTTTTTTGGGGGGCGGAGGGGGGGGGGGGGTGAGGAGAGGGGCAGGGCTGGAAGATGGAAGGCCGGAGGGTTAGATGGAAATGTAAGGCTTAGCTTGTCACCAGTGGCAATACGTGTTCAGCCTAAGCCGAAATTGATATTCTAATTAGCGTCCTCACTGACGTGTTCCGCCACCCCCCCCCCCCCCCCCTCTCCCGCACACCCACTCATCCCAACATGCCTTCAGCCATCCATCCACACCCCACCTTGCCCACCGCCTGCATCCTCCCCACCCTACCGCCCCCCCCCCCCCTGCAACCCACCCCCACCAACCGAGCCCTTGCAACCCACCTCCACCGACCCAACCGTAAACCACTCCCCTGCATCAGGTGTGGTGCTGAGGCTGCGTTAACCTCGTAATGCAGTCCATAAATAAATATGCAGGCCACCTGCATACATATATATATATATATATATATATATATATATATGTACCCGTGGGAAGGAGGACAGGACAGCCAGTGGGTACAAAGTGGTCCCACCCCCACTACCCTCGGCCCCGCCACCACGGCATGTACGGCCCTGAAACCGGCGGCGCTGTGTGCAGGGTGCTCCCAATGGATGTCGGATGTCTCGTCATAGATGTAAAGGGCAGCGACAATATAAATTAAACAATGTTGAGCTAACATTTCTTTTACGGCGGGAGGATTGGATATTAATGTTTGATTCTCGACCGATATATGGTGTTGGTTACTTTGTGTGTGTGTGTTTATTATTAGCGTTTCGCGTCCTAGGAATCTTTGATGTCAGATCAGGATGCATACAGAGTTGTGGCAGTCTGCCCTGATCTATGTGTGGAAGGAGGTGGGGGTGTGGGGGGGGGGGGTAGTGGTGCGCAGGTGGCGTTGCAACATAACAAGTTCCAGGCTGCATACATAACCTTGACCCACTTCTGTGGTTTCAGAATTTGGAGGCAATTGTTTGGTAATATAGAAATCATATATTTAAAAGGCATCCAGCAGGTAAAACTGTGTATACATAAATACATATTCATTTATACGTGCAAACATATATACATTATACACAGATACATATATATACATACATATGCATATATGCATATATGTATGCATATACAGTTACAATATACATATGTACATATGTGTGTATATGCATATACTTATATAAATATACACATATATGCACGTATGCATATAATGATATATACATATACACATATACGCATACACGCACATATATGTATATATATATATATATATATATATATATGCATATACACATATATATGCATATGCATATATACATATACATGTATATACACATACCTGTGATATATAAAAACTTATGCGAGTATAAAGGCGCATAAGGGAATATTTCTTAGTGGCCACCCTCATGTTGTGTACTACTTTATGGGTCACCCCTCTTCACTGTGGCACAGGTGATGCCACCACCCCCACCGCTATCGGTGCCGTGAATAGTGTCACTGGCGCACTGATTATATCATCTCAACCCACTTCCTTGTCTTGTCTCCTCATTTTACTGTTCCAAAGACTTTATACATATTTAAATATGTATATATATATACATAGTTACATATATATACTTATTTACATATGTATATACATAATGGGAATATATATATATATACATACATATATACGTATATACATATGAAGAGTTCAGGCGCAAAACCACATAAATGGCAATCCAAAGATTTGGTTTAAATAAAAGATTTGTACCTGAAAATAATTGTAATTCTCACTAATGTTCATGGAGCAATGAACAAAAAAGAAGGAACATAAACAAATTACCTTCTTGCTGGTTTGATTCTGATATTTATCTCCATTTCTTTATTGGCGTTCACATGGTTTTGCAGCTGAACTCGTCATATATATATATATATATATACCTATATATGCATACATGCATATGTGTATATCTATATATATGTAATATGTGGGTAATATAGTTATGCTTAATGCTCATCCATCCCTGATTCTGGTCCTGGTGCTGGGCGTTCTGTCCTTGCACCCATATGCCACTATCATATACATAGGGTTATAATCTGCATACCAACAGCACTAACAAATTACACGCGTCACATGTTCGGGTACCATTGCTGTATTTAATAATCAAATATACGCGTTCAGAATAATCCAATTCCCCTCATAACGAAATCAGTGAATGCAGAAATAAAGAATTAAAAAACAGAAAAATGTCAGCAAAAAAGATTCCCCACTTAAAGCAAATCCACTTAATGTGTCTTACACCATAGGTGCTGTTGGAAGAGACCACTCACGTCAAGTTGTGCTGATGATAGCCCAAACACCTATCTAACTACCTACCTCCCTCAGTCGCTCCCCTATTCCACCCCTTGCTGATTCCATATCACACTCCCCTCGCATCCTCACCGCCCATAGTGCCATAACCAGATTAAACACGAGGTTTTAATGAGGGCCTCTGAAGGCGGGCGACATGGCCACGTTATTAGCTCGCCCACTGAGAGCAGCTCCATCTAGGTCACGGCTGTCGAGTTAATAGAGGTAATAGCCTCTTTAATCCACTGCGCACAAAGAAAGTATCCCCCTTCACAGGCAAGAACTGTATTAAAGCAGTAATCACATTAGTGAGCGGTGGATCATCTCTCTTCCAGAATTATAGCTCAAACAAATAGGGTTGGTTTTTGTTGTTGCTGTTTTTGTTGTTGTATGTATGCATATGTGTGCAATGACTTCCCCCAATAGCCGAGGTTTACTTTTTGTGCTTGAAGGGGTGGCGGTGGCGGTGGGGGGTCGTTAAATAGACCAACAAAGCATATGTGAGACTAATTACAAGCTAATAAAGTCTTACTGTTTTGTACATGTATAGGATAGACCCTATTGGTTTATTTGATAGTGCAGAATCGTAACTGTGAACTTGTTGCTAAGTTATACAATTAAATAGCATTATTGATCGATTGATTGATTTGGTGTTTACATTTGCGAGTTGAGATATTGTGATTTTAGGCCTCACCATGCTAAGTACCGTACTATATCAAATCACAATCGAACATAAACTGCTCATTGATTAAATTTCTAACCAGTCTTATTTTATGTGCATTCAGTCTGAATATGATCGTAAATGTTGATTTGTTTTAGTTGTGCCTCTGAAAGAAAGTCGGATTGTCTTATTTTATGTGCATTCAGTCTGAATAAGAACGTAAATGTTTGCATGCTTTCAATCTGGATATGGGTGGTGTGCTTCTATTGGGTAGCGTGCTTCTATTGGGACATCCTATTTTGACTATGGAGATGTAAACTACATGGGTGCGAAAAAAGAAGACTTCTAAAAAAAACTGCAAACACTACAGAACAGAGCCCTGAAAATCTGCCTCAGAGTAGACAAGCTGCATCCCACCTATGACATACACAAAAGAACCGAAGTAAACTTGCTAGAAAAGAGGAGAATAATTCATCTGAAAACATCAGCATACAGCTATAGTCAAGACAATAAACTCCTAACAAAACAACAACGGGCAACTAGAGCAAATAATGCGCCACTACTAAAGTAAACCAGAAGCCAAATAAAAGCTCATGAGAGAAGCACAATGGAAATGGCTGCCAAGGTGTGGAATGGCCAAACAGTAAAGGAACAACAAATTCCTGACCTAAAAACATCTGTACAAAATAAGGCTAGGAAACCCCCACTAAGCTGCAATGCAAAGGGGCATATGATATGTCATGACCAACCAGCAGGATGGCCAATGGAAGCTAACCATCCCAAAAGTAGCGAAATAGCACACCACTCAGCTACGTACAAGCCTATGATATGTAAATAGGAGTAGTCTAGTCTAGTAGTAAGAGTAGAACAAATAAAACACGTATATGCCAAGAAAATCCAAAAATATTAACATACACTACTAACCTGACCAACCAACTATCTCTCTGCTACTGAAATGTAGGCAATCAAATACCTTATCAGCAGCTACTGTGTGATAAGATAATGCCAACACTACAGCTGGCCAGCATTGACAACAAACCTGAATACCCAGGCTTATATGCTATGGACAGTATAAATACCACCTCAATAAAAAAAATTGTTTAAGAACATACACAGTAGTCACAGTCTCTTTTTCTTCAGTGATGGACCTGGACGCCTCATGTCCTGAATTGTTATAGACGCCCTAACTATACTAAAGTGCGTCCCTCTGCGAAGGCGGTCTGCTGGATGAGGTCTACTAATACTTTGTGAGTCCTGATATGGCATGGATGTCAGTCAGCATGCTTTCATTCACTGAACCATCCCTGGTTAAGGCGGTTGGCTCTGGGAGAGAAGGTGCTGCGGTACCTAACTGCCCAACACCAAGGCCCTTGCCGCCGTGGCCGCATTGGTAGAGTAATGGCCTCCCGTGCGGGAGATCGGGAGTTCAATTCCAGATCGAGTCAACCCAATGACTTGCATAATTGATACTTGTCGCTTCCCAGCCAGGCATTCAGCATTAATAGGATAGCGCAAAGGACTGGTTGGCTCACTGTCAGGATAATGTGGTTGAGTGGGATATAGTGTCATGGTGTTGGTGGCCTGGTCTCCTAGTGGGGCAGCACTATTAAGTTGTCATGAGTGTGCACTGTCACGAGTCGGTACCTGTGCTGATATGAACCAAGATGTTGCCAGGACGTAAAACTCCAAAAAGCAACCATACAACCAACATTCCTGGTTAGATAGAGGCACGGAGGGTACTGGAGAGAAGGTGATGCAGGTACCTAGCCACCCACCCACACCCACCACTTTCCAACGCCACTCACCCCACACACACCCACCCACCCCCACCCGCCCCCACACCCAACCACCCACCCCCAACCACCACTATCCAACCCCACTCACCCCCACACCCCCACCCGCCCCCACCCAACCACCCACCCCCACCACCACCCAGCAGATTCAGGTGCTTCATCTCATGACCCATTTTTCTATATGAATCCACCAACCTGAGACACATTGTTCCTGGTTGACACCATGTAAATATCGACAGGCCTGGTTTGGTCGGGTATTACTAGAGATGTGTTGTGCACGAGAAACTACTCCTACCAACATAATGTCATCGAATTTAAAACTATGCAAAAGATAAGTGTGT
The DNA here is from genome assembly GCA_030323885.1 of Branchipolynoe longqiensis. Classification (NCBI taxonomy): domain Eukaryota; kingdom Metazoa; phylum Annelida; class Polychaeta; order Phyllodocida; family Polynoidae; genus Branchipolynoe; species Branchipolynoe longqiensis. The sequence goes on from CM059189.1 coordinate 87,379,636, forward strand.
AGACCGATGATATTGACCTTTCAACATGATTCTTTTGAAAGGAAAAGGAAAATTAATACACGTGAAATATAAATATATAATCTCTGGATAGTTCTCTGATTATTTAGACCGGACGCGCTGGCTGAATCGGTAAAGCGGAGGCATCCCGTGCGGAAGGTTGGGAGTTTGAATCCCAGACAAGTCAAACGGATGACTTATAACATTGATACTTGTCTGTACCTAACCTGGCACTCAGCATTAATAGGATGGGGAAAGGACTAGCTAGGAGAGTACCTGGATAATGTGGCTGTGTGGAATATCAGGTCATGGTGCTGGCGGCCAATAGGGCAGCACTATAAAGTCGCCATGAGTGTGCAATATCACAAGTCCGTACCCATGCTGATATGAGTTTACATGTGGCTCGAATGTAAAACAGTAACAAACAAACCGAATATTTAGTGAACATTTAATGATGCAAGCTTATATCATCGATATTCTATGATTGATTGATTGATTGGTGGTTTCTTTACGCCGTGTCGGCAATTGTTTGTTTTTTATTCAACCATCGCCTTTACATATAATGTAAACGCATACAATCAGTTATGTGTCAAAAGACACATGCATTTTTAAAAGCTCATATTCTATGTGTTAGGGTTATATTATATTTTGGCGGAAATTGTTATATCCGCCACAGCGTTTTGAACCCGCCTTCAATATTCAGGAAGCGCTGCTCGTGGACATACGCATTGTCTCCCTAGTAACACACTGCCGACACCTGCCTGACCTGATATAGCGTAAACTATTACAGACATTCCCTCCTATCAAGGGTGCCAAAACATATTAACTATTTCATCATCAGCATCACCATCATCATTATCATTTTCCCCTTAAAGTTACATCATCGGATGAAAACATCAAATTTTCAAAAGCAAATCTATTATCTAGATTGTATTCTACATATCTAACGTTGATACAGGTGCACTTATTAAGCAGTTGTTGCTGCATAGAAGGGGATACTGAGACAACTATCTAGATTTGATTCTCCATATCTAACTTAGATACGGGTGCAATTGTTAAACAGCTGTTGCTGAGACAATTTAGCGGAACCTGCTGCAGAAGAAGACTATGGTGTCAGAGCTTTGGCGCGCTTCAAATTAAAGTAAGACAGATGATAACACTCAATTTAATATATTCACATGTGCCTCTTACATGAAAGTTATATTCTAATGCAAATTCCAGTGAATCAAGCAGATACGTGAAAAATGGCCTTTGATTGTTCCACTTTCTGGCATTTAGTGCTGCTCGTTTTGTTGCCTCATGTTTATAGACATTGTGAACTTCCACTAATCCTAATACTGATTGGGGTAAAACAAAATATAATATATCTTAATTATCATATATGCCGTGACATGTTGAATTGCGGCGGTGTGTAAGCCCGAGTGGATGTAGAGGGAATAAAATAGGTGAATATGAAGGAAAATAAAGTATGTACAACACTTAAACATGCATTCGGAGAAAATGAATAAGCATATACTAAAGCCATGCTGCTTCATCGGACTGTGCAGCTTTAAGTCTCAGGTAGATGAGCGGAGACATTGGGTTTGTGTTTTATGGGTGCGTTGACTTGTGATGAAGGTGAGGAGTGAGTTAAGACTCCCCTCAGTTTTTAGTCTCGGTGACAAGCAGAAGCTGCCTGAGTGATCTTTTTGGTTCAGGTGTTTGCTGACAAGCAGCTCTATGGTGGCCTTACTTATCAAAGCCACCATGACCCCTCCCCACCCCACACCCCCACACCGACACCTTGCAGCATCACACACACACACGTCTCTCAGCCTAGAAATGTACGCCTTCACCCCACCCGACTACCACCCTAACCCAACCAGTACGCGACTCGCATAACAAAGTCGGTGTATGGGTAACCGCGTTTGGGGTGTGTGTGGGTGTATGGGTGGGTGAGTGGGTGGGTGGGTTAGTGGGTGGGTGGGTGAGTGAGCGGATAGGTAGGTTAGGGGCCGTGATGAAGGGGGTTGTGGTGGAGTGTAGTCAGTTGAGTGGGGCTTGTGTTAAGTGGTTGTGAGAAGCATGTCAAGAAACAACCGAATAAGAATTAAGGGGGCATGCTTTATGGCCTACATTCCAACGTCCGGATCTAATTATACACACTCCGTAATGTCATGAGAGGATCAGCGCCGTGTCGCAATTCCCTATGCTTGAGCAGCTCGCTGAGTTTTGAGCTGCTCACGGATGGATTGAGAAGCAATTCATCCCACAGCTATTGTTGCACCCCGCCCCGCCCGTTGCCAATTTACTTTGCTGCAGCTGGGTGCGGGTAATTTATTTTGATGGTGTGTGGGGAGAGAACCTTTGCTTTGCATGACTGACACTATGACAAGAGGGGGTGTTGTTGTTTATTTGCTTTGTTTATTTGTTTTGCCGCTGTCATTTGGAGGAGCGGCGGCGACAGGGGGAAGGGTGTTGCGGAGGGATGCCGCCGTCGTTAGCTCAGGCGGCCCAGGCGTCCTCATCCGCCGGGTGATTGGTGGTCCGCCGGGAGGAGTGGAGCGGTGTGCGGTGGGGGGGGGGGGCTGGTGCGACGGGGAGTGCCGCTGCGGCGTGGGGTGCGGGGTTGCGGGGCGGGGCGGACCGCTGGGGAGCCGCCGGGGAGCTACCGGGGTGCAGCCGAGCTGGGCGGTACTCCGGGTGCCGCCTAAGTGGTAGGCAAGACAAGAGAGCCATTCCTTCCCCGGCATTGCCCTCCTGATGGCTGGGTGGACTCTGAACCCCAGGGCTCAGATGATTACAACGTGCCAACGAGGCGAGTTTTCGTCCGTCGCAATATTTGGCGCAAACCTGGCGTGTTCACGACCCGTCGGTTAATAAAGAACGAGCGTCCGCAACTCTCGCTCACAGATCACAGCGCTCCGTCAAGTGGGTGCTTGGGAGCCATAAAATGGTGGCACGCATGCGCGGGAAGCTCAGAACTCTCGGAGAGGTATATACAACGTGAGCTGATGCTCCCCAACGGATACTCCCTTTATCAGCAGTGAGGGTGTGGGGTGTAGGTGTGGGGTGTTTTCGGAAGGATGGCTGTGGGAGGTTGAAGGGGGCGGCGGGCGGCGGGCGGCGGGCGGCGGGCGGCGGGCGGCGGGCGGCGGGCGGCGGGCGGCGGGCGGTGGACGGCGAGCGGGAGTGGGGTGGGGGGGTGGGGAGTTCTGGCACGACTCAAGTATGTTAGCTCCCACGACGCCGCCACTGCCGCCGTGCTCACACTGCAAACTGCCAATCATGCTGATTACAATTACCCTCACGCACTGGCGGTCTGCGGCCCCTTGTTCCAACGGATGTTACCGGTTCATCCGCGGCCAACACCAACCACCCCCACCGCCGCCACCACAGTCACCATCATCCGCCACCACCGCCACGGCCATATCCACCACCACACCCACCACCGCCACCATCACAAGCACCACCATCAGCATCTCCTCCACCACCAGCCCCACCACCACCATCATCACCACCAACAGCACCATCACCACCATCAGTACCACCCCCACCCTGGACTAGTGTATCGGTGTTCCTCTGTAGCGGGTATTTGGGTGGGCGTGTCCGGGAGAATGCTGCTGAGTAGTGTATATATAGTGAAGGCTCCCCCGTCGGCCCCTGATCAATATACCACAGGCCTTGCTGTGGGTGGGTGCTGTGGTTGGGTGAGGGTTTGTGAGGGTGGGAGGATACGGAGGGAGCAGCTGGGGGAGGTTGGGATAAGTTGGGAGAAGGATGTGGGCGAACCTTATGTGTACGCTCTTCCCATACGCCGCTCAGCTTTCAAGGGCCGAAATGGAAACAATGGGAGTTTCCGGTCACGGCCACAAAGCTCTAAGCCGGACTCGGTTCTCAACCAAAGGAAGAGCTACTCTCATTCACCTGTCTTAACAAAATGTAAAATATTCCAATAAAACGCATTGGTGGGGAATGCAAATGGTCTATAATGGAATGCAAATGGTATATTAAGGTAAATGGTATATAGTGCCAGGTGCATGAATGTATTTATGTAGTTGCTGGTGATCCTTTACTTATGGTCAATAGTCATTGTGTACTAGGTAGATAGTGTGAAGGAGGCACTAGTGATAGTGTGTAAGGGGCCTCAGGAGCTCTACTCACTGTGAGTCACCGATCACCACATACACAGCTCAGGCAGGTGGTGGCCAAGCAGCCACACTGCATGGTGGTGGTGGGCAGATCACGGTAGCCATGGTGGCCCAGGAATGCTTACTATTCATTGGTGGAACTATAAATGCTTGATTCCTATTGGAGAACACGGTCAGTTGGTATGCCATACCAGATCCATGTACCACTATATAATAATAAACCTGAGGGCATTGTCTCTCTCTTGCCTGTATTGATTTCATTATATCCTCCCTACACAAACCACAGATGCAAGCTGAGGACTTTACAACAATTAGACCACTTTCCTGGTGCGTCCCGCCTGCCGCGCGACACGCTCCCAGAACATGACCTTGACCTTGCCGAAAAAGAGAGCCATGTGAGATGTGAGGTGTTACTTACTGCGGGGGACACTAGGGGGAGCTGGAGAATCCTCCAAATGCTTCAATGTAGGCTTTCCTCGTAATGAACCCTGGTGTACACTTAAGGCGCTCACCTTGCCTATGAGTATATATGATCGTGATGTAGGTCATGTGAGAGTCATAGGCACGTGTGTATGGTTCGACGATGTCCAAGCTTGCAGACTGAGTGACCTATTTGCCTTCGCTAAATATCTTCCTGACATGACCTTAGATGTTGCCAGGACGTAAAAGTACGACAACCAACCCCAACCACCATTCGGTAAATATGTGATGGCATGTGGATGAGTGACTGGGAGATGATATGTGCAGTGGTCTGCACTGACCTCTCAGGCAAGGAGCCGCATAGACAGGTAGGCGTGGGTAGTGTGGTGATATAAGGGAGCCTAGGTGGTGTAATGGTTAGCACACTGGCCTGGAATGCAAAGAGATGTGGGTTTGAGTCCCGCTCTAGGCGCAATATTTCCCATTTTCATCACCCCCATGACACTGGTTGCCGTGACCATGATCCTGTACAAGCTTTGCGTTGTATGGTTGTTGAACCTACCCTGTGTATGTATGTGTTAGTGCATTGCCTGTATGTATGTAATTGTAAGCATTACAATACTTACAATTCCAGGGGGACGAGTGTAGTGGTCTGCACTGACCTCTCAGGCAAGTAACCACATAGACAGGTAGGCGTGGGGAATGTATTGATATCAGGGAGCCTAGGTGGTGTAATGGTTAGCACACTGGCCCGGAATGCAAAGAGATGTGGGTTCGAGTCCCGCTCTAGGCACAATATTTCCCATTTTCATCACCCCCACGACATATGTAAAGCCATTCGTCTATTGCCAATAACCGATTGGGTGTTTCATTACCGACAAGATATGCCAGGGTGACTGTAAATGGGCCCTTGCTGCGGTCAGCATAGTTGCCATGGTTGATTCCTTTGCCAGCCTCTTTCTTGACCAGACGGGATGGACAAATGAGCGTCTGTCTCCTGTTTTTGAAGATCGGTGGATCCGAACCCACCGGTTCAAACCCTGGTTGAGTGCAATCGATGACTTAAAAATTGATACTTGGCGCTTGCTAACCAGACGCTCGGTATTATTAGGGTAGGGCCATGACTGGTTCGGTGAGTGTCAGTGGGACAGCACTATAAATTCACCATGAGCATGCACTGTCACGAGTCGGCACCTGTCCTGATATGACCTTATATGTTGCTAGGACGTAAAACAACAAACAAACCAGCCGGCGTATTGTACCCTTGAAGCCAGCTACTGACCACCAGACGTGACAGCGGTGCGACCCACCATTCGTTTAAGGCTGCTCTGATATGGTACAGGGTGAGCTACTCTCTTAATGAGTACGTGCCTTTTCAGCTTGTGCAGTGCATTGTGTACAGTTACTATTACAATTAATAGTACATTTATATTGTATGTGGTTATTATTGCAACTTCATTTACGTATGAACTGACTTCATTTAGACCAGACGGGATGGTGGAATGAGGTAAAGCATCCGTCTCCCATATTGGTAGACCACGGGATCGTGGGTTCGAACCCTGGTCGAGTCAAACCAATTACTTTAAAATTGACACTTGTCACTTCCTAGCCAGGCACTCAGCATTATTAGGATAGGGCAAGGACTGGTTGGCTCAGTGTCAGGATAGTGTGAATGAGTGGGATATCAGGTCATGGTGCTGGTGGCCTGGTCTCTCAGTTGGGCAGCACTATAAAGTCACCATGAGTGCGCACTGTCCTGATATTACTTTAGATGTTGCTAGAACGTAAAGCAACAAAAATGACTTCATTTAGGAACCAATAACTTGGACTAAACGGCCGGAAGACCAGCGCTCTTGCGCTGACAAAAGGTGTTATTCATTGAATAAACCACATTTTATTACAAGCAAATTTGTGGGTTGTTTTTATGGACTGGCATTGGTCAGTAATGAATTGACTGATGTGAGATCAGTATGGGTACCAAATTCTGGACTTTTTAAATGACAGCACGGCAGGCATCAATGCCATGCTCTAGGCTTGCTCCAGATTTGCAGGAATTGTGAAGACAGTAGTACACTTCGGGCGGCTTTATATTGCTGCCTGACTGCGAAAATACTTAGCTATGTAGACACAAATCACAGTCCAAATCCCCAGATGTTATTTACTATTCCTTTCATCAGGTCATAGTTTACGTAAATTCACTTAATATCCGCATATCAAACATTGACTTCAACGTGATCTGAATATGTGTGCTATTGGAGGGGGAGGGGTGATGGACCCTTTAAGATCATTCCGATTGTTCTATCGTTGCTTGCCTTTAGTACTTACATCATTCCCAAAGTCTCTATTAGACGGGGTGCCCGAATGAGTTTGAGCATCCGTCCCCTGTTTTGGGAGATCGGGATACACACACCGATGAGTTTCTAGGTTTGGACCCTGGTCGAATCAAACCAAATGACTTTAAAATTTATACTTGTCGCTTCCTAGCCTGGCACCCGACATGACTAGGATAGGGCAAGGAATGGTACGCTCAGTGTCAGGTTAATGGGACTGAGTGAGATATCAGGTCATGGTGCTGATGGCGTGATTTCCCCATGGGGCAGCACTATAAAGTCGCTGTGAGTGCGCGTTGTCTCAAGTCGGTACCAGTCCTGATTATGACCTGAGGACATAAAAGAACAACAAACAAACAAACCCAAATTCTCGAAAAGCCCATATCAGATATTGGGGCCACATTGTACGCTATTCTCATTTCCGCTGAATTCATGGCTGTGGGATGTTGTTTCATTAGTAAACAAATATCTTGTCATGATTGGAGTCTGGTTAGCAGATGTTAGCACTTTGTTTGCCAATAACAGTTTAATAGTTGCAAACATTCACGACTTATACTTGTAATTACACTAACATATCATAACGAGATGCAGAGTTTTGGAATGGTGATAGTTAATGGGAATTTTCATTGCAGTTTCATCCTGACCAGGGAGCTTTTGCACCTCCTCATTAACTAGGAATATCACCTTCCCAGGCATCGGGGGCTGTATTGTTATAGCCATGTGTTAGGGTTAAAACTATGGTTATTGAAATATTTATACTTCCTGTTATTTTCAAACAACTTGGAATTAGTATGATTGATGATTGTTGATGGTTTAACGATCAGCAGGATGGACCATATTCACATCATGAAGTTAGTGATATTTCTTCTGTCGGGTTTCTAAATAACCTTTAGATACTTCCCTTGAAATTGAATATGAACTGGTAATACTTGTCCACTGTGCAGTGGGTGGGAGAGGAAATGTGACATTTCCACTGCATGAAGCGCAATGCAGGCTTGCTTGTGTTTGGTTGTTGTTGTTTTACGGCCTAGCAACATCTAAGGTCTATCAGGAAGGGTACCGACTTGTGACAGTGCGCACTCATGGCGACTTTATAGTGTTGCTCTCCAACCGATTCTGCTATGAACTCTCTATTAGACGGATGTATATTTGAGCTATATTTGATTAATATCACCCACACATATCGAGTGTAGAACATCCATTCTATTTCAATTTAGCCACTACACTGCACGTTTATTTGTGACTTGAAACTGATACACACATGATAACGCTATCCTCAGAATTAGTCAAACACGACTGATAAGTGCCTGCCTTATTACTGCTCCGGTCACTTACACGTTACTGGACGTAGTTGAACGTAGGTGAACGTAGTGGATGCTAACATGGGTCAAACGTGGTGTATCTACGGTAAACTCTGTTGAAATACGTTAGGCTACGGCAGGTTTTGGTACGGATAAATATGTTACGTATGGATACATATGTTATGGTATGTATAAATACGTCATGGTACAGATGCCGGTACGTTCAACTACGTTCAACTATATTCAACTACGTTCGACTACGTTCACTCCGTTCAACTACCTTCAACTACCTTCAACTACCTTCAACTACCTTCAACTACCTTCAACTACCTTCAACTACCTTCAACTACCTTCAACTACCTTCAAATACCTTCAACTACCTTCAACTACCTTCAACTACCTTAAACTACCTTCAACTACCTTCAACTACCTTCAACTACCTTCAACGACGCTCACCTCCATTAGCCTCCACTACGTTCACCTACGTCCACTAGCGGCTATGTGATAAGCAGTTCATCCAAGTACGCTAGAGTATGCTAGATCATGCTAGAGTACGCTAGAGTATACTAGAGTATGTTAGAGTATGCTCTGGTGTGTGGTGTATGTAGTGTTTTATGTATGGTGCGTGTGGTTAGTGGTGTGTGTAGTGTGTGGTTTATAGTATGTGGTATATCTGCTTTGTGGTGTATGTTGTGTGCACAGTATGTATGGTGGGTGTGATGCGTGGTATGTGCTGTGTGTGATGTTTATGGTGTATGTGATGCGTGTGATGTGCCTGACATATGCAGTAAGCGTGCCCTCCGGGAGTGTAGTCAGTACCACGTGACCGGTGAGTGAGTGGCGTTGAGACGCGGCCGCGACCTCCGCCACCTACCGGTGACAAGTGGACGTGCGGCCGGCACTGACAAACTCCCGGCCCGCCGCCCGGCCGCGACATCCCATAAAAAAATAACAACAACCAAAACGCCCTTATTTATGCGGCACTTCGACCCCGGTCACGTGACCGTTTAAAACCGAACCCCGGCCAGGAAATCCGGAAATTGGATGGGCGGCCCAATTCGGGAATTGGTATTGGCGGCATTTCCAATTCATATTATTCCATCAAGAAGAGTCAAGAGGGTGTTGTGGACATCATTCACATCAATACGGACGGCCCCTCCCCTAGATACACAAACACACAGAAATAATTGTTCTCTTTAAAAGGAAAAAAAGAGGAGAATTATGTAGGCGTGTGGATTATTTCTCTTTTAAAGAAAAAAAAGGATCAGGCATTTTCAGGCCTGTAGATCGGGTCCAAGAGTTGCATTAATTAAAATTTAAAGTGTGTTAAATTTTTTTGTTAAAATTGTTGATTACCCAGGCAATAAGCGAACTGGACACTGGTTGCAGGTGGTGGGTGTTGTGTGCGGTATTATCAGTGCGTTAGTCTCTTCTCTGACGGTGGGCGGGACTCTACGTGAACGATTGCCGGCTGGTAATTAGTGAGGGGCGTCCCGACGCGCCCCCTCACTGGAATGCACTGCCCAGCTCGTAGCAACGCCGCGTTGTCTCTGGGTCCGATAGTGCGCATCGACGTAATTAATTACACCCCCACCCACCCTCCTTAGCGACACGCCGGAAACCGGCTCGCGCAGCCACCCGTCACCGCGTCGGAACCAGCGGAGGCGGAGGCGGAGGCGGCGTCCCTGGGTGAACAATCGACTTGGGCCTTTCCACTTATACACTCCGCCCGGAACTAAAGGGACCCAGTGCGGTGTGAAATCACACCAGGCTAGCATTCCCAGCGATCTCGTGAGATCTCACTCAGTGCTGCTGTTACTGCTCACCCTTCCTCCTACACACATTAACATACACATACCCACACACCCGGCCACATACCCACAAACACACAAACACACACTCACACAAACACCCACCCAAACACCCACACACCTCCACACCCACAAACCTACGCACACCCTCACACCCACATACGCACACTCACACACCCACACCCACCCACTAAGACACCCACACACACACTCACACAAAACACCCACACAAACACCCACATACCTACACACATTAACATACGCAGACCCACACATCCGGCCACATACCCACAAACACACAAACACACAAACCCACACACCCACCCAAACACCCACAAACCTACACACCCATAAACCTACACCCCCACAAACCTACACCCACCCACACACCCACATCCGCACAGACTCACCCACCCACACACCCACACCCACCCACTCAGACACCCACAAACCCACCCACACCCACACTCACACTCACAGTCACGCCCACACTCACACTCAGACACGCGCACACCCATACACACATACCCACAAACACCCACCACACAAACACCCACCCAAACACCAACAAACCTACACACCCACATACCTACACACCCACACACCAACTCCGCACGGACTCACACACCCACACACCCACACCCACACACCCACAAACCCACCCACACCCACACTTACACTCACACTCAGACGCGCACACACCCATACACACATACCCACAACCCCCCGCACAGACACCACAACAGATACACACCCACATACACCCCACCCACCCACACACATCCACACACATCCACACCCCCAAACCCACAAACCCACCCGAACACCCACACCCCCGCACACCCACTCATCCACACATCCACACACCCCAACACCCACCCACACACATCCGCACACGCCTAGCCACACATATTCCCACACATCCACACCCCAACAAACCCCCACACCCCACCCCCACACCCCCACAACCACAAACCCCGCCCACCCAGCCGCCTGTGCCTGCACTGAGTAGCAGTTCGCAGAGAGTCCTTTTGTACACGGAGACAATGCGAGTGTTGGGTTGTTCTCAGGAGCACAGTGCGGTGCCGCACACACAGAACACACTCTGCCTCTTTCCCGCTGAGTAACACTGATCGATCCCCGCAATAAATAACTATCCCAAGTCATCCAATTATACTGCAATGGCCGCGACACACCTTTGAAATTGCTTTGCAGCCAAGAATCGCTTACTCTATGCATTCACTGGATGCGTATAATGAAACTCACTCAATTTTGAAGGAGTGAACCGACCCCACCCAATAAAAAAGAGAACCATTTGACACTCGACATAACAAAATGAAGAAGAATAGGACAACAGAAACATGTAGAAAACTAGCTACAACGACATCGCGTTTAGTTTACGACATCAGGGTAGAGGTCGTCATCTGAAAAAGGGGATAAGGTTAGGGAAAGTAGTAATTAATGTCTGCGTGTGTGCTCCTTTATGTAGATACCTCTTAGATACCTCTTAGATACGTCGGAGCCTGACCATTCACATGCTACCTGCCATTCGAATGCGTTTTTCAATAAATATCGACAAAACCATTTTCGCAAAAAAAGTGGTGGTAAGCCAATCTAGATAGAACGTGATTGATTGCTGACAACCGATATATAGATTGACAACTGGAATTACGAACTGTTGGTGCATTCCCGTATGTTCCTACCCAGTAGTATCTTCCTAATCAGTTCCAAATTTAATATATTTTCGTTATATTCAGTATATCGATGATAGAGAGACTGCATATCACCGATGATATATCACTCATTTAAATAAATATAGTAACCAGTGGTTTGTGGTGTTGGGTATTATCTACAGAGGTAATAGTAATAATACAACCATATCTTATGCGATTGGAATACAAGATGCATAATTACTTTCACCAGGACTGTCTCTCCACTACCGCCAACCCTGCACCCTCCATCCCCCAACCCCATACACTACCCTACCTCCTTCCCCCTTCCCGTTCCGCCGCCATGCCCCTCCCCCACACACTACCCTCCCTGTTCCCTCCTCCCCTCAACCCCCCCACACACTACCCTTCCTCCCCCCGCTCCCTATCCCCTGCCGCCTTACCCCCTCACGCTACCCTTCCCCCCTCCTCCCCCTCCCCCTCTGACGCCTCCACCCCCATCCCCCATGCGCTACCCTACCTGCTTCCCCCTCCCCCCCCACACACACTCTGCATCCACCCCACACACCCCGACACACTACCCTCCCTCCTCCCTCCTCCCTCCTCCCTCCTCCCTCCTCCCTCCTCCCACCTCCCTCCTCTCCCCTCCCTCCTCCCTCCTCCCTCCTCCCTCCTCCCTCCTCCCTCCTCCTCCTCCCTCCTCCCTCGCCCCTCGTCCCTCGTCCCTCGTCCCTCGTCCCTCGTCCTCCCTCCTCCTCCCTCCTCCTCCCTCGCCCCTCGTCCCTCCTCCCTCGTCCCTCCTCCCTCGACCCTCGTCCCTCCCCTCCTCCCTCCCCTCCTTTCTCGCTACCCCCCCACCCCCATTCCCCTTCCTCGCCCACACGCCACCAACCACCATCCCTGGTGCTGTCAGACTTCGTCCTAGCTATCAATTTACCTCGATAGGCGACCTCTCATTTAGCCGTAGCTCGCCGAGCAGGAAACAAGTGATCACTGAGGGCCGCCGAAGTGGGACAAACCGAACCGTGCACAAAGACATAATCGAAAATGGACGCGTGTGCATTTAACATGAAGCCGGTGGAACACACCTGACATCACTTCTCACCCCCCCCCCCCCCCAGCCCCCACTTTTTTAATTTGTTGCTGTTCCTCTATTATCTCCAGTCAACCATATACGATGACAGAGACAGTCCAGGTAAAAATGTAAAATTTAAGACCTAAATGCACTGGGATTGGTCCCACTGCTTCAATGGTCACAGATGGTCCAGTGTATTATTAACAACTCCACCCCAACAACATAATTCATAAACTCACATAACTAGCTTCATTAGAGTTACACTAGAATTTTCCTAACAAACCAACATTTATATACCGCTTGCCTAACTGCAACTGAACATTAAAACTTACTACAAGTTTACCAACTGAATACAGAAGATAACTTCTGCTTACATTCTAAATACTATGTAAATACTCACATTGATCTGACTAATATTGATCTAGTTATATGACACTACTGTACCATATTGTTATGGAACTTTTGGGTTTCAGAATTTCATTGTGTTACATGGTGCAACTTGTCTATTCAACAGGTATTGTACACCTTATTCTATATACCTTTTGTATAAATAACACTGAATTGAAAAATGGCTGGAAGACCAGTGCTTCGGCACTGACAAAAGACTTATTCAGCAGAATAAACATATTTACCAACAAAAAAAAAAAAACCTTCACTGCTGACATTCTTATCAACAATAAAGACAGACTGGGTGCCGTGGTTGAATCGGTAGATCACAGGCCTCCTGTGCGGGAGATCGGGAGTTCAATTTCCAGTTGAGTCAATAACCAATGACTTGCAAAATTGATACGTGTCGCTTCCTAGATTGGCACTCGGCATTAATAGGATAGGGCAAGGACGGGTTAGCTCAGTGTCAGGATAATTTGACTAGGTGGCCTGATTTCCCAGTGAGGCAGCACTATAAAGTCACCATGAGTGCACATTGCCACAAGTAGCTACCGATCCTGATTATTACCTTAAATGTTGCCAGTACTTTAAGGTCCAACAACCAAGCAGCAATAAAGACAGTGTTGAAAATAAAATTACATGTAATACCACAATCCTACCTGCTGACCTAGCTGCTTTGGGAAATAATTAATCTATCTGAGTTATATTCTCAATTGATACAGATGACGGGATTCATTTTAGATCGTTAGTCATGTTGTTGTTTGCTGTTTTCCCCTTGTGATTGATTGTGTGTGTATTTATTTGGGTTGGTTCGATCTGTTGGCAAGAGATGAAAGGAACAGGGCTGGGAAAGTTGAGGCAGATTTCCTGGGAATGAGTTTGCGTCGTGTCTACAGAAATAACCCGAGGGAATGGTTGTTTATTAAGATGTGCCGTATTCCTTTGGCGGTCTCTGAGGTGACAGATTGAACGGAACGGGTATCACATAGAATAAAGGAATCAATTAGAAATGCACCTATGTTAAGCCTAAGCCACATATATATATATATATAAACCAGGCGTCGGCAAGAATTTGTGTATGGTGGCACCTCTTATTAAACCAATTTGATCAATTTAAAAAGAATGAAATCTTTAACATTCACATATAATTGTATTTTCCTTGGCCACAAATTGTTTAATTGATAATTCTAAGTCATAGGTGTTTTTTGATGCATAATTGATTGTATGCCTTTGCATTGTTTGTAAAAGCGATGGTTGGATAACAACGCAAACACTTCTTACAGTTGATACGGCCTGAGCTGCCGACACAACATGACGAAACCACCAATGAATAAATCAACATCTTTCCCCCGTTGAATTTCTGAAGCCAGAATCTATCAGCTATTCATTGAAAGAAACTGGACTTGAGATGCGCTCATTAACATCTTGTTTGATTGTTTGCAATGTTGACATTGTGTTTGAGCGACACCCCCCTTTCCCCTGTCCCGTTCCCCGTTTTGGTAGATCATAGGATTCGAACCTATGCATTCGGAACCCATGGTTTCTAACCCATTTTTAGTCAAACCAATGACTTACAATGGATACTTCTTGCTTTCTAGCCAGGCGCTAGTAATTATTAAGATAGGTCAAGGATTGTTTGACTCAGTTTCAGAATAATGTCACTGATTGGGATTTCAGGTCATGTGTGCTGGCTGCCTGGCCTCCCAGTGGGGCAGCACTATACAGTCAGCACTGTCACAAGTCGGTACTCGTCCTGATATGACCTTATATATTGCCAGGACGCAAAACTCCAACAACTAACCAACCGATCCCCCTGCCGGTTGTGATCTAGACCATTCCTCTGGTAGTTGGAGGAGCGCACCACATAACCACCTGATTGGCCAGTGGGCTTTCACACACACACTCTTACACTACAGCTTTACCATGTACTTTCTTCCTCCCACCAGCCCTAGTAAAACATGTGTTGTTTCTCTATAGCTAGGCCCTGGCCCTTCTGTTAAGGTGTAAATCAAATTGGTACCTGTACTAAGTTGCCATTTTGTTCTTTTCCGAAAATCAACCAAATCAAGCCGAAGTAATTGCCTAAATCTAGTTTCGCTAAGAGTGTCGGCAATTTGAATCAAGTCTTGGTGACAGTTTTTTGATTGGCGCTTAATCAACGACAGTCGTCCGCGTAACTATGGGACGAATCAGCACTGCACACATGTGGCTTGCTCACGAATATGTAGCCCATATCTTAAAGTTGCATACTCCAAACATGTCAACATTAATTTTAGCGAGCACACCAACACTCTAACACCATAGGTTTGTTTGCAGTGACAGGGTATATTATGTTGACTCAGTATGCCCGTCTCTGCAGCAACAAAGGCTTACTAAGTGCATACATATCTAAGTTAGATATGTATAATTCAATATAGGTGAGGGTTTTGTTTTTGAAAATGTGATGCTTCATCAGACTATGCAGCTTTAATACGCAGCGAACATAGAATCCTCTTAATAAACATATTCCGATCTCATTTTTAGTTAACACTAACTCACAGAAACCGAAAGTTACAGGTTCACCAAATGAAATCACCAAGTGAAATCCCCAAATGAAATCACAAAATTAAATCACAAAATTAAATCACAAAATTAAATCACAAAATTAAATCACAAAATTAAATCACAAACTTAAATCACACAATTAAATCACACAATGAAATCACAAAATTAAATCACCAGCCACGTTGGGTGAGTTCCTCTTAGTGCCGTGGTTTAATACATCCAGGTTAGCCAGGTGTGTGTTATTACAGATAGCGGGTTAGGGGTGCCTTGATAGGCATTGGTTGGAAATTACCTCCCAGGGTGGGTGTAGCTTCTTATACTTGGCGAAGTCGGCTTTGTTTACATAAAGCAGGTCCTGGCTGCCTAATCAGCTCTGAGCCCGCTGCCCGCCTCGGGTGAGGTGTCTCTATAATCTACGGCTCAGCCGTAGTACATTAATTTCCACCATACATGTCGAGGGTGTGTATCTGGCTACACACCTTATATTGGCATACATACATATGAATTATGGAAATCCAGCCTGGACGACTGGTTGGCTCAGTGCGAGGATAATGTGACTGAGTGGGATATCGGGTGATGGTGCCGGCGGCCTGATTTCCCAATGGTGCAGCACTATTAAGTCGCAAATGAGTGTGCACCGTCACAAGTCGGTGCCCGTCCTGATATGACCTTAGATATTGCAAGGACGTAAAACCCCAACAAACAAAACAAAACAATCTAGCCTGGACTGTGCACATGTGGAAAGACTAAAATGATAAAAAGCCTACACACACGGTATACCTTACACTAGCGTGGGATAGAGTGGACTATGATTTAGTGGTCATTCAAGACAGATACTCCGCTCGGTTGGGAATGGTCAGCAAGCCTTTAGGAGGTGGTTCTTATCTTGATCTTCATCGCTCTCCCTCTCTCTTTTAGGCCGCCCGCTACGTAACGGGGGCAACGGACTGCTAGGTAGTCAGTCACCGACCGATTTACCTTAAATAAACCATTCTGAACTTAATGAAAAACACATAACATGACGGATATAGACAGTACATTATGTCTTATTTATAGCGTTCATTTTCTTGTTTTGTTTTGTTTGTTTCCTTCACGAATATCCCTGTATTTTGGGAATTTATTTTCCACATTCATATCATGCCTGCTTGATTAGTGAATTGAGTAAGTGATTTGTTTGTAAGCCGAGCCTCACTGCGGCGTGGGTGGACAGGGGGAGGGAGGACGGGGGAGGGGGGGGGAGGAAGGAGGAGGGAAGAGGGGGCTGACTGATGTGGGCGGGAAAGTAAAAGGCCTTGTGGCTGATCCACCCAGTGGCATTTCTTTGAGGTCTCCTGTCGGACTGACTCAAAACAAGATTCCTAACCGGCCATAGACTGATTACTATTCAGCACAGCACTGGGCACTGTGCCAGTCTGCCCTGTGTGTAGGTAGCTAGGGTTGTAGAGGGCTGGGTGGGTATGTGGGTGCCCGGGAAGGACTGGGGTTGCGGCGGGCAGGGTGGGAAGAGGGAGTCGGTGAAGGCCGGAGGAAGGTGGGGGAGTAATGGGGGTACTTGTGTGTAATTGTTCGTTTTTTGCTTAGGGTTAGTTACAGAAGAGAAGAGAATAATCTACACTCCCCACTATAGAACTAAGTCCCTTTCAGATTTTCTTTCACTCCCTTCAATTTCCCACGGAAGTACATCCGCTTGTGGTGTGCTGTAAATAGTATTTAATAGAAATCTATAAAAAAGGTTAAAAGACCGATGACACTTAACACAACCCATTAGCGTTCATTTAATCTGTTGTTAAACAAAATATATATTATCTAAGTAAATTAGCCGAATCGCATTCGAATGACCCCCAACGATAAATACAACAAGCATAACATAAATACACTCACGGTTAAATAAACTATATATACAGGTAGGGAGGTGCAGGTAGGAACGGTTTTATGTGGGCAACACCCGGGGCCTGCACTATGAAGTAAATGTGAAGTACTAGAATGCGTAGGTGGAATGTTTGTACATTTGCCATCTAGCTAGACAGTGAGAGAAAGTCAGTGGGTTGTAGGCAATGGATTGTAGGCAATGGGTTGTTGGCAATGGGTTGTAGGCAATGGGTTGTAGGCAATGGGTTGTAGGCAATGGGGTGTAGGCAATGAGGTGTAGGCAATGGGTTGTAGGCAATGGGTTGTAGGCAATGGAATGTAGGCAATGGGTTGTTGGCAATGGGTTGTGGCCAATGGGTTGTAGGCAATGGGATGTAGGCAATGGGTTGGTGGCAATGTGTTGTAGGCAATGGGGTGTAGGCAATGTGGTGTAGGCAATGGGTTGTAGGCAATGGGTTAGAGGCAATGGGTTGTAGGCCATGTGTTGTGGGCAATGGGTTGTATGCAATGGGCTATAGGCAATGGGTTGTAGGCAATGGGTTGTAGGCAATGGGTTGTAGGCAATGGGTTGTTGGCAATGGGTTGTAGCCAATGGGTTGTAGTCAATGGGATGTAGGCAATGTGGTGTAGGCAATGGGTTGTAGGCAATGGATTGTAGGCAATGGATTGTAGGCAATGGGTTGTTGGCAATGGGTTGTAGCCAATGGGCTGTAGGCAATGGGGTGTAGGCAATGTGGTGTAGGCAATGGGTTGTAGGCAATGGATTGTAGGCAATGGATTGTAGGCAATGTGTTGTTGGCAATGGGTTGTAGCCAATGGGGTGTAGGCAATGGGATGTAGGCAATGGGTTGGAGGCAATGTGTTGTAGGCAATGGGGTGTAGGCAATGTGGTGTAGGCAATGGGATGTAGGCAATGGGTTAGAGGCAATGGGTTGTAGGCCATGTGTTGTGGGCAATGGGTTGTATGCAATGGGCTATAGGCAATGGGTTGTAGGCAATGGGGTGTAGGCAATGGGCTATAGGCAATGGGTTGTAGGCAATGGGTTGTAGGCAATGGGTTGAAGGCAATGGGTTGTAGGCAATGGGTTGAAGGCAATGGGTTGTAGGCAACGGGTTGTAGGCAATGACTTGTAGGCAATGGGTTGTAGGCAATGGTGTGTAGCCAATGGGGTGTAGGCAATGGGTTGTAGGCAATATGTTGTAGGCGATGGGTTGTAGGCAATGGGTTGTAGGTAATATGTTGTAGGCAATGGGGTGTAGGCAATGGGGGGTAGGCAATGGAGGTAGGCAATGGGCTGTAGGCAATGGGTTGTAGGCAATGGGTTGTAGGCGATGGGTTGTAGGCAATGGGTTGTAGGAAATATGTTGTAGGCAATGTGTTTTAGGCGATGGGTTGGAGGCAATATGTTGTAGGCAATGGGGTGTAAGCAATGGGTTGTAGCCAATGGGTTGTAGGCAATATGTTGTAGGCAATGGGTTGTAGGCAATGGGTTGTAGGCAATGGGTTGTAGGCAATGGGTTGTATGCAATGGGTTGTAGGTGATGGGTTGTAGGCAATGGGTTGTAGGCAATGGGTTGTAGGCAATGGGTTGTAGGCAATGTGTTGTAGGCAATATGTTGTAGGCAATGGGGTGTAGGCAATGTGTTGTAGCCAATGGGATGTAGGCAATATGTTGTAGGCAATGGGTTGTAGGCAATGGGTTGTAGGCAATGGGTTGTAGTCGATGGGTTGTAGGCAATGGGTTGTAGGCAATGGGTTGTAGGCAGTGAGGTGTAGGCAATGGGTCGTAGGCAATATGTTGTAGGCAATGGGGTGTAGGCAATGGGTTGTAGCCAATGGGTTGTAGGCACTATGTTGTAGGCAATGGGTTGTAGGAAATGGGTTGTAGGCGATGGGTTGTAGGCAATGGGGTGTAGCCGATGGGTTGTAGGCAATGGGTTGTAGGCAATGGGTTGTAGGCAATGTGTTGTAGGCAATGGGTTGGAGGCAATGGGTTGTAGGCAATGGGTTGTAGGCAATGGGTTGTAGGCAATGGGGTGTAGGTAATTGGTTGTATGCAATGGCTTGGAGGCAATGGGTTGTAGGCAATGTGTTGTAGGCAATCGGTTGTAGGCAATGGGTTCTAGGCAATGGGTTGTAGGCAATGGGTTGTAGGCATTGTGTTGGAGGCAACGGGTTGTAGGCAATGGGTTGTAGGCAATGGGTTTGAGTCAATGGGTTGTAGGCAATGTGTTGTAGGCAATGGGTTGTATGCAATGGGTTATAGGCAATGGGTTGTAGGCAATAGGTTATAGGCAATGGGTTGTTGGCAATGGCTTGTAGGCAATGGGTTGTAGGCGATGGGTTGTAGGCAATGGGCTCTATGAAATATGTTGTAGGCAATGTGTTGTAGGTGATGGGTTGTAGGCAATATCTTGTAGGCAATGGGGTGTAGGCAATGGGTTGTAGCATATGGGTTGTAGGCAATATGTTTTAGGCAATGGGTTGTAGGCAATGGGCTGTAGGGAATGGGTTGTTGGCGATGGGTTGTAGGCAATGCTTTCTAGGCGATGGGTTGAAGGCAATCGGTTGTAGGCAATATGTTGTAGGCAATGGGTTGTAGGCAATGGGTTGTATGCAATATGTTGTAGGCAATGGGGTGTAGGCAATATGTTGCAGACAATGGGTGTAGGCAATGGGGTGTAGGAAATGGGTTGTAGGCAATGGGGTGTAGGCAATGGGTTGTAGGCAATGGGTTGTAGGCAATGGGATGTAGGCAATGGGTTGTAGGCAATAGGGTGTAGGCAATGGGTTGTAGGCAGTATTCAATGGCAGAGATGACATGAAAGTTTGTTGAGCAGTCAGATAGATGGAGAGATATAAACGCGTCTGTCCATCCACACATAGACCCAACGCAAAGTGGTCAAGGGAAGAGGCTTGCATACATTACTAATACACTTTTTCATTCGGATTTAAGGGAGAAGGGTTGGGTCTCATTCCCACCAATTCAAAAGCAATACCAGCATTGCGACCAATTCAAAAACTGTGTCAATTACTGTCCATAATTCCCCAAAATGATGTTGTCAGTATTTGTCCAGATATTACCGGAAGCAACGCTCTATTTCCCATCCAGATTCTTGGGGGTTTGCCAGGCTTTTCCCGGTTTACCTGAGTTATAAATACTTTTTTTTTTTTACTAAAGTGTATTTTATTCATCGAATAATATCTCTTGACAGGGCCAGAGCATTGGTCTTCCGGCCGTACAGTACAATTCCTTAAAACAGGCTTTTCCCGGTCTACCTGAGTTATAAATACTTTTTTTTTTTTACTAAAGTGTATTTTATTCATCGAATAATATGTCTTGTCAGCGCCAGAGCATTGGTCTTCCGGCCGTACAGTACAATTCCTAAATGAAACTACTATCAATTGTAATAGTAACTGCATGCAAATCCTGTTTGATACTAAAAGTATTATACATTTTATAAGTGAAATATCAGCTGTAGTAGTAATTGTGTACAATTCCAGTCCAATAAAAGTATCATGCATTCAGTGAATGTATTGCATGGTTTTAGAATTGTCTTGTTTTTTGTAAAGAAATATATCAAAATATATATACCTATTTTCAAATCCATGCACAGTATATATGCCAATCAGTGGACCTAATCACAATTAATATGCTGGTATCGAGCAAATACCTACACTGATTCATATATAACATTCATATATAAAATTCATATATAATATTCATATATATATGTATGAGTTATATCAGAATGCCCTAGTATATATATATGGATGTTATATGTGAATGTTTCTAACTCATATATATATATATATATATATATATATATGAATGTTATGCAAATATCATTACTGTATGAAATGAGTGTGCTTATTATTATTTGTTCTTATCTTCCTTTGTAGTATGGGTTACTGGAGCCTGGGTTGCGGCCTGGAGAGCGGGAGGTTTGCTTCCATACAGCTCCGCTAATTTGTCTTGTCCCCTCCAGGGTGCTCCTCACACCCCTATTATCTGTCCATTTCGCCACCGATTATGCTCAATAAAATATAACAGTAGGCTTTAAGGGCCAACCAGGGTCTTAGGGTCGATCAATATACTTCTGTCTTGTCTCCTATTTTGTTATGGAAAGAATAATACATGTAATACAGCGTCCTGCTGGTTCAAATCCCACAGCGCTGTCATTTCCAGTGTCGATAATGTCCCTACTCAATGACGCACCCCCCCATGCACATCAGCCGCCAGTAGAGTAATGTCCAAATGAACTTCCCGATTAATCTCCCGACAATGGCCCGGCATGGCAGAGCAACAACAAGGGAATGGCTTCGTTATTACCCAGGCGTAAACCACAGCTGTATGAGTGAGGTGGTGTGTGCGCATAGTAGACCTCTGGCAGAAGTGATGGATGCTTTGTCCTCCAGTACCTATGAATAGCTATCGGAGCCGGGCAGGCCAGTGGGCAGAGGCTGGTTTACTAGCGATTCGTTGCGAACTTCCAATTAATAATAACAATTAACTTCAACTCCATGGATAATACATTTATGATAAACCACCCATTCCCCCATCCTCCCCCCTCCCTGTCCACCCATCCTGCATCTGACATTATTAATTGGGTCTGACGGAGCTACACACATTATGTGTGCAGTTGCTTAGATCGCCAATGCTCTCTGATGCTAACCAGAGGCTGTGGCGATTGGGCGCGGCGGCGTTTGGTGGGGAATCACTAGTGTGCCAGATTCCTCGCCTTGCCGCCTGTGAGGGTGCCGCTGTAGTAGATTATATCCCACACTACCCCACATCCGCTCTGCGCCGGCAGTACACTACTACAACGCAACACTCTCCTACCCGTCAGCACAGCACTATACCAGGAGAGCGTGATTGCCTTCCTCCTCATCTGCCTCCTCTTCCCTCTCCTCCACCCCTCAATGTCATCTACCAATATCCAGACAAGCGTCGGCCGGCTATGATAAAGCATGTATTAAAACAGACACAATCGTGTGTCCGTCCATATATTAGAATACCTTAGCATATTTATATCTATATCTATATATGAATGTTATATATGAATGGTACATAGGAATGTTATACAGGAATAGTATACATGAATGTTTCTAACTCATATATATATATGAATGTTATATATGAATGTTTCTAACTCATATATATATGCATGTTATATATGAATGTTATATATGAATGTTTCTAACTCATATATATATATGAATGGTATAAATGAATGTTTCTAACTCATATATATATATATGTATTTATATGGATATATATATGAGGAGTTCAGGTGAAAACCGCCAATCTAAAAATTGTGATATGCATCGGAGTCAAAGCCTCAACAAATGCATTCTTTACATTCCCATTTGTTGTGTTCCTTGCTCCATAACCTGTTCATTCACAAGCAAAGTGGAATACATGCGAATTAATATTGCCTTCATGTACAAATATATTATTTTAATTAATTTGTTGGATTGGCGTTTACAGGTTTTGCGCCTGAAGTCTTAAACAATATATATATTTATATATATATACATATATTCATATACATGTACATTATGGCTAGTGTTAATCCCATTATCGCATTTAATAAGCTCTGGAGTCCCTGCCCCCACTCCCCCTCCCCCCACACTCACAGTGTGGGGGTGGGGGCCGGCTGCTCCTCGTCGGCCTCCTGCGCGGAGCGCTACACCCCACTCGCTCGGAAGTTTTTATATATATGTACATATATATGTATATCTGTATATATGCATATATATACATATATATATACCAATCAGCGCTTTTATTTCTTTACTCAGCACTCCTCACCCCTCTCCTGGTAGCTATGTGTGCGGATACTCGTATGTTGTGGAGTGATACTATTTACATGCTGGGAGCTATCTTCCCAAAGCTATCATATCAGTCTAACAACATGGTACTGAGAACATATTTATTCGATACCAACAGTTCAAATCTAATGTTTATCTCAATATGTTGCTAAGTACATATATATAACAAATATGTGTGGCGATCATGGTTGACGGAAACAAGCTGAACTCTGTTCCGGAATTCACCTATCTCGGAAGCACTATATCAAGTGATGGACGCATTGATGCTGAGATACAGAGGAGGATGGCCAAGGCTAGCGCATCTTTCGGCCGACTACGCCAGAGACTTTGGAACAACCACCATGTGTCCATTCGGGTCAAAGGTAAGATCTACCGTACAATCGTGCTATCCACCCTACTATACGGAGCCGAGGCCTGGACAGTGTACAGACAGCAGGTGAAAAAGCTGCATGCCTTCATGATGCGACATCTGCGTTCAATCATGAGGCTAACCTGGAAGGACAAAGTGACGAATAAGGAAATACTTGAACGGATGGGGCTGCCCTCTATGGAAGATCTTCTGATCAAAAAGAATCTCCGGTGGACTGGACACCTCATGAGGATGTCATCAGACAGGCTACCAAAGCAGATCCTCTATTCTCAACTGTCTTCTGGCTACAGAAAGAGAGGGCGCCCCCGTCTCCGGTTCAAAGATACCATCAAGAGAAACCTGAAGCTGAGAGACATTAAGACTGACTCATGGACGCAACTCTCACAGCAGAGAGCTAAATGGAGAGCGGCAGTCAAGTAATGAAAGCAGTCTTTGTCGCATCGCGACCGACAGCATGATGATGATGATGATGATGTGTGGCAGTGCCTGTCGTTAACCCTGCTTTCAGGGCACTACTTGGTGTCGAAAGTAAAGCCTTTACTGAACCCACCTTGTTATATACTACTCACCGTGAAGGATCAGATATACTCGAGCTTTTAGCTTTCATTTCCGTTGTAGTGACTCATTCTCAACTGTTATTTAAGTAAAATTCAGCTCTGTTTTCGCCGAGAAGTACAAAAGTTAATATATATAAACATGATATGCATATATATATGTAAAATGTATGTCCATTCATGTATATTCATGTAAATGCATGTCTAGTTATGTTTATTTAACAATATTGTTGTACATGTATGCATATTTATGTATATTTATGTATGGTCGTGTATGCTTATGCATATTTATGTATGTGTATATATGTGTAATATGTGTATATATGATTAGGTATGCATATATATGCGTAGTTATCCATATATACGCGTATTTATGTGTATACATGCGTACGTATGTATATATAATATGTGTATATATATATGTGTATATGCGCATATGTATCATTGTATATAGTCAGTTTCATATATATACATGTATTTGTATATACATGTACATGTACAGTGAATATACCCGTTGACGTGTCAAACAACCAACCAAGCAATCAGTCAACCTAGAATTTAAAATGCTTGTATTGATGATTTCTAAATAGTTGTTTAAAGTCAGAGCCTACTGACCCGAAGTGTAGGGCAAGACTAATTATATTATACCCGTTGTAATATGAATGCAATTGCTGTACCCACCAATCCAGGTTAATCAATACCGTTAATCAATATCAGCAATCTCCTAATTAATTATTTAAACTCCTTGTCAGCGTTTAGCTGACACCTTCTATATGTTCCACATATTGTGCATTATTTAGAAACTTTCGCCGATTTTGAATGATGTAATTCATATATATAAGGAGTATAATATAGTATGCGTATGTATATAAATGCCGGAGTTAAAGTACTTATTATTATTATCGTTCTAATAATATTTAATTATTTCGTTATTGTCCAATCATTACCTTACCTACTAGCCCGGGCCTGCCCTGCAGTGGCACTAAAACGGCGGGTTCGGCCGTCTGGCCGCCATATTGGTCATTCTTCTTCCACCTTTCAAACTTTAACCAGTAGGCATATAATTGCTAGCCAGACAGCAATAAAGATTGTCGATCACATCTCCGCCTCATTTCCTCCTTTTGATGTAGGCACATTTATATATATATATATATATATATATATATATCACGATCCTTATCGATCAATGTAATCATAAATACCTCATGGCTGGGTTAGATCTTTTTTTTAATACCCGAGCTTTTATGATTATATTGTAGAATTAAGCAAAGACAACAGAAAAAACCCCGAGTAATTAGTGCAGCCTGCTGCAAGTCTACATCCGGTAGTTGAGTGATTCAGTGCGGTTGTAAATAACTAATTTTTGTCTGAAACCATTTTATTGTTATTTTATTGCTGATTTGATAAACTCCTCGAGCCATGTTCTGAAAGGAGGGAGGGGGGAAATTAAATATTGAAGACAGCGGCAAGTCTAACACATCCAGTGGTAAGTGAGTGATACAGGATCCGGGACAACTCGCGATAAGAGGGGCTCCTTCCTTAGTTTACCGCCCCCCCCCCCCCCCCCCCACCCCCGCCCCCCAGGAGTATGATGGGGTGTGCTGTAGCCAGGGCTCGGATGCGGGCCACTGTAAGTGCACACAGGGGACACACATAAAGTATGTCATGTCATGGGTGGGCTGGGTGCTGAGGGTATTGGGTATGGGAGTGGTTGTGTTGCATGATGCTCGACGCTGGATATATTTTGATTGATATTTGTTGCTGTTGGTAACTATTTTTTATTCATCTGAATAATCTTCTGTTTAGCACCGAGATGCATGTATATGCATGAACCTTATATGTATTGGGTATTTATATCCTAGCAACACATAAGGTCATAGCAGCATGGATACCGACTTGAGACACTATGCACTCTTGGCTATTTTACTATTCTACCACATTAGGGGAGCATATATCAAGAAGGTATGCTTGATACTGAGCAAACCAGTCCTTGGTCTAACCTGGTAAGACCGGGAGCTATGCTATGTAGTAACAATTGCCAATTGTGTAAGTCATTGGTTTGACCTGGTCGATGTTCAATGCCTGGCCCTAACGCAAAGAAGCCAGCCAGCAATCAGACCGATTGAGCCCCCCCCTCCCCCCTCCCAGTCCGGTAATTATGTCTGCTTACAAGTGGCTATGAATAATGTTAATGCATAGACCGCATATCCTTAATTTATTTCAGAATTGTTTGAAATGGGTATTGATGATTGTTATTGGGAGATATAAAAGAAAGCAGATACATGCCCATTTCACACGTCAGTAAATCACAACTGTTATTTTAAGTAAACCGTACATCAATCTAAGTGAAGCACAATAGCCATTCTGGCCCAGTATGAATGTTTATACAAATAGAAGTATAGATCTATTCTTGAACTGCATAATACTCGAAGTTATACATGGACATTTCACAGTTTTGGACGATTACACTTTCTTTCTTTTGTTTGTTTGTTTGTTTAACGACCCTCATCACAAAAAGTAAACATCAGCTATTGGGGTTCATACAGTGCTTAAACATATCTGACAAAAAAATTACATTTCAAACAGGTAAAATAGAGCACAGAAATGTATGCCCAAAGAGCATACAACTTCACTGACGCGAGAAAGCAGACTGCACACACTTTAATTTATTGAAGTATTTAATTAAGGACATCGCAAAAGATATATTCACGCTGTGGTACTCATGTTATATTGTAAACTCAGACGCTCTTCCCACACACCAAACTATACATGTGTACAGTGCACCCCCACGTTATAATCCGATTAGATTGAAATGCCATATGCTTAATGGCCCCCAAAATAGTCTCCAAATGGTTCCCACAAGCTGGAGTACCTGCTCAGTAGCCGGATCCTTGGAATTGTTTGGTTGGAATTGCAAAATAGGAAGGAACTATTTATAACTTGCTCGCATCACACTTTTTTCTACAACTTCCATACATCAGGTCGTCCTTTTAGTATTTTATATCAGTTTGTTGGCGTTTTCTTTCTTGGCAACATCTAAGGTGCTATCAAGATGGATATCGACTCCTTACAGTACACACTTATGGTGAATGTAGCGTGCTGTCCCACTGAGAGCCCAGGCCGCCGTTGCCATGACCTGATTTCACACTCAGTCACATTTACCCAATTCTAAGTCAACCAGTTGTAACATTTTCTGATATTTGAGATATGGGCTATGGAGAACTACTCTATAATAAATTGCAAACTAGTCTATATTATGGTAGATGGTATGAAAAACCAAAGGCATATGAGGTATATGTGGAGTTGGTGATCCATTACTAATTACAGATAGAAATTGTATATCAATATAGATAGGGAGAGAGGGTCACTTCTTGACCTGAGAGAGGGTCACTTCTTGACTTGTGAGCGAGTCTTTGGAACTCTACGCACATACCCCCTCTGCTCCAAGTGTTATTTATGGATCACTGCCCACCAGACACAACAGGGCACTGTAGCCAGATCTAACCATGCCTTGGTTACAAGGATATTGAACCCTCATTGGTGGATAGAGGAATGCCTGTTAGTGATTGGAAGACTGAATCATGTGATCACCACCATCTTGTTTCTTGAAACTATATATTGAATAAATAAGGGAGTTTTACTCTCTAACCTTTCACTCTTTATCTGCTTTCCTTCCTTGCCTGTAGTGATTTCCTATTAGCCTATCTACACCACTCAAACCGCCAGCCGTCGACTTTACATGGTCATTGATATATCCTAGTAACACCAAGCGCTAGGCTAGCTTGTGAGAACCATTAATCGTGGAAGTGACTATTTACTCAGCCGGGTTTTAATTTGTTGACTTTCCATACAAGAAGCCCGCCCTCTACCCATTCAGCCACGGCTTACATTCCCAACCTATTGGTGCTTAGTGGAACCTACATTGGTTTTCTGGAACAATAAATTCAATGTTATAAACCAAACGGGATGGCCGAATGAGTTAGAGCATCCGTCTCCCGTATTGGTAGATCATGGGATCGTGGGTTCGAATCCTGGTCGAGTCAAACCAATGACTTAAAAATTGATACTTGTTGCTTCCTAGCCAGGCCCTCGGCATTATTAGGATATGGCAGTGGAATGAGGAAGACCAATCGTCCGGAATATTTCCCCTGCTTAAAAAACTAATGAAGCAAGATTTAAAAAAAAATGTTCTGCTTCTGTGCAGTATGACATCGGACCTCTATTTAGCTAACATAGGGCTGTTTCCCTATACATTCACCACACACCCATTACTAATTTTCTGTTCGCTAAATAATTCTAGAATTTCAATGTGTGACATTTTCCCCACAACTATCTTTTCTGAAAGGTATATTTTTGTTTGAAATAATTGGAAATTCGCCTCGTTATCATCTCTCACATTATAGTAATATGTGTAGCAGTTAATTGTAGGGATTGTGATAGAATAGTCTCCTTCAGTGAATCTCTTTCTGGAGAGTTCAATATCCATGCTTGCGATAACAATGACAGTGACATAATGGTAATGTACGTATTTACATATTAATAATACTGTACTAAAACCTAGAGACAGAAAATAAAACCTGGATAACGGAGAACCTCACAATTGTATCCCCACCTAAAAACAGCAATGGCAATAACAACAATGACAAGAAAAACACGAGACCTGCTGACAAAGGATACGGCTGAGGGGGATTGTTAATGTTGCTAAAAAATCGATTTCTAATTGCCAGAGACTGAGGGTCTCCTGGGAATTGGTTATTTAAATGATTCTTTTGTGTTATTTTGCTAGACAAAGAGTAGAAATTTGGTAAATGAAAAACTAGGCAGTGCTATGATTCCCATGAATGTTATTCCGTTTTGCCCGTCACAAAGAAAAGAATATTATCATGGGATAAGAAACTTTCCAGGACAAAAATAAAAATGAGAACCAGTTACTTCTACAGTTGTCTGGCCATTTATGCATTGCCTTGATCCGCTCCATATCTTGCTGTGTGAACGTCTAAACCATAATTACTAGACTATTCCAGCTTTATTTATAAGTTGGACATTAAAAGTAAAACCCTGCGGTTATTATTGGAATTGATAGTTATAGATATGTCATAGGGGTGATGAAAATGGGAAATCTTGCGCCTAGAGCGGGACTCGAACCCACATCTCTTTGCATTCCGGGCCAGTGTGCTAACCATTACACCACCTAGGCTCCCCGCTATCAACATGCTCCCCACGCCTACCTGTCTATGTGGCTACTTGCCTGAGAGGTCAGTGCAGACCACTACACTCGTCCCCCTGGAATTGTAAGTCTTGTAATGCTTACAATTACATACATACAGGCAATGCACTAACACATACATACACAGGGTAGGTTCAACAACCATACAGCGCAAAGCTTGTACAGGATCCTGATCACGGCAACCAGTGTCATAGGGGTGATGAAAATGGGAAATCTTGCGCCTAGAGCGGGACTCGAACCCACATCTCTTTGCATTCCGGGCCAGTGTGCTAACCATTACACCACCTAGGCTCCCCGCTATCAACATGCTCCCCACGCCTACCTGTCTATGTGGCTACTTGCCTGAGAGGTCAGTGCAGACCACTACAGATATATATACCAACACATTGTACTGTACGGCCAGAAGAACAGTGCTCAGGCACTGACAAAGGGAATTATGCAATGAATAACCTACATCTTAGTAAAACAATTATTTTTAAATTAAAAAAGGCAATGGGGTCAGTTAACCTACATGTTGATGTCGTGAGGAAGTGAGTGTGTGAGTGAGTAAGTATGTGAGTGAATAACCGTAGATAGAAGTGAAATCGGGACTTCCCTAAAGGTATGCAGATTAACCACTCCCAAGCAGCGTCAGATCAGATATTACCCGTATAAGTAATAGGAAACGATAAATCAGTTGTCTCTGTGCATAATAAAGCTGAATATAAAGTGCCTGTCACACTATGCTGGATTGAGCAACGGACAGAATTGTCTATTCCGGTGGTGAAAAGTATCAAAATGTATTAAAATGTGTCAAAGTGTTGCAACATCGGGTCAAAGGCCACCAGACGAACCGACATGAAACGGACATGAAAGGGACATGAAATGGACATGAAACGGACATCAATGGATAGACAACGGACAAAATAAACTCAAACCGGAAAAGATTCATAGAGGTCAATCCGGCGGCATCCATTCCTAGTTTTGTGCATGTTCAAGACTTGTACGGACACAAACCGGACTTTGTTTGGTTTCTGTCCATTTCCCCCAATCCAGTGATGTGTGACAGGGCCTTAAGTACCATAGCATGTAGTTGTCCACGTTTACCTCTCATTCATTCAGTCCAAACGTGGACATTGATGGTTCAGGGCTAGCCAATTGAGTGTGCCTGGCTGATGTGGATGGTAGATGTTGGAGCTTTACCTCCTGGCAATATCTAAGGTCTTATCAGGACGGGTACCAACTTGACATTGCACACTCATTGCAACTTGATAGTACTGCCCCATTGGGACATCAGGCCACCAGCACCATGGCCCAATATCCCACTTAGTCATATTATCCTGATACTGAGCTATCCTATTAATGCCGAGCACCAAGCTAGGAAGCTACAGATATCAATTTGTAAGCCATTGGTTTAACTTCTATTATTACAATGGTATTCACCTGTCGATGTTTTGGGACCCAAATAAAACGATCGATATAGGGGAGTGGCCGACCTGTGGAGGTGTCCTGTTAGTGAGGTTTTACTGAATATATAAAAATATATGTGTATACATATAGATTATTGCTGTATGAGTGTCCTTTCATAGTGCATGCGCGTAGTGACATAGAAGTCCTCGATGTCTGATCATCATCAGACACTGACACAATCCAGCACGTCGTGCCTCTACGGAAGTCGTCACCACACACACACATGCACACACTCCGCTCCATCCACACCTCTCTTCTCACAGCACTACGTGGCACCTTCCACCAGTCGAAGCGCCTTGAAATACCCGGCACCACTGGCCCACCCACCGGGTGCCAGTGTGTGGTAAGGGGGGGGGGGGTGGAGGATGAGAGGCCGTTAACATACCCATACACGCCTAGCCCGACCCACATCCATACATACCCATACACCCACACATATCCACACATACCAGCACATACACACATACCAACACATACACACATACCCACACATATATGCAGACATACCTAAATACTCACACATGCCTACACATTCGCACATCCACACACATACCCCTAAACCCACATAGTATATCCAACTAGTTCCTGAATCTCCCTTCTCTATTTCGTCCTCACAAGAAACACACGCCCACTAACTCCACCCCACCCCCCGACACACCAGCACCCTACAATCTACACAGATACACACCCACATACTCACACACCGAAGTCATATGTCCAGCTAGTTCCCGAAGCCTCCTTCCCGACTCGGTCCTCACACGCTACTCACCGCCTTCCTAACTCTACCCACACACCCACGCATCAACACACAGACACCCACACAACCACATACTTACAGACCCACATTTCCAGCTAATTCCTTAAGCATCCCCGAGTATCCTTAGAGCGCGGTTCTCCCGTGCGGGAGATTGGGGGTTTGTTTCCTAGTCGAGTCAAACCACTGACTTAAAACATTGATACTTGTCGCTTCCTAGCCAGGCACTCAGCATCACTAGGATAGGGCATGGACTATTTAGCTCAATGTCAGGATAATGTGACTGAATGGAATATTGGGTCATGGTGTCATTTTCTGAGATGAATGTTTACCAACTACACCAGTATCTAATTTAGATATGTTGAATCAAATCTAGATAATTAGTTTTGGTTCTGAAAATTTGATGTTTTCATCGGACTATGCAGCATTAATATCCCGGGAAAGCAAACCAGGAACCCAACTCCCCGTCCACCATAAACCCAGCAATCGCATGCCTTTTCAAACGTTGGCAACCCCACATCACATCCAAAGGCCACACTTCCTGAAAGTCATAGAGATGGTAAAGGGAGACAAACAAATAAAAAGCCCAACTCGGATAATCCTTTCTCCCGAATCAATTGACAAGACAATTAATTTGGCTTTTTTACCGCTTGATACAAATCTGAGGATGGGGAGGGGGCGGACGATAAAAAGTGGTTCGATAGTATTGGATTGGCAATGTGATTCGCTTTGTTCTGGGCGGTAATGCTATAGTGATTTCAGTGCGACCTGCCTCTGTTGGCGCTGGCACAACAGCGAGGATTCCTCTCGAGGATTACATGGCCCGGGTGATGCCTGTGGGAGCTGCCTGTTATATACCTTGTATTATATCACGGTGAATCCAGATTCCCCGTACCCAAGTGTACATGGGAATTAAGCCCAAATGATATTGCCTGGAAAGTCTCCTTATTTGATATCCATTTACTATCAATAAATACTTTACTCTGCGTTAGTTAGAAGTTTGTCATAAGCTAATATAAGTGTTGTGTTGCTGTCCATGTTGTAATGTCATGTTCATATCACAATTATGGGCTAGAGTAGGTCGGGCGTTGATGGAGCCACGAGTACCCGTATGAGTAAGGAGGAAATACATGCAGACAACCCATTGGCTAATAATATAATATCGGAATAATATAATATAACAAAGATAGAAAATCCATCATGCGCGTTTATACTCGCAGAATCCTTATACATCACATACACAAGTGTAAAGACGGTATATACAATTTATAAATGTGCATGTCCAAACTAATATGTAAAGTAGTCGATACGGCTACTGGAAATGGAGCGAGATATAGTTGATTAATGTTTGCAGTTTTTTATTAGCTGGCTTGGAAGAGAACACCCTCCACACATAGATCTACGTAATAAAGTATTCCTGGTCCTTAAAACGGCGATATACTTGTGTCGCACTTGCTCTAGCGGAAGTTTCACTTAAGTGTTATAATCAATTTCCGGCGTTCATCCTAACATGGCGCGTTAAACCGGGGTTTCCCTGTAACTGCATTAATACCCTTTCCAAGTCACATGACCGGGTATCTTCACTTTAATAATAATGGGCTCCCTTAAAGATGAAGGACACAATTTTAAAAACAAAGCGCCTGCCTCGAGTTAGTCCTACGTAGCCAACTTGGACACTATTATTGCCTTTCAAGCAGTTATTGTTGCATACAACTTAAGCAATCTGGTAGAACCAGCCACTGCTACAAACCTATGATGTCCAGTAGTTCTCTGTCCACACCAATATTATTTAACATTTGACTTCGTCTATCTTCAAAGTTAGCCATTTAAAATGAAAGTCACTCCCAAATAAAATATAATGATTAACTCAGAGAAATTCTGAGAATATAGTCCGTCCTGATATGACCTTAGCTGTTGCCAGGACGTAAAGGTCCAACAACCAACCAATCAGAAGATAGACTCTATTGAAATATTCCCAAACTGGCCATAATGCAATACATCCTATGTTTTTGCAATTTGCTTGCTACATGTAACAACCATTGCGCTAGTCCTCATTGCTCCAGGGAGAATAACAACGCCGACAATGACAACCGAGTCATAGCAGCTTTATATCTTACTCCAAGAAGCCATCGTCTAAAATATATACTGGAAATAGGTCGCGGTAAATATTAATCGGGGGTGTAAACATTGAAAGGTTGCTCAAAACACCCATCTCGTTAATCTTGGTGTATTTATTTTGCGGGATGATAGAAAGCAGATTAAAATTGTTTCCCTCTGTCGCTTACGATCCTTTGCCACTCTATCTCCAGGGAAGTCAGAAATACGCGTAATATTTTTGGCAATCTCACCGAGAAAGTCAATAGTGATTATGATATAAGTTATGAATTGGAAATCAAAGCAGGAGCAATTGAAACAGATCCTCCCCCCCCCCCCCCGGAACTGAGCCCAACCCTTCTCCAGTCCCACCACTTCCCCGCCCCTTCCCCACCCACGCACCACCCCTTCGACACCGATGCCCCACCAAACCCTCTCCGCCCTTCCATACCCACCCCCTCTCCGCCCCTTCCCCTTCCCTTCCTCCTCACTCCCTTCTCCCCCGCCCCCCGGCCCCCCCCCCCCATCGGCTTCTTTCTGCAACAGATGATTCCCTCCTACCAATCCACCCCTTCTCCCACCCAACTCTCGGCCCCTTCCCCTTCGCTGCCCCTCCCCACCTCACCCCCCTTCCCCCCCCCCCACCCCCCCCCCATCCCCCTCTTTCGGAGCTGTAAAGCAACGTTTTAATTTAATTGTCCCTCCGGTCGTTGGGGGAAGTGACTGTTTTTTTGCTGTTTCCGATCTATCAACTCGCCGGATTTATGTAGAGGGCTCCGTGTATGACGGATGAAGCCTCGGTCCCAGGGCGGCGTTGACTTGTGAGTGTGTGTGTGTGGGGGGGGGGACGGGGGTCAGCTGACGCCGGCTGAGATAAGGATGAGGACAGTGGGGAGGGATTGGTAGTAGCGGCGGAGAGGTTGGTTGGTTGTTGGAGATGTATCTCCTGGCAACATCTAGGTTCACATCAGGACGGGAACCGATTTGTGACAGTGCGCACTCTGGGTGATTTTATACTGCTGCCCCCAGTGGGAAACCAGGCCGCCAGCACCATGAGCTGATATTCCACTCAGTCACATTATCCTGACACTGAGCTAACCAGTCATTGCCATATCCTGATAATGCCGAGTGCCTCGTTAGGAAGTAACCGGGTTCGAGTCCCATGATCTACCAACACGGGAGACGGACGGACGCTTAACTTATTCGGCCATCCCGTATGGTGTGCGCGGAGGTGGTAGAGCGGTTAGGGGTGGAGGTGGTATACGGGGTAAGGGGTGGGTTCCGCAATGATGCTTGCTAACAATGAACACTGCATTAAAAGTGGTGGTGATGCACTGGGATGCGTGCCAGAATGTTCCTTCCTCCCATCCTCACTACCCCCCTGCCCCTGCCACACTACCCCTGCCCCTGCCACACTACCCCCTGCCCATGCCACACTACCCCCTGCCCCTGCCACACTACCCCCTGCCCCTTCCACACTACCCCCTGCCCCTGCCACACAGCCCACCTTCCCCTGCCACACTACCCACCTGCCCCTGCCACACTACCCCCTTGCCCATGCCACACTACCCCCTGCCCACTCATACTTCACCCGCAGCCCATCCCCTCTTCCCTTCCATGTACTCCACATACGACTCGTATATCCGTCCCCCCACCACCCCCACCGACGTCACCCACACCAAATATACAGCAACCCACTCAGACCCCTCCCCTCCCCCACCACACCACCCCCACCACCCTCACCCGCACCAAATCTACAGCAACCCACTCAGATTCCTCCCCACTCCACACCACTCCCCTCCTCCCACAACTTCACTCGCACCAAATATACAGCAACCCACTCAGATCCCTCCCCCACCACACCACCCCCACCAACCTCACCCGCACCAAATCTACAGCAACCCACTCAGATCCCTCCCCCACCCACACCACCCCCACCAATCTCACCCGCACCAAATCTATAGCAACCCACTCAGATCCCTCCCCAACCACACCACCCCCACCAACCTCACCTGCACCAAATCTAGAGCAACCCACTCAGATCCATCCCCCACCACACCACCCCCCACCAACCTCACCCCGCACCAAATCTACAGCAACTCACTCAGCACCCCTCCCCCACCACACCACCCCCACCAACCTCACCCACAGCAAATATACAGCAACCCACTCAAATCCCTCCCCACTCCACACCACTCCCCTCCTCCCACAACCTCACCCACACCAAATTCTACACCAACCCACTCAGATCCCTCCCCCCCTCCTACAACCTCTCCCCTCCTCCCACAACCTCACCCACACCAAATCTACACCAACCCACTCAGATCCCCCCCCCCCCCTCTACACCTCTCCCCTCCTCCCGCAACCTCACCTGCACCAACTCTACATCACCTCCAACACATCCCTACTCAAGCATCGACCACATCCTTTCGACCCCACGCCCCCCCCCCCCC
Source organism: Branchipolynoe longqiensis (assembly GCA_030323885.1). Lineage (NCBI taxonomy): Eukaryota > Metazoa > Annelida > Polychaeta > Phyllodocida > Polynoidae > Branchipolynoe > Branchipolynoe longqiensis. Next base: position 87,415,907 of record CM059189.1, read on the forward strand.
CCCCACACCTACTCCCCCACATACTCCCCCACAGCGATCCCCACTCTACTAGCTACCATATCCTACCAATTCCACCCTCCCCACCTACTCTACCACACATCCCCTACACCCCCCATGCACTCTTTTCATTCTCTCTACTCACCCACCCCTTCCCTTCCCTTTCCCACACTCAAATATTCTAACTCAGCTGCACCCTTCCCCAATTGGTAAAGCGCATGCCTCCTGTGCCTGAGGTCATGAGTTCAATTACCGGTCGAGTTAAAGCAATGACTTACACATATGATAGTTGTTGTTTCTAAATAAGTTAGGAATGTTCAGCTGGAAGTACAATGCTTAAGAATTTTAACCACATGTTAATCCTTGTGGGAGTGGGGTGGAAAGGAGAATTTAACCTGGAGATGGGGCTTTACAGCAAAAATACACCACGTGATGCGACGTTGACAAATCGATGCTAACAGTTTACTTCAAGGATGAAACGCATTCTCTAGAGTCCATATTGGTAATGTTAGTTTGTTTTCTGATAATTAGTTCAGCGTCAAGTGACGCTAAAACAACCCAACATTTAGATTGTCTGATTAATGTGATTGATGGGATTAATTGGTGGTTCCTTTAAGCCGTGTCGGCAGCATATATGAGACTGTCTCAAAAGGTGCTAAGCAACATGGGACAACACTTTGTCCATTGTAATGATCAACATACTATCTGCCTATGCATTTGCTCAAGATAAACTGATTTGTTTTTTACATGGTGTTTCATAATCCCAATAGAATACATACTGATTTGAAGCAAATGTCCTTGTGTTTTCAGTGTAACCGTTTCTGTGCTGTTTTGTGTCAATTGTTACAATAGACAAAAAAAAGAGTTATCACCTTTGGAGACAGGCTCATATGCCATATTCACGATTATAGTATCTTACCATATCAAATTATGATCTCAACTCACTTGTCAAAACATTGGATAATCAATTTAACTTAGCTCCTGCCGCATACAGTGCTTTCCCAGGCGTCAATGTTTTTTTGTTTTTTTTTGGTAAATATTTTATTAATTTGAATACTTATTTTGTCAGTGCCGGGACCACTGCTCTTCCAGCCGTTGGAGTGATCGCATTTGGTCTGTACATAGTGGAAGGCGAATGCGTTGCATTGCATGCAGCGCAACCCATTCTGAACATAAAAAGAAAGTGGGGGAGCAGCCTATGCTGCATAGTGTAAAGCATAGGTAGTCAACATAGTGCAAGGTATATGCATCAAGATAGAGTGTGCAGTAATGTACACTAATGGTTAAATCATATGCTGTGTTTGTATATCAGTTAGATTTGGTTTTAATAACGGTTACTCTTTTAGTAGTGCCATGTTGCGCATGTATAGTGGTTTATATTGTGTGCATTGCTGGTTGAAGATGTAGTTATTCAGTGGTGGCAATGGGTCTCGAGTAGTGGTGGTGGGTTTCGAGTCATTGAGTTATAATAGTTGTTTGTCAAATGTTGGTGTGCAGTTATGGGTGTCTGGTCCTGGCAATACAAGTACATCAATATGGATTTCATTGTAAATTGAGCGTCATTCCTCACTAAATATTACCATAATTAAACACTGTTTCAGTATTACCAATCAGTGTAAAAGAGTCATCATCGAGGACCAGAGGCTCGGACCGAATACGGGGAGGGGACTGGGAATGGGGTGGGGGGAAGTGGGAATTGGGGGCCGGGGACGGGGAAAAGGGGTAGGAGTCGGGGGCGGGAGACGGGGACAGAGGGGCGCAGGCGGGTGAGGGTGGGAGTAGGACGGGGATTGGGGATGGGAGGAGCGTAGATGGTGGGATGGGGACGGGACACGGGGACGAGAGGGCGGCAAACGGGGCTGGCGGATGGGGACGGGGGTACGGGGAGGAGAGGACAGGGAACGGGGAAGGGGAACGGGGATATGGGACAGGGAACGGGGTCGGGGGACGGGGAACGGGGGTAGGGGACGGGGAGCGGGAGTGGGGGGACGGGAGGACCAGGGAGAGGCACATGGGGCGGGGACGGGGGATGGGAGACGGGGCCCCGGATCGGGGGGACGGGGAGCGGGGACGGGAGATATAGGAGTGTGAGGCGGACCGGGCCAGAGTCAGAGACGGCGACGGTGATGGAGACTGTGGTATGTGGGGGGAAACCAGTGTAAGGTGGATGTGGATGTGGATGTGGATGTGGATATGGATGTGGATGTGGATGTGGATGTGAATGGAGAGCAGGTACACGATATGCAGCCGTGTATTGGTATTCCACGGTGCGAGAGGCGAACCCTCATATACCCAGAAACGCCCCATCCCAGGGGAGGCACGATCTACGTCCGCCTCAGACAGCCTCCGTAGTGCAACGCTGCCACGGGCCCCACCACCTCAACAATTCATCGACGCGATAATGTCAATAACCTCTCCAATCCCTCGCAGTCTGCTCCCACCAACCACTTACCTTTGTCCTGATAATCCATTTCAATGGGAATCGTTCTTGTTAACATGAATGTTCTTCACCCTTTCGAGGCGTCAGTGTCCACCAGAGCTGCCCGGCCGGCAATCTCAGGTCTGGCACCCTTGCCAATACTCGTTCAATATATGACCCCGGCACAAGGGACAGGGTAAGCCGGCCCGCTGTCAGCCCTTCCGCGCAATGATCACATGTTAAATTATATTTCTTCAACAAAATAAATGTTATTATTTATTTAGTTTGTTGGTGTCAGTATGTGACAGCGGCTATTCATATTTAGTACCACGCTCCCACTCTCTGCACTACCACCGCCTGCCCATATGCAGTGGGGGATACCCTGTCTGGACAAGGAGGAGACTACGTCCCCAGGCAACCATTCATCACAGATGGGAATGCCGAGCCTAGATAGATAGATGTGCATATAGGGATATTTGGGAATAGGACGCCGGGAGGGAAGATAAACCCGCTCAAATCCGCGCAATTAAACCCTAGTTTGAACGCTTCTGGATAGACCCCGACGATGGGATGTTTTGTCACGAAATCACCGACATTACCATCATTATGTACCGCGTGCCAAGTAGCTTCAAGATGCTTAGTCCGATGATTTACAAATTCTGTAATTTGTCTGAGATAAGTGTATTGACTTGATTGTTATAACCTACCATAGTTTAGTTTGAAGTAACTTTGATTTTAAATGGCTACTATTCTTTAGCAATTTGAAGTGCAAACATGTCAAATTAGTTTCGGAAAGCATGCCAAAACTCTGACGCCATAGCAGTCTTGCAGTGAAATGGTTTATTCAAGGAACTCAGTATTTGCTTCTATGTGGCAATGTTGTAATTATTGGTTTGAATCGGCCAGGTTAAAAAAACAAACAAAAATCCCAACCTTCCGCATGGGAAGCCAGCGCTCTTACAGATTTGGTCATTGCGAACAATTCACATGTTCGATGCATAACCTGGTAGAGACTAGCTATATAATATTACATATTCACTTGTATTTATTTCGGCAGCTGTGGTTTCTGTGATCTCTTAGTAAAGTGCGTTTTCAAAACGCTCCACATGCACGTCGGGTAAGAACGTGCTTAATGAAGCAAAGTCCAGAGGTAAATGACCGCGTGCCCACGTGATCCAGCATACAGGAGGACGCTTTTCTAATCCACTCCTTCCGGTAACGACTGGCGCCCCCTGGTGATGTGGTTCCCAAATGATACCATACTGGAGGAGCCGGGCCGGTGGGGGGGACATGATCCGGCGCATGCCCTTAGTGACCAGCACCCCCCCCCACACACACACACACCATCCATCCATTCATAAACTAGCATGTTTACCATGTTCGGCTTGATTGACCAGATGGGATGGCCGAATGAGTTGGCAGCCCGTCTGCCGTTTTGGGAGATCGTGGGAGTTGAACCTATCGGTTGGACCCCTGGTCGAGTCAAACCAATGACTTAAAAATGTATACTTGTCGTTTTCAGACCAGACACTCAGCATTATTAGGATACAATGAGTTACTTGTCGTTTCCAGGCCAGTCGCTCAGCATTATTAGGATACAATGAGTTACTTGTCGTTTCCAGGCCTGGTGCTCAGCATTATTATGATACAATGAGTTACTTGAGGTTTCCAGGCCAGTCGCTCAGCGTTATTAGGATACAATGAGTTACTTGTGGTTTCCAGGCCAGTCGCTCAGCATTATTAGGATACAATGAGTTACTTGTCGTTTCCACGCCAGTCGCTCAGCATTATTAGGATATTGAGTTACTTGTCCTTTCCAGGCCAGTCGCTCAGCAGAGCATTATTAGGATACAATGAGGACTGGTTCGCTCAGTATAAGGATAATGTGACTGATTTGGGTATCCGATCATGGTACTGGTCGCCTGATTTCCCAGTGGGACAGCACCATACAGTCACCATGAGTGTGCACAGTCACATGTCAGTTCCCTGATCTTAAATGTTGCCAGGACGTAAAACTTCAATAACCAACCAACCAACCGACCGGCTTGACTGTGGAGCCAGTGGTTGCAGGGATCGGGGCTAAAGGCCCTATATGCACTAATGGGGCTGTCACATTACAACGCTTCTCGCCGGCGTGCCGCCAACGCGCAATATATGTTGTACGCGTCGAGACACGTCCAACTTTTCGGCTTTTGGGGAAAAAGTTTGACGTCAGCACAATGTTTTGGTAGCGTGCGGCCGACATTGTGGTAACGTATATCGACGCATGAGGAAAAGAAAATCAAGTTTGGCGTGCCGTCCTCATAAGACCTTAGATGTTGCTAAGGCATAAAACAACAATGCACCAGTTTGGCGCAATGTGTGGGAATGACCCTCCCGCGCACCCGGCATCTGCCTAGCATTCGCAAAACGTTATTCCAGCGATGGCAATGTGCTTCTGACATCCGCATAATGTCCGCACCACATGTTGATGCACGTTTTCGGTCGTCGAAAGTTTTGTGCAAGCACAAAACTTTCGACATGCGCTGACAATGCGCCAACGTGTGGCCGTCGCTGTCAATCAAAGTGTACCGACATGTGCTGACGCGTGCCTAACGCGCGCATAGCACTTTCTGACGTCTTCCGACGTTCCCCCAAAAAGTGACACACATCGACGCGCATTGGAGAGAAGCATGGTAATGTGACAACCCCATTAACGCCATATCCGTACTACATAGAGCGTATATGCACTACACAGACTATACATGATGGGACGCAATGGCCGAATCCCTAGAGCGTTATGTTCCCATGCGGAATGTTACCAGGACGTAAATATCCAACAACCAACCTGTGCGGAAGGTCGGGAGTTCGAATCCAAGCCAAGTCAAATCAATGACTTACACAATTATGACTTATTGCTTGCTACCTAGCCTGACGCTCTTCATTAATAGGTTGATACAATGGCTGCCTAGCACACTTTAACGATAATGTGACTGTGTGGGATATCAAGTCATGGTGTTGACAGAAGGGTTTCCAAGTGGGGCAGCACTATAAATATAAAGTTTCATTGCGTGAGCACCATCACAAGTAGGTACCCATCTTGGTACGAACGTATATGTTGCTCGGATGTAAAACAACAACAAATAGAAACAGACAACCAATCGCCTTGCCCCTCTCCCGGCTCCGTTGCAACCAACTCCGCCTCTGTACCCTGCCTCCCCCGCATACTGATGCCGGGCATTGACCAGCAAAGCAATTACATTTCGGCCATTTACAGTCGGGTCTGTGCGGTCGCCCAGCTGTCCAATGTGGAAGACGCCTTTGCTTTGTGTCTGGGGATACTGGATTACTTTTATCGCACTGAGATATGTCACAGTATAAATAGTAAAAGTATGCGATTCTTACCCGAGCTTGTATATATATATACATATACAGTCTACTCTGTCAATAATTGTCTCCGTCAATAACGAAACTCTGTCAATAACAGCAAAAAGTGCTGGTCTCATCACGGCACCGCTTTAATTTAGCATTGCATCTGTGTCAATGGACAACTGTCTTATGCGGACAACGAACCGTTTTTTCACCTATTTGATCAATATTCTGTCAATAACAACATACAGTTATAGTATCATAGAAATGACAAATTGTAGAAATGACCAATTGTAGAAATGACAAATTGTAGAAATGACAAATTGTAGAAGTGATGAATAATAGAACTGACTAATTGTACAAATGACAAATTGTAGAAATGACGTTGTAAGGACCATCCTAGTCAGTCAAGTATAAAACAAAAACATTGGTCAGTCAGTCTCTGCCTATATCGGATCTCTCTCTATAACGGCATCTTACTCCAGTCCCAATGGTGTCCGTTATAGACAGAGTAGACTGTATACACAAATACATACATGCATATACCAAACGGAATGACCGAATGAGTTGAGCGTCCGTCTCTTATTTTGGTAAATCGCAGGATCGAACCCACTGGTTCTAAACCTGGTCCAGGCAAACCAACGATTTAAAAATTGATACATGTGCCTTCATAGCCAGGCGCTCGGAATTATTAGGTTATGGCAAGGACTGATTGGCTCAGTGTCAGGATAATGGGGCTGGTGCTGGCAGCCTGGTTCCCAGTGGGGCAACACTAAAAAGTCACCATGAGTGTGCAATGACTGGCTAGCGCACTTTAAGGATAATGTGACTGTGTGGGATATCAGGTCATGGCTTGGCAGAAGGGTTTGCAAGTGAGGCAGCACTATAACTATTACGTTACCCTGAGTGTGCACCGTCACAAGTCGGTATCCGTCCTGATATGACCCTAGATGTTGTCAGGATGTAAAACTCAACAACCAACCAACCCACATTGACCCAACACATGAGACTAATGGCAGTGCCACAGGCCTTTCCCTAATAAACGGTACCTGCGGCCATTCGCACCAAAGGACTTCCTTTTGTATATTGATATATGTATGTATATGTATTTGCACCAGACGGGATGGCCACATGAGTTAGAGTGTCCGTCTCCCGTGTTGGTAGATCGTGGGGTCGTAGGTTCGAACCCTGGTGGAGTCAAACCAATGACTTAAAAATTGATACTTGTCGCTTCCTAGCCAGTCGCTCAGCATTATTAGGATAAGGCAAGGACTGGTTGGCTCAGTGTCAGGATAATGTGACTGAATGGGATATCAGGTCATGGTGCTGGTGACCTGGTCTCCCCATGGGGCAGCACTATAAAGTCACCATGAGTGTACACTGTCACAAGTCGGTACCCATCCTGATATGACCTTAGATGTTGCTAGGACATAAAACAACAACAAACGCATGTATGTATATGTACATATATGATGTCTAGCTGGGATAGAGAGTGTGTTACACAAGGTAGTTAATATTATATGCAAAAACACCATAATGCTAAGTGATCGCATTAATCTTTAAGATATTTAAACTTGTGATAAAACACGGCTCATGAATAATGCATGACATGTAGATAAATGTCCATATATCATGATCCTTAATATGCTTATATAAATACAGTATACCGACTGTAATGTATCCATCTATTGTTGTCCTTATTATTTGTCCATAGATACGGTATGTTTATACACATGCATGTTGTAGATTGATGTTCATCGCTAGTAAGACAGGACCTTGCATAATATTGATACTTAACTTTTCCAATAATTCATTCCGACACATAACATGTTGTTCAAGAGCTAGTGACAGCACCATTTCCGAACATTGCAGCAGGCAAAGAATACCAGCTCCTGCCAATGGTGCATGATCCGCGGGACCAGCAGTGCATATATATTCTGTGGAACGGGTCAGATTGGAGAAAAAAAATGAAATAGAACAATAATAATAATAATTATTATTATTAATCATTTCGGTCGTTGGAATTCCGTATATTTCCACAAAATTTAATAACCTATGTGCAGATGAGTATCTATTTTCCTTGTTGTGTCATGGTCTCTTCCTAAAAATCAATACCCTCCACGACTACCCCCCAACCCTCCACCCACCCACCCACCCTCTCCAACTCCCCACCACGAGGCGCCGTCCCCGTTGGTCCCAGGAGTCTCCTGTGTACAGTCCCGACTAATTCCCCCGGGAGGCCGGGCTCTGCTTCTTTCACCTTGGCGGTGACGGCGGCGGGTGGCCGCAGGTGACCGGGTGCGGGCCGGCAATGCCGTTAGGGACCGAGCCGCAGACCCAGGTGGGAACCAGAGCGGTACTTAGCAGCGGGCACAAATTGCCAACTGCCAACCCGAGCCGGCTGTCGGGGACAACAAGCCGTCACCCGCCCACGCATGCGCACACGTACACTCCCACCTGCACATGTATACGCACACGCATACGTACACGCAAACTCACACGCATTCGCACACACACATGCACACCTACCCGCATGCGCAGATGCACGCGCACCCGCACGCGCACAGGCATGCGCAAACACACTCACACATGGATCCGCACCCACCCGCGCACCCACATGCATACCCACACCCACTTAAACACCCAGACGCTTGCGCACACGCACATGCACCGTCACACGCACCCACACCCACGTGTGCCAGTATCGAGACCTACACCCACACCCGCACCCACCCCTATCCCCACATCCGTTCCCTCAACCCCCCCCCCCCACACACACACTCACGCACCCACCTGCATCAGTACCTACACCCACACTCACACGCTCCTAGCCACCCACATCCGCACACTCACTTACACACTCACATACACCCACACCCGTACCCTCACCCGCACGCACACCCGAATCCACACCCTCACCCCTACTCACACCTGCACCCACACCCGCACTAACACCGTACCCACACCTACCCCCACGCCCTCACCCCCACACTCCCCCATGCCCACCTACACCCGCACCCACTTATGAACCTACACTCACAGCCGCACCCACACACAGACACTCACCCGTACCCGCACACATACACACTCACCCGCACCCACACGCGCACCCACACCTGTACCCACACCCAGACCGACCCCCACACCCACACCCACACCCGCACCCACACCCACACCCACGCACACTCTAGCACACAGAACCAACCGTTTCTACCGGTTGGAGGCATGGCTATACATTGCCCTAGTTTACAAGTCGCTCCAAGCCTTAGAGCACCGTTTTCATTTGACGGCCCCGTCCTGATATGACCTTAGATGTTGTTAGGACGTAAAACAACAACAAACAAACAAACGAACAATCATTTGACGGCTGACCTTTGCTGGGGGGTTATCAGCCAATGACTGAGAAAGCTAATCAGTGGTTAGACGCAGATTAGCATTTCGGACGCAATCTAAAACCTATGGTTATCAATTAGCCTCCCCGAATCATTTAATATCACAGGGATCCATGATGGCCAGGAAGCATAACAACGTATCATTCAAAAAGATATGGTAGACTTGGGAAGGTGCCAGCAATAAATACAAAGGCCTCACAATAAACAAGCTAACGCCAGCAGATTCAAACTCATTACTGCACATTACAAAACGTCATCCTCACTACATGTGATGGGCTCTGATGGTGGAGTCTCCGACTTGGCCTGAGCATATATCTCAAACACTCTAATCTAATCTAATCTAATATAAAGCCAACCCCGTCCCCGCCCCGCTGCGCCCTCGCCCGCCACGCCCCGCCATGCCCCGCCCGCCCCGTCCCGTCCCGCCCCCGCCCCGCCCCGCCCCGCGTCGCCCCGCCCCGCCCCGCTCCGCCCGCCCTGCCCCGCCCCGCTCCGCCCGCCCTGCCCCACTTCGCACCGCCCTTCCCCGCCCCTCCCCGCCCCGATCCGCACCGCTCCGCACCGCCCCGCCCCGCCCCGCCGCGCCCCGCCCCACCATTTCACTAATAAATAAAGCACACCTAGCTATCAGGCTATGTGCTCGCCGACTTTTAGTCCCACAGTGGTTTCTGTGTTCCCACTGAATTGCTTTTTCATGAAGCATTGGTTGGATGGTTTTTGGAATATTACATACTGGCAACATCTAAGGTCATATCAGGATAAGTTCCGACTTGTGGCAGTTCGCACTCATGGCGAGTCAAATAGTGCTGCCCCACTGGAAGACCAGACCATCTGCACCATGACCTGATATCCCACTCAGTCACATTAGCTGGATAATGAGCCAACCAGTCCTTGCCCTATCCTAATAATGTCGAGCGCCTGGCTAGGAAACAACAAGTATACATTGTTAAGTCATTCATTTGACTTGACCAGAATTCAAACCCGTGGGTTCCAATTCCACGATCTACCAAAACGGGAGACGGAGGCACAACTCATTCGGTCCACCCCTTCTGGTACATTTCCTAAAGGAATAAGCGAAGAGGCAAAGACCCACAAAGAACCTGCTACTGGTGCTCTGCTTGTGGGGGGATCAGTTCTCCGTCCTTTTGAGGCTTTAGTGTCCATCAGAGCTACCGGGTCAGCGGCCAATCTCGGGCACAGGTCCCTTGCCAATACTCCTTGAATATCTGGCGGGCCCCGGCACAAGGGACGGGGTAAGCTGGCCTGCTGTCAGCCGGCCACGCAATGTATGGGTGGCATAGATCACAGGCGGGCTTAACTAGGTGGCATGTCTGGTGGGGGCGAGCAGCCGGCGGGCCACTCACACGGCCTCTGTCAGCGACATCTATCAGGCTAAGCACCAGCTTCTTAATCATTCTTAATTGTCCCCCAACACGCCGCGGTACCAGCGGGGGAATGTCTGGATGTGCCTTTGCCCAGAGGTCCTCACGAACGCAACACCAAGATCTTCCCTAAGATATGGAGCCTTGGGCTGGAAATGAGGCTGTGAGGCCCAGTTCAGATTATCCATGTGTATGGAAATGGTGCCTTGAACTGAAAATGAGGTTCAACGGCTAGGTTCAGATGGGCATTGCGTATGGAGATGGTGCTTTGGACTGAAAACAAGGCTGTGCATTTAAGTTCAGATTGGCGAAGTATTGAGATGGCATATTGAACTGAAAACGAGGTTTAAAGGCTGAGATGGTGCTTTGGACTGACAACGAGGTTGTGAGGCTAATGGGGCTGTCACACTACGACGTGTGTCCCGGCAACCCGTCAGCATTGAAAGTACTATGTTGCGCGTCGAGAAACGTCAAACTTTTCGGCGGTTTGGGGCAAAAGATCGGCCTCAGCGCGGCGCGTTATGCGCGCGCGGCCAACGTGTGTCGACGCGCTGGGGAAAAAAAAAAGAAAGTTTGGCACGATGTCTTCATTTAACCTTAAATGTTGCTAGGGCGTAAAACAAAAACGGCCCAGTTTGCCGCAACGTGTGAGCAACGACCCTCCCGCACGCGCGCCGTCTTCCTAGCGTTCCCATAACGTTATTCCGGCGCGTCCAACGCAGCGCGACACGCGCCTAACGTCCTCCTAGCGTTCTTACCCATTTACTCCCACGCGTTGCCGGTCGCTGGTGATTTTTGACATGTTCAAAACACTCAGCGACCAATAACGCGTGCCGACTTTCGCCGCCGACCGTCAACGTCAAACATAGTGTACCGACGTGTACCGACGCGCCCATAACGCGCCACCAGCGCTTCTCGATATTTCACCAAATATCGCCCAAAAACACCACACGTTGACGGGTCGCAGGCGAGAAGCGTCGTAGTGTGACAGCCCCATAAGGTCCGATTGGCCATGTGTATGGATATGGTGCCTTGAACTGACAACGAGGTTGTGAGACTGGGCTTAGATTGGTCAAGTGTATTGAGATGCCACATTGAACTGAGAGATAGGCTAACTTCAAACGGAACGAATATGAAGGCAATAATGTCGCTGCTGGAAAGGGGAGACACTCTGAAATGACCACACAACATGTTTTATATTTGAAGGTAGATCTTAAAGGATTACTGCTGCGGAGAGAAAGACGTCGGACCTAAATAATTCAGAATAAAGCTGATTCCTACCGAAATATATGCAGGGACCAGGTATAATCGAAGAGTTCAGGCACAAATCTCCGTTAACGCCAATCCAAAAAATGATATAAACATTTGAATCAAACCTTCAAAATGGTACTTTTTCACATCTCTATTGTTGTTGTGTATTGCTCCATATTCATGTCATCCCTAGAAATATGGAATTAGTGAACATTAAAATTACCTTCAGGTAAAAATCTTTTATTTTAATAACATTTTTGGATAGGCGTTTACAGCGTTTTGCACCAGACCTCTTCAAATGTAACCTGCTGTTGATTAATGGGATTCAAAATAGATTGTTATATATGCTAGCCTGTTGATCATAACGAACCGGATTAAGCCTTAATCACACACTCCTAATACATGCCATATTTGAACAGAATGTCTTCGCGTTTCTTCTTCTTTATTGGTCTTCTTTTATTTTTGTGTTGAATGTAGTTACCCTGCTCTTAACGGATCAGTGTGTTAACACTTGTTTTCCTCGCCGGGAAGCAAGAGTCCAATTTGATTCAAATCTTTAGAATTTAGTTTCCGTAATCACAGGCAGAATAAAAAACGTGTCGCCAAGTATTAAAACACGTGATATATCTCGTCAGACGGACGAAATGAAGACATGCTAGAGCACATTGCATCGACCTGAACTGTTCTTATCTCACTTTAAAAAGGGAAATCAAGCATAGCTAACCAACACCCAGGGCCGCAGAGGCCAAACACTCGACTGGGACATATACAAATAACTTTCAAAATAAAAACAGCATCGTAAAGTTTGAAGCACTCAACACGTCCACATAGGCTGTGTGCAATGGTTACATTAGTAAGGATCGATGGAGTGGGTTGGTGCCGGGGTAATCATGAAGCAAGCACTCACTCTGTGAGCAATTCACTCCCAAACTCTCGGGATCACCAACGCCCTCCCCTGCACACGGCACCCCCGCACCCCCGCACCCCCGCACACCCACACATCCGCACACCATCAGCAGCAACCCCCTCCCCCTTCCCCCCTCCCAGCATCTTCCTCTCCAAATTATATTGGTAGTTATATATATACCATACCATATATGCAATGTATACCATGTATACCATATAGACTATGCCATATATCCCATATATACCATGTATACCATATACCGAATATCTCCCAATATACATGCACTGCACGAGTGCAAACACATGGATGCATGTCTATTCAAAGATAAAGAATTTCATGGATTTGTTTTTGTCGTGCCTCTGCAATAAAGTGGGATTGTCTTATTTTATGTGCATTCAGTCTGAATATGATCATACATTTGTGCATGCTCGCAATCTTGAAATGGCCGGGGTGTGCTTCTATTGGTAGTATCCTTCTATTTGGATACATATGGTAGGTGTCATGTATGTAAGGCATACCACATAGGCTATTGCATATACACCTTATTACGCCATGTATCCCATATATACCATGTATACCACATCGGCTATACCATATAGCCCATTATATACCATGTATGCCTTATATTCCATATATGCTATACATACAATATCTGTCATGCATACCAATGCCATATATTCCTTATATCCCATATATAAACATGCACGTCATGTATATCTTATAGGCTGTGTCATATATAACATTTACCCCACATATATCATGTATAGCATGTATATCATGTATTCGATGACCACCACACAGGTTATGCCATACATAGCATATTAAAATATATACTATATATGCCATATATACCATGCCTACTTCCTATAAGTAGAACTGCCACCTCTCCACTTGGACACTGGGTATGCCATCTGACGGCGGGTACCAGCGGAAAAGCAAAATGGCAGCGTTTATGTCGTTTTCCCCCCAGGAGAGGACATGTTGCATGGATACTATCTAAGCAACTCACACATGAGTTGCCGTCGGTAGGAATAGCTCATATTTAATTTCATAATTATGCAAATGGCATGTAGATGTGAGAATACGAGAACAGGTCCGCCTTATTAGATTGTACCACCCATGTTGATTGTGTCTATCATGACGCCCCCCCTCCCCGGCATCGCTGCTCAGCCCCCCCCCCCCTCAGCCCCGCCCGCCCCCAGTCCCTGGTGAAGCTCATTGGATGATGTTGAATTATCAGTGCAGCTGTGACGCTATCTGATGTCTGGCTTGAGCATGGTTCCGCACATAATCACCGACCTATTCTGCGTAAATGTATACAAGCAAAATGAAGCATTTTTTTTAAATTTTCCAGAATTATCCTAAAACCCAATTCGACAATGCTCTCATGAAGTCAGAAGCTGGCAAATTAATCTGAATTGATTAGTTACTCTCGCTCCCTGTCTGGGATTAATGGAAATGGGGCGAATACTCAGTTAATATCTTTGGGTGTTAGAGTTTTTACACACTAGTATTATTAACATCTAAGGCCATATCAGGACAGGGACTCACTTAGTTGGTTGGTTGTTGGAGTTTTGCATCCTGGAAACATCTAAGGTCATATCAGGAATGGTACTGACTTAGTTGGTTGGTTGTTGGAGTTTTACATCCTGCCAACATCTAAAGTCACATCAGGAAAGGTACTGACTTAGTTGGTTGATTGTTGGAGTTTTACGTCCTGGTAACATCTAAAGTCACATCAGGAAAGGTACTGACGTAGTTGGTTGGTCGTTGGAGTTTTACGTCCTGGCAACATCTAAAGTCACATCAGGAAAGGTACTGACGTAGTTGGTTGATTGTTGGAGTTTTACGTCCTGGCAACATCTAAAGTCACATCAGCAAAGGTACTGACGTAGTTGGTTGGTCGTTGGAGTTTTACGTCCTGGCAACATCTAAAGTCACATCAGGAAAGGTACTGACGTAGTTAGTTGGTCGTTGGAGTTTTACGTCCTGGCAACATCTAAAGTCACATCAGGAAAGGTACTGACGTAGTTGGTTGGTCGTTGGAGTTTTACGTCCTGGCAACATCTAAAGTCACATCAGGAAAGGTACTGACGTAGTTGGTTGGTCATTGGAGTTTTACGTCCTGGCAACATCTAAAGTCACATCAGGAAAGGTACTGACGTAGTTGGTTGGTCGTTGGAGTTTTACGTCCTGGCAACATCTAAAGTCACATCAGGAAAGGTACTGACGTAGTTGGTTGGTCGTTGGAGTTTTACGTCCTGGAAACATCAGATTCTGTCATATCAGGAAAGGTACTAACTTATGACAATGCACACTCGTGGTGACTTTATAGTGCTGATCCACTAGAAGAACCCACTACTGGCACCATTGTCCTAATACTGAACAAACATTCTATCAATGCGAAGCACAGGCTAGGTAGCCACAAATATCAAGTTTGGTTTGACTCGTCTATGGTTTGAACACACTCCTTGTACAATATTCCGGTTTACGCTATCGGGGGGAATGCAAATGTTCTATTACTAGACAGGTGTACGTGACCAAGCGCATGTATGTGTATATATGTAGGTGCTGGTGGTGCCTGAGTGGGATTTAATAGACAATGGCAGGGTTGGGTGTAACTGCACTCAGGGCCTACCCCCTCGCCCTCTGCTGTGTAGGGTCACCACACTCAGGGTCAAGGTTGGTGGTGGCCAGGGGGGGCCACACAGCTTGGTGGTGGTGGGCAGACCACTGGTAGCCATGAAGATCCAGGAATGCTGGATCCCTAGTGGTAGGGCCAAGAATGCTTCTTTCCCATTCGGGGAAAGGTTGGGGTGATATTCTACAATGAACCCATCTAACCATATAAATAATAAACCAGAGGGATTGACTCTCTCTCTTCCTTTGCACTTTATACTCTTCCTTTCTCTTTGTATGTATTGATTTCACTATAGCCTGCCTACACAACCACAGATTCGAGTCCTAGCCTTTACATCCTGATGGAGAAGCCAACCCGCGCTCCTACTGATTAGCCCACCCGGTCAACTCAGTTTGTAGATAGATAGAGACGACTGAATTAAGGTACATATTTGGAGATATAGGAGGAAATATCCTACCGATTCTTTATTTTCCTCACTGTAATGCAAAACAATGGTCGCCAGTTAAAATATCACTCCATACACTCCGAATAGCGGCATAGTATAAACTTACCTCCACTTGAGTTCGGGAAGGTACCGAGTGATGAAACGGCACCTCTCATTGGGATTGCTATATATATATATATATATATATGCATATATGTATATATATATGTACATATATATAAAGAACAATTCCGGGCGCAAGTGACAGTACACGGATGAGTAAGGTGCAAATACGTGAATAGTGCCCAATGGCTAATACTATAATATAATAATAATATAATATAACGATATGATAGAATAATCCCTTCCGTGACTTTATACGCACATACTGCTTACGCTTAGCATAAATATATAGGTATCTCATTTGAGTCAGTTAGATATCAATCTCATGACTTGGTGGATTCCTTTCACGGCATATCACATAGGAAGCCGGTGCTCTAACCATTCGGCCAACCGGGCTAGTAATTGAATATACACAGATAAAGAGATTGCGCCATAAATCATGTTAATTCTACCAGAACAGCTTCAAATGCGCTCCATAGGATGGCAAACACCACTTTTCGTCGAATAATAACCAGTCTGGTTACCCAGCAAATATTAGCTGAAAGGATCACTTTGGCTCACCCGAATATCTACAAATCCCGATTGAGCCACTTTTGTGTTGTTCCTTGCCTGTGTTTGTTTGTGTTGGGTGCTCGAGGCTGTGCAGTGTCTGTTATTATTGAACTACTCACAATCTAATTCCTCTTTGGTTGTGCATATTGACACTGCCTGCGGGGGTTGTGGTGGTTTGGGTGGTGGTGGTGGTGTGGGTGGTGGTGTGGGTGGTGGTGTGGGTGGTGGTGTGAGTGGGGTTGTGAAGGTGGGATCATTGCATGAGGATTACTCTGAAACGGGAGTGTAAATACGGTCAAATAAACCATCAGTGTGCCATTGCTACTTCATTATATATAAAAGACAAAGTATATATATATAATATGTATGTATATATATAGATAACTTTGCCCTTTTTTGGGGGTAGATTACTTGCTTAAGCAGGGGCAATTTCAGTTGCAGATGACTGGTCTTCCTCATTCCATGCTCCTTGCCCTATCCTAGTAATAATGCGAAGCGTCTGGCTAGGAAGCGACAAGTATCAATGTTGATGTCATTGGTTTGACTCGACCAGGATTCGAACCCACGATCTACCAACATGGGACACTGACGCTCGAACTCATCCGGCCACACCATCGCACTAGCCCTTTCCCAACATAACTAATTTCAAAGCAGAAACTCACAACTTTGAGTCACAATACCAATAATTGCGGGATCTGTAGGTAAACCCTTCCCCATTCGCTGAACCTTGGGGGCGGGGGCCCGCGCGTTGCCGAGCGTCTCTAATTCCGTAGATCAGGCAAGCTCCAGTGGGAACACCCCAGTTAGACAGGTAGGTCATTGTTGCTCAAAACATGTGTAAACACTTTACATTGATTTTAATCGTATCAATTTGGTTCTTTGAAACGAGAGGCATGGTTTGTTGGACTAGAGCACTGTAATCCAAGTCTCAACTTCCACGCGTCACTCCAGCCTGCATCCCCATGCACCCCAACACCTACCCTGAACACCCACATTCACACACCACACACTCACCCACACTCAGTCTGCGCTACACACACTCATTTATACATGCACACACTACTTCCGGCACACTCATTTATACATGCACACACTACTTCCGGCACACTCATTTATACATGCACACACTACTTCCGGCACACTCATTTATACATGCACACACTACTTCCGGCACACTCATTTATACATGCACACACTACTTCCGGCACACTCATTTATACATGCACACACTACTTCCGGCACACTCATTTATACATGCGCACACTCTACTTCCGGCAGACTCATTTATACATGCACACACTACTTCCGGTGTCAGTAGCGTTACCGTTGACATACACTAGATCCATACGTGTGCTTGCTGAGGTTTTATGTCCTAGCAACATCTAACGTCATATTTACTTGTTGTACAATTTTCCGATATAATACATGAGGACCGATGTGAAATTACTATAATAAATTACAAACTGTCTATAAATGATAAAAAGGTAATATATAAAAACCAAAGGCATATGGGGAATGTGTGAAGTTGGTAAACTATTATTCATTAGGTATAGACATTGTATAGTAGAATAGTCTTTGGAGGGAGTGTCACTTCCAGGATTTGCTAGGCATACTCTTTGGAAGAGTCCCCCTCCCGCCCATGGTGTTATTTATGGATCATTGACCACTACAGGGCACTGTAGCCGGTGTGGAAGGCCTTGGTTACAGCATATTGTACACTGATTGGTGGATTGAACCATGTGATCACTGCCATCTTGGATTCTAGAAAAGCCTATATAAACCAATAAATGAAGGAGTCTCACTCTCCTACTTTTCACTCTTCACCTATCTTCCTTCATTACCTGTATTGCTTTCCTTTGGCTTGCCCACACCACCCACACCACCAGCCGGCGACTTTACATTGTGACAGGACACACACGTGGTGAATTCATAGTGCTGCCCCACTGGGAGACAATGCCACCGGCACCATGACCTGATGATTCCACTCACTCATATTGTCCTGATACCCGACTAATCAGTCCTCGCCTTTTCCTAGTAATGCCCAAGGTCAGGCTAGGAAGTGACACGCATCAATTTTGTAAGTCAGTGCTTTTAGTCGACCCAATTCAAAATCCCATCCTTCCGTATGGGAAGCCAGAGCTCTGACGGATTCGGTAACTGCATCCGGTAAACCTTATATTGCTGCTCTACGGTTGCAACGTTTGTCTTGCATTGAGCTACGGTAGTATGCAGTCGTGTTAGATTGGTTGGTTGTTTGAGTTTAACGTCCTGGCAACATCGAAGGTCATATCATGACGACTTTCCGACTTGTGGCAGGAGACCAGGCCGCCAGCGACATGACCTGATAATCCCATTCAGTCGTATTATCCCGAAGTCCTTGCCATATTCTAGTGATTCCAATTGCCAGGCTAGGAAGCGGTAAGTACCAAGTTTAATGTCATTACTTTGACTCAAACAGGGTTTGAATTGCAGGATCTACCAACACGAGAGACGGACGGTCAACTCATTCTGCCATCCCGTATGGTAGTCGTGTTAGGAGCTCGACCGACCATACTTCCTGTAATATGGGTTGGCGTGTCTAATGCGATCATGAGCAATCTGATGGCAGGCCGATGACACGTGACATCACGCCCGCTAGTCCTGTAGGAACCCCTGTCGGAGCGAACAAATCCACCCTAGGACCAACTCCTCAGCAGTGGTGGTCGCTGAAGCACTGTTATTACGCACAAAACTGCCATAACAGACACATTGGAATCAATAGAGGGAAGATATCGGTGGTGATGTATGTAGACAATAATTGCTATGTAGGATCAGACGAAAGGGCAGACCATTTCGTTGTAGAGTAACTGAATGGTGGCCGGTGCGGTGGGTACTTTCGGTATGAATCAATACTGAGTCCCTACACGGGGATGTGTGTGTGTGGGGAGAGGGGGCGGGGCTCTGTATCCGACTATTGGTCCCGTGTACCACTCATTGATATGTGCAAGCTGAACGACCTTTGGTCGATTTCCGGTCATCACAACGGGGTAAGCAAACGCAGGAAATACCATCAGGTGTAAGGAGCATGGATTTGCGCATTGATTTGGCGTGCGCAGACTTGGGGGTGTTGCAGCGTGCGCCGGGGGGCGTCGCTGCGTGCGCCGGGAGGTATTGTGGCGTGCGCCGGGAGTATTGTGGTGTGCGGCCGGGGGCATCGGGGAGTGCGCTGGTAGGTATCGTAGCATGCACCAGGGGTATTGCAGAATGCACCGGGGGATATTGCGTCGTGCGTTAGAGAGTATCACGGCGTGCGCCGGGTGGACTCGCGGCGTAGGCTGGGGTGTATCGCAGCATGCGCCAGGGGGTACTGGGGCGTGCACTATGGTATTGCGGTGTGTCCAGGGGATATGGCCTAGTATCGTGGCATGCACCGAGAGGTATTGCTGCATGTGCCAGGAGGGGGGTATTGTTGTGTGTGCCAAGAGGTATTGCAGCATGCACCGTGGGGTGGGGCGTATTGTGGCGTGCGCTGAGAGGTATTGCAGTATGCGTCGGGGGGTATTGTGGTGTGTGCCAAGAGGTTTTGCGGCATGGGCCGAGGGTGGGGGCGGGTACTGTGGCGGGCCCCGAGAGGTGTTACGGAATGCGCTGGGGGGAGGGTATTGTGGCGTGCGCTGGGGGTCTGGCGGCGTTATCTATGAAGACCGACCCTGTTCTATGTATTGACCCACACTTCCTGACCACCGATTTGTGCATGACTATACTTTCCTCCACTCGATAAGTTCGGGCACAATACCTGCCAGTCTCCCTGTGGTATTGTTAGGGTCCCTGTAGATGGGTAGCAACGGATGTGGTTGTCTTGGCCGGGGGAGGGGGGCGGGTGTGTGTGTGTAATCAGGAACAATGCGAACACAGCAAATATAGTTATGGCATTTTTAATTAAGGAAAGTTAAATGTCAGGTTAGACAAATGTCAGCTCACAAATGTTTAAGAAACGAGGCTAGAGATGCTATGGCCCTACTTTCCACTTTCCACTTTCACATGTAGGGTGGGTGGGAGGCCAATTTAAGGCTGGTTATTGTCTCCTGGCTCCTCAGGTCATAATGACCAAACCCCGTTGCTGCACCGCCTTATATAGCAAAAGTCTACCCGAAAAGGGGCGCATCGGCAGTACGAGTGTACTGCGTAATACATCATCAAGTCCTGTTTACCCGATCGGCGACCAGGTTTAGAAAAGACCCGCTAGTCGGTGTTTGAGTTGTTACATAGTTCTAAAGAATTCCACTAGTCGGTGACACAATAGACGTCCTTAGTATTGGCATGCCTTGGTCTGTATTCGCGATCCTGATTTCCCGCAATGCCAAAGCATTACGCACAATTTGGGAGTGCTCTCACTTCGGGAGAGGTTTGAAAGGAACTAATTAGCTAGACTGAAGGATAATGGCAGAGGGCCCTTGCGAGATGAATGGGTTGACGGGGGGGGGGCATGATGGCGATGTGGCTGGATTAGAATGGAGTGGTTGGAGCCTATCGCTTGCCATAACAACAAATGATTGATGGGACATAATACAATTGAAAAATCAAATATTGCACCACCTAGCTTAATACCGCTTGTTTTACACTACTCCTTCTCATGCTGTTTCATCTTGTTGTTCTCAGCTTTTTTTGTTGTTGTAAATATTTTATTTATCTGAACACATATTTTGTCAGCACCACGGCACTGGTGGTTCAGCTGTTGAAGCAATCACATTTGGTTTCTACAAGGTGATAGGGAAGTGGAACGTGCTGCATTCGTTGCATCACACCCCATTCTGAACATTGAAAGTGGGGGAATAGCATATGCCATATTAAATAGTGTAAAGCATAGTTACTCAAATGCTTCTTTTGTAGTTTGTTCTTATTCATTCGTTTCCATTTCGCTCCGTTGTTATGACCCTTCTCAAATACTCCTTTGGAATTCTTCCGATCTTTGTCTAATAGTTGACATATCTTTAACTCCTATTTTCAAGCGAGTAGGTTAACAATGCATTCCGATCTAAGCATCTAAATATGATTATGTATATATGTATATATACGTGTGTATATAAATATGTAAATATGTGTATGTGTATATGTGATGTACAAGCATTATGCGATTATAAAACCGCATAAGGGATTTTCTATATGTTTATTATATTATATTATTCCGATATTATATAATTAGCCAATGGACTCTGCACGTATTTGCTCCTTACTCAAAGGGGTACTGGTAGCTCCACCATGACCCCGACCATACTACGCGGTCACTTGCACATCTATATGCATATACATATATACACATGCTCAGCAGACATGTTCAGGCAGAATAACTCAGACTTCTAATCAGAGCGATAACAGCCTTCCATCAGAGCATCGACGCGCCTTGAGAGGCAATTACACCAAGATATATTCAGACCGAGGCGCCCTTACGCCACCGGACATCACCTGAGTAATAGTCGTCTAGGACGGGTGTTGGTGGGCAACGAGTGTTCTCTAGACACTATATCTATATCCAGGTATATATATGTCTAGACACATGTACCATAGTATATCTATATATTTACCAACCGGTATATATATATATATTTATATATATAGATATACATACCCACAGGGGAGACAGAGTCTAGCATGTATAGTTATTTTTCCAAACTGTGGATTTCTATGCAATGTGATAGGAGTGATGTTACTTCACATAGAACCAGCTCTATAGTCATATTAATGTAATTTTTGAGGCGATCATGCTGGCAGCTGCTACCTCCTATATGATATATAAATGTGCATATCTATGGTTCAATATAATGAGTATTATATGATACCACTTTACCAATGTAAAACACAAAGAAATCTGGGGAGGAAGGGTGTCATTTTGGTCAAATTAACATTGCGACCAATTCGGGAAATAATTGTATATTTTGTACATAGGTATGTGTTGTGCACATATATATATATATATATACATATATATATACACATATATAACACCTGACATATTATACATGTTATACGTAACACATAGTTGTATATAAGTTGTTAGGTCCATGGCGTTTAAAATCCGCGAGCACTACCGGTTAATGGGTGTTAGTGACCACTGGCAGGTGGCGCCATCCATGGCTGAAGAGGGATCTATGTCCTAATGAGATATCGTGGTGTACAAATACTTATGCGAATCAATGCCGTTATAATGAGACGAAGAACTGCTAGTGGTAGTGGCCTTGTTTATGTTCCCATAATAGATTATAGAGCACACACAGACGCATACACATGTATCCAGAATATATATATGTGTGTTTATGTGCAGAATATGTGGGTGCTTATGTATATGTATATATGGATATATACATGTACATATATATCCATGTAATAGGTGTATCCAAAAATGCCCCGATTTCTTTGTGCTTTACATTGGTAAAGTGGTATTATATAATAATCATTACATTGAAAAGTAGATATATACATTTATGTATCATATAGGAGGTAGCAGCTGCCAGCATGGGGGCCTCAAAAATGACGTTTTAGATGATGTATAGAGCTGGTTCTATGTTAATTAACATCACGCAGAACCATGTAAACAGCAATCCAAAAATAGAGATAAACGTTGCAATCAAACCTTCAAAAAGTAAATTTGTTATATTCCTTCCTTTTTATTCATTGCTCCATAGAGTGGAATTAGTGAGAATTTAAACCATTTTTATGTAGAAATCTGTTATTTAAACTGCATTTTCTGATCGGTGTTTACGTGGTTGTGCGCCTGAATTCTTCATATGTTTTTGTCTAACCCATGCTGCATGTATAATGGTGCAGAACGGAATTGCTTGTTATTATATATATCCATTATTCTATACTTGACCCAACATATTGACCTCTGGCAAAGGCGCCAGTACTCGTCATACCTTACAGACTTACCTGATGTCATACACAGCAGAGGGCTTTTTCTTATCTGCATTTGTAAGTGTTTATATACACCTATTTCATATGATGTCAGCATGGGTATTTAGGTCAGTGTGCGCGGTGTTTGGCTGCAGGATAACACACTGGCACACTGCAAACTCAATGGCTATGAGCAATCGTCTTACAGAAAAAGTGAAATATCTCTAAAACCACACCACCTAGACGCAAACCGCTTGGAACACATATAGAAAGATATTCAACAAATAGATTATATTAAATTTATAAGGTTAGGGTTCTGGATTTCTATTGATTTTGAATAAAATAAACCTGTTGCACTGCGCATACCGGCAAACTCAGTGCATTACCAATGGCAGTGAGCAATCTTCATACAGAAAAAGTGAAATATCTCTAAAACCACACCACCTAGACACAAACCGCTTGGAACACATATGGAAAACATATTCACCGAATAGATTATATTAAATTCATAAGGTTAGGTTCCTGCATTTCTATTAATTTTGAATAAAATACCCTTTTTGCACTGCGCGTAGGGCAACCTCAATGCATTGTCAATGGCAGTGAGCAATCTTCATACAGAAAAAGTGAAATATCTCCAAAACCACACCACTTAGACACAAACCGCTTGGAACACATATAGAAAACATATTTACCGAATAGATTACATTAATTTCTATGGTTAGGCTTCTGCATTTCTATTAATTCTTAATCAAATAAATGTCAATGTTTTATACTGCGCGTACCGGCAAACTCGTTCTGCAGCCAAGCTGCGCATGCATACACGATGTTTACAAACATTGAAAGGGGTCTATAAGGTGTCAGAACCATGTGTACATATGTGTAACACAGCCAGGAGAGCCCCCGCTGTACAGCTGCTGGTTACCGGCTACCTTGGCAGAGCGTGCCGGCTGCGGTCAGACATGGCCCGCTACACCCCCGGCGTGGAGGCTGCAGGCCGGAAGCAGGGTCCGCAGGGGCCGGCTTTGATGCGTACAACACGGCGGCCCTGGCCCGGCGTCCAGTCCATACGGAGTCGGCTTGCGTGCGGAATGATAAGAGCGACCGACGCACCGCTTCTCCCCCCAACCTCTCCCCGGCCACCCGCCTCCCAGGCCGGGCACTCTCAAGGGTGCTGCACAACTGTCACGTGCTGTGACCGTTAATCCTGGAGGCAGTGAGGGCGGAAGGATGGAGGGGTGGTGGGGTGGAGGGGTGGAGGAGTGGAAGGGTAGAGGGTGAGGAAAGGTGGAGGAGTTGAGGGATGGAGGGGTGGTGGGGTGGATGAGTGGAGGGGTGGAGGGGTGGATGGGTGAGGAAGGGTGGAGGGGAGGAGGGGAGGATGGGAGAAGAGGAGGAGTTGAGGATAGGGTGGAGGGTAAGAGGGAATATGAGGAAGGGAGGAGGGGAGGATAGAATGAGGGAAGGAAGGGTGCAGGGAAAGAGGGATGGAGGGTTGGAGGAGAGGTTGACGGAGGGCGGAGGAAATGAGGGGATCAAGGGAGGAGTGGCGGAGAGGAGGGCAATGAGGGGAGGGTAGGAGGGTTGGAGGGTAGGAGGGTAGGAGGTCGGATTGTAGGAGGAATGAGGGGAGGAGTGGTGGAGGGGAGGAAGGGTGCAGGGGTACAGGGAAGATGGAATGGAGGGGGCGAGCGGAGAGGTGGCAAGATGGTGAGGTGGAAAGATAGAAGAGCGGAGGGGCGGAGGGGCGGTTGGGTGAAGGGGCCTAGGGTGGAGATCGGATGGGAGGAGGGATGACAGGGCGGAGAGGTGGAGAGGTGGATAGAGGGAGAAGGTGGAGAGATGGATGGGTGGTGTGAGTAAATGGGTGGGTGTGTGGTGGGGGCAGAAAACTGGAAGGGCGGACCGGATCAGTGGAGTCGCGGAACACGCCGTGGATCATCCGATAACTTCGGCAGGCCAGCCGATATCCATTATCCCTATCAAGACCTACACGCCCAGACCTGCACACCAACATACAAGTCCAACTAGTCCACCAAACCAAACCCCAGTCAGTGTCACATATACACAAGCTCACAATTAATAGATAAACCAGAATCAACCAGTTATCTATTCAGATACTCCCTTGTCAAGTCGCCTCAAAATATACATTAACCGTATAAATATAATAAATCTAAGTCGTTCAAATATACAGAAACTGGTGCAGATGAAAAGCCCACACCAACCAAAACAGCACTATATGATCTCCATATATCTGAATTATTTGAAATTGGATTAGAGATTTGTTTTGTTGATAGAACAAATATAGCTTGGCTGTGCAGTGATTTTCCGGTGCCAAGTGCGCGCGCAGGTTTGTCTTTATGTCTTTGAGTGCAGGATACATGATGCCATTTCCCAGTCTTAGTACGCCTGCGCACTCCACTGTACACCACACTGTGGGCTGAATGTAAGAACATGTGCACAATTCCCCATGTTGTCCCCCTCCCCCCTGTACTCCAACCCTCAGCGCACTGCAAACCATGTACCCAGCACAGACAAGGGACTCATTAAGCAGATTCCAGTTGTGTGTGTTACCTACATGTTTATTATATTTCTAGATGTGTGTGTGTCTGTGGTGGGTGCGTGGGGTTGGGGTGTCGGGGGCGGGGCTGGGCGGATGGGGGAGCGGGGTGGGCGGCGAGTTACAACTTACATGGGGGACGTCCCTTGTAGCAGAGCGTGTAGTGATATTGTCCACTAGCCACTGTGGTGTGGGTGTGGGTGGGGGCGGGGGGGGGGGGGTGCATGGCAGTGAGGAGGACAGATTTGAGCTGTTATCAGTGATACCGAATTTCTACCTTTGATCTGTGACGAATTTTAATATTATCCTCAATAAGACCAAGTCAGGTCTCTGTCCGGGTGTGTTACATAGCGTATGGCCTGCCTGAGCGTATGGCCTCAATCTGGCGCGAATAATCGGTGAATTGTTCCATTTTTCGTAAATTGGGTGGGGGGGGGGGGGTTTGGGCTGAGGGGGAAACGCTAGGAGGAGGAACTGGTGGTGCCGGCAGCCCTGAGTGGGTGGGAGGCGTGAGAGAGTGCTGGGGAGGTGGAAGCAGTAGGGGGACGGGGGGAGGGTTTGGGGGAGGGGTGGGTGTCCCCACTTGCCTGTAGCAGATCCATATCTGTGACTGATCATACTGGCGAGTCGACATATTATGACGGCTATTTGGCCGCAGGCTGGACGCACTAATTAGCAGCCCGCGACAAATCGCCTTTTCCACCTACTACTCACGGGGCTCAAATAACCGCGCACCAGGCGTTCTCATTAAGGCAGCCCCGCCGACAGTTGTCTCCCCAAGGGGTATAATTGCCCAGCTAAGCCTTACAGGGATATCTAAGCGCTCTCTGTCTATCTATCTCTCTATATATAATATGTTCTTATATAAGGTGGACTGGGCGCGGTGGCCTAATCGGTAATGCTTGGGCTTCGTGTATGGGAGATCGGGTATTTGGTTCCCGGTCAAGTCAAACCAGTGACTTTAAAATTGATACTTGTCACTTCCTAGCCTGGCATTCAGTATTAATAGGATGGGGCAAGGACTGGTTCCCTCAGTCTCAGGATAATGTGACTGAGTGGGATATTGGGTCATGGTGCTGGCAGCCTGATTTCCCAGTGGGGCCGTGCTATCAAGACACCATGAGAGTGCACTGTCACAAGTCGGTACCCATTCTGATATGACTTCAGATATTGCTAGGACGGAATACAAGAATAACCATAAAACGACAATATATAAGGTGGGGAATCACGTAGCACCTCGTTCTATTTAGGGAAAGGTTGGTTGGTTGGTGGAATTTTACATCCTGCCAACATCTAATGTCATATCATGGTGACTTTATGGTACTGTCCCACTGGTCATCCCTTCTGGTTTTCGCAAAAGGGGAATTGAACAAGGCAAAGGAGCTGCAACTGAACTTTAAAAGGCGGGATGGTTGTAATACGTACGTAAATAATATATCAGCTTCTAAAGGTTACGCCTTTGTCGAGTCGCAAACAATGTGCAAGTACAAACAGCTCAGGTCAACGTGCAAGTACAAACAGCTCAGGTCACACTCTGCTTCTGACTATTAAGTATTATTGTTCCCTGCATTGCTAAACCATAGCCATGCCAACTGCAGAGCAGCACCATTAAATCACCATAAATCATCCAATTAGCGATCCATTATGTCAAGTATAATGCCTGATGGAAGTCAGTGCTTCTTACTTTGAAGCCGGTTATCCAGTGCTATGCCCTCCCTGGCTCCTCCAGCCTCCTCGACAAGGCACAGATGTCTTGACCCTGACCTCCAGTACATGACAAAACACCAACTGCCCTGCCCTCTACCCGCCCCACAAATGTCTCCTGGCATCTCCAGAAGTCGGCTAGAATACCTACCATATCGATCCCCCCCGCACCCCCCCCCCCACACGCCTACCGCCCCGCGCTGCCCAACGGTCCATCGATTCACAGTGGTGGGGTGGAGGGGGAGGAAGGTGGAGGGTGGGGGAGGGTGGGGTGGTGTGTTCCTAAGTAGCCTGTCGTGTCAATGATAGCCACTAGAAGTGGCCTCCACCCCCCCCCCCCGCTGCATCCCTCCACCAGCACCAATTGATTGTCCGAAGCCGTTGTAGGCGATCAGAAAGAAGAGAACAAAAATGCCACTACTGTTATTGAACAGGTCTTGTCTCCAGTGAAGTACCCACCTCACACTGCACAGCGCCCCCGATGAACTCCTAGGCAGCCAGCCCCTGGACAGACCCTGGCCAGCCCCGGGCCAGCCTCTGGCTAGCCCTTCACCAGCCCCTCACCAGCCCCTCACCAGCCCCTCGCCAACCCCTGGCCAGCCTCTGGCCTCCCCTGGATAGCCTCTCGCCAGCCCCTCGCCAGCCCTTCACCAGCCCCTCATCAGCCCCTGATCAGCCCCTCGCCAGCCCCTCGCCAGAGCCTAGCCAGCCCCCCACCTGACCTTACCAGCCGCGGTCAGCCCTAACCAGCCCCTCAGCAGCCCATACCAACCATGGTCAGCCCTATCCAGCCCATCGCCAGCCTTGACCAGCCCTGCCCAGCTACAACCAGCCCCTGGGCAGAGTACTCCTACCAGCCCCGACCATCCTCTGACCAGCACCAACCAACCCCTATCAAGCCCGACCGGACCAGATAACCTCCGACCAGCGCTGACCAGCCCCGACCAGCCCTGCCCAAACCTACCCAACCAAACCGAAGCACCCCCACCCACCCCCAACCAGTCCCAACCAGCCCCAACTAGTCCCAACCAGCCCGCCCAGCCGCGACCAGACCAACAATGGAGATAAAGTCTTTGTAGGTCTGTTTCCAATTTTTATTTGTGTATGTTTGTACTTTTTTGTTTATTGCCCCATAACCATATGATCACATGAAAAGTGGAATTAGTGGGAATTACATTAATTTTCAGGTAAAAATCTGTTATTTAAACTACATTTTTGGGTTGGTGTTTACATTGTTTTGAGCCTGAAATCTTCACATGTAGTTCAACTTCTTATGTAGGACGCATACATCTTTATCAGCCTCACCATTCCCATCACATTTAACAATGTTTCAGCGTTAACGAATTAGATGAATTGATTCCTAGTAACCACTCGCAACCACCTTGGCAAAATCTTCACATATTGGACCCCAGATCAGATTGGTCCCTAATCACTGTCCTTCACCAGGGATGGATTTTTGCAAAGGCATTATATCTTTTGTTGCAGTCTCATTTGAATTGTACACAGTCCTCAAGAGTACTGCTTCCAGGAACGATTACTGTATAGTGCAAGATTTAAAAAAAATGTATCTATTAATTCTTTTGGTCCATTAGTTGTTTAAGCAGGGGAAATTTCAGTCATAGACGACTGGTCTTCCTCATTCCACTGCTGGTCGATAGAAAGCCCGAGCCTACACTTTTACCAACCCAAGGGATTTTTAACCTCCCATACCACATAGACATGGTATGAGAGCAACCGGCCTTTGATGATGCCGTAAGTTATACACAGCAGTGGAAATCCAAATTGGTAGATCTGGGGGAACAGGGAATTGAACCGCCGACCCTCAAATTAGGAGTCCGAACTAGAAAAAATCCAGACACTCTAACCACTCCGCCACAGAGAACGCCATGATTGATAATCTCGCGTTGTCTAATTAGATTTTGTGGGATATAAAGTATTATCCGAATATTACGTATGCTGGGGCCTGTCGTGCCCGTGCACCCGTATCGCTGGGTAATATCGCATTGCGATACCCTTCAAGCAAATGGGGAATACCTATTCACAAACCGAGTGTGTTACGTCTCGGATTATTTGTCTGCATTGCTCTTCCTTGGCACCGGGCGCAGTGGCGTAATCGGTAGAGCGCGGGACATGCATGCAGAAGGTCGGGAAGTCTGTTCCCGTTCGTGTCAAACCAATGACTTTAAAATTGATACTTGCCGCTTCCTAGCCCGACGCTCCGCATTAACAGAATAGGGCAAGGAGTGGTTAGCTCAGTGTCAGGATATGTGACTGAGTTTCATATTGTGGCAACATCTTAAGTCATATCAGAACTTCTGACCGTGTGCACTCATGACGAATTTATAGTGCTGCCCCATTGGGAGACTTGGTTGTCAGCATGATGACCTGATATCCCACTCAGTCCCATTATCCTGACACTGAGCCAACCAGTCATTACCCTTTCCTAATAATGCCAAGCGCCTGGATAGGAAGTGACAAGTATGACATCTTTAAGTCATTGGTTTGACTCAACCAGAGTTTGAACCCGTGGCTTGGAATCCCACAATCTAGAAAAACGGGTTACAGATGCGCAACTCGTTCGGCCATCCCGTCTGGTCACTGCATAATACTAACGTGGTGGGTGGTGTAGTGTGATGTGGTGTGGTGTAGTGTGGTGTAGTGTGGTGTGGTTGTATCGGGTCGGGCTGTTGTAGGACGGACACGTGGTGCACTCATTAGATGTTGCTAATGGCCGTATTTGCGCACTCTCTCAGACTGGCCTGCATCTGTCGGCGGCCACGCGGTGCACCCTGGGAAGCTCTGTCCTCAGGTGCGTGGGTTGGGATTGCGAATGCAGGGGGGGGGGGGTGGCAGTTGGTAGTCGGTGGGGTAGAGCTTAAGGTGTGTTCAGAAGAGATGCCCTATTTGGAATAGCCAGTCATTCACATCTGATCACTCTGGTACCTCTATGTGGGCGTCTTGAACCGCAGATGGTGCCCGCCCCTTAGCACCCACCCCTCCCTCACCCTCACCACCACCATCCTCCCTCTCCCCTGTCACGCATATATTCTACACACCCGTCCCACCAAATATCAGCAATATTCATCAAGTTATAAAGTTACTATGGGTGCACACAGTTGCAAACCAGTACCCATCCTGTTATGACTCTAGATGTTGCTAGGACGTAAAACAGAAACAAACAGACATTCCCAGCCACAAAGGATGCGCCTTTTTAATAACCCATAGCAGACCTATTGTTGCTACCTATTTTTAACAGAAGCGTCATATCTATGGCATCATACATCTGGAATGAACACCCAAGCACAACAATGAACATAAAATCCATTCAAGCATGCAAAAAAACATACATGAACCAAAACGACCTCCCCCAAGAACCACTGGAGAACGTAGCCATTAGAGCGGTTCGGTGTGTTGACAGTTTACCCATCAATAATGGTAATTGTGGCTCCTAGCTAATTCTGAGATAAATACACTTGCAAATTGCTAACAAACCATACAAGACAAGGAACCACAAACTACTGACTAAATCTGTTCAGCATTGAAGACAAGTTTTGTTATGAACTTATATGTTATGGACAGGGTAAATAAACCATCAGTAAAAAGACAACAACAACAAAAACAGATTGAAGACAGGTAAAATAGCTGCATTTTTAGTTCAACTCATCCCTTCATTACTGACTCCCTCCCCTCCCTCACTCCCTTACTCCCTCCCTCCCTCCCTCCCTCCCTCCCTCCCTCCATCCCACCCTCCCTCCCTCCCTCACTCCCTCACTCCCTCCCTCCCTCCCACCCTCCCTACCTCACTCCCTCCCTCACTCCCACCCTCACTCCCTCTCTCCATCCACGCCCCGATCCCTCCTCATCAGTCAGACTCTAGTGAGGGCGCGTGAGGTCCTAAACAAATAGCAATTTGGTGACTGTTTTTTTAAAGTTCTATTCACAGTGCCCAGTGTGTATGGCGAACATGCTACGTCATCCGGCGTCCCTATAGTGCTCGCGCCATCATTACAACGTTGCATAATAGATGGCGGGCCTAATTGTCTAGCCGTGCCGCGCATGCGCCGCATCAATCCGGGACCCATCGGATCCAGGCGAGCAGGCTGCCTGCGTTGTGCACGTTACTAACAAATCGCCGTCTGAAACCAGCGAAATTCTGAGGTTAGGCTGATCATAAAGTTTCAAGTACATCCTTAATCGACTTCCTGGATACATTTCGCGTATTATAATAGAAATTTGCAGTAATGTGGTAATGTGTAATAGCCCTGTCACACTACGATGTAACGAGCGAACGTGAGCCTAACGTGGTGATTTTTCATCATTACGTTGATGTACGTTGGATTACGTTATGATGACGTCACAATGTCGTTAGACTGACGTCGAGCTACGTCACATTACGTCATGTTACATTGAGTTACTTCAAGGTTTTGGACATGTTCAACAATTTTGACGTAGCTCAAACGTAAGGGTTTATGTTCACCGTACGTTCTGTTCACATTCAGCGAATGTCAATGATGTTAATCGGACGTTAGGCAAATGCTGCTCACTACGTTCAACTACGTTCCACTATGTTGACCCACATTAAACCAGGCGGAAATGCCCACACGTCGTAATGGGAACGTCAGGAGAACGTCAAGAGAACATCAGGAGAATGTCAGGAGAACGTACATTCAATGGACGTTCAACATCTCATGACGTATGTAACATCACGTAACATTCGTCTGGCGATGGAATAAAGTTCAACGTTCTTCACGTTCTCCATACGTTGACGTCGTTACGTCGTAGTGTGACAGGGCCATGATGTGTGTTTACTCGAAGGCCCTATGTGGTTCTGCGACATAATGATAATGCTTATATCGTGTTTGCTTTGGCGAGAAATGACGTTTGGATCTTCAACACACTGGATGACTCCCTATCCCCCTCCCTCTTCCTCTCCCTATCCCTCCCACTCTCCCTCTCCCTTTCCGTCTCCCTCTCCGCACCCCTCTCCGCATCCCTCTCCCTCTCCGCCTCCCTCTCCCTCTACCTCTCCCTCTCCATCTTCCTCTCCCTATTCCCTCCCTCTTCCTCTCCCTATCCCTCCCACTCTCCCTCTCCCTTTCCCTCTCCCTCTCCGCATCCCTCTCCCTCTCCGCCTTCCTCACCCTCTCCCTCTCCATCTTCCTCTCCCTCTCTCTCTTCCTCTCCCTCTCCCACCTCCCCTCTCTCTCTCGCTCACCCTTTCCCTCCTGCCCCTCCCCCTCTCCCTATCCCTCTCCGGTTCTCTATCACTCTCCTTCTCCGCCGCCTTCTCCCTATCCCTGCCCCACTTGCCCTCCTTATCACGCTCTCTCCCACTACTCTTTAATTCGCACTCCCACCCTCTCTATCACTATGGTTCTCCCTCTCGCTCTCCCTTTCCCGCTCCCCCTCCCTCTCCCCCTCTCTCTCCCACTAATATTTCACTCTTATTTCCACTCTTCCTCTCCCTGCCTCTGTCCCTCTCCCTCTACCTCTCTTTCTCCCCCTATCCCTATCCCTCCCCTCGCCCTCTCGCTGTCTCTCTCTCCATTTCCCTCTCCCTATCCATCATCCGCTCCGCTTCCCTCTCACTCTCCCTCTTCCTGTCCTTCTCCCTCGCCATCTCCCTCTCCCACTCCCTCCCATTCTCCCTCTCCTCCCTTCCCCTGCCCCTTCGGTTCTCTATCCATATCCCTCTCCCCCTCCCTCTCCCTCTCTGCCTCCCTATCCCTCTGCCTTTCCGTCTCCCGCTCCCTCTCCCTGCCCCGCACGCCCTCCCCCTCCCCCTCTCTCTCCCACTAGTATTTCACTCTTACTTCCTCTCCCTCTTCCTCTCCGTGTTCCTCTTCCTACTTCTCTCCTAATCTCTCTCCTTCGCTTTCACCACTTCCACTTCCTCTCCCACTCCCTCCCCCACAACCCTTCCCTACCCCTCTCGTCCCGCTCTCCCTCTACCGCTCCCTCTCCACCTCCCTCCTCCCACTCCCCTTCCCTGCCCCTCTCGTCCCCCCTTCACCTCTACCTCTCTCTCTCCTTCTCCTTTTCCCTCACTCTATTCCTGTACATCTCCCCCCACTTCTCTTTCCTTCAGTCACTGCCTCTCCACTTCCCTTACCCCTCCTTCTCCCCCCTCCCTTCCCACTTTTCTTTCACTCCAACCTCCACTTCCACTCACTCTCTCCTTCCCTCCCAATCTCCGTCTCCCTCTCTAGTTCCAACTCAATCTCCCTCTCATTCTCCCTTTCCCTCTTCCACTGCAAACTCCCACTCTCTTGCAACTCCCTCAACCATTCCCACTGCCCCTACCCCCACCCCCAACCACTGCCCTCTCTCCCAGACATGCCAGTACACAATTAGGACGTGCAGCATGGTCGCGTATCAAAGCGAGGCTTGGTGGCAACAAAACACCGACATCATTCAACCATGAAACACGCTGATTATTTCTCAATGCACATGGTTGGTCTCTCTCCTGACCCCTTTTCTATTCTCATTTCCCCACACACACACCCACCTCATCATCAACGTCATCACCATCATCCTCTTTTCCGCATCATCATTTGCTCACCTTCGCGTACAACTGATTATCTATCCCGAGGAGAATGTGTAGGGTGAAGAGGGGAGGGGAGGAGGGTGGAAGGCATACAAAGGCTGTCTTGCTTGCATATCAGTACTCCTGGCATGTGCGTGTGATGGGTGGTTGGGGGTTTAGGTGGTTGGGGGTTTATGTGAGGGTTGAATGGGGTGGGATGTCTGTGTGTGTGTTGGGGGGGGGGGTGATGGGGGGTGAGGGCTGACTTCATCGCCAGCGTACTGTAAATCCTCCAGAAGCTGTTTATCTGCCAGAAGTGCTACGCCCGCTCTAGTTGCGCAGTTCTGCCACAGGAGGGCACCACCAGCAAATTAACGTCAATCAGAGGCGAGCGCCATGCATGCCACCTCTCGGCCGGGCGCAACACCTGCACCGGCCCCCTAGGGGGCACCACACGCGGATAAAAATCGGCCCATCTTACTTAAACCCGGCCAGTTTTATGTTGGAAACCTGGCCATCAATCATGATTAATCGCTGACATGAATTACAATTTGTGAAAGCATGGCGGCCATGAGTTTGTCTGCTCTTCTTTTGAGGTAACACCCCTCAGGACGTGTGGTTTGTTTCCCCCCTAGAAAGGTCTAGGTGTTTTGGGTGTTTTGGAAAGGGTGTCGGTTGTGGGTGTGCGAGAGGATGACTGTGGGTTCAATAGGAGGCGATGTGAATGGTTAAGTGTTCTGATGAGGTGTGAGTGGTTAAGGGTTTCCATGAGGTGTGAATGGTTAAGGGTTTCCATGAAGTGTGAATGGGTAAGTGTTCTGATGAGGTGTGAATGGTTAAGGGTTTCCATGAGGTGTGACTGGTTAAGGGTTTCCATGAGGTTTGAGTGGTTAAGGGTTTCCATGAGGTGTGCATGGTTAAGGGTTTCCATGAGGTGTGAATGGTTAAGTGTTCTGATGAGGTGTGAATGGTTAAGGGTTTCCATCAGGTGTGAATGGTTAAGGGTTTCGATGAGGTGTGAATGGTTAAGGGTTTCCATGAGGTGTGAATGGTTAAGGGTTTCCATGAGGTGTGAATGGTTAAGGGTTTCCATGAGGTGTGAACGCGAGGTGAGAGATGAAAGCGTGAGAGGAGATGGCAGAGGGGAGAAACGGTTTTCAAAGACATTGGCGCCTCGATGGCAGCTTCTTAGGATGGGCGTTGACAATAAGCCCCGGATGTAGGTTGTGCCCGGTGCGGGGGCTGCCCTGGTACACTTGTGATTCAGCCTGAGTGTGAGAGGTGCCTGGAGAGGTCCTGTGTGTGTTGGCGCAATGTGGAAATGGGGGCGAAATTAGGTGATGGGAGGTGCACTCCAATTATTTGAGATGTTGTCAGGCCATGCAGTATAATCCTGCACATTCGCATATGTTGATCGTGTCTCTTAAAGCTGCATAGTCCGATGAAGCATCAAATTGGCAAAACCAAAGCACTTCCCTAGATTTTGATTCTAGATAGCTAACTTAGATAGCGGTGTACTTATTAAACATGTGTTGCCACGTATATGGGAGTACTGAATCAATTTAGCAGAACCTGGTACTGTTTAAATATATGGTGTCACTGTTTTGGCAGGCTTGCCAATATTAATTGTGCATGTTTGAAATTCAAATATCTCAAAGGTTTAACATTAAAAATGAATGTTCTTTCAAAACTAAAATAAGGTAGAATATAACAATTAATTTGATTTTACCTCGGTACACCGCCTCGGCTACTCGAGGCCGAGGGAGAAGGAAGCAACATCCGGTACGTCAATTAGCATATTCCACTCGTAACGGGAGGACGTTACGAGGTGTACGAGCAGTATTTACAAGATTTTGACGCGTTAACGAGTGAGTACGCGTGAAATATTGCAGAGTATTGTTCATGAATGTTTCACGCACATATTTGTCGCTTTGAGTAGCGTTTTTGAACGATATTTTGTCGTTTTTCGTTAGTTTTGTGCGTGTATTTGCCGGTGCGTAGTATGACAACACCGCCATTTGTTTTTGCCGCCCGTTGCCGAACGGAGAGCGGATTGACAGGAGTCAATCTTCGTTAGCTAGATATGGGAAATCGATGCCTTAAGTGTCTGTTTTAATAGATTTCTCAAGGTTTAGGCGAACCCCCGAGTGTTTTAGCATTTTCTTTGTCTTGTTGGTGCAGAAGCCACAAACTAAAATAAGGTAGAATATAACAATTAATTTGATATATCTATGTAAGAAAAATGACTAAATCTGAAAACGATCGGACTATGCAATTCGAGCGACATTCGGACTATGTTTCAGATGTGAGTCATGTTCATGTAAAATTTCTTCACAAGGAAATATAGACTCCTATTGAAGAGGTGTTGTTGCTGATCACCAAATGCTTTCTAGCTGCAAATTTGTCGCCTGGAGTGTTATACATATATATTTTTATTAAGGTCATGCCCTTATTTAGAAGGCCTTCATTGATGCCATCAATCATTTCTTAAAATTGTTTTTCATATTCATGACTTGTGAAGATATAACATGTTATCACTTTAGAAAGTGATAATATTTGAGAGCTTCTTTATAATGTTGTGTTATTAACGTTGTCATTTGCCAGCACTTCGTATCCTACCACAGCTTGAATTTCTTCACTTGAACCTAAAACCAGAGTCAACTAAAAGGACACACACATTATTATTACATGAATTTGGCTTTAAGGACACTTACCGAATTCAATTATAGGAAATTCTCCAAATGTATCTCGAGAAAATTCATATTTGGAAATATAAATCCAACTGGCAATATGTATAGAAAATGATTTGAATTCACCTCACTTAGTTCTTTATAATAGCCTTCTGCTCATGCTATTTCAAAATATATACACATAATTGTTGTTCTTAACTTGTTCTTAACTTGTTGGAGTGACTCAGGGGCGCACCCAGAACGGTTCCCTGGTTTCCCGGACCCCCCCCCCCCCCAAAAAAAAATCATATAGACCTAAATTCTTGCATTACATTTATTAAGGAACACTAGATTTTATGATTATGTGAAAAATTGCACCAAAATGTGGGTTGTTGCATCAGAAAACCATGTAAAATATTGCCCTAAAATGGGTGTTGTTCCACCAACCCATGTGAACAAAATTACCCTAAAATAGGGGTAGTTTCGATCCATATTTGGAAAGCCCCCCCAGCCAATTCCTGGGTGCCCCCCTGGTGACTTAGGTGTCAGTCCACAATTGGCGGCTCATCCCTAAAAGCAGGCCTTGTTCCTCTTCTGACCGAACTCTGTAAGATAATATCCCCAACAGTGGATTCAGTTGGATGACATTGTTTCCATTGTCTTGCTTCTTCCTTCTCATAAGAGATTTAACCTTGAAGTTGACACTTGGTTCCATGACTACACCTTGGTGGTGTATGTCCTTGGGGAAATTGCTAACTCTCTGAGAGAACCACGCTGTCTGAAATGAATACCGAGTTGATCTGGAAACTTTCGTTCGTTGCTTCAATCTCAGCCACCACTATTACTATCAGTCATGCTTAACGATACGGCAATGCGGGTAAACAGACATTATGTATATACTTCCTGGGCGCGAATGACAGTGTTGAGCATCGGTGGTTAGATGGCGGTGGTGGTGGCAGTGGCCACATGGGAGGGGGTACTCCACACCAAATGATACAATGAATAGTGATAAATAGGATAGTATTAGTAATAATGATAACTCCCTCCACGCCTTTAAACTGGCATAATCCTTATGCATCACATATATATTTATATCTATATGTTATGACATTATATGATTGTGATTTAAAAAATTCATAAATATCTATTGACACAAAATTAATTGTGTGAATTTATATGTAAAAGTGATGGTTTGAATTAAAAAAACAGTTCTCGCTGTGAATATGGCCTATCCTGCCGACACGCTGTAAAGCAACCACCAATCAATCAATATAATATATGTACCATATATACATGTAGACCATATATAATATATGTAACATATATACACATATACCATATATAGTGTATACATACATATATCCATATGTATGAAGTGAACGTGGACGCCGATTCAGTAAGAGCGCAGGCTTTCCATGCGGAAGGTCAACAGTTCGAATACAATGACTTAGAAAATGTATACATGTAGCTCCATAATGTGACGCTTTGCATTACTAGGATAGGACAAGGACTGGTTTACTCAGGAACAGGATAATGTCACTAAGCGGGCAATCGGGTCATGGTGCTGCTATTGACCAGTGCTAACCTGGTCTTCCATTGGGAGAGCACTGTAAATTCACCATTAGTGCGCACTTTGACATGTTGGTACTCATCCTGATATAACCATAGGCATTGCAAGGATGTAAAATCCTAACAAACAAATCTATCAAATACATAATGGCAACGAAAACATAGATCTTAACTTGTGGATATATATGTAATATATATATATACTATATCTATAATATACAGTTAATGTGTGAAGGGGTGGTGGCACCACCATTGTAGCTGAGGTGGGGAGGCTGGGGCAGTATATGACTATGAGAGACTCCCACAGTCCATGGAGCTTAGTGAGTTATGAGGGAGAGGAGTGATATTCTGGGTTATTATACTCGTATAATTCTTATACAGCATATATCCTGTGGTGCGAGTGACACTGGTCAATATCCCGGGGAGGTGAGGTGAGATGGCGCCACCAGTAAAGTGTTGAATCTTATGGGGGATAACAACAATCATAATAATAAGTGATATTCCCTTACGTATCTTTATACTTGAATGCTACTTTATACATCACATAAATATATATGTATGTATGTATATATGTATATAGCTCACAGCATTTCTACAACAGTCTGACGTCAGATTTGATGGAACTGTTCTGCCCCCTCTGGGTATCTCCGGGTGAAATAATGCTAGCCCAAGAGCTTGTTCGGGACTTTCGCCATCACACAGCACATGCAACATCCCGCCTGAGCTTCCAAAGGCTCGCGTCTCGGGGTCAGGGGTCAGGGGTCAGGGGTCAGCGCCGTGGCGCCTGCCTGTCTGCCCTCCCGTGGGAGGTGCATGCAGGCCGGGAACCAGCGTGAATAGCGGCCGGCCACAACACTGCACACCTTGCCTTCGGGGCAAGGTGTAGTCTGTGTCCGGCAATCACACTGCAGGGGGCCTGGATCAGTGCCAAATGACGGGCATAGAGCCGATGATGAGTTCTCTGGTTTGTTTCAGGATATTACAAGCGTTATTATGGGTGTGCATGAACGCGCAGATCGATTCAGTGTACATGTATAGGTGGTATAAGTAGGTGTATCTAGGTAATTTAGTTGTACCTACTAGGCCATCATTGCAGTTATAACACACAGGATGTGGAAGCGGGAATTGGGATAATATGGCTTTATTTCGGGCAGCCCCCAGCGGCCCCATTAGGTCATAATTAATAACGTTATTAATTATGCAGGATGCATTGTATTACGCAGACATGAGACAGTTTGGCGGATACTGGTTTTTAAGTGAGTTTAGTCATGAGTAGGATGAATCTGAATCCTATGTGATACAGAGTTGCCTGTAATGTACGGCACACCTTATTCAAAATTGCATAGTCCGATGGTTTTGAGATTCTATCATTTTCTGAGATATATATGTTAGGTGGAGCATTATATTCAACCTTACTTCCGTTTTAACTAACTTTTATTTATTTAGATATTAAAAGTGTAAAATTCATGTTTGCATACATGGGAAAACTCTTAGTCCGATAAGAGGGCCACAGACAAAAATGAAGGTAGGATTGGTTATTCGGTGGGTGAGGTTATTCTCCAGTTGTGAAGTGACGCGTGGAATATGTATCCCTGGAATTACTATCTCCAAGTAGCTGAGTTGGCTGATAAATTCTGATACGCAGATAAACACACATGTATATATATATATATATATATATATATATATATATATATATATCAATATATATCAATATGGATAAGTATACATTCAATGTCCATCTCCTTCTCAGTGCGTCATTGATGTTTCCTTGAGAACCTCGGAATATTCAATGACAGATGAAAGAAAGCTAGGAAATGGATGATTGCAAATGAGACAACATGTCACCTTCAGCCCAAGAAAACCACGTCCCTCCAGCCCCCCTGACGGTCCCTCCCTCCCTCCCTCCCCTGCCCCCCGCCCGTACTCTGAGGTGGCTTTGGGACATTTGGGAAGTGTGCCCGTGTGTTGGGAGATAGGCGTGACAGGCGGTTTATCTTTGACAGATTGAGGGTCTACAGACCCTGCACAGCAGCCCTCACCAGTAGCGGGGGGGGGGGGGGGGGCACGGGGGGGGGGGCGGGGTTGAGATGTAAGGGTTGTGGCCTCTGGAAAGGGGGTTTTGGGTTTGGGCTTGGGTGTGAATAATGTGAAATCAAGGCACGTGCTGTGTGAGTATGCGAATAGATCTGAGGTGGTATCGAACCCAGATTATTCAGGAGGGACCGACTTTGAGAAATGGAAGGATGGTGTTTTTTTGGTATGTCTTTGTTTTGTTTTTGTTGTTGTTTTGTGAGTGTTTCTCTTTATATGTTTTTTCTAAAAATTGGTGTTCGTTTTATTTGATCTTTAGGAAGGGGAGGAGGAGGGGGGGGGGGGGAAGTGAGCCTGGCAATGTTGTAGTTTCCGGTATTGGCAGTTTATTTTAAAGACTACGACTGAGTGAGTGTTCAGTCCGCTTCGGTAGATTTCTGTTCCGCAGTGAATAGCGTAGTGCCATTGGCTTATATTTTGGAAGTTTAGCGGAACAAATCCCAACGACTTCTACAAGTTGAAGTATGGATAGGTAAATTGAAGTTAAATTATGGTTGAACTTGAGATGGGCGCATTGTACTGACTAGTGGGCGGGGGGGGGGGGGGGGGGGGGGGGGAGGAGGGAGGGATATGACTGCGCAGATCTGGTATGGACCTAATGGCGGCGTGTAGGCGGGTGATTTCCGTGGTGCCGCCGGGAAGTGACGGGGGTGCCGCCGGGATGTGCCGGGTGTGCGGCCTAGTTGTTCCGGGGCCTACTTGGGTTACCGCGAGCTGTATGTGTGATGTAGTAGGCGGTGCCGGTGGTGTGTTCTAGGCTATCACTGCCCGCCCCGCTGAACCCCTGAAGGGTCTTGGCCGATTGGGCTCCGGGAGGTAGCCCCGGGATGATTGGGTTAGTATGCAATGGGTAACGCCTGGAGGTACGATCAATACACGACACAGACCAGGAGACGGCGCCAGCTCCATCCTCCTCTTCCTCCTCCTCCACGGGGGCGGGACCTCACTACTGGTAAGAGCTGCTTCTCCACCCCGCCTCCTCACCCTCCTCCCCGTCCGGACATGGTACATACATCGACTCATCCAGCATCAAGCCAGCAATAACAGCCATGGTGTAATAGACACTGCAAGAAGCACACTCTGCACTCTACTGTGATGGGAGATCAACGCGCACACACTCCGGAAGCAGTGGCCGAATCCGGTAAAGCGCAGACTTCCCATGCGGAAAATCGTCATTTTGATTCCCGGTCGAGTCAAAGCAATGTCTGTCCAAATTGATACTTATCGCTACCTAGCCTGGCGTTCGGCATTTTTAGGACAGGGCAAGAATTATTTTGTTTATAAGGGGCAGTAGAAAGACAACCATTAATGGTTACACTGTTCCTGCAATTTCGATTGTTAATAGAATAGTATATGTTTGTGGAATAATGTATAGAAATTGTGAAAAAAAAATGTAGCATGAGAACTGGTTAGCTCAGTGTCAGGATAATATGACTGTGATGGAATGAGATGGTGCTAGTAGCCTGGTATCCCAGTGGAGCAGCACTATTAACTGACCATACGTGCACACTCTCAAAAGTCAGTAACAGTCCTTCTATGACCTTTGGTGTTACCAGGACGTAAAACTCCAACAAACAAACAAATCACCGCAAACCTACACTGGCGACCTGAGGAGCCTATGTGTTTCATATTGTAATATGCCAATATAATTTACCCATGAAGTTGGTTGGTTGTTAGAGTTTTACGTCCTGG
This sequence comes from Branchipolynoe longqiensis, assembly GCA_030323885.1. Taxonomy (NCBI): domain Eukaryota; kingdom Metazoa; phylum Annelida; class Polychaeta; order Phyllodocida; family Polynoidae; genus Branchipolynoe; species Branchipolynoe longqiensis. The sequence goes on from CM059189.1 coordinate 87,458,021, forward strand.
CAACATCTAAGGTCATAGCAGGATGAGTACCGACTTGTGACAGTACACACTCATGGTGATTATAGTGCTGCCCAACTGGGAGACCAGGCTGCCAATACCATGTCCTTATATCCCACTCAGTCACATTACCCTGACACTGAGCCTCCTTGCCCTATCCTAATAATGCCGAGCGATGTTTTATAAACCAACAATTTGTGGATGGTATATTCATTGATTTGAGACTAGATGTTACTATGGTCGGGAAATTGAACTCCCCCATTCCAACGTTCCTTGGATTGTTCTAGTGATGTGAACTGCCACCAATGTTGAAGCCAATGCTTCAACTCGGCCCGAGTTTCTGAAATCTCATAACCTACCCCAAGATGCATACACTCATTCACCAATCCTAGCTAGTTTTCTTCTGGATGTTAGCAAAGACCCTATAATACTAAGACGGCTCACTCAGCCTGTACTGTGTAATCAAAATGATCAAACCCACCACTTGGTGCGCTGGCTGTTCTCTTGGTTAAACAGGTGCTATATTATATGTATAACTGTAAATGTATATATGACTGTGAAAGATGTGTGATGATGGCAATGATGATGATAATGCTGATGATGATGTGTATTTGTTCATAGCAATTTCATAATGATGTGTATTCATACTTACCTATCTCACGTATAATATAATTGTATGTGTTTACATGTGAAACACCAACCAGCAGCTGGGCTGATCAAACCCACCACAAGGTGGCACTGCAAAATGTACATGGGAGTGAGCCGTCTTAGTAGTATAGGGTCTTTGATGTTAGTGAGGCCAGGATGATAATGATCTCATGGGATTATTGCTAGAATAATTCTAAGTTGGGAACATTAGGATGTAGATGACTCCACATTTAGGAAATATGTTACTGTTAATATTCGATGGTTATATTGTATATGAACATTTTATGTAAGTCTACCTTATACTAATCTATGCTGTGTGGTTATCTTATTATACTTATTATACTAATCTTACATTTGAAGAGGCTGGCGATTATTTGTGCAAAATTTCGGGCTCCCCCTCGTAAAGTTGCACAGTCCAATTGTTATGAGTTACTATAATTAATTTGAGATAAATATAATAAGTTGATCATTATTATCCACATTACTTTACTTTTAACTAACTTATATTTTCATTGGCTAATTTTACAGATATTTGAAGTAAAACCTGCGAAATAATCTTTTTTGCATGCCCGTCAACATGTTGGTATGCACATCAACATTCTGATACCATAGCTTTCAGCAGTCACAGGTTCTATTACATTAGCTTATCATTCCCATCAAGGCAGCGACAAATACTAATGCCCCACTCACACATACCTGGATCTGGGGCCGGATGAGTCCCGGACCACCATCCCGGGTGAACTGTGGCTCATCCGTGGCTCATCCATGCCAACACCCCCTGATCCGGCCTGATCCGTGGCTCGTTCCACGCCTTCCAAGCTCAGCCCTGGATGTTTTAAAATGCTTAATACATCCGGGGCGGTCTGGGGGATTTTGTGATCCGGGCTCATTCCGGCCTGATCCGGCCTGATCCGGGGGTGGTGCGCGGGTGGTCCGGGTATTTCAGGGGTGGTCTGGGGTGGACCAGGCCTGTCCGGGGTTGGTCCAGGGTCATTTTGAGCCACGGTTTGACCCGGACCATCCCCGGACTATCCAGAACTACCCCTGGCCTAGCCACGGACCACTCCCGGACTGCCCCCGCAAGACCGGGGGTGATCCGGGATAGTCCAGGGGTGATCCGGGATAGTCCGGGGGTGGTCAGGGGCAGTCCGGGGGTGGTCCGGCCTTGTCCGGGGCCGGTCCGGCCTTGTCCAGGGCCAGTCTGGCCCAGTCCGGGGGCTGTCCGAGGGTGGTACGGGGCGGTCCGGGGCTCGAAAGTGTGACTGCAAGGCAAAAATCGAGGAAAACAGTGATTTTATCCATGGCGGTCCGGGACAGTCCGGGCCATTGATCCATGGGTGGTCCGGCTCAAAATATGGGGCTCGTCCGGCTATGTGTGACTGGGGCTTTAACAAGTGCACACGAATCTAAATTGGATATTTAGTCTCAAATCTGGATGGGCGCTTTGCTGATTTCATTGGATTATGTGGCTTTAAGGCGGGATGTGGACAGAAGGGCTTCAACGTTTTAATGCCGTATCACAAACGCCAACCGTGTCCGACATTCTCAAATATTGCATCTGATGAGCTCAATACTTCTTCCGATTAAACAGCTCCATTACCAGTCACCACGCGTCGACATTATGCAGAGTGCGGGGCCATTTTGCGTTGTTTACGAGAGTTGAGGGTTAGTTCTGCTGCCATTTCCACTTGGTAGATTTGGCGTTAAATGAGGGAAGGAGCTGTGTGCGGGTTGTTTTCGTTGTAGTTTTTAATAGAGTGTGTGTGACGTCACCGGAATGAACAAGGGAGAAGACAAAGGCCGCCAACCGTGCGTCTCAGTCACCGTCGCTTCACGGAAAGCTGGTGCCGTTTTACACCAAACCGCCTAGCCCAACGCGGGAATAATTCTGCTGGCATTATGACGGTGGGGGCATGTGTGGATGACATGTTCTTGTGACTGTTGAGAAGCCAGAAGCCGGAAGCTCTCTTACTTTTTGAGAGCCGACTGGCCGGCTTTCCCACCCTCACACTTTGTTCTGGGTTTGTCTATGTTATTTTTCAAATCAAACCTGCGTGGATTGATGTTTTAATGCAGAATGATGCAACATGATGATGCAGTCTCAGCCATTAAACTGATCTCATTTTATACAGTTCTTTTGGCGGTTATTATTACTCCTTCACGGTAGCCTCCTCATTCCCATCTGACGTGTTTTAATGCAGATTCATGCAGATTGATACAATCTCAGCCATTAAACTGATGTCATTGTTTACCTTTATTTTGGCGGTTATTATTACTGCTACACACTAGCCTCATGATCCACATCTGACGTGTTTTAATGCAGAGTGGTGCAGATTGATACAGTCTCAGCCATTAGGCTGATGTCATTGTATAAAGTTATTTTGACGGTTATTATTACTGCTACATAGTGCCGGTGAAAATATGGCATGGTTTAATGCAGAGTGGTGCAGATTGATGCAGTCTCAGCCATTAAATTGGTCGAATTGAATCAAGTTATTTTGGGGGGGATTATTGCTGCTCCACAATAACGTCCAGATATGACGCATGGTAATGGGGAATGATGCAATTTAAGCCATTTAGCTCATTACTTAAAGTTCCTTGTGGGGGATATTATTACTGCTACACAATACTGGTCCAGGCATGACCTTCGATAAGTCTTTGCGTGACAACACAATGTTATTGTTGTCAATGTTATTGTTACTGTTTTATTTATATTTATATTTTACATTTATATATCGCAGTGAGCACTGTAGTCCCCACCACTGTGTTCATCATCGTCCACAGTTGTGTTATTTTACTTTATATTTCGGTCGGTCTATTTCATTCATGTGAACAATTGAAGGACTACCTTCCACCACCACACGGCTACAACTACACACCTACACACCTACACACCTACACACCTACACACCTACACACGTACTCACCTACATACCTACACACCCACCCAATAACAGCTCACCAAACTTAGCCTTGCCGGATAATACCCGCACATGTCTGGTTCCCGTGGGTAAATCACGCGTCTACACGGGCTGCTCACATCGACTGAACAACTCTCTTCTCTTCCTCCTCCCGACACCCTTCACATTGTACCCGTACAACCCAATCCTGCCGTCCACGTACAAGCCACCACCCACCATTCACCATTCACTACCCACGCACCCAACCGACAACCCAACCACCCACAGTGAGGTGCTCATTCAAGTGTGACATCATAGAAACTTCTCTACGCCAAACCGTAGCCCAAAACCATATTCCAAATTCCAACCTCTCCCCTCCTCGCTCCTCCTTCCTCCCTATTCCCTCCCCCCTCCTCCTCCCTCCCTCCTCCTTCCTCCCTCCTCCCTCCGCCCGCCTCCCTCTTCCATCCTCTCTGTTCCATCAACCCTCCTCCCTTTTCCCTCTTCCCTCCTCCCTCTTCACACGTCCGTCTTTCCTCTTCCCTCTTCCCTCTTCCCTCCTCTCTGTTCCTTCAACCCTCCTCCCTTCTCCCTCCTACCCCCTACCACCTCCATCCTTGCTCTCCCGTCTTCCCTTTTCCCTCCTCCCTCCTCCCTGTTCACTCCTCCCTACTCCCCCTCCCTCCTCCCTCCTCCTTCTTCCCCCCTCCCTCCTCCCTGCTCCCTGCTCCCTCTTCACTCTTCCCTCGTCCCTCCTCTCTGTTCCCTCAACCCACCTCCCATCTCCCTCCCACCCCCTCCCACCTCCCTCCTTCCTCCCCGTCTTCCCTTTTCCCTCCTCCGTCTTCCCTTTTCCCTCCTCCCTCCTCAGTCCTGCCTCTTCCCTCGTCCTTCCTCTCTACTCCCCCTCCTCCCTCCTCCCTCCTCCATATTCAATCAATCTTCCCCTCCTTCCTACCCCTACCCCTCCCCCGTCCGCCCTCCCCCTTCCCCCTCAACCTTCCTCCTTACCCCATCCTACCTCCACTCTTCTCCACCCGCCCCTCTTACTGGGACCCCGCATCCCCCCTTCCCCGCCTCTATTGTCGCGTGTCCGGGTGCTGCGGCGGCCCCTCTCGGTCAGCTGCTGGTCCCAGGCGTGCATCTGCTACAGGGTGCGCCGCAGGTGGTGTCCTGGCACCGGCGAGCAGCTCAGGGCGGTGCGGCAGCCTATATTAATCAGGCGACAGACAATTCGGGGCGCCTGGTTATCCGCTCGCCGCAGCTGGACCGGCGTGTACAAACACTGGGTTAAATGATCGATAGGTCGGTCAAACGAAGCCTCCGCCCCGTGCCAGATGCTTTTCTTTGTGGTAGCCTGCTTGTTTTGTGTGTGGCGTCGACGCGGGCATTTCATGCAGACGGGATTGAGTGAGTGGATGCATATGAAGCTGGGGAGGAGTAGGTAGGGTTTGTGTGGGTTGGTGGGTGGGTGAGGAGGTTCGCCTGCTGCCTGCCTGAATGCTGTTCTGTGGCGGAAGGGCTGTTTGGGTGGGGTGAATGCGAACTTGTGTGATTATGTTTCTCCTCTCTCCTCTCTCCTTTCTCATCACCAATACCACTCTGCTGTCCTCTCTTCTTTCTGATTTCTGCCCTCTGCTCTCTGCCCTCTGCTCTATGCTCTCTGCTGTATGATTTGTGCCCTCTGCTATCTGCTCTTTGCTCTCTCATATTTCCTCTCTTCTGCACCCTCTCTACTCTCTGCTCTCTCCCCACTCGTATCTCCCATCTCCCGTTTCCTATCTCCTCTCTCTTCTATCCTTTCTTAGTTCTCCTCTATCCGCTCTCCTCTCTTCTTTCTGCTCTCTGCCATCTGTTTTCTGCGCGATACTATGTGATCTCTGCTCTCTCTCTGCTATCTCCTCTCTCATGTCCCCTCTCTCCTCTCTTCTCTCCCATGTTCATCTCTCCTCTCTCCCCTCTCCCATCTTTTCTCTCTCTGCTTTCTTCTTGTGCGTTCGTCGACAACCAATTCAACCTGACCTTCCAAACAGAGCGACATGGCCACACTACAACCACCACCACCACCACCACCATCACCACCCCCAGCACCACCACCACCACTACCATCACGACCTCTACCATCATCACCACCAGCATCACCATCACCACCACCACCCCCACCACCATCGCCACCACCACCACCATCACCGCCACCACCACCACCACCACCATCACCGCCACCACCACCACCACTGCCACCACCACTACCACCGCCACCACCACCGCCACCGCCACCACCATCACCGTCACCACCACCGCCACCAATACCAACAACACTGCCAGCCCCACTCTCACAAGCCCTACACCCAAGGCCAGTCCTCAAACAGAAGGTCCAACCCCTGCGCTACCTCCACTCCCTGCCCCCATCCTCGCTTCTGCGCCCATCAGCCCACCACCACCGTGACCAGCCTTCCGCTATCATACCCGAACTGTCAACCCTCCTACCGCCAGCCTCGACCGTCATAACCCACGGTCAGTCCATCGGACACCCATCCCCACCATTCATCTTCCTGCTGCCAGGTTACCAGACACGGTCGCCGAAAAGGTACAGCGCAGGCTTCCCATGCGGAAGGTCAGGAGTTCGATACCCGGTCGAGTCAAACCAGTGAGATACAAAATTGGTCCTTGGCGTTCCCTATACAGGCGCTCATTATTATTAGGATAGGGCAAGGACTGGCTAGCTCAGTGTCAGGATAAGGGAAGTGAGTGGTTACCAGGTCATGGTGCCAGCAGCCTGATCTCCCAGTGGGATAGCACTATAAAGTCACCATGAGTGCGCCCTGTCGCAAATCCGTACCCATCCTGATATGATCTTAGATGTTGCCAGGACGTAAAACTCCCTACAACCAACCAATCCCGCTGCCATGTTGACACACCTTGAACTGTACCGAACCCCACTCCCTCACCCATCACCCGCATTCCCCATTCCCTCATTCCCTCATCCCCACCGCTATAAGAGCTCCCCTCACCTCGGCAGGCCATATCTCCATCACATTGTACCGCGCACGCCCCCTACCAGCACCCATCCCGACCCACTCATCCCCACTTCCGGTCCAAGTCATGTCGGCGCCTCCCCGACACTTTACGACGCCTAGAAACCTACCGGCAGCCAGCTGTACATTTCCGGCCGGTCACATCGCGTGTAACACATCACGTGACTCCGCATGCCTCGCGCCTCACGGTATACCTCACTTTCGGTGGCTTAAGCAAGGACGCCAAAACCCTGGCACTGTAGGCTTCAGTGGTAACAGGTTTTGGTAAATTGCCTCAATATCCCCATTCTATGTAGAAATAAATGTTTAGTAGTAATACATGAATCAGCATCTAAGTCAGATATATCGAATCAAATCTAGAAAATTGTTTTGGTACGATTAGTAATACAGTGAGGATGCCACACGTTTGGTTGTACCATTTCCCTTCTCTGCACTGACATCTCATCCTGTACCCCCCAACACTGGTCCGCTTACCATCAACGCTGGTCGCCAGTGCCTCCCAGACTGGTACCCATGTCCGACACAGATCTACAACACATAATATAGCAAAGATCCGACCTAGTTGTTTGTTCCATTTCCCTTCTATGCACTGCCATCTCATCCCGTACTCCTTCAGCACTGGTGCCCAGTGCTTCCCAGGCTGGTCCCCAGGTGCTACACAGAGGCGGGTAGCCGGAGACCACATGGCGGGCTGGCGGAGAAACCATTCATAACGCGTCCGTCTGCTGTCACATCTACTTCCACCCTTCATCAGTCACCGACCGAATTATATTCACCTGGTCAAGCAGTTGGCATGGTAACCTCATTGGGCGCCATCACCAACCCCTACCCCCATCCCCTCTCCGCCAACCCTCAAGTAACACACTGCCAAATCTCAGCACTGCTCAACTCCCCACTACTTATTCCATGTATCCAGGAGTTTTCTTTTCTTCAATTAGACTGCAACCAACCCACATTCCCTAATAGATTTCACATTCGCCATGTTCTGTCACTGCTTGCTGTATAGTCGGGTGTTCTCTCTCTCAGCGAGGGGATTGAGCTTGGTTGGTTGTTGGAGTTTTACGTCCTGGCAACATCTAAGGTCATATCAGGACGAATACCGACTTGTGTTGTCTTCATAGTGCTGCCCCACTGGGAGACAAGGCTGTTCGCACCATGGCCTGATATCCCACTCAGTCACATTATCATGACGCTAATCTAACCAGTCCTTGTCCTATCCTAATAATGTCGAGCACCTGTATATGGAGCGACAATCACCAATTTTGTCATGTAATATTCTATTAATGCTGAGCGCCATGCTAAGAAGCGGCACTTATAATGTTTTAAATCATTCATCTGAGTCGACCGGGAATCGAACTTCCGATCTCCCGCACTGGATACTTGCATTCTACTAATTCGGCTACCGCGTCCGGTTGGGGGTTGAGGGTTTGGAGTTATTAATCGCCATACACAAGCAGACACCCAGCTGGGGAAACACATTTTCACACAGTGCGGTGCATGTTGCACTGGTCTCATGTTGATGACCCTCATTCCCATTCGCCATCTCCCTCTCCCCTCCACACCCCCTCTCCCTCACCCCTCCCTCACCCCTACTCCCGGTAGATTGTGGGCAAGCAACCCTGGAGGCAATGTAGACCCACATATGGGGGTCCCTCAGGCTTGCTGCCCTGATATTACTGGCCCGTCCTGTCATCTCTGCATGTCCATTTGTCCAAGACGACAGAACCGGCCATCTAGCCGCCGGTCTATGTTACCTCAACCTGGATCCCTTATAGCGCAGTCAAATGATGGATACTCTGTAATGATAGACCGACAACTAGCTCTCATCATTCATCCCTGGTGATTTTGAGAAAGCAGCAATCTTTGCTACACATGAAGCAATGAACTGAACTGCTACTTTTAGATCAATACTGAACGTTATCCTCGTATTCATAAAATGTTATATAAGCCTTACATGAAAATATGCCAGCAGGGTGCTGAGTGTTCAGCTTCCTTGGACAGGCTGGTTTCCGGCCCGATACCCGATAATGTTCCCGTGGGTGACTGGCCAGCTATTTATAGGGTGCCGCTGTCACACAACTTGTGGTCAGCTGACCAACTCTCCCAGCTAGGGTTGGGTATTAAAGTTGCATGGTCCGATGAAAACATAAATATTTTAAAACGACAACAATTATTTAGATTTAATTCTAGAATGTATAACTTAGATACAGATGCACATGGCATTGTGTCGCCATATAGAAGGGAATACTGAGGCATTTTTAATAGAATATGGTACTGTAGAGGTTTATGGTGTCAGAGTTTTGGCATGATTGCCAACATTAATTTGGCATGTTTGCATTTTATATATATCAAAATGTAGCCACTTAAAATAAAAGTTACTTCGCTCTAAGGTAAGGTAGATTATAATGATCAACCTTGTATACTTTATCTCAGAAACTGACAGAACCTCAAAACCATCGGACTATATAAATTTAAGAAACCTGCAACGGATGCCTCTGGGCCAGCCGATGGCCAGCACAGGGGGACCTCTCAGGGTATTACAAATCTGACCTGACAGTCCAGTGTTTGTGACTCTTCTGTCCTTTCTGAGTTTTAGATCTGGAAGATCAATCCCATATCTGTATCCAGGGCTTGTAGCGGACTATGTGTACATACTGGGGGGAAGAACGCATTATGTAACAAGGCAAGTGAGGAGCTGTTGATACTCATGTTTTTAAAGTAAGTTGTTAGTGAAATTGAGTTTACGCATGAGATATAATATCCAGTTCTACGTTTTAGCCAAAGCCTTGCAAATAGTGGTTTTGTAACAGCTTCAAATCTTAAGGACTATTTACATTAATCAATTTGCCTCACGTAAACAAAAAGAACAAACAAACATTATTTGGAGGTACTCGTTTAAATAAGCTTGTGTCAATAGTTGAGTCCAAAACCCCACCATGTTCTTTGATGGGCAATCGGAAGAAGGAGCTACACGGCCACTGGATATGTTTCCGATATCGATACCAGGTCTTACTCTCTGTAAGAAGGCAGTATCCGAGGCCAGTAGTGACCGGAAGTCGCTGATGCCACTTGTTCCGGCCACCGCCGTTGCACTCTGTCACACTTCCTTTCTCGCAATAATAGAACTGTCACCGACGGGAGTCGCGTCGTGTCGCCTTTCCGCGCATGCGCCTGTTCCCCCCGGAACGCCCACGCTGGCCGTCGTAGAGGTTCTGCGCAGTAGAGGGTTGCGTATAAAAGGGAGGGGAGGGTGGCGTCGGGGAGGTGTGGGGAGGGGGGTGGGGGACCGGGACGCAGCCGTCGCGTTCGTGACGCAAGAATTGCGGGTGGGTGGACTTCAAATATTGACAAATGGCAGACCAGGAGTGAATATCTCATCAAAGAGGAGTGGTAGACATGGAGGGAAAGGAGGGTGTGGCGGTTTCGGCCATGGGGTGGGGATTCGGGTGTATGTGTGTGTGTGTGGGGGGGGGGTTATCGGGGGGGAGGAGACATTGGGTCTGGTTCATTGGATTGGAGTGGGAATAGAACGAATGGCGGCCTCCATAACGCATGGTCGGCTCGCATGGTGGCCTGGGGAAAGCAGAAGGAATGGGGTCGGGGCTGTTGTAGAGGATGGGGGAATGGGGATAGAGGCCGGAATGGGGGAGAAGGCATAGGACTGGTTCATGGGGGCATGTGATATGTCACGGCCCACCAGCTGGACAGTCCATGAGAGGTAACCTCCTGCCAGAAAACAGTCAGATAACATCAACTTCAAACATAAACCAACTACCAACTACCTATTACGTACAAGCCTATAATATGTAAATAGAGTAGGATAGTCTAGAATTAAGTTTAGGAAAAAAAAAAAAGAGGAAGAAAATAAAAAATAAAATAACATAGATCACTAACCACAAACCATAATCTTAAGAAACTCAGACCGACAACTGCCCAGCATTGAAAACAAGCTCAATCATCCGAGTTTATATGCTATGGACAGCCTAAACATCCCATACAAAAAAAAATTAAATGGGGAGTTTGGGGATGAAGGTGAGGAGGCTTAAATGGGGGATCAGAGTATACACATGACGCTCTGTTCAGGCGAGTTTCGAGTGGGGAGATAAGGGGGAAGGAGCGGGCGGGGTAGGGAGGAGGGGGAGGGAACGAGGGGGTGGGGGATCTAGAGTAGATGGAATGGGGTACCAGGGCCATGTGGAGTTTCGGGATGATGGGGAGGAGGCAAGTGCCCTCCTTAAAGTGGGAACCGGAGTCTACACATGGCGCTCTGTTCATGCGAGGTTGGAGGTCTGGGGGGGGGAGGGGAGAAGGGGGAAGGGGGACATGGTATGGAGGAGGGGGAGGCGCTACGGGGGAGGGGGGGGGGGTTCCCGAGTGGAAGGAATGTGGTTTGCCGGGCCATGTGGTGCTCAGTGTCGGGTCCGTATATCACCATTTGGATCAGTGCTATTCAGTGTGAGTGGCATTCCGTCCCCTGGCGCCGGGCCATGCAACTAGGAGTCGGACTGACATCCTGCACTGGTGCTATACAACTTCTGACATAGTGGCGCTGGTGTCGTGGCGCAGGTATTCTTACTGATGTGATGTAAGTTTTAATGTGGTGCATACTCTAATGCAGTGTGATCATTAGCATAGTATCATGGACGATGCAGTGTACATATTAATATAGTGCTGGTCAATTTAATCAAATATCTTACTGCATAAGCTTATGGTGTGAGAGCTTTGGCTTGCTAACATTAATTTGGCATGTTTGGGCTTCAAATATCTCCAATGTTAGCCATTTAAAATCAAACTAACCACACGTTAAAGGAAGGTAAATTATAATATAACGATCAATTTACTATATTCATCTCAGAAAATTGACAGAAGCTCAAAACCATTGGACAATGCAACTTGAATGCTAAGACAGATTCCCGCTTCATTGGCGCGTGTTGCTTATAAATAACTGGTCTGCAAATGGTCCTCATCTGTTCACTGACCAATAATGCGTTCAGGCAATGTGTCAACAAGCCTCATTGGTTCATTGGAGTGTGTGGGGGAATAGGGCCGGCTGGTGGTGCAAAGCGTTGAGGCCAAATCAAAGGCAGTCCATTAGTGATGTGGGATGCGCAGTGAATGTCCCAGGGAGGTTAAACTAATCACTACACTGGTCGCCCATACCGGAAATGGCAGGTCATGACAGGGCCACGTGGAGCCTGTCATAGCTGAGGGACTCATTATAAAACCTATGAGTGCTGCCTATACCTCCCACACTAAAACCCTTATTCCCCGCGATCCTCCCCCCCCCCCCCTCCTCCCCACCTACACACTACATCCCTTGGGGAGTCAGCCCTCTTCCCTCCTCCTGGGGTTAAAAGGAGGAGCCAGGCGGCCGGGATGAAGGGCCGGTCCGGATAATGAAGTGAACACGAGGCGGAACATGTTTGCATTCACTCGGAATAAATCAGAGGGGAGACGGGGCGCGTCGCACTGACACGGTCACGTGCGCAGGACTTAACACAAAACTGAGAAAGAGCATCGGGACGCGTGTTAAAGTTGCACAGTCTGACGGTTTTCAGCTTTGGCCATTTTTCTGAGATAAATATATTGAATTGATGGTTATTATCTACCTTACTTTAATTCGAAGTAAATTGTTGTTAGTTATAATCTATGTTACTTTACTTTGCGGTAACTTTGATTTTAAATGGCTACCCTTTGAGATAGTTGAAGTCCAACCATCCCAAATTAATTTCGGCAAGCATTGCCAACATGCTGACACCATAGGGTTCTACACTAACATGTTCTATTACATTGCATCAAATATCAATATTCCCTTCTATCTGCCGACAAATATTTAACAAGTGCACGAGTATCTAAGTTCAATATCTAGAATCAAATGTAGATAATTGTTTTGGTTTCGCATATTTTATGTTTTAATCGGACTGTGCAGCTTTAAGAAAAGACTGAGAATGAGCCCAGGGTCTCCTGTTTAAAAGCAAAAACAAAAACAAGCAGGGCATATTGGTTTTTACCAAATCCTTAATGGGCGGGCACATGCAAGGGGCAAGCAAGTTGCTGGGTGGGTATTTTTATTTCTTTTGCATTCAATGCGGCGCAACTATCAACACTATCATCTCCAATTGCATTGGCAGTAATTTATATTTCTAGTGCAGACATGTGTACAGAACCCGGCCTTTAAGTGCCTGTCACACTATGCCGGATTGAGCAACGTCCGGTGGTGTTGGGGTGTGATAGTATCAAAATGTATTAAGATGTGTTAAAATGTTGCGATATCGGGTCAAAGGATGCCAGATGAATGGACATGAAACGTAGTGAAACGGACATGAAACGGGCATGAACCTGACATGAACGGATATCCAACGGATGATAAGCGGACTAAACAAACTCAAACCGGACAAGAAACGTAGACGTCAATCTGGCGGCATCCATTTAAAGTTTTGTGTATGTTCAAAATGGATCGGGCCGGATATCAATGGATATCAATGAATATGCAGTGAGTATGCAACGGACACAAACCGGACTTTGCCGGATATCAATGGACTTTGTTCGGTTTCTTTCCGTTTCCCGAATCCGACGAGTCTGACAGCTGCTATACAGAGGCAGTGTCCCGCTGTTGAAATTTCGCGCACGGTTAATTGGTTAGATCTGACTGAATTATATGGCTGAAGAAAGCCACAGGCAAGGCACACCAAACTAAATAGCTCAAGCTCATTGTGGTGATAGTCACAGTCCAAACACATACCACACTTAGCATCACTGTGCGATCTAGAGCAGCCACTATGTGATCTATTACAAGATTATGGCATTGGTGTTGTGTTTTAACAGAGAATGAACTGACAAGCATCTATTTAACATAATTGAGTCCATGTAATGAATTATATCTGGTTTCATAATTTATACCGCTTCGGTAGCCATTGCGTGATTGTGTGAACAATTCACAGATGATTGTAGACCTGCAGTCCCAATGTACACTACACTGCGGTTGCACTGAAAGCCATACATTATTTGACATCAGATCCAATCTATAATGCACGACCATTGCCTCGGCTGGGCGGCCATAGTGTGCATACCGCTGCCACTCAGCGTGCAATCACCATCCTACATCTGCCTGCTGTTCAGAAACAACCCTTGCGGCATTCAAACCACGTAGGCCTCCACAAATCCACATATTGACAATGTGTACACAAGCACCTACAGTCACATGTTGGACTATAACATATTGCATTATGTTCAAACACACTCTGGACAATGCTTTGCTTACACAACGGTGTGAATCTAAGAGCAGCTTGCGCAGCCTAGAAACCGGAAATGCTCCTATTGAAGCTCGCTGAACGCGTTAGTAATGAAGTGGTCTGCGCGATCGGGCAAGGAACCACATACACAGGTAGGCGTGGGTAGTGGACGTCAGGGAACCTAGGTGGTATGACTAAGTGGGAAATTGGGGCCATCAGTGCGCACTCCTGATATTACCTTAGATGTTGCTAGGATATAAAATCCCAACAAGCAAACGCACACACAATAACCCTGGGTCCTTACCCAAAACACCATAATACCTACCCCAAACTCCCTGGTATAATGTAAGTCTAATTAAAGCTGCATAGCCTGATGAGCCATTACATTTTTTAAACCAAAACAATTATCTAGCATTGATTCTACATATCTATCTTAGATACTGGTGCACATATTAAGCATATGTCGTCATATAGAAGGGAATACTGAAACAGCTTTTTTTTGTTTTTGTTTTGGTAAAGTATTTATTTGTCTGAACATGACATTTGTCAGTGCCGGAGCACTGGTCTTACGGCCATCTTACTATTGGAATTGACAGTCTAAATAATGTAAGTTTGATCAGTGCTGTATTAGTTACAGCACCGATCCTGTAGAATTAAGGGAGTGGCTCCTGCTGTATAATGTACATCACCAGTCACTGTAATTCATGCAAAAATGGGGAGCAGCACCATAGTCATTAGTTTGCGGTTTATTCTGACACTTCAAATTTGTCAAAACTTAGCCATTTAACATAACGGTTACTTCGAACTGAAGTGAGGTAGATCATAACAATCAATTTAATACAGTTATCTCAGAAAAATGGCAGAAACTCAAAACCATCGGACTAAGCAACTTTAAATGAAAGCTCTGCATCCAATGTTGCCTACTCCTACTTGATGCAGTTATTCGGGTGCAAATTCCCATTGACCGGGGTCCTCCAGTACCCAAGTACTGCTGATGTAGCTAACGCCTGTTTACATCGAGAGGTCCCCTGTCGGTTGTGTATGTCCGTGTGCGTGCAGGCTTCGTGTACAGAGGAGGGGGAGGGGTCATGTGACCTCGTGAGGAGACAGCTGATGTCCGCCTGAATAATCAATGCACCCATCTCCCACCCTCACACCCTCGCACCCTCCCAACGCCCCAGCCTCCCGGGCTCCCACCGTCCCACCCTCCCACCCTCACACTGCACCCTCACATTCCAGCATCACACCCTCACCCCCTCCCACCATCTCACCCTCACACCCTCACACCATCATACCCTTACACACTCCCACCGTCCCACCGTCCCACCGTCCCACCGTCCCACCCTCCCACCTTCCCAACGGCCCACCCTCATGGCCTCCCACCGTCCCACCCTCCCACCCTCACACTGCACCCTCACACTCCACCATCACACCCTCACACCCTCACACCCTCACACCCTCACACCCTCTCAGGCTCACACCCACGTTCCCACCATCCCACTGTCCCACTACCCCATCATCCCACTCCATCATCCTCCAACCCTCGCACCCTCACACCCTCACACCCTTACACCCTCACACCCTCACACCCTCCTTCCCGACCCCCCCCCCCATCCCCCCTCCCCCCTCCCCCACCCCACCTTCCCACCGTCCCACCGTCACCCGCTCCCGTCCTCTCACCCTTCCACCCTCCAACCCTCCCGCTTCCGCCCGTCACCCGTCCCCCTCCCCCCTCCCCCCCTCCCCCCTTCCAACCATCCCCCCTCACCCGCTCCCCCCCCTTCCTCCTCGCACCTTCCCACCCTCGCACCCGGTTACTGTACCCGGCGCGCAGAAGGACGGCGGGATCACGGGTCGGCAGCAGACTGGTCACCGATCCCATTGTAATGATATAGCGCCATATTGATGGTGGGTGAGAGCTTCATGATGCACAAAACCCAGCTCCCTGCGTTCAGATTGCATCGGGGAGAAGGACATTAGAGGTGTTGGGAGAGTAGCGAATGGGGAGCTGAGTGGGCGGAGGTGATGTGAAGTCGGAGTTTTTGTTGTTGCAGTTTTACGTCCGGGTAACATTTACAGTCATATCAGGATGGGTACCGACTTGAGAGAGTGCACACTCATGACAACTTTATAGTGCTCCCCCATTGGGAAATCATGTTGCTGGCACCACAACCTGATATTGTATTCAGTTACATTATCCTGACAGTGAGCTAACCCGTCTTTATTAATGTTGAGCACAAGGCGAGGAAGTGACAAATATCAATTTTATAAGTCATTAGTTTGACTCGACCTGGAACCGCGCTCCTGATCTCCCGAACGTGAGTCCCGTGCTCTACCTATTCGGACACCGCGCCCGGTAGACAGGGAGGGAGGAGTAGTGAGGGGGGGCGGAATGAAGGGGAGGGAGAGAGGGAGGGGAGGGGGATGGGAGGGGGAGGTGAGGGATAGGGAGGGGGTTCGATGGCGTGGTCAGCGGGCGGCCCGACGGTTCGTGCGGTCAGTCACCCAGGGCTCTCTGGCCTCAGGGGATTTGTTTCAGGGGTCGCCGGAGGCCGGCCAGCGTCAATGGTGTCGGGCCGGGCGAGCTGGGAAGATTGTCCCGGGATCAGGCGCGTGAGGCGCGGCGTGCCTGCACGGACCCTGGGTGGAAACGAGGCGGGCCGGTGTCCCCTGATCCGGGCCCTATTCAGGCACGGGGCGCCGAGCCGGCTCATCCGGGCGCTAATGTCGCCGGGCACCAGCGAGTGATGCCCGCTCAGTGCCGGAGTGTTAGAGCGGAGCCGCCGCTATGGGATTGCCGAGCCAATGGCAGTGAGCTATATATGAAGGGTTACATATATATATCATATCATATCATATACATATGATATATATGTATATAGGTGATGTATATCTACGTATATATATATATCATATATAAAGGAAAGATTGTTTCATTTAATGATGCCTCTAGAGCACATTGATTTTTATCATCGGCTATTGCACATCAAACATATGATCATTCTTACATATACTTCTTTGGAGGAAAACAGCTGTGGCCACATATGCTACTCTTTCCGATAAGCAGCAAGGGGTCTTTTATATGCAGTTTCCCACAGACAGGACAGCACATACCACAGTCTTTACTTAACCAGTTGTGGACCACTGGTTTATATCATATATATACATATATATATATTATACATATATATATATATATTTCTTTTTTGATGTTTATTGTCTATAACATGTAAGCACAGATGATCGGGCTTGTTTTCAATGCTGGGCAGTTTTCAACTTTTTTCTTTTTCTTATAGTTGGTGTTTATGGTTAGTAAATCTATGTTAGTTTTTTTGGTTTTTCTTGACAATTGTTTTCCTTCTACTCTTATCCCTAGACTAGCCTACTCTATTTACATATTATAAGCTTGTACGCAATAGATGGTTGCTATGTGTTTGGTGTGTGGTTTTGTTGGCATCTGCTTAGTTTTTTTGCCTGGGCACCTCCCAAGAGCTGTCCAGCTGGCGGGCCGTGACATATCACATGCCCCGCTTGGTTACAGTTCAGGGGTGGTTTCCTGGTTTTACCTTGCACAAATATCTTTTGTATGTTTTCAGGTCTGAAATTTGACTTTCCTTTACTGTTTGGGCATTCCAGACTTTGGCAGCCATTTATAGTGTACTTCTTTCATGCGCTTTGCTGTGGCTTCTGGTTTGCTTAGTATTGGTGCATCATTTGCTCTGGTGTTCCTTTGTGGCTGGGTTAGGTACCTTTTTTCTCGACTATACCCAAATGCTAGTGTTATTAGGTTATTATTCTTCGGTTATCTAATAATTTAACTTTGGTTTGTTTGTGGATGTCATAGGGTGGGTGTAGTTTGTCCACCTTAAGGTATATATAGCTCATGTATATGTAGTTGTATATGTATCTCTCGGATGTACTTATATGTGATATATACAAATCGTGCGGGCATAAACGCATGTTAGGGAATGTTCCCTAATATTATCGCTCATATTATTTTTTGAATGAACTGCAGTGACTGGTGCTGTACATTATACAGCAGGAGACACTCCCTTAATTCTACAGGATCGGTGGTGTCCCTAATACAGCACTGACCAAACTTAGACCAAACTGACCAATAGTAAGATGTCTGGAAGACCAGTGCTTCGGTGCTGACAAATGTCATATTCAGATGAATAAATACTTTACCAACAAAAAAAAAAATGTTGTCTACTAGTCAATGGGTGACCTATTCACCAGTTGGGACCGGTGGCACTATCACCACCAAACCTTGGCAGGGGCGTGAAACACTATCACTCGAGCACTGGATTTTTTCTCAACCGACTTCCTTGTCTGTTCTCCTTATTATACAGTAGCATGGACTTTGTATATATATTTATGTATATATATATATATATATATATATACATATATATATATTGTTCCTATTTATGGAATTGTGTGGTGGCCGAATCAGTGAGATCGCTGGCTCCTGTTCAGAAGGTGAGGGATTCACAACCCGCCTGAGTCAATCCACTGACTTACAAAGGTATCCTTGACGCTACCTAGCTTTTCACTCAGCATTGCTATGATAGGGCAAGCACTGGTTAGCTCAGACTCAGGATAATATGAATGAAAGGTGTTGGCTGCCGGGGGCCGTATGTAGGAGTCGGTGGTATTCGGTGGTAGTGAGCCAAAACGGTGCTAGGCGGGAATTTCCCGGGTAGCGGCGAAAAGTGGTATGCACGAGGCAGTGATAGGCCTAACACCAAAAGCTTAACTGGTGTTACATTACCCCTGAAAAATTGGAGGTATAGCGCTGTACGCGACAGTTCATTAGGCCCAAATCTATTCAATGCTGTCATATTTAACAGAATTACATATGCAATAAGTGAAATTTCATGAAATTAACCCTAAATTCGAGACAATATTAACGCTGCCGCCGATACGACGGCGATATTAATATTAATATTTTCGAACTGACGAACGTAAAGTAAACAAATCGCTGCCACTGCCACATCGACGTCGCTTTCCATACTGGCAGCGGCGGCGGTTGCTTGCATTCGTCGGTTCGAAAATATTAATATCGCCGCCATTGCGGCGGCAGCATTAATATTGCTTCGAATTTAGGTTTAATTTCATGAAATGTCACTTATTGCGTATGTAATTCTGTTAAATATGATAGCATTTAATATATTTAAGCCTAATATATGGCTACAGACGCAGAGGGATTTCCCAAATCTATAAATAAATTCATGTTTATCTATAATGAAAGTGTTACGCGCTCCTGCTTACCACTTGACACAGTTCCTGAGCTCGGTGATAGCTATACAGTGATACGCGGTAACACCAAAAGCCGCTAACATCGACTCCTGCATAAGGCCCTGGTCTCTTAGAGGGGCCCACTATGAAGTCGCCATATGTATACACTGTGACTAGTCAGTACCTGTTCTGATATGCCCTTCAATATTGCTAGGATGCAAAGCCCCAAACAACCAAGAAATGTCAGGACCGTATTAGATTACTGGATAAATGTATTCTTTACCTTAGTTTTGTTTGATCATTCTAGTTTCACCGATACAATTTCGAACGCCGATGAAAGGCTGGTGTTCAATAAAACGAGTAAATAAAATAAGATCAATTAATTAATGCAGCATGTTGCCTTGGGTGTTTTCTGAGAACAACCATGTGTTGTTTGTATTTAAACATCCGGCACATTCATACCAAGAAAATCGATTCCCTATTGACTGTAATCTGGGGACATTTGGCTTGGAATTAGGCAATGCATGGGCCCTTGGGCTAAAATGGCATGTAATAAATGCGCATGCGCGTCGTGTGATGTGCAGCGTCGCCTAGAGGATGGGTTTTGCCGGTTGGGCAGCCCGCATGGAATGCTGGGAACGCGGGACCACATTGCACAGATGGGGCGATATGAGCAGAGGTTGGGGAGGGGGAGGGTGTTGGGAGGGAGGTTGGTGGGAGTGGGGGGCGGGAGTGGACAGTTCACACACCGTGACATTCCCCACGCCCCCCCCTCCCCCCCAGACACACACACTCACACAACTCCACTTGCACCCACTCACACCCCTTCAAGCCTCAACTCCTCTCACACATACACACACACACATACCCACACCTTGGCTGGTACCCGACTGATTGATCAGGTCTCGCTATGCTTCGAGCCTGGAGGGGATGCAGGCTTCCCATCCATCCTTCATTCCTTTTAGCGACCTGCCAGACGCATGCGCCGCCTGACCCGACCACTGTGAGGCCCTCCTGGCGGGCGTGCCCCTATCAATACGCCCTCATCCCGCCGTGTTGTTTTACCCCACTGCCCGCTCCTTTCTCCTTCCCTCAAACAACTCCTCGCCACACCATCCTACATTACCCCACCTGACCCATCCCAACCCACCCCATTTCATCCCACTACACCCCTGCCCACCCCATCGTACCTCACCCCATCCAAATGCGCCGCACTCGACCTCATCCTATCCCACTCCACCCCATCCCACCACCATCCCACCCCATCCCATCTCACCCCACCCTTCCGCACTTCATTCCATCCCATCTCACCCCATCCCATCCCACCCCATGCAATCCCATTCCATCCCACCCCATCCCCTCTCACCCCACCCCACCCCACCCCACTTCATTCCATCCCGTCCCACCCCACCCCACTTCATTCCATCCCACCCCACCCCACCCCATCCCACCCCATCCTACCCCATTCCATCCCATCCCATCTCACCCCACCCCACTCCATCCCCACCCCATCCTACCCCATTCCATCCCACCCCATCCACTCTCACCCCACCCCACCCCACTTCATTCCATGCCATCCTAACCCACCCTACCCCATCCCATACCATCCCACCCCACCCAATCCCACTCCTTACCCATCTTCGAACCCTGGTCGGGTTAAACCAATGACTTAACAATTGATACGTGTCACTTCCTAGCTAGGTGGTCGGCATTATCAGGATAGGGCAAGGACTGGTTGCATCAGTGTCAGGAAAATATGACTGTGATGGAAATCAGGTCATGGTGCTGCTGGTCTGGTCTCCCAGTGGGGCAGCACTATAAAGTTGCCATGAGTGCGCACCGTCACAAGTCGGTTCCCATCCTATCCCATCCCATCCTATCCCACCCCACCCCATTTCACCCCTCCTCACCGCACACAATTCCCGCCCATTCCCATCCCAATCTTACCCCATTCCATCCCACCCCCAGGGACCCCATCCCATTCCTTACCCGCATCCCCATCTCGCTACCCCACGTGCATCCATCGTTCATACGGGAAATACCTCTCACAGTCGTCATTTCCGGTTACCTACAGGAGACATATGGGCGAGCCGCTGTAATAGGCGCGTTTTACCCGGGCGTCCCACCGTCTACACGCCCAGAACGGGCGCATTCCTATAGTAGAGGGCAACGCTTAAGAGTAGTACCTCCAACCGCTCACAGGTGGCCACTACGGGTCATGTGTCGTGCTGCATACAGGAATCCATTGGACATGGACCGTCATTATATGTATTTGGAGATATATATATATATATATATATATATATATATATATATATATGGGCTATATAATAACACATATATTTCTGACGAATTTGAATTTCTTGTTCAGAAATGCACAGTGATTCCGTAAGGGGGCACCAGGGATTGCCGGATGTACTGAAATCATGTTGTTTTTTAAAAGAAAGGGCAGTGAATATAATATTATAAGCTGTATATGACCATGTCTATGAACATAATGAGTAATATATCAGATACTGATGAATTGTGTATATTTATATACTTGTATTGTTGCCATGGTCCTGATGAATATCTTGCTGGGCGTTCTGACAAGGAGGGAAAATATCGCAACGATTGCTACCCATTGACTTGTTTATTTTATTTTTAGTGGTGGTGCTAGAATTGGAGCAGGCCGAAAACCAGCTATCTTTGTTGTAACCTTAATTTATGTTATACACTAAACTAGCTGATGCTTGTTTTGTTTTGTACACATGTACACTGTGACTGTCACATGTACCACAATTAATATTCGTTAAAAGTTATTTCAGGACACATCTCCTCTCACCATGTCTCCCCAATCCCATATCCCAATCCTACAGATTTAGTTTATTAGTCCTGGTTATGATCAATAGTTATCCACATCGAAATCTCTAGAAACATCTCAAATTGCCAGATTTCTGTCAAATGACAGCAACATATGATGTCAGATGCAAATTTGAATCGGTAAAATTGGTGTCAAATAAGGTTAAAGTTACATAGTCCGCTGGTTTAGAGTTTCTCTCATTTTCTGAGATAAGCATATTAGGATGATCATTATAATCTCCCTCAGTTTAATTTGAA
Organism: Branchipolynoe longqiensis; assembly: GCA_030323885.1. Lineage (NCBI taxonomy): Eukaryota > Metazoa > Annelida > Polychaeta > Phyllodocida > Polynoidae > Branchipolynoe > Branchipolynoe longqiensis. The sequence goes on from CM059189.1 coordinate 87,480,173, forward strand.
GTAACTTTTATTTTAAATGTCAAACTTTTGAGATATTTGAAGCGCAAACGTGCTAAATTAATGTTGGCAAGTTTGCCAAAACTCTAACACCATAGGCTTCTGCAGTAACAGCTTCTATTCAATTGCCTCAATATTCCCTTATATGTGATGACAAATGTTTAATAAATGCACCAGTATCTAAGTTAGATATGTAGAATCAATTCTAGATAAATGTTTTTGTTTTGAAAATTTGATGTTGTCATCGGACCATGCACCTTTAATAGAATGACCACTTTGGATTCTCTTGGGTCGAAAATTGCACAATGTTTCTACGAGTGGAAAGCGTGGGGATGAGATTCAGGACGAAGTGCAGGACTGGGCACATGCCTTAGCAGAGGACGGCCACCACCACCATCACCATCACCACTGAAGTACCCAGCAAGAAAGTGTCTTAATGGGGTTATCATAGGAACTGAGCATTATCTATTGTAGGCGGGGTTAGCATAGGCTAACAGAGTTGAGTTTTTCATTCAGGCATGCTACATAACCACTGCGGCTGGGGGACTGAAGGCTATGTTCCAATGTCATCCAAGCATCAGGTCCAATGGAGACAAAAATAGAAGAATGGCCGTCACCCAGCATGGACCGTTGATCAACATAGTATTGATTAATCCGACGACTCCTCATTTGTCCGAAACTGCAACCTAGCACCGGGATCCAGATGTGGATGTCGGAGCGTGATGCGCTGGCCTTGCCGCCGAGTAGCGCTGACGTCGCCGGTAGGAGGAGTTGTGGTGCTGGGAAGAGGCGGCAAAGGTTAATGTTGACGGATTCTGGACGCATGCGCAGGCGCATGGATCCCAGGGTTAACCCCCTGGTGACGGGATCCTGGAGGCGGCAAGTGGGTTGTGTGTTGGGGGTATTGTCAGTAGCTTCAGGAGGACCGAGAGAGTGGAGGTAGAGATGGGAGGGTTTGGGGGCGGGGCGTGGGGGGATGGGTGTGTGTGGAGGTTAATGATTTTTTTGACAATTTTGGACAATGATTTTATTTTTGATAATCTATTTTTTTTCGGTCGACCCCTCACAAGGTATGAAGGCAACAATATAGCAGGATGTAATATAACTCAAATAGTGACTAAAATAGCAAATTAATACAAGTAATGCTCAGTAATTTCGTTTAGAAATATACATATCAATATATATCATATCATAACTAACAAAGGTTTTTTTTTTTTTGGTGAATGGTTGCCTCCAACTCGCACCATTACACATTTCAAAACACAACCCATTACAACCCACTATTTAGGCCAAACACCCATATGTGTTTATAATAGTCAGATAGCAGACACCTGTTTAAATGTACATGTAATTTCATAATATAGAACCATCACAGTAGTTGATAATAGTACATCAACAAGCTTGCACAATTCCTGGAAACATTAAAAATGGCACAGACTAACAACAACAACAATAACACAATAAGAGAAATACATCAGCTGGTACTTTGGCATACAATTAGTGGGGTGGAGCAGATCCTTTCCGGTGTCTCCGCCTCACCTTCATCTACCAGAGGAAAAATGTCTGAAATGGCCGACATTATACTGCACCGCGTGTGAGAGTTGTCACATCCATAATACGTCACATATCTTCTAATAGCTGACGTCATCAGCCGACGGTGTGGGGTGGGCAGGGTGTCGTGGCGGCGTCCCCGTGACCTAGATAACGGGGATGTCAATCCAAAGCTGGTGGCTTGAGTGGAATGCTCGGCGAATGCGCACATCATTCGGATGGATGGGTAGTGGAAGAATGGGGTGGGGGTGGGGCTGATTGGTTGGGGAAGGAGGTAGGTGCATGGGTGTGGGTGTTTGTTTGTTTGTGGGAAAATTCCTCCGTCATGGGCGCCCAGCTTGAGACGTGTGCTGTTATGTTGGAATTGGTTGTTGGTTAGGTCATAGGCAATGCATATATATACATATGTAGAGTTCAAGGCTCAAATCCCTGTAAGCGCCACCCCAAAAATTGACTTAAATATTGGAGTCAAACCTTCCAAAGGTTGATTTGTTTGTATTCCCATTGTGTTGTTCAATGCATAATAACCATTTCTTTACTACCAACGTTGAATTAGTTCAGATTAAAATTACCTTTAGGCAACTTAACAAAAAAAAATTAAGTCAATGGATTGGCGTTCATGGGGATTTACGGCTGACCTCGAAATATATATAAATATGTATGAAGAGTTCAGGCGCAAAACCTTGTAAACGCCAAACGGACAATTGAGAAAAACATTAAAAAAGGTGATTTATTTTACCTTCCTACATTTTTTGTTCAATGCTACATAATCATGTGCTCATAAGAAAAGTGGAAGTAGTGAGGATTACAATTATTTTCGGGTAAGAATCTTGTATTTAAGCTATATTTTTGGATTGTACTTTACGTCGATTTGCGACTGAACTATCCATATATGTATATGCATACATCACTACATATGTGTGGATATGTATAGAGAGAAATATTCCCCTGCTGGGTCAGATTGAATTACAGAGATGTAATGGAAATTGAGGGGTTGGATGGAGGAGAGGCCAACTGAGCTGCCATAGCCTCCCTCCACACACACACACACACATACACATCCCTCTACAACCTAGCACATCTATCCCCAGGATCATGAGTAAGAAGATCGGAGGGTCGATAACGGCCCGTGGTAACGACTCAGCTGAACTAGGCTGGGTACTGGGTGTGGCATGGCTATGATCAGAATCTTGGCTCTGAGCTGTCAGGGAAAGAATCAGAGTGCATATTGAGGCGGAGAATGTGGCGCCACAAAGTGGTGTGTTAGCAGGAATGCATGCTGGGAAGCCACCGATGATGTCCCAATTCAAGTGGACTGCGTGGAGAAAGGGCGAAGTTGTAGACATGTGCAGTTAACAGTACACCATTATCAGATGCTCAGATGGAGTGGATATCACCTGCTGCTGGTATATATGCATAGTTCTATGCTGAGCACCGACTACCAGACGGGATGGCGGAATGAGTTGGAGCGTCCGTCTCCCGTGCTGGTAGATCGTGGGGTCGTGGGTTCGAACCTTGATCGAGTCAAACCAATGACTTGAAAATTGGTGCTTGTCACTTTCTAGCCAGGCGCTCGGCATTATTAGGACAGGGCAAGGACTGGTGTGCTCAGTGTCAGGATAATGTGACTGAGTGGGATACCAGGTCATGGTGCCGGCGGCCTGGTTTCCCAGTGAGACAGCACTATAAAGTCGCCATGAGTGCGCACTGTCACAAGTCGGTACCCATCCTGATATGATCTTAGATGTTGCTAGGACGTAAAACAACAACAAACAAACAAACAAACCGACTATTCTATGCCGCTGACTGGTGAACAACATAACCCACGAAGCCGCGCAGTTCCAATCAGCAATTCCCAGTCAAGGCCGCAATCCCGCCAAACTCCCAAAGCGCATTGCCGCCACCAAGACCATCAGCAGAAGAACAATAACACATGCCCCGCCAGCCGGAAATCTCTGCCATAGCATAGCAGTCATTCTCCACCGTCACCAGCACCGCCGCTCCCGGTCCCACTGCCTCCACTTACACCACCACGACCGCCACCACCAGCTCTCTTACCCCCGCTGCCATCCCCACCGCCCCACGCCCACGCCCACGCCACCACCACCTCGTCCCAGCACCAGCACCACTAGCAATGCTACCACTCCCGCGGCCGTCACTGCCACAACCACCACCGTCACCACTACCTCCACTACCACCGATACCATCGTTACCACCACCAGCACCACTAGCACCACCACCAGCACCACTAGCCCCACCAGCACCACCAGCACCACCACTGCTTCCACCACTGCCGCCACCACCGTCAGAACTACCTCCATCGCCACCAATACCACAGTTACCACCACTAGCACCAACTAGCACCACCACCAGCACCACTAGCACCACCAGCACCACGATCGCAGCCACCATTGTCGCCACCACCACCACCACTACCACCACCCCTTACCACTCCCTTACCACCGCCAGCACCACCACCACTACCACCACTACAACCCTTACCACCGCCAGCATCACCACAACTAATACCATCATCACTGTACCACCCACCAACAGCATATCCTCCAACACCACTACCTCTACCAGCACCACTATCACCAGCATTACTAGCATCACTACTACCACTCCCGCTACCAGCACTACTACCACCTCATCCACCTCCACCACCACCGCAGTCACCACTACTACCACTGTCACCAATCCCCATTGATGGCTGGCAATGCTTAGTCCTGATCACAGTCCTATATATCATCCTGAATCTCACCCAACCCTTTCCTCTCACAGAAACTCCATCCGCATCACATTTGATGCCAACATCAATTGTGTAATTTTCGGCCCAAGAAAATCCAAAGTTGTCATTCTATTAACCTGATTTGACACCAATTTGACCTATTCGAAATTCCATCTCAGATAATTGTAGTGCTGTCATTTGACACACATCTGACCATTTCAGATTTGGCTGAAAATGTCAATGTAAACATATATCTAATACTAACACATTGTCTTTTTATGAAATAAAAGTGAAAATAACCTCCACTAACAGTTCTACATCAATATGGTCTCGGGCCAACATGTCATGAAAGCAACAGCAATCAATAAATGAATCAATTACTTCTATTACTCTTTACCTAGATTGTATAAACAAGTTATTGCACCTTATACCGACGTTAGTTTTACAACACAAGACCGACCGAAGGAGTAGTTCACATCCCCATGCGTCACAGTCATTACAACAGCTCCGATGCACACCCCAATATATCGTGGATCTCTCTTTTGTTTGGTACATTAGTTGATTAAATGGGGGAAATTTCAACTGTAGATGATTGGTCTTCCTCATTCCACTGCTCCTTCCCCTAATCTAATTATGCCGAGCGCCATGCTAGGTAGCGACAATTATGCATTGTTAAGTCATTGGTTTGACTCGACAAGGGTTCGAACCAGTGGATTCAAATTCCACAACCAACCGGAATGGGAGGTGAATGCTCAGCTCATTCGGTCATTCGTCTGGTTATGCTTAAGGCAATCCGCAAGTGTAAGTAACACATGTCACTTTTGTCCTCCCGTACCGATATCTGAAATATTCCTTTCTGTCCCCCCCCCCACATTCAGTGCACAGTATTCGCTTGTTGCCTGACTCTACGTAACCCCCTAACCTCGGTACTAGAATAACCCCGTGCAGCGCATTCCCATAAACCTTCCTAAACCTCTACGCAACCCCAATTCTGAGACCCTTGAACGCGACCGACTCGGTCCCGGTGGACCCTACCGAAGGCTTTGGATGGTGAGCAATAATGCATTGCTTTTGTTTAGCATGATCTAACGCAAGTTGAGCCGCTCAACCCCTTTGGTTGGGTTCTGCGATATGTAGGCAACCGTACTGCCATTGCCTGCATATCATTTGTGCCTCATTGTCTATTCCCTGGCCTCATCATTCGAGCACTGGGTACCCCTGTTGAAGGTCGAGAGTTCAAATCCCAGTCGAGTCAAATCGATGCCTTAAGGCTCAGTTACACCTTACCGGACTGGGGAAATGGATAGAAAACGGACACTGTCCGGTAAAATACAGCAATGTACGGTTTATATTCGGTATGCATCCAGTATGTCCATTCTCTCTCCGGTGGTGTATGGTGGCAAGTTTTGAAGATGTACAAAACTTGTACCAGACACCGCCAGACTGACGTGTATTGTTGGTGTCCATTTTAAGTCTGTTTAGTCCATTTTGCACGGTACATGTCCGGTACCCATCCGTTACCTCTCCAGTTTGCTTCCTGCAGAGTCCGTTGACGGTGTTGTGGGAATTTGGTCAGTATATGTTTTTGGCGCATCCGTGAATAGTCCGATATGTTTGATGTTTGGTCCGGTATGGTATTATCAAGATAATATATCGAGTCATGGAGCTGGTGGCCTGGTCTCCCCATTGGGGAAGCACTATATATAAAGTCGCCATCAGTGCGCACCGTCGCAAGTCCATGTAATGTATTTGTGTTCCTAGCCACGCAGATCGGATCAGCGTACTATGGGTCATATGACCAGTTTGGGAATGTGACGTAGGTTAGAATAAAGAATCCCTTTATGCTGCATACCTCATTGAGTTAACTTCGTGTTTACATTATTCATACCTGCCCTGATATGACCCTAGATGTTACTACGACATAGAACAAGAAGACACAGCAAACAAACACACATACATTATTTAACTGCTGTATGTTGGGGCCTGCAATCCAGCTACCACTGTGACCACCCATGTCACAATCAATACGCTATTCAATGTACTGTCCTTTCCCGCTCTGGCTCTCCTCACCCAATCCCTTAAACGCTCGGATAGATCCATAGACTTGATCCAATCCCATCCCTGATAGAATGCATAGCCAGCAGTCCTGTCGCTAACAACACATCCCAAATAATCGACTTCTTTCTTTATCTCTTTCTTCTCCTTTTCTATCTTCACTTTGGCATCGGCCACACCAACTGCCATTTCCAACCAAGTGCGGACGTGGTCATATTGGAGAGCATTGTGGGAAGTAATAACATTTAAGAGCATTTAACGAAAGGAGTCCTTGTCTCAATCATGTCCCTCCTTTCACTCACTTTTCTCCCCCTTCCAACCCCTCTACTCCCGCTGCCTCAACTCCCTCGTTTCACCCCCCCCCCCCTACTCCCGCCCTTCTCCCGGCTCACCCTCCCGCAAGGTCCGCCCCACTCCTCCAATCCTCTCCTCCCCCCTTTCTTCTCAATCCAGTCTCAGAATAACCTCAGCTACCATCACGGTTGCAAGTTTAAAATAAAATAAACACACGGGCAAAATATCGATGTTATAATAATAATAATTTATTATTGTTATTACTGCTGCTATTTTTCCCCTACATCAGCAGCATCAAATACCCTGGAATAAATCCTGATATGACCTTAGATGTTGTCAGGATGTAAACCTCCAACAAGCAACCAAGAATAAATCCATATTTAGAGTGTCTGTTCTGACACCAACCACAAAGCATTTTTTAGTAATTAATACCGATAAGTAGAACGCCGGGATATTATTATACAAGGTCACTGCACATGTAGCAGTCAATAGTTCCTGACTGTGTGTGAATGTGAGAATCTCCTGGAAATAGACGGACTGTGCATATGTGACTACAATGGTCTTGAATGAGCGAGGTTGTTCATCCGGTGTCATTGCTGGACATGGCAGGCTCAAGGCCGAAGCCCTCCCCCCCCCCTGCCACTACTGTGGTGGTGGTGGGGGGGGGGGAGTGAGTGATGAGGGGGGGGAGGGGGGAAGCCATCTTTCCCCCTCCAGGCTATATAACAACTGCTACCAGCCATCATGGCCAGGCACTATCCTGGGGTCTTCCAGAGCCACCGAAGCTGGTCAGTCTTCTCCAAACGCCCGCACTGACCACTTCCCACCTCCAATTTTAGGTGGGGCCTTCGCTCGTTCACTTCTTGCCCGATGACATAGAGTCAATGTACATGCTGTTGGGCGGGCAGTGCCCAAATAAAAGCCTTGATTAACCCACTCATGCCCCTGAGTCATCTGTGTCCGTGAGCAATGCACTATATTGTTGCATGGCAGCGAATGAGGAGACGACGACGGGGGCGGGGACGGGGGCTAGGGCGGGGGTGGGGACGGGGACGGGTAGCCGCAAGGGTACATTTGTAAAGGCCCTCCCGGAGAAAAGCAGGAGTTGGTGGTTCAAAGGACAGCTGACAGCATCGAGCTCGGTCTCACTGCTGGGAGCGCTAAGAAAACTAATTGTTGTGAGAAAATTGGATCCTTGTGAATCTTTAGTTGTACAGCTCAAAAAAGGGCGACACCAGGAGGTGGCGATTAATCTTGGAAAAACACCTGCTGTTCAGCGCGGCTCTCTTGGAACCTGGTTCCTCGCTGTTGAAGCTGCAGCTTGAGACTGGGTACAGTGACCGAACCGCGATCTTAAATCAGAGCGGCACTAGAAGCATCTGGCACAAATCACTCTCATTTTGACATTTGCAACTTTAGGATGGGTGCAGGAACCCAACCAGAATCTTAAATCATAATGATAGTAGAGCCATCGTGCACAAATCCCTCTCATGTTGACTGACACCTGGTGGTGGAAAACCAACCTTTCTTAAACTCAGAATACCACTAGAGTCACCATGCATAGACAACTCACTCTCATTTTGGCATCTGCCGGTTTGATGCGCGGCAAGGAAGGACGAGAAAACGGGTGTGGAAAAAGAGGGCAGTTTATTCATTAAGTGCCCGAGGGTATCATGAAGATAATGGTGGTACAATAGATCAATGAGGAGGAATAGGTAATCAATATAATGTCAAATGGATGCTCGTGATAAGAATGTCACTGTAATTGTCAGTAGTTGGTAGGTGGGCCCGAGGAGCCCTCAACCGGATAGTGGAGAGTTGGTGTATAGGGATGGTGGGTGGGGAAAAAGAGGTGAGGAGCGTAGAGTGTGGAGGCAGGAGGGCGAGTGACAGGAGGAGAGAGCTGGAGGCGGTTATAAGGGAAAAGGAGGGGGGGGGGTTATGTAAGGAAGGGGGTGGAGGAGAGGGGGGGGGGGGTAAGGTCCTCCCTCGCCTCGCATCAAACGCAATGCGAGCATTACGACCGATGCGCGGCAAGGAAGGACGAGAAAACGGGTGTGGAAAAAGAGGGCAGTTTATTCATTAAGTGCCCGAGGGTATCATGAAGATAATGGTGGTACAATAGATCAATGAGGAGGAATAGGTAATCAATATAATGTCAAATGGATGCTCGTGATAAGAATGTCACTGTAATTGTCAGTAGTTGGTAGGTGGGCCCGAGGAGCCCTCAACCAAGATGGCGGAGAGGGCTCGAGGGGCCGCCGAGGGGGGGAGGCGGGGCACGTATGCGTGGACCGCCTCAGAGGTCCAGGTGCCCTGGGCCATGATGTCGGAGATGCCGACCCCGGCGGCGTGGCAGGCCTGGGCGGCGCCCCGGCGGAGGCTGTGGAGGGTGAAAGCGTCGGCCCCCCGGACACCTCGGGCGTGAAGGGCGCCTCGCATGAGGGCGGTGAGTGTGCGAGGGTCGAGGGGGCGCCCCGAGGGCATGATGAAGGCCGGGCGTGGCAGCAGGCACGGGGGAGCACAGGGGAGCCCGCAGTGGCAGAGCGGTAGCAGAGGAGGCAGCAACGCGTCGATCCGGCCGGGGCAGCACACGCAGTGGTGGGACGCCCAGTGGCAGCAGCACAGTGGCAGCAGGCACGGGGGAGCACAGGTGGAGCCCGCAGTGGCAGGGTGGCAGCACAGAGGCAGCGGCACACGTTGGTCCAGCTGGGGCAGCAAGGCAGTGGCAGGACGCCCAGTGGCAGCAGCACAGTGGCGGCAGGCAGGGGGGGGGCAGGTGGAGCCCGCAGTGGCAGGGGGGGATGAGGAGGTGGAGGCGGCAGGCCGCGGAGAGGTAGGTGGCGTGGGTGACATGGGTGACCAGGATGACCTGGGTGGCATGGGTGACCAGGGTGACCTGGGGGCATGGGTGACATGGGTGACCCGGTTGGCATGGGTGACATGGGTGACCAGGGGAGGAAGTGGGGTGCGAAGGAGGGTCCGCAGAGGAGGCAGCAACGCGTCGATCCGGCCGGGGCAGCACACGCAGTGGTAGGGCGCCCAGTGGCAGCAGCACAGTGGCGGCAGGCAGGGGGAGCACAGGTGGAGCCCGCAGTGGCAGGGCGGTAGCAGAGAGGCAGCGGCACACGTTGGTCCAGCTGGGAGGAGGGTCCGCAGAGGAGGCAGCAACGCGTCGAGGCAGCGGCACACGTTGGTCCAGCTGGGAGGAGGGTCCGCAGAGGAGGCAGCAACGCGTCGATCTGGCCGGGGCAGCACACGCAGTGGTAGGCAGCGGCACACGTTGGTCCAGCTGGGACAGCACAGGCAGTGGCAGGGCGCCAAGTGGCAGCAGCACAGTGGCGGCAGGCACGGGGGAGCACAGGTGGAGCCCGCAGTGGCAGGGCAGTAGCACAGAGGCAGCGGCACACGTTGGTCCAGCTGGGAGGAGGGTCCGCAGAGGAGGCAGCAACGCATCGAGGCAGCGGCACACGTTGGTCCAGCTGGGAGGAGGGTCCGCAGAGGAGGCAGCAACGCGTCGATCCGGCCGGGGCAGCACACGCAGTGGTAGGACGCCCAGTGGCAGCAGCACAGTGGCAGCAGGCACGGGGGAGCACAGGTGGAGCCCGCAGTGGCAGGGCGGTAGCACAGAGGCAGCGGCAGGCAGGGGGGGGGGGGGCAGGTGGAGGCCGCAGTGGCCGGGGGGGGCATGAGCAGGTGGGGGCGGTGACCAGGATGACCTGGGTGGCATGGGTGACCAGGGTGACCTGGGGGCATGGGGGACATGGGTGACCAGGGGAGGAGGGTGCGGGGCGGCCAAAGGTTGTGTAGTCCCGCAACCCGGAGTGTGAGAGGAGTGTAGTGTGACACGCCCAGTGTAGTGTGACACAGCCAGTGCAGCGTGAGAGCAGTGTAGCATGACAGAGAGGACTGTAGTGTGACAGGGCCAGTTTGGTGTGGCACAGCCAGTGTAGTGTGAGGGAGAGTGTAGTGTGACATAGGCAGTGGAGATGAGAGAGAGACGGTGGGGCCTGTGGTGAGGTCGGGGAGGGGGGGGGGGGAGGCCGGGTGGTCGGCGGAGATGAGAGAGAGGTGGCGGTTGGGTGGAGGGTGGGGCGGCGGCGGCAGAGATGTGAGCGGCAGGGATGTGAGGGTTGGCCGGCGGCGGCAGAGATTGTAGTGTGACACGCCCAGTGTAGTGTGACACAGCCAGTGCAGCGTGACACAAGCAGTGTGGCATGAAGAGTGTAGTGTGACAGGGCCAGTTTGGTGTGACACAGCCAGTGTAGTGTGAGAGAGAGTGTAGTGTGACATAAGCAGTAGAGAGCGGGGCCTGTAGAGTGTAGTGTGACAGGGCCAGTTTGGTGTGACACAGCCAGTGTAGTGTGAGAGAGAGTGTAGTGTGACATAAGCAGTAGAGAGCGGGGCCTGTGGTGAGGTCGGGGAGGGGGGAGGCCGGGTGGTCGGCGGAAATGAGAGAGGGGTGGGGGGGGGGGGGCGGCGGCAGAGATGTGAGCGGCAGAGATGTGAGGGTTGGCCGGCGGCGGCGGCGGCAGAGATGTGTGGGTTGAGATGGGGGGGGGGGGGCGGGGGGGGGGGGGGGGCTTTGAAGCCGGGTGTGGTGGGAGCGGTTTGTGAGGGCGGCGGGATGTGAGAGGGCGGTGAGATGTGAGAAGGCGGTGTGTGAGGGCGGCGGGATGTGAGAGGGCGGTGAGATGTGAGAAGGCGGTGAGTCAAGGGGCGGTGAGATGTGAGGAGGGTCGTTTGTGGGTATGCGTGGGCCGGCGTGGGGGGTTGGGTGGGGGCGGCTGGGTCCCTCCGGGAGGGGGCGGTGGGCTAAAAATCCGCCGAGGGGGCGGGGCCCGCCCGGTCTGGGGTTCTCTTGCTAGGGGGGGGGGGGGGGGGGGGGGCAAGGGAGGGACCAACCGTGCGTAGAGGCGTGGCGAGAGGGATCGTCCTGCAGGATGGTGTAGTGCACGGTAGTGGTGGGTAGTCCACGGTAGTGGTGAGAGGCCGCCGTGCAGGGTGATGTGGTGCATGGTAGTGGCGGACGGCCGTCGTGCAGGGTGGCGTAGGGCACGGTAGTGGTGAGGGTGTTGTCCAGGATGGTGTAGCGCACGGCAGTGGTGAGAGGCCGTCGTGCAGGGTAGTGTAGTGCACGGTAGTGGTAGATGAAGGTGAACAGAGTGGCGCAGTGCAGGGCCCTCCACCACTACATGCCGATAGTGTAGGTATCCTTGGTGAAGAAGCCAAAGGAAAAAGAGGTGAGGAGCGTAGAGTGTGGAGGCAGGAGGGCGAGTGACAGGAGGAGAGAGCTGGAGGCGGTTATAAGGGAAAAGGAGGGGGGGGGGGTTATGTAAGGAAGGGGGTGGAGGAGAGGGGGGGGGGGGTAAGGTCCTCCCTCGCCTCGCATCAAACGCAATGCGAGCATTACGACCGAGGCTGGGGATGGAGAACCAACCCAATTTTAAAACAGAATGACAATCGAGCCACCATGCCCAAGTTACTGTCATCTTCACATCTACGGGCTTGATTTCTAATTACCAAATTCACCACAAAGGTAGCCAAAGCCTAAATACATAATGTCTACTAAATTAAACCATTCAAACAGGTCTTCGCTTACAATCGGTGAATTGTTGTTTTCTTCACATTTTCCTTTCAATTCAATATGACCATCTGACCTTCTCTCTCTCTTTCTGTTTCTCGCTATCCTCCCGTCTCCATCGCCATCCCCATGCCTCAGCAACCGAGATATGTGACCTTTGCAATTCAATATGGCAGATTAGTTTTTAGTTTTACTGTCCAGTTCATCATGAGAGCGGTCCCAATTTGATCACCATCACCTGGGTCATGACCTGGCGAGATTCACGCTTTTCTATCTCTCTTTCTCTCTCTCCTCAATCCCCATTCCCATCCCTCAGCAGAATGCCCGTAAATATGTGATCGTTGCAATTCAAAATAGCAGATTAGTCTTTAGTTTTAGTTTTCAGTTCTTCATGAGAGCAGTCCCAGTTTGATAGCCACCACATGAATGATCTGGCGAGATCCAAGTTTCTCTCTCTCTCTTTCCGTTTCTCTCTCTCCTCCCAGCCCCATCCCCATACCTCAGCAGCATGCCCGTAGATATGTGATCTTTGCAATTCAAAATAGCAGATTAGTCTTTAGTTTTAGTTTAAAGTTCATCATTAGAGTGGTCCCTGTTTGGTAACCACCATCTGGACCCAGGTATTCTGTCTCCTTGTATCTCTCTCTCTCTCCTCCCATCCCTCTACACAGGCCTCTGTAGCATGGCTGTAGATATGTGACCTGCTACAAAGCCGGGACCCTGGAGTGCACTGCGAGGTTCAGCCATCTGGTTGCCTGCCCGAGCTGCTCGCCATATTAACTGACACTCACCTGTCACGTAAACCACAGCTCGAATCGTATTGCTCATCGGCTATTTTTAGCAGAACTTAAATTGGTATGCTCTCTGCACAACAACCTTTCCACAACATATGGTGTTGACAGGGAGCCTAGCATTACACGTCCATATATATATCTATTTTACCTCGGTAAACAGCCTCAGGCTAGCCTCAGGCTAGGGAGAGGTAAGCACGTCCGGTACCAGCAATTAGCATATACAACTCACGACTGGATAACGTGTCGTTGGGTTGCTCCGGCAAGAAGAAACAGGAAGTTCCTCGTTTCAAAAAGTCACGAGGGGATTTTCGTCCACGACGGTTCAACAGAGGAACCAGACCGAGTTCAAACTTCGGTCAAGGGTTTCGGGGCCGGGGCGCTCGCCCAGGCTGGACCGACAACACCGCACGGCCAATAGGTCGAGGGTTCAACTCGTCGAGACCTTTCCCCAGGGGCGGGTCCAAGTAGAGGTCCAAACACAAACTTTACAAGTCCCTGCAGCCTCTAAAAACACACAAACTGTAAGCAACTTTGTGGCTGGTAATATTAGTAATCATATTTCTGAGTGGCACAAAATTACTAGTGACCAAGAAATTATAGAAATAGTTAGGGGTGTTCAAATTCCTTTTACACAAATTCCTGTACAAAGTATAATACCTTTTCCATATAACATTCAACCAGTTGAACGAGACGCACTAACTAAACAGGTACATAAATTCTTTGAGAAAGGAATTATACAAAAAGTGACACACTGTTCAGGACAGTTTATTTCAAACATTTTCTCGAGACCGAAGCCTAATGGTGATGTTCGAATGATCCTGGATTTAACAATCCTTAATAAAAGGGTGGAATATCGACATTTTAAAATGTTCTCTCTAGATACGGCACGGGATCTGATTACACCAGATGCGTGGATGGCTAGTGTTGATTTACAGGATGCATATTATACGCTACCCATAATGGAAAAATACCGAAAATTTCTTCGATTTATTTGGGATAACCAACTCTATGAGTTTACCTGTATGCCGAATGGCTTAGCTTGTGCGCCACGTTTATTTACTAAATTGCTTAAACCTGTTTTCTCGGTAATGGCGAGGAAGGGTCATATAATGTTTCCATACATAGATGATTCTTTTATTATAGCATCAACACAAATTGGTTGTGTGAATGCAGTTTTGGATTTATGTGCATTACTCACTAAATTGGGGTTTTATGTACATCAACAAAAGTCAGTGTTTAAACCAACAAAACAACTTAAATGTTTAGGGTTTATTCTGGATACACAGTCCCTTACAGTGTCGATAACAGAACAAAAACTAATTAAGTTTATGACTACAGCGACTCAGCTTATTAAGTTATCAAAGCCAAAAATTAGACAGGTTGCTGTTCTTATTGGCATAATGACCTCATATGCACCTGCGGTGTTATATGGGAAGGCCCATATTAAGTCGCTAGAAATAGATAAAAATTTAGCGTTAACACGAACTAAAGGCAATTTTGAGCGAAAGATGTTTATTTCGCAAGAAGGGTTACAGGATATTGGATGGTGGATGCAACATATAGCAAGTTCACCAAATCCAATCCGCATGGCGGAACCTAATACAGTAATTACTACTGATGCTTCGTTAGAAGGTTGGGGAGCTCATCGAGATGGGGTCACAACAGGAGGTAGATGGCTTGATGATGAAAAATCAGACTATATTAATGCACTAGAATTGCGTGCTATTTATCTGGGCTTACGTAGTTTAGTAAAGATAAATAAATCACAGGTTAGAATACTAACTGATAATACTACTGCCATGGCATATATTCGTAACATGGGTGGAACCAAATCAAAGTCTTGCAATCAGTTATCTAAACTGATTTGGAACTGGGCACAGGCTCAACAAGTCTGGCTGACTGTAGCGCATATTCCAGGGTCACAAAATACACTTGCAGATTATAAAAGTAGAAATTTCCATGACCATTTAGAGTGGTCTCTCTCTACACATTTGTTTAACTTCGTTTGTGAAAAATGGGGTACACCTGAAGTTGACTTATTTGCATCACGAAATAATAACAAGTTACCCTGTTATGTTTCTTGGCATCCTGAACCGGATGCTTGGAAAGTAGATGCGTTTGCTGTTACCTGGGAAAATAATTATTTTTATATTTTCCCACCATTTAGCATTATCAGCCGAGTAGTGAGAAAAATCGGCTTGGAAGGGACACATGCGATACTGGTGGTGCCCGATTGGGACACGCAACCTTGGCTGCCAGCAGTTTCACAACTGGCAAAAGATCGTATACGATTCCCAAGAAAACTCGGGAATCTGACGCACCACGGACCGCTAGTGGTTCACGGCGACGTGTCAACGACGCCCCTATTGGCATTCCTTTTCTAAGGAAGCAGCTACAGCAATTTGGATTGGACAGAATTACTGAGGATAGGATAGTATCGGATGCCTGGAGGCCAGGAACTGTCAAAATGTATACAACCTATTTAAAGAAATGGGGTGTACATTGTTTGTTAATGAAAGTTAAGCCAACAAATCCAAAGATTTCACAAGTAGCTCGGTTTCTTCATTCTCTAGAGGATGAAGGACTTTCCTTTGGATCGATTAATGCGGCGAGGTGTGCGTTATCAATTATATTACCTAGAATTGATGGCGAAACAGTTGGAAAACATCATGTTATTTGTTATTTACTTCGTTCAATTTATCAAAGGAATCCTCCAAAACCAAAGTATAGTCGGTTTTGGGATGTTTCTATAGTATTTAAGTTGTTTCAGGCTTGGCCTCACAACTCGTGGTTAGATATAAAACAGTTAGGTTTTAAGGTCGCGGTCCTGTTATTGTTAGTAACCGGACACAGAGGACAGACGATTGTTGCTTTATCCTTAACTGGATTAGAAATAGACAAGCAACAAGCTACGTTTGATTTAGAAAAATTGCTTAAATCGAACACGTTAGGTGACCCTTTATCAACGGTTCACTTAGACTGTTTTCCGAATGATCGGAAATTATGTGTTGTGTCGGCCATACGGGCTTATATATACAAGACAAAGGATTTACGTGCATCACAACAACTATTAGTGAGGTTTATAAAGCCACATAAGGCGATTTCACGAGACACACTTGCCAGATGGACAATTACGGTGTTGAAATTGGCTGGAGTGGATACGAGTAAATACTCTTCCCACTCAACTAGAGGAGCCATGGTCTCCAAGGCACGGGTGCTTGGTATTTCTGTGAAAAGAATACTAGCGCATGCAGGCTGGAAGACGGCTAAGTCGTTTGCAAAACATTATAATAAACGACTAGAAAAGCCTACCGGCGTTGCAAAGCGTCTTCTCGCCAACTAACAAGAATAGGTGAGAACAAAAATTTAGAATGTTATAATAATAAGAAAGAATGATATTAAGGATAAAAATGAATTATGTAAAGGTCTCCCTAGCCTGAGGCTAGCCTGAGGCTGTTTACCGAGGTAAAATAGTATAGTTATACGAGTCTTACCTTGGTACAGATGATGGATAACTGTTGTTTTACCGAGGTATAAGCCTCGGATAGATGTGGGCTAGGGCCCTCCCGCCACACCCTGCCACATCTATTCCGTTGGTGTACCTTTTCGGTAAAGTAATAGTATCCATTGTTTGAAAGTCATTTTTATCCTCAATAAGTAGGTTAAGATTGCTGGTACCGGACGTGCTTACCTCTCCCTAGCCCACATCTATCCGAGGCTTATACCTCGGTAAAACAACAGTTATCCATCATCTGTACCAAGGTAAGACTCGTATAACTATACTATATATGAGCCTGTCTCAAAAGGTGATAACTCTTCTTTTTGTTGTCCATTGTAACAATTGACACAAAACAGCACAGAAACGGTTACACTGAAAAAACAAGAACATTTGCTTCAAATCAATATGTATTTTATTGGGATTATGAAACACCATGTAAAAAACAAATCTGTTTATCCTGAGCAAATGCTTAAGCAGATAGTATGTTGATCATTTCAATGGACAAAGTGTTGTCCCATATTGGTTAGAACCTTTTGAGACAGTCTCATATATATATATATATGATGCATAAACAATTATGCCAGTATAATTGTGCGGAATAGAATTTTGTTTGCTTGTACATTAGTTCTTTAAGCAAGGGAAATTTCAGTCGCAGGCGATTGGTCTTCCTAATTCCACTGCTCCTTGACCTATCCCAATTATGCCAAGCGCCTGGCTAGGAAGTGATAAGTATCAATTTTTAAGTCATTGGTTTGACTTGACCAGGATTTGAACCCATGACCCCACGATCTACCACACGGGAGATGGACGCTCTAACTCATTTGGCCACCCGTCTGGTTATACCATTGTCATGTTATTGTACTTTATTACACGTGTTACTTATTAGGTGCCATATGCTGTGTCTGGACCCTCCCCCACGTGATCAGTGGCGCCCCCACCGGCACAAATCCCAACCGCGATGCTCTACCGTATCAATATTTTTTCCCTTCGCCAGAACAACATTTACCTCAACCCACTCATTCGTCTTGTGTCTTATTGTGTCTGTAAAATAGAATGTGTAGTTGTGCTTTACTGGTAAAATATATCAATGTAATATTGGGTAATGCATTGCATAGGTGATCTTTTGGTTTCTATCAGAACAAATGTATTTGATTATCGAGATGATGAGAGCTTCTACTCGAACCTGGTAGTCATGGTTTCATTTTGGCCTGATTGGTGTTTTTCAGTTTTTGCGCCTGAACTCTTCATATATATATATGTATTATTATATATTTTATATATATATATATATTATATTATATATATACATGCACTATAATATCCCGTCCTGATATGACCCTAGATGTTGCTAGGACGTAAAACAACAACAAACAAACAAAAAAAAAACTATAATATATATATTTATATATATATCCACACACACTAGAGGGATAGTGTTCAATGGCGTTGTGGCGTAGACTGCACGCATTTGAATTATCCTGGATCGGCCTCTGCCTGGCATGTGTGTAATTTGCTTGGTGCATATTTATTCTCCACAAATATCAGGAATGAAGCCCTGTTCTATCTAGGATGAGGTGGGGAATCTGTATCTATGAGGACCGAATATGGAAGTCACGCTGTATTATGTGGAGCAGGAAGCCATGTCTAGATTGCACATTAGACATCCGCCTGCTGGTAACCACTTGGATATTTTACCAGCGAATTTAATTTGGAAATTTACTCACTGACGGATTGCCGGTGAATACGGCCCTTGTCGGCAACGAGGTGTCAAAATCACCATCACTCACTTGTTCACGGTCCAGTGCCAAGGAGATTGTTTCGTAAACGAAGCGTGATAATGAATTGCGACACCAAATAAAGTCCAGCTTAAGATTTGTTCACAAATTTCCACACTCTTCACAATTCTTCACTTTTTTTAATTTTTCTTTTTTACAATTTCTCATATATTTTCACAATTTCTCACACGCTTTTAATAATAATGTTAACATGTTTAGTGTTAGTGTTTTAAATATAGTTTTCCATCGAAGGAAGTATTTTTTCATTGCTGATGCATAGGTCTACCGGCCATGTCACAATGCAGTTAATTAAAATAAAGATATATATTATGTACATGTACATACATATGTGGCCCCCAGAGACACTAGAGTGTTGAAGGGTGGGAGTTTCAATCCCGGTCGCATCAAACGAATGGAATTACAAAATTGATACTTATCGCTCACTAGCTTGGCATTTGGCATTACTAGGATAGGGAAAGGAGTTATGACCTCAGCAGTAGAATAATTAGACTGAGTGGGATAGCAGGTCATGGTGCCAGCATCATAATCCTCCGAATGGCTCTCCACTATAAAGTCGTCATGAGTGTGCACTGTCACAAGTCGGTCCCCATTCAGGTATTACCTTAGACTGGTTGGTTGTTGGAGTTTTACGTTCTGGCAACATATGATATGACCTTAGATATTGCCCGGATATAAAACTCCAACAAACACACATATGTAGTCTGATCTTGCCAACGGGAACTAGTACATAACATACTGAATGGTGCTTTTAAAACCTGACCACAATGGCTCTCCCTACCCAGGCTCTTCCACTCAGGCTCTTCCACTCACGCCCTAAAACCCAGACTGAGCTGCTCACAAAACAGAGAAAGCGGTGTTTAAGTAAGAGCGCCTGAGTGGCGTGGTTCTGCTCGGATCCGCTCGCACCCCACAATAGAAGTGCTATCAATCACATTCCCGGCCGCCTGAAGGTCACAGCGACTTAGGCGGTCATTGGGACCACGTGTCACCCGCTCGGCCCCTGATGTCGTTATGACCTGCTCACGTCTATCTTTAGACACTGAGCTGCTCGCGGTGACACGCATGGACACAGATGGATCGGCATATTTTTGGGGTGATGCCCCAGACTCCACTGAGGTCTGGGTCATTTGTGCGCCAAGGTGTATGTATGACTGTGTGTATATATGTGCTCTATAATCTATTATGGGTATATAAACAAGAAAACTAACTCTCTTCAGTTTGCTCTATTATTATCTACCATTTATGTAGGCTCTACTCCATGATGAATGTAGTTCCAGATTCGGCCACACTGGAGCCACTAGTCATAGGCTTTGACACTTGTAGGCCAGCTGTGCCTGGCTGATATCGCCTCAAGTCCCACTCAGACGGTAAATTTTGAACTGTATATAGTGTCTACCTTTATTCTGAAATAAAAAGATGCTGAATCTGAAAACACAACTAATCTCAATGGTTTCGGTAGGAGCCTAATTACAGTACTTCCTGTAAATGACACTACGCACCCCATGCGACCGGGACTGATTCGCTACATGAGAATATTGTATGGCACATGTGTAACGCAAGCAGTTGTGCTAATGACTTGTCAGTCAATTACTGGTTGTTGTAAGAATATTACTCAATTAAACATATCGCAGTCATGTCCTGCTTATTAAATTATTCAATGCCGAACATAATTTGGATAGAATCGTTTATCAGAGACTTGCTTTGAAATCGGTGGAGTTTGTCTTGTTGTTGCCGGCATTTGTATGGTCGAGATGTCTATGTCAATAATGGTGTTAATAATAATTAGTCATGCCATCCAACAGTCAGAGCACAGATTTGACGTATTTGAAGTCTTAATTTAATTTCTGCGAAAAGAATCATCAAAGGCTGGCAATCATCGGGCTGTAGAGTATGCGATTCGAATATAACGCCTGCGTAGAGCGACAACTTTGCCGGCAGTTCAGTACAAGAACTACACATGCAAAGTAGAGGTAGTTCAATATTTAACCAAATGCATCATAATAACAAATTGCAAATACTTCAATATTCAACCAAATGAATCATGATAACAAATTGTGCAAACTTTCCGAATTCAGCAATTTGCGTTGCAAGTATTACAGTATTAAAATATGCATTTAACATTTTTGCTGTCAAATTATGCATCGTTTGGAATTCAGAAACAACATTTGATTCTAACTATTAAACTCCTGCTCACCTCGTAGTAAATTATTATTGTTATGGAAATTATTCATTTGCTAACGTAAAGAAATCCACTTATTATTCTTATCATATCATAGCAAAGTCCTAAGTTGTACTAAGCAGTCTCAGTCAGATATGACACGTGCAAAGATAAAGTGACCATTGTGAGTCACGTACCAGCTTTTAAACACTGGTGATACACAGAAAACCATCATTGTGTTTGGAGTTTCGTATATAAAAGCTCCCCGGCTAATATCAACAGTAAATGGGTGATGAGGTGGCAGGGGGAGAAGCTGTGATGTCTTCCACGTTGCATTCTCATGTGCCACGTGTTGAACACCGATGAGCCATACATTGCCTCCTCTAAGTGTATGTATATGGGTGAAATGATTGGGCGGTCATGTATGCAATACGTGAGCATCGATCTGACCGAGGGATGGAAATGGTACATCTATTGCAGGAGAGCTGGGATATTCCAGAGCAGATATTTTTGTTTGTTTTTGATACAGTATATATATATTCTGCCCATAGTGGGTAAGGTCCCGAGAGGGTGCTTGTTTTCAACACTGGACAGCTGTGAGGAATGTTATGGTGTATGCCCAGGTTCTGGTTCCGCGTGGGTATCCGGGACGTCCACTCTCATTTATTTAAGTAGGTAGTATCGATATTAGTTTTGGGTTTCTTGGGCTATAACTTCCTATCATATAACTAATATCTTAGCCTAGTATGTTCCGACATTGGTGTGTTTTCGGTGATTTACGGTAGAATCTACTGACATTATATATATATGTTGTACAAGCCATTATATGAGTATAAAAAGGCCGGAAGCTTCCATCTGCTCTGCAGCACTAACTCCTCCCTCAGCCATCTACTGGAGGAGGCTATCTATTCACCTACACTTCCATCCTACTCACACTCAGATCCGTTGGAGGGCACCACCCAGACGGATGGCCAGATGATGTAGAGCGTCCGTCTCCCGTGTTGTTAGACCAGGGTTCGAACCCTGGTCGAGTTAAACCAATGACTTACAAATTAATACCTGTCACTTCCTAGCCAGGTGATTGACATTATTAGGATAGGGCAAGGATTGGTTGGCTCAGTGTCAGGATAATGTGACTGAGTGGGATATCAGGTCATGGGGCTGGTGGCCTGGTCTCCCAGTGGTGCAGCAATATAAAGTTGCCATGAGTGCGCACTGTCACAAGTTGGTGCCCATCCTGCTATGACTTTAGATGTTGCTCGGACGTAACACAACAACAAACAAACAAACAAACCCCGTTTTTGCATTCACCACTGCCCCCCACCTACACTCACTGTACTGCCGACATTTATATATATATGCCATTATATATATATATATATTTATATATATATATATACATATATATATATATATATATATATATATGCCAGCTTAACTCTGAGGAAATCATGAATAACCTCGTCAATATTTCCATTTTCAAATGGTCGCCATGTTGCTAATTTAGATGTGACGCTAATCTTGACGCTGATGCAACCGTCTTCAAGTTCAAGCCCTGATGGCAAATATGGTTGTTACAATTTGGCGGGGTTTGCCGTCCTCGGTTTGTTTTCGTGGTGCTGGGTGATGTGAAGTGAGGCGCGGCATAGTATGATCGGGAATAAAAAAAGGATGTTTAGTCGTTATTACATTTCAGTTTACTTAGACCGACATGTGGTGCCAGTGGTATTATGGTTATATCACCACCTGGCGGCTTAAATGAAATCAGGTTATGGCTGCATAGGAGTAGCAAATGTTGTTTGGTTGGTTGTTGGAGGTTTACGTCCAGGCAGCATATAAGGTCATATCGGGACGGGGCAAAGGTGTATGTGTCAAGAGGTTGGGTGTGCATTGCAGACTTTGCAGTGAAACATCCAGTGGTCTTGATAAGTCTAATGCTGTGATTCCCTTCTAGAGACTTTAATTGTCAGCCTTCCATTAACAGTGGTGTTCTCTGTGGCAGAGTGGTTAGAGTGTCTGACTTTTGTATAGGTCTGACTCATAATCCGAAGGTCAGTGGTTCGATTCCCTGTGCCCCCACCTCTGCCAATTGGGATTTCCACTGCTGTGTATAACTTACAGCATTATCAAAAGCCAGTTGCTCTCATACCATGTCTATGTGGTGAGGGAGGTTAACAATCCATTGGGTTGGTAAAAAGTAGGCTCGGGCTTTCTATCGACAAACTGTTTAATGATGAAATCAAGTCTATTCAGACTTATCCATGATATGCAGTATAAATCTTCAAGAAAAAAAGAAAAAGAAAAGATGTTTCTGAAGGGCATGCACGATAGGAGTAAATTTACCTATTTCCTCAAATCTTCTATCATCGACAAAGCCCAACAAATTAATTAATCTTCCTTCGTGATAACCTGCAGCTTCATTTAATAAATCGGCTACCAGCCACTCTCCTCAGTTTGAACCAAAATATCGTGGATTTAAACACATTAATTTGATTTTCATTTTAGAACGGGATAGCGAATTGTGGCAGTGAAGTTGAGTGGTGGGCATCCTTGGAACTAATATATTAAGTATTTCTGCAAGTGGGCGGACAATGTGATATGATGTGCAATTCTGGTCCCACAGTGGAATGGGCCTGATGGTCATCATTATCGTGCAGACATCGAGTAAGCTAGCCCCAGGTGCCTGTCCCTGATCGCAGAATGGGCGTCCAAGTAGGTCAGTGTCTGGGGCAAGTAGTATGAAGAGATCAGACCATTCGTCACCTGGTATATATATGCGGCGAGAGTCCCAATGGTACAGTAGTATCAAAACGTACCGTAAAGGGCGCTAGCGTCGGGTTTTGCTGTGGCATAGTGGTTGGTGAGTCTGCACTGAATAGACAGGTTTGTACTGCGCATACCGCTAGCGACATAATTAATGGTTTATCTATGTGTTCTTTATATTCACGTCAGGAATTATAAAGCGCACTCACACATATATATATATATATACATATATATAATTGAAAGTGAGCCGAAGGATTGTTGGCCCACGGTGTAGAGGAGTGGGGGGAGAGAATGTCCGATCCACAGTGAATATCATGGAGGGTAATGGCCCTGTCACATTATGACGCTTCTCGCCAGCGTGCTGCCAATGCACAAAATCACTTTTAATCGTTGAGATACATCAAACTTTTCAGCATCAGCGCAACGTATTGGTAGCGTGCGGCTGACATTGTGGTAAAAGTTTGGTGCGCCATCCTGATATGACCTTAGATGTTGGTAGGACATAAAACAACAAAAAGCAACCATTTGGCGCCATGTGTGGGAACGACCCTCACGCGTGTGCATAGCATTCACATAACATTATTCCAGCGATGTCAACATGCTTCTGATGTCGCCATAATGTTGGCACCCGCGCATTGTCATGCATTGTCGGTCGTCGAATGTTTTGTGCAAGCACAAAACTTCCCCGATCCGATGACACGTGCCCTCCGATCCGATCCGATCCGATCCGATGACACCGACCCTCATCGACCATCGCCATCCATCAATGAATACCAACATGTGCCTAACGCATGTGTAACGCTTCCTGACGTTTCTCGACATTGCGCCAAGAAATTACAAACGTCAATGCGCATTGGCAAGAAGGATCGTAATGTGACAGCACCATAAGAAACATTAAGGAGCTGTCATTATTTATATCCACATATATATGTATATATATGTATATATGTCAGGGGCCTAGCTTCCATATACGCAGATATGCCAGTGCATACTACCTGAGGTTACAAATATTAATTCTTTTTAGATATGTGATGTTTTGTAGTTTTTTATTACATCGTGTGTGATACCAATATCATTTTATTCCATCGCAGAAAAGAGACAGCTAGTCCCCTGTATATATGTATATGTGTAATATATGTATATGTATGCATGCATACATACATGTATATATATACACGGCTAATATAATCCTATTATCTGCATAGTAACAAACTCTGCACATTGACTGTGTCAAATGGACTTTGCAGGCTTTACTGGTCCCCCCGGATTAATTTAATTCGGTAGAAATGGTCAGTGAATTGTTGGCAAGTTGATGGTCGGCTAGCCCCGGGCGGCTGGGAGACCGGCCGTGCAGTAAAGGCGTTATAGCCTGCTCTGTGTGGTTGTTTGGGTCGTTACAGACTACTCCCGCCCGAGGTGTGTGTCGTTGGTTGGCAGCTTAACACGACACTTGATGTCACCACCTTGTCGCCTGGCCATCAACCTGGTGGTCAGAGATGGACTACAGCATTGTCGACACTCAGTCCATTTGGTGGTATCAAAGGGCGCGGCCTTGTACTTAGGTTTAGCCATTATTTGTCTACTGGATCAGTCCACTTTGTATTATCAAAGGGCGCGAGTTTGTATCTAGGTGTAGACAATATGTCTCTCCTGTGTCAGTCCATTTTGCATTATGAAAGGGACCGACATTATCATTAGGTATAGGCGTCGTGGCTTTACCATTACAGTCCGTTTTGTATTATCAAAGGGGGCGATTTTGTACCTATGTGTAGCCATTTGGTGTCTGATAATCCAAAATCTGTCGACTTTGTACCAAGTTGCAAGCATTATGTGTCTGATCTATATGGGGTTATCTCTAGCTGAACAGTTAGTGTGTCTGAATTTTGTCTAGGTCATCCTACTAATCTGAAGGTAGGTGGTTCAATTCCTCATGCCATTAGCTCTGCTAATTTGGATTTCTACCACTGTGTATAACGTACAGCATCATCAAAGGCCAGTTGCTGTCATACCATGTATATCTGGTATGGGAGGTTAACATTCCATTGAGTCGGTACAAGCATAGGCTTGGGCTTTCTATCAGTATCAACTAACTGTTGTATGGTGACAACAAGTCTATTCAAACTTATCCATGACAGGCAGGATAAATCTTCAAGAAAAAAGATCATTCCATTTTATATTATCAAAGTGGTCGACTTTGTACCTAGGTGTAGGCATTATCTACTGCATCAGTGCATATTGTATTAGCAAATGATCCAACTTTGTACCTAGATGTAGGTATTATTTCTCTAGTGTATCCGCCCATTTTGTATTATCAAAGGCGGCAACATGGTACCTAGTTGTTTCCATTATGTGTCTACTGCATGAGCACATTTTGTATTATGAAAGGGGCCGACATTGTACCTATTTGTAGCCATTATGTGTCTACTCCATCATTCCATTCTGTATTATCAAAGAGGCCGACAATGTACCTAGGATAGTCATAAGGTGCATACTGCATACTGCATCAGCCCATTGTGTATAAATAAAGAGGCCGACCATGTACCTATTATAGCCATTACGTGCATACTGCATCAGTCCATTGTGTAGTATCAAAGAGGCCGACCATGTACCTAGTATAGCCATTACATGCATACTGCATCAGCCCATTGTGTATTATCAAAGAGGCCGACCATGTACCTAGTATAGCCATTACGTGCATACTGCATCAGTCCATTGTGTAGTATCAAAGAGGCCGACCATGTACCTAGTATAGCCATTATGGGTATACTGGATCAGTCCATTGTGTATTATCAAAGAGGCCGACCATGTACCTAGTATAGCCATTACGTGCATACTGCATCAGCCCATTTTGTATTATCAAAGAGGCCGACCATGTACCTAGTATAGCCATTACGTGCATACTGCATCAGCCCATTTTGTATTATCAAAGAGGCCGACCATGTACCTAGTATAGCCATTACGTGCATACTGCATCAGCCCATTATGTATTATCAAAGGGGCCGACTAGGTGTAGGCAGTATGTATCGGTTCATTTTGTATTATAAAAGGACACTATTTTGTACCTGGATTCAGCCATTATCTGTCTACTGTATCAACACCTTTGAAATCCCCCTCTCACCCGCGTGATCATCCATCCAGCACTGCGCATGTGCAGCAAGTTATTTATGTCACAGGCCAAGGGGGCTGGCAGAGTGATCTCAAATGGCCCGAAGCCGATGTTTTACTGCTTGTACCTGCATGTAGGTTAATGCATGTCTTTCGGTGTGTTACTGCTAATGTCTTGTCAAATGCCGCAATGGCCTTTTATAACCACATTTAATAATCTGTCTTATTGAATTCATGTGTTCTTTTTCTTTTGGGTTTGACCAATGCAGAATATCACAGCAAAGGAACAAACAAACAGACAACTAAATTAAGATAGCCCTAAAAGAGATTGCTACTGAGTTACTGAATATTTATAGCTGTGTTTTTTTAGGACATATTTATGGAAACAACATTCCCTCATTATATGTAATCTGCCAACTTTATTATGGCCTTTTATAGCCACATTTATTAATTTGTCTTATTGAATTCATGTGTTCTTTTTCTTTTGGGCTTGACCAATGCAGAATCTTTCACCTATCTTAGACGATGGTGAAAGAACTATCATAAACTAGTGATTGAATTACATTTCTATGGTTAATTTGGATGGTAACGAAAGAGTACCGACTGAAAAAAAGAGAGTGAATCTTGCCATGTGGTATTTATTAAACATTACTATATAAATGATTGGATTCAACCTTTTCGTGAAAATGTCCTATATATTTATATATATATACATATATATATATAAATATATGTATACATATATTTAAAATCGATTTTGCTAGTGATAATAGTCGGTATAGGCGTTGTTATGAATCACTAACTTTCATTCCCATTAATATAATCGAATAGTTGCATTGTTGTATCTTTAGAGAATAATTCAAGTTTGAGTGTATGTATAGTAAAACCACTCTAAATAGACTAACCATTGCACCGATATTAAATGGTCCATTTAGTGAGGTGGTCCGTTTAGGGAGTTTTTCATTTCGTTACAATGGGTGACTGTTTGAGACACAAATAAAGGGATCGATGCAGGGGAGTGGTCGATATGTGAGGGTGGTCGGTTAGAGAGGTTTTACCATACTCTCTTTAGAAATTACATAAATGGAAATATACTACCCGACAGAGAGTTGACGCTAAATCATTGCCAATTTCACGTCACATCGCATAGTGTCACACAAAAGAGGTATTGCACTCCCATGGCAGTATATCATCGATCTCCTGAAGCAAACTCATTTACTTATGTATTTAGTAAGTGGTTTATATATATATATATGATAATGCTCTAAAGTGAAGTGATATCTCTACACATTGATCGGACGCAAGGATTATAGTATTTTTATGTAAACCAATACGATGCCTCTGCTGATCGTTCATGCTTGATGCATGATCAATAACTGAGAAGGCTCTCATTTAACGGAACTCGATTGAAAAGATCTATCTGTTGTTGACCCATTCAACTGTATTACCTTCAGATGTGAATGTAAATTATCGACATAGATACACGTCCACACTTGTTATATTTAATCCATGCACCTCATAGAGTTTCGTTGTCCTCCTCTCTATCTGTCTCTCTCTTTGACAAAGTAGTTTCACTATATACATATATTATGCCTCCTATCTGCGTTTTACTTAGGCACCGCTCTCAGCTCTCCCCCGCCCTCCTCTCCCGTCTCCCCTCCCCCATCTCCCCTCTCCTCTCTCCTCTCTCCCCTCTGTAATCTCCCCTCTCCCCTCTCCAGTCTCCCCTCTACTCGCATATCCCCTCTCCTCTCTCCCCTCTGTAATCTCCCCTCTCCGCTCTCCCCTCTCCAGTCTCCCCTCTACTCGCATATCCCCTCTCATCTCTCCCCTCTACTATATCCACTCTCCCCTCTCCAGGCTGTCCTCTCCCCTCTACCCGCATACCTCCTCTCCCATCTCCCCGCTCCCATCTCCGCCCTCTCCTCTCCCCTCTCGCCTCGCCCCTCTCCCCTTTTCGTGTTTACCTCTTCCCTTTCCCTCTTATCTCTTCCATCTTCCCTATCCTCTCTCCCTTCTCCAACTTTCCTTTCCCCTTTCTCCTCCACCCTCTACCATCACTCCCCTCTCCCCTCACTCCCATATTCCCTCTCTCCTCACTCCTCTCTCCGCCCTTCTCGCCGCCGCTCCTTCTCCCCTCTCCCAATGCACTTCTCCCCTCTCTCTCCCATCTCCCACCACCCTTTCCCTTATCCGCTCCCCCTCCACTCTCCCCTCCCCCTTGTTAATAACAAGTCATTGTCATCTAAGGAAATCCATTATTCTGCCCAACGACCGCCACCGCTTGTGTCATTCATAATGGCCATCATTTCCTTAAGTACACCATACAGAAACTGCTGTCCGATGCACAGCGTCTTTACCCGGTTATAATGATGCGGAGGACCGGGCATAAAACAAGGTCCGACAGAATGGCAAAAATCAATTTCATTTCAGCAACCCGTGAGAAGGCGCAATATGCACCAGGATAAAACAAACTTTCCGTACATAGGGGGATGGGATTAGTGCTCCGTATCTTCGCTCGGCAATTACAGCTTATTGAATTCCTCTGTCGGCAATCAGTAGTTCTTGTGCGCCACTGTAATATTGTGCAGTCGGGATGCGTAAAATTAAGATTCCATCTAACTTAGTAGTATGCGGTATGCGGTATGTGAATGCAAAGGCGACAAAAGTGCATGGTGGTACTTCCACTCACAAGTCCGATTCTGAATGCGATTCTGAATGTGGCGACGGCAAAGTGGATCGCTCAATGGAGCGATAGGTGCGAATGCAAATCGAAATATGAATGTAATTGCAAATGAGAATGCGAACGCAAATGTAAATGGAACTGCAAATGCAAATGCAAATACAAATGCAAATACAATTGTGAATGTGGATGCAGATGCGAATGCGAATGCGAATGTGAACGCAGATGCAAATGCGAATGCGAATGCAGATGCGGGTGCGGGTGCGGGTGCGAGTGCGATTACGAGTGCGAGTGCGAGTACGAGTGTGAGTGAGAGTGCGAATGCATGGATGCAAAGTGGATCACTCAATGGAGCCATCAGTATGAATGTGAATGTGAATGACATGCGGCATACAGCGTATGTTGAATCTTAGCTTTATCACAGCTCTATGAGCGTTATGATCTGCCTTGGCTAGATACAGATAGATAGATGGCTTCCGTCTCCCAGCGGGCAGGGCTATGTAGGTTCCGGGATTCAAACCATCAGTTCAAACACATTTTACTGTAGGCCTGTTAATGACTTGTGCCATTTGAGATGGTGTTGACAAATTTTAATTATCCCAGTGATGTCGGTCGTGGTATTATTTAATTAGTGGTGACATTAATGAGGATTCCAGAAGATTGAATGTAGCTCATCAATATGGTTAATGGTATTATTTACTTGTGACATTAAAGATTATTCTGACATATCTGAAGTTGCTAATTTATAAGGTGTATGGTATTAATGAGTTAGGTCATTAAAGATTATTGCAATAGATCTTAAGTTGCTCATCAATATGGTTTACATTATTAATGACTTGGAATATTAAATGTGATTCTGACAGATTTGATGTTGCTAATCAATATGGTATACAAGATACACTATTAATGACTTGTGACATTCAAGATAATTCTAACGGATATTGACTAGCCCATCAATATGGTTTAATGAGGTTTGACAATAAAGAGGATTCCAATGTATCCTAAGTTGCTCATCAATATGCTTTACATTATTAGTGACTTGTAAATGTGATTCTGACAGAGCTGAAGTTGCTAATCAATATGGTATACGATATTAAAGCTGTATAGTCCCATGAAAACATCAAATTCTCTAACCCAACACAATTATCTAGATTATATTCTACATATCCAACTTAGATACCGGTGCACTTATTAAACATGTTGTGCCACATAGAAGGGCATACTGATGTAATTTAATAGAATATGTTACTGCAGAATCCTATTGGGTAAGAGTTTTGGCATGCTTGCCAACATTAATATTCCATGTTTGCAATTGAAATATCTAAAAGGTTAGCCATTTAAAATAACAGTTACTTCAAACTGATGTAAGGTAGACTATAACGGTCAACCTAATACATTTATCTCAGAAAATGACAGAAACTCAAAACCATCGGACTATGCAACTTTAATGACTTGTGACATAAAAATAAGTCTGACGGAGCTGCACTAGCTCACCAATATGGTTTGGAGTATTAATGATAATCTAACTCATCAATATGGTTTAAAGTGGTCTGCACTGACCTCTCACACAAGGACCCTTATAGTCAGGTAGGCGTGGGTAGCGTGTTGTAATCAAGGAGCCTAGCTGGTGTAATGGTTAGCACACTCTCCGGGAATGCAAAATATGCGGGTTCGATTCCCACTCTAGGCACAGTATTTCCCATTTTCATCACCCCCATGACCATATTAATGACTTGTTCCCTTAGAGATGATTCTGACAGGTATCAATTACCTCATCAGTATGGCTTCCCTATATTGGAGTAGGAATGGCCCGAGTATGTCAGGTCTGTGGGAACTGACAGCGATATCAGTTCCCACCATACTACTATTACTATTGCTCTGAGCCACATTTTTCAGTCATAGATGACTGGTCTTCCTCATTCCACTGCTGGTCGATAGAAAGCCCAAGCCTACACTTTTACTGACTAAGGGGATTTTTAACCTCCCACACCACATAGACATGGTATGAGAGCAACCGGCCTTTGATGACGCTGTAAGTTATACACAGCAGTGGAAATCCAAATTGGCAGAGCTGGGGGCATGGGGAATCGAACCGCCGACCCTCAGATTAGGAGTCTGACCTAGAAAAAAGTCAGACATTCTAACCACTCCGCCACAGAGAACGCATTGCTTGCATGGACCCACTGAACGGAGAAAGCAGAATTGGACTGAAAATAATGTTATTAACATGCACCGGAAAGATGATCGGAAAAGAGGCTGATCGTTGTTTGCTTATGAGGTGTTCAACAAGGGAGTGTGTCTGGCATAGGGAAGAAGTTGTGTTCACAAATGTATGAATGAGAATAGACCGAATGCTAAGATAGATGAATATCCAAGGTAATTTTAGGCACTTTTTACTTGAGGTGTTGGTATTAGCAGCCCCATGGTAGATTAATTAATGTATATTTTGCTTGATTTCGTGATTTTTACACCAAATCGAATAAGCAGTTTAGTTGGGTTAGGTAGAGATGAGGTGTGGCGAGGTTAGCGGTTATGATTGTAAAACAGGACATGGTTGGCAATGAACACTGACAGGGTGAGGTGAAGGGAGAACATGCAATGGTGGGAAATGTGATCGGCTGTGACCCTTGTGGTGGGTCAGAGTGCATGCACTGCGGTGCCCTGTACTCCCAGCAATGACAGCGAATAAATTCCTCGCCCCCCCCCACTCCCACTCGCTCATTCAACCTATGTAACCTCGGTCAAATTGGATTAAATTGTCTATTCACTGAGAAACCCCACCATTCAATATGTATATAATGCATGCCGGAATGTGTGGAATTTCTTATGATATATTTAAAGCATGAACATTTTGATTTATTTATTCTTTGAAGGTCTACCTTATTGGACATTGCCGAAACAGAGGTAGCCCTAACCATAATCCCTAAATGCCTGTCAATTATATCCCCTCTCCTTGGGATGGGTAGGAACTGAGGGACACTGGTGTAAAGGTGAGCTATAATTCACCCACACACCCTATCTCCCCACTCAGACGACCTCCAACCCCCCCTCCCACCCACTCATTCCTTCTGGGCTAGTGACAACCCGTCAGATGCATGTTACCTTAGTTACGCAGCCCCCGATCGGCCCAGAGCCTGCCCTGAAAGCTGCCAATTCAATCCATATCAGGCCAGTCCCAGATCCAATCTGAATCCTCCGATGCATTTCACATCTGCGTATTGATGAATAAAGATGACCTGGACTAGGGTCAGGTCGACTAGCGGGTGTCTAATCCAGAGGAGTGCTGCCAACTCGTTGTGCCTGTAAAGGCCCTGTCACACTACGAGGTTTCCCACCAACGCGCGTCGACGTGTTGCAATTTGGGGCGAAACGTCGGTACATCTCCGGTACGTTACCGGTACGTTACCGGGGCGTTTCCGGCGCGTCGGTACATAGCAATGTGTGAATGCAGACGTCAGCGGCCGTCGGCGTGCGTAGGTCCGGGGCGAAGGTTTTGTGCTTGCATAAAGCTTTGGGCGCGGACCGACACGCGCCGACGTGTTGGAAGGGGCGTTACGGACACGTTAGCAACACGTCGAACCCGTTTCGGGCGCGCCGGTTGAACGCTGGCAGGACGTTGATCAATGTCGGTTAAAATTGCATTTTTTTCACCAAACTGCGAGCGTTCCGTTGGCGCATCTGCAATGTCCCGCCAGAGGGTTCCCAGCGTGCCAGCAGCATGTTATCGGCGCATTGTCGGTGCTCCGCCAGCATTTCTCAGCTCGTTGGACGTGTTGCACGCCTGGATGTGCTGCCAGCGCATCCTGACGTGTTGGGGGCGGGTGTGTACGGATTCACACAATACTAATACAATACCAACTCGCTGCCTCCACACCGTCAATGCACCGACAGCGCGCCGACAACACGCTGACAACACGCTGGGAACCCGCTGGCGGCACATTGACACTTTCGTCCGCTGCGCGTCAAACCTCGTTGGCTGCGCGCTAATACCATGCTACTAACCCGTCCAGTTTTCTCCTAAAACGCCGAAAAGTTGGACGTCTCTTGACGGGTTGCAAATATTTTGTGCGTTGCTGGCACGCCGGCTGAAACGTCATAATGTGACAGGGGTATAAGCAATATTGAACTATCACCACACTTTTTTTTCCCATTCCATCCCTTGATTATTCCGCCTGGGTTTTGTCGATTCTAACCGCACCGCCCCCTCCCACTCACCCCGCCTCCACTCACTCCAGCCCAGTGATGCTCCGCCGCCTCATCACCACCCTCACCCTCACCCTCACCCTCACCCTCACCCTCACCCTCACCCTCACCCTCACCCTCACTGTAGGATTTCCTAGGGCTTCCTCTATCCGGGTAACTGGGTGAATGTGTGGGTTCCAGGGTTTAATTTTGTGCTGTCCTGCGCTCGCTACTAGAACTGTACTCATCATCATCGTCATCATCATCGTCATCATTACAACTTCCAGGCCTGCCCATTCCTGGATGATGTCTTCCAACCTCTTCCGTTGTCCTCCTCCTTCTTCCGCTCAGTGTGCCTTCCGAGATGTTTTTGGCCAGACCTGATGAACAGGAAATATGACCATACCACTGCAGTTCCTTCTCTTTATAATTGTCACGGAATCTTTGTGTGGTCCAATTGATTGCTAGATCTATGCATATATATGCATATGTATATATAGGTATATATATACATAATACATAGGTATACATATACACATACACTAAAACCTCTCTAAATCAACCGACCTTGGGACCGACTTTAAGTGGTCCATTTAGGAAGGTGGTCGGTTTATGGAGTTAGAGCATGGTTAGGACGCAAAGAAAGCGATCGATATAGGGGAGTGGTCGATATGTGGAGGTGGTCGTTTAGAGATGTTTTAATGTATATATACATATATTCATATGTATGCATATATATACATATATATGTATAGATATACATATATATACATATATACCTGCATATATGGATAGTGGTAAGACCGTTGTCACGTGTAATACGAACTGGAGTCCCCCCCCCCCCCCAACATGTGCGGTGGGGAGTGCTACAAGTGGAACGTGGCCGTGAAAGTCTGAATGTTTTGACCTACACGGTCGCCAACGTCGACCTATGCTATGTCTATGCAGAGTATTTATTTTGTGCAAAATACATTTAAAAGCTGTCATTGAGTCGATTAAAAAGATCTTAATGCCCGATTGAAGAGGAAGATCTGAAGTATTTAAATTAACCTAAGAGCAATTTTCTTTGAAAGGATTCAAAAGCAGAGATAATAGTGAAAGTTGGGATATTCTGAGTGTCAGTGTGAACTGCCGACGTATGGAAGCACTGACCTTGAATGTTCAACATAGTTGAACTCTGGTCAACGCTTGCGCCTTGTTGCGCCTTCTAACACCATCAAGTGTCGACGTAAAGTCTAAAGGGGACTGTTGGCTTGCGCCATGTTGCGCCGTCTAACCCGTCTAGCCCCGGGTTGCGCCGTCTAACGCCGTCTAGCGCCGTCTTGCGCGGTCGAAAGTGTAAACAGTCCTTAAAGCACACCCCACGCCGTGCGCCCTCCCACCCATCATCACGTCCAGTATTTCATAATAATTGTACTACGCTGGTTCAATGCCCGTGAGCAGCCGGCGCCTGTGTCTGTGTGATGTGTGCTGAGCAAACAGGTGAGCTGCTCACTCAACCGCTCGTCGGGAACCAGTCTACATACATTACTACGCCTAGGGGGATGGATAATTAAGCGCGCCACTGTAGGAGCCCGCCACTGCGTCGCCTGCTGTGTGTTTCCACCGCGTCCCGACGCGGCGCTGTCAGCCAACGCTAGGGTGCGCATGTTCATGCCAGATTACCTCTTTTTGTGTTTCCCTCTTCGAAATAGCCATCATGCAGGTGGGTTCACTATAGACGTGGTGGTAGTTCTGGTGTAGGTGTTGGTGTCGGTGTTGGTGTTGGTATTGGTGTTGATATTGGTGTTGGTGTTGGTATTGGTTGGTGTTGGTGTTGGTATTAGTGCTGGGGGTACTGGTGTTGGTGGTGGTACTGGAGTTGGTGTTGGTGGTGATGTTGGGGCTGGTATTGGTGTTGTGGTTGGTATTGGTGCTGCTGGTGGCACTGGTGCTGGTGTTTGTGTTGGTGGTGGTACTGGTGTTGGTGTTGGTGGTGGTGGTGGTGTTGGTGTTGGTGTTGGTATTGTGTTCCTGCTGGTGTTGGTGTTGGTATTGGTATCGGTGGAGGTGGTAGCAGTGCTGGTGTTGGTGTTGGTGCTAGTGTTGGTGGTTGTGTTGGTAGTGGTGGTGGTGGTGGTGATCAGGGCGGAGTATTGATATGGCACATAATTGCTGGCAGCATGGCGTAAGGAGCCTCCTGTGTAAACGCCGTTACGGTGTATCCCTCCGCCGGGTAAACACATCGGCGTGTGTGTCGGTTCTGAGAACCCTCCGCCGCCCGAGTGTATATTACCGATGCGCCGGTTATCAGATTACTACGCATTGTGCGGCCAAGAGTGTGACGTCATACTTGTGCATAGAAGTACTGTAATAACAAAGAGGGCAGGGCGTCTCCATTACTCACGCCCACGGATAATGAAGAGGTGAAGAACATGTGCCACTGCTGACTAAGAAGTGTCGGTTCTAAATGGACTGACTTCAATTTAAAGCTGCAAGGTCCGGTGACAACATCACATTTTCAAAATTAAAACAGTGATCTAGATTTGAATCTATATAACTAAACTGGGATAGTGGAGTCACTTATTAAACATGTGTCACCAAATAGAATGGAACATATAGCCAATTTAATCAGACCTGCTACTGCAGAAGCCTATGGTGTCAGAGATTTGGCTAGGTTGCCATAGTTAAGTGTGTATGTTTGCATTTCAATTATCTCCAATGTTAGCCATGTAACATAAAAGTTACCCCTCTAAGGTATATTATCACGATCAAAGTAATATATTTATCTCAGGAAATGACAGCAACTCAAAACGATCGGATTATACAACTTTAAGCCTCGCTGTGGCCCGGATAGGGATGTACATTCTCACTTGTATTCTTAATATTGTGGAGTCTAGACTGATAGGCGGAACAGATGATGCCTAAAGTGCCCGTCACACTGTATAGAAATGATGGTAAACACACTCATATATATATATATGTCTGTGTACAGTCGACCGACCTTGGGACCGACTTTACGTGGTCCATTTAGGGAGGTGATAGATTTAGAGACTTAGAATATGGTTACATTGGTAATTTTGTGACCCATATAAAGTGATCGATATAGGGGAGTGGTCGATCTGTGGAGACGGGCGTTTAGAGAGGTTTTACTGTATATATATATATATATATATATATATATATATATTTATATATATATATATATATATATGAACCTATAGTATGCGCACACACTCTCAAAGCATCATAACTATATCCAACGTTTGTAATATAAACCATTTAGCACGCATGGGCAAGCTCTACCGACAATGCCCCCAGTGTATACCCTAAGGACGAACCATAATGATTCAGCAGGGATCACCAACGGGACGCCCCCTGGAGGAAACGCCATTAGAGCGTATTATGGCCGGCCTCTCTAGGCAGCACCTCACCGACCCGAAAGCCAGTCACCCGGAAGCCCTTCTCTGCGCATACTTCATCAATTATTCGCCGACTCTCTTTTTTGTTTTTGTTC
Organism: Branchipolynoe longqiensis; assembly: GCA_030323885.1. NCBI lineage: Eukaryota > Metazoa > Annelida > Polychaeta > Phyllodocida > Polynoidae > Branchipolynoe > Branchipolynoe longqiensis. The sequence goes on from CM059189.1 coordinate 87,516,864, forward strand.
TGGTAAACCAACAAGCAAAGAACTAACTCTCCGAAGCGCTACCAGTCTTCCGATCTCAACACACTCAAGATTATGATGCCAGACTGCCTGATTGAAAATAACCGAAGAATTCTGTAGTTTTTTAAACAGACACTGTTTTGTTCACGTGTTGTGTTGATTTAGCTAGCAGTGAGGGAACAAAGCCAGTCACCTAGCAACCAGCATTGCACACGCATTCAGACGACTCCTACTCCACCCACTCCTCATTCTGTATCGTCCACCCTCCATCCGCCATCCTACATCCTCCATCCCCCATCCTCCATGCTCCACCCTCTATCCTCCACCCTCCATCCTCCGTCCTCCATCCTACGTCCACCTTCCTCCATCCTCCATCCCCCTCCTCCATCCCCCATCCTCCTTCCTCCATCCTCCATCCTCCATCCCCCATCCTCCATCTTCCACCCTCCATCCCCCATCCCCCATTCACCATACCCCATCCCCATCCTCCATCCGCCATCCTCCATCCCCCCTCCTCCATCCCGCATCCTCCATCCTCCACCCTCCATCCTCTATCCTCCATTCTCCATCCTCCACCCTCCATCCCCCATCCCCCATCGCCCATTATCCATCCTCCATCCTCCACCCTCCACACTCCACCCTCCATCCCCCATCCCCCATACCCCATCCCCCATCCTCCATCCCCCATCCTCCATCCCCCATCCCCCATCCTCCATCCTCCATCCTCCATCCTCCACCCTCCATCCCCCATCATCCATCCTCAACCCTCGACCCACCATCTTCCCTCCTCCCTCCTCCATCTTCCGTCCCTCGTCACCCATCCCCCATCCCCCGTCCCCCGTCCTCCGTCCCGCGTCCCCCGTCCTCCATCCTCCATCCTCCATCCTCCATCATCCTCGGCTCTTCCCGTTGCTATAAGCGCCCCCCCCCCTCTCCCGGACGCCTCCTCGGTGGCAGCGCCTTTTTCTCTGGCTGTTGACACGCCCTTTGTGCAGGTCGCGGGCAGCTAGGGGCTATTGTGTGAATGACAGTTACAAGGGTGGGGTCCGACAGGAGGCGACACCGACGGCGGTGGCGGCGCACTGAGCTCCCGGCCCACACAGCACCGCGCGCGCCCGGTGCCGGTTCCCAATTGCGCCACTTAATATTTTGGTTTTGGTCGTCGCTAGCATCGGGTACTCAGCCTCTGCTATACGCACACCAGACCACACACACCCATCATAGCTACGCTACCATACCCACCACATCCACCACATCCACCACAGCTACAAGCTCATACAGCCCCAAGTACCGTCACCTCCCACCCACCCCACACATCGGCCTTCACCCCACCATCCCAACCACACCCACTACACCCACCACCCCCACCAAACCACCACACCCATCACATCCCCGACACCCACCCAGTACAGCTACACCACCCAACACACCCACCACACTCACCACACCTGTCACACCCACCAGGCCTACACGCTCATACACCCCAAGCACCATGCCGTCACTTCATATTCATACACCCAGACACCCAACCAGCCATCACACCCACACACCCACACACACATCACACCCATCACACCGACCACACCCACCATACCCATCAGCCCACACACCCACCCACCCACACACCCACACACCAACACACCCATCACACCCATCAAACCGACCACACCCACCATACCCATCACACACCGACACGCCCTCACACCCATCACACCCACACACCCATCACATCCACGCATCCACCCACCCACACATCCACACACCCACACACCCATCAGACCCACCACACCCATCACACCCACCACACCAAAACACCTACACGAGTAGACAGCCCCCAAGCACCACACCTACATCCCTCCTACACCACGCGCTCACTTCCTCTCACACTCACACATCCACACACATCCACACAGCCATATACCCACACACCCATACACACGCACAAGCCTGTCAGGACAGGATCCGACACGGCCCGACATGTTCTATTATAGGCTTCCCGGAGGCGATGACAGTGCCTGCCTTCACTTAGCCTCTCCCAGCCCTTCCGGGCACTTCCTTCCTCGCTGTGGGCCCTGACATGTCGCCTCGTTCTGAGTCGATGCTCCGCCCCGCAGGACGCTGTGCGGGTGGCTGCCCTAATGGGGTTAGGGCTGCTTGGTTTATTTTAATACTGCAGGTTTGTGACTTCCTAATGCAGACAGACATATTGGATGTCAACCCCCCACCCCCCCACCCCCCTCCCACACATACCTCTATCCGCCAGCCCTTACTGTTGAGTATGTCCATAGCTCACCACCGTTCATTCCCTACAAAGTTTAAACTCCTCCCCTTGCACAATGTAATAGACTATCCCCACGCTTATACCCCAGTCACACGAGGCCTGCGTTCGCTTCCGATCGATTCGAGACGTCAAAACGTCCTCCTTGTGCCCTCCCTACGCCCTCATTGAGTGCTGTCGCCGTGAAGATGCCAACCTCCCGGCGTCCATTTAGGAAATTTTGGGCGCAAGGAGGTTGCTGTTGCTGCACGTGCAACCTCCTTACGCCCTGTTCCGGCGGCGCCATTCAAACTGGTTGGCGCCCTGGACCCGCCCTGGCCCCGCCCTGGCTCCGCCCTGGGTTGGTACCAACACATGCGATGCTGCAGTCACTGTGTGGTCTGCTCCGACCTGGCGCCGACATGACGCCGACATGGCGCCGACATGGCGCTGACATGGCGCCGACATGGCGCCTAAAAGGTATTTGAATCAAGATATCGAATGGAACGCTGGGTGGTTGGCGTCCTTTTGGGCATAGGGAGGTTGGCGGCGAACGCTGTCGCTCGTGTGACTGGGGTATTAGCAGTCACTTCCTGTACTACTACACTACTAGTACTACAACACAACTCACCGGGTGCGCTGAGTTTGGTTCCCTGTCTAGTCAAATCAATGACTTTAACATTGATACTTGTCACCTCCTAGCCTGGTGCTCAGCATTACTAGGATAGGACAAGGACTGGTTAGCTCAGTGTCTGGATAATGTGACTGAGTGGGATATCGGGTGATGGTGCCAGTGGCCTTATTTCCCAGTGGAGCAGCATTATAAAGTTGCCATGAGTGCACAGTGTCACAACTGGGTCCCTGTCATGATATGACCTCAGATCTTGCCATGACTTAAAACTCCAACAACCAACCAATGACTCATCTCCATTCCGATCTCCCTACGCTATCCTCTAACAAGCTCCTCTTTACAACTACTCTAAGCAAGGTATCCCCTCCGACTGTCAGCCAAACAACTCTTTCATCCCCCATTATCGCCCCAAACAAATTGCCCGTCCCCACTTCTCACTTGTTCTCACAGTATGCTTTCTCCCCCTTATAACATTCTCTTTATTTGCACCCTGTATATGCTGCCTCCTCCCATACATTCATTTGAATTAAACAGATCCCCCATTCCTTTTTCACTCCAATAGTCTTCGCCAAATTGTACCACAACATAAACTTCTCCTTCCCACTTTCACACCAAATAAACTGCAATAGACTGCACACACCCACACACCCACCCACCCACACACCCACACACCCACACACCCACACACCCACACACCCATCATACGGCCCTTCACACCCCAAGCATATATGCCAAGACAATTTAAAAAAAACTAACATAGGCTACTAACCATACCAACCAATTATCTATCTGCTACTCAAATGCAGGCAATCAAATACCTTATCAGCAACTACTGTGTGGTAAGATAACACCAACACTACAACTGGCCAGCATTGAAACAAGCCTGGGTACCCAGGCTTATATGCCATGGAGAGTATAAATACAGCCTCAATACACAAACATAAAAATAAATAAATCAATAAACTTCTCCCAATTGTCATTCCAAATGAACTTCTCTAGAGTGTTATCACTAATAAACCTTTCCACCATTTCCGATCTTAATAAACTACTCCTCTCCACTTTAATCAGAAATACACGTCTTTAACCCTAAATCAACCTTTTCCTAATTGTTCCCCAAATATATTTCTCATTACCAATGTTATCTGAAATAAAATCCTCCTCCCAACTCTCTTCACTATTAAACTATTCCCCACCAATTTCAACCCTAATATGTTTTTCGATACTTTCCCTCCAAATTACCTCCTCTTTACTCTCCCTGTACATAAGCCCTTGCTGCTGACATTACCTTAAGCAACCAACAATCAATCAATGAATCAATCAACCGTTCAACACCAATCTAGAGCAATTCCCACACCATTACACTTTTTTTTTTTTTGTGAATATTTATACTGCCTATCATGGATAAGCCTGAATAGGCTTGTTTTAACCATTATACAGTTTGTCGATACAAAGCCCGAGCCTACACTTTTACCGACCCAAGGGATTTTTAACCTCCCACACCACATAGACTTACACTACCTCCGTTGTGCTGGAGGCCTGTTATCCCAGTGGTCAAGAACTATAAAGTCGCCATGACGACGCACTGTCACAAGTCGGTGCCCATTCTGATATGACCCTAGATGTTGCCAGAACGTAAAACTCCAACAACCAACCAACCTACCCACCACTGTAACTACCGCAACAACCATTCCACTAGCCCAATCTCCAATCGGCGTCATCCAGGATCCCCCCACCCCTACACCGGCCCCCACAAGGCTACCATTGTGTCATGCGCTGTGGACGCGTGCCCGCCTGCGCGCATGCGCCCCGACCGTTTGACTCCCCCGGTAACTCATTCAGACCCCAAGAGGGCCTTCTTTCCAGTTAGCCTCGTGTCCGTTGATACAAAATAGGCAAACGTTAGAAAAAAAGTAAGAATGCTAACCCTCCCCAACCCCTCCCACTCCCCCTCCCCACACTCAATGAATGAGGCAATCTGGGGCGCAGGGTCCGCTGGGTATGACTCGATTCCAGTGGCCGTCAGTCTGATATTTCCAACCGGGTGCCCATCAATGAGCTGCCGGCACGTAGCCGCCCCCCGGACCCCTTTCCCTAGATAGCTGCATGGCCTGACCCCCTCCCCCGCCTCCCCTTACGCCCTTCTCCGCCCCCCCCCCCCTGCGCTTAACCACACCCACTTCTCCCCCACCACCTCCACCCATAGGAGTGGAGCCATTAGCATGTGTTCACGGTGCACAGCGCATGCGCAGTAGGCAATGCCCACCACCATATGCGGCACCGTTCACCAAGGGACTTGGTCGTCTGTGAGTTTGACATTTCTAGCTGAACATGTACTGTTGTTGTACCAAAGGAGCTGAGTTTTGGGGGTTGGGGGGGGGGGCCCTCCAAAAACCCTCCACACAGCTGTTTTGGTATACTACTTATGGGGCCGTATGCAGGTCCCATAAGTAGTCGGTGTTACGGATCCAAAACGCGTTTAAACAGGATTTCTGGTTTAGCGCCAACAAGTCAGTATGCGGGAGGCGGTGTTACGCTAACACTGCGTGTTAAGGTCCGCAACGCTAACCCCGTTTCATAGGACGTTTATGGGCGGTGTTAGCGTAAGGTTGTGCCCAAATCTATTCAATGCTGTCATATTTAACAGATTTACATACGCAATAAGTGAAATTTGAGCAATTTAACCCTAAATTCGAAGCGTTTTTAAGGCTACCGCTGCATTGGCGGCGATATTAATAGTTATATTTTCGAATCGACGAACGTAAAGTAAACAAATCGCCGCTGCCGCCACATTGACGTCGCTATCCATACTGGCGGCGGCGGCGGTTTGTTGACTGTACCTTCGTCGATTCGAAAATATAACTATTAATATCGCCGCCATTACAGCGGCAGCGTTAATATTGCTTCGAATTTAGGGTTAATTTGATCATATTTCACTTATTGCGTATCTAATTCTGTTAAATATGATAGCATTTAATATATTTAAGCCTAATATGTGGGTACAGACCCAGAGGGATTTCCCAAATCTATAAATAATTTCACGTTTAGCTAACACTAACCGTTTAGGTGCCTCTGCATATCACTTGACATATTTTGCCCGGTCGGTGTTAGCTATACGCGCTTAACGGCTAACCTCAAACTCGCGTAACACCGTTTCCTGCATACGGCCCATGGTGGTTGCAATGCAGTACAATTGGTTTACTTTCTTAATACCCATATCCATGATGGCGCTAATAAATGACAATGGCCCCTTAATGATTAGATCACAAATGCTGTGGGTGGCGTTTGGTGCTGCGGTCTGCGATATGTCTTGCAGTTTATGCAAATGTTACGGCGTTATGGTCTGTGGTTTATGACTTCACAAATAGTACGGTTTGTGTTGATATACACAAATAAGTCATGACTTTCTTAATATTTATCACACAAACATGAATATTGTACCATATTGATATTCATTTTACAACCTTTTTATTGATGTCGACAAAGGTGATTGTACAGTGTTGTGGAGTCTAGATTTCCAGGATTGCGGCCTGCGGCATTGCGATTATTCAAAGTTAAGATAACTGCAACTTTTAAAAAATGCAACCCTTGCGGCGAGCAAAAAAACGCACGGTGACCATAACCCAATGTACGGTCACCGTACGGTCACAGTACGGTCTGGTCGTTGCCGCGACTTACGGTCGCCGCAAGCACGCCGTAAGATAAAATACAATCCTTCCTCATTTCATAAGATTTACAGCTTAAGGATATTTTGTTGTTACTACATTACTTGATTAAACCTGCATAGTCCGATGATATTTTAAAAACCAGTGCACTCACCTACATTTGATACTACATATCTAAGTTACATACTGATACACTTATTAAGCACTTGTTCCCACATACAAGGGCATGCTGACTTAATTTAATAGAACCAGTTACTGCCTGAGCCTATGGTGTCAAAGTTTTGGCATATTCAACCAACACAGAAGTGGACAGGCCACGGTCATGCAACTGGTCCACCCTGAAATACAAAATGGCTAGGCAAACAACGCAGCCATCCCACCTGGCTGCAGTCCTAAAGGGTCCGAGTGTGTTCTAGCCCACAAGTGCACTATCTAAGGACAGGGTTTAGGTGAAAGGATGCTGTGACAAATAACAACAAATCTGAATGGAACGGGATCCTCTCCCACAAGCCTGCATGTCACCCAAGTAGATGCACATAGTAGGCTAAGGTATCATTACTCAGACTAGACAAAAACAACTGGAAAATTAAAAAAAAACTAACATTGGCTATTACTAACAACCAAAATTGCAGAAGGCTGACCCGAGCAGACACAGGTAAACACTCCTGGGCAAAGGAACAGATCAAGACAGCACCACAGCTGTCCAGCGTTGAAAACAAGCACCCTGGCAGGAGCTTATACATTATGGGAAGAGTAAATACCTCGTCAATAACAAAATTAAAAAAATTAAAATGTTTGCCTAAATTGATATTGCAAGTTTGCACTTCAGATATCTCAAAAGTTAACCATTTCAAATAATAGTTACTTCAAGCTAGTAAAGTGGATTATACTGATTAACCTAGTGTATTTATCCCAGGAAATGTCAGAAAGTGAAACCTATCGGACTCTCCAAATTTAAGTATGGTAATGATCAGACCTATTGTTTGAATGCATATTTGTGCATGTGCATGTACAATATAATACATATATACGTTTTCCGTAGAACATGTGCATTGTGCTGCTATCCATGACTGTAGTTCTTCCACTTACTCTCATTCGCAGCCCAAACCAAATTGACGTGAAAGGAACACTTCTTACAGTTCCCTATGCCTTTATTGCATCATGCATAAGCTATTGCAACTCCTTATTTCATGGGATATCTAATAATAACATCAGTCTCGTTCAAAAAGTTCAGGAGAGTGCCGCCGATATAATAACAGTTAGGCACAAATGATCATGTCACATCAGGTCTTCAGAAATTGCTTTTAGATGCGAATTGAGCAACACCAACCCACTGTTATTCTAATATATTGGCATGGTTTATTCTGAACAAGGATACCGCCAAACAAAGCTCCCTGACATAGATGGCACAACTTAGAACAATTGGAGATCTCTCAACACTGTAATTGAAAAAGGTTTGCCAGCGATAATAGATGCACTGGCTCTGCACCTTTTGGCATTTGGTGCATTGGCAGATCTCTCAGCACTGACCTAAATTGTCGATGTTGTTTTTCAATGTGGGTAATTGAACCCGTGAGAAAGTACACACCGTAACGATGGACGCAACTACTGGTGCCATCTGCAGTGTCCTTTTGAACTAATAATGTTTTCCTGACTGAGGCGCCACCTGCTGTAATTCTCCATAACGAGCTATGACGCAGTTTCATTCTAGACACTTTGACCAGAGCATTTCGATCGAAAGGACGTCTTTCTCTAGTTCAGATTTACCGTCCCACCCACACAACTAAATGTTACATTGATGGGGTTAGTGCCTGGGATCCTCAAACTTTAACAATCACAAGACTTCATGACTTAACTGTAACAAGTAAATTAGTAAGAATAAATGCCACTTATATACTGTACTTGTCTTGCGTTGGTTCAATTGCATTTGGAAGCGAAGCTCCTTACCTTTGATGGTGGCGTTCCACAATTGTGGCTTCCGTCAATAAATCTTTTCTCCAGTGGATGTGCAGTGAGCTGATATATATTACATTAACGTTTCAACTGCCATCCCAGAGTACATTGTGGTAGAAACCCTCTATAAATTATAATGCTTAGCTGATCGCCAGAATGTTAGTTCCTCCATTATACACCAGAGGGGTTGGGGTTGGTGTTTAAAATCCTTAACTACAGAATCCTCCCCCTGTGTTATTGTGAAGAGGAGGTGTGCGGCCGTATTGGACAAGGTAGTTCCGGGATGTTCCCTTAATTAAAAGAGATGATAGTTACCTAAATGAGGCAATTACCAGCGCGTTGTCGTTGGTCATGAAACCATTGCTGGGAACCTAAATGTCAACACTCTGTGTCAGTTCAAGTTTGAAGTTGCAATTAGGATCCCGTATAGGCTTTCCTTGTGTTGATGCCCAAGACTGCCCACTGACTGTCAGTTTGTTCAGCTTTAATAACGCAGTCTCTTTAAGTGGTGTTCTAATTCCCCACTTAAGGTATTTCTGGAACACTAATGAAGATTACAATCAACCTTTCTCCTCCCTTAGAACTGCACACTCAGATAACAGCGACAAATTATCGAATGCAAAATACTTTCCTAGATTCGAAGTTAAATTTACAACTTAGATACTAGTGCACTTATTAAGCGATGTATAAGGGCAAACCAATTCAGTTTAATAGAAACTGTTACTGCTGATTCCGATGGGATCAAGAATTTTTCGACAAGCATGTCATAATTAATTATCTCCTAACTTAGCCATTTTCAATCAAAGTTACTTCAAGCTAATGTAAGGGAGATTATACTATTTTGTATCCTAGAAAATGACATCAACTCAAAACCATCGGAATATGCAACTTTACCTTAAGGGCCTGTCACACTATGGCGTATGGCAGCGGCATACACGTAATGTGGCGAAAAACGTTATAGGTTGAAATGAGCGGTCATTTGTGCACTGTGGGAGATCCCAGTGACGTATGAAGCGTATGCGTAGCATATGCCTGGCGTATAGCTGCCGTATCCCTACCGTATAGCAATGCATGCAAAGCATATGACTATGTATACTTGGTGTATTGGGATGTATTTTGATGGTTGGAGGCGACAGGACCAGCATATGGGTAACATAGGCCGCCATATACCGAAGTGCTCCTAACGTATCCTGACGTACCAATAACGTAGACGTAGCATATGAGGAACAGATGAGCCACAAGACGGCATAGGTTGAAAGTTTTGAACATGCACAAAACCTTTTTGGCGGCTCGACCTACGCCAACCTATGATGACCTATGAAGAGCGTATATGACCTATGCCCAATCTATGCATAATGTATGATGGCGTACAATGGCGTATCAGTCAAAAATCAAATACGTTGGTATATGCTAAGGCTGTATGCCGTAGTGTGACAGCCCGTTTACAGAATGTTGTGAGTATGCCAGAGATACCCAGAGGGTGTCGGTTCAACATACGGCTAACCTAAGCTGACTTACCCCTAATGTGTGCATAATGTGCGCCGACGTACGCCCAGTGTACGTCCAGTGCATGAGAACCATATGTGCCACACGCTGGCAAAAGTTGAACATTTTGAACATGCAATTGTTTTTTGCCGCTGGATCTATGCCGACCTATGACGACCTATGAAGAGTGTATACAACATATGTGCAACCTATGCATAACCTATGCGTAACCTATGACGGCGTATGGTCGAAAACCGCATACGTCGGCATACGCTAACGCCATAGGTCGTAGTGTGACAGGCCCTTTATGTAATGCAATGAACATGCTCTAAAACATCCCATATTGATCTATGGACATTTACAATCCAGCGATTTATGTGAGACAATTGGTGGAACTACATATCACTGGTAGAGGATTCTTTGTTCGATAAACACACCGATTCTTTTTTACTTCCATTTAAAACTACAAAAAAGGGTACACCATTGAGATACATATCTATAGTTCTGGACTTGCATGCTCAGTAATATTGAACTATCCTTGAAAAATAGAATACACCACCATGTATATAACACAAAAATATCATGACGAATGAGCTACTCAGACTGCTTTGTGAGTCGATGGTACACCTTCGTAGCTAATGGTGTTCATTATGAATTGGCAGTAAAGCACATTAGCATTGCTCATCAGGAAGTCAGGATGTTAATGTACTTAGTGCAGCAGGCTTTATCGGGCACACCCACAGCCAACCCGCATTAGTTTCTGGCCTTCAGCTTCGTGTGTAGCACTCTTAGTGTATTATGGGTAATATAATCAACCACCATATACAAACGGGGCGTTATTTGGCCAAGAGAAGGTGGCATATACTGTACATAGACCCCTACATAGATTGGTTGGTTGTTGGAGTTGTATGTCCTCGCAATGGTTCAGATCATATCAGGATGGGTACTGACTTGTGACAGTGCACACTCATGGTGACTTTATAGTGTTGCCCCATTAGGAAATCAGGCCGTCGGCATGATGACCGAATCTGCCACTCAGTTATGTTATCCCTACACTGAGCAAACCAGTACTTGCCCTATCCTATTAATGTCGAGCGCCAGGCTAGAAAGTGACAAGTATCAATTTTATAAGTCATTGCTTTTACAGGACCTGTCACTGAACTCCCAAGCTTCTGCATGCGAGGCCCGAGCTCTACCAATTCGGCTTTCGCACCCAGTCCTGTATATAGAAGTATGCATGCATGGACCCTTCAGCGACTGTATAGTTGATTGGTGCATTGCCGTTAAGCAAATACAAATTGATTTCTGGTTATTTCAAAAAATGAAACACGAAGCAAATTGATAGCGTAGTTATTGCATTATTAAAAAGCACATCGTTAAGCCATTTTGGAAGCTTGCATTTAGAAATTCACTTAGGATTACACAGTCCGATGATTTTGAGGTAAACTCCAGGTTTGTTTGTACATGAATACATTAGGTTGATCAGTGCAATCTAGTTGTTTTTCCGTTGATGTAACTTTGAGTTTAAATCAAATGCCTTGAATATATTTGAAGTGAAAACATGCCAAACTAACATTGCTATGCTGGTTACAATTCTGAGAAAATAAACTTAAATTGATGTAATATTCCCCTCTGTGCTGCAACAAAGGCTTACTACAGAGACTTATCTCCACGTTGTATATGTAGAATCGAAAATCTAGAAGAGTGTTTCAGTTTCGAAAGCGTGATACTTTCATCGAAACTATGCAGCTTCAGTGTGTGCGCTTTAAACTTAAAGCGCCACCATTAGATAATGACTCGGTGCTTCCTGGAATGTTAAAGCAAGGGAGAGTAGCTATAGGTTTAACCTTGCGGGAGTCTGAATAATAGATGGAAGTCATTTCTGCTGGCCTCCATGAGCGGTTTACCGTCTTGCCTGCCTCCGTGGTTCCTACTATTAAAGGATGGCTTACCAGAATGCGGAGACATCCCTTTGAGAAAGACAGTGCTTGTATATAATTATGTTCATGAATACATTGAGGGATATTCCATATTTACCAGAACGGGGAGACAACTCTTTGAAAAAACACAGTGCTTTTGCATAATTATGTTCATGAATACATTGCGGGACATTCCATATTGACCAGAATACAGAGACATCCCTTTGAGAAAGACAGTGCTTGTATATAATTATCTTCTTGAATACATTGAGGGATATTCCATATTTACCAGAACGGGGAGCCATCCTTTGCTCATACATGCATACTGTGGTATTTCAGTTCGACCAGTACAGTTCTAGAAACCAGATATAGCTCACACAGTTCTATCTTTAGACCGACTTGGGATTGATGGGTGAGGTGGGATCTATATCCGTCCCCACTGGCCTCGAAGAATGCCGTTGGAGGTTGCACAATGGAGGTCGTTCAGTTGTGGGGGGGGGGGGGAAGTACTCAGGAGAGCAAGAAACGTAAGGTCACTGTCCGGGTCTCGGTGGAGGGAAGGTTCCAGGAGTGAATGATCGCTTTTTTGTGGCAACGCGATCAATAAACTATGCAGAATCACTCTTGTTTCTATCGTCAGGAAATATATAGCTTATCCCCTTTTCTGCCCACCGCCCTGTTTTTAAAGTACCAATGTGCATTTGTATATTGATAGTGATTTATGCCAAATTATAACGCTGAATAATTACTGCCAGGCTGAACGATACACACGTATTATCGGCGTCTTCATTCAGAGCGATTTTTACTGTATGCAATGCAGTAAAGTCGTTGTCTTGAAGATTTATACTGCCTATCATGGACAAGTCTGACTAGTCTTGTTTTCACCGTTAGACAGTTAGTCGATAGAAAGCCTGAGCCTACATTTGTATCAACCCAAGGGGTGTTTACCCTCCCACACTACACAGACATGGTAAGAGAGCTAGAAAAAAGCTATAACTACTCCGCCACACATGATTGTTCAATTCCTGAGGCATTGGCTTTCCGGCAGTTTAATACAGATATGTGTCGATGGAAAATAGTAATAATAATAATAATTGGCAAGCGGCTGTCATGACAACTACCCTCATATACGATCCCTTATCTCCACAGAGCTGAGGCTGTTGGGGAATGTCGCTACCTCTGGGATGTACCAAATAACTTATCAGCAGCTACTGTTTGGTAAGACAACACCAACACTACAGCTGGCCAGCATTGAAAACAAGCCTGGGTACCCGGGCTTACCTGCTATGGACAGTATAAATACAGCCTCAATAAAAAACAATTTACATTTTTTTAAATGTACCTACATATTCAACCTGGGTGTTTGACTGTCTTTCTCCCATGTGGAATTCCCCTTAATGTGTGATTCTAATTACACACAAGCACTGTCTTTCTGAAATGGATGTCTCAACATTCTGGTAAATATGGAATACCCCTCAATGTATTCATGAACATGATTATATACAAGCCCTGTCTTTCTCAAAGGGATGTATACCCATTCTTATAAATATGGAATATCCATCAATGTATTCATGAACATAATTATATACAAGCACTGTCTTTCTCAAAGGGGTGTCTCCGCATTCTGCTAAATATGGAATGTCCCTCGATGTATGCATAAGCATAATTATATACAAGCACTGTCTTTCTCAAAGGGATGTCTCTCTGTTCTGGTAAATATGAAATGTCCATCAATGTATTCATGATTATAAGTATATACAAGCACAGTCTTTCTGAAAGGGATATCTCCATGTTCTGGTATGTATGGAATATCCCTCGATGTATTCGTAAACATAGTTATATACAGGCACTGTGTTTCTCAAAGGGATGTCTCCCAGTTCTGGTAAATATGATATATCCCTCAATGTAATCAAGAACATGATTATATACAAGCACTCTCTTTCTCTGCGTATATATAGATATTTAAATGTATATATGTGGATATATAAGTATATATATATATGTATATACACATATATATATATTTGTGTGTGTTATGTGTCTCGATAAATATTCGTGTTTGCACACATCTATATGTGTGCGTGTATATATATGAATTTCAGTTTAAAAAAAAATTTAAAATAGTTATAATTGATGTATCTAGACATCAAAGTATGACAGTTAACTCTTCAAGCATGAGTATATATATATCCACTAATGCTATAATTCCTTGCACTCAAGAGGAAGATACGACCATCGAATACTGCAGTACATTTATTCAAAAACTTAATCACAGACCTAGAAGTCCAGGTAATTGAGATAAACTTGATCGGAGGTGTTGAACTTGATAGGCTGCAGGGAAGGCTGGCTTCTGGACTGATTGTCAATCTCAGTTCTCTGCTACACCTGTCGTGCGAAATAACAAGCACGGTTAACAAGAGGAGTAAATAGTATACAGTGTAGTGAGAAGCAGCGGTGAAAAGAGCAAAATCAGCACTCAGTCCCCCAACCCTCCCGCACCCGCACACCCACCCGCACCCCCGCTCGGTGCGATGGTGGGAGGATACAGAATTTGTCGCTACCAGAACCAGAGGAGAAGTGAGTGGAGTCAGCGAGACGGGTCACGGGAGGAAAGGGTAAGCCAGCCTCGTTTACAAATTACCTTTTTGGGGGGACCGCAAACATATTCAATGCATACTTAGGAATCTTTGAATATTGGTTAGGTTATGTTAGAAAATACATTATCGGAACCTAGTTGTCGCTTTCTAGCCTGGTTATTGGCAGTATTAGGATAGGGCAAGTGACTGAGTGGGATAATATATAATGGATCTGATGGCCTGGTCTCCCAGTGGGGCAGCACTATAAAGTCACCATGAATGCGCACTGTCACAAGTCAATGCCCCATTCTGATATCACCTTAGATGTTGCCAGCAAGGTGAACCTCCAACAAGCAACAAACTCACTAACCCTCTCCCTGAACCGCCAAACACAATGCACACTAGCAGTCAGAACCAACCCAACATCCACCACCTGAAAGATGTCAGAACGAGGCGAAGAAGACTCCGGCAGTCAGGCCGCCTTGTAAGAATCGCCCGACACACACACGCACACATGTCGCAGCGGCTGTCTCGGGGAGCAGGCAGCCGATCGCTCTCGTTGTGTGACCTTGCGCCCCACACTAATGGAGTGTGTTAATGACGGATGCCGAGTTGGCCGCCAGGAGGAGCCAGGAGGAGTGTCAATTTGCTGCTGGCATCGCCCCGACAATATGCAGCGGTCAAGTGGTGGTGATCCGGAGAGGCCATCCTCCTCCCTCCTCCATCCTCCCTCCCTCCCCCTCCCTCCTCCCGGCAGTCTCTCCCCTGCTCCCTCCCTGGTCCCTCCCGTGTCCCTCCTTTCTTCATCCGTGCCTCCTGCCTCCTCCGGCACTCCTCCCTCCGGCCTCTCTCAACTCTCCTTCCCTCCTTCCTCCGTCCTTCCTCCCTCCCTCCTCCCTCTCTCCTCCCTCTCTCCTTCCTCCTCCCTACTTCCTCGCTTCCACCCTCCCTCCCTCCTCCCTCCCTCCTCCGTCCGTTCCTCCTCCTGCATCACTCCTCTCGTCCCTCCCTCCACCCTCCTTCCTTCCTTCCTCCCTCCCTCCTCTCCCTCACTCCGCCCTCCTTCCTTCCTCCTTCCCTCCTCCCTCCCTTCCTCCTTCCATACCTCCCTTCTCTCTCCGTCCATTCGCTCCCTCCTCCCAACTCCCGCCCAACTTCCCCCGCCCTAGCCGCCCTCGTCTCCTCCTCAACGACCGTCTCCACCACCATTTTCACCCTCCACACCATGATCATCTCCACCCCACCACCATCTCCACTATCACCATATCCAACACCATCTCTATCACCATCTGCACCCCACACATATCATCACCACCGTCTCCACCACCGTCTCCATCACAACATCACCTCAGCAACCATAGCCACCACCATCTCCACTTCAAAACCACACAGGATGGCCGAATGAGTTAGAGCGTCCGTTTTCCGTTTTGGTAGACTATAAGATCGTGGGTTCAAACCTCAGCAATATCTCAAATATCGGGAAATTTTACAACTGGTCGAGCCAAAGCAATGACTTAAACAATAATACTTGTCGCTTCCTAGCCATACGCAATGACTGGTTGGCTCAGTGTCAGAATAATGTGACTGACTGGAATATCAGGTCATGGTGTGGTGGCCTGATCTCCCAGTGGAGCACCACTCGGAAGTCACCATGAGTGCGCACTGTCACAAGTCGGTACCCGTCCTGGTATGACCTTAGATGGTGATAGGACGTAAAACTTCAACACACAAACAAAAACAAACAACAAGATATCCACTCCACCACCATGTCTACTTCACCTAGCACTGTCTCCACAACCGTCTGCTCCACCATCTCCACCACCATCTCCACCATCTCCACCACCATCTCCACCACCATCTCCATCATCTCAGCAGATGGGGATCGTCTGGGTTGGCCGAGCGTGTGTGTCCGTGTGTGTGCGTCTGGATGTGTGTGGATGGGGAATGGCGGCAGACCGGGGGGGGAGGGGGGGTCAGAGGAGGGCGGAAGAAGACTCCCGCCGCCGGACGTGGGGAGGTGGCGGCGAGGTGTCAATTGTTTTTGCTGGATACTGTTATTGTTCGAGCTTTTCTTTTGGCAGGAAGAAAGGCAATGAATGAAATGCAAATAACTGGAATGGATGGATAAACTGGCTGAGAATTCCCAGAGAATAGGGACGGTGCATAGTGGGGACGTGGCATGGAACTGCTTAGATGTCAATGCAATTCAATCAAGTTTTATTTCAATATCCTCAGTATAGACAGTTTACAATTTGCATAAAACTTAATTACAGTGGATGAAGAAAGGGAGAATGAAACAAGCACAGTGCTTATCACATTCACCCCTACACACAATAGGAAAGAATGGCAACTATGTCTAATTCCAAGCAGAATCTGCTTTGCTATAAACCAACTGTATGTAAGAGATGGAGCTATTAATTCAAGCCTGCGTTGTTTATCTATGTTCAAATAGATTTGATGAAATGGGTGCGAATACAACAATAAAACCAAAATGGCAGCCACTGAATAGTTCAAATTTGACTTATTTTAGTCTATTAATCTACATGATTTCATAAATTAGTCACCCCAAATAAAATGAGTGGGCTATGGTAGATTTAAATATCTGAACAATGTACTTAGCATATCGGATTGGTAAATACCAGCAGGGATGGCCAAATTAGTTGGAGCATCTGTCTCCTGTGTTGGTAGATCGTGCAATCGTTGGTTCGAACCCTGGTCAAATCAAAACAATGACTTAACAATTTATCCTTGTTGCTTCCTAGCCAGGTGCTCAGCATAATTACGATAGGGCAAGGAGAAGTGGAATGAGGAACACCGATCATCCATGATTGAAATTTCCCTTGCTTAAACAACTAATGTACCAACAAAAAATCATGTGGTTATTTCCATAGCTCAGCCTTTCAACACTTTTTCCTAATATATTGCTGAGCAGCCCTATCGCGGAGACAGTGCTGCGAAAGTAACTAAGTCATGCTTATCAATCAGACTGGAAGAGGCTTATGGAGGCATGATTCTGAGCATGATACATTTCGGTTCAGAATTGATTAACCGACGGACATTCAAATAACGGACAATTGGTCTTCCTCAATCTACTGCTCCTTATCCGATCATAGTAATGCAGATGGCCAGGTTACGTAATAACAAGTATGCATTTTTAAATCCTTAGATTGTCTCAGGCGATGTTCGAACCCACGACGGGAAGCAGGCACTCAAATGATTAGTTCAATCTATCTGGCCTACAAGTAGTCAGAGCTCCTTCGGGTGGCTTATAAAGTTATATGTGGCCAAATTGGGAACTGCATAGGTTAACCGTTGGCATAGAGTAGCCGAGGTTCGCGATATACTAATAATCGATATAACTGAATCCTGATAGTTTCCTGTTTTATATACCCATAGTAGATTATAGAGCACATATATACATACATGACAACTACAAAGGAATCTTGAATTCCCGCCGCACTGTATAGCCTCCCTCCCCTTTTCTAATTGCACCGTGATTATACCCGTCACATAACTAATGCATTAATGAAGCCCGGTTGCATTGTACTACTGGCAGAATCGGACTAAACCCACGAAGACATTAGCAACTCTGGCGATTCCACACAATGGGCGATATTACGTCCAATTGGATGCCATCGCCCCTCTTTCCCCCCATTGTCTATCGTATAATTGCCATTAAATCACGTTTGTTTGAATTTTCACAGTCGCACTGATGGGGGAACTAGGAACGGGAGGATGGGACTAATGGGAGAAGCGTGAGAGGTGGAAAGGAGAGAGAGAAGGAAGTAGGGAGAGGGGGGAGGGATGGAGAGAGGGGGGAGGGAGGGAGGTAGAGAGGGGGAGGGAGGGAGAGAGAGAGGGAGAGGAGGCAGGGAGGGGGAGAGGGGGCGAGGGGGAGGGAGAGAGGGGGGAAGGCGGGAGAGGGGAGGGAGGGGGGAGAGAGGGGGAGATTCCCACTTAACGGCATGGAGTACACACAATTGGCGCCTAACTGTGAGGGTGTTCCGAGAATCTGCGAAGTAGCCATTGGCGAGACGCCTTCCAGGATAATTCAGGTTTGCATTGTTTGGACAGGTCCCTGAATGACAATTAGGATTTGAACCAGCGACAAAAGAAAAAAAGAAAAAAGAAGAAAAGAAAAAAAAGAAAAACAAGAAAAGAAGTAAAGAACAAGCCTCCGATTTAATGATGGAGTTGGAGTCATTTACAAAGCGTTGGGAGGGCGAGACGGGAATGCAAGGCTGGTTCGGCCCGACTAGGAAAGAAAGCCCAAATTGCCATTGTGGGAGAGGATATATAGACGATGCTGGTGACGACAGGTACCTGGAGACTGGACGGACAGATGCTATAGCTGAATCGGTCAAAGTGATAACTGGCTTCTTGTGTGGAAGGTGTGGGTTTTGAAATCCCAGCCGAGTCAAGGTGATGATTTACAAAACTGGCACTTCTGCTTCCCTAGTATGGTGCTCGGAAGGACTAGGAGGAGGACAAGGACTGGTTAGTTCAGAATCAGGATGGTATGATTGAGTGGGACATTGTGTCAAACGAATGACTTAAACATTGAGACTTGTCGCTTACTAGCCAGGCGCTCAGCAAGGACTGGTTGGCTCATTCTCAGGATAATGTCACTGAGTGGGATATCAGGTCATGGTGCTGGTGGTATGGTCTCCTAGTAGGTCACCATGAGTGTGCACTGTCACAAGTTGGTAACCGTCCTGATATGACCTTAGATGTTGCCAAGACGTAAAGCTCCAGGAACCAACCTACAACCCTCTCACGGCATATATGCCCTGTTCGGCCCCACACTGCACGGCTCCCACCCTTCCAGGGAACCCTCTGTGATTGGGGCGGTCCGGTCGCATTTCTCGTCATCATCGCTGATACGCAATGACGTCGGATTAGGTTTTGGCTATGTGAACTTCCCGAGGTGACTTCCCCCTGTTGTTAACTGGCATTGCCAACTTCCGCCGAAATCACTTTGCAGGCAGCGTCCCAAAAACTGTGTGGCATCTGCTGAATAGCGAAACCGGCAAAGGTGCCAAAAACTGACAACTGACAAAACTGGTAAAAATGGCAAAAATGACAAAACTGGCAAAACTGGCAAAAATGACAAAACTGGCAACACTGACAAAATTGGCAAAAATTGCAAAAATGGCAAAAATGGCAAAACTGGCAAAACCAGCAAAAAGGAAAAAACTGGCAACACTGACAAAATTGTCAAAACTAGCAAAACCTGCAAAACTGGGAAGATTGGCAAAACTGGCAAACCTTGCCGCCATTTAGCTAGGACCCCTATATAAAGGGGAGAAGGGCGTGGGGTGTGAATGGATGTATCCGTTTGGATTCTCGCTAAATGTTCACAGTCACATGCCTGGAAGTAGCGTGATGGGTGTGAATTAGTTAACCTGTGCTGGCCAAATGATTCGGCGTAATGGCCTTGTGGGGATCTATATGGTGCGTGTAGATATATATATATATATGTATATATATGTATATATATATATATGTATATATATATATATATGTATATATATATGTGTGTGTGTTTGGCAGATTGGGCTGGGTGTTTGGATAAGCATAGGTGACACTGTCGTCAAAACGACACCGTGCTCAGTGCAGTTAGCAGACTCTCCCTCTGGCAGATGTCTCCCAATGGCTTACCATATTTGTTGAGGAAGGTGTCCTGGTGGCTGCAACTCCCTCACCTCACCTCATCTCACCTCACGCAGCCCATCGCAGACAGATACAAGTATGCTCGGCTCATCACACACAGCTCAGCACTGTAAGCTCACAGGATTCAGCTCAAACTATGCGTGTACGACCTGCACATTTTGCAGCTCATATACACCTTTGTATTTGTCGCTAGGAATAGCTTATCATAGTCTATGCATACTAGTAGTTTCAATCCAACACTGAAAGCTCAGTTCCCTGATCCTGACCAATTATATATTTAGATATTATTTATCTATTACGTAAGTGAGAAAACAATACAATTAGTTTGGTTGAGCGATCTCTGGCTGGACCCTCCTTAAAAGGCCCCTCCGCTTTATTAAAATCAAAATTCTGCATGAGTGAGGCAGATAGGGGGGACCCCACACACACATGACCCCCCTGAGTCGGTAGCTCCCCATATTGGGAGCATTGAGCTGGTGGCCAAGGCGCTTCAGCCCAGTCCAGTGAGCAGTAGACAAGCATGCCATTGTTAACATAGGCCCAATACACAATAATCGGCCACTACACAATAACATCACTCAGTCATATATTGGCTTAATGGGTGGCTCGCAGGCACCACCTATAATACATTAACCAGTGCTCAGATAGCAACACAAGACATATACAGGTTAATAGCAGACAAGCAATGCAGGTGGACTCCATTCCAAATAATATTAGCATAGCAAGTTATACAGCACGAATATACATATTTCGCACCTAAATATAACACTTATCTAAATGTACCCAGAACCATGACGCATGGTTTGCGTTAAAGTTGCACAGTCCGAAGGTTTTGACTTGTAGCCATATTTTGAGGTAAGTGTATTGGGTTAATGATTGTAGTATAACCTACTTTCGTTTAAAGTAACGCTTATGATAGAAGCTAACTTTGGGAGTTTTTTAAGTGAAGACATGTCAAGTTAATTTTGGCATGAATGTAGAAATGATGGACACCATACACTTTCGCTGGAAGTAACTTGTAAGGATAAAAATTAACGTTGCAAGTTTGTAAACTGACAACATGCTATCCTCTATTTAATTGACCTGGTATATGCATGCGTCACAAGCAATGCTGATTAAAGCCCCGTTCACACATATACATTGAACCAGTTTAACTAAACCGATTGAACTAATTCAGCTTAACACGTGTGTGAATGCGGTGTTATATCAGTTTAGCGCTAAGTCAACTCAACTAGTTTCCTTTTTTTTTAAATCTTTTTAAAATTTTTATTGAGGCTGTATTTATACTGTCCATAGCATGTAAGCCCGGGTACCCAGGCTTGTTTTCAATGCTGGCCAGCTGTAGTTTTGGTCTTGTCTTACCAAGCAGTTGCTGCTGATAAGTTATTTGATTGTCTGCATTTCAGTAGCAGATAGATAGTCTGTTGGTATGTTTAGTAGTCTATGTTAGTTTTTTTGGGGGGCCCTCTTGGCATTGTATTTTTGTTCTATTCTTATTACTATGTTAGTTGTTTTCTTAAGGTTCTATGTTAGTGTTTTGGGGTTTTCTTGGGAAGAGTTTTCTGCTTTTTTCTACTTAATTCTATACTAGCCTATTTTATTTACATGTCCATAGGCCTGTACATAATAAGTGGTTGAGTTATGTTTGTTTGAATTTGATTTGAATTATATTGTTGTTAGATATGTTATCTGGCTTTTATATTTCTGGTTGTCCCGCCCTGGGCTGTCCAGTTGGGGGCCGTGACATATCACCTGCCCCCTTGTGGTGCAGTTCAGTTGGGGTTTCCAGTTTTTATTTTGCACAGATATTTTTTGTATGTTTTTAGGTCAGGGATTTGTCTTTCTTTCACCGTTTTGGAATTCCATGCCCTGGCGGCCATTTCCAGCATGCTCCTTTCATGGGCTTTGATTCGGCTTCTGGTCTGCCTTAGTAGTGGTGCTTTGCTTGCTCTGGTGTCCCTTAGTGATTGGGTTAAACACTTAATGTCTTGGCTATATCCATATGCTAATGTTTTTAGGTGGATTATTCTTCTGTTTTCTAGTAGCTTTACTTTAGTTCTTTTGTGTAGGTCATAAGTGGGGTGTAGTTTGTCTACTTTCAGGCAGATCTTTAGGGCTCTATTTTGTAATATCTGCCATTTTTTTAGTAGCTGTTTTTTAGCACCCATGTAAATTACATGCCCATAGTCAAAGTAGGGGAGTACCATGCCTTTGAAGATTTGTATTGACATATCTTGTGTCATATAGTTTCTTAGTTTAGCAAATAGCCATAGTTTGTGGTTTACTTTTTGTATGATTTTTGTTACACACAGATTGTAGTTTAGCTGGCTATCTAGTTCTAGGCCTAGGTATTTGTAGTGATTTACACTTTCCAGTGTTTGGTTTGCTAGTGTACATTGTAGGTTTCTTCCTGTTATTGCTGTATGTGAGAAGAGTACAGTTTTAGATTTATTTGCATTGATGGTTATTTTATTGGATTCACACCAGCCGTCCAACTTTAGCAGGAGGTTGTTCAGTTTGGTTGCTATCTCCTCTACTGTGCTTCCTTCTGCATATACGACAGTGTCATCCGCATATAGGTGGAGACATTCGGTCTCCAGCCATTTTTCTAGGTCGTTTATGTATAGTATAAATAGTAGTGGTCCCATGACTGATCCTTGGGGTACAGCACAGGTGACAGTTTGTTGGTCTGAGAGTGTACCATTTACTTTAGTTTTTTGCTGTCTGTTGTTTAGGTAACTTTTTATCCAGTTTATTGATTTCGATTTAATGCCCATGTTGTTTAATTTTCTTATTAATATTCTGTGGTCTACAGTGTCAAAGGCTTTGCTGAAGTCGATGAAGGCTGCTCCAACTAATTTCTTCTGGTTCAATGATGCCAGCACATCACTTGTTAGGTTTGCTATTGTTTTTGATGTGGAGTGTAGATTTCTGAAACCTCCTTGCCTCTTGTTTAGTATATTGTTTTTTTCCAGGTGCTCATTTATGTGCTTGTGGAATATTTTTTCAATTAGCTTGCCTGGTGTTTGCAAGATTGATATTGGTCTGTAGTTCCCCATGTTTTGTTTGTCACCGCTTTTGTAGATGGGGGTGATGGTTGCCATCTTCCATGCTGTGATGAAGTGTCCCTGTTCAAATGATGTGTTGAACAGGTCGACCATGATATCTGGGATGGCTTGGAGCGCCTCTTTCAGTATTTTCATGGGGATTCCATCTATTCCACTTGGTTTGTTTTCATCTATGTCATGTATTAGTTGTGTTAGTTCTTTTGGGTCAGTTTTGCAGGTGGGGATTTCATCCTGGATATTTTCTGACTTGTTTTCCCAGATTCTTGTGAATTTCTTTGATAAACTTTGTCCTACCGTGGCAAAGTGGGTATTTAGTTTATTTGCTGCATCACTATCTGTGTGCATTTTTCCATCCTTATCCTGGAAGCTTATGCATTCTTCTATCTTGTTTTTGGGGTAATAGTAAGCTTACGTTTTTCCAGAACTTATTTGTGTTGCTTCCCCAGTCCTTGTCTTGTTTTACCATATCTTTTTTTTGCTGTCCTTACTGCTTTGATGGAGTTGTTTCTGGCAGTATTATAGGCCCTTTTATCCTCTGGGTCTTTAGTACATTTCACTTTGTCACCTAGATTTCGTTTTGTTGCAATATGCGTTAACAGTTCCCTGTCTACCCACGGGTCTTGGTTTCTCTGTATTTTTAGTTTCTTTATGGGACACATCTCATCTAATGATTGTTTTATTTCTGTGACAATGTTATTCCAGTGGATATCAGTGTCATCTCTGTTTGTTGTGAGGTTGTCTATATTTTCATATAGGTGGTTTTTTATTGTTTCTTTTGAGTAGTTTTTTAGGGATCTGCCCATCTTATATTTAGATTGGCCTGTGTTTTTGAGTTTTTTCCTCGTTACATATATTAGCTCATGGTCACTTATACCCCAGCTTCTGGTGCCCCATTTTGTGGCATGGTTTAAGTTGGTCAGTATTAGGTCAATTGTTGAGCTATTGTTTCCTAATCTTGTGCTGTCTGTAATAAGTTGCAGTAGCCCTAGGATTTTGATAGTGGTTTTTGTAGCATTAGTTTATTTTTGTCGTTGCTACTGTAGTTTATATTGAAGTCCCCTAGCACAAAGATTTCTGCATTTGTTAGTTTTCTCACTGTATTTATGCTTTTGTCTAGAGTTTCAAGGAATGTTTCAGTATCCCCGGACGGTGGTCTGTAGAGGCTTGCTATGGCTATGTTAGCCTGTTTCTCGTTTTTTATTAGGCACCATAGTAGCTCCAGGTGTTCATTTGAGTTGTTTGCTGTTGTTAGGGCCTCAGTGTCTAGATTTTTTGAGGTTTTGCAGTAGATTGCAACACCTCCACCTTTTTTTGTTTGGTTTGCTATGTTCATTTGCTGTCTGTCTTTTCGTACAAGCCTATATCCTTCTATGTTGAGGGTGTTGTCTTGATGTCTGTCAGTGAACCATGTTTCTGATAGTGTTAAAACATCAAGATTTTCATTTTTTAGGTGTATTTTTATTGTGTCTATTTTATTTGATGCACTCTGGCAGTTTAGGTGGGCAAAGTGCATACCCCTTCCCAGCTTGCATTCAATTTCTTCTACCATCTTCCTTTACCTTTAGGTTTGGCGTTTGTTAGATTTCACGAGTTTTTAACTTTGTTTAGATTGTTTTATGGGCATATGGGCTGGTGCATACACTACATATGCCCTGGTTTGTTATATAGTTTCATACATTACCGTAGACTGCACCTATGCGAGTGGAGGGGAGGTACATCCACTGGAATGGGTGTCTGTTATATACAGTATTTCTAGTGCTTTAGATTTTGGTTAGTGGTTCTTCTATATTTATTGGTGCTTATTTTTATATTCATTCTGGGGTTTATTTTTTGTGTTTATTTTTCTGCTTATTTTACCTATTTATTTGGCTGTTTATTTATTTGTCGGTGTTTGTTAGGCTTTCCTTGACTTTTTGGAGGATGTCTCCCATCTTGTTTTTGTATCCTTGCTTGACCGTTTCGCCTTCTCCGGCTGAGTCTAGGAACCTACCTGAGCCCCAGTATGGGCACTTTGTGCATTCTCTGAATGCGTTTCCTGGGGCATCTATTAGCTTTTTCTTTAGTTCCTCGTTTTGGGTGAATTTTGCATGGATTATATACTCTAGTACTTTTTCATTTGTTTTGCACCATTCCGGTGTTCTCCAAATTTTCTTTGCCATTGCCTTTATTGTATATGGGTTGTCTGCATTGTCGATCATCCTCATTATATCATGTTTCTCATGGAATTTGGCCATTATCGAGCAGTAATATTGCTCAGCTGATGTGTATTTGTTTCCATCTTTTCCTGTGATGTCACACTTGTACAGGTTGCTAACCGGGGAGTTGTGCCCTTGGAAGGACACTTCCCAGGCATGTTCTCTGGTTGCTGCTTTCTCCGGGGTGATTTCTTGTATCTCTATTTTCCCAAAGTCGTTGGGTGTCTATTTTGTTCCATTTACCTCGATGTTGCACCCTCTCATTTTAACTGATTTGATCTTTTTATTTTTGCTTTCAGTTGCTAGTGTGTACATTTGTTGCACAGTTTTTTCACTTATCATTTCAGCTTCTGTTCTTACTGGCCTAATTGTTACATTGCTGTATTCTTTTTTGTTTTGGAGGGTTTTCTTTTTTTGAAAGAGCTCTTTCTTTTGTGATTCCTTTTCCAGTTGGATTCTGATGCTTCTTGGTCTGTTGGTTTTGTTTTCGTTGTTCTGAGAGTGAGAGAGTGGGTCTTTGGGTTCCACGTCCTGTTTTTTGCCTTCGGCCTGTTCTTTGTCTGCAGCATTTTTTGTTTCTGGTGCTTTTTCCTTCGGTTTTTTTTTTCCCTAGACGGTAGGCTTTTGTCACTACCGTCCAGCCAAAATCGCAGTCCGCTCCGTTTAGCATATCTGTGACCGTTTTTTCTATGCTTTCGTCTTCCTTTTCTGGGATGCCGTGCATGATGACACTAAGCTTTTTATTCTCATGGTTTGGTGCTTGGGTGTGGGCTGCACCCGTGGGTGGCTTCATTTTGTCAGTGGGCATTGCCCTTGTGTTGTTGGTATTGGTGTTTGCATGTGTGTCTTTCTTTTTTGTCTTTAGTTTTTCGTATTCCGCTTTGTACCATGCACATTCTATTTGCAATGTGTTGGAAGCTACCTGGAGTGTCTGGAGTTTGCTCCTGGATTCGTTCTCATTATCCATTGTAGTTTTGTTTTTTCCATCTTCATTTCCGGTGCCGTTCGCTTTATTACTGTCATTTCCATCCACAAGTTTTTTGTTTGCCTTTTCCAGTTCCTCCTTTACTGTTTGAATTACCAGGTTTATTATGTCCTCCTTGACTAGCTGTTGGCCTCCATTATCCTGGCAATCCTTGGATTCTAGCTCAGTAGACGTGCCTTTGCCTTTTCCCATCATTTATAAAGGTTGGCACACTATTGTGAGGTTGATCCTCCTTGCTTTGTTAGATTTCCTCCTTTAATTCTATTTTACATTGTTGATTTTATTTATATATTTATTATTTTGTTTAATTATTTTATTTTCCTCCTCTATTCCTCCTTATATGTTGTTGATCTTAGTACCCTGTACTAGATTAGATTAATCTGAGTAAACGTTTTTGGATATGAGTATAAATCAATAGATATTGCAAATCACACACACATCAACAGTGGTTATGAGTGTTTGTGTGCTGGTGAGTGACAGCTGGTGAGTGATAATAGGGGATTCTATCAGTTCACTAAACTCAACAGCAGTTTTGACTCATTTAGACATTATATATCACACACACACACATCAACAGCAAGGCAAAGTATATGGGTGATAATAGGGTACTTAGCTGTGGGTGCTGATACTTTGCTTCAATGCATGTCCACTCACAGTCGCCGTTTCCCGCCGTTTCCCGCCGTTTTTGATGCTCTCGGTGTTGTTTTGTTTTTATTCTTAGTAGATTCCTCCTATATGTGTTGTCCTTGCATTTGTGGGCCTATCCTGTGGTATCCTGGGATGTTTATGAGGAAGAACCACATAGATTCTATTATAATGCACTGTTTTGAATATTGGTACTCGCGATAATCGGCGTCCGCGCTTTCAGCATCCACGTCCTGTCGCCATCTTCTAGTATATTCATGCCAACCAGTTTGCGAGGTTGCTTAGTTAAACCGGTTTAGCTAAGTTTGACATGTAGCAGGATCAAATCCAGGTCTGTGCTTTGGTTTCGAAAATTGCTATAATTGGACTATGCAGCTTTATGATAAAAATAACTGTGTGTAAATTCACTAAAGCCGCCAGCCATTAACAACAGCTTAAACGTACTGCCTATAAGTTTCCAATAGCTCTACCGATTCCCGCCATCTCTTTCTTGAATACTAGGGAGACAGATCACTGTGGTTACAGATGGACCATCTTGCGTGTTTGTTTCACAGATAAGGGAACTACTCCCCTAACTATAACCAGCCCATGCCTATAACTATTAGATTAATTGCTAATGAATGCCGACTGCTCTTTCCACCGTTCCCATAAAACAGTTCCATCCTTGTTACCGACATGACAGTCGTGGCCTTGTGCTAGTGGCAGTATGACTGGAATCCCTTCCGATTGTGGGTGGGTGGGAGGGTGGGAGGGGGTTCCTTTCACAGATTCCTAGCGGGTAGGAGGAGGATGTTCCATTGCATCCGGTGGCGTGTGCGCATGCACCTTGTGCGCATGCGTCGTGTGCGCATGCACCGGTGGTGCCTCCCTGCGGTACAGGCGAGGCGTGTTTAATCCATGTCTCTACGGTCATAATGGCCCTGCCGCTGCCACCCCCACCTCAGAGCGTCGGTCACGTGACCTCACCTGCCTGAGCCTGAGCTGCTCCCCAGCAAAGCGATGTCGCTGCACACGAGCAGTCTGCCCCACCCCACCCCCAGATGTACTCACTTGGAGTATTTTGATTAAATCTACCTCAGTTTAGCTTGAAGTGGCTAACTCTTTAGATATTGGAAGTGCAACCATGCACAATTAATTTTGGCAAGCGTGCCAAAGCTTTGAAACCATAGGTTTCTGTAGTAACAAGTTATGTCTAATTGCCTCACTATTCCCTTCTGTGTGGCAACACATGTTTAATAAGTGCACCAGTCTATACGTTAGATAGGTAAAACATAATGTAGATCATTGTTTTGGTTTTAAAAAGTAGATGTTTTCATCGGACTAAATTGAGCTGTCGATTTCATATCGACACATTTTGTGCAGTATTGAGCTCACATTTGCTCATAACCATCGTTAAACCCTACCCAACCCCTGCCCAGCCCCAAACTCCACGATTTTGGACACTCATCCTAATATGACCTGACTCGAACAAGCAAACATACATACAAAGAAATACATATAGATGTATGATGGATCGTGTGCAAGCCACCTCTTCCTGAACACTTGTCTGCTAGGATAATGTATAATACAATATACAGTCAACCCCGTTAAACCAAACAATCGGTTACTCTAAACTTTTTTCGGCGGCCCGGCAAAATACTACCATTTATCATATAAAAAAGTTGGTTAAACCAAAGTTGGTTAATCCAACGTATCGGTTAATCCAAACAAAATTGTCATACCAGAGGCCACTTCCGATATGGTTAAACCAAACTTTCATGTGGTTATAAGGTCACTGAGACTTTTTTATATGATAAATGGTAGTATTTTGCCAGGCCGCCGAAAGATGTTTGGATTAACCAATCGTTTGGTTTAACCAAGCTTAGTTTAACGGGGTTATACTGTATATACATAAAAAAACAATAATCGAAGTCTCCACATACATTGTATATTACATTTGTAATGCACCCACGTTTTTGCCAAAGCCAAGTCAAAGTCACAGCCAAAGCTCGGTTAAACCAATAATCGGTTAATCCAAACACATTTCTAGGGTCCCTTCAAATTTGGTTTAACGGGGTTATACTGTATACATATATATATGTCCTTAGGCCTATTCCCATCCTGATATGACATTAGATGTTGCTAGCAAGTAAAACAACAACCAAACAAAAACCTATCTACATACACATATGTATTCATGTACGCACGGTGTTGGTGAGCTGAGCCGTCCATCTTGCCTACTAGTTCCGTTACAGTGCGTACCAATCTCGATGCGCGAAAAGGAAGAGAGGAGGCGGGGGTGGAAATAAAGGTTTTTATTTTCACCTCAGAGACAAACAGGGCATACAGGGTAACAGGGAAGAGAAGTAAATAAAGAACAAGGATAAAATGATGATGAGCGGAGTAAATAAGGAGCAGAGTTCAAAAGTCAGTGGAGTGAGGGGGTGCCGAGGAGCCCTCCACCTGAGGAGGAGAAGGTAGGAGGAGTGTAGGGTGGGTGGGTGGTGAAAAAGGAGAGATCTGGGAAGGCGGCAGGAGGGCGAGTGCCTGAGGGAGGCCGGGGGGCGGCCTTATAAGGGAAGAGGGAGGGGCGACAGCAGGTGAGTGTGAAAGCTGCCGGCCCGGGGGAGGGCGAGAGGTGGCGAGCAGCGGCGTCGGGTGCGGCGTGAGCGCCGCGCGACGCGGAAGGCGGGGGAGGGGGGGGGCACGCCGCGCCGTCTGCCGAGGTGGGAAAGCAGCGCGACAGCGCGGGGCGGGGGGAGGGTCTCTTCCTCTCCTCGCATCAAGCGTAAAGCTTCGCATTACGACCAATTCAACCCGCTCTTCTATCCTCAAATCTCAGCTAGTCTCGCATATTGCGGTCGGCTCCATTCGCAATACCAAGTGCCCCTTCCTCGCACTGAGCCTGAACGTTCTGTAATTTTGTTGCAAAGATGCGTTCACTGCTACCCCTCCCCCCACCTCTCCTCTGCCGATCCCACCCCGAACCGCCGCACCCGGCCTGGCATCAACCTCCCCCGGTCCCCGCCAGTCCAACCCCGCCCCGCCCCGCCCCGCCCCGCCCCGCCCCGCCCCGCCCCGCCCCGCCCCGCCCCGCCCCGCCCCGCCCCCGCCCCGCCCCGCCCCGCCCCGCCCCGCCCCGCCCCGCCCCGCCCCGCCCCGCCCCGCCCCGCCCCGCTCCGCCCCACCGCGCCCTGCCCAGCCCGCCCAGCACTGCTCAATACTGTCCTATATTATCCGCTTCCGGCAGACGGCTCTGGCGTCGATGGTTCCGAGCCATGACCGTCCCAACCCCCCCGGGTATGTTAGGCGACCGCCGGTATCACGCGTCTCCAGTACCCATCGGTCCACATACACCCACCTACTCTTCTCATTCTTCTTCTTCCTCCTCCTCCTCTTCTTCGTTCTCCTCTTGACATCCTTCGTCTGATGTGGTGGCCCAACAGATACGCTTCCCGTATGGAAGCTTGTAGGGTTCAAATCCAAGCCGAGTCAAACGTATGACTTTACACCTTTGACGCGTTTCCATAATTAGCAAATATAGGAATGGGCAAATACTGTTTAATTCAGTATTAGGATAATGTGACTGAGTGGGATATCGGAGTATGGTTCTGGCAGCCTGGTCTCCGAGTGCGGCAGCACTATAACGTCACCATGACTGGACACTGTTACAAGTCGGCCCTCATCCTAATATGACTGTAAATGTTGCTAGGATTTAAAACCCCAATAAAGAAGCAAATAATCATTTCGTTTTGACAAAACATCATCAACCTCCACCATTCTCTGCCGAGCCCCCTACACACTATTACCCTTGCCTAGCCCTCCAGCGGAGGTTCAATTCCCACTAGTAGGTAACCATCTTCACCAAAAACACACCAGAGAGGATTGCCGAATGAGTTGAGCGTCCATCTCCCGTTTTGGTAGATCGTTGGATTCAAACGCTGGTCGAATTAAACCAAAGACTTAATACTTGATACGTATCACCTCCTAGCCAGGCGCTCAGCATGAATAGGATAGGGCAAGAATTGGTTGCTTCAGTGTCATGATAATGTTACTGAGTGGGATATCACGTCATCGTCCTGGTGGCCTGGCCTCCCACTAGGGCAGCACACTGTCACAAGTCGGGACCCATCCTGATATGACCTTCGATGTTTCCAGGACGTAAAACTCCAACAACCTACCAACCAATCTCCACCACCGATAATAAGGGAAAGCAGCCTCTCACAGCGATGCAGGGACCCAGCGCGTAGGGACGCTGGTTGCCGGCTGTCTTAAAGCCTGCATGTCTTGCATGACTATTTTGTCCGGAACTAGCTGAGTTGAGCGCAACGTAGCCGGGGCTGAGACCGGAACGGGCACCGGGACGGGGACCGGGGCAGAGAGTAGCCGGGAGCGGGAAACACCAGACAGGGAAGGGTCCCCGGTGCGTTACCGGAGAAGGTGGGTGGTGGGGCTGGATCAAGCGGGAGATGGTGGGATGGGGTACTCTGACAGCACTGGCGAGGTGCGGCCCCTCGAACCCGGTAACCCATACAGTTATCTGGTGTGCTCAGCTTACCAATTAAGGCCCGGCTGTCGATTTGATCCTTCACCAACGTCAGGCGAGTACGCCGGCGACAGATAACACGCCGCTTGGCCAGCCGGGATTGTTGCCGGGACTGGAGGTTTGGCTGGAAGGGCAGTGTTCTCCAAGTCACGTCAGACACTGGACGCGGTGACAGAATCTGTAGAGCACAGGCCTCGCATGCGGGAGATTGGGAGTTTGGTTTCCCCATCAAGTCAAAGCAGTGACTTATAAAATTGATACTTGTTTTCTAGCCTGGTGCTAGGGATTAATAGGATAGGGCAATTACTGGTTAGCTCAGTGTCAGGATAATGTGACTGGGTTAGATATTGGGTCATTGTTCCTGTGGCCTGATTTCCTGGTGGGACATGACTATAACGTTGTCATGAGTGTGCACTGTCACAAGTCAGTACCCTTCCTTATATATGTTGCCAGGAACTAAAACTCCAATAACCAACGACGTGGTATGCAGGTATTGCAGGTATAGCAATACCTCAGGGAGTTTGACGACCCTGCCTTGTGGAGTTGTAAACCACTGCCTTGTGGTACAGGTTCTTGACAGAACCGAAGGCTAAGGGAGCAAACCCTAACAGAAAACCATGTCACTGTGGCAGCATTAAGGGCGGTTGATGTATGGAACTCCCAACATCTCCCGACCAGCCACTGCAGGGACAAATAGTTTTGCGCCTGTCTTGACATGTTCTTGCCGGTGTGAAACCTCTATTTGCTCCGCGAGAGAGTGCCGCTGGTAAGTTGTAAAAGTCAGCACCACTTCAACACCTTTGCAGGCAGCTTTCATGAAATGTAAACCTGAAGCTGAGAGACATTAAGACTGACTCATGGATGCAACTCTCACAGCAGAGAGCGGCAGTCAAGTAATGAAAGCAGTCTTTGTCGCATCGCAACCGACAGCATGAGGATGATGATGATGGGCATATCACTCCGCCTAGACATGTGTGTGGTCGACCGCTATTTGTAAAGTCATCATTTCGCATCAAGTTACACCGCTACTTTCAGCAGGATACACCTGTTTGCAAAGTCAGCCTATTATCACTACGAGACCGCGGGCCTAATATAGTACTATGCCTGCACACGTGACCAGAAAACAAGTGCTGCAAATCTATACCTGCATGGCTAGGCTTGTTTGACGATATGTATATAAGCCGCTTATATCCATAACCAGTTCCGAGCAGCTCGTATTAACTCAGGCTTGAGTTGCTCAATGGGTAGGAAACAGTTTGGCGAGAAGGATGGGGGCAGAGGGGTGTGAGTGGGAGTGTGGGAGTGTGAGGTGTGGGGATTGGGTGTAGGGGATGGTGGGATGAAATGTGGGGATGTGAGGTTTGCGTGTGTGGGTGGAGTGTGGGAGTGGAGTGTGAGTGTGGGGTGGGCTGTGGGGGTGGTGTACGGATGTGGAGTGTTATGGTGCGGGGTGGGTGGGATGGGGATCGCGGTAGAGGTGTGGGTGTGTGAGGATGAGGGGTATTGCAATGTGGGTGGGTGGGGATGTGGGTATGTTGTGGTGGTGGTGGGGATGTGGGCGTGGCGATAGGGATGTGGGGGTGAGGGGATGGCAGTAAGGGCATGCACAGCAATAACAGAGAGAGTGCCAAGATCAAAGGGTCAGCATTTTACTACCAGACTGAGGTATCTTCTGATAATGTTGTTTTTTCTCCTCCAGGCAGGACTTTACCTAGGATATATTGAACCGAAGCAACTACAAAGGGTGGTCACGTTGAAAATGGCAGTTATCCATAGATCTAGTTATGGTGGAAGGATTCTCTGATCTGCAGTTGACTGAGCCCCCTGACGGCTGTGTATTCATAGGCTTCTAACATCGCATTTGCTCCACTTAATGATGTCCTATGTGCAGCCTTTATTGGGAATTTCAATTTCACATTTTAAAGAGAGGCTCTATGGAGTATCTAACTTAATGGCTTCTTCCTAAGATCGCTTCCCCCAGGGAGTATACGTATACTGCATATGGGCAGTCATATCCTCTTTTACCTCCAATCCCTACACCAGCACCTACCACGCCCCGTCACCCCTACCCCACCTCCCACGTCACTCCCACCTCCATCTCTACTCCCTACCCCATCCCCACCACCACCCCCAATAGACGTGCATGGAATTTGTTATCTCCGGTTTGAAATATACTGGCATTTAGAGGTTGAATAAAATAAGTTGACATTAAATGATTGATGTTTGAGACCCTGTTACACATCACTGGATTGAGCGGGCGTCATAATTATCAAAATGAATTAAAATGTGGATATTGGGTCAAAGGCCGCTGGACGAACAACCATGAAACGGACATGAAACAGACATAAAACGGACATGAAATGGACAGGAATGGATAGCCAATGGATGAAACAAACTCAAACTGGACAAGAACCATGGACGTCAATCCGGCGGCATCTGTTCCAAGTTATGTGCATGTTCAAAACTTGTACGGACACAAACCGGACTATCAACAGACTTTCTTCCTTTTCTTTCCATTTCCTGCAATCCGGTGATGTGTGACAGGGGCTTCAAGCATGGCAAACACACTAAGAAATATATGTCATGCAATAGATGCTACAACATGCCATAGCATCTATATATCAATACATGACACAACATCTGAATGCTCACAGATTAATATAGCCATGATAGTGTACTCACACTAAGCAACCCATCATGTGTTGATTGATGATGGCGTTCCGGAAGTCAGGCACATCACCAATAGATATCAGCATACATCATTCTCTAATCAGTCATCACATTGTTATTTACTAGTTTATTCATCATTAAAATGATTGATCGCAATGCTCACAATGCATTTCATTTAAAGGGACCTACTCCACCACCCCTCTCAAACCCCGACCACAGTTTGAGTTTGAGTTTGAGTTTGGGTTTGGGTTTGAGTTTGGGTTTGGGTTTGGGTTTGGGTTTGGGTTAGATATTCTGCGTAGGCATTGACAGTAGACTTCAGATCTAAAAGAATGGTACCGTGAAGCTAGACTGCCGATCTATATAAATGGCATCATGACCCTAGACTGCTGCACTGTTATCATGGTACCATGATTTTAGAATATCCTTCTCTTTCCATGATACTGTGAGAAAACAGGCATCCTCATTGGTCTGAATGGGACAACCTTCTGTCCTAAAAGAACAGTACAATGATGCTAGCCGGCCAATCTCTATCAGCAGTACCATGACGCTAGACTGCAGCACTGCTGTCACGGTACCATGATTTTAGAATATCATTCTGTCACCACGTTACCATAAGAATAGAGACGGCTTTAAATTAAACAGGCCTGCCGGCGTAAACACACTCCTCCTCAGCCTAAACTCTAATGAATTCTAGGGTGCATAGCCACTGAGAAGTGATGTTATTCCAAAGCCGACATGATCCCCTTGTACACCACCCATCTCCCTCTCATTCCAACCCGCAACACGTGACCTATAACGTAGATATTACAACCTGACCTACCTCCGGCCTCACTTTGCTGCGCAGGCGCAGGAATGAACCGGTTGAATGCAGATTCACTAACACCTCACCGTCGTGCTTTATAATGTTCGTCGGCGCGTATATATTTACATTTTTAATTTATGATTTGTCTTGGAAAGGGACACTGACATTCCCTTAGTATTCCTTGCTACACCATTTGCAGTTTACGTCAAACAATCGATTACTTTACCCTGTCTGTGTCACCGTATTTCGGGTGGCAATTGCCTAGTGATACATTCCTACACACCAAAGGCTATCCCGCCTCCGTCCATTAATCTCTGCTGGGTCGGTTAAAAACACACGCTGGTTGACAGCCATGCTCCAAAAGACACGATTAATAGGCACGACCTGCCGGCAAAGCTAAGCTGCAGGCTCCAGCCCATCCCTGATGGGGCCCCGGCATAGCCCCAACCCAGTTCCGGCCCCGCTCCTTCCCCACCTCCGCCTCCGCCCCACCCAACGTCTGTCTCTCCCTGTACCGGCCCCGACCCCGCTCTGGCCCAGTCCCGACCCAGCCCCCTCCCATGCCCTACCCCAGCCCGAGACCAAGCCGGCCCAGGCCCAGGTTCAGCCTCACCCACAGCCACAGCCACAGCCACAACCACAACCACAGCAACAGTCACAACCACAACCACAGCCACTGCCACAGCCAAAACCACAGCCACAACCACAGCCACAGCCACATCCACAGCCAAAGCCACAGGCACGGCCACAGCCACAGCCCGCGAACTGGTTGCGAGCAGCCCCAGTATTCACAGCTCAGGCCAAGGCTCTGTTCCAGCCCTCGCCCAGCCCTGACCCACACCTTGCTCAGCCCTGACACAACCCAATCCAGGTCAGCCCTGACAGCCTGGCTCAGGCCCGCGCTAGTCCCGATTTAACCCCGTTGCAGCTCCGACACACCCCGACGTAACCCTGATGCAGCCCTCACCTGGTCCCAACGCTGCCCTGGCGCAGCCCCTGCCTAGCCCCGTCCAGCCCCGCCCAGCCCCGCCCAGCCCCGCCCAGCCCCGACACAGACAGAACGGTCCTGGAACATTCCCGGCCCAGTCCTTGCACTTACCGGTAACAGCAGCCTTGGCTCCGGTCCCGGCACAGCTATCGGCCATGGCGGTCAGCATTGTGCCCGACCAGCCCCTGACGCAAGCTGAGGTAGCGAAGGCCGATACTTTACGACAAGTTCGGCACTACCGGAACGGTCTTGGGCGGGGAGGAGGTGTGTGCAGGCAATCGGAACACATAGTTGTGTACTTAAGCAGGGTCTGTCCGATATATTTGCATTGTGCAGTATCTATCCAGTCTATATGCTTCATAGGAATATATTGCGGGGGTGGAAGTCGAGGCGGGGTGAGGTGGACGTGGGGAGTGGGGTTGATGGAACACTAGACAGCAGAACTTGATATTGAAATTGGACCATTCACACGTCCGGAATAGAGCAGAGAATGTAGATATACACACAGTCTCTGACTATATTCAGAGACCTTGATATAATGACGGTTCAACACAATATTGGTTCAGGGATTTATGTGGAGCCTAGCTTTAACCTGTGATGTATGTGTGTAATTATCATACATCACATACATACATTCATATCAAGCATATTATATCCATCCGCTCTTTTCAGCATTTGCATATAGCGCAATATGTGGACACACAAACTAGATCAGATGTATATGCAATGTCCCCCATATGTCCTCCTTCTCTTGTGCGATGGTTATCCCGGCTCAGAACCGATGGCAATGAGACCCAAGTGGGGGTTGGCTCGTTATAAATGAGTACATCGGGGTGTAATAATTCATATTTATTGTTATCATAAATAATACCCAGCGAGAAGGAAGCTTGAATGGAAGCCACATAGGAAAGCATTCAGTCATACCATATAAAGGCTGCCTCGCTTCAACCCAGTCCTTGCCGTCCGCAAAATAACAGTGTAGGAGAGCTAACCCAGCCCCCTGTCATCCACCCCCCTGCCACCGCCCCCTCCCCACCGCTATCCATTCATATCTATATCGGACAACTATATTTTGTGCCTGGCTTCAGCGACTCATGTGATTGGCGAACCCTATGTCATGGTGAATACTTTTACCAAGTATGAACTGTTTTTTACTCTTTGTATTGTTCTTCCACTGAGATTCACACGAGGTAAATTGGATGGTGCATTATAAACGGACAAGTTACCATATTTATACTGATACAATTCTTATGCTCCACACACACACAAATATATATATGTATATATATATATGTATATATATATATCTATCTATATATATATATATATATATATATATATATATATAAGGTTAGGCTACACTTATATAAGAAGAGACACTAGGAGGACAACATGGCCGAGTTGAGGGTCAAACGCCGCCAACGCGTGGTGGTGCTGCAGTCGCTCGGCCCAGTATCTACACAGAATGGGCAGTGATTGGACGATAACACATATTAATTCGCAGAGCAATGCACAAGTAATAATAATAACCATAGACTCATTGCGCCCTTTAAAAAAATGATAATGAATTATCCAGTCTATATATCGAACAACTAAAAATTGCTAAGTGAATGTTAATTCATGATATCCTTCATTCCACTCAATGTAGAAGCAGTTGTGTGTATCAGCTGATTGTCCTATTTCAATTGATAGGCCACCTGGTATGTCCGGACAGTATTGATCTGGATAACGAGTTATGCACTGAAGGCGGTTACTACTGAATATGTATGCTGTATAAGCCATTACATGTGTATAATAAGCTGGAATATCCCATCTTCTCCACAGCCACTAATTCATCGGCTGGTTACCTCTACTCATTAGGTCACCTACTGGTACGACCTGATCTCCCCACGTGGCAACATCTATTCGCCCAGGCCTCACTGTACCGCTGAAAATATCACACACGCAAATATAATTATATACTCACCTCCGCCTACGTTTACCTGTAAGTTCGACGGGGTGGCCGAATGAGTAGCGTGTCCGTCTCCTGTTTTGTGAGATCGGGAATTCGAACCCATGATTGTGTGGGTTTGAATCCTGATCAAACCAATGACTTAATAATTGATACGTGTCGCTTCCTAGCCTGGCGTTCGGCATTATTAGGATAGGGCAAGGACTGGTTGACTCAGGTCATGGTGCTAGCGACCTGGTTTCCTAGTGGGGCAGCACTGTAAAGTGTGCACTGTCACAAGTCGGTATCCGTCCTGATATGACCCTAGATGTTGCTAGGACGTAAAACAACAACAAACTAAACATGTGTAAGTTTCCTCCAGTCCAAGGCGGAATACATCCAACAATTTGATGCTTTTATTAGACAACGCAACTAAGTATTCCACATGGTGTCCGCTTCAGAATGAGCCAATTAAAGCAACAACCACCGCCCCGCCCCCACCCACCCACCCACCCCCAACAAAGGATCAGCAATCGGGGGTGGGTGGGACCCGATATTGGAATAACATGGAATGTGGCTTCAGAATCAACAACAACAATAAGAACGCACAAACAATATCACCAACACGGCCGTGTTTGGGTGGCTGCTGTGAGGGTCGAGCAGTGCCAAACAACGTTATATGTTTCTGGGTATTCACGGCCGAACTTGGCTGCGTGACGTATGACCGCGCATGCGCAGTGTCAACGCGGCGTGTTTTTGTGCCCAGCCCGCTCTCGGCGCGTCGGTAATCTGGCGACGCCGAATGGGTTCTAACGACCCCAGGGGGGCATATTGACACAACGACTGATAGCGGTGCTCACCCCGGGGCGAGCGAACCGACATTGCTCGGCGGGTTGATACCGGCAGCCGCGGACAAACACCGAACAGCTCGCAGCAATTCAACATGGCTCTGAGCAGCGGCTTCAAGCGAGTCCAAACCGCTCCGAGCAGCTCTGAGAAGTTGCGAGCAACTTTGAACAATTTAAACCGATGCCTCTTCTGAGCAGCTCTCTCCCGACACCTTCCTCCAAACAGCTCCTTTGGAGGTTCTCAACCGGAGCAGTTTTTCTCAGAGTACTTCCTTCAGAGCAGCTCCTTCAGCCCAGCTCCTTCAGGAGCAGCTCCTTCAGACTAACTCATTCAGAGCAGCTCCTTCAGACCAGCTCCTTCAGACCAGCTCCTTCAGACCAGCGACTTCAGACCAGCTCCCTCAGACCAGCTCCCTCAGAGCAGCTCCTTCCGACCAAATCCTTCAGCCCAGCTCCTTCAGAGCAGCTCCTTCAGACCAGCTCCCTCATAGCAGCTCAGTCAGAGCAGCTCCTTCAGCCCAGCTCCTTCAGACCACCTCCTTCAGACCACCTCCTTCAGACCAGCTCATTCAGACCAGCTCTTTCAGACCAGCTCCTTCAGAGCAGCTGCTTCAGAGCAGCTCCTTCAGACCAGCTCCTTCAGAGCAGATCCTTCAGACCAGCTGCTTCCGAAATTGGCATTCAGACCAGCTCATTCCTAACAGGTCTTTCAGAGCAGCTCCTTCAGGGCAGCTCAATCAGAAGAGCTCCTTCAGTGTTCTTTGTGGCAGAGGGGTTAGGGTGTCTGACGTTTTTCTAGGTCAGACTCCTAATCTGAAGGTCGGTGGTTCAATTCCTTATGCCCCCCCACACCTCTGACAATTTGGATTTCCACTGCTGTGTATAACTTACAGTGTCATCAAAGGCCAGTTGCTCTCATACCATGTCTATGTGGTGTGTGAGGTTAAAAATCCCTTGGGTCGGTAAAAGTGGAAGCTCGGGCTTTCTATCGACAAACTGTCTAATGGTGAAAACAAGTCTAGTCAGACTTATCCATGATATGCAGTATATATCTTCAAGAATCTCATTTAGGGCAGCTCATTCAGATAAACAATGATAGAGTAGCTGAGAACAGCTTTGTGCAACACTGAGAGAGTCTGTACATGATGGTTCCATGTCAGAAGGCTTGTTCTAAACGAAAGGAGCAGCACTGATTAGTAATGATTTTCTCTTCCGCCCCTTTCTTTTCACGGCCAACCCTGTGTTGCTTCCGAGCTAGGTCGATATTTCTCAAGCATGGCCCAAGCTTTCGCTAAGCGGTAAAACAGTTCCATCAAACAAATCTCAGCAAGTTTTGAACAGCTCTAAATAGGTCCGAACAGTTCCGAACATTGGCATCGAGTACGTTTGCTTGAGAAAGGACGGTTTGTATAATAAGGGCAGCGGTGATTTGTGCTATCAGTACCCGTGTACATATTAGCATGTGGTCAGAATGTGGGCAAATACTCGATAAATAGCTTTTTATTATTATTAAATATTATTGTAATATCCCTAGTATTTAACATTATTTCAACAGATAAATAACATGTTGACCACTCACAATGTCAACGTCTACCATGAAAGCGTCTTGGCATGAGGGCATCCTCCCTGTTTTGGAAGGTTGTGTACACTCTAGTTTCAATGTTCTGCTAAACTCAGCCACATCATCAATCAAGCATATCGGGAGCTTTCCAGACCATGGTGGACCTTTGATCCAGACATACCCTTGACTGAGGTACACTGTGGGCTTTGACTCGGGCTATACCGCAACATATAGCACGTGTATCGATCCTATAATTATGCTAGGATGTAGCTGGTATGCATCACATTGTGTCCAGTCTGCAAACCTTATATATATATATATATATATATAGATAAGCACGGTGGGGTCACAAACACATCACATTATATGCCCAACCGAATGGCTGGGTGGTTAGGGTGTCCGCTTTCTGGACAGCTTCTTGTTGAAAGCGATCCTTACAGAAGTTGGGACCCCCAAATCCACAAACAAATTGAACCACCGAAATTTACCAAATTTAAAGTTGCATAGTCCGATGCTGTTTGGAGTTCTACCGTATTCTTCTAAATAAATATATGTGGTTCTGATCTGCTCTACTTTTGCAACAATCCAAGTATTACTTTAAAGGGTTATCTTTAAAGATATTTGAAATAGAAATATGCCAAATTAATATTGAGACTACCATCAAAGGGATGGATATCAAATGATTCAAAACTGAGATGTTCTATTAAATTGACTACATATTCCGTCATTCTATATAGTAACAAATGTTAAATAAGTGCAATGCTCTTCAAGTTCTATGTAAATGCTGAAATCTAGGCGAGTCCTTTGGGTTCGAAAATGTGATGCCTTTATCGAGATATGCAGCTTCAATGAGTGTATTATTACATATCACGACTCTCTTATATTTGATTAGAACTCCCTTCTATTATATTACAACTATCTTGGAATACTACAAATATCTTATACTACATTACAGCAATGTCTTGTATATTACAGCTCCTCTTCACCCATTTATATTCCAACGTTTGTGTATTTTATATTACAACTCTCTCGTCTCATATATTACAACTCTCTTGTGTGCTACTCGTTATCGGTATACCAAATGTTTATCAAATTTCATAAGCATATTACAATATTGCAATAATGTTATACAGGAGAATATCACTATAAAGCACCCACAACTGCGCACTGTGACAAGTCGATACCGCATCTAGTCTGACCTCAAATGTTGCAACGAACCGTAACCCCAATCAATAAATCAAGATGTACGTTTTGGCGAATTCTGCAATCAACCAATAGGAAATGAAAAGGATGCGCCAATG
The DNA here is from genome assembly GCA_030323885.1 of Branchipolynoe longqiensis. Classification (NCBI taxonomy): domain Eukaryota; kingdom Metazoa; phylum Annelida; class Polychaeta; order Phyllodocida; family Polynoidae; genus Branchipolynoe; species Branchipolynoe longqiensis. Next base: position 87,558,538 of record CM059189.1, read on the forward strand.
AAAATTGCTTCGTGGTCCTGACGTGATCTGCGGTTCGCTGGTAGTAGTTAAATGCACAGTCCAGTGTTAATAACACTTCAGCAGCTCTAGGGCAGTAGCCCCCGACATTAGTGTGCCCCTGGAACCCTCCGCCAGGGGGCCTTGTTTATGGGTGCAATAACCGGTAGCGACGTCACCCCATCCCTGACCACCCACCAGCCGGCAGCCAGAGCCTGATGCCCCATTTTTTCTCGGTCAATAGTATTCATGTGCTGCTGTGTGTATCTATTTAGGGGTAATGTATTGCATCCGTAGGGTATTTGGGCATCTATCAAAGACGGGTAAAAGGGAGGTGGGATTTATGTCATTTCTTGTGGCTAGAAATGGTAGGGTGTGTATATATATATATATATATATATATATATATAAATATATATATATACATGCATCTGTCAGCCAACATTTGCGCATCTATCAAAGATGGGTAAAGGGGGAGGGGTGGATTTATATCTTTGCTCCTGGCTAGAAATAGTAGGGTGTGTATATATATACATATATATATACATGCATCTATCAGCCAACATTCGCGCATCTATCAAAGATGTGTAAAGGGGGAGGGGTGGATTTATATCTTTGCTCATGGCTAGAAATAGTAGGCTGTGTATATATATACATATATATATATATATATACATGCATCTATCAGCCAACATTCGCGCATCTATCAAAGACGGGTAAAGGGGGGGGGGGAGATTTATATCATTGTTCATGGCTAGAAATAGTTAGGTGCGTGTATATAAACATATATCTATATACACACATATTTCAGCTAACATTTGTGCATCTATCAAAGGGGTTGGGAGGAAGGTATTTATATAATTGATCATCGCTAGAAATAGTTAGGTGAGTTTATATACACATATATATATATATATATATATATATACGCACATATTTCAGCTAAGATGTGTGCGTCTATCAAAGAGGGGGGAAAAGGGGGGTGTTGATATAATTGCTCATGGTTAGAAATAGTAAGGTGCATGTATATAAACATATATACAAACATCTATCATCTAACATTGACGCTTCTATCAAAGATGGGACAATGAGGGACCTGGATTTATATCATTGCTTGAAGTAGGGTGGGTATATATATATATATATATATAAATATATATATATATAAATAGGTAGGTTGCGAAATGAAAAGGAAGAATAAGACTTGGTTTGGGTTGAGTTTACACTCTGGCTGGAGAATATCAGTTTTGAATGTGAGCAGAGTGACAGTTGGCTCACGATGCAGAGGAGGTTTATTTTTTGCAGAAAGGTATATTTTCCGAAGAAAATGTATATTTCTACTGCAGAAATGGTTTCTGTACAATTAGCATGTCAGCATGTTTATCCGGTAAGACCACCTTTGGTTGCTCAAGTCGACCAGGCTGAATGCCTCGAGTAGATATTCACCCCGCATTTCATATTTGAGTTGAAATTGACCCTTTCTTATTCTTATCTGCGTTAATTAACCAGTGCCTGGCGATAGGCATCAACCCTGTGTACATCATATATACATGATATACGACAACAGTGACAGTAAGAATCGATAAGCACCATAAAACTAAGGTGAATTTCTAGAAGTGTCCCTCTCACACATGCCTCTCTTACAGCAACACTCGTTCCGTCCTGATATTACCTCAGATGTTGCCAGGATCTCCAACTTCAATACCCAACCTTACTGCAGCACCCATCTGCCTACGTGCACTTTGACAGTTGGGTGCAATAATTGTATTTTGTGTTATCATGAACCTCTAAGTGTATTTCCTCCCTTCACTCACCCCCATCTTCTCCTTGTATATTTACAGATGAAGCCTAGGCCTCTCCTGATAGCATTTGGTATACATTGCCTCATCTATACCGTAAGTTATGCTGTGAATCCAGGTAAGTCTCCAGCTTATTACTTGTACAAAACAATTGTTCTAAGACAAGATATATCGCACAAGGGAGCTTTGAGAGAGGCGTTTGTATGGAGTAACTGTATTATAATTGTGTACGGTAAGCTGGTCCAGCTATAGAGTGAACACTTCGATTTATATTTCTAATTATTTAGAAAATAATATGACCATATATAGACACAATAGAAATTATTCAACTTGTTCACCCTTCCTCTCTCACAGCTCATATATGCGATGTATCTGGCCAACATTTGATCACACAGGCAGTTTCAATGGTTAATATAACATTAACAAAATATTGACACACATCCATTCTAGAATTTAGATGCAGGATGTAGCTAAGAACTAAAAGTTATAATACATAGAGGTCCATCATTCACTATTATAGCCACATCATTATCTAGATTTTAGTAGATTGTTAGTGCCCAGTCAATAGCTTATCATTTATGTAAGATAACTGGCTAAAGCCACTAGGCTTTTAACGTAATAAGTGTTGGGGGGCGGGGGTAAATTAGCAAGACTCAATTTATAGTTTACTCCAGGCATTATTATGTTAGTTCGGATATAAGCAATTTAGGACAACACTATATCTTATCTTACCAGGTCAAAATAATAAAATATTAAATGGCCCCATTAGGGAGAGAGACTACCGTTCAACCATTCAATAAAAAGAGGCACAGTCTATCTAACCTTGATGTAATTTGTGTTTACTTTAGTGGCTTGCACTAGAATGGGCGGGGCTACACGTACATATTATTTAGCTAATTGATAATGTGAGTTGATTTTTTATGAAATTTACTCAAAATAATAGTGTGTGTTCAGGCTTATATCAGGTGTGTGTACTGTGAATTAAGGTCTGGGCCATTTATTGGCGAGTTTACACCCATCTGCTCAGTCTTCTGAAGACGGAGGTTTGTGCATAGTCTGGCATGGGTTTGGTCTGCGAATAGGAAAATGGGTGTTGGTGTGTTGTTAGTGGTACCTATGGCTATACTCTCTACGGCTCACATGCCTGCTTAGTTACCAGGCATTGTGATCACGGAGGTCAACTTATTCTTGTTTAGTGTTTTATTTAAAGCTGCATAGTGATCTGGACTTGATTCTATGCTGGTAACTTAGATACTGGTGCAAGACAACTCTCACTTTGTGCGTCGTGTGTGCGGTTATACCATAGCGCTTTCTACGGCAAGGCACCCACTGCACCCTGAAGTTGCCTGTCCACCAGTGGTGTGAAATGCACATGTTGTACAAAGGAAATCACTCGCCGATATCGGAGTAACTGTATGTGATGTCGAGCGGTGTGCCCAGACCGACTCCCGCCCACAAACACCCGCTCGCCACTGGTCAGTTTCTAGGCAAACACCCACTTTACACAGTGATCGTGGGAGACCCTGCTAAATAAGACAGGTCGGCGGGCCCGTGTGCCTGTGTGTACTCGCCGTTCTATGTGTGCGCTGGTTGGACACTGATCACACCGGAAGTGGACGGCAGGAGCGGCCGCGCATGTGCCTGAATGGATACGGGTGAGAGTACGGCGACGCAGGTGGTTGTGGTGACGGTGGGAGGGGTGGTGGTGGTGGGGGCTGGGGTAGGTAAGGAGGGAGGGAAGGTGCGTGGGGGATTTGGGGGGGATGTAGAGTGAGCACGAATGCGACTGAATGCTACACATACAGGGAGGTGGGAAATCGGGTTGACAGCGTACTCAAACATATAAGCATTTCGTCTGAAACTACAAATTGCTGCCATATTATGGTTATTCTATTGGTATGTACACAAACCAGCCGACACCTCTTATTCATATTTGTGTACTGAACTTCAGTCACTAGCTTAATGAGAAAACATTACGCCACACAACTCATCTTTACAAAGAACCGGGCAATTGCAGCTTGCTCAACTCGTTAGCATTTCCTGAATGGAATGGGAAAACACTGCAGCTTTCGTCAGTGTGCCGGTATGGCACTAGGAATTGGAGGCATGGTGTCATATGCATATATATATATATATATATATATAGTTAGTATATTTATATACGTGTATAAAATCATGGGTATGAGGTATTTCTTCTTATTATTATGATCTGTTATTGTCCACTAACAGACCCAGATCTATTCACTGCGGCACTCATTTGCCTACGGTGGCGCCGCCACCGGCAGTTCTTGGTACTCATTCCTCAGAGTTGTATAGATCACTTGCTGGGAAAAGTTTGCTGTGAAAAGTAGCTGTCAACCTGCTGCTCCCAGTCAACCTGCTACCTGTCAGCACCAGTCAACACAGTCAACCTGCTACCTGTGTTGGATAATGGAGGACAAAATCACTGAAGGACGAACGCAAAGGAGTGTCATGAGCTAAACACATTACATAGCTAATATCATTCCTCGACGACCTAGTCGAATATCTCCGGGTCGATTTTCATTATTGCCATTTTGAATGCAGCCGACGGCGATGGGCAGCGGGAACTGCTCGACATATGTTCATTAACTATGCTGTCAACTGCAGATATATGCTGTCGACTAATTTCATGCTAACCAAGTCAGTCGTTTTATACATGTGTGTCGAATAGTATTGGAACAATTTTGAATATCTAAAATAACGTTACGATGGTAAACAAGATGGTGGCTTGGTGGGAAATTATTTGACTTCGATTACCATTATTCGACTGACATGAACTACAAGTCGAAAGTTCTTGATAGTCGAGCTAAACTATATATATGCCAATTACGCTCAAATTATTCGACATGCTAAATTCGATGAAATAAATTGACACAAAATAAATTAAACGAGCATTTTGATTGTTGAGGTGTTTTTATACACCATTTTGTACCTGGCCGGTGTGGCGTACAAGGTCGGAGGCGGCGGCCATTGCGGTGGTGGCCATTTCGTACAAACCAAGGAAGGCCATAGAATATACTGGTTTTTCAGACATGACTTATACTTTGGAAGTATTTATTAGGAGCCATTTAATACATTCCTAAGATATGTACTTACTAATTCAGTTTTCATTACACTGATAGTAAGACATTTATGGTCTATATATATACATGCATATTCACGTGTTGGGGCCGATATCCTCGTTATGTTCTTCTATGGCATTAATTTGGGCTGCTACAGTCGTCGCTGGATGCTAATTATTTTTGACATTTTGACATGCTAACATGTGCGACTCATACCTTGTGAGAATATAATCATCCTTCTATGATTGTATGCGCTGGGCATTGTCAATGCTGAAAGTCAAAATATATTGAACGGACTGTGGCTTGGAGCATCGTCCGTCCAAGGATGGTATGTGCCGTGTACAGACGAGAGTTATGCGGTCACTGACAAAGATGGCTATGGCAGCGAGCCCAACAGGGAAGGAGACAGCGATACGAAAGGATACGGAGGATGATGAGATCGCAACCGAGCTCGGGGCGTTATCTCTGGATGACCAGGAAAGGTCAATAACGGCAGACATTGAGAGGTGAAAGCAAGAGGATCGGATAGAACGTCTCTACGCTGAGAAGCGGAAGCTGCTAGCGCGTCGAAATGGTCCTGCAAGATCGACGGTAACGTTGGATTCCAAGATGGCTGTCGAGTCTGACACGTATGTCAGTTCGTCGGTAACTATTGACGACAAGCCACAGGACATGAGGAGACTGGCGGAAGTTCAAGGGCACTCTTCGTACGGCACTAGCCGTTCTCGTTTGACATGTCGTCACTCGCCTGGGAGAAGGAGAAGGCATAGATGCTCACATTCCTCCAGTAGCGGGAGCAGGAGTATGTCATCAGCCAGGCGTCGAAGATGTAAGTGGTCGTTGAAGCGCTTCATCGTCGGTTCGAAAATTAAAAAAAATTAAACACATACGAATTGATCGAGGCTTCGGTGCGATGGATGACGGATATTCTGAATTTATCAATGATGGACTATAAGACATTTTTGCTACATATATATATGCATACCGATGGGGTGTCGGGTGGTTTGTGTACACACCATAAAAATAGCCATAACATGGCGGTAATTTGTAGTTTCAGACAAAAGGCTTATATGTTTGAGTATGCTGTCAGTGTCACCCTGGTTTTCCACCTCCCTGTATGTCTAGCCTTCAGCATATATGTATATATATATATATATATATAAATATATATATATATATATATATATACATACAGGCCATGCCGTTGAGCAGCCTCTTCTCTCATTCCGCTCAAGTATCGCATTAACTCAACACGAGGCGCCCCCTTCCGCTGCTCGGCGGTGCACCGCGCCGCCTGTGGGGGACTCGAGGAACTAGATGCCTGCTGTACAAACACGGCGGCCCGGCCATCCACGGCTGGCGGCTTCATTCTGCGCCTGGCCGTTATGGACAGCCAGGCTGGGCTGGTGCAGGATGCCGGGTGCAGGGTATGTGTGTGATGATGGTGGTGATGTGTATGTATGTGTGTATGTTGGTGTGGCAGAGGGAGGTGGGGGGGGGCACCAGTGGAGGGGGATGGGTGGGAGGGGAGGAGTGGATGGGGCGGGAGTGGAGGGCTGGGGCTTTTGAGGCTGCGTGTGTAGACTGTGGAGTAGGTGTAAGGTTCGGATTAAGGGCGGTTGTCAGGGTTTTAGCGCCGAGTGTACAGTCCGGTGAGCGTGACACGTTAGAGGGTATCTTGGGCTAACGAAGCTGGCAGTGTTTGGGTGTCGGATGGGTGTCAGGTTGGTGTTGGGCTGGTGTCTGGTGGGTGTCGGGTGGGTGTCAGGTCAGTGTCACACCAGTGTCAGTTTGGTGTCGGTTCAGTGTCATTGGATGGTGGGTGTCGCATGGGTGTCACGTGGGTGTCTGATGGGGGTCACGTGGGTGTCACTGTCAAGGGGGGGTCAGTGGGTGTCTTGTGGGTGTTGGGTGGTTGTTGGGTTGGTGTTGAGTGGGTGTTGGTCGGGTGTCATGTGTGTGACAGGTGGGTGTTGAGTGGGTGTTGGGTGGATGTCTGGTGGGTGTCAGTTGGGTGTCGAGTGGGTGCTGGGTTGGTGTCAGGTGGTCATAGGGTGAGTGTCTGGGGGGTGTCTTGTAGGTGATGGGTGGGAGTCAGGTGGGTGATGGGTGGGTGTCAGGTGGTGGGTGTCTTGTAGGAGTTGGATTTGTGTCAGGTGGGTGGTGGGTGGGTGTGGGGTTGGTTTCTGGTGGGTGTCTTGTAGGTGTCGGGTGGGTGTCTGGTCTGAGTTGCTCGGAGATGCTGACGGGTGCAGTTCACACTGGGAGGTGTATGCACGCCCATTGACCTCTCTCCACCTATTAACTTAACCGCCAGTAAGCATTTTGCTGTCCAGAAGGTGTCTTAATCCCTTGCCGTTCCATCCCTGCTCCCACCTCCTTCCTATGCCCCACCTCCTGTTCACCCCCACACTCATTACAACACCCAATATTTTTACCATCATTCTTCTTAATAGGTAGTTCTTGCACCCCTCTTCCCAAACCGAGCTCCCAGCTCCCGGTTCCCAGTTCCCGGTTCCCGGTGTCGTGGTATAAAACCCCGGCCCGATCGCAGCCCCTGCCGTGGCTTCTGCGCATGCGCAGAGTTTGTAAACAGGCGCAGCTTGGCTGCAGAACGAATACACACTGCCAGTGTCTATTAAAGATTAATAGAAATGCACAACCCTAACCATATAAATTTAATTTAATCTATCCGTTGAATATGTTTTCTATATGTGTACCAAGCAGCTTGTTTCTAAGTGGTGTAGCTTTAGAGATATTTCACTTTTTCTGTATGAAGATTGCACTGACACTCAGAATATCCCAACTTTCACTATTATCTCTGTTTTTAATACTTTCAGCATAAATTGCTCTTAGGTTACATTAAATACTTCAGATCTTCCTCTTCAATCGTGCATTAAGATATTTTTAATCGATCCAATGAAAGCTTTTAAATTTATTTTACAAAAATAAATGCTTAGTCAACTGTCTTCACGGCAGGGGCTGCGATCGGGCCGGGGTTTTATACCATGACACCGGCTCCCGGCTCCCTGCTCCCCGCTACCCGCTCGCAGCTCCCTGCTCCCCGCTTCCCGCTCCCTGCTCCCTGCTCCGTGCTCCTGGCTCCCCCGGCTCCCGGCTCCCCGCTCCTGGCTTCCCGCTCCCCGCTCCCCGCTCCCTGCTCCCGGCTCCCCGCTGCTGGCTCCCGGCTCCCCGCTCCTGGCTTCCCGCTCCCGGCTCCCTGCTCCCCGCTCCCCGCTCCCGGCTCCCGGCTCCTGGCTCCCTACTCCCGGCTCCCGGCTCCCGGCTCCCGGCGTTAATCACAGAGCAGCTCCCGTCCACGAGCAGGGATTCTCCGAGTCACTCACGGTGGTTGGGATGGCGACTGGACATGGGGCCTGCAAGGCGACCAGGGGCATGCGTTACCTCGCCCCCCCCCCCCCCCCAGCTCCCCTTCACCTTCGCCCACCTCCCCCCCCTCCGGCCGCCCCGCCACCTCCATTCCCCGTCACCGCTGCACCTTTTTGTATCCGGATATGGGGAGGGTGTGCCAGTCGGGCCCGTTGACAGCTTTATGGTTGTCTGCAAGTTGTATACAAAAAGTGTGGCTATTACACACGGGGCGGCTGATTGTGTCGGATACAGTTAGCCCCTGCAGTACAATGGGAAGACTCGGGGGCTAGTATAAACACCCTATCAGCGGGCCACCCCCATCGAAAAGACAAATCACTCGTCCATCAATCAATCGCCACTGTTCTCTATAGTCAAATCTTCGACCCTTATCCCGGATCCGGCAAAATATAGGTCTAATTCAGTCTAGCAGGAAATCGCAAACCCCGTAAATCGCAAACCGACACTTGTGATTTCCTAGGAAATCACATATCCCCCCTGGACATCACAAACCCCCCATGTTTGGTAGTCTTTATCGTAATGAAAATATCTTTGCGATAGTCCAGTTTGTAATTCTGACCGCACATGCGCTGAAAACAGCCTTTATTCACATATGTTGCCACTGCGGCCATTGTAAAGGCCAGGTAAAGAGGTGCAGCAATGTTCTGGTATTATCACTCAGTTTCAGGATCGGCAATGTAAACAATGTCGTTTGCAAAATGGCCTTCCTAGTTCCAACTTCAGTCACTGCATACAGTAAATAAAACCATTTTAATATTCCTAATTCTATTTATCCATTATTTAAGCCATTTTTACTAGTGTATTAGTTGAATATTACAAAATGCTATAAAGCATGGGGGGGGGGGTTGCCATTTCCAAGGGGGGGTTTGTGATTTCCTAGGAAATCACAAACCCTGGGGTGTGCGATCTCCATGGGTTTGCGATTTCCTGCTACACTGGATTAGACATAGATTTCCTCTCTTTAATGTCTCACCCCTTCAGCCGACTTAAAGCCTCTCCGCAATGTTCACTGTTATCAGAAAGTTGCATTTACGTTAACCTTGCAACCTTTCCACTAGGTATAGTCTGCATCATAATCCTGTCGTTAATTCTGAGACGATATTCTAGTGCCCTGTTAGAAAGAGGCATTATATTTAGAGGGCGGGGGAGCTTAATTACTAAATGGCTATAATGTCATGTTATAACTGTGAGAATTTAAAGTTGCATAGTCCGATAAGTTTTGAGTTTCATTCAATCCCTGGGAAAAATACATGGAAGTTGATGGTTATAATCTACCTGACTTTAGGTTCAAGTAGCTTTTATTTTAAATGGTTAACTTTTGAGATATTTGAAGTGTGGCAGAACTCTATGATGTAAGATTGTTGGCATGCTTGCCAAAACTTATATTACATTTGTGCAATTCAAATATATCAACGTTTTGCCATTTAAAATGAAAATTACTGAAAAGTAGATAATAATGATTTATCTCAAATAGTTATCTCAGAAAAATGACAGAAACTCAAACCCATAGGACTGTGCAGCTTTAATCGCCTCTGACAGCGTCATCTCCTGAGTGCCAATTTAAACATGAGTAGTCTTCTCTGGTCGCCACCAGGGTCCGCAGGCGTATTTCTGCCGTCCACCGAGACTGTTCAGGTGACAGTCTGTCTCAAGGTGACCAACCACTTTGATCGTGTGCCATTTGTCCACATCCAGATGGATGCCTGCTTAATTACCAGGCACGGCAATCACCGAACTCAACCTATTCTTGGCTAGTATTTTAAATAAAGCTGCATAATCCGATGAAAACATCAAATTTTCAAAACCAAGGCAGTGATCTCTAACTTGATTCTATGAAGGTAACTTAAATACTGGTGCAGTTATCAAGCATTTGTCACGACATAGAATGGAATACTGTGCCAATTTGTTGGAACCTGTTACTGCAGAAACCTATGGTGTCAGAGTTTTGGCATGATTCCCAAAATTAAATTTGCATGTTTACATTTGAAATATCTCAAAAGTTACCCATTTAAAATAATATTCACTTCAAACTAAAGTAAGGTAGATTATAAGGAATTACTAACAGAAAGTCAAAACCATAACTTTAATGGTGATACCAGAGTTTTCTTTGCGAATATTCATCAACGGATCAATACTTTTTGAGTTTTGTAATTGCAGGTTTTGCTACTATATCTTTCAATAGGTGAGTATCGGTATTCTCTGTAGTTTGTATCAATGGTCTATGAACTCTTAGTATCCTGGCTGGTTGTGGGTATGGGTGGGAGAGGGGAGGGGCGGTGATGATGGTGCAGTCAGGTGATCAGGGCATCCCTCCGGGGGCCCCCTGGTGGAAAGGCAACGAACTAGAACATTAACCTGCCAGACTCACACCTCGTCTTACTGAAACCATTCGACCTGCATTACAAGTTCTTCGCATTAAAGACAACAAAGTCTGTTACAGGCTGTTTACGTTAAAGAGACAGACTGCATTAAAGGTGCAGACATGCATTACAAGCTGTACACAGACCTGCATTACAAGGCGATCTCATTAAGGACACATACTTGCATTGTAAGTTAATCATATTAAAGACGCAGATCTGCATAACGAGCTGTTTGCATTAAAGACACAGACCTGCTTTTCAAGTTCTTCACATTAAAGTTGCCAACCTATGTTACACGTTGTTTGCATTAAATATGCAGACCTGCATTACATGGTGTTCACATTACAGGTGCCGACCTGCATTACACATTGTTTGCATTAAACTTAAAGACCCAGCCCTGCTTCATAAGTTGTTCACTTTAAAGTCACATATCTGCATTACACGTTCTTTTCCATTAGAGGCACAGATCGACATTACAAGCTCTTCACATTAATGACACAGACGAGGATTAGATGCTGTTCGCAATGAAGACACACAAATGCATTGCAAGATATTAACATTAAAGATGCATACCAGCATTACAAGCTATTCACATTAAAGACACATACCGGCATTACAAGCGAATAATATTAAAGACACACACTGGGATTACAAGCTATTCACATTAAAGACACACACCTGGATTACAAGCTATTCACATTAAAGAGAAAAACCTGGATTACAAGCTATTCACATTAAAGACACACACCTGGATTACAAACTATTCACATTAAAGACACAAACCTGGATTACAATCTATTCACATTAAAGAGACATACCTGGATTACAAACTACTCATATTAAAGACACACACCCCGAGTACAGGCTATTCACATTAAAGAGACAAACCTGGATTACAAGCTATTCATATTAAAGAGACACACCTGGATTACAAACTATTCACATTAAAGACACACACCTGGATAACAAACTATTCACATTAAAGACACAAACCTGGATTACAAGCTATTCACACTAAAGACACAAACCTGGATTACAAGCTATTCACATTAAAGAGACATACCTGGATTACAAACTATTCACATTAAAGACACACACCTGGATTACAAACTATTCACAGTAAAGACACAAACCTGGATTACAAGCTATTCACATTAAAGACACACACCTGGATTACAATCTATTCACATTAAAGAGACATACCTGGATTACAAGCTATTCACATTAAAGAGACACACCTGGATTACAAACTATTCACATTAAAGACACACACCTGAATTACAAGTTATTCACATTAAAGACACACACCTGGATTACAAGCTATTCACATTAAAGACACATACCTGGATTACGAGCTATTCACATTAAAGACACAATTTGAGATTACAATGATTTCACATTAAATACAGATACGTGCATTACAAGTTGTTCACCTTAAAGATGCAGACCTGCGTTACAAACTATTCACATTAACAGACATTTTCGCACTTCAAATATGTCAAAAGCTAGTCATTTAAAATAAACAGTACTTGCAGGTAATGTACGGTAGATTATAACAATAAGTTTAATATGAGGAGTTCAGGCGCAAAATCCCGTAAATCCAAATCCCCAAATTGAGATAAACATTCAAATCAAACCCTCAAATAGGTCATTTTTTACATTCCAATCTTTTGTTTTATTGCTCCACCGCCATTTCACCTCATTAAAAGTGGAATTAGTGAGAATTAAAATTACCTTCAGGTAAAAATATGTTATTTTAATTAAATGTTGTGATTCTCTTCATGGGGTATTACCTCAGAACTCTTCATTATATCCATCTCAGAAAAATTACAGAAACTCAAATTCATCGCGCTATGCAGATTTAATAATTGATCTCAGAAAAATGACAGAAACTTAAAACCATCGGACTATGTAACTCTAAGAATAATAATGTAAGATACTGACGGCCATTTTGCCAGACCCGCAATAACTTGAGTGGAGGGAAGGGGAAGAAGCCTCCCTTAACGAGGAGCTGGTGCAGTGAGCCGTGCGTTGGAGCAGGGCTTGCTGCAACAGCGCCCGTTCATGGGATCGCCTTGGCGTTATGGATGCAACGAGACGCACTGCCCGACGCAACTGGATCGTGATGGATCCGTGTGGACTGGCGGCATCATGAAGTCCGCCCAATAGAGATGAATGTGCCCATTAGACGGCAGTATGTAAGGTTGTACCGGAAGTCCGGAAATATCACACACACCTCCTGAAAGAGGAACGATGTTCATGGCGCTATGCGTACGTACTAAATGTTCACAGACTTTTGTTCTTGCCTTTTGTTTTTCCTTTTTTTTCGTTCTTTTTTTTTGCGAGAGGAAGAGCTTACATTCGTTGATTAAAGCTGGATGGTTTTGAGTTTCTGTCATTTTTTTCTTGAGATAAATATGTTTAATTGATCGTTATACTCCACCTTATTTTAGTCTGAAATAACCTTTATTTTAAATTTCTAAGTCTTGACATATTTGAATTGCAAACATGAAAGATTAGTTTTGGCAAACATGCCAAAAACTCTTACACCATAATCTTGAGCATTAACAGGTTGTATTAAACTGACCAAGAATTCCCTTCTAAGTGGCAACAAATGCTTAATAAGTGCCTCACTATCCAAGTTAGATATGTAGAATCAAATCTAGATAATTGTTTTATTTTTGAAGAATCTGGTTCTTCTTTGGACTATATAGCTTTAAGCGGAGGCATTTTCAATCGCTGGCAATTGGACTATGTAAATCAACCGTCCTTTTGCTGCACACCTTTGTAATATGTCGTGCCAGGTTAGGTAGCAAGATAACAAATTCATTTAAAGCAATCGATTCATCGCCAAGCGTTCAAAACCGGGTTCGAATCCCACGAGTTTCCACACAGATTTGTTAACAAAATTAGTTCAGAGCATACATGATTTACAGCAAGTATCACAAGGATTCATTCGTTCGTCTCTTGTCGCATTTTATTTAACCCAAATAGGAAGGTGGGTGTTTCCCGCGGTCCAATTTGAATCACTACATTTTATGGCGTAGGTATCTGCGCAGTCAATACATCTTTATTTTGGTAATCTTTCCTCTAAATGAATAGCATTGACTTTGATTAAATATTCCTCCAAACGCCAGCGTGTTGACATGCCAAGGAGACTGGCGAATCGGGAATTGCTGGCTGGAAAAGTGGATGATTAAGTTTTAGTAAACCAAATGACTACCCCCTCCCCCCACCTCTGCTCCATCTTGCCATCTTGTCGCAACATTTAGGAAACAAATCAATCGGCTTAAGTGCCTACCGGCAGTGTGTTATTACCATCGGGGAGCTGTCGTATGAGGGATATGGCCCCGCCGTGTCGCTCTTGTGGATAACAGATTAACGCAAGAGGGCTAAACCATGCGGGGATTCTGCTTAGCATAGCACCAAGCCGAGCTACTCAGCGAACTGCTATGATAGTAGCTCACCGTGGCGGTTTGTTTGTTGGCGGTTTACCCCCTAGCAACATGAAAGGTTATATAGTGTTTGCTTGTTGGAGATTCACGTCCTGGCAAGATCTAAGGTCATATCAAAAATGTTTGTTTTATACCATGACGCTTCTAGAGCACATTGATTTTTATGATCGGCTATTGGACGTCAGATATATGGTCATTCTGACATTTCTTTGGAGGAAACCTGCCGCCACTTCATAGGTTATTCTTTCCGATAAGGAGTAAGGGGTCTTTTATATGCACTTTCCCACGAACAGGACATCACAGGCGACAACCTTTGATGAACCAGTTGTGGACCACTGGTTGGAACGGATAATAGCCCAAACTGTAAACATGTCCACTGAGCAGGATCGATTGGATGACCCACATCTTCACAGGTGGACACTGTATTGCCTGAGCTACGTCCCGCTCTAAGGTCATATCAGGACGGGTACCGATTCGTGAGAGTGCGCGCTCATGGCGAATTCATAGAGCTTCCGCACTTGGAGACCAGGCCACCGTTCCCAAGACCTGATATCTCACTCAGTCACATTATCCTGATACTGAGCTAACCAATCCTTGCCCTAGCTGTTAATGCTGAGTGCCAGGCTAGGTATTGATAAGTATAATTCTGTAAGTCCTTGATTTGACTCGGTCAGGTTTTGAACTCATGGCCTCTCACACGGGAAGTTAGCCAACGTTCGTACAGATTAGGCCAACCTGTCCGGTCTGTCACGGAACTGTATTCCTTCAGGTGTTTATTGAGGCTGTACCTTATCAAACATTTTAAGACCGACTCATGGACATCATTCTCACAGCAGAGAGCTAAATGGAGAGTGGCAGTCAAGTAATGAAAGCAGTCTTTGTCGCAATGCAACCGACAGCATGATGATGATGATGATGACCTTATCAAACACTAATAGCTGTATGAATGCCAAACACTTATTATAAATCTCATACAATGGCGATTCCATGTTGTACAATTTCTTGGATGAATACTGACAAATTAAATAGATGTGAATTTTATTCACATTGGTTGCCATGTTGGCATCGTGTTTGATTTGAAGGGACCTACTCAACTCCACACCACCCTGATCAAATCACAGGCATATTGGGTGGTTTTCGCCCCGTCCACCTGAATCGTGGTGGCACACTTTCACATGCTCACAGGCCTATTGGGTGGTTTCTACCCTGTACACCTGAATTGTGATGGCACACTTTCACACATTCACAGGCATATTGGCTAGTTTCCACCCGATCAACCTGAGTTGTGCTGCCACACTTTCACAAAATCACAGGCCTATTGGGTGGTTTCCACCACGTCCACCTGAATCGTGGTGGCACACTTCCACACACTCAGAAGCCTATTGGGTGGTTTCCGCCCCATCCACCTGAGTCGTGTTGGCACACTTTGACAAACTCACACGTGTATTGGGTGGTCTCCGCCCCATCCTCCTGAGTTGTAGTGGCCCACGTTCACACACTCACAGGCCTATCGGGTGGTTTCCGCCCCATCCACCTGAATCGTGGTGGCACACTTTCACATGCTGGTTCTGCCATATATAAGCCGGCCAGCTGAAAAGGTGTCCGCACTTCTCAGCAAGGTGGTACATTGTCCACTCTGCGCCACCATTTCGGTAATACTATATACAGTTTGAGAACCCTCAAAACCCAATGAAGTGTCTATTACATCCATTTCAAATTTAGTTTTGCTTAGTCTATTCCATGATAGGAAGAAATAGATCCCTGGATGTATATATATACACAGGTATGTATATATACAGGGATATATAGACAGGGATATATACAGGGATATATATATATATATTCTCCGGTGCCACTGACGCTGATTAGCAGGTGGTCAAGGTGAGGTGGGCCGGAATGGCGCCACTGGTGCAGTGTTGCGTCTTACAAAGTATAACAATAATATCAAGTAATATTCCCTTATGTATTTTCATACTTGCATAACACCTTATGATAACACACATATATATATTTGTGAGACCATATATATATGTATAATTCATTAGGTGATTATAAATAATGAATATGATTCTTCCAGCATTGTGTATTTCTGACTCGACCGGCTAACACTCAAAGCCCCACAGTTTATTACGATATGGCTTTCCCTTGAGCTTTTTAATTATGCAGATGACACGAACACAGCTTACGTGATATATCATCGATACCCTTTCCCAGGTGTTAGCCTACTCAATAAGTTACACAATTTGTGGCTAGCCACATGGTCTCACAGCAGGGTGCCTTTCCTTTGGCCTCATTACCGCCAGTAGGCTTGACTTTTTGTCCGCTAGTTAAAAACCTAACCACACAAAGGCCGTGCACACACTATGGCAATTCTCTTTTCTTCGGCTAAAACCCGCACACAATGTGGCCCTTTCATACAGCACACCTGGAAGAAATACCATTGGCCTGACGCTGCCAGTAATATACAGTAAAATCTCTCTAAATCAACCGACCAGGAGACCGACTTTAAATGGTCCATTTAGGGGAAGTGGTCCGTCTAGGGAGTTTCTTTTATTGTAACGACGGTGTTGTATGGACGCTGATTTGATACCCTAATAAAGCGATCGATATAGCGGAGTGGTTAATCTGTGGAGGTGGTCGGTTAGAGAGGTTTTACTGTAGTGAGAAGTTGTACCGGTGTGCGGGAGGGCGGGGAGTGCGGAGGGCAAGCATTGACTCCAGTGAGCGTTTTGCTAGGTGTGTGTGGGGTGGGTGGGTGGGGGGGGGGGGCGAGGAGAACGCTAACGACAAGGTTCTACGACAATTCTTCAGAGAGGAAGGCTAAGCCACAGACCATATCTGGATTTGTATTTAGCCTAACCGGATAGCAGTGCGGTCATTGAATGAGTTACAAGGATTATTTCCGTTTTTTTGTTCCGTTTTCCCTCCCCATTTTTCCCAGGTTTTTGTCAAATGTCCTTGTTTTTATTCTACTCTAAGGTCATTATAGCTGAAACTGTCAGGCGCCTACGATGGCGAATGCACAGTGTCCGCAAAATCAGTCCTGAAGCTAAGCATCTGAAGCTCTCTCAGGGGAATAATGTTAAAAGCCCACCCGCCTAGAATCTGAGTAGCGTGAATATTTCAGGAGTGATGAAGGAAATAAAAGAACTTGCGGAAGTCCACAACTTCATTATTGCTCCGGGAACAAAGTGAGTGGTTCGCATCCTTATAATCAGGCCCCACTGAGATTTCTTCCCGCGAATGGCTAATTCCTGCCCCGCAGTTAGTTCGCGGACAGATGAGTCTTACTGCGCATGCGCAGTTGCGCTCAAATATGTGTGGACTGAGTGGCCTTGTCTATAAAGAGATAGATAGCGTGAAATGTTTCCTCGGGAAATTATAAGCTTAGGTCAGCTGACTAGATGTCGACAGTTTGAGTTTGTTAATGCCTTAGAAGTTAAGTAAAATGTAGCTACCTCGCTGTTCACAGTGCCAGGCCTCAGTTTCACGGCTAGTACGCTCATTCCAAGCACTCCCTACACTACCTGAAACGGTGTTCTACCTCACTGTCAACTATGTCTGCATCACTGCCAATAGTCCTGCCTCAGTACCAACGGTTCTCCCTTTGCTGTCAACAGTTCTTGCTTTAATTTGACAGCATGTGGCTTACTTGAACATTACCTATGTCAGCGAACAGGATCTGCCTCACGATTAACAATGCTGCTATATTATCTGCAGTTCAACATTCGCTGTCTTTAGTATCAATTTGATAAGTCATTGGTTTGACTCGACCTGGAACCAAACTACTGACATTTCTGCAAGCAAGGCCCACGCTCTAGCGACTCAGCCACTGCGCCCGGTTTTAGCACTGTGAATACTCAATACTTTACTGTCGGAAGTAGCTATATTAGTGTTAGAAAGTCCGGCCCCTAGCGAGCAGTGACCAATGAGTAGCTCATACTCATCGATACTTCCAGCCTTACATAAAGCAGTTCCAGCGATACCAGTGAGACATTACTAGCTCAGAGTGAGCAGTCCATATCCTACAGTGAGCTGCTCCCGCCCCAACTGAGCAGGTGCTTCCCTACAGTGAGCACTTATTGGCACTGAGTGAGCAGATTCTGCCCCACACTGAGCAGCTCGTGGTAAATCGATGAAGTGTCCATAACGCAATAAAGGGGTGCCTTAATGTAATGAGCGCGCCCTCTCCACGTGGCTTGATTGTCTTTAATGTTCTCACGCCCGCGGAGTGGCCCGGGTCACGGCAGTGGGCAATCACCCCGGCAAACACGGCCGAGCACGACCGACCAACTTTCCTTCCCCGGAGCCCCTTTCTACTAACAAATGTCAAGCCACAATGTTTCTAATAGTCCAAACCTGCGAGTAGCCAGCGACATCCAGTCAGTCTTCAAGCCGGTGATTTCCTTTGGGAGATTTTCCTTGCATTTAAAAAGCCACTCCCCCATTGCTTGCTGTAGGGTTGTTAAAAGAGGTGTTTCACATTGTGTTAATTGGAATTGTGGGGGCATAAATTACACCGGTTGATAATGGCGGTGTTTTGACATCAATTGCTGCTAGGGCTAAAAATACCACACGCATGCGCTGGTAATTGGATGTGGGGGACTGCTGCCCTAACTGCCCAATCACAGCTCGCCCTCCATCAGTGCCCTGCTAATACCGGCACCGTCCCTCCTCTCATGTACCACTGGGGTATGTAGCCGCACGTTGCAGAACTGCCCTCGTAATCAAATTGTCCACTCTGTCGCTTGTTTCCAACGGACCTACCAGTTTAAAATATAAACAGCCCTTAAAAGACACCATTATTGGGCATGATCATTTGTATTGAACGCCCGCTAAACCAATTCAAGTCTTCCACCCTCATCACACTGGGCGGGTTTGCCTGGTGGTTTGTTAAAATGAATATGGCTTGGAATGGATTTTGACCGCCAGGCCCATTAGGCCCAGTAGTGCGTTTTTGGTCCGCTTCCGAGCAATGTTCACTGGTCTACGTGTGAGACTTAGTAAGTCATCTGTTTGCGGGGAGCTGGGAGAGCGTGTGAGTTCTCAGAGGATGTATACAAAGGGATCAAGGATGGCATTTTCAGACTCAGGTTTTATCCAGGGCGATATGCGAGCGTTTGTGATCCTCTTTCTCGCAATATTTACTCACATCAGTGTCCCTAGGATAAGATATCAGAGCTGCTCAGGAGTAAGTCTTGAGTCCGTCAAAAGTAGGTCAAATTACCATCTAGTGGGTTCGCAAAGGAATATCCATCAATCCCCGAGCTTCGCAGACGGTTGTGAAACTGCTTCTGGTTTAGATTTGACGGCACATAACTCATTGCTAATATTAAGTGATATTACTTTTAACACACAATTTGACCAAAGGTCAGAAACCGGATTCTAGGTTTAGCGTTCGGTAAATTTTAAAACAAAATCACGATTTTCTATGCGGTATTATTTCCCCAAGTGTTATCTATGCAATCAATAATGATATTTTCATATGCTGGTAATGGGTACATTGTCGATGTTGGTTGCAACATGGGTAATTGAACACGGTGGAGTCACATACTTATTCAAACGGCCGCTGGCGCCACCTATACTCGAACCTCAACATTAAATACGTATATCGACCACGCATAGCGGGTCTTTTGGAACTACGCCTAGTATCCACCAAGAGCTGGTGGACATACGTATGTAAATTAGATATGATGTCTAGACTAAATTGCTACAAAGTTATGAAAGTGTACGTAGTCATGACGTTTCGTGGCGCCTAAGCTACTATATAAAGTGAGCAAAAACGTGATATCGGCCACTTCGACCTGGATGCAGACAGTGACAGACTTTACTGTGCCATCCCGGCCACCCCACAATAAGAGACTAGAACTATAGGGCTAAAGCATCTCTCATTATACTCACGCATGTACAATTACCATTGTAGCGCATTAAAAAGTCCAAAAATATACCATTCATCCGAGTTCGCGTTGTTAATTAAATGGGGCGATATATATAGGTGCAAGTTAAAGATAATCTGAATCCATTAAATTTGCAAATTCTGATCAGGTGTTGCGAAATACAAAGTCACAAGGGACAATTATGAATTCCTCCAATGAACCGATTTCCTTACAAATTGCTACAAGGTGTTCGGCGGCCATAACAAACCGGAAACATATTTCAGATGTGAGACATGTATGGGACGTCCTTGTGTGAAGAATCCAGAAAGAGCAATAGGAATAGATTGTATGTCGATCTCGCCCTAGGTGCGTTGCGGGGGTGGGGTGGGGGCGCATGGCTGCAATAGATCAGTGTCAACACTGGTTGCTTTGATTTCTCGTACGAAGTCATAAAATAGCATAATGG
Source organism: Branchipolynoe longqiensis (assembly GCA_030323885.1). Taxonomy (NCBI): domain Eukaryota; kingdom Metazoa; phylum Annelida; class Polychaeta; order Phyllodocida; family Polynoidae; genus Branchipolynoe; species Branchipolynoe longqiensis. The sequence goes on from CM059189.1 coordinate 87,578,964, forward strand.
CTTTGACCTTGACCTTAATCAATATGAATGGCCTATTCCGAGGTGAATATCATTACCTCCTGCCAGTGCCGAACCCTCAGTAAACATCCGGCTCGCCCCTATTCTGCCTCCTTCCCGGACTCTCCACCACCCCACCTCCCATCTTAGTAAGTCATCTGTTTGAGGGAGCTTGGAGAGTGTGCAAGTTCTCAGAAGGTATATATATATATATATATGCAAAGGAATCAAGGATGGCATTGGCAGATTTCCGGTGTTGTCCACATTCATATGTGAGTGTTTGTGATCCTCTTCCTCGCAGTGTTTACTCACTTCAGTGTCCTTAGTTTAACATATCAGTGCTGCTCACGAGTAAGTCTTGAATCCACCTAAAGTAGGGCAAGTGGCCATCTAGTGCGTTCACCATAGGAAAATCATTCATTGCCCGAACTGATCAGACTGATGCTGGCTGATATATATATATATATATATATATATATATATATATATCGCTCCATGCTCTCCCCCCAAACATACACCACTCCGTTTACTCTGCCCCAGTCAATCCTCCCCACCCGACCTATCCCCGCCCCTCCCGCCGACCACGCAGGCCCTCTGTCCGAGACCGGAGCAACGCCAGTGGCCCGCCGAGCAGCTCAACGTGAGGACGAGCAGTTCAGCGAATGGCTCAGCACCCGAGGGCCGAAGGCTGGCCTCCAGATAAATTACATAAACACAGATGTGTAGATAGCATCTAGCGAACTGACACACGGGTTGGCAGGCCGGGCCGTAGTCGCCCGTCCCAGCCGCCAAGCCGCGCAGTGGGGGTTGGGGGTTGGGGGTTGGGGGTGGGGGGCGGAGGGGGGTGGGCGGCAGGCGGCGAGCGGCTCTCGTCCCGGGGCGGGGTGATGGAGAGGCCCGATGACTGGCAGCTGCTTCTCTCATGAACGTCAAGCTCTCTCCACTGCCGGAACTCACCCATCTCCTCTGACATCGCCTGATCTTACTTCCTCCTGCTGCATTCCCTGATTCCATTCACTCTCCCATCCACTGATCTGTACGCTCTCCCTTTCTTATCTCTCTCTGTCCCATCCCAAACAGTACCCCCCCCCCCCCCACACTTTCGCCTCTACCCACCCAATTTTCCCTTTCTTTCCTCCCATTTGTGACTTGAAGCTGTATTTTCCGATGTTCACTACCGAAGCAATTATCTAGAGTTTCGTTTACATATTTAACTTAGATACTGATGAATTTAGTAGCATTTATTGCCGCAAATAAGGAAATACTGAGATAATTGAATAAAACAAGTCACTGCAGAAGCCTATGGTGGCAGAGGTTTACCAACATTCCTTGTGCATGGTTGCACTTCAAATATCTTAACAGTTATCCATTTAAAATAAAAACTATTTCAAGCTAATGGTGCAGTCACACTACGACGCTTCTCGACGGCGACCTGGCGACGTGTGGTGTTTTTGGGTGAAAATGGGTGAAATATCGAGACACGCTGGGGGCGTGTTATGCACCCATCGGTACATGTCAGTACACGTCGGTACATTATCCTTGATGTTGATGGTCGGCGGACAATGTCGGCGCGCGTTGCCGGTCGCCCAAGGTTTTAAGCGTGTACAAAAAAAAACAACGACCGGCAGCGCACGCAAATATATGGGTAAGGACGTTAGGCGCGCGTCGCGATGCGTTGGACGTGCCGGAAAAATTGTGTGTGCTGGCGGCACGCCGGAGAGAAGCATCGTAGTGTGACTGCACCATTAGGTAAATTAGATTGTATCGATCAACCATATATATTTATCTCAGAAAATGACAGAAACCCAAAACCATGGGACTATGCAACTTTAGTTCCTACACACATACTAATACATTATGTGCATTCTGTCAAATGGACAATTCTGTCTCAAACCTTTACAGCCAGCCCCCTCGCACACACATAAATCCCGTTCTACTTACCTGCTAGTCTCTGCACAAACCCTCGCCTCCTGATATCCATTCTCTCAGTGTTTACCAGAGTTCTCGTCTGATATGAGCCGTGCTTTGCACTGCTTATAGGAAAGGTAATTTATGATTGTCTATTATGGGTTAAACAGAATGGAACATTGATAAACCATGATAAGACGGCTTAATGCAAAACTCGAACTTAAAACAAATAATTCTCCATTAAAAACTGTTGTGTGTCATAAATAAATAAATATGCACTTCATAGGCAATTTCCAGTAGCCTAGTAGGAAATTGCATGGCAGTATATTAGATTCTTGCATTAGCATAAAATCTCACATAGTTTTAAGTTATTAAAATAATCGGGATGTGTTCCTGAACCAAAGTTGGATGAAACAGATAATCTTTAAGAAGACTATATATTATTCTTTGAGACACTAATCCTAGCACGATTTACGCTGAAAGAGGCAATACTGTCTCACAGAATTGATTTTCAACATAATTGACCATAGCTGAATATCTATAGATATATTTGTGCTAAGCGGGCCAGTCCTGATATGGCCATACACTCACTCAACTCCATTAAGCGATGGAGACTGCCCTAGTCATTTACTGCTCCAGCCTCCCAAGTTGATTCCTTATGGCGTATGCAATTTATTATGTCGATTTAAAGGAGTATTCGAAAACAATACCACCGTACGCTTCTGCAGTAACATGTTCTATTGAATTGACTCAGTATCTCCTTCTTTGTTGCAACGCATGCTTAGTAAATGCATCAGTATCTAAGTTAGACACATATAATCAATTCTAGATAATTGCTATGATTTTAAAAAGTTTACATTTCATTGGAATATGTGGCTTTAATATTAAATGCAGGCTGCAATGCATTCTGGGCGTTAGTCTGAATTCTAAATGCACAATTTGTCGTGATAGAAGTTAGAACTGTAACTGAAGAAGCCACACCGGGTGAGCTATATATACCAGGCTAGAATTGCAGATAATGCACGATTCCCGGTCGCCGGGGACCAGCGAGCAGTAATCCTCTCCACTTCTGGGCATCGCTAAAGAGTGAGTCTGGGAGAGAAAAAAATGCAAAAGCCGGAGTCTCTTTTTTTGAGTGGCTAAATCAGAATTGAAGACATGGATCCGTTTTTCTGGGGATTATTCTAGATTGCCGATCCGTGTCCGTCGGAACCAGCTCCATGGGATTATACAGCTGAGCCTCGGTAAGGTCTATCTAGCTTCTCCAGTACCGCCCCACCCATCCCACCCCACCTCACCCCACCCACGTCTCAGGCCTGTTCGATCAGTTGGGTCGATTCGGAGGAGGCTGGTAGTACTAAATCATAGATCAACCATAGGTACAGTCTCAACACTCCGTAATGAACCTAATTTACTAGGGTGGGACCAGACGGGATGGCCGAATGAGTTGTGCGTCCGTGTTCCGTTTTGGTAGATTGTGGGATTCGATCCCACAGGTTCGAATCCTGGTCGAGTCAAACCAATGACTTAAGAATTGATACTTTTCGCTTCCTAGCCAGGCACTCAGTATTATTAGGATAGAGTATGGAATGATTGTGTCAGTGGCAGGATAATGTGACTGAGTGGAATAGCAGGGCATGGTGCTGGTGGCCTGGTCTCCCAGTGGGGCAGCACTATAGACTCACCATGAGTACGAATTGTCAAAAGTCGATACCTATCCTGATATGACCTTAGATGTTGCCAGGAGGTAAAGCTCCAACAACCAACCTAATTCAATATTTCTCTTAAAGCGGCAGTAACCTGACTAAAACAATTAGACATATTCGAAATTTGTATAAACAAATATGGCTAGTCATGATGTATCAAACTTAATACAATATGTTGTCTTAGGAGTTATTTAGAGTCCAATCATGATCTGATGGGTTTAAGTTTATCCTTCTCCCTTCCCTGCGTGACGTCACACCATATATGACTCGCAATCTAATGCTGTTGGGCACACACACGCCAACCCGAATATATTAGATTCGAGGACGGATAAGATACTCCTCGTGTGTTTGAACGCGGGGTTCTCATCCCACCCCCATCTGGACAGCGCGCGCTCAGCTCATCGGGCCACCCCAAGACCAAACCTCGGTCGCTTATGTGTTATTACCGGCCTCAGCACAATTATTAAGACGATAAAAAATGCATTGGCTAATGCCGCCCAATAGCTTTATGTACAACGCCAATAATAGCAAAGAATGGCCCGTAAGTCACTGGAGTAATGGCGGCCTGTTTACATTACCAAATGAATGTGGCTATGTGAGTGGCCATGCGGTCATTAGCGGTGGCCGGTTTGATTATTAATGCTTATGCCCTTGCGCCCGGCCCGCCTACCCCTCCCGGCCCGCCTACCTCGCCCGGCCTGCCTACCCCGCCCGGCCCGCTCGGCCCGCCTACCGCACCCGGCCCGCCTACCCCGCCCGGCCCGCCCGGCCCGCTTAGCCCGCCCGGCCCGCCTGGCCCCCACGGCCTATCTTGCTCGTCCAGCCCAAGCGGCCCGGCCCATCTTACCCGTCCGGCCCGTGCGACCACCGCGCCCGCTCGGCCCGCCAGGTCTTCACCTGCGTGTCCACACATGCTGCGTGAGGCATGTCAGCAGCAGCAGACGGCGCCAGGCTTTATCGACGTCACATCTTGTTACCGGTGCCGACGAGTACAAGCTCTATATAGGTCCATCAGCGGCGAGTCCCCATGAGGACGCCTTACTCACAACTCAGCATGTGTGTAATATACAAAAAGGAACCACATAAAGGGAACCCTACCCTAATGTCACCTACCACAGTCCACTCCGCAACAAAGAAGCGCAGCCAAACGCTACACAAAATAAGATTTTTGAGGAGGAAGTCAAGTTGAGTGTCTTTGACAATACGCTTGCGATTGCTTGCGACCACCAAATTGGGTGATCGCAAAGTGATTGGCGATTGGTCGGCGACCTCCGGGCGACCATTTTGGTAACAAGGTTGCAGGCGCTACACCAAAAACCTCCTTGCAACCAAGACGGTCGCCGACTGATTGCCGATCATTGTTTTTCCAGCCTTTTTTCCTTTGGTCGCAAGGAGGTCGCCGACCTTTGGTCGCAAAGTGGTCACAAGCTGTAGTGTGAGTGAGGCCTAACTTGTACTAACTGTTCATTCTTAACTGATATCAAATAGGACAGTGCGGTGCTCTAGGAAACAAAGGATTTGGAACATATGTGATGTATAAGAATGATATGAGTATAAATACGAGAAGTACTGCACACGCCCATCTGAGAGAGAACTTGAATGCCTCGCTCACCGATTCTGCCATACTCGACAGATGGCGCCACCGACATGCAGCCACCTCACTAACCACCACTCATTTATATAAACTGCGTATAAGGCACTTAACATAACGAATGAAACGCGTGTTTACCTCAGCATCTTCTAGATGCCTAATCGGCTAAAATGTTCTGACTCCCAATCCCATACGCCATCTCCATACTCCCACAATCCAGTCTCACCTCTCCCCCTCTTGCCGACCCCCCCACCCCCGACACCAGATTCCCTGCTTCTATGACGCTGATGGCGAGGACCCGATCATCAGCTGCCGTCCTTTCATTTCCTTAAATGGATTGTCTGCGAATATAAAGTGTTCTGATTACCGGCACCAGTGAGTGGCGCCCCGGAGAGCAACCTAATTACTTAATGGACTCGGTGGTTACTGAGACCGTCGCGCAACCAATATAGCCTGCTTTACGGTAGGCTGGTGAAAGGATCCCCGGCCTGCCTCGTACTAAGCGCCGGCAAGGTGAGGCTCTGAATAGACGGGAAGGATACCTTTGGCTCGAGGGCTGTAAGGAATGGGAGATCGACGGGAACACTGCGGATCGCTCCGAGAGTCCCAGCCGCCCTAAATGCGTCGGTCCGACCGGCGCTACACCGCCACAAGTCTCAATGTAGGCTGGCCCCGGCCTAACCCTAGTGGGCAACCTGCTCCGCCCTCCCGCGCACAGGGTTTGAGCCACGGCTCCTTTTCTAAGACCACATTCCCTCAGGGTACCACCCTCCTCCCCTCTCACCCGCCACTCCCTCTTCCGGCCCCGACCCCGACTCCAACCCCGACCCCGTCCCCTATTCCGCCCGGGACCCCTGCCCCCACCCTCCCCTATCAGCCACTCTCCCTGCCTCTTCCGGCCGCGACCCCGGCTTCAGCACCGTCCCCGTGCCCTACTCCGATCCTGGCCCAGCCCACGTCCCTGTCCCCGACCATGGCCCCGAACCCGGCCCCCCGTCCCACCGTCCCCGGCCCCGGCTACGGCTCCGGCCCCGGCCCTAGACCTGGCCCAGTCCTCGTCCGCCTCCACGTCCCCGCCCCCGTCCCCATCCCCGTCCCCGTCCCACTCCCCATTGCCGGCCCCGTCCCCGTCCCCTTCCCCATCGTCCGCCTCGTCCCCGTCCCCGTCCCCGTCCCCGTCCACAGCCGCGGCCCCGTCCACGGCCACAGCCCCGTCTCCGGCTCCGGCCCCTGCCCTACCCCCCCCCCCCCCCGCCCCCCAGACCAATAAGCTGCCCCCGTCGCCTTTGCCATGCACTGAGCTGCTCGGCGAACCACTATATTGTCGCCGTGAGCACCAGGTGGGAGCCGGTCAGAGAGGCTTCGAATCAATGGCACGCGCCATTGGATGCCATCCGCTGCCACCCGACAGTGCTAATTTGTACCCCCGGTCCCAGGGCTCGGGGGCCGGGACAATGGGGTGCGGGATGCTGGCCGGGCGGAATTGGATTGCGACGGGACACGTTCTAATGGCTTGGTTGTGGGAACCCCAGCCGGCCTTACATGGGGCGGCTTAGGGCACGGTGAAGGGCAAGGGGCGGGGCTGGTAAGGGGACTTCAGTGCCGCTACTAGTGCTCTCACAACCTCTTCAGGGCACACTCAATGGGCGCCACTTGTGCGCTGGTGCCCTGCCTGGGGCACTATGCAAACGCATACAGACCTGCCCAGCCCCGCCACATTCAGTGCTCAACACGCCCCCTACAGGGCAACGCCAGCATACAGCAGCCCCTACACACCATACCTCAGCCATCCCACGCACACTGCACGCCGCACATCGCACTCCACACACGCATATCACACACCACATACACCATAACGCATGTCGCCTACCGCACACTGCACACCACAAACCGCGCACTGCCTGCCCCATACTGCACACTGCACACTGTATACCGCACACCACGCACCGCACACCGCATACCGCATACCGCATATCATACACCACACGCCACACACCGCACACCGCGTACATATTCATCAAGTGAAGCCTAGCAAATGGACATCTCTAGACGCCTAGCCCAGTATGGGACCACATTCACGCTATTCAAATCAAGTGCCATCAGCTATATATCCTCCTTCAGCGCACAATATACATGGCACACAACCGGGACAAGAGCATCGACATATAGAAATATAAGTTAGCTCCTCATCACACGCTAGACCTCCAACCGGGTAATATCTCATGTATGCAATCTTTCCTAGGGGGTGACTGGGTCGATCTGCTGCTTCGGTGCCTGTCGTCCCACCCACACGCACAGTGTGCCCCGACTGCTCTGAGTGTACACACGGTACGCCATCCAGCCACCACCCCCCACGCCCTTTGGGCACCCCACACGCCATGCTCTGTCACATACCTACCTGCGTGCACACGCACACAAACGCGCACAAGCTGAAACCCAATCTCGATGCGTGCCCTCCTACCCCCCTCGCCTACAGACAGACGACCTGCTCCACTCACCCAGTCACCCCAGCAGTCCACGCTCATAACCAACTATGGACGCACACATGGGAGGCACACTCGATGGATTCGCCAAATGTACATCCAAGTCGATTAACCACTCATTGGAGGTGCCCCATTGGAGGTGCACACGGCCCAATCAACTGGCGGCAATGATATGTACTACTACAATCCGCTTCGCCACAGCATGCAACCTACTCACCACATATTCACAATTTCCTATTTTCATCAGCCACCCATGACACTGGTTACCATAACCAGGATCCTTGAGATCATCATCATCATCTTCATCATCATGCTGTCATTACTTGACCTTCATTACTTGACCGCCCCCCCCCCCCACTTAGCTCTCTGCTGTGAGAGTGATGTCCATGAGTCACATTTCATGAAAGCTGCCTGTGAAAGTGTTGAAGTGCTGCTGGCACTCTCTCGGGGAGAAAATAGAGGTTTTACACCGGCAAGAACATGTCAAGACAGGGGCAAAACTATCTGTCCCTGCAGTGGCTGGTCGGGAGATGTTGGGAGTTCCATACATCAACCGTCCTTAATGCTGCCACAGTGAGATGGTTTTCTGTTTAGGGTGTGCTCCCTTAGCCTTCGGTTCTGTCAAGAACCTGTACCTCAAGGCCGTGGTTTACAACTCGGCAGGGCAGGGGTATCAAACTCCTTGAGATCATCATCATCATGCTGTCGGTCGCGATGCGACAAAGACTCCTTTCATTACTTGACTGTCGCTCTTTGTATGATTGTACATTTCATGAAAGCTGCCTGCAAAAGTGTTTAAGTGCTGCTGGCTTTTGCAAGTTACTAGCGACACTCTCTCCAGGATCAAATAGAGGTCTCACACCGGCAACAACATGTCCAGACAGGCGCAAAACTATTTGTCCCTGCAGTTGCTGGTCGGGAGATGGTGGGAGTTCCATACATAAACCGCCCTTGATGCTGCCACAGTGACATGGTTTCTTGTTTACGGTTTGCTCCCTTAGCCTTCGGTTCTGTCAAGAACCTGTACCACAAGGCAGTGGTTTACAACTCTGCAGGGAAGGGGCTTCAAACTCCTTGAGATAATGTATGGTTATTAAAGGTACACTGTGCATGTATATGGAAGTGCATTAATTAACCTCAAATAATACATGCAGTGACAACCGCCTGTCCCGCGTTGTGGAAGAGGTTGCCAGATGAGGCAGGAAAGGCAGTAGGTCTGGTTAAACTTTAACCTGTCTCCGAGCCTCCTGTATTTAAGCCAATTTTGTTCTAATGCATGAATTAAATCTGTCTATCCTTTTACATATGTCTTTTAACCAGGTTGCGTATATTTTAGGTTATGGCTCTATGGTGCAGTGCCTGATAATTGCTCCTGCCAGTGTGCATGGATTAAAGTTAGGCTCCACATCAATCCCTTGACCGATATTCTGTTGAATTGTCATTATATATATATTCACAGTCTCTGGTTATACTCAGAGACCTTCCATATAATTAGGTTCCCTGGTCCATTCTGGACTCATACATGGTCAACTTTTCAATATAGTGCCAACATCTGGTGGAATCCATCTGTATCATTATACAGTAAACCATATCGGTGGTGCTATCTAATGTTGGGGTTAACCTGTTAACCAAACTCACAATTACATGACACAAAAGGGTTGTCACTCTTGCTGAAGTGACCACAAATTAGTAAAGAACCATCAACATTAATTTGAAATGTGTACAGTAGGCACAGAAAACATGCTCTTAACAACCCATACATGGCAAAGCATCAGAGGAGTATGATGATGAGTGTTAGCATCACCGAGTAACAGACGACTAGTGATTAGAACGACCCTAATACTTAACCACTGTTTGGTATTTTATATAGACTAGCTTTAACCCATGCTATACATGGGTTAAAACGAGGCTCCCCATCACTCCCTGAACCAATATTGTGTTAATGCGGTCACAATCAGAGTGTGGTCGAAGTGACCAAAGTTGGTCAAAACCATCAAAGTTAATATGAAAGTCAATTCTTCTTTAATTCAAAATGTATATGAAATGTGTATGTTAGGCACACAAAACCTAGATAAAAGATTCAGCTGATACTTGTAGTACACGGGTGAAGACCAGCCTTATATAAAAACGGTCGAAAAATTGGGCTAATGAATTGAGTTTTCATGAGAGCCTAATTTCACAATCTAAGAAGCAACATTTATTCTTTGTATATGTCTTCATGTTTACCCACTACTTTTGAGTTGGAAAATATAATAAAACATATACTTTAATGCAATTTAAAAGTGAAATCGATTGCGTTATCTGGCCGCCATCTTGTCTTTTTGCATTCTCTCCCATTTCACCAACTCTGTGCTGATATAAGTAACCATTTGACAGTGGTGCCAGGCATTCTACTTGTTGTTCCATACTAACGCTATTTTTGCCCGTATTTAGACTACGTTGTCGTTCACCCCTGGAAGTATGGGGTGAATCTTTAATCTAACAAAACCATGCTATTAACCGTGCATACATCACTAAGCATCATTGCAGTATGAAGATGCACATTGGCAGCGCCGATTAACAGAGGAGTATTGATGAAAACAACTCTAAATCTTAGCCACGGTTTGGTATTATTAATTATATAGATTATTATTATTATTATTATTATGGCACCTAACCATACTGAGAAGTATGTAAGTCAGTGAAAGGCATCTGCGGTAGGCTTTGCACCTCATATGCAGAAGGCTGCCTCTAGCCCTCTTCCGTCGGGGTGTTTATATTATAGTGTCACCCGCCTGCAGCCAAGTAGATATGTAGCGCCCACATCCATAATGGTATTCATCTAGATCCCCCCCGCCCCCTCCCCTGGAGCGGGACCAGACATAATTATGAGTAACTAGATCCCCAGAGTCCAATGTCTCATGCTTTGATACTGATGGCAGTGTAGCACCCCCAACTCACACACGCATCCTCATTTGCACTAATTATCGCTACTGATAAGTTAGCTTATAATATAAGTTATATTTACATTTTTTATTATAATCTCGATGTATTATGATATACACTTAGATGTTGCTAGGTCGTAAAAGAACCACTACCGTATATGAGTGAACACAAGTCGACTTCTAGTATAAGTCGAGGGGTATTTTCTTAAGGAAATATCTGGAATTAGGCCTAACCCGACTATAGCTTGAGCTTCAGCAGCTCAAATTGAAGGAGGGTATTTACAAATATCTAGCAACATAAGTATCGTTGATTTTGTATAAACTAAACATTTCATTCAACTTTTGATCACTTTTCCAAATAAAATGTAATCCATTGTGTTAATGTGATGACTATGTTTTGTTCTTAAATATTAAATTCTGAAATCGTGTGTAAGTAAGTACCTGTGTTACCAGGTCGCTTATGGTGTGATAGTGAACAAAAGAAATAGAAAGTAAATATTGAATTATAACAATTCGGTCAGAAAGGGATCCCTTGCGGGGGGGGGGGCCTTATTGCTCGTATAATAACACCTGAGAATAGGAGACTTTTTGGTGTTAAATTCCACGAATCCTATTCGAGTATATACGGTATATGCATGATTGGTTGTGTTCAACAGTTGATAGAATGGAACCGACGATGTCAGGTAACACTGTTGCATGCAATGTCCACGCAGGCTGCCGCTGGTCACATTACAATTAACTGCCCCAGCTGGTGCCGTGCTAGCCCGCAGGTCTACAGACTTCGCCGTGTTGTTGGTTTACGTCCTAGCAACATCTAAGGTCATATCAGGACGAGTACCGACTTGCGACAGTGCACACTCATGGCAACTTTAGAGTGCTGCCCCACTGGGAAATCAGGCCGCCAGCACCACAACCCAAAATCCGACTCAGTCTCCTTATCGTGACACTGAGCTAACCAGTCGTTGCCCTATCCCATTAATGCCAAGTGCCAGGCTAGGAAGCGACATGTATCAATTTCAAAGACATTTGTTGGACTCAAATCGGGAACCGAACTCCCAACCTTCCGCATGTGAGGCCAGTGCTCTACGGATTAGGCCACCGCCGCACCCGGTATCACGGCCAGCGATCACATCGCTCTAGTTTATAGCCGCTGATCAAGGAGTCACTTGGCATAGGCTGTATGGAGGCACTGAGGGGGGGAGGGAGGGGGGGGAGGGAGGGAGGGAGGGGGGGGGGGAGTTGCTCATAAAACATCGGCCGAGATCGCTGACAACGGGGATAGGATGAAGGAATGAGGAAAGAGAGAGAAAAAATAAACCCATCGCGTTGGCTGGCGAATTATTCATTGCCACTGTCAAATGAATGGACCCGAGGCCGCGAATAGGTCCTGCTGTTTTTTTATGTTTTTTGTATTACTAATGTGGAATGCGGCCATTCGTGTTGAGCAGTGCTGGTAGCAGCTGTATAGCCTAATGCTGGTGCCTGCCTGCCACCGATGACTGGCGCTACTACTGAGCTGCACTTGTTTTAGTCAGACCTGGAGTGTGCTGGGATTAATCCTGTCAAACTCTTCAATTTACTATATAAACCATGGAAAATAAATGTGTGTGAATACCTATATACCTGTAACGCTTAGGGTCGGAATACCAGTGATACAGCGCTGACAAAAGATATATATGAATGACAACAAAAACAAAAGAGGACAGGATTTTGCCCCGTATGTGTATGTGTGTCTGTGTGTATGTGTCTGTGTGTACATGTGCATGTGTTTGTGTGCATGCGTGTATGTGTGGATGTGTGTGCATATGCATGTGTGTATGTGTGCATGTGTTTGTGTATGAATGTGTGTGCGTGTGTATGCATGTATGTGTGTATGTGTGTATGTGTGCATGTGTGCATGTGTTTGTGTGTATCCATGTATGTGTGTGTGGGCATGTGTGCATCTGTTTGCGTGTGTATGTGTGTATGTGTGTATATGTGTGTATGTGTAGTATGTGTGTGAACCCTGCATGTTTAGACGGACCGTTCTTATGACAACAACTGATTGGTTGGCGGTGCTCTGGTAATCGAGGCTGGTGCTGAGCAGCTCGAAAATCACCAACTCCCGCCGTGTTGTGTCTAGTTTGCTTCATGCCGCAGCAATTTGCTGCTGAATCCTAAGCGGGCAACACAGCGGACGGAGGGGGTGTCAGGGGTAGAGGGACGGCTGGTGTTCATTAGGCCGTCATACATTGTTAATACACTCCTCACAGGCTGCTGCTAAGAACCCGGTCGAAATCTAATCAAAATCGGCTCCTCACTTGCTCATGAGCTGCTCTATTAGCTCATTTTAATATATGGTGGACAGGGACGTGGGTTGTTCCTGAAAATGCCCTGAAGATGCCACGAGGATACCCTGAGGATGCGTATTATATTGGCGTGTTAATAGCCTATCTGGACGAGTATGTCTACAACAAAAATGTCAAGTAAGCGGTTCGACGCATCCTTGTCTGCACACAGTGTAGACTTGTCATTTCTCAATATCACATTTGATTATTTGTAGCCTGTACCAGCTTATTATTATTTTTATTATTATGACATTGGTTGGTTAAGAGGTGACATTTTCAATGTCTTAATGTTCAGGATTATGTGTAGGCTGGTCCAGTTTATTGTAGTAGCCTGCACTGACCTCTCGGGCAAGGAGCCGCATCGACAGGTAGGCGTGGGCAGTTTGGTGATATCAGGGAGCCTAGGTGGTGTAATGGTTAGCACACTGGCCTGGAATTCAAAGAGATGTGGGTTTGAGTCCCGCTCTAAGCACCATATTTCCCATTTTCATCCTCCCCTCAACACTGGTTGCCAGGACCATGTTCGTGTACAACCTATGTGCTGTATGGTTGCTGAACCTGCCCTGTGTATGTATGTGTTAGCACATTGCCTGTATGTATGTAATTGTAAGCATTAACAGACTTACAAGCCCAGGGGGGTGAGTCTAGTAGTCTGCACTTCCCTCGCAGGCAAGTAACCACATAGACAGGTAGGTGTGGGTAGTGCGGTGATATCAGGGAGCCTAGGTGGTGTAATTGTTAGCACACTGGCCTGGGATGCAAAGAGTTGTGGGTTCGAGTCCCGCTCTAGGTGTAATATTTCCCATTTTCATCACCCCCAGGACATTATTATTATTATTATTGTTATTATTGGTCGATTAAGCAGGGGGAATTTCAATCTCTGAACAATTGGTCTTCCTCATTCCATCGCTCCTTGCCCTATACTAGTAATGTCAAGGATCAGGCGAAATAGTGACAGGTGTCAATTTCTAAGTCATTCCGTTTCCTTGCCCAGGAGTGAACATGCCAGGTAGAGAGTTTACCATCTGCCACATGGGAAACGGACGCTGAACTCATCCGGCCATACCGACTGGGATTAGGGGAATACTGTGGTATATATATATACTCATTGGTTAAGTTGTAAAATATGTGCAGTTAGATACTGGTGCACTTATCATACATTCATTGCTGCCTAGAAGGAATATTAAGTCAATACAATATAAACTGCCACTGCTGCATGTCATTTCCCCAATGGTGGCCAGAATTTCGGTGTGCACTCCAACAATTATGTTTCAGGTCTTTTTGAATCACCATTTTTGATCAAAACTATTTCCCAACTAAAATTTAAAAAAACACATTATCGTAAAGATCCAAGTATATATACTTTTCTAAAAAGTACTAGAAATGCAATTCCATCAAATGCTGCAACGGTCTTGCCCAGCTTCTCTGTTCTAACCAGTTCTGGCTTGGGAAAAAAACAAGCGAGTGGTGCGAGGCAGGCGCTCCGATGGCGGATATATATAGGTCAACGCAGGACCGAAGCACCGCCGGAGCAGGCTCGCAGCAAAGTGGAATAGCACTAATGAATCCATAGACAGTTTCACAATAACATTGGGTAACATATTCAAACGGACATAATCTATATTACGCCTACCTATATTCGCATACTTCTTTATATGCCTTATAAACTGCTGCTCTATGCAGCTGTGAGGTATTTCCAGTCAAAGATATTTGAGGATTTTCTAAAAAATACTAGAAATGCAATTCCATCAAATGCTGCAACGGTCTTGCCCAGCTTCTCTGTTCTGACCAATTCTGGCTTGGGAAAAAAACAAGCGAGTGGGGCGAGGCAGGCACTCCGATGGCGGATATATATAGGCCAATGCAGGACCGAAGCAACGCCGGAGCAGGCTCGCAGCAAAGTGGAATAGCGCTAATGAATCCATAGACCATTTCACAATAACATTGGGTAACATATTCAAACGGACATAATCTATTTTACGCCTACCTATATTCGCATACTTCTTTATATGCCTTATAAACTGCTGCTCTATGCAGCTGTGAGGTATTTCCAGTCAAAGATATTTGAGGATTTTGCAGTTTTTTACAATGTTTTATTTGTTTTTTTTCAGTGAATAACTTATTGTCGCTGCTTATAACAGATAAGTGTATTCACACTTGTTTTCACCACTGGGCAGCAATTTAGTCCAATTTGACTCAAACCTTTTGAATTTTGTCTTAGTAATAATGTTGGTGTTCTGGCTTCGTTAGACTGCGATGCAATGCAGACTATGCAATGCGGACTATGCAATGTGATTGTTTTTTTCCGGTTTTGTAATTTTCATTGATTTACTTCCTTCTGGAATTATTACGTAATAATGGTACCGAGCCCCGTCTTCCCACCACTCTCTGCACTCTCCCTTCCCCCTTCTCCTCCACCCTTTCCCACCTCCAACACCCCCCCCCCCCCCAACACACACACATACATACGCTCATCCCCACCCTCTGCAGTAACACCCACTTTCATCAAGTAGACCCAACAGTAACTCTTCGAATCTGGTCAATTCCTTGCCACATACATCACCGCAGTCCGACCAAGGGCAATCATCCCCCAGCCGAGAAATATGCGCGGGCGGCCGACCGCCGACCTCAGCTGACAATGGTCAGACAATCCTGGCCAACTCTCGGGATCAATTTGGAATATGTATCTTCATAGCCTAGTTATGTGGGCCTAGTATCTTCTACATGAGGTTGCCATATTTAATTATCTATCTATTATAAGCACCTATGGCCACCGCCCCTGCCATCACCCCATGCGCTCCTTTACCTGCTGCCAACAAACCAAGTTATCCACCTTACAAATTATTTGCCCAGCAAATTGAGAAAATGTGTTTCAGTCTGGTAGTATTTCTACAAACATAGACACTAATAAAGACAGTACTAGACTACTAAATGACTGAAATGTACAATCCTGCAAGCAGATTTTATCCGATCAATAGTAACAAAATACTTACTCAAACTACTTCATGTAGTCAAAATACACACACAAATTATTAAGCTTTTAAGCATAACCCTACAAGCAAACCACACTCTATCTAACAAAATAAACAAACCATTCTACTAACACTCCATCTCAAAATGTTATCTCCAACAATATGATAATTACGCAATTCACAACACAGTAGGCATACAAACCTATGAAGGGAAACTATGCGCCTAACCACTCCATAATCTAAAGGTCTAATCAACACAAATGTATGTATCTAAGTATGTATGAATACAACATATAACTACTATGTTTATATGTGAATCATCAAACTATACCATATGTAAGTCTGGAAATGATTAATATTGTTATTTCAGCTGATTTGAGATAGCTGCTGATGACAATATCAGACTACATATACATATCTTGTAAATAACTGTGTTGTCACATGGCTGGAAGACCAGTGTCACGGCGCTGACAAAAGACTCTATTCAATGAATAAACTATATATTTACAACAACAACAAAATAGCTGGCCGTGTAGTGCCGGAGTGGCTACCAGGGGAGTTGTCCCTGTTTGCCGGTGACCAGTAATGAAGGGCCCTGCTAATTTACAACCCGGACTTGTAGCGCATTACTCACATGGCCACATCCTCCACTGGATGGGCAGTCTGCGCATCCGCCATGACAGCAACTGGAGACGCTGTTTCCGGAACCAGTGCCCCCCAAGCGCTTACCTCCCCCTCCCCTCCCGAACACACACATCATCCTCCGTTTGGGTAATCATGTCATTTGCTCAACTTACTTGGCTTGTATGTGCCTTGTCTCGGTTTACTGTCAAATGCTTGGTTTGAATTATCACTGCGTCGTTGCGTTATTTCACGCTGGCATCGAAACAGGTGAAAGTAGTGCTCGAGTGTCCTTGTCTTTATTGTTGGAGTTTGCCGTCCCAGCAACATCTAAGGTCATGCCAGGAAGGGTATCGACTTGTGACAGTGCACACTCATGATGACTTTATAGTAGTGCCCCACTGGGAGACCAGACCACCAGCACCATGACCTGATATCCCACTGAGTCATGCTATCGTGACACTGAACCAACCAATCCTGGCCCTACCCTAATAATGCAGAGCACCTGGCTAGGGAGCGACAAGTATAACATTTTAATGCATTTGTTTGAGTCGACCAGGGTTCAAACTGGTTCGAATCACACGATCTACCAAAACGGGAGGCAGACGCTCAACTCTTTCGGCTATCCCATCTGGTCTAGCAGTGTGTGATGCGTAGTGAAACCATTACCTGTGAAACCAGTTGTTTCGGTCATATCTATATAATACCTTCTCCCAAGTTCAGCTTTTGGCGGTGTTATTAACATAACCAACGCCATCCAATCCATTATGCATAATGGGTGTGTGGATGCCCAACTGAGATGTCTCTACGAATACCTCTGTAGGACCTACCAACAAGGATTCCCTTCAGCTCTCCACTGAACAACTATGTCGCTAATCAGTCCCACAATGGAGAAATAAATGAGTAAATTAAGCCCTGAATTTATAACAATGTTTATTTGTTCTTGAAGATTCATACTGCCTATCATGGATAAGTCTGAATAGACTTGTTTTCACCATTACACAGTTTGTCGATAGAAAGCCTGAGTCTACACTTTTACCAACCCAAGGGATTTTTAACCTCCCACACCACATAGACATGGTATGAGAGCAACTGGCCTTTGATATCACTGTAAGTTATACACATCAGTGGAAATCCAAATTGGCAGAGCTGGGGGCATGGGGAATCGAACCACCAACCTTCAGATTAGGTGTCCGACCTAGAAAAAAGTCAGACACTCTAACCACTCTGCCACAGAGAACACCACGTCGTTGTCGTTGTCTAGACTGACCTCAATGACGCAGATAGCTGTGTATACAGTGATTGCACCGGACAGCATAGATAGTCTAATGGTTGACACCCTAACCCTTAAATGGTTAGAAGTGTAGTTGTGGGTTTTGGAAACATGCTCTAGGCACAATATTTTCCATTTTCATCACCCCATGACATTCATTCGTATTGCACAATATTTGGCAGAAAAACCCTGCCTCCTTCCTCCCCTGTCCACTGCGCTTCATGCCTCGGTCACGAACACGTTAATGGACGTAGTTGAACGTAGTTGAGGCTAACGTAGTTGAAAGTACTTGAACATAGTTGATAGTAGTTGAACGTAGTTGAACATACCGGCATCCGTACCTGGCCTTGATGTTAACATGGTAATAACGTGGGTGAGCCGTGATGTCCAATTTAATTTTTGGACATGTTCAAAAGAGCGTTATGTTAGAAGCTGAATTTGCATCCATGATGCTAACATACTCTAGCATTCTCTAGCATACTATAGCATACTCTAGCATACTCTACCATACTCTACCATACTCTAGCATACTCTAGCATGCTCTAGAGTACTCTAGCATACATGGACGAAGCCCTGGTCACTGGTCACATAGCCGTTAGTGGACATAGGTGAACGTGGTGGAGGCTAACATAGTTGAACGTAGTTGAACGTAGTTGAACATAGTTGAACATACCGGCATCCATACTGTAATGTATTTATCCATACAATAATGTATTTTGCAATATGTAACATATTTATCCATTCCAAAACCTGCCATACCTTAAATTATTTCAACGTAGTTTAACATACTTACACCACATTTCACCCACGTTAATCTATCCTACGGATCACTACATCCACTAATGGCTATGTGACCGGGCCTTTAGACTCCTCTCTTCGTGGCAATGTGCAACCCTTTCTATCCAATCTCTCTACTACATTGCTCCTTTTTTTCTCAAAGTGATGGGGACTGGGCGCGGTGGCCTAATCTGTAGAGCGCAGGCCTACCGTCCGGGAGAGATCGGGTGTTCAAATCCAGCTCGACTCAAACCAATGACTTATGAAATTGATACTTGTTGCATCATAGCATGGCGCTCGGCATTACTATGATTAATATGATTAATAGGATAGGGCAATGACTTAGCTGAGTGTCAGGATAATGTGACTGAGTGGGATATTGAGTGATGGTGCTGGCAGCTTGATTTCCTAGTAGGGCAGTACTATTAACTCACCATAAGTGTGCACTGTCACAAGTCATTCCCCCTCCTGAGACGACCTTAGATGTTGCCAGGACGTAAAACTCCAACAATTAATCATAGTGCTGGACCCGGCGGCTCGTGGACCGGAGTAAAATACACGCTTGTACATTACACTTCCTGTTCTCTCTCATTCCTATACCCGAATCAAGTGAATTTCTGTGGACCTTGAAAAATCACCTTCCAAAAGGTATATGGTAGATCATCTAGTATTCCAATGTATATAATACACATTGAACCCCATATTTTTGGACCCTCTTCATCGGGGTTCCGCATGCATGAAACAGCTAAAAGCGATCCCTTCTCTCATGCAATTGCTCTATCAGCCGCTTAATAAAACAGGGAGTTAATAAAACATGCTTCCTCGGTGTTGCACTCAATAAGAAAGCGGCTTAACATATTGCTGGTACGGTGTATCCAGAATGAGTTGTTGTTGTTGTTTTACGTCCTAGCAACATCTAAGGTCATATCAGGACGGGTACCACCTTGTGACAGTGCGCACTCATGGTGACTTTATAGTGCTGTCCCACCATGACCCGATATCCCACTCAGTCACATTATCCTGACACTGAGCCAACCAGTCCTTGTCCTATACTAATAATGCCGAGTGCCAGGCTAGGAAGTAACAAGTATAAATGTTTAAGTCATTGGTTGGACTCGACCATGGTTCGAACCCACGACCCCACGATCTACCAGCACGGGAGACGGACGCTCTAACTCATTCGGCCATCCCGTCTGGTTATCCATAATGATTATCCTCACATGGAGGAATATTTATGTTGGGCAAATAGTGCACTAATTAACATCGACAATACTGGCCGTGGAGTGTTCGTGTGTAGAAGCACCCTGGCTGTGGGACGGTGATTATGGACGGCTAGCATCACACTGGAGGCATTTAAGTGAGATGTAACAGACTCCTCCAGGCCGTCATGCCTAAGGCTTTCCGATGGACTTCGGAGACATGCGATTACCGGTATTAAAACCAACCGTGCCAATAGAATTAGCCACGGGATTTTTTGTGATTCTAGGCATGCAGAGCAGTGTGGCATAGCCAGTTGTTCGATGTATGTGCTCAATATGCTTAAATGTGGCAACACTCAGCGAGCCATAAACGCCTGCATTTGTCTAACGATGATTCACTCAACACTCCCTCTCGGTACCGTCTTGATTTTACCTTAATTGTTGCTCGGATGCAAAACCCAAGCAGATAACCATGGTAACCCAGCAGCTAACCATCTAAGAAAGAGAAACAAACATCTAAGAAAGGAGGATGTCGCCGATGGATTGTGTCCGTAGATGTTGGAGATGTTAGTGATGGATGAATGTGAAGGATTGGTTGGTTGTGGAAGTTTGATGTCCTTACAACATCTAAGGTAATATCAGGACGGGTACGGACTTCAGACAGTGGGCACTCATGGTAACTTTATAGAGCTGATATACTGGGAACTCCGAACACTAGTGTCATGACCCGATATTCCACTCAGTCACATAGTCCTGACACTTGAGCCAATCAGTCCTTGCCCTATCATAATAATGCCGAGCGCCAGGCTAGGAAGTGACACATATAAATTGTATTAGTCATTGGTTTGACTCAACCGGGAACCGAACTCCCGACATTCCGGACGCGACGCCCGCGCTTTATCGATTCGACTACCGCTCCCAGTAGGAATGTGAAGGGTTTTAGAATTGTTAGTTGGCAGGGTGCGGGGGGTGATGATTTGGAAGGGAAAGGGGAATGTAGGAGCGGGAACTGCGTGGCTACAGACAGCTAGGCGTGTCTTCTATCACTCTCAACGCGCCCCCTACCGACGCCTGTAAGTGTAACTGTCTTAGGACTTCGTCAAGGATCGTGTAAGCCAAACTGAGCATACCAATATCGTCAGTAGTCCTGGCATCTGAAAAAAAATAGTCTTTCAAAGCAATCGCGCCCAAACTATTTCTAGTTTCTGCTTCCGTGGTACCAATTATGTTGCACAATATGGCTATGTACTTAGTAAGCAACCCAAACAGTCAGCAGCCTTATCAGCAATCCACAGCTCTTCAGCAATTATGTACAAGTATGCCCGCCCAAAAGTTTCACTGTATTGCATTTCTTTTTTTTTGTTTCTGAGTGTAACTAATGACGTCATTAGCGTCGGCGTTATGGTAATTTAAACTGTGAGAAACGCTATGTGGTCGGGTGATAGTTATCTGTTGATGTGTTTATTTTGGTTGTACTCGAAATGGCACGCTGCCAATTTTGGACGGTTCTGGTGAAGAAAAAAGTAGTGTGATGATGATTGCGTTCGTCCAGTGGGAGGTTTCCATGGGGACCAGTTGTATCCGCTGAGAAGCATCAGTGCAACACGGAGATAACTGTGTGTTATGTGGGTCTTACTGGAACGCATACACAGTATTCAAACTTACTTCACGCCCGGATAGGCCCATTTGAATTCACTGAATATCATAAGAAGAAGAAGAGGAAGAGGACAAAGAAGAAGATGTAGACAAAGAAGAATGCCACAAAGAAGAGGACGGGGACGACAACAATGAATAAGACGATGAAGAAGACAGCGAAGAGGACGACCATGAATAAAATGATGAAGAAGAGGACGATGAAGACGACATTGAATAAGACGATGAGGAAGGGGACGATGATGAGCAAGAAGATGATGATGAACAAGACGACAATGAAGGAGACGATGATGAAGAATATGATAATACAGAAGACGACAACGAAAAAGATAATGACGGTGAAGAAGGTTATCAAGAATATGACGAAGATGGCGAAGAATATGACAAAGCCGACAGACACAAGAAAGATGACAAAGATGACAAAGATGACAGAAATGACAAAGATTACAAAGATGACAAAGATGACAACGATTACAAAGATGACAAAGATGACAAAGCTGACAAAGATGACAAAGATGACAAAGATGATTAAGAAGACAAAAAGAAGACAAAGAAGACAACGAATAAAGTGACGACACATAAGATGACCAAGAAGAGGAAGAAGAGGAAGAAGCCAAAGAAAATGATGACCTAGATGTCAAAGAATATCTTGTAAAAGACGATGAAGAAGACGACACATCAGCTGATGAAGAATACGATAAAGAAAGCAAATGACGGTAAACACAATGCCAAAGAAGACGAGAAAGAAGATGAAGAAGAAGGCGGAAGAAGTAGAAGAAGAAGCGATTAAGAAGAAGAAGAAATGAATTGCGAGAATTAGAATGCTCCATGTTTAATAATTAGAGGAAATGTCAACGTATAACAAATATATTGAAATACAGTCGGCCCACTAATACGACACGTACACTCGGCCCGCGATGCACGCGACGCGGGGACGTGATGAACCGGCAGGGGGCAGGGTGGTAATGGGTACACGGCACGACAAGCCGTCATGGAGTTATCAACAGTTGATCAGCCAGACGCAAACCCCCGCGTGCCTATCCTACTCACAGCACGGTCGGGTCGGCCTCGTGCACACACGGTATGCCAAACATGCCACGGTGATTAGACATCGCGCGCAGGCGGAAGAGGGGAAGGGGAGGGGGAAGGGGGACGGGTAGGGGAGGGGAGAGGTGGATGGCGGAGGGGAGAGGGGGCGGGGGAGAGGGACGGGCGGGCGGTGGAGAGGGACGGGCGGGCGGGGGATGCGGAATGGGGGACGGG
The DNA here is from genome assembly GCA_030323885.1 of Branchipolynoe longqiensis. Taxonomy (NCBI): domain Eukaryota; kingdom Metazoa; phylum Annelida; class Polychaeta; order Phyllodocida; family Polynoidae; genus Branchipolynoe; species Branchipolynoe longqiensis. Next base: position 87,601,658 of record CM059189.1, read on the forward strand.
GGAAGGGGTGGGTGGGGGAGAGGAAGGGACGGGCGGGGGAGGGGGGTGGGTGAGGGGAGGGGGCGGGCGGGCAGGGTAGGTGGAGGGGGGGCAGTGAGTTGGAGGAAGTAGCGGGTGATGGAGGGGTAGGGGCGTGAGGGATGTGGGAAGGGCGGGCGGGAGAGGGGGAGGGGAGGGGACGGGCGGGGGAGGGGGGTGGGTGAGGAGAGGGGGCGGGCGGGCAGGGTAGGTGGAGGGGGGGAGTGAGTTGGAGGAAGGAGCGGGTGATGGAGGGGTAGGGGCTGGAGGGATGTGGGAAGGGCGGGCGGGGGAGGGGGAGGGGCAGGCGGGGTGTTCAGGGGATTTGGGCGTGAGATTTGGCGCGTGGAGGAATCACGTCCATATCACACCTAGACCTACAGACATGCTCGCTTAATTCATTCTGGGTAGCGGAAATGTAGTATTTGTTTGTTTAGGGGGAGTTACTTGTTGTTAGTAGTCAGAGTTGTCCGCCAGATGCGTAGTCTTCATTGGGCAACATCTAAGGTCATAACAGGATGGGCACCGAATTGTGAGAGTGCACACTCATCGCAACTTAATAGTGCTACCCCACTTAGAAATATCAAATTCATAAGTCATTGGTTTGACTCAATTGTGAAACTAACTCATGGCAACTTAATAGTTTGATCGTGCTTCACGACTGAGACATCAGGCCATCAGCACCATGACCAATATCCTACTCAGTCACATTTTCCTGACACTGAGCTAACCAGTACTTACTCTAACTTATTAATCGATGTGTACATCTTCACATTTTCAATTTAGCACAACATTAAACTAGTATATTTGTTATATTGTGTGTGGGATAGTTACATAATATTGGCAACATCCTTAATACACAGAAGGCACACTACTTTTTTGACTCGCTATCAATAAAATACAGAATTAATTATCAGCATCGTAAGATGGACAGCAAATATCTGGTGCCCAGTTTGAGAGAATGACCCAGAATTCACATAATGAAATTTGTAGCAAACACAACAATTGTTTTATACAAATTGATAGGTGGCCTCGCTGGAAGGTTTCTGGGAGACACGACTACTGACTTGATGGGATCCCCCCCCATGCCCCCCCCCCCCCCTGGCCACACTCCGCCTGCCGTGTACTTACTCCAGGCGCAGCGGCACATATGAAGGCTTTCTACAGTTTGCTCTTAGCTGACCAGCAAAGCAGTCTCTGAAGTAGTGGGAAGAGGAGGAGCGGGCGAGGGTAGGAGTGGGAGAAGGATGAACCGAGGGGGAGGGGTCGGGCGAGGAGGGGGAGAAAGCGAGGGGGAAGAAGGAGGAGGGGTAGGGGTGGGAGAAGGTGGGGAAGACACTGGAGGGAATGTAGGAGTGGAGGAGGATAGGGTGAAAGGGAAGGTGGGGCAGGGTAAAGGGATAGCAGAAGAACAAAATGGAGGGGAAGGTGGGGGAGGGGGAGGGCAGAGAAGGGGGAAGGGGAGAAACGGGAGCAGGGTGTGGAGGAGGAGAAATGGGATGACGAGGTGGGGGAGAGTGAGCGGGAGGACGCGCAATGCGCGGATGAGAAAGAGGAAGGTAGGGAGCAGGGGGATGGAAAGAAGAGAAGGTGGAGGAGGTGAAGGTGGAGGAGATGGAGGAGGTGCGGGAGGAGGATGCGGGAGAAAAGGAGAAACCCTAGGAGGAGGCGGAGGGAAGGGAGGTTGTGGGGAAGGAAGGGGAGTTTGAGGAGACAGGGGAGGGGAAGAATGGAAGGAGAAGGAGGATAAGTTCGAGGAGAAGAGGGAAGATGGGGGAGAGGGGATGGGGCGAACGATGAGGAGGTGGAGGAGAGGGTCCGGTGGAGGGGAGGGGGGACAAGGTGGAGGAGGGAGAGGAGAAGGAGGAGGGCGAGGAAAGAACCCAGCAGTAGATATACTCTGTGAGTCGATGAAGTAGCCGACCAATCCTCGGATGACAAACGAACTAACCTCCACCGACATAGATCAGCACAGTGTCGCCCAGTTCTCGAAATTTTTATCCCAGCAAATATCGATTGGCTCTTCGATGACAGACATTTCCTTATAGGTTGATCTGACCAAAGAAATGGGATATTTCAATAATGTTGTGGGGTGGGAATGGGATTCGAACCTACACTTCTGCCATTGCATGGATAGCATCCCAATCGTTCGCCTTTATATTCTCCTTAACATTGCATAGTCTGATGGATTTGAGTTTCTCTCATTTTCTGAGATAAACATATTAGGTTGTTCATTACAATCTACCTTACTTTAGTTTGATGTACCTTGTATTTTAAATTGCAAACTGTTGAGATATTTGAAATGGAAACATGCTAAATTAATTTTGGCAAGCTTGCCGAAACTCTATCACCCTAGGCTTCTGCAGTAAGAGGTTCTATTAAATGACTCAGTCATCCCTTCTATGTGCCGGTAAATGTTTAATAAGTGCATCAGTATCTAAGGTAGATATGTAGAATCAAATCTAAATAATTGTTTTGGTTTTGAAAATTTGATGTTTTCATCGGACTATGCAGCTTTAAGATATTCAAGGTGCATGCACGTGGGGAAATGCCCCTGATTACAAGTGTATGTACAATGGATGATCTGACCATTTCTGACATGTATTGGTCTGTATTAGTATTACCCACTTTGGTATAACTGTGACGATGAGATCTGAACATGACTGTAGGTAGATTGATATTATGGCAAGGTCATGGTGTTTGTGGTTGGTTAGGGTGAGTAGGGTGTGTGTGTTGGTGGGATGAACCGTGTACGGGATGAACATTTCGCGTGAATGATGAGTAGTCCGTGCGTGGGTGGGTTTGTGGGGGTTGTGGCGTGGTGTTTTTTTTTTGGAAGGTAATGGTGAGAGTATGGGATGAGTGGTGAGGATTTGTGGGAGTGGGGTAGAGTAAGGGTTTTGGAGGGTAGGATATGGCGTGTGGGTTGAAGCGTGCGTCGCATGGGGGGGGGGGGGGGAATTGTGGGGTGGATTGTGCGTTGAAGGGAGCGTGGCGTTGGGGGGAATTGTGGGGGTGGGGTGGGCTGGGGTAGGGGCGGGTAGCAGCTGTTCATCACGCCTTGAAGATGGGCACACGACTGGCATTGATTCCAAATAATCATTCTGAGATTTTCGGGAGACAGGAGGGTGGGTGAGCCGGCGGGCCGGGCTTAGTTGGGGAGGGGGGGGAGCTGGGTTGGGGATCGGGGCTTGGAGGCGTATTGATGCCGGGGCAGTCGGGCTGCAAGGACGAATGCGAATCCGAAGCATTCGCCGGCCGAGCCATCAGGGCCAAGCCGTTAAAAGGCCTGGACATCACGCCTGGTGAAATAACAGGAAGGCAACTAGAATTTGATGAAGGCCTGAATGATTAGATGGATTGAAAACTGAGGGGGGGGGGGCGCGGGTTGTTTTTATGCTCTCTCTCTCTTATGGGTGGGCAAGGGAGCATAGCAGGCAAATGATTGGGTGGTTGTTGGAGTTTTACTTGCTGGCAACATCTAAGGTCATATCAGGATGGGTACCGACTTGTGACATTGAACATTCATGGCAACTTTATAGTGCTGCCCCAATGGGGAATTAGGCCACCGGCACCATGACTGAATATCTTACTCAGTCACATTATCCTGATGCGGTACTAACCAGTCATTGCCATATCCTATTAATGCTGAGCGCCAGGGTAGGAAGTGACAAGTATCAATTATATAAGTCAGCGGTTTGAGTCGACCGGGAACGAAACTCCGAACCTATCGCACGCACAGAGGCAAATGAAGAACGCTTTGCGGAGGTGCTGGTGTGTGTGTTGGGGTGGGGGGGGGAAGCTGAGTGGCAGACTTGCCGCCTGTCCACGCTGGCTGTCCACCTTGTGATTTGTATATATGTCGCCTGCACTTGGAGACAGTTCTCAGTGGGCGGCATCGTATGGCCTCTCATCGGCGTGCCCTTACTGCCCGACCAGTCTGTCTGCTCTGTGCACGAGGAAGTGCACTGCCCCGCCCAGGAATCCAACCCCCTACCCCTCCGTCCTCCACCCTCCGCCCTCCGCCCTCCACCCTCCGCCCTCCGCCCTCCGCCCTCCGCACTCCGCCCCCCGAGGGCTCCATGAGCGTCTGGCGCCGCATGCCTGCCGACGACGACTATCGGTAGCCCCGCCGGCTTTTAAGTGTTGATACTTAGTTCCCAAACCCAACAACCCCAGCGGTCCACCTACCCACCCACACACCAACCAAACCATGACCCCTGTACTAACCTTCACCGTAACCCACACCTTGTACTGCCAATCCGCAGCCACTCTGAATCCACCAACACTCCCGCCACAGCACACATCTTTTACTGCCAAATTCCAACCACTCCAAACCAACCGATGCCCTCACCACAACCCACATATTTTACTGGCAAACTGGAGGCCTTCCAAACCCAGAGGCGCCTACGCCACAAGCCCCATCTTTAACTTCCAAACTCTGACCACTCCAAACCCACTTACACCCTCCGAACAACAGTCCACATCTTTTACTGCCAAACTCCAACTACGTCAAACCCACTTGCATTCTGATTGCCAAACTTCAATCAAGCAATGTCGCACTACCTCCTTCTGCCTCTGCACCTCATGTGCATGCGTGAACATTCACTCCACACCACTTCTCCGACCTCTTGCTGGGCCTGCGCCCATCGGACCGGTCCATGTGATTTGTTCCGGAGACTGGAGTGGGGGATGAGGGGGCGTGGTACCATGCCCCACCACCACCACCACCACCAGTGGCGCCACCAGCTCGACCCGCGCACTCAGCCGTGCACTCCCTCCCCGGACCCTCACAATGCATTGCCTTGCCTTGCATTGCCTGCTCCAACCCGTTGCAAATGGACCGCCGCAGCGCCTCCCGTCGCCGCGTGCCGGAACCGGAAATACAACCGATATGAGGCGCATCCGGTTCATCTTTAATGAACCCCCTCACCTGACAAGACGTAGTAGGTTCGCGACTATTCTGCGCATCCCGCTCGTCGCCGCGCGCCGACAGTGCCCTACCCACTTCCGGTTTGGTGAAGGCAATCGCCGCTAGGTGGCGCCAGGAGGTCAGCTCCCAGCGACGCGCCCCGGGTGGCCGGCGAATCGCGACTTTTGTCCGAGGGGTAATGAACTGGGATCACAGGAGAAAGTTTGCAGGAAATCTTTCACTTTCGTAATGGACGGCGGCAGAAAGAACAGCCTCGGATGTGATTCGTAATATCCGATATGGAGGCGTGAGGGATGCGCTTGGTGTCTTATTTGCCCGGCTTTAATGGTTCTTATCCCCATTTCCTATTGCCGGTGTCCGACCGGAGGCATTTTGGAGTATCCCTGTGGTATTATTGATGTGTTCACACTCTTAATGGCAGGGTCAACCTCTCAACCCCCACAACCTCCAGCCTCTGAACCCCAACTCCACCCACCCTCCACACCTATAGATTGAACCCTTACGTGGAAACTGTATGTATGAGCGTGCGGGGGTGGGGTGGGCTTGAGATATGATGACGTCAGTCCTCCAAACCCATTCCTTTGCCAGACAATTGGCCAAAGAGTGAGATTGAATTAAGGAGAAAGTCCATTCACCTAGTGCTGTTACTTTTAAGTGCATATTGTTGTGGTTGTACATTCAAACATTTCGAGGTACTGCTTATATTTTCTTTTCTTCTGTGAACAAATGTTCGTTATTTTTCTAAATCATTTCGGATAATTACAGAACGACTAATTTGAGCACCCGCTTGCCATTCGGAAGGTTGCGGATTTTCGAAACCCACATTTGAATCCTGACCGAGTCAGACTTCTAGATTGACACTTTCCAATATCTAACCAGCAATGGTCTTCCAGTGGGGCAGCACTATAAAGTCAATGAGTGTGCACTGTGAAAAGTCGGCACCCGTCCTGATATGACCTTAGATGTTGCCAGGTCCTAAAGCTCCAACAACCAACCACCCAATCACCATTCCCTCTACCCATCCTGTGATACTCATGTAATCTGCGCTAGCACCTATACCTGACCATCAAGCTAACATGGGTCTTGTACCTCCACAACCTCTTCTCTCGTCACTAAAGGCATCGGGACAACATGAATATTAAGAACATCACCAACAAAGTGGCTACGTCGTCGTTAATGAGATGGTCGACATTTTCCTATGTTGAGGCCCCACATTCAAGTCTGTTGCTGCATTGGTGCTGTTGTTAGTTGCTTTTGTTGGTTGTGGGTGTTGGTTGCTGTTGTTGGTTGCTGTTGTTGGTTGTTGTTGTTGGCGGATGGTGTTGGTTGATGGTGTTGGTGGTTGTTGTTGGTTGTCGGTTGATGTTGTTGGTTGATGGTGATGGTTGTTGGTGTTGTTGGTTGGTGTTTGTTGATGGTGTTGGTTGGTGCTGTTGGTAGATGTTGTTGGTTGTTGTTGGTTGTTGTTTGGGGCTGGTGTTGGTTGATGTTGTTGGTCGGTGTTGGTTGTTGTTGGTTGTTGTTGGAGGTTGCTGTTCTTGGTTGATGATGTTGGTTGATGTTGGTTGGTTGTTGATGTTGGTGTTGGTTGTTGGTGTTGGTTGCTGGTGTTGGTTGACGGTGTTGGTTGTTGGTGTTGGTTGCTGTTGGTGATTGATGTTGTTGGTTGATGTTGTTGGTTGCTGGTGTTGGTTGTGGTTGTTGGGGGTTGTTGTTGGTTGATGTTGTTGGTTGCTGGTGTTGGTTGCTGCTGTTGGTTGCCGGTGTTGGTTGCCGTTGTTGTTGCTTATTGGTTGATGTTGTTGGTTGCTGTTAGCTACTATTCAGTTTTTGATAACATTAGATGGTGCCAGGACTTAAAACTCCAACAATCAACCTGTGATATTTGGTACTACCCAGTCCACACCCCACTACTCCATATGCATTATCTCTCCCCATCCATGACTGGGCGAACCAATCATGGTTGGTATCGGGTTATAACTATGAGTTACCTAAATATCAATCAAAACTGATAATTTAAAACGTGTAACGCAAGTAAAGAAATCAAACTTCCCAATCAAGTATCAACATTCTAAATAACCAAGATCCGACACATTCAGTCATGGCAATCATCCACTCCCCACCCAGCACCCTACCTCCCCCCACCCTGCCCTCCCCCCCACCACTCAGGCCATCCATCCTTCACACACCACTACTCACCAGCATCCATATGCATTATCAGTCCTCATCCATGAATGGGGAGAACCAGGAGGGCGTGTGTGGGTGTAGGTGGAGGTGACAACAGCAAATCACCCTCCCCGTATCAAGCTATGTTTACCAGAGACTGTGGAGTACACTGAGGTAGTGAGGCTTGCCGGCTTACCAGCAGAAGACCCGGAAGAGCAGAGCCAGGGGGCGGGGGCGGATATGATTGTCTCGGTGGCGGGTGTTGACCGCCAGATCTGCCGCCAACTTGTCCCTGACCTGTCAAGTGTTGAAGTCATGGCGGGGGCCCGTGTCAACACTCCCCCAAGCGGCTTATTACCTGGGTACACACGGCCGCGCCGACCCGGGCCCCACCCCGTTGTTGCCCCGGCTGGCAGCCACTTAATACATTGAGCAAACACGAGCAGCTGCGAGTGGTTGCTGAGTCGGTGCGCCCGGCGCTGGGTGAGCATCCGCCGGGTGCACAGGCGCAGGGCTGCGGCGAGGTGCCGGCGGAGGAGAGGATGGTTGGTTGGCGGGTATTAATTCGCGCTTCTTGTCGACACCCGGTCTGCAAATGTAGCTTGGGATTACAGCAGAAGATAACTGGCTGTCTTATGTATAAACTACAAGAGACAGATCCATGGCTGAGGATTGGTTGGCTGGTTTGTCCGGTGTAATCAGAGAAGTGGCAGTTTGGTTACTCTGTCGCAAGGAGTATTTTTGAAGGATCAGTTTGGTTGGTTGTTGGAGTTTTACATCCTCCCAACATCTAAGCTCATATCAGGACGGGTACCTACTTGTGGCAGTGCACATTCATGGCAACATTGTAGTGCTGCTCTACTGGCATACCAGGTCGCCAGTACCATGACATGATATCCCACTCAGTCACAGTATCCTGCCACTGAGCCATCTAGTCATCGTCCTGTCCTAATAATCGCTAGGAAGCGACAAGTATACAAGTGTTTGTATGTGTTTGTGCGTCTGCAAAGCACTACCTCAGTATGCTTTAGGTTTAAATTGAGAATGGATGGGAAGGCAATTGACCGAAGGGATACACCCTCAGGCGGTTATGATCCTTTCCATAGGGCCAGAGAACCATCAGCTTTTGGATAGTTGAAAGCATGTTGGACAGGATGAAACGAGAGGATAAACATCCTGACCCCACCATACATATCACCAAAGACCCTATAATAATAAGACGGCTCACTCAGCCTGCACTGGGTAATCAAAATGATCAAACCCACCACTTGGTGCGCTGGATGTTCTCTTGGTTAAACAGGTGCTATATTATATGTATAAATGTATATATGAATGTGAAAGATGTGTGATGATGGCGATGCTGATGATGATGCTGATGATGATGTGTATTTCTTCATAGCAATTTCATATTGATGTGTATTCATACTTACCTATCTCATGTATAATATAATTGCATGTGTTTACATGTGAAACAACAACCAGCAGCCAGGCTGATCAAACCAACCACAAGGTGGCACTGCACAATTTATGCACTCAACTAATTTGAAGTCCTTTAGCGTAAACGTTGTCCCTAATTGATCATAACACTGGCTGGCAGCTCCTGGATTCGAATCCCGGCCGAATCAAACTCATGACTTCCAAAATCGTTCCTTATCACTTTAGGGTCTTTTGCAATACTAGCATAAGACCATGATTGAGTTTGCTCAGTATCAGAATAATGTGACTGAGTGGGATATTAGGTCATGGTGCTGGCGGCCTGGTCTTTCTGTGGGGCAGCACTATAAAGTCGCCATGAGTGTGCGCTGCCATAAGTCGGTACCCGTGCTGATATGACCTTCGATGTCGCCAGGACGTCAAACTAAAAAGAATACTCAACTGAGTGAGATGATATCGGGTCATGATAGTTTGGCAGCACTATAAAGTAGTCATGATTGCGCACTGTCACAAGGCACAAGTCGGGACACCTCTTGATGTGTTGACCTCATATGCTGCTAGGACATACAACTGCAACGTGGTAATGTATCAGGTTTACGCCGAGGGTTACGCCATGCCCGACATCACATGGCAGAATGAGTTAGAGCATCCGTCTCCCATGCTGGTAGATCGTGGGGTCTTGGGGTTAAATCAAACCAATGACTTAAAAATTGAAGAATGTTGATTCTTAGTCAGGCGCTTGGCATTATTAGGACAGGGCAAGGACTGGTTGGCTCAGTGTTAGGAGAATGTGACTGAGTGGGATACCAGGTCATGGTGCTGGTGGCCTGGTTTCCCAGTGGGACACCACTATAAAGTCACCATGAGTGCGCACTGTCACAAGTCGGTACCCATCCTGATATGACCTTAGATGTTGCTAGGATGTAAAACAACAAAGAAACAAACAAAAAACGTTCCCAGAAACACTTCTCATCCCAGAGCACCCAGCTCACCCAGCTCACGTACCCAACCACCACATATACCACAACCACCACAACCACCACAACCACCACAACCACCACAACCACCACAACCACCACAACCACCACAACCACCACAACCACCACAACCACCACAACCACCACAACCACTCCGAGCTGCTCACTGCCAAGAAGTGAGCGGTTAGCAACTGTCTGAGGCGGCATTGACATCCATCCAGCTTTCTCGATCGGCTTAAGCCTGCTTCAGTGGGAGGAGGGGGAGGAGGGGGGGGGGAATCACAATGGCAGGTCCAATCCCTCAAGAGTACAGCTGCCAGTTTGTGAATTGGAAATATTAGTTTGAGGGAAGGCAGATGGTCGGGTGTTGTGGGTTTTATTGTTAAATGGAAAGAGTGAGAGGGAGATTGATTGACTGATTGATTGGTGGTTTCTTTACACCATTTCTTTACACCGTATTGGCAGCATAGGGCATATTCATGGCAAGAATTGTTTGTTTTTTATTCAAGCATCGCCTTTACATATAATCTAAAAGCATACTATCAATTATGTGTCAATAGACACTTATGAATTTTTAAAAGCTCACAATCACATAATTAAATAAAATAGATGAAAAATTAATTGATAACAATTGTTTTAATGAAATATATGAGGTGGTACCGGCCAGCTGTGAGAGAGAGAGAGAGAAAGAGCTGGCCGGGTGGAAGGAGAGAGAGAGGGAGGGAGGGTGAGTTGTTATTTTTGTATACATCCACTTACGATCAAAGACTCCAGTGTCCGTTGGCCAACCAGCCTGCCGTTGCCGCCGCTCACCGGCAACATCCAAGTCCCGGGGTATGGATCATGCCTGCTTTCAATCGGCGGGGCCCAGCCTCAGATCCCGTCTCCGGTGTTAATATCCAACGATATCAGACAGTGCGCCATTTGCCCGTGAATAGGGCCGTCCCTGGGTGCTGGCTTTATGGTTGTTCGATAATGGGGCCTGTCCGCCCGATCCATAGATCAGTACTGCCTCCACACTCCCTCCCTCTCCCTCCCAGGCTTCTCACGCCTCCCACCGCTCCAACAACCAACCAAACTGACCACACCGCATCTACACACACATGCACACCTTCCTAAAGGCCCTGTCACACTACGACGTAACGATGTTAGCATAGGGAGAACGTGAAAAACGTTGAAGTTCTCAGCGTAGTATGCATATTTGAACGTGAATGCAGCGTAGTTGATGAGAGCGTAACTTCGGTAAAGCGTAGTGATAGCATCGTTCAACAAGAGAGGACAACATACTTATGCTGATGGTACGTTATTAACGTTATTCGATCACCAGAACTACATTGCTTTATGTTACCTTACGTTACTTACATCATTAAACATTGGCGAAATGCTGAAAGGACATTGGACGTACGTTCGGTGTACATTCTCCTCATGTTCCCATTACGCCAAGTGCACGTTTCCACCGGCTTTAATGTGGGTCAACGTAGTGGAATGTAGTGGAATGTAGTGAGCAGCATTTGACTAACATCCGTTTAACATCATTGATGTTCGCCGAACGTGTACAGAACATATGGCGAACGTAAACACTTACGTTCGAATTACATCAAAAGTTTTGAACAGGTTCAAAACCTTGACGCGCACCAACATAATACGATATAATGTGACGTAGCTCGATGTCATTCTGATGTCATCATAACGTACCCCAACATAAGTCAACGATATGATGAAACGTGAGCACGTCAGGCTTACGTTGGCTCGTTACATCATAGGGTGACAGGGGTATAACACCCACCTAATATGGATAATCGACTCCTGTTTTCCTCTATTCCATAAGCTGCTGATAGCGGTATGTGCTACGTTGCGCCCTTCCCTAATCACTCCCGTATCTAGCATAAAAGGTGACCCGCTTCTGGTAAACCCGGACTGTATGCACCTAAGGCAGAGTGTATACCAAAAAAAAGACCAAAAAAACACACAGGTTCAGCTTTTTAATGTATCGCACCAACATTGCACCAAAATTAGATTAATCGGCTTATGCTGATGCTGCAGACCCTAATGAGCCCGACGTATATTACACGGTAACATGTCCTGAACTCCATTGATCGGGGATCAGGAACTAGACACAAGGTGAAACCCTCCGTCTACCTGTGTGACCAGAGACTTAATTAGTAAGCGTCCCTAGCTTGATTTTTCTGACCTCATTAGACTTTGCCCAATTATTTATCCGCGTTAACAAACATAGTCTCAAAAACAGATGGAATTCGCTACCCTTAATCACCTGGTTACAAAGTCAGAACTATATCCAAGATGAAGCCTTCCCATATGCATGTATGACTTGTGACCTCATTAGTTAGCGCCCCTGCGTTGATTACTGTGAGCAAATTCGACATTTCCCATATATTTATCATGGTTAACAAAAATCAGTTCATTGAGATTTGAAGACGGTATTCCCTACCCTTAATCACCTTAATTACTAAGTCGGACATATATCCAACACATAGCCCTCCGTTTACCTGTGTGTGAGTCGTGACCTAATTAATTTGCATGCCTACATTGATTGTTCTGACCTCATTCGACTTTGCCCAGATATTTATTCTGGTTAACAAAAATCGGAATTCCCCACCCTTAATCACCTGTTTACAAAGTCAGATTTATCCCATTCGGATGGCAGCGGTAAACAAATTGAAATCTTCGGCCCCCAATAGATCAAATATGCGCCGATATCCATAAACAAACAGATAACGGGAACCCGGAAAGTGCCACCGATTCCCAGTGATTTGGGATCAGGATGACATTGTTCAGTTAGTGTAAAACGTGTATTAATTAATATTTACCAGCCAGTACAGGGAGCTAGGATTTTAGAGCGATGGCTTTGTTTGATATTTGCGTTTTTATTTGATCTGTGTATGGTAGGTATTCATCTTATCCCACGCCAGACTCACTTCGATGGGAACCAGACGGGCTGGCCGAATGAGTTGAGCATCTCGGTTTGCTAGATCATGTGTATGGAGGAGCGGAGTGTCTGGAGGCAGGAGGGCGAGTGGCCTGAGGCGGTGTGGGGGCGGCTATAAGGGGAAGAAGCGCGGGCGATTATGTAATAACCAAGGGCTGGAGGGGAGAGAGAAGAGGGGGGGGGGGTCCATCCTCGCCTCGCATCAACCGCAATGCGAGCATTACGACCAAGTCGCCATGAGTGTGCACTATTACCAATCGGTACCCATCCTGATATGACCTGAGAGGTTGCCAGGATACAAAACTCCAACAACCAACCAACCCTTATATGGTTATGGGTGGGATCAGCACAATGCCATGCGGTTATATATCGGTATCCTGATTTCATCACCCCAGGTACCTTAAACGTTACCTAATCTTCACCAATAACTATTGAAGCAAACATTTGTTATTGACGTCATCACTCTAACTTCTAAGTAAATATTGTTGAGTTGAAGTGAGTAATAAATTGATAAATCGCCATAGAGCGTGTAAGCTTCATGTACCATGTAAATTAAACTACCATGACTAATTACAATAATACTCTTATACGACAAACACAACATCGAAGAGTCAGTACTTCATTTGCCTATTAATACACATTACTGCGATCGTATGGAAGGAACCGGCATACTTATTTATGAAGTGATCTCAGGAATATATCACCACAGTTAATATTGGAGTAAAGCGGATTGCACACATATACGATACAGCAAATAACATATATTAATCAGGGAATAAATAGCACATATAGATGGCAATTGCCCTTGTCATTATGGTAGATTTGTGGGTATCATATAACAACATAGATATACATATATGCAAATGCATGTACACATACATACATACATATATACATATATATTCATATACATATATGTATATATATACCTTTATATATGTACATATATGTACATATATATGTACATATATATGTACATATATACACATACAAATATGTGTATATATATGTGTGTATATGTATGCATATATACATATATATGTGATGCATAAGTAGTATGCCAGTATAAAGGCATGGATGGGATTTTCATTAGTATTAGATGTACCCATGTGCTACTCTGTGCGTCCTGACAACAGTGATCCGACCGGTGGCCCTGCCACCGGCCTCCCTCGTCCCAAACGGACCCTCGCATATATATTCATTCGCACCAATAATGTTTCTATTGGCTAGTGCATCATATTCCATATACCCGAGAATATATCTATCTCAATCCACCTTTTCTTATGTGTCTATATTGTACTGCAGCTGTCCTATATATACCTATATACACATACCCACATATATATATATATATATATATATATATATATATATATAAACATGTATATACATATATATGAAGAGTTCAGGCCGAAAACCCCATAAACGCCAATCCAAAGTTGCAATTAAAATGAAAGATTTTGACCTGAACATAATTTTAATTCTGACTAATTCCACTTTTGTTGTGATTACATGATTATGGAGCGATGACCAAAAAGTAGGAAGGTCAACAATAAAATGTGTTGTATGTTTGATTCCAATGTTTATCCCAATTTTGTTATCGGTGTTTACCGGATTTTGCGCCTGAACTCTTCATATGCATATATATGCACATCGGTATAAGCACATATATATATATATAAATATATATAATATATAAAGGATATACTATATATAATAGAGTGTTCGGCTGTATATATATATATATGCATACATACATATGGACGCTATATCATACAGGGTTCCGGCTTTGCATATATATATATATATATATTTGTGTATAAAGGCGGCTGCCCTATATAAAGGAGGTTCACTATTTTTATAGTTTGCGGATACTGTAAATCTACGTTGCTTTTGTGTAGCTGGCTCCGACCTCCGTACACATGCATGATGCTGGCTCTATTATATAGTGCATTTCCCCAGGCGCAACCACGTGACTCTCATGTCAGCGAGGGGCTGATCCGCCAATTAATGTGCCATGGCGCAAATTGGATAATGTTGCCCTTCTGGTTGTTGTCACCCGAAGTGTTGGGTATCGAGTCAGTGTGTGTTCTTTCAATAGGTTTGGTACTGATATGTTAATGACAGGAGAAAGGTGTCCATTATATTGGTACTGATAGGTTGATGGCAGGAGAAAGGTGTGTATTATATTGGTACTGATAGGTTGATGGCAGGAGAAAGGTGTGTATTATATTGGTATGGATAGGTTGATGGCAGGAGAAAGGTGTGCATTATATTGGTACTGATAGGTTGATGGCAGGAGAAAGGTGTCCATTATATTGGTACTGATGGGTTGATGACAGGAGAAAGGTGTCCATTATATTGGTACTGATAGGTTGATGGCAGGAGAAAGGTGTGTATTATATTGGTACTGTTAGGTTGATTGGAGAAAGGAGGGTATTATATTGGTACTGATAGGTTGATGACAGGAGAAAGGTGTCCATTATATTGATACTGATAGGTTGATGGCAGGAGAAAGGTGTGTATTATATTGGTGCTGATAGGTTGATGACAGGAGAAAGTTGTCCATTATATTAGTACTGATAGGTTGATGGCAGGAGAAAGGTGTGTATTATATTGGTGCTGATAGGTTGATGACAGGAGAAAGGTGTCCATTATATTGGTACTGATAGGTTGATGGCAGGAGAAAAGTGTATATTATATATGATCCAATGAAACTCCCAACTTTTTGTAACTCAAGACATTTATGTAGATTTCATTCCACATATCCAGCTTAGATACTCATGCACATATTGAACACCTTTTTGCTACACAGAAGGAGATACTAGACCACTGTGATATAACCTGTTACTGCTGAAGCCTAGCCACAGTTTATTTGGATGTTTTCACTTCAAATATCTCCGAAGTTAGACATTTAAAATTGAAATGCCTTCACCCTGAAGTAAACTATATGATATTGATCCAACTAACTAATTTGACATGTTTGCACTTCAATTATATCAATGCTTAGCCTTTTCAAATAAAACACACACAACACAAAAGTAAGGTATATTATAACAATCAAATAAAATAGTTATGTCCGAAAAATGACAGAAACTCAAACGCATCTAACTAAGTAAGTCCCTATAAGTACATGCATTGAAACTGCCTGCGTGTGTGACTCCTTTGATGTGTATTACATGTTCATGAGGTAAAATAATTATCTTTGTTCAGTGATCACTACTGTCCTGTTTCAATCACCCCACTGTCTTCCAATTTCAGCTACTAATGTACATGTATCACGTTAGCATAGTATATTTAATGAGATGTGTTGACAATGCGTATACAATACGGTGACTGAAAACCCCTAAGAAGTGTGTATCCATTCTTATCGCTTAGATATATGATGTAAAGAGGTGGGCGTGGGTTGGGAGGAACTGGCGGGAAATATTTCCGCTGTGTGCCAACGTCATTGTCAACCAGCGCAGTGTTGTCATGGTTACATATTCTGTTCCTCTTTTTGTCCCGCCATCAGTCATTCTAAGAACTATATCTGATATCATTTAAGGTATTTTATAATATCTATTTGACTTATTTTGTTTAAATAACTGTATCACTTAGAATCTGTAGACCAGTGCTATAGTAAGAAATGGGATCCATATACATAACATTCAATTAAAAAAAAAAGAAGATATATGGTGTGGCAGGAACTAGCGTGAATCTTTCCGCTGTTTGCCAGCGTCGTTGTCAACTAGCACAGCGTTGTCATGGTTACCTATTCGGTTATTGTTTTTGTCTCGCCATCGGTAATTCTAAGTAATATGTCTCATATCATTTAAGTTATTATATCATATCTATTTTAATTATGTTCTTTAAAAAAAAAGTATGTATAGCTTCGTGTAAATAAGTGTATCACTCGGAAGTCCAGTGGTATGTCATTGGCAAATGATATCCATATATATATTCAAACAAATAGCACAGTGCAACTGTCATCTATTGAACAGCTGTGAGTAAGGCAAGACGTGTTAACTGCTGAAGTAGAATCTGTGAATACTGAAACCATCATCTGTGAATACTAACTAAGGTCAAGATGGCAGCCACATCACAGAATCTCTCTGATATATTATAGCGATAAGGACAAAGTCAGTTGCGTTTTTTGGTAAAGTATTTATTGACCTTAATATGACATTTGTCAGCACCGGAGCACTGGTCTTCCGGCCATCTTACTATTGGAATTGACAGTCTAAATAATCTAAGTTTGATCAGTGCTGTATTAGTTACAGCACCGATCCTATAGAATCAAGAGAGTGGCTCCTGCAGCATAATGTACTGCACCAGTCACTGTAGTTCATGCAAAAATAGGGAGCAGCAAGCTCCTAGTAGAAATTGTATACTACGGGCAACTCAAACAATCATTGAGGGTTATGTTTTTTCTCTTATAAACCAAGGCAAGTGTATGTGGTAATGTGATATAAACACTTCGATGGGAATATAAAGATATGCCGAAGTAGATCTAATCAAAATATATGGTAAAGTATGACAGCGCTTCCCAAAGAAGAGATGCATTCAGTATCATCAACATCAGTCGGTCAGGACTTGTTAGTCCTATCGCGAATATTCATGACTCTTCCTAGCTAGCATTTGTGATACTTCATACTTGTTTATTTCTCATGGGGCATAGGAAGTAAAGTAGAGCCCCTCGTTTTCTTCACCGCAGAATGATCTGGTGAATGGTTTGCATAACCAGCCTTTTTAAAATCCATGCCGATACTCCAAGTATAATCGTGAACCTAATGAAATATATAACGCATTATGCGAGTATAAAGGCGCGGAAGGGAATTATTTTGCTATATATTTTATTGCACCGAATATTGTATACTGCTTCCTATCCATGCTCATGACTCGCACCTACCAGGTCCGGGAAACCTCATTCCCATCGGAGGATCTATTATGTGATTATAAAGCATTATGCGAGTATAAAAGTGGGGAACGGAATTATTTCGTTATATATTTTATTGAACCGAATAATATTCTCGGCGCTCGTCCATTAGGGATGAGGAAGGCCAGTGGTGGCACGACCAGTTGGATCATGATGGCCAGGTTGCACATAGTAGCATCTGGATATATATAATAACACCAATAATGCGGTTACCTTCTGCCCCTTTATACTCGCATAATACTTCTACATCACATATAGCATGTGTTGTATATTTCATATAATCACTTGATTTTAGTTATTCACTCACCCACCAGGTGGCACTAGTAGCACACTACACCAGCTCCCAGTAGCCTATGCCAGCAGGGCACAGTCGAGGTCGTGGAGGGGCACCTGCTTCCACCCTTTGCGACCATAACCGACGCGCCATCGTTGCCACACTCTCCTCCCCTAATGAAGGAGGCGATAAACTGCAGTATACTGCCATCACCTGACACCAGGGGTCGCTGAAGCACATGTGCCGACGCATAAACTTGCATTCAGATGACAAGCTATACAATTAGAAAGATGAGGGGGGGGGGGAGAGGGATGGAAGGGGTGGAGTCCGTAGTGATTTTTTAAAAGTCCAATCCTGTAAAGGGTACCATTAAAGCTGCATAGTCCGATGAAGCATCACATTTCCAAAACCAAAAGACGTATCTCAATTTGATTCCACATATCTAACTTAAATAATGGTGCACTTGTTAAAGATTTGTCACCACATAGAAGGGAATGCTGGGGCAATTTAATAGAACCTATTACTGCATAAACCTATGGTGTCAGAGTTTTGGCAAGCATGCCAACACAAATTTTGCTTGTTTGCACTTCAAATATCTCAACAGTTAGCTATTTAAAATA
Organism: Branchipolynoe longqiensis; assembly: GCA_030323885.1. Lineage (NCBI taxonomy): Eukaryota > Metazoa > Annelida > Polychaeta > Phyllodocida > Polynoidae > Branchipolynoe > Branchipolynoe longqiensis. The sequence goes on from CM059189.1 coordinate 87,619,945, forward strand.
GAAGTTACTTCAAATGAAAGTAGGGTAGATTATAACGATCAAGCTAATATGTTTATCTCAGAAAATGACAGAAACTCAAAACCCATTGGACTATGCAACTTTAAGTAACTTGTCAGAAATAAAAGGTCCGTGTATTAGCTATATATGACGTGCCGGGTGATGCTTGAAGTGATGGATTGTTTTATTCAGATGACTCAGCATGAGCTAGGATAGGAACTAAGTTCACTGGACGGATTCTTGATTGGTTCTGGTAGAGCATCACAGTTCAGGGTTTTGGTGCCCAAGTGAGATCCCTGCAGATGGTTGTGTAAGGGGGTGATGGCAAAGTCACTGTGCGGGCAATACAGTCAATAGCTTTATCACAGAGTATGTGCACCGTTAGCTACTGTTTTTTGTTTTATTTTGGTACATTAGTTGTTTAAGCAGGGGAAATTTCAGTCGCAGGCGATTGATCTTCCTCATTCCACTGCTCCTTGCCCTGTCCTAATAATGCCGAGCGCCTGGCTAGGAAGCAACAAGTATCAATTTTTAAGTCATTGGCTTGACTCAACCAGGATTCGAACCCACGACCCCACACTCTACCACACGGGAGACGGACGCTCTAACTCATTCGGCCATCCCGACACATTTGTTCTGCCAGCATTGACGGGATGGATTGGTGGTGCAAATCCTCTGTAATTGTAAGAACCTTACCTCAGGGCATGCTGCACCGTGAGCTACTGTATACAACATTTGTTCTCCCAGCACAGGGTGAGTTGATGGGGGAATTCCTCTGTAAGACCTTTACCACAGGGCATGCTCACAACATTAGTTCACCAGTGGTGGGTGTAGTCTATTGCTGTGGCGCTGACTTAACGACAGTGCTGTAATGACTGGTGTTTTTTTTTGGTTGTTTAAGCAGGGGAAATTTCAGTCATAGACGACTGGTCTTCCTCATTCCACTGCTGGTCGATAGAAAGCCCAAGCCTACACTTTTACCGACCCAAGGGATTTTTAACCTCTCACACCACATAGACATGGTATGAGAGCAACCGGCCTTTGATGACGCTTTAAGTTATAGACAGTGGTGGAAATCCAAAGTGGCAGAGCAGGGGGCACAGTGAATCGAACCGCCGACCCTCAGATTAGGAGTTTGACCTAGAAAAAAGTCAGACACACTAACCACTCCACCACAGAGAACGCCCTCTCTGTACGTCGCGGCGCCGCGTTCTATGCGCCCTGTGTTGTGTACAACCCTAGCTTAGAGCAGATCTGGTGTGCGCGCCCAGCCCCGAACTGCTTGGTCCACTGACCTTTGACCCGCGCCTCACAATCTCACCGGGCGCCATTAAAAGTGCTGCGGCGCGCGTCCCTGGAGACTCCGTGCTCATAGTCAGTGCTGATTGAATCGGGACCTCCGACCCCGGGCTGTGTGAGTGCGTGTATGGGGTGCAGGGGAGGGGGATGGTGGTGGAGGGAGGGGGGCGTCGGTGAACCTCTCATGGGCTGGGCGTTAACATTTAGACCCTCCTCCGTACACCCTCCTCCCTTCCCCTCCTCCCTCTTCCCTCTTCCCTCCTCCCCCCTCCTCCTGCCTCCTGCCTCCTGCCTCCTGCCTCCTGCCTCCTGCCTCCACCCTCCTCCCTCCTCCCTCCACCCTCATCTCTCCTCCTCCTCCCTCCTCCCTCCTCCCTCCTGATTCCTGCCTCCTGCATCCTGCCTCCTGCCTCCTGCCTCCTGCCTCCTGCCTCCTTCCTCCTGCCTCTTGCCTCCTGCCTCCTCATTCCTGCCTCCTGTCTCCTGCCTCCTGCCTCCTGCCTCCTGCCTCCTCCCTCCTCCTTCCTGCGTCCTCCCTCCTTCCTCCTCCCTCCTCCCTCCTCCCTCCTGCTTCCTCCCTCCTCCCGCCGCCTACATGTCACCTCAATCTCCTGACAGACATAAAGAGGTGACAGAGTATTTTGCGAGGTAGCAATCGTGTGTATTCATATATGAGACTGTCTCAAAAGGTGATAAGTAATATGGGACAAAACTTTGTCCATTGTAACGGTCAACCTACTATGCTTATGCATTTGCTAAGGGTAAACTGATTTGTTTTGTACATGGTGTTTCATAATCCCAATAGAATACATATTGATTTGAAGCAAATGTCCTTGTGTTTTCAGTGTAACTATTTCTGTGCTGTTTTGTGTCAATCGTTACAATGGGAAAAAAAAGAAGAAGAGTTATCACCTTTTGAGACATTGAGACAGGCTCATATATGCGTGGTTATTTATCTAACATGTACAGTTTTGGGTGGAGAGGACTGCACGCTATGGTGTAAGATGATTAGTATGGGTGAGAGGTTAATACAACCAGGGGTTGCGGTGTGGGGGTAAGGCTGGCTGGGGGTGTGGTGTTGGGGATTGACGGTGTTGGGGTTGGAGAGAGGCAAAGTGTGGAAATATTACATGCTAGTAGCCCCCGAAGCAGATCTAATAGATATAACCATATGTCCAGCACCGCCCTCTATTAGACGTGGCAGCGCGTGCAGGGAATCTAATCTGCTGGGGGAGGTGTAAGCAGGCGCCCGACTTCTGGTGGGGGGAGTGCTCGGCTACGAGACCGGGCGGTAGCGGGAAGGGAGGCGGGCGGCGACGGGTGAAGTGGGGGGCGGGCAGGCAGGAAGGTGGGGACGGGCGGGATGGGGAGTTGCGACATGCGGGAGTGCGGGCAGAGACGGGCGGGAGAGCGGGTGGAGACGGGCAGAAGAGCGGGCGACGACAGACGAGAGAGTGGGCGGAGACTAGTAATAGGAGGGCCGGACGAGGTAGGCGGGAGAGGGGGTAGAGACGGGAGAGAGAGAGGGCGGGGAGACAGGCGGGGGAGCGGAAGGGGAGACGGGTGGAGACGGACGGGAGGAGACGGCCGAGAGAGCGGACGGAGATAGGCGGGAGAGCGGGCTGAGGTTGGTCGCAGGACGGGACGGGAGTGCAAGTGACGGCACGATGCGGGAAGGTTGGCGGTCTCAGGTGGATTGGAGAGAGGGAGGGTTGGCGACCATGAGGGGGTGGGCAGGCAGAGCCGTACCTCAGGCGGGAGGGCGGGCGACGACAGGCGGGAGTAACGGCCGTTGGCGCCGTTGAAGTCATTTTCTGTGGCAGTGGCCATTGGTAGCGCTCGCCGCTGTCGTCAGTCTAGTCTAGTACTAGTAGTGGCGATAGTCATCGTTCTAGTAGTGACGGGCCGAGCCGCTTTGGCCACCGCGGAGCCCTGAGTTGCTCGCATGCAGGATAGGTAGGTCGGCCGGTGCCCGAGGTGCTCACGTGCAGAGAACCTGGAGTGTGTCAGGCGGCATGTGGATGACGGATGACCCGGTCCTGCTCGAGTATTGTCGGGGCCCAGGGCGGCCCGGCCCGTCTGACCCCGGTCCGGGCGCTCGGCTGAAAGGGGTTTAAGCTGGGGATCACAACCGAGCTGCTCATATGACGTGCTCCAATCGATACAGGCATTTCCTTTCCCTCTTTCTTTCGTTCTCTCTTTTTTTGTCATCGTCAGACTAACCCAGAATGAGTCCCTGCCCTCCAAAGTCTATGCCCTTTCTTGGTTGAAGAGGTATGTGATTCACCCCAGGCTCTATAGGGTTCATATACATCTGATGTCATGGTTCGGATATATATTTATAATTAGTTAGGTTTGAATCGGTGAATGGGCATCTATCTGTATTTTACTGATCTTAAGCACATACGTATTGGACGCGACCCCTTTCTATGCACCTTACAGATCTCTAGTCTTGGCTCTAAGTCCGCCCCTGGCCCTAGCTGCGAGCACATCCTTGCCACTGCCCATATTTACGACCCTGCTCCTCTACCTGCCCATGACCCTTGTATTATCGCTAACTTGGCCCTGTCTTGGGACAGTATTGGCCCTACCCTGGCCCTGCCTTTGCCTCATTCCGCCCTTGTCTTTACCTTTTTCTGGCCCTGTACAGGCCCAGTCCTGGCCCTATCCTGGTGCCTTCCTAGCGCTCTCATAACCCTGTCCTGGCTGTCTGACAGCCCTGTCCTGGCTCTGTCTTGGCCTTGTCCTTGCCCTGTTATGGCCCTGTACTGGCCCTGTACTGGCCCTGACATGGCCCTGTCATGGTTCTTCCCTGGCCTTTGCTCAGGCAGTTCTCCGGAGTCATATTCATGATTCTGTTCATGGCCATTTCCCTGGCCCTGTCTCTGTCATTGTCCCTTGTCCTGGCCCTCTCTCTCTCCTTGTCCCTTTCCCTGCCTCTGCTCCTGTCACCGGACCTGATCCTGGTCCTGGCCCTGACCCTGGCCCTATCTCTGTATGTTGCCCTTTCCCTGCCCCTGTCCCTGTAGGCGGCCCTGATCCTGATCCTTGCCCTGTCCCTAGCCCTTGCCGTGGACCTGGCTCTGGCCTGGTCCTACCCCTATCCCTGGTCTAAGCTGGCTCCTAACATGGCGTCGTGCCATCGCATATATCATATGTCCGCAGCAATTCCAGTCGCCCTGTTCCACGGTCGCCTCATACGTCTCCTTAATCAGGCAGGTGATGTATTCATTCCTTCCTACCACATCTGTCAGCACCTTTCCACGTATACGCAATGTACGCGCACTCACACAGACACACCCAGCCAACCAAATTCTACTCGAGTCCACAGTTCTAGCTGTACCATTTTAAGGCCCGCTTGTGAATATGGATTCGCCCGCCCCCGCCCCACTCCCCATACCCACCGCCACTATCACTCCCGCCCGCACCCTCGCCCTCCCGCACCCCTCTACTGACGGCATCTATGCCCGGGGCCCCCTAAGCACATAGCATCGCCACGTAGCTGATCGGGGAATGTGGAGCGGTGCCAATATACATAATCTACCGGTATTATCCGCTAATGGCAGCTCCGCGAAGCTGTGGTTAATGCATATTGCTCTTTGAAGGGGTCTGGTATTATAGAGAGGGTCGATATAGGTCGTTTTTACCTAATCGTCCCCCATCAGAGGTCTGACGGGGTCCAATCATCTTATTTGACCTTTTTGACTGGATTGCTAACATCATCTGAGTTGAGCAGATATTATTTCACTGGATTGATGTCCTCATCTGAGTTGAGCAGATGTTGTTTTGACTGGTTCGTCATCTGGGTCATATTGTTTCTCTTCTCCTCCACCCAAACCTGTACTGTTCTACCTTTTTCGGTAGATTGTGCAGCTGTGTAGGTGTGGGTCATCCTATGGATTCTGCTCAGTGGACCCTTTTTCAGTTTGGGCTATGTTGCGTTCCAACCAGTGGTCCACTACTGGTTCATCAAAAGCTGTGGTATGTGCTATCCTGGCGGTGGGAAAGTGCATATAAAAGACCCCCTGTAGCCTATGTGGTGGCAGCAGGTTTCATCGAAAGAAATGTGTCAGAATGACCAAATGTTTTATGTCCAAAAGCCGATGATAAAAATCCATGTGCTCTAGAGGCGTCGTGAAATAAGACCAACTTTTTTGTTCTACCTGTATGGCGGAGCACCCTCTTTAACACACACTCCTGTTGGTGAAAAGACGCAATTGCGACGGCGCGCCTGGGAGCGTCAGTCATCGTCAAGTTGTTTACGGGGAAGTGTGTGTGTGTGTGGAGGGGGGGAGGTGATGGGGTGGGGGTTGATGGAGCCGCAGTTTGAATCGGGAGGAGACGGTCCCGGGTTGATGTACGGGAGAAGGCTGCTCGCCGCGCGGTGCAGATCATTGTGTTCGCCCGGCTTTAATCCCTGGGAATGAGACATGCAGATTACCCCCATAGGAGGCGATACAGAGAGCCCAATCACTACCGTCTCCGCCTCTACCAACACCCAGCTTCAGCCTCAGCATCACCTCGAGCCCCATCCTCACCCATACTCCACCCGCACCCAGCCTCAGCCTCCCTCCGACCCTCACCCATACCACACGCTCACCCAGCCTGATCATCACTCCGAGCCCCATCCTCACCAATACCCCACCCGCACCCAGACTCAGCCTCCCTCCGACCCTCACCCGTATCACACTCTCACCCAGCCTGATCATCACTCCGACCCCCGCCGCCAACGCCCCCCCCCCCCACACCCATCCTCACCCACCCCTGCACACAGCCTCACCGGCACCCATTCCGCACCCACACCCAGCATCACCCTCACTCCACACCAACCCCCGCCATCAACCTCACTCCCACCCTCATCACACCCTAACTCTCCCCCACTGATACTCCAATCAACATTCCACCCCACACCAACCCGAACCATCAACCTCACTCCCACCCTCAGCACACCCTACCTCTCCCCCACTGATACTCCAATCAACATTCCACCCCACACCAACCCCCACCACCACCCTCACTCCCACCCTCATCACACCCTAACTCTCCCCCACTGATACTCCAATCAACATTCCACCCCACACCAACCCCCACCATCACCCTCACTCCCACCCTCATCACACCCTACCTCTCCCCCGCTGATACTCCAATCAACATTCCACCCCACACCAACCCCCTCCATCAACCTCACTCCCACCCTCATCACACCGTAACTCTCCCCAACTGATATTCCAATCAACATTCCACCCCACACCAACCCCCGCCACCACCCTCACTCCCACCCTCATCACACCCTAACTCTCCCCCACTGATACTCCAATCAACATTCCACCCCCAAACCAACCCCCACAATCAACCTCACTCCCACCCTCATCACACCCTAAATCTCCCCCACTGATACTCCAATCAACATTCCACCCCCACACCAACCCCCGCCACCACCCTCACTCCCACCCTCATCACACACTAACTCTCCCCAACTGATACTCCAATCAACATTCCACCCCCACACTAACCCCCGCCACCACCCTCACTCCCACCCTCATCACACACTAACTCTCCCCCACTGATACTCCAATCAACATTCCACCCCCACACTAACCCCCGCCACCACCCTCACTCCCACCCTCATCACACCCTAACTCTCCCCCACTGATGCTCCAATCAACATTCCACCCCCACACCAACCCCCGCCATCACCCTCACTCCCACCCTAATCACACCCTAACTCTCCCCCACTGCTACTCCAATCAACATTCCACCCCCACACTAACCCCCGCCACCACCCTCACTCCCACCCTCATCACACCCTAACTCTCCCCCACTGATACTCCAATCAACATTCCACCCCAAACCAACCCCCACAATCAACCTCACTCCCACCCTCATCACACCCTAAATCTCCCCCACTGATACTCCAATCAACATTCCACCCCCACCCCAACCCCCGCCACCACCCTCACTCCCACCCTCATCACACCCTACCTCTCCCCCACTGATACTCCATTCAACATTCCACCCCCACACCAACCCCCACCATCAACCTCACTCCCACCCTCATCACACCCTACCTCTCCCCGACTGATACTCCAATCAACATTCCACCCCACACCAACCCCCACCATCAACCTCACTCCCACCCTCATCACACCCTAACTCTCCCCCACTGCTACTCCAATCAACATTCCACCCCACACCAACCCCCACCATCAACCTCACTCCCACCCTCACCACACCCTAACTCTCCCCCACTGATACTCCAATCAACATTCCACCCCCCACACCAACCCCGCCACCACCCTCACTCCCACCCTCATCACACCCTAACTCTCCCCAACTGATACTCCAATCAATATTCCACCCCACACCAACCCCCGCCACCACCCTCACTCCCACCCTCATCACACCCTAACTCTCCCCCACTGCTACTCCTATCAACATTCCACCCCACACCAACCCCTGCCACCACCCTCACTCCCACCCTCATCACACCCTACCTCTCCCCCACTGCTACTCCAATCAACATTCCACCCCACACCAACCCCCGCCACCACCCTCACTCCCACCGTCATCGCACCCTAACTCTCCCCCACTGCTACTCCAATCAACATTCCACCCCACACCAACCCCTGCCACCACCCTCACTCCCACCCTCATCACACCCTACCTCTCCCCACTGCTACTCCAATCAACATTCCACCCCACACCAACCCCCACCATCACCCTCACTCCCACCCTCATCACACCCTACCTCTCCCCCACTGATACTCCAATCAACATTCCACCCCACACCAACCCCCACCATCAACCTCACTCCCACCCTCATCACACCCTACCTCTCCCCCACTGATACTCCAAACAACATTCCACCCCACACCAACCCCCACCATCACCCTCACTCCCACCCTCATCACACCCTACCTCTCCCCCACTGATACTCCAATCAACATTCCACCCCACACCAACCCCCGCCATCAACCTCACTCTCACCCTCATCACACCCTAACTCTCCCCCACTGATACTCCAATCAACATTCCACCCCACACCAACCCCCGCCATCAACCTCACTCCCACCCTCATCACACCCTAACTCTCCCCCACTGCTACTCCAATCATTCTACCCCACACCAACCCCCACCATCACCCTCACTCCCACCCTCATCGCACCCTACCTCTCCCCCACTGATACTCCAATCAACATTCCACCTCCAGACCAACCCCCACCACCCTCACTCCCACCCTCATCACACCGTACCTCTCCCCCACTGATACTCCAATCAACATTCCACCCCACACCAACCCCCACAAGCAACCTCACTCCCACCCTCATCACACCCCTAACCCTCTCCCCCACTGATACTCCAATCAACATTCCACCCCACACACTAACCCCCGCCACCACCCTCACTCCCACCCTCATCACACCCTAACTCTCCCCCACTGATACTCCAATCAACATTCCACCCCACACCAACCCCCGCCACCACCCTCACTCCCACCCTCATCACACCGTACCTCTCCCCAACTGATACTCCAATCAACATTCCACCCCACACCAACCCCCGCCACCACCCTCACTCCCACCCTCATCACACCCTACCTCTCCCCCAACTGATACTCCAATCAACATTCCACCTCCACACCAACCCCCACCATCAACCTCACTCCCACCCTCATCACACCCTAACTCTCCCCCACTGCTACTCCAATCAACATTCCACCCCACACCAACCTCCACAATCACCCTCACTCCCACCCTCATCACACCCTAACTCTCCCCCACTGATCCTCCAATCAACATTTCACCCCCACACCAACCCCCGCCACCACCCTCACTCCCACCCTCATCACACCCTAAATCTCCCCCACTGCTACTCCAATCAACATTCCACCCCCACACCATCACCCTCACTCCGACCCTGATCGCACGCTAAATCTCCCCCACCCCTACCCCCATCAATAACACCAGCCCCATCCTTACCCTCACTCCCACCCTCATAGCACTTTCCTCCCATCCCTATTATCGACAGTCCTACTCTCACCCTTACTCTCACCTTTACGGCCACACTCACCTCGACCCACGCACCATTACCCCTACCTACCTTCACTCCAACTCTCCCCGCACCCCCACCGTCACTTCTCTTCTCAGGCTCACTCCCAATCCCTCACCCTGCCTCCCCCAAACTTCCCCCTCACCCTCACCCTCATCTCACCCTCACCCTCAACCTCACCCAAACCGTTATTCTCGTTCTCAGTCCACCCACACCTTCATCCTCTTCTTTACCCACCCTAAGTCTCACCGGATCCCCACCCTCAATCCTACCCTCAGCCTCATTCCCAACCCCAAACCTCGCCTCACCCGGACCCTCACCCTACCCACACCCCTCACGTTCAAGCCACACACACCCTCACCCCTACTGTCATTCCCGTCCTCACTCCACCCGGACCATCACCCCCTCCCATAACTCCCCCACTTCCCCTTGCCCACACCCGCCTCCTTGTCCCGCCCAACCTCTAGTTGGTGCCGTCGTTACTACCAACGGTTTCCCTGCTCCCAGCACCGGGCACTGTGACCGAATTTGTAGAGCGCGGGTCTCGTGTGCGGGAGAGCGAGAGTTTGGTTCCTGGTCGAGGCAAACAAATGACTTATAAAATGGATACTTGTCACTTTCTAACTTGCTGCTTGGCATTACTATGATAGGGCAATGACTGATTCCCTCAGTGTCAGGATAATGTGACTTAGTAGGGTAGTACAGCATGGTGTCAGTGGCCTGATTTTCCAATGGGGCAGCACTATAAAGTCACCATGAGTGTGCACTGTGACAAGTCGGTACCCATCCTGATATGACCTTAGCTGTTCCCCAGACGTAAAACTCCAAGAACCAACCTCCACCGTCGGATTCCCTGGTCTGAAGTAGCTGACTGTCACTAAACTGCCTTGTGTGGAACTTAGGCCGAAATCGATTAACACGACCCGAGCAACTCGAGTCACCCGAGTCGTCCGAATTTCAAATCGAACACTACGAGTAGAGTCGACAAATACACGTGCCATGTGCAAAACGATCCGACCCAAGTAACCCACCTCCTAGCTGGGGTTGGCTACGAGCGATGACGTCACATTTGCGCTGGTACCATCCTGCAGGATAACAGCTACCCGTACCAGTCATACATGTTTTCTTTAAAGAATAACTTAGATTAATGAAATGGAAATATAGCTAAACTAGCGCATCATAAAATCCTTTAAATCCTATTTTGCTGTAGTTTTATCGGTTATTAAAAAAAAAAAATTGTCCACCCGGGCGCGGAGAAGTGTATTCGATTATTCGACCCGAGTCTGTAGGATGTGCGCATGCGCCAAAAAGTGGCTCGGGTGACCCGAGTTCATTAATCGAGTACGCCCTTAGTGAATTGGTAACGCTCCACCGATCACTGTTGTAGGCGCTCTTCCTGTGCTCAGGTTCTATAGCCTATGAGCAGATGTCACGAAGAAGCTCTCATTAGTCGAGTAGCAGCTGAACTAGTTATTAGCTCGACAACTGTGACAGTGGCTGAGTCTATAGCCTGGGTAGGAGGGCACGTGTTGTGGGGTAGTGCATCGAATTATGTACAACTGTTGAAATCATGTCATACATACTTACATGCATATATATGTACATAATATATATATATGCTGAATAAGCCATTATACAAGTATAATAGGGCTGGAATCTTATATCTGCTCCTCAACCCTAACTGCTCCCTCAGTCATCGACTGCAGGAACCTTGATCTAGTCTTCCTACGTTTCCAGCGTATTTAACCTCAGATCTATTGGGGGGGCGGGGGGGTGGCACCCTTCTGTGCCCGCAGCACTGCCCCCTCCCCAACCCCTGCCTACACTCACTGTACCACATATATTTGCAAAATCCAATGGTAGTCTGAGGTTTAGCAGGAAGAGCAGCATAAACTGAATGTATGCGAGTGTCCATGTACACCTATATTATATCAACCAGCGTTGACGTCAGTGTTTCACAACTAGAACCACTTCTGTTCAATGTATGGTTCAAAGATGGTCTCTACATGATATCCGCTATATGGTACTCCAATTTGAATTTGAATTTGAAGTAAAAATTCAACAGGCCAACTGACAGCACTCACTCAATCTTGGCTGGTGACCGGCAATCAAGGTCACCTAGCCCTACTTGCCCAGGATCAACTGGCTACCCAAGTTGCTCCAACAACTCTGTGTAACATAGAATATATCAAACCACTGAAGAAGCACTTCTCTCACATCCTTAAAGTTGAATAGTCCGATGAAATCTAAAATTTTCAAAACCAAACCAATTATCTAGACTTGATTTCACATATCAAACTTAGATACTGATGCACTTATTAAGCATTTATTTCTGCGTAGAAGGGAATACTGAGTCAATTTAAGAGAACCTGTTACTGCAGTCTATGGTATCAGAATGTTGGCAAGCTTGACAAAACTAATTGTTCATGTTTGCACTCAAAATATCTCTAAAGTTTACAATTTAAAATAAAAGCAACTTTGAACTAATGTAAAGTAGATACTAGTGATTGATCTAATACATTTCTCTCAGAAAGAAATACAGAAATTCAAAACCATCAGACTATGCAACATTAATAATATTAGTATAAATGATATCGTAGTATTCTGTACATGAGCCCCACTACCACGTGGTGGCGGCAGACACTATGCCGCACACCTACACAGTTACACTGAACTATGCTAGGTGGCAGCAGGCTAGCCACCGGGCAGACCCCGACTGGGCTGCCCTCTACTGCGTGTGGCTAGCTCATTCCCCACCCACCTATAGAGGTGATGTGGGACCTGGCGAGTTAGGGGGCGGGTCAGTTGACTGTTGACGCTGCAGAGAGTGGATCGATTGGAAGCATACTGTACTGAATCTTTGCATTCTTCCGTGAGTGCGAGACCTTGGGCCATCACAAAATGTATACACAACATAAATATTGAATTATGACGAATACCATAATATGAATCTAAGCATGGATGAAAGACCAGCGTCTGCATGCTGAAGACAGATTGTCATACGAATAAACATGTTTAGCCCCCCAAACAAATAATAAGCTATTTTTACCTAATTGATCTTAACAGAAGATTCCCTCATTTCGTAAACACGTGCTTTATTCATGTATTGCCTGAGGAATTTCCAACTGCAGACACACCATGTTAGCTCCGTTTTACTGCCAGGTACGGTTGGTATTGTTAAAGCTGCATAGTCCGATACAAACATATCATTTTCAAAACCATAAACGATATCTAGATTTGATTCTACATATATAATATAGATACTGCCACATTTGTTAAACTTGTGTCGGCACATACAAGGGAACACTGAAGCAATTTAATAGAACCTGTTACTGCAGAAGCCTATGGTGTCAGAGTTTTGGAATCCTTGCCAAAACTAATTTAGCATATTAGCACTTCAAATACCTCAAAAGTTAGCCATTAAAAATTAAAGTTACTTGAAAGTAAACTTAGGTAGAGTATAATGAGCAACATTATATGTGTATCTCAGAAAAAAATAGAAAGTCTAAATCATCTGACTATGCAACTTTACCTACGCTTCGGATAAAGCATTGTGATTAATTGAGCGGAAACAGGGGACGGGTAATTGTACATTTCCTTCAATAATCACCCATTTATATGTAATTATAGCTGCAAGACTGCAAACATCTTCCAATCGGCAGTTCCTAGGTTGTGTATCCATAGACAGCTCCCTTGTGCTGTGTTCCCTTGTTCCATGTTCGCTTGTGACCTTGTGACATGCCCCACAGATATAATGAACCTGTGTTTTGCTTAGTGGCCATTCCCATTGGTTGGACCCAGGGACCGCATGGCCTTGTTCAGGGAACATAGAGAGGATAAACATGTTAATTGTCTGTGTGGCACATCAGAAGGTCAGAAGCAAACATGGAATGAGGGAACACAGTATTCCTGTACAGAAGGTTGGGAGTTTGAACGCTGGCTGAGTTGAATTTAATTAGGACTAAAATGAATTTAATTAGGATTTTATTCGAACCAAACAAAATTACTTATTTTGAGTCTTTATAGAAGACGTGAAACTATGCAATAATCCATAGCATGTGGATTACAACTAAGGTGATGAATGTAAATGAAATCTCTTTTTAGCGAGGATAATCCGGTTCGGGCACCAGAACCGCTAACAATTGCACCCGGGTACTCATAATTATCTTTCAATTCAGGCTGAATTTGAAAAGAGGCTAGAAATTTGCGCCATTTCTGACAGCAAAACGCAATTTAATTCTTAAGCAGTTCTTAGCACATCTAGTTCGGCGTGTGAGGATGTTTGTACACGGTTTGCAGTACAGCGTGTTTGGCGTGTTTGGCGTGTTTGGCGTGTTTGGCGTGTTTGGCGTGTTTGGCGTGTTTGGCGTGTTTGGCATGTTTGGCATGTTTACCTGATTTAAAACACCGCCTCTGAGTGCCCCAAACAGACTGTACCCAACGGACGCACACCGCCCGGTAGATTTTATCGGATTCCATTGGCACCGCCTGCCCCCAATGATTCATGCCCGGTATGGTGTGAGATTACTGTAGCATTCAATTTGGTAATTAGGAATGATCCCGAGAGCAGGCTTTGGAAAGAGTGATGCATACACTTCGGTTTGACTGTTCTGAAAGCCAATGACTTTACATATGAGGAGCATTTTAAGATCCCATTCATACGAGGCAATCACTCGTTGCACCATCTGCACAACAGGTGGGGCCACGCGGTTGTCACGCAGCTGGTCCCTGGTGAGAGTTCCTTCTCCTGCTGGTTGTAGAGCTCCCCCCCCCCCTCACCTCACCCAGGAGAGCAATTCATTCCGGATCAGCTCTTAGAAATCCGATTATTTATTAAATACTGAATTTCTCTATGGATGTAAATGTGGATGTATTCTTTTTTTCTTGAAGATTTATACTGCCTATCATGGATAAGTCTGAATAGACTTGTTTTCACCATTAGACAGTTTGTTGATAGAAACCCCGATCCTACACTTTTACCATCCCACACCACATAGACATGGTATGATAGCAACTGGCCTTTGATGACGCTGTAAGTTATACACAGCGGTGGAAATCTAAATTGGCAGAGGTGGGGGCCCAGGGAATCGAACCACCAACCTTCAGATTAGGAGTCTGACCTAGACAAAAGTTAGACACGCTAACCACTCTGCCACAGAGAATACCACAATATTCTTTGGAATAATTATCGTTTCAATAACTTTGTGCATTTGATATATATACATGAATAGTTCAGGCGCCATAACCTGTAAGCGCCTATCCAAAAATTGATATCAACGATTTTTACATGAAGGTAATCTTAATTCTCAGGAATTCTACTTTACTTATGATGAAAAGGTTATGGAGCAATAAACCAAAACATAGGAATGTAACAAATGAACCTTTTGAGGGTTGGACTCCAATGTTTATCTAAATTTTTGGATTGGTATTTAATAGGTTTTGCGCCTGAGCTCTTCATATATACTTGCATATTAATGTGGCATAAGCTTTACTTAAAATGGTAAGATATGCGTTAGGTGTAATGGTACAATAGTAGGCGTACAATTACAGATGCATTGTAGGTCATAGGTATTATGTCCATTGTTCACATAATGCATTATATAGCACACATAACACTATTGTCTCCTCCAATATCAAACTTGCCTGGCTGCTTGTTATCCCGTAGGTGTGTCATGAGACATGAGACACACCACGCCGGGACCAGCGGTTAATGAGCGGACTGGCTCTGGTTTGATAACTGTCCGTTGGATATTGGCTTTCAAACACACACTGCGTCACTACAACATGTATGAGCTAATGCCTTCCTTTAGGTGCCTGGCATCATTGTGGAGCGGCTTTGTGATATCAATCCACCTGCGAGGTTGACTAGGCAGAGCTGTGTTTTGAAGTCGCAAACTTCAGCACGGGAAGCTTTGTGCCTACCAATTCGGCTACTGTGTTTCAAATATTTGCAGTATAGCTGCAAAATGTAATATAAGTGTGGTGGGGGTGATGCAAATGGGAAATATTGTGCCTAGAGCGGGACTCGAACCCATACCTCTTTGCACTCCGGGCAAGTATGCTAACCATTACACCACGAAGGCTCCCTGATATCACCATGCTACCCATGCCTACCTGTCTATGTAGCTCCTTGCCTGAGAGGTCAGTGCAGACTACTACCCTCATCCCCCTGGAATTGTAAGTCATTTAATGCTTACAATTAGATACATACAGGCAATACACAGGGCAGGTTCAACAACCATACAGTGTGTAGCATGCATAAGATCATGGTCACGGCAACCAGTGTCGTGGGGGTGATGAAAATGGGAAATACTGCACCTAGAGTGGGACTCGAACCCACATCTCTTTGCATTCCAGGCCAGGAATGCTAACCATTACACTACCTAGCCTCCCTGATATCACCATACTACCCATGCTTACCTGTCTATGTGCCTCCTTACCTGAGAGCTTAGTGCAGACTACTACACTAGCAATCTGACACAATGTAGAAAGGTTCTAACTAGGGAGGGAGAAATGGGTTACGTATTTACCTTTATTTGTTTGTGGGTGGGTTGCAGAATGAATTAGTCCCAATTAGTGCTACATGTACAGAGAAAAACCACATGCATTACATGATTACAACTGTGTTCAAGATTACATCTAAATACACCAATAACAGTGGGGAGGGGTTGTCTGGTCAAGCTTCTTTTAATGGGCAACATATTTAAATATCTGCTATGTAATTGATCTCTGCTGGATAGAGATTCGTCCCATCCCACATTTGACCCACTTCCATGGGTGTCCACTTAAAGGGTGGCTCCTCCCTTGGCTCCCTTATGGGGAATCTGTGGTCACCATTTTTACATATATGTCAAAGTTAATTTCACATATTGTCATCTTAATTATCTCCAAGGATAAGCATTCATGAATCAACCTTACTTCAAGTTAACTTAAGGTTGTTACGAATGATAAATTCAATATATGTATCCCAATGGCCGACACCCAAATCATTGGACTATCCAACTTTAAGCCTAAGCTAACTGGTCAGTTATGCGAACTATGCACGCTGTTCAGATCTTTCTGATGAACAAACATGGTTAGCAATGGTTAGCGATAAAATGTTAGTTCGGAGATATCTTTGTGGCGCTGGTGTAATCTGTCAGCTTCCGTGCTGTGTGTGAGTATTGTATAAGGTGCCTTGCAGCTGAACTAAGCAAAACACTGAACGGGGAACTCTCCCTCTATGGTGGCAGGAAAGGAGGCGCTACTCCTCATCTCAGATGCTTCGCTGCTGCGTTGGTGTCACGTGATACAATGGCTGCGACAGGTGTGGGTTTTGCTATGACACAAATGCACTGATGAGAAAACTGCAGCAGCAGCAGTGAGGCTTATCAGAAAACTGGGGTCACAAGTGGTGTTCCTTTGTTAAAAGGAGGACACAAGCTTCTTTGTATCGCATAACCTGGGTAGAGTAAGTGCTTTTTGCCTGGGGGTGTAAATATGTCTTTGAATTCGCAACATACTAAGTTGGAAGACCAGTGCCTCGGCGCTGACAAAATATGGATTCAGATGAACGAAATACCACCCCCTCCAAAGTACATGCAGCAGAATGAGGAGTATTATGGTAAGAAAGGCCACGAGGGGCCAGCGGCCCATCCAGATAAACGCTTCCACCCTTGACACCGGCAACCCTTAATTGAGAAAACTACAAAAAATGATGAGCGCTCTACTGAGGTGACACCCAACAGCCGATGTCCCCTTGTGGCCTTTCTTACCATAATAACTCTTATTCTGCTGCATGTTATTAGCAGAAATATATATTATATCGGTCTTATTTATACTCTTTCTCAAGCAGCCGTGTTCCACTCCACTCTATCCCACTACCTTCGGAATTGGCGTCTTTCCCACGAGCCATCCCCAATCCTCAACTACACCTCTCATGCCTAGCTGCACTGATTCTGGTTCCAAGGCTCTAAGCCTTCTTTGTCAAAAGTAGCAGCTCATTGAGTTCACCTGTTCCTATCCCCGAACTGCTCATCTGATCAGCAACCACTGGCAGCACCCACGAGCAGTTTATATAGGCAGCAGACATGAGCAAATTAAATGAGCAGTACATGTGGGAATTTCTCACGAACAGCTGACATATGTGGCACAGATGGGCAACTGACAGGAGCAGCACATGTGAACACCTCACATGTGCATCTCATAGAGGCAGCACACATGAAGAATTGGCATGAGCAGTACATGTGAGCATTTCACATGAACAGTTCATATAGTCAGTACACATGCACAATTTGCATGAACTGCACATATGGCATATCACACAAAAAGCCTATATGACAGAAATTGACACGATCAGTACACCTGAGCATCTCACACAAACATCTCATATATATAGCACAGATGACCAATTGACATGAGCAGTACATGTGCATATCACCCACAAGCATCACTGTTAGGCAGCACACATGGGCACTTGACATGTGCGGAACATTTGAGCATCTCACACGAACAGCTCATATAGGGAGAACACCTGACCTATTGATATGAACAGTACATGTCGCGTCCTGATATGAACTTAGATGTGGCCAGGACATAATGCTCCACCATCAAACCAACATACAATAGTATATGTGAGCATCTGACACGAACAGCTCATATAGGCAGCACATATGAAAATTGACATGAGCAGTACATCTGAGGATCTCACATGAACAGCTCATATAGACAGGACACATGAGCTATTGACATGAACAGCTGACGTATGGGCCCCCCTCCCCTCCCCTGCTACCACCCTTAACCATCATGAACAAACCATCAACACACCGAACATCCTACACAAATATCAACCTGTTTAAACACATTGAACATTATATAAGACAGAAAAAATGTCTTGTCAACTATAAACTTACCCTGTTTTATAAGAGAAAAAATGTAACCCTCGATGATTGTTTGAGTTGCCCCGAGTATACACTTTGTACTCAGTGCTGTGCTTCATTTTTACATGAACTACAGTGACTGATGCTGTATACAGCAGGAGCTACTCCCTTAATTCTACAGGATCGGTGCTGTAACTAATACAGCACTGATCAAACTTAGATTATTTAGACTGTCAATTCCAATAGTAAGATGGCCGGAAGACCAGTGCTCCAGCACTGACAAATGTCATATTCAGATGAATAAATACATTACAAAAATATATATATATTGAGCCCATGACAAGAGCGCACATACAAAGTTCTAGGTGCAAGTGCACAACTCACACAAAAGGCACCTAAGCAGGAGAGGGAGGTGTACAATGAGCATAGATGAGGAGCATACACGGTCCGCACAGATGAACACCTCATACGACGAGCTTAAATGAGCTAATCCACAGGAGCACTTCACAGGGACAGCTCAAAGAAATGCTGCCTTAGCATGTCTTGTTCAAAAACCCGCCATGCAGCATTGAGAGGAGCATCGAAATTGAAAATAGCAGAACAATATTTTTCTCTTGTAGTTTGTGTGGCATTTTGTACAACTCCTATAGCATCCACATCAGTGCTGTATCCCACCATTTGTCAAATTTATTGGCAAATTGTTAGCATAACACCTTCATGGTCGCTACATTTTTTGTCGGCGAGTCCTTGCATGAAAGGCAACCGTTCGAAAGCATATTACCTAAAGCGGATAAAGGCGCATTGCTTTGAGATGAAAATGGGAATCGGGGATGTGATGGATGTAGCTACTTAGAAGCGTCGAGACGAAGAGAAAGGTTCACTTATTAGGTCATAGACTTTTGAGCAGGATGGAAATATATATATTCCCATTTGCTGCTGGGAAATATCCAGTTCTCTCTTCAAACCAAATTGATTTCCGCGGCGGGTAGGAGGGTGGGTGGGGGGTAGTCTCGACGGGGTAAATAAGAAATTATATAATATAGTGATTATGTAGGAAACATTTGTAAATGTGAAGATATATATAGTGATCTGTTATGTAGTAGGATATATTTGAAAAAGAGGAACAAGAAGTCTGGACCAGATAGGATGGCTGAATGAGTTGAACGTCCGTCTTTCGTTTTAGTAGATCGTGGGATCTGAACACACAGGTTTGAATCCTGGTCGAGTCAAACTTAACGATTTATACTTGTCGCTTCCTAGCCATGTGCTGGCATTGTTAAGATAAGGGATGGACTGCTTGCCTCACTGTAGGATAATGTGACTGAGTGGGATATAAGGTCATCGTGCTGGCAGCCTGGTTTCCCAGTGGGACATCATTCTAAAGTTGCCATGACTGTGCACTGTCACAAGTCGCTACCTGTAGTGATATGACCTTAAATGTTGCCAGGATGTAAAACTCCAATGGCTAAGCAACTAGAAGTCTGTGGCTGGTGCCATATCTAGTTCATAACTCGCTGTAGTTTTCATCGGCACCTTCTGTCAGATGACACCGAAAGGCAGTACCGAATGGTGGAGAGCCGAGCAAGGCCTGTCATTGGATACGTGTAATTGCAAATGAGTGACTATGGGCCGCGTGTCATTGCTGCCAGGGTTCAACAGAAAGGGCGCCGAATGTAGCCACCTAATTGTGGGTTAACTGTATTCTACAGGGGAGCTGTACGTAGTAAGGTGTCTATATAGGAAGGATGTTGTCACAATGGGAATGTGTGTGTTGAGTTGTGCGCACATGGGTGGTAGGGATTGCTTTCGCCAAACTGGACCAGACGGGATGGCCGAATGAGGTAGAGCGCCCATCTCCCATGCTGGTAGATCGTGGGTTCGTGAGTTCGAACCCGGGTTGAGTCATGGTTAAAAATTGATACTTGTCGCTTCCTAGCCAGGTGCCCGGCATTAATAGGATAGGTCAGGGACTGGTTGGCTCAGTGTCAGGATAATGTGACTGAGTGGGATATCAGGTCATGGTGCCAGTGGCCTGGTTTCCCAGTGGGACAGCACTATACAATTGCCATGAGTGCACACTGTCACAAGTCGGTACCCTTCCTGATATGACCTTAGATTTTGCTGGGACGTAAAACAACAACAAACAAACAATTAACCAAACTGAACAGCTTTCAAATCTAAATGAATACAACCATTGCTTTACCTGATTTATGTTTGTGTCAATAGACAGAATTGTAATTATTTTGCGCACAAAGAAACGTTGACAATTCGGATTATTTCTGTTTCTTCATCAGTTAAGAAAGTATTGTTCATTATAATTTCAATTTGATTTCAATAGTTGTATTCAATAATGCAACAACGTGATAACATATATGAGGTATCCACTACTAGGAGTATGATATATAGCATTATTAATTAATGTGTAATAATGAATTAAAGCCTCGTAGCGCTGAGCTTCTTTGGGTTCTCTAATATATGTAGCTAACGGAGAGCTATAATTACCCGTAATTAATGTTAGGCTTTGGTGTATAAAGAATAACTGCTAGTTAAACCAGTGCTGCATTGGGAAGGGTTATATAATGGTTATATAAGGAGGGCCATCATTTATACACCTATGGACAAGAGAATAAACATAATAGGTTGCCATTTTGCAAGAACAGTTGATTAAGGTTTTGCAGTTTGCACAAGTAAGGCGTGGGCGGTAAAATAGGTCAAGGCCATTTTACTTTTTTTCTCTCTCAGAAATCCATAATCTGATTCATGGGTAATCAGATTTAAAACCTTTTTTGGCGGTTTAATTTAATTCATTTGGTCGATTTGGGGGTAATGACCTTCAATCGTGAGATGTATTTTGTTCTTCTTCTTCTAGGGGTTCTGAGTCACAATGTCAACCGCTCAGTAATTAACATTAGTGCAGGATCTCTTGTGATTAGATTCATTGTCAATCAATGTGTCATTTGAAAAGTAGTGCTTAAGTTCATTCATTTTTGCTTGTTTTATTGAAACTGTCTATTACTGTGACTTAAAGTAATACATTGCATCGCTAACCAATAGCTCAGGTGAGTGTTTATTTCTATGTTACCTTGTTGCTCGTTTTACTAACTAACCAATGTGTCATGCCTGTACCTCTTTTGCAGAATTGCCTTTTTCCCAGGTTGACATGTTCAAGAATACTGAATCAGTTAATCATGTATTTTCTTACTTTTTCTCTTTCTCGTTCTCTCCCACCGAATCTCTCACATTTCAGCGCCTGAACTATGCATAGCTTTTGAAAGTACATACCACATTGACAGAGGTAAAGTAATACATGATGGAGATTAGCTGTGTTAAGCTGTTGAGAACTTTAAAATAATACACGCGATAATTCAGATTTGCTAAACTATTCAGTTTTAATTTGTGTATGTTAATTCTAATTATCTACAGTGTTTGAGCAATTCACTAATCATGAGACTAGACGGTTTCATATATCTCAATTGCTCCTATATGCGTTCCAGAATACAAATAGAAGTGACCGAATATTATGGAACTGATTACAGCTTTGATTACTTCTTAAGTAGATCCTGATGGTGATTGCTAGCTTTCATATAATTTAATTCATAATATCATGTGATATAATATGATCCTGAATGATGAGATCCTATTAACGATGAGATCAGATTTTCTTGACGACTATATTTGCAAATTTAATAGTACATTGTGATTGATTGATTGCTGATGGTTTAATTCTGGGTCAGAAGCAAAGGCCATATTCACAGCAATGAGCTAGTGGTTCTTATTCTGCTAGGCTTGCCAATAACATTCACATGCCTGGATTGAAATTGATAGGAAATTCTAAAATGGTCAGATCAGTGTCAAATGACAGAAAAGGTTATGTCTGATGCTATCCTCAAGTGGTTAAATTTGTGTCAAATGACAGCGAAATTTAATGCACACAACAAAGCTAAAATAACAGGAACTGACTAAGTCCGGTCGTTGTTTGGAAGTGTAAAATCGGTCCGTACTTTAGGTTCCTTACCGGCATGGTGTTAATTTAACAATTAAAGTGCCAATTGAATCATTGCCAGTAGATTTAATATGTTGAAATATAACGAATACCGCCATTAAGTCTAAAATGAATGGATAGTGCCAGGTTGCAGTTGCATATTCCGACGGTTTTAAAGTACTGCCTTTTATATTTAAATACATACATTAGATTGGTCACTATAAAGTATAACCCTCTTTACGTTAGTTCGAAGTAACTTTATTTATAAATACTAATTTTAGAGATATTTGAAGTGTACATATACTAAATTACTAATCCCAAGGCATTCAACATTCTGACACTATTGACTTCAGCCACATATTATTTTTAAGTCCACTGTTAGGATAATCGGAGGTAAGTTGGATAATTATGGAAAATCAAATCTAGATGTAGGTCTTGGATTCGAAAATCTGATGTGTCCTTCGGAATATGTAACTTTACTCTTTCAATAAAGAAATACAAAAATAGTTTATATTCTCAAACCAGTTTGGAAAGGAAATTTAATTATTTTCTTCCCGAAGAGAAATACTATCTTTGGAATATCAGTTCCATTTAGCTTAAGTCTGGTTATTCGTCATACTGAACGAGAGAACATGGTCTAAATTAAAGTTGTCATGGAATCTCTACAAGGTGTCATTGGCCCTGTCTTTCCTGACGCGACGGTGAATCCAAACTAATCCCGACTGGCCATAGTCGTGCCGGCAGTCGGATTTAATTAGTAGCTGGCTGTGGGATGAATGCATGTCAGAACAGGTAATGGCAGATCGGAGCTACTCGGAACTCATCGGAGCTACTCGGAGCAGCTCGCCAGGTTCATATTACCGGCGGCGGACACGCGATGTGGGCATGTGTTTGTTGGCATAAAGTCTGTGTACAACAACGACAACAAAGCGAGTGTTTGCGTCTATGATTAAAGCTTGCTGTCCACCTGGCGATAGTTTGCGATCAATGCTCTACTACCGGTAGGGCATGATAGCCGTAGACTACCAGACGGGATGGCCGAATGAGTTAGAGCGTCCGTCTCCCGTGCTGGTAGGTCGTGGGTTTGAACCCTGGTCGAGTGAAATCAATGACTTAAAAATTGATACTTGTCGCTTCCTAGCCAGGCGTTCGAAATTATTAGGACAGGGCAAGGACTGGTGTGCTCAGTGTCAGGATAATGTGACTGAGTGGGATACCAGGTCATGGTGCTGGCGGCATCGTTTCTCAGTGGGACAGCACTATAAAGTCGCCATGAGTGCGCACTGTCACAAGTCGGTACCCGTCCTGATATGACCTTAGATGTTGCTCGGATGTAAAACAACAACAAACAAACAAACAACATCGTTGTAGATTTACTGAGATCGGTAACCACAATTAGATCAAACCTTTCCGGTAATTCTTGCCGAAGGTGATACATTGATAAGTGAGTACCATTTTACTTACTCTCTGTATGGGTTCTGCAACAAGATCTATTTGCGTTGGTAAAGGGCGAACAGCAATGGCATTAATAGGTAGATTATGTGAAGTTTTGATTGAACAAAAGGGGGGTGTAAATACCAAGCACTACAGATGAGGAGCAATATTTGTGTTCGCTCTCTGGAGAGATCAAACACAACTCTATTGATCAGACACAACTTCAGAGATCAAATAAAAATGTGTATGTGTGGCATTTGTATGAATCTAATATTATAATATATACATCTATATATATATATATAGTATTTTTGGTCAAAAGTGTTTAGAATTGAGGATCCCCGGTTACACATAGGTAACCCTATCACATTGGTCAGATCCAACTCTTCATGGCAAAACCCTGGAAGGGAGTCAGTCATGAACTGAAAAGGTTCCAAGGTAATTTTGCCACGCCATAGGATTCAGCAGTAACATTTCCTATAAAATTGACCTAGTGTTCCCTGCTATGCATCAACAAATGGTTACTAAGTGATGTATAACCCAACACAGATCCCATAGCAATTGATGAAACCCTTAGCTATGTTGCGACTGTAAATTCCCAAGCAGCTCTCACATATTCTGCAAATAAACTACATGAGTTTATCCCACGCCTCCTTTTGTCCGCTACTCTATGATATGTTTTATTTCTGTTGGTAAATGGATGCTGTTCATATAAATCTGTTGTCAGTCCCGTATCACTGGACTTCTGACCGTAACCATTACATGTAAATAGATAGTTACACCAATTAAAACCAAATATCTGGTGAGCTGCTCCCTAAGAATCCTTCCGGGGTTTCCCCCCCGAGAAGTTTGCATCCGGTCGGCTAGATAAAAGATTCACCTGGTACTTGTAGTATGGAACCTTAACTAGAAACTGTGGCTCCAGTATCAAATGGCCGCATATATTGCCACAGAGTTGGTGAAATGGACGAGAATGCAAAAAGCCAAGATGGCGGCCAGAGAACGCCATCGATTTCACTTTTAAATCTGATTAAACTAGATATTATATTATATTTTTCAACTCAAAGGTAGCGGGCTATCAATAAGAGATATGTAAAGAATATATGTTGCTTCTTAGATTGTGAAATTAGGTTCTCATTTCCTTAACCCGCTTTTTCGACCGTTTGTATATAGGGTTGGTATTCACCCGTGTACTGCGCATACGGGGTGAATACTTTATCTACCGGTCGGCGTGTTACTAGTAGCACGGGGCCGCGGGACGCTGCTTTGATTATTGATGGATCTGCGGGGAATGGATCGCCGAGGTATCGTCACCAGAAGCCGGCTTGATCGATCCCATCGCCGGCCGGTGACAGTCCCCCACTGGGGGGGGGGGGGGGGGGGGGGGGGGGGGGTAAAAGCCCCGAAAGCCGCGCACCCATGGCTCTATTTTCTAGACCGCCATTGTTATAGATATCGTTATGGATTAGGGACACCATGTCGGATTGCTGGTTGCCACAGAGGTGTGTGTGTTCGTGGTGTGTGTGTGTGGCTGTGTGGGTGTGAGGGTGTGTGTACGTGGGGGGCGGGGAGGTGCGGCGGTGGAGTTTACGCTCGATTCGCCATCATAAATCGACTAACATTATCGGTGTTAATGTATGCAGGGTACTTGCTCTCGTTGAATTTAAGCCAAGCAATGGTCATTACCAAACAGTTGTGGTTGATAGAATATGCGGAGGAATTAATGTGGAGACGTGGTGCTATACTATCTATACATATTATAGACTGGACATACACGGTACTGCACCGGGGGACTATGAACAAACACCATTGCCTCTTAGTTTCCTCCCTGGTTAGATTACCGATAATCACCAAAGCTATGCCATATTTTGCGAGTCAGTGGACGGGGGCGTATATATATATATATTTATTCATCGCAACAAAGTATTTAAATAATTAAAGTATATTTATGCTTCGAAACAATGCATTTCTCCTTACACTTGTTTTTAAACATTATTCATTCCGTATTGCTCTACGCAGCCGATATTATAGTTAGCCCTTTTTGATAGTCTGTGTAATAGTAATGTTAGCACTTTCCGATTATGTGTGTAATACTAATAATAATAATGATATTCATGTTGGATAATATAATTTGCGAAGGTGTAACAAGTAAGTCGCACCCAAACAACTAGTGAATGAATATACTACAGGGGAGAATATATTCGAAACAAGATGGCTGCCTGATTCGATTGCACTTAGTAATTAGCATGTAGCCATGGCGGGTATTAGCGCAGTTAGTTCTCGAGCGCCTGTGACATCTTGGTTTGAGACTACTGGCTCCAGTTCGAGGCTAGCGCCCATATCAGCGTCGACTCGTTAATCATAGCCAAGGCCCGGGAGATCTCTCTAGGAAAGCGATTGGCAGATTAATGGGGATTGACATCTCAAATAAACAATCGTTCTTCCATGGCGATGCAGATTTGTGATGGAGCTATGGCTGCTCGATATTGATGCTGAATTATTCCCCAATACTCAAATTTACCCAGGGAGAGTTAGCAGAATTAAAAGTTGCCTACTCTAATTGTTTTAAGTGTATGTACCTTTATGTGATAAATATATTAGGTTGGTATTATATACAATCTTATTTTAGTTTGAAAGGACTTTTATTTAAAATGGCTGACGTTTGAGATATTTAAAGTGCAAACATGCCAAATTAATGTTGGCAAGCGTGCGAAAACTCAGATAGTATAGGCTTCGGTAGTAACATATTGTAGTAGACTTACTTATTGAACCTTACCTTGCAACAACACATGCTTACGAAGTGCACCAGTATCTACATAAATATGGAGAATCAAATCTATATCAGTGTTTTGGTTTTGGAAAAGTTGATGTTTTCATTGGACTATGCACCTTGAATGAGTCACCTTTTTTTCTTTTTGTTTGTTACGGGGGGTGGGGGGGATGTCAAAATAAGATGATTCACTAAGTAGATATCCGCGAATGCTTTCTGATTTATGGATGAATCTATTCCGGATCCTTGGGGGTGTGGGACTGAGAAGGGGCATCAATGTTATCTGTGTTCCTGGTGCACTTAGGTCTTTTGCTAAAACTTTCTGGGAGTCTTGACTTCTGGGGTGTTTGTAAGCTTACGACAATTACTGGTTGCAGAACTGCAACATTATAGAGAGGCTCCGATAAATTGGCTCAATGGTTGAAGAATAATTTTCTGGTGGGATGGTTGTAGACACTGGGGGATGTCTTTACAACGATTAAAAGATGAGTTGTTGGGGCGGTCCAGAATCACTCCGGTCTGGCGATAGCACAGCACTTGTATCCAGCAGACAGGAGCAAGGTTTTCTGAGGAAGGGATGGATAAAGATGGGTCCAGCGGTTCCAGCAACAAGAACAAAGCGAGAGAAACATAAAGGTAAAGGACACCACCCAAGCAGACAACTCCCTTGATCAGGGGGAGAAGTAAGCCTGGGGGGGAAAAAAAGGGTAGAATATAGGAAAGAGAAATGAGGAGAGTTGAGTCAAAGGACCATGTCTATTTGCTCTATGGTGACCAGCTGGCGAGCCAAAGACACAGACAGAGTAAGAGTAGAAAGTGAAATTCTGGCAGGGTCCTCCTCCTGGAACTCTTTTCAGACAATATCAAGGAGGAACATGGCCAGCAGAGAGGCGTAGAGAGAGGTGTGGACGAAGTGCGGTCAATAATCATCACATTCCGAGTACCTGCTGCAATTACGTAGCAGCATCATTCCTATCTGCAGTCATAGTCACACGTTACTAGCTTGGAGGTAGAGTGATTTGCTGGTGAATCGGATTGGTTTGTTGGTTATTGGAGTTTTAGATCCTTGCAACATCTACGGTCATATCAAGACTGATACCGACTTGTGACAGTGTGCGCTCATAGCGACTTTATAGTGAAGCCCCACTGGGAGATCATGCCACCAACACCATGACATGATATCCCACTCAGTCAATTTATCCTGACACTGAGCCAACCAACCCTTGCTCTATCCTAATCATGCCAAGCACCTGGCTAGGAAGCGACAACTATCAATTTGTAAGTCATTGCTTTGACTCGACCAGGGTCAAAGACATGGGTTTGAATCTCACGATCTACCAAAACGGGATCGGTTTCCTTGAGGAAGATTCTCCGGTGGCATGAGGGCACTATTATTGTAATCTTGCTGGAAGTTGGCATTTGTTGTTGTAGGAGAGGGTGAGCAGGGAGACAGACAGACATACAGGCAGGCAGCATTCCTACCATCAAACCACTGTCTCACAGGACACATACCCATTACATTTCTCGTCGGCATTATTAGGATAGTGCAAGAACTGGTTAGCTCAGTGTCAGGATTTAAATTTTTTAAATTTTTTTATTGAGGCTGTATTTATACTGTCTATAGCATGTAATCCCAGGTACCCAGGCTTGTGTTCAATGCTGGCCAGCTGTAGTGTTGGTGTTGTCTTACCAAACTTTAGCTGCTGATAAGTTATTTGATTGCCTGCATTTCAGTAGCAGATAGATAGCTTGTTGGTATGCTTAGTAGCCTATGTTAGTTTTTTTGGGCCCTCTTGGCATTGTATTTTTGTTCTATTCTTATTACTATGTTAGTTGTTTTCTTAAGGTTCTATGTTAGTGTTTTGGGGTTTTCTTGGGAAGTGTTTTCCACTTTTTTCTACTTAATTCTATACTAGCCTATTTTATTTATATGTCCATAGGTTTGTACATAATAGGTGGTTGAGTTATGTTTGTTTGGATTTGATTTGATTTATATTGTTGTTGGACATGTTATCTGTCTGATGTGACTGAGTGAGCTATCAGCTCATGGTGCTGGCGGTCTGGTCTCTCAGTGTGGCAGAACAATAAAGTCGCCAGGCGTGTGCACTGTCACAAGTTGGTACCCTCCTGATATGGCCATAGACATTGATAGGACATAAAACTCCAACAACCAGCCAACATTTCTCATCATTTGGCGCCGCTAACCTAACCACCCGTTAACGCATTGATTCATTACCCCCGAAATGACATGGAGCCGTCGAACACTCTCCCGGGTGTCCGCACATTGAGACGGCCTTTTAAAGAAGCATCTCCTCACAGGGCTACCCATGGGGGGCGGGGGGGTCGGAGCATTGAAAGTCGGATGATTATTGTGATTAAATGCTAATTTATGGACGCCGGTACAGTTTAGTCAATGGATGATTATCATTTTTAACTAGATCGGTCAATTTCCCAGACTGCCCCCCCCACCCCACCCCCGCTCAAAGGGATGATACATTAATGAGTAGGATTGTCCATGTTGCCGGAAACATGCATAATTCACAAACCCTGACTACGGGCTTGATATGAGTAGCACCATAGATACCGTTCGTAGCGCGCGTTGCTATGTACAAAGTTAACTTCCGGTAGTAGATTCAAAGGCTTGTCCAGTCCTTACCTGGCCATCCTCGTCGACGGATCAATTGAGCAAGAAATGAAATTGTCCTTCCCACCCACCCAGCTTAACTATTTACTGCAGGGCTGAGAGATTATGGCTCCTATTTCCCTGATATGAAAGTGCTGAATGCAATGATTGTGCGAATGTGTGTGAGTGTGGCAGATGTGAGCTGAACGTGTGACCGTGATCTGCCCGAGCTGCTGCCTCATGTCTTCTGTTAAAGTTGCTTTTAGTGAAATTATACAGTATCTTCAGATATGTATCATATATCATCATATATCATATGATAGTAAAATCATAGATATGACCTGCACATAAGTAATGAAATAATGTAATAGTAAAATGACATAATAGATGACCTGCATATAAGTAATGACCATTAGTGAAAATGATAAAGACACAGGTTGTACTACCTGATGAATTTAGAGTAATAATAGCTAAATAGCCCAATTGTACTATTGGGAATAGCTACTGCAAATATCTTCACAAAGGTGTAGGAAACAAGGCTGCTGTAAAAAATTATTAAGCCTGATTAATAAATTTATTAGCCCAAAAAGAATTATCTGTGTCTGGTTTTGAATTATAGAAAAAATGCATCGGGGAGCAATCCTGTCAGAATAAGCGAGCATTTCTGACACACTGAGAGGGCGCGAGGTTACAGTGTTGGTGTTTCTAACCCATATGTCATTTCTGACTAGGAGTGGAGTTCCCTGTACTATTCCACAAGGAGTCGATGCTAGTGCAGGATAGGGGATCCAGGTGGTGCCAGAAGTAAGGTTCCCCTGGATGGGCGGATCAGCGAAATAGGAAATGATGACCACCTTTGTTATTTATATTTGCATAATGGATTATATAACATATATATATATATCTATCTATATATGATACCAAACGGTGGTTAAGTATTAGCGTCCTTCTGATCACTACTCCTATATGCGGCCCAGTCATCCTCTTGGGGAATAACACTATAAACTCACCGTAGTTGTGGTTGGTCACAAGTCGCCCACACCCGTCCTAATATCAGCTTAGATATTGCTAGGATATAAATCCCAAATAACTAAATAATCAGTGTTGTGCATGTAGGTGTATCAACATAAATTGGGCCAACTTTTCATGAACTTGCATCGACTTGGCGATGCAACTTGCTTCAATTAATATTGAGTACTGAACTATTATATTAGAGCACTGCTGAACAACTGATAATATATTGCTGCTGTTTAGTGGTCCGAGTGGACAGAGCGGGGAACAATAACCGACATGCAATGCGATGAGTTATGGCTCACGAGGCTATTCGGTTTTGTTCCTAATGAAATTGGGTTATTAGTTCATTAGTGAAGATGGTGCTGTTTCGTGTGATCCTAATCAAGTCGTGTGTCTCCGCTTTGTGCTTTAAGGAGAGCTTTCTGGTGGCTTCTTTTAGCAGATTAAATGAGTCATGCCCTCTAGTATGATAAGCACTCTCTTTGTCCCACAGGCTCCTCGTGAATCCAGAGTTCCCACTTAGAATTCCACAGGACAATTTAGTTTGGTGAATAATTAGGTAATATTTTGTGTTTCTTTTGATATGATGTAGATATACACTATATATATATGTGTATATACAGTAAAACCTGTCAAACTGATCACCTCCACAGATTGACCATGTGTGTCCCAAATCATCACCTATATAATACCATTGTAACGAAATGAAAAACTCCTTAACTGACCTCCTCCCTACATGGACCATTTATAGTCGGTGCCATGGTTGTTCGATTTATTGAGGTTTTACTTAATGTGTATATATATGTATATATGACTATATAAATATAAATATACATGTATGCTCTATAAGGAATTATGGGAGTATAAACAAAGGATAGGCAACCTTTCAGTTAGAGGTTAACCCTCACTGAGGCAGCGCGGATGAGAGTTCATTATTCTACCGCTGGCGCCACCTAGACACAGTTAACTCCAATGTATACCGCCACTGTGGACAGATAGAGTAATGTATATATATATGTATATAGGTACGTCATCATCATCATCATCATCATGCTGTCGGTCGCAATGCGGCAAAGACTGCTTTTATTTCTTAAGTGCCACTATTTGGTGCGTTTGTGCATCTCATAAAAGCTGCTTGCAAAGTCTTGAAGTGCTGCTGGCTTTTGCAAGTTACTAGCAGCACTCTCTCGGGGAGCAAATAGAGGTCTCACACCACACGAAAACGTCAAGACAGGTGTAAACTATTTGTCCCTGTAGTGGCTGGTCGGGAGATGTTGGGAGTTCCATTCATCACCGCCCTTAATGCTGCCATGGGAGCATGGTTTTCTGTTAGGGTTTGCTCCCTTAGCCTTTGGTTCTATCAACTACCTCTACACCACAAGGCAGTGGTTTATAACTTTGCAAGGCAGGGGTGTCAAACTCCCTGAGGTATTTAGCAGGTAGGTACTGCAATACCTGCATACCCAGGTACATATATAGGTACGTACATATATGTATATTGCAATCACTACTCACTTTGAAGTAGTGCAGTGAATCAGGTCTCATGTCACTTTCATTAAAGCGTACTAGCCCTTTATAAAATCTGGTGCATGCATCTTTTTTCTCACACATACACACAGGAACGAGAAAAAAAATAGAATACCCACATGGAGTTGACTATTTGCTTTTCCCTTCAACTTCAACTTATCAAGATTCCGCTATGAAAACTCCACATTCTCATATCACACACACACATAACACATCATGGCAACATAACAGGTAAGGTCTTACCAGATCGGCCCAAGGAAATATCTCATGTAAGTACCGAATCAACTAGCCATCCAGGCTGTCTGAGTTTAATTAAATTAAGCTGTAGTCTCGCTCATTTAGAACTGTTCTCCCCCCACTCAGCCACTCACCCCCTATCCCTCACCACCTCCCTCCGGCCACCCACCCTTCAGGTTCAATTATATGAAGCTGTAGTGTTCGCCGACTTAAAACTGTTGCCCTCCACCCATCACCCCACGCTCTTCAGCCACTTACAATTACAGCAGCTCCCACTGCCAGGCAAGTTGCTACAGCGGCAGTTGAAGCCGCCGATGCCGGGGCGGGGGTTGTAGGGGGGGGGGGCTTCCTGTTCCTGGTTGTTAAGAGCCCTGTTCTGCAGCTGTAATCACGATGATGCCTTAATTATTGGAAGAACCCAGACAGCTGCAGGTGCGATCTTCCATTAGCTCGGCGGCCGAGGGGATCAGTGTAATGGAATCTGAGTGAAAACCCTTTAGCAGCTGTCCCGAGATGGGCAAGCAACTTAATGATTTGAATATTTCTAATGCGGCCCCGTTTTGTTGTGAAGGCTTGAGCCACTAGACCTGC
The DNA here is from genome assembly GCA_030323885.1 of Branchipolynoe longqiensis. Taxonomy (NCBI): domain Eukaryota; kingdom Metazoa; phylum Annelida; class Polychaeta; order Phyllodocida; family Polynoidae; genus Branchipolynoe; species Branchipolynoe longqiensis. Next base: position 87,652,326 of record CM059189.1, read on the forward strand.
AGTGTGATCACTGCTACTAGTACTACTACAACCTACTGTAAAGTCTAATGCTCGAATATGTGGCTGTGTATGCAGGCTATAGTGAAATCAATACAGACAAAGAGAAAGGAAGAGTATAAAGTGTAAAGAAGAAGAGAAAGACCAGCCCTCTGGTTTATTATTTATATGGGTACACATGTTCATTGTAGAGTATCAACCAACCCCTTTCCCCCAATGGGAATCAATCATTCTTGGCCCTACCAATAGGGATCTAGCATTCCTGGTCCCCATGGATACCAGTGGTCTGCCCACCAACACAAGCTGCATGGCCCCATGGCCACCACCAAACTTGACATGTGAGTGTGGTGATCGCTATGGCAGCATTCCCCCCTATGCCGAATATCGGAATATTTTATGACCTACTATTCCTACCTACTACTGCTACCCACTACTACTCCCTACTACTCCCTACTACTAGATACTACTACCCACTACTACAACCTACTATTCCTACCTACTACTACCCACTACAACCTACTATTCCTACCTACTACTACTACTACCCACTACTACTACCTATTATTCCTATCTACTACTACTACACACTACTACCTACTACTACACACTACTATTATTACTAGTACAACCTATTACTTTCTAATCTAGTTACTATCTTATACTACTATTACTTTACTATTAATATTATCACTACTACAACCTAGTACTATTACCTACTATTATTACTACAACGACAACCTACTACTACCTATTAATACTACAACTACAATCTACTACTATCTACTACTATGGCTACTACTACAAAGTACTACTACTACAACAGACTACTATTACTTTCCTACTAGTATTACTACTATATACTACTACTATTAATTTCCTATTAATATTACTACTACTACAACCTAGTAATATTACCTACTACTATTACTACTACAAACCCTACTACTACCTATTAATATTACTCCTACAACCTCCACCCATAGGGTAATGAACTAGAGCAGCTAATTCATATTTATTCAACATATGAGACTGTTTCTGGGTTCATTCCTAAAACGGGAGACGGACGCTCAACTGATTCGGCCATCCCGTCTGGTATAGATATGGACATGTAGATAGATATATACATAGTGCAAATAAAGAACTGGTAACGGGCCTCAATTTTAACAAGTGAGTTTTCAGCAGACAGCAGGGTAATACCCATCCACATATCTAGCAGATAGCGGAAGGGAAATGCCAGATATCAGCATCCTATAACAGTCACATAACCCACTCCTAATTGATTCTCCTTCCACGTTGTAATTAAACCCCTCCACTCACACTTCTCAGCCCCCGACTCCCCCCTACCACCTTCCCCTTTCCCCCTCCCCTCCCCCTTCCGCCCCTTCTTCCCTCTCCCCAACCCCCATCCCCTCCCCTCCCTGCCCCCGTCGTCTCACCTCCTCCATCCCCCCCATCCCCCTCGCCCCACCCTCCCCGTCTATCCCCCTCCCGCCTCGCTCCTCCCCCTCCCCTCCACACCCCACTGCCTCCTCCCACTGCCTCCTCCCTGCCGCTTCCCCCCCTCACCTTCCCCTTCCCCCCTCCTCCTCCCACTTCCCGATTCCCACTACCTCCCCCATGTTTCTCCCCTCCCCTCCCACTCCCCCTCTCCCTCCCCCACCCCACTCCCCCACCCCTTCCTGCCCCCTAAACCCCCTCCCCTGTCCCCTTCGCCCCTCTCTCCCACCCCCGCCCCCTCACTTCCCCCTCCCTCCTCCACATTACCCCCTCCCCCCTCCTCCCTCGTCCCTCCCACGACGCCCTCCCAGGCTGACATGGCTCGGGATCACCCAGCTAGGTCTAATGCTGATGGCACAGTGTCTAAATATAAACCTTGCCCCAACCCTACCAGCAGCGGGCCGCAGACTTCAAGAGTCAGCTCAGCTTATCTCCGACAACAAGCTCCTCCCTTTTTCGGGGAAAACGGTGGGTGGGGGGGGGGGGGGGGGCTTAGCTGTGTGACCGATGGTGGAGCAGGGAGGGAGTGTGTGTGGGAGGGTAGGGGAGGAGAGTGGAGGGAAGGTAGGGGAGACGAAGGCTGGGGAGGGGAAGGGAGGGGAGGAGACGGTTGCGGAGGTGGGGAGGGGAGGGGAGGAGAGGACAGGAGAGTGTCTGTCGCTAGTGCAGGCGGTTATTCCCTTCCCTGTCAGAGAATATTAATCTGGGCATCATTGCAACCTTGATAAACCCCCGGTTGATGGGCTGGTGTGTGGGCGGGTCTTTAATAGATGCCTACATCAAGGCGGTGATAAGGGTGCGCAGTGCAGACTGAACCGAATTGACCCAACATCAGTGAATGCGACACGTGTCTGTGTTTGTACAGGCTCCGGCTGTGTTCACGGTCCACTGACTCTGTCCGCCCTAGTTGTAGTTTGTCTGTTCCACTGCTTGCATATTGTAATCTGACGGTGCCCCCCCCCTTCCCATTCCACCACCCCCCACCCACCTTTCTAACCTCCTCTAACTAGAGATTATTATGTTCATATCGTTATTTACTTGAATGCTCCATAGTCCGATGGTTTTGCTGAGATTGTTTCTGAGATAAATATATTAAATTGATTGTTATAATCTCACTTACTTTAGTTTGAGGAAACTTTGATTTTAAATGGCTAACTTTTGGGATAATTGAAGTGCAAACATGGGAAATTAGTTTAGGCAAGGATACCCCAATTCTGACACCATAGGTGTCTGTGGTAACAACCACTGGTAACAGGTATTATTAATTTTACTCAGTATCCCTTTGTATGTAAGAATAAGTGCATCAATATCTAAGTTAGATATGTATAATCTAATGTAGATACTTGTTTTGGTTTTGAAAATGGGATCCTTATTTAAATGATGCCGTTTGTAAATAACATGTGCAATGGATATGTGCGATACAATTTACTATCCGAATAAAAAATAACAAATATGATCGTACCACAAGTGTATATCCCACACTTCTCCACCACTGCACTATATATATATATATATATATATACACTATGTATATTGCAATATGTATATAGAGTGAGCGGGGAGCCAGGAGGTGCCCCGGGCTCGGGCTTGAGGTTGGCGTGATTAGTGGTTTGACCAGTCGCCTGAGTGGCGAGATGTCCCCAGCACCACTGATGACTTCAACCTCTTCTAGATATATATATATATATATATATATAAATTGGGCTACAACGTAGGAGAATAAGAGACAAGACGAGAAGTGGTGGAAGCCTAGTTTATTTGCTGAGGCCCATCTGGCTGTGCAATAACCGCCCTACCAAGAAAGATTTTAACTGGCGCCGATGTGACCCTGACAAGGTCTGACTGGCATATGACAACATGGTGGGGTGCCAGGATAGGGCAGCAGGAACCAGCCCGCAGCGAAAATAACAATAATATATTGTGGGTTAATAATAAAGGCAGCATTAAATGCTAGGATCCTACAGGATATAGGAAATATAGCTCCGCCCCTTTATACTCATATAATAAATTATATATCCCATAAATTGGGCTACGACGTAGGAGAATAAGAGACAAGACGAGAAGTGGTGGAAGCCTAGTTTATTTGCTGAGGCCCATCTGGCTGAGCAATAACCGCCAACCCCAGCCGGCTAAACCGGCCCAGGCTCCAACCACTCCTCATCTCACGCCTCCAGACGAAAGACTTGTCGCTACCCCCTGGAAAGACAGGACAGCGGAGCGTCGAAGAGGTGTGCACAGCACATAATCCGACCCACATCCACTCCACTAATCCTAGCGGCACTACCCTCTACGTCTAGCCTGCTGAGGGCATCACACACCACATTAACTATGGTATTTATGTAAGTTGATAAGAATGTAAAGTTCTTCTCGACTGCAAGCCAGAATAATTTTCGCAGCATGGACATAATCCCAACTGATCTGGATCTCCCTGAATTAAGAGCGGATTGGACTACCGCGCTGTCCGTTATAAATATAATCTCGGAATCCTCCCATACTGATGACCAACGTGTGGCCGCCTCCATCACAGCCCTCATCTCTTTTATGTTTATGTGGTCCCTCCCTGCCTCCGTGGGGAGCACCACGCGATGGTGTCCTATCAGCTGTCCTAACACTTCATTGTCCTCTGATTTAAAGGAAGCAGCTAACCAGTCAGTCTCATGCAAAGCACCGATTCCCCAATTCGAAGCGTCACCGTAGACCGCGGTAGTTACCGCAAACTTCCCGAGCATACCCGCCTTACCATTAAATTTTTCAGCGAATGATGCCCACCAGTTGATATCCTCCCTAAATCCGGCATTAAGCAGTGCACGGTAGAATGGCTCGCGCAGGGTGCCTATAAGGTCGTAGACCCGCCTACTAAAAGTTCGCCCACCCCTGATAACTTTGGCGCAGTGTGCGAGGTGTCCGGCGAGTCTCTTGAGTTCCCTACGGGTCGCCTTCCTGCGACCCAAGAAGAGCAGGAGGATGTTCCGAAGCTTCTTCAATTTATCGTCAGGAGTTTACATCGATCCCTAAGAATCTAATTTTCTTAGCTGGTGAGAGCAATTTTTTAAAACTAATAAAAAAAAACAATCTGCGCAATATAGAGAGTACACGTTGTTGCAACCCTGTAGTTTCTTCCTCCGTACTACCCAGAATGCAGAAATCATCTAGATAGTTAATAATTCTGCAGACCCCCTCTCTGCCTGCGCATCGGACAATGAAGTCTGAAATTCTAGAGAATATATACGGACTAGACGAGAGACCCATACAGAGTCTCCCGTCCATCATATAGGTTCCCACCGAATCACCCTCAAAAACCCAGTGAAGCCCCTGTCTTTTCCTATGTTCTGGTTTAATATGGACAGCGCGGTAAGCGTCCTTGATATCAATAGTGGCTAGGTAGTCGCCCCTCTCCAGGCATTCTACCACGTCATCCAGCCCACTATATTTAAACTTTGGGGCCACCCCCTTTGTGTAATTGTTGACACTCCCACCTTTTGGTTTACTACAGTCAATGACACTTCTCCCACCGCCATCATCTTTTGGAACGACGAAGATCCCATGTATACAGGCCGGAGGACTATCGACTTTCCTTAGGACTCCCTCCTCTAACTCCGCTGCTAGCCGGGTCTCTATTATATTTCTCTCCCATCTAGATTTCTTTCTCTCCCGCTGACAGCCATACGTTACGTCACAATCGTCATCAATAACATGGAACCCAAAACCGTGCCCTGAAGGAGAAACATAGCATCTATATCAGTGTCCCCCCTACAAAATGCTTCTGCAAACAAACGACAAGGTTTTAGTTGACATGGCATAGAAAACAATTCGTAAACGCATGCACAAGTGCCATTCAGACAGTCATTGTCCACCCGAAAAGTCACGTAATTACTGTTTGTGTTCTCCCTTACTGACACGCCCCAGCGTTTATCGCTATCACAATGCAGTCTTAATAGGTCCTCGTAGCCTGCCCGCGCTATCGCGGCAGACACTCCGGTCAGCTGTTCACCCAATCCAGGTTTGTTTTTTACGGGTGGGTGTTCCAATCCCTGTGGTGTCACCCGAGATACTCCCTGGTAGGCCTCGTCCTCCAATCGCACATCCCCACCCCGTATCTCACTGCTGCTCCTCCCTGCGCATTGCTCCAATGTAGGGTAAATATTCCCCTGACCTATCTCCCATGTTGTGACTGGTTGCATGTTCATTCTCCCATTCGCGCGTTGTGAGCTGTTGTCAATGGCTGACGTATCCAATATTGCCTGACGTTGATCAACATCCCATATTGAAGCTCCAGTAGTCTCCACCTGCATCCCGAGTTGAGGCGCGCTCCCCCCACCAACAGTACCCTGTCCACTTGTGACTCCTATTGGGTCGGACACGGGTGTGCTCTCAGGGAGGTGCCCCAATGTTCTAGTAGGTCAGTCCTTACAAGTGACTCTCTTGTGGCCCCTACCGCCACACTTTGAACACTTGTGTTCGTACCTGCACTCCGCCTCCTTCTTGCTGCAGCCCTGTTCGCTGTACCAAGCATAGCAAGCCGTGTTCGGCTTGCCGTCTCGACTGCCTCGCTTCCCCTCACTGTATTTCCATAAAACTGACTGCTTCTTCTTTATTTTGTCCGGGCCGTAATGAAGAACACTTTTTCCCGTATGGGTGCTGGAAAATGCCTCAAACCCTCGTTTGACCGCCAACTTACGGATACACAAGTCATAGTCCGCATGCGCACTATCTTGATATTCACCATAGCGGGCCCGGTGTGAGAGGAAATATATGTGTTCCCACATTGCCCGGTGGTCCTGGAGAGACATCTCTGGAATTTCTAACACCCAGGCAGCGGTTGCACAGATAATTTCTTCGCAGTTAAGTTTTTTCACATCTTTTTTTGACTCGACATGTCGCTTCAGGGACCACCTACTTCTCAGTTTTCGATCCACACTGTCCACCGACGAACTGCTGGACGAACGTCGACGTTGGTGCCGCTGCTCCCTCGATCTATTCCTTGAGCGTCCGTAGTTTGAATAGCCCAAATCAGTCGTACCGGTGGCCAATGGTTGGTCGTTGGCGGCATCTTGCATGTTGCCCCAACCAGGCTATCTTCCCGACGTTGAGGTGAATTCATCGCAGCCTCTCTACCGCGCCTCCCTTTCTTCTCGCGTGCCGCTAGGAGACGGTCCGGTTCATCTTTTAGCTCCATTAGCTCATCCTCCAATTTTAGTTCTTCCAACTCTCGCCGCAACGCATCTCGTTGTTCCTCCAGAGCCAACTTGTCAGAAGTAGGTGCCGGCTCTGACTCCCCCGTCGTCGACTTAGGCATCTTAGCGGCACTGCTTCGTGTAGTTCTGCACGTTGGTTCCACTGTCCTTTTCTTCTTACTGCAGTAATCTACTTCGACTCCGTCGTGACTCGATCCACACACTGCGCAGAAGTCTATCGTCATAGTCCCTTGAATCGATCGGGCTGGGTTCTGTGAACTATCAAATGTTACGACTATGTATGTAATAGTTGCAGAGCACAAAATGTGTGGTAATGGTATCGCATTCCAGCGCACTGATGGTCGACACACATGAATTTCCCCTGATTATTGCAGATCTCGACTCATGCCGCTGCGCTTTACAGCTAGGCTATGGCAGCCAAAAATACCAGGTGTATTATAGCATGAACCATGGTCTTCATTTACAATACTAAGGTCAGTCATTTACAGCTTGGCTATGGCAGCCAAAATACAGGTGTGTTATAGCATGGACCATGGTCTTCATTTACAGTACTAAGGTCCATATATAGCAGCTCAGTTATTTTTACTGTAAAGCTTATAATTAAATTAGTCGTAAATCACCCTAATTGTCGAATATATCTAGAATTCGTAATTATGTTAACTCAGTGTAGTTATCTACTCAATAACTATTAAATCCAGCATAATGAAATGCCATCTAAGCAAGGCACAAGTGTGTCGATTAATGGCAAATCAACATTGTCTTTTCGCACAAGTTTATCGAATTTTCAGTCGATGATCGATACGACCCTCCTTCCGTCAAATGCCTGCATCGGTATATATATAGTTGAGCTCGACTGCCAAGCTGCTTTCGACTTGCACTTCATGTTAGTCGATTAATGCAAATGGAATTCAATAATTTCCCGCCAAGCCGCCATCTTGTTTACCGTCGTAACGTTATTTCGTTAAGGAAATCGACACACTGACGGAAATTCGACTAGGTCGATCGACGGAAATATATGTAATGTCTGTAAATGTTTTTAGCTCACGATTCAAACATTTTTACGAAATTATCAGCCTTGTCGAGCCTTCCTCAATATGGACGGTTGAAATCGCTCCACAACCCAAGCCGGAGATCGACATACCTGAACTCGACACACGTGAAATATTATTCTCAACGGTCGACAATTCAAAATGTTTTTACGATACCGTCAGCCTTGCCAAGCCTCCCTCAGTATGGCGAGTTGAAATCGACGCGCATAACGTCGAATCGATCGTCCACCGATCGTCCTACACCAGTATTCCAACACTGAAGTCGTCCGCTATATCGGACGACAGGTAGAAGCAGAAAACACAGGTAGCCCGTTGACTGTGTTCTCTAGACCTCCCTAGACATTCATGTCAGTGTAAATATCCGCCGATGTAAGTTGAAATATCCGCCGATGTAAGTTGAAATATCCGCCGATGTAAGTTTTAACTGATATATATATATATCAGGTTAAAGCTATGCTCTGCATCAATACCTGGACCAATATTGCGATGAACTGACTAAATTCAGAGACTGTGTAAATTTATACTTTCTCTGCTATATTCCAGACTGGTACATGGTCCCATTTCAATATCAGAGTGCTGCCATCTGGTGGAATTCATCTGTGCCATTATGCGGTAAACGGTATCGATGATGGTATTTAATTGCTTGTGATTATGTGACTCAAAATGGATGCCACTCTGATCGAAGTGACCAAAGTTAGTAAAATCCATCAACATTTATATTAACTGCTGTTAACAACGCATACATGTTGAAGCATCAGAGGAGTATGATGATGTGTGTTGGCAGCATTGATTAACACGGGAGTAGGGATCAGAACGACCCTTAAGATTAACCACTCTTTGGTATTATATATTGATAGTCTCATATATATATATATAAACATCTATATGTATTCACACTTCATATAGTATTTGGGCAATAACTCTTGAAACTAAGACATTGGTTAGTCAATGAAGGAGCGAGGGAAATGTCCATATAAGCCGAGTGTGGATATTGAGTTGGTCTGATTTAGTGCGAAGTCGGGGCGGTGTTCCAGGGTGTTCTTATGACTGCAGTAACTTACAGGTGTTTATCAGTACCCACCCGTAATTACATCACCCGTCTTCTCATAACGCCCCAGGTGTCAGCATGCCGTTATCCATCAGGGCCCATATTCATGTAGTGGTGCCAGGGCCTTAACCACAGCTAGGGTAGCTCCACCCAGCTAATGGTGGAAAATTATTATTCGTGTGCAGGTGCCAGCGCTAACCGCCAATCGTAGCCTAGGCTAAGCTACCCCATTTTCAAACCAGGGTTAACTGGAAGCCTCACCGTTTAGTGTGCGTGTCTGGGTCTCGATCTATTAGATGCTATCATATTTAACAGAATTACATATGCAATAAGTGAAATTTCATCAAATTAACCCTAACTGCGAAGCTATATTAACGCTGCTGCCGCATCAGCCGTGATATTACTATTTTTGAATCGACGAATGTAAAGTAAACAAATCGCCGTCACCACAGCGATGTCAATATCCATACTCTCCAACGTCAACTAAACATTGCCGCCGCCGTCGCTGCCATATCGGCAGCAATATATTAGGCCCAGATCTATTAAATGCTGTCATATTTAACAGAATTACATACACCATAAGTGAAATTTAATCAAATTAATGCTAAATTCGAACCAATATTAACGTCGCTGCCGCATTGGTGGCATTATTCATATCGTCGAATGGAGGGAATTCCCAAATCTATACATAAACTCACGGTTAGGTATCCAGCACTTGACCTATTTCTCCTCGGATAGCTACCCCAGAGCTAGCGTGTAGCTCCGGCTACGCCTGGCACCACTACATGAATACGTGCCCTGTTCACTACACCTCGAGCAGACTCCCACCATCGGTCCCCACTGTAACTACAGGGCCACCAACCACCATTCGCTCTCCTGGGTATTTTGTGTGTACTGTAGTAACCCTTTGTAGATATATACTATATCCTTTGCCAAGAATGTATACAGTAAAACCTCCCCAACCGACCACCCCTACAGATCGACCACTCCCCTATATCGATCGCTTAATGTGGGTCCCAACAATACCATTGTAACCATATTCTAACTCCCTAAACCGACCACCTCGCTAAAGGGACCACTTAAAGTCAGTCCCAATGTCGGTCGATTTAGAGAGGTTTCACTGTATATATATAACCTTGGCAAAGAATACATAAGGGTGCCGTTATGTCCGGCTTAGTTAGCTTTTCTAGCCTGAGTATCGGATTGATATTATGCTCACAGTGCAATCAACGAGAGAAACTGGCTTATTAAACGTACTCTCCCCGGGTGATCCTGTAAATAACTCATCATCGCAAAGCTTACCTCCTTCAGCAGCAGGTGCATTTCCTCGGGAATGAGCAACACTGCCAGCGTTCCATTTGTGCCACGTGACCAGCGTCGGGGGTCGTTCACCCGCGAGCAAGCGGAAGGGCGGGTGGTGGTGGCGCCACCCATTGATGGCGGGTGGTGGTGGCGCCACCCATCGGTAGCCGAATCGGTAGAGCGCTGGCCTCTCGTTCGGGAGATAGGCACTTTGGTTCCCGGTCGAGTCAAACCGATGACTTATAACATTGGTCAACAACGGAACCAGCCCCGGGGACCAGCGTCCTGGTTCCCTCGCAGTACTCACACCAGCCCCCTCCCACCTCATGACCTTAGATGTCGCTAGGACGTAAAACAACAACAAACAAACAAACCTCCCACGCACCCTCACCCGCTAACCTTACACCGTCCATGGACTAGACGGGATGGTCAAATGAGTTGAGCGTCAGTCTCCTGTTTGTTGATAGGTCGCGGTAATTGAACCCCCGGGTGCGAAACCTGGTCAACTCAAACCAATGACTTAACAAAAATCATACTGTCTTGTCACTTCCTAGTCAGGCGCTCGACCTTATTAGAATAGGGCAAGAACTGGTTGGCTCAATATTAGGATGCTATGTTAGTTCATGGTGCTGGTTGCCGGGTCTCCCAGTGGGGCAGCACTATAAAGTCACCAGGAGTGTAAATCGTTTCAAGTCGGTAGGTCTACTCGTATTGATATAACTTAAGATGTTGCAAGGACGTAAAACTCCAGCAACCAACCAACAACCAACACCCTCCAATGCCGGCAGGTGGCGCCGGGGCTGCTCATTTACAGGCGGGAGTAGGGAGTGGGGTAGGGGAGGGGAGTGTGTGGCTGAGCCGCTCATAGCCAAGCAACAGGAAATTAGGTTATATGTCATCCGAGGTTATAAAGGGATTCTGAGGGGCCGTCAAGTCCTTCCTTGCCCAGTAGGGTCTGGGCTTAATCATCAACCTGGCCGCTGTAAAGACCCACTCAATGGGGACTTATGATAGGTGCGGCCAGACAGGCCGACCCCACCTTATGGCCCCCCACCACCACCCCCACCACCCCCACCACCCCGCCCATCCCCCCCCCACCTCCTACCACCCCGTCCCCACCTCCACCACGCACTCACACTTTCTCACATGAGTTTACCACAAGCACTTGCACACATTCACACCGATAACTCCCGACCGGACGGGTTGGCCCAATCGGTAGAGCGCAAACTTCCCGTGCGGAAGGCCGTGAGTTTGAATCCCGGCTGAGTCAAACTTATGACTTCCAAAATTGATACATGTTACTAAATAGCCAGGCGCTCAGTAGTAATAGGATACAACTAGGACTGGTTTGGCTCGGTGTCAGGATAATGTGAATGAGTGGGATATAATGGCATGGTTCCGGTGGCGTGATCTTCCAGTGGGGAAGCACTATAAAGTCGCCATGAGGGTACACTGTCACAAGTCGGTACCCATCCTGACATGACCGTAGATGTTCCTTGGCCGTAAAACCCCAACAACCAACCAACCGACAAGTACCCTCGCCCCTGAAGACCAAAGGCAGACACAAACAGACCACATATCCACAGGTCTTTTTCTTTCTTTTTGAGATTCCAAATAACATGGCTTTTATTTCCTTGTATTTGTTTCTCTCTCACTATTTCCAGTGTAAATGTATTTGCTTCTTTGCCCTTTCTTTGGTTGTTGTTAAGTGCCGTTCTTGAGACGCCGACACAGCAGCCAAAGAAGAACATGAAATCGACACGCAGGTCACGACAATCCGTCATTTGTTTAAGTAGGCCGGATCTGTACGAGTCGGGGAGTGGCAATGTTGGCTATGCGTTTTACGGTGGACGGTTCACTGATATGATGTTGCTAGGACGTAAAACAACAAAAAACAACAAACAACAACGGTGCACATTCAACACCAAATGAAACGCAGTGAAATCATTATGGGTCGCGACGCGGGGCAATTTCTGGCATCTCTCGGGGACAACTTTCGGTATAACCTAACACTTTCCTTGAGAGTGCTCCATATATATGTATATATATTTATATCTATATAATTATGTATATATATATATGTATATATATATGTATGTATGAATCTTCTATATATATAATAATATATATATAATAATATATAGCATTGGACCTGGTTTATGCACATCACCTTATCTAATATAGCATTGGACTTGATGTGTGCTCATTCTCTTATACATATATATATATATATATATATTTTGTTGGACATGGTGTGTGTGCATCCTATTATGATGTATAATATGATGTATAAACTTTATACGAGTATAATAAGCCGGAAGATTCCATCTACTCCGCAGCCCCTCAGTCATCGGCTGATTAACTCTATCCCTTAGGTATCTACCGATACAAGCTCAGTTAGTCATTGTGTCAGCGTCCCAGTCTTCGGCTAGAAAACAGCCATGAGTGTATACTGACATAAGTCTATACACCTCCTGATATAGCCTTAGCTATTGCTAGGATGCAACCCACCCCCAACATATGAATAAAACCAGAGTATTGTTTACTAATTATCTACTAAGTTAATACTTAATATATTGTTGCTATACATCACATATTGACGCTATGGTTTTCATCTAGTATCCAACTGACAATTGCATTCAATTTGTCAGTATTTGTAATTGATAACCTCTTTAATTGTGCAATATGTTGTATATTATAAACCCAAAACCAATATTCTGGCATTAATAACGTATATTATTTGACTAATATTAAATTGACAACGACAAAAATGCCAAAAGAAGGTCATTATATCGAATAATTCTATATATAACAAATTTGTTAAGAAAATCAAAATTACAACAACAACAACAAGTCTAAACAAGGTAATTATATCGAATCATCCAATACATAACAGATTTATAGAGAAAAAATAATCAAATATACTAAAACAGATGTTCAAAAGAAGGCCATTATATCAAATCAAGAGCATAAATATTTTAGCTGTGTATATCAACATGGGAACTTTCAGCTGAGCAAGTACAGGTAGTCCGGTTATAAATCACGTGGTCCCCACCACCCCCAACCCGCCAGAATTGACTTTTTTCCCGTCCTCGAAGAATCGCGTTATCTGCACATCACGTGATGATCTACAGGCCGTCCACAAAGGTCAATGAACGGGTCGTTTTCTATGGCTCCCCGGTGGAGAAGGGAATGAGGGCGCGGGTAGGAAGGTGGGGGATGTAATGGGTGGTGAAGGCCTGGTGGAGGTGGAGATGGGGTTGGGGGTGGGGGTGGGGATTTTGTGTCGGGATGTGCCAGGGACTGCCAAGGTTTGGGATGGTGGGGAATGGAAGAGAGAGACTGAGTGAGCATAACAATCTGATTGGTTGGTTGGCTTTTTGAGTTTTACATCCTGGCAACATCTAAGGTCATATCAGGCTGCATACCCACTTGTGACAGTGTGCAGCTAGGGCAACTTTATAGTGCTGTCCCACTGACCTGATATCCCACTCAGGTACATTATATTGAGATGGAGCCAACCAGTCCTTGCCGATTAAAAAACGACAATTTTAAATATCAAATTCATCGGTTTGATTCGACCAGGGTTGGAACCCATGGGTTCAAATCCTATGATCTAGCCAAATAGGAAACGGACGTTGAACTCATTCGGTCATCCCGCTCTGGTCGCGAAACTCTAATGGTAGGGGTGAGGGGAGGGGGTGGTGAATTGCAATTTGGGATGGGTTGCCAAGCAGCTGTCAACTGGAGGAAAGGCCTGCATACTGTATCCATGGTGATATTCAAGGCCGTCGCTGAGGTTTTTTTTCCGGAAATGTGTGCGCATGTGTCAGGTGGGTATGGGGATGTGTGTGCGTGTCGGTGTGGGTGTTGGTGGGGGGGAGGGAGGGGCGTGTTGAAGATATTGAAGATATTGAAAGAGGAACCGCTGTCGACACGCGCCGAAACCCCATCTGCTCATCGTTGGCCACTGTGATGTTCTGCCGGATGCTGCTGACAGAATTACCATGGGAACGGGCAGCCTGGAACGCACATCCTGCCGGAAGTATCTCTGGGACAGAAGGTAGGACATCCTACTGGTCATTTCCCCCACCCCTACCCACAACCCCCATCTTAAATGAAGGTAACTAACTGATCCCATCCACAACTGGTTCATCAATGGTTGGTGGTATGTGCTGTCCTGTCTGTGGGAAAGTGCATATAAAAGACCCCTCGCTGCTAAACGCAAAGAGTAGCCTGTATGATGGCAGCGGTTTCCTCCAAAGAAATATTGTTTTTGTACATTAGATTATTAAGCAGAGGGAATTTCAATCACGGATAATTGGTCTTCCTCAATCCACTGTTCCTTGCCCTATCCTAATAATGCTGAGTGCCTGGCGAGTAGCGACAAGTCATTAGTTAGACTCGACCAGGGTTCGAACTTGTGAGTTCTAATCCCATGACCTACCAAAACAGGAGACGGACGCTCAGCTCATTTGGCCATCCTGTCTGGCAGTTATTTGGATGATGCTGGTTAGCGATTAATTACTTGACCTTCCCCTGATCTTGAGGCGCATGCGTGACTTGCTGATACCACTGCGCATCCCACCCCCCGCCGGGGGGCACCATAAGAAGGAACCGCTCCTCACAAGACACGCATTACCCCCGCCTGGGGCACCACAAGAAGGAACCGTTCCTCACGTGACACGAACGCTGCCTTTCCACTTCAGGTTCTGGTGCCAGTCGTCGCTGGTCGCTGGTGTAATTAGGCAAGACTTTGTCGGGACCCAGCGGCGATGGGGATCCTATCCGTTACCGTCGAACCCAAGGAGAAGTAATGTTGGGTTCAATATGACACAGGGAAAAGTTTAAAAGTGAATGCCCTTCATGAATAACAAGTGTTTATTAATTAATTGGGAGTTATCGTGAGAGGGATATATCACATCATGCTATGTTGCTTTAATTAAATAAGCTGCATAGTCCGGTGAAAACATAAACTTTTCTAAACCAAAACAATTATCTAGATTTGATTCTACATATCTATCTTAGATGCTGGTGCACTTATTAAGCATTTGTCATCACATATAAGGGAATACTGAGTCTGTTAATAGAGCATGTTAGTGCAGAAGCCTATGGGTTTATTATTTTGGCAAGCTTGCCAAAATTAATTTAGCATGTTTCCATTTCAAAAGTTAGCGATTTAAAATAAAAGTTACTGCAAACTAAAGTAAGGTAGATTATAATGAACAATCTGATATGTTCATCTCAGAAAATGAGAGAAACTCAAAACCATCGGACTATGCAACTTTAAAGCTGTCTAGTCCGATGAAACATCCAATTTTCAAAAGCGAAAAGATTATCTAGATTTTATTCTACATATATGACTTAGATACTGATGCACTTATAAATCATTTGTTGCCACATCGAAAGGAATGCTGAGTCAATTTAACAGAAGCGGTTAATGCTGAAGAGTTGGCATGCTTGGCTCAATTAATTTGACATGTTTCCACTTCAAATATCTCAAAAGTTAGCAATTTAAGATGAAAATTACTTCAAACTATAAAGTAAGTAAATGTTAATGATCAACCTAATATATTTTCCCCAGAAAGTGCCAGAAACTCAAAACCACGGGACTATGGAACTTTAATTAATTGGGAGTTATCGCAATTGGGGTACATCACCTCAGAGTACACAATGCATATTTACTTAAAGCTGCATAGTCCGATGGAGCATCAAATTTTCAAAACCAAAACAAACATCTATATTTGATTCTATATATGTAACTTAGATACTGATGCACTTATTAAGCATTTGTTGCGACATAGAAGGGGATACTGAGTCAATTTAATAGAACATGTTACTGCTGAAGCCTATGGTGTCAGAGTTTTGGCATGCTTGCCGAAACTACTTTTACATGTTTGCATTTCAAATATCTCAAAAGTTAGCCATTTAAAATATAAGTTACTTCAAACTAAAGCAAGGTAGATTATAGCAATCAATTCAATATATTTATCTCAGAAAAATGACAGAAAGTCAAAACCATCGGACTATTCAACTTTAATATTACACACACAACAAAGGTATGGTTAATATTAGGACATCGGAGCAATGAGTGTCTTGGGTTTTGTTCTCCTGGGGTTTTGATTCACATTGTTTATGTAGTAATGGATTGGAAATTGGGTTTTGATTATATTACCAAGATGATTACTTATCAGGCAGAAGCTGCAGGTGGCACACAAGACCTAGACAACCACCTCACACCATCCGAATGACTTCAAGATGTTTAAAATGTACACTTGTCGCTTCCTAGCCAGGCACTTGGCATTATTAGGATAGGGCAAGGACTGGTTGGCTCAGCAGAATAATGTGACTGAGTGGCATATTAGGTCAGGGTGCTGGTAGCCTGGTTTCCCAGTTGGGCATCATTATAAAGTTGACATCAGTGTGCACTGTCACAAGTTGGTATCCCTGCTGATATGACCTTAGATGTTGCAAGGGCATAGAACTCCAACAACCAACCATCCAACCCCAATATCTATCCACACCTCACTCACTCAGTCACTCACTCACACACACATAAACTGCATCCTGATTTCCCGCCTCTTGGCGCTAGTTGTACACCCCCTTGACACCGATTCAACATGGCCGAAGTGCCCCCTAGTGTCGGGATCCAGGCGTGTCCGAATTACAATGCGCATTGAGCTGACTGCATTCAAGTTACGCCTCCTGCTTAAGACTGCTCGGGGGAGCTTGTTGATGGTGGCTGCTTCTTTCCCAATGTTGTCTGCCAATCCAGGACCTCACCCCACCCTGCACCCAACACATGGCTGAAGGTGTCGCTGTGAACGGCTGTAGGGCGATTGCGATAGTCTGAGCAGAGACCGGTTCCGGTCTGTTTAACCACGCCGCGCTTTGTTGAACCTAGCTGTGAGAGTGGCTCTAGGCACATTGCGATTTCCTGAACAGAGACCAGTTCCTCTCTGTTGAACCATGTCATGCTTTGTTGAACCTAGCCAGTGAAAATGGCTGCATGCACATTGTGATACACTGAACAGAGAGTGGTTCCACTCTATTTAACTGCATCACGCTTCGTTAAACCTAGCTGCTGTGAATGGCTGTAGGCAAATTGCGATACACTGAACAGAGACCAGTTCTGCTATATTGAACTGCATTGCGCTTTGTTGAACCTAGCCAGTGGAAATGGATGTAGGCACGTTGCAATAAAGTGAACAGAGACCAGTTCCACTCTGTTCAACCACGTTGTTGGACCTAGCCACTCTTATACAGTGAACAGATACCAGTTCAGCTGTGTTGAACCGGTTCGTGCATTGCTGAACCTAGCCTTGGCAAACTGACACCAACTTTTCAATTATGTCTAGCAAGGAGAGTTACTTACCTAATTCTGCTCCACTCGTCTTAGCCAAAGACTGAGAAGCAACTGTACACAATGTTCTTCGAACATGGTAAGAATGAAAAACATATCCCAGCAACTGATAGGGTGGAGAAACCAATTAATACACACACGTAGTACTCAAGTCTGCTATATTCTCATATCCAAACAGATATGGGTGAACGTAGTTGAGGCTAACATGGGTCAAACGTGTTGTAAATACACTAAACTACGTTGAAATACGTTAAGGTACGTCAGGTTTTGGTAGAATCAGTGACTCAAACTGGTGCAACTTTTTTTAATGGAAATAATGGCGGAGTCTTGTAGAGGCTGGGCCCTGCTAGATGAGGAGACCCTGCCTTACTGCAGAAGGACGCGTTCAGGACCGTCAGCAGTAACACCCCTGTCACACTACGACTTAACGAGCCAACGTGAGGCTAACGTGGTCATTTTTCGCCATTATGTTGGGTTACGTTATGATGAGGTCAGAATGACGTTAGAATGATGTCGAGCTACGTCACATTATGTCGTGTTACGTCGAGTTACGTCAAGGTTTTGGACATGTTCAAAACTTTCGACGTAGGTCGAACGTAAGGGTTTACGTTCACCATACGTTCTGTTCACGTTCAGTGAACGTCAATGACGTTAAACGGACGTTATTCCAATGCTGCTCACTACGTTCAACTATGTTCCACTACGTTGACCCCCATTAAACCGAGTGCAAATGCCCACGGGGCGTAATGGGAACGTCAGGAGAACGTCAGGAGAACGTCAGGAGAACGTCAGGAGAACATGCATTCAACGTACGTTCAACATCTCATGACGTATGTAACGTCACGTAACGTTCTTCTGGTGATAGAATAACGTTCATAACGTTCCGTTAGCGTAATGACGTTGTCCTCTCTCGTTGAATGACGGTATCACTACGCTTTACCGCCGTTACTCTCTCGTCCACTGCGCTGCATCCACATTCAACTTGTGCCCAAATTTGCATACTACGCCGAGAAGTTCAACGTTCTTCACGTTCTCCCTCCGTTGACGTCATTACGTCGTAGTCTGACAGGGCCATAAACCCGGTGACAAATGTGTAGCAAGGACAAGAACTACTGGCTATCAGAAGTCTGAATGGAACATCACCCGTTTTCGTCCCCCCACCAACCCCACATTCACACACGCAGCCGCATCACCTATTTTCGCCCCCCCCATCCCTCTTCACACACACACACACTCGTCATCTCGCACCTGACTCAGTGGCCGAATCGGTAGAGCGTAGGCCTCCCGTGCGGAGGGTCAGGAGTTCAATTCCCGGTCGAGTCAAATCAATGACTTATAACATTGATAGGTGTTGCTTCCTAGTCGGACACTTGGCATTATTAGGATATGGCAAAGATTGGTTAGTTCAGTGTCAGGATAATGTGACTGAGTCAGGTATGGGGTTATGGTGCTGGTGACCTGGTGGCCTAGTGGGACTGCACTATAACGTTGCATATGAGAGTGCACTGTCACAAGTCGGTACCCGTCCTGATATGAACTGAGATGTTACCAGGATGTAAAACTCAAGCAGGCACCCAAGCAATAAACCAATATGACATATATTGGATGGATCAGGCACTCGGTTCTGTTTATGGTCATGGGATATTGTCATGGGTATGGTCTGGGTTGGTGGGTGGAGGTTTGGGTGTCCCGGCTTGGCAGCTCCCCCCCACCCCCCACCCCCCACACACACCACCACCACCAACCCGGACAAGATACTGAGACAGGCTGGCATATCACGGCCAAGGAGGAGTATGTAGTTAAGGATCTGCCGGAGGGGGGGGGGGGGGGGGGTAAGGGAGGGAGGGTGTTGGATATGTATCATTGGCATTAAAGTTGAATGGTCCGATGATTTTGAGTTTCTGTCCTTTTCTAACATAAATATACTAGGTTGATAGCTATAACCTACCTCACTTTTGTTTGATGTAACTTTTATTCTAAATGGCTAACTATTGAGATATTTGAGGTGAAACCATGCAAACTTAAATTTGGCAAGCACATCAATACTCTGACACCATCAGCTTGTGTTGTTCTCTGTGGCAGAGTGGTTAGAGTCTCTGACGTTTTTTCTAGGTCGGACTCCTTATCTAAAGGTCGGTGGTTCGACTCCCTGTGCTGCCAACTCTGCCAAATTGGATTTCCACCGCTGCGTATAACTCACAGCATCATCAAAGGCTGGTTGCTCTCATACCATATCTCTGTGGTGTGGGAGGTTAAAAATCCCTTGGGTCGGTAAAAGTGTAGGCTCAGGCTTTCTATCAACAAACTGTCTAATGGTGAAAACAAGTCTATTCAGACTTATCCATGATAGGCAGTATAAATCTTGAAAAAAAAAGGCTTCTGCAGTAAAGGGTTCTATTAAATTACCTCATGTCAGGCAAAGAACTGGCAACCCATAGACTTCACTCAGCAGAGCAGCTCGGGACAATTGCATGCTTAAAGTTACCACACCCACACACCCTCTTAAAGGTACAGGAGGCTCGGCTTGGTGGTCCTCTTTGACGGACTCCTTGGTCCCGCAATAGTCGGCTCCCTTGGATATAGATTATATCTATTTTAAAAAAAGGTTATGACATATCAAATATTAAATTTAATAAAATAAATCCATATCCAAAAACAATTACTGTGGCTGGCGCCCTGTCTCCGAATCAACGCCGCAGCCCTTTTTGCGCGGTGTGTGGTTGAGCTTCACCAGATGTGGTTTATTTATCTGCTTTTGGTTCCGGAATCGGGCGCAATGGCCGACTGAGTTGACCGCTTACTTCCAATGCAGGAAGTTGTGGCTTTGCATCCCAGCTGAGTCAACCCAATGACTTAGTAAAATCAGATTCGTTGCTACCTTGCTCAAAATGTGAGCTTTCTTAACACATAGCGAGCAGTGACTTCTCCGAGTCCGAATAACATGACTGAGTGTCATATTGGGTCAGGGTCTCAGGGGCATTGTATCCCAGTAATACCCCAGTGACACTACAGCTTATGACCACTTTGCAACCACCTCAGCCCAAAGAACCCACACTCACCAGTGACACCCATACATCGCCAACCCTTGTTTTGGTAGCAAGAAACTCACTGGTGAGTGTCAGTTCTTTGTTCTAAGGTGGTCCCAAAGTGGGTGCAAGCTGTAGTGTGACTGGGGTCTAAGGCGCCGTTATAAAACCGCCATGAACGGCACCCTTTCACAATCCAAGACCCATCCTGATATGACCTTATATGTTGCGAGGACGCAAGCCTTCCAAGAGGCAAACCCAACTGCTTCCGGGATAAATAGTGGAATATGAATCCAATGAATATATGACGATGGATTAGGATTTGTGGCCTCCACAGTTGTGTCAAGTGCTACGTTCGGGGGAATCGTAGTCGAGCTTCCACCTCGGACTGACGAATGAGGTCCTGATCACACTTCTGACTACAAAATCCTCCATCGGTACCAGACGGGGAATCCGTCTTGTGAAGTGCGTGTCACCCGCCTGGCGCCATCTGTTGGGATAGTCCTCTCCAGCCTGCTGCCCTCTGGTGGAGATTTTCAGAGGCAAAACACACACCAATGTAGGAATTAACAAACGCACAGTCGCAGTCGCGGCCATTGTTGTTTAGGTACCATGCTTAAGCAGCATATATGTAAATATGTATATATATATATAGTTTTGAAAGTGAGCAGAGTGACAGTTGGCTCAAGGTGTAGAGGAGGCAGGGAGGAGAGAATGCCCGCTCCACACTAAATAACATGGAAGTTAAGGGGGTTAGAGAGAAACATTTAAGAGGCTGTCATTATTTATATCCACATAATAAATAATATAGTACATGTATGTAGTTGAATATATTAATATATGTGTTCAACTATATACATATGCTTAAATATAAATACTAATATAATTGTGCATAAGTATTTATGAATATGTATAAATATGTATACGTTTATATATCCGAAGATGTATATATATATAGTAATATATATAGTAATATATAGATACATATAAATTTAATATATGTAACGTATAAATATATGTAGGCGTAATATATGTATCAATAATTCAATTCAATTCAATTATTGTATTTTAACTCTCTGCAAGGTATGTTTACCATAAACTGATGTGATACAATAAATGCATACAAATTCCTTACAGACAGAAAGGATCCCAGAAAAGCGATGCTTGTCTAGATTATCTAGCTGGTCTCCATAGCTATAATATGGATATAAAACTATCTAGCTATATACGTCATGAGATAGACATATCTAAATATATATCAACATCGATAAACATATTCTGACATATATTAACATACACAAACATATATTAACATATGCAAAGATTGAGGTTTTCGTTGACTCATTAAAATAGATCATACTTAATGTGCACATTGGATTCGTACGAACATAACCCTGTCTAATGGCATATATTTGTCTATTCTATTTAATGCAATCTGTAGGAATAGACTATAGTTCTATGGGTATCTTTATTTCCCTAGGAAAGTATGTATTGTGTTACACGAACACTACAGCTAGCCAGCATTGAAAACAAGCCTGAATACCCAGGCGTATATGCTATGGACAGTATAAATACCGACTGAATAAAACAAAACACAATTTTAAAATTAAAAAAAATATCCATGCACTCATTCCATTCCGTCCCTCAGCTGTTGTGCGGCGAGCGGTGGCATAATCGGTAAGAGCGCAGGATTCCCGTACAGCAGGTTACGAGTTCAAATCCCAGCCGTGTCAAACCAGTCCGGTATACAATTCATCCTTGTTGGTCCTATCCTGCCATCCAACATTAATATGACACAGCAAGGACTGGCTGTTATCAGGTTAATGTGACTTAGTGGGCTATGAGGTCATGGTGGTGACCGTCTGGTCTCCCGGTCGGACAGCACTATAAGGTCACCACGAGTGTGCGATGTCAAAAGTCAGTATATGTCCGGATATGATGTTACTGGGATGCAAAACCCCATTAAACAAACAAACCAACTAACCCTCCGCTAATTCCAGACTTGCTTCTTTCTGTGACTCCAATGGTACAATTATAAGATATTTCCTTTTGACACAATTCAATTCAATTCAATTCTTTTATTTTAACTCTCTGCAAGGTATGTTTATAATAAACTGAGGTGATACAATAAATGCATACAAATTCCTTACAGACAGAAAGGATCCCAGAAAAGCGATGCTTATCTAGCTGGTCTCCAAACACAAACAAGGAAGTAGATTCATCATATTAGGGTTGGTTGGTTGTTGGAGTTTTACGTCCTGGCAACACATAATGTCATATCATTATACTTATATTAGGGATCCGGGGCTAAGGTTTTTAGGAACTACCTCCCACGGCCCTACACTAGAACTGAGACCAAAATGATAATATCAGCTGACAACATGGAACATGAATTATTCTCCTATGTATAAGAAATGATATCACACACTAATGCAGGTGAGTTTGTATCATTTTGGTGTATTGGGTACATCTGGTCTAGTAGATCCATTCAGTCAGCTTTCAGACACCTTACTGATCAATCTCACATCTGGGGGATTGCTTTTCTTCCCCTTGCAGTCCAGATTGCTGCCCCCGCCTTTTTTCTGTGTATGTTTTCTTTTGTCCACCTCATTCTGGGCAATGACAAATATCACGCGAGAGCTGATAATGGTCAAACAAATAGCCGCAGTAATACATTGGCGAGCTAAGACTGGTCCTTCAGATCTTGTTAAATAATTCAGGTTTTATTCTGACATGAAATACCCAATAGAAATCGGAGTAATTTGACATTGCTATAGAATTAAAACTATAGGAAAATAAACTGAAATAAAATATACTTATAACAATTGCAATAATCGAAATGAGCTGTTTAATTAGTGTGTGGAAATATAAACAAGGGTGTATATAAATATCCTGAAAACAATCACAAGAATCAAAATGTGCTTTACACTTAAATTATGGGAATATAATCAGGGCCAGAAAACAAATCTATAACAATTGCAATAATCGAAATGTGAAGTGGAATAAAAGTATGCAACTATAAGCAGGCACATTTATACAATACGCATTGTAATGATCGTGATAATCAAAATGTGATATATTATTAAAACGTAGTGTAAAGTCGTCGGCTGGCAGCTGCAGTTGTGTAGGCAGGCTAATAGGAAATGACTACAGGCAAGGATAAGAAAGGCAGAGTATAGAGTGAAAATAAAGTAAGTGAGAGCTTGCACCCTCAGGTTTATTATTATATAGTCATTTCTGGACTTGATATGGCATATCACCTGACCATGCTCTCCAATCAACAGTAAGCATTTCTAGGTCCACCAATCAACAGTAAGCATTCTAGTCTCACCATGAGAACTGTGATCTACTCACCACCATGATGCCTTGGCTGCTTTGGCCTCACCTGCCCTGTTGTGTATGTGTGTGTGGTGATCCATGACTAACAGTTGGGGGGGGAGGGGGTTGTGAGTAGAGCTCTTGGGCTCCTTCCACACTAACAGGAGTGCCCCTCTCACACTATCTATAGAATACACAATGACTATTTAATATAACTAAAGGATCACCAGCACCACATAATACATTAATGCTCCTGGCCCTATACATCATTCACCTTTATAGAACATTTGTAATCCCTTATAGACCAGTTCACATTCCCACACCAATGTGTTTTATCAGAATATTTTACAATAGGAATTTAAACAAGGATTTTGAAAATACTTATAGCCAACGCAATAATCGAAATTTGCTGTACAATTAAATTATGGAAAAATATACGGGGATACAAAATATAATTGTCCATGATCGCAATAATGGAATATGCTATGTAATTAACGTATAGGAATACAAACATTGATACTGTTCCTCCCAGTTTCCATCGGCTGTTCTAACAGTCCAACGTTACCTATACTCGCCTGCCCCACCCGCATGACTGGTTCCACATCACTGATTCCAGCAGCAAAATATTCCCATTTTTCGCCCCATTTTTCGCCCCATTTTTGATATTCCTCTCACATAAAGGGACGGGATGAAGCACGCCAGCTCCATCCATCGCGACATTTTGGGTATGTGGGGGTGCAGGGTGTGATATTCTGCCTAATATTGGGGCAGGCCGCTGACGACAGAGGGCGCCATGGCAGCCACACCCATCCATCCTTGTCACTTGCTTAACACGCACCATTTTATAATCTCGCCTGGGGTCCGCGGACCAGATTAATAAAACATGCAGAAAAGTAGCATTTGTCACTCCACATCACAGCGCGGCACTGCCGGAGTGTCACACTGCTTGACACTTAGACGTTTTGCACAATCCGGGAGCAGTGTCAACGCCAAACTCACCTCCCCCCCCCCCCCCCCCCCCCCCCCACACACACGCCCGGTGTATGTATGTAGGTACACATTGCACCTGACACTTATTAAGCCCCTCTCAGGCCTCACCGGATTGAGAAAACGGACAGAAACCGGACACTGTCCGGTGAAATATGGGAATGTACGGTTTATATATGGTACCCATCCGCCGTGTCCATTCTATCTCCGGTGCTGTCCGGCGGTGTCCGGTACAAGTTTTGAAAATTCACATAACTGAAGTGTACGGTTGGTGTCCGTTTTAAGTTTGTTTAGTCCGTTTTGTCCATTTCATGTCCGTTACTCATCCGTTAGGTGTCCGGTTTGTATCCTGAAGAGTCTGTTGATGGTGCTGTGGGAATTCGGTCTGTCTGTTTTTGGCACGTCTGTGAACAGTCCCCCGGTAGGTGTCCGGTTGGTGTCCGGTTGGTGTCCGGTTGGTGTCCGGTTGGTGTCCGGTTGGTGTCTGGTTGGTGTCCGGTTGGTGTCCGGTCCGTCCGTTAGACATTTGGTTGGTGTCCGGTTATCGTGCGGTGCCTATTCGTTAATGTATATTTCTTGTCCATTTAGCGTTTGTCTCATCTGGTACATTTCGATACATTTAGACGCCAGTATGCAGGTATTGCAGGTATAGCAATACCTCAGGGAGTTTAACGCCCCTGCCCTGCAGAGTTGTAAACCACTGCCTTGTGGTACAGGTTCTTGACAGAACCGAAGGCTAATGCCCGGTACACACCTAGCATATACGATCGTTTTCCCGCACCCACCTAGCGTATACGACCTAAAACTGCCCCAAAATCGTGAGGTGTGCACTCCCCTAGCACACCTACCGATTGCGATTTCCGATTTTTAGGGCTAAAACGGTAGGTGTGCGCTAGGATTACGATTGCGATTCCCGATTCGAAAAATGAATCGTCCCGATTCGAAAAATGAATCGGCCCGATTTCAGTTTTAAGCGGATCGGGAGTTTTAGTGCGCAAATCCTATACGCTATGTGTGTACCTGGCATCAGGGAGCTAACCCTAAACAGAAAACCATGTCACTGTGGCAGCATTAAGGGCGGTTGATGTATGGAACTCCCAACATCTCCCGACCAGCCACTGCAGGGACAAATAGTTTTGCGCCTGTCTTGACATGTTCTTGCCGGTGTGAAACCTCTATTTGCTCCCCGAGAGAGTGCCGCTGGTAACTTACAAAATACAGCAGCACTTCAAAACTTTTGCAGGCAGCTTTCATGAAATGTACAACTGAAATGTATCTGATTACAACTCAAGCCATCCTGGCATTTCCCCCCTCCTTCCTTCCCCCCTCCCCCTCCCGCCAATGTCCTCCCCTCTTTAAGCCCTCCACTCTCGTGCCCTACCAATTAATCCCCGACCGGAGGCGGTGGCCTAATCGGTAGAGCGCAGGTCTCGCATGCGGCAAGTCGTGAGTTCAGTTCCCGGTCGAGTCAAACCAATGACTTTATAAGTGATACTTGCTGCTTCCTAGCCTGGTGTCCGGCATTATTAGGATAGGACTGGTTAGATCAGGGTCAGGGTGGGATATAGGGTGATGGTGCTGGTGGCCTGATTTCCCAGTGGGGCCACACTCTAAAGTTGCCATGAGTGGGCGCCATCAAAAGTCAGTACCCATCCTGATATGACCTTCGATGGTGCCAGGACGTAAAACTCCAACAACCAACCAATTAATCCCCCGCTGTTTCTCCCGCCCTATAAATCCTGTTACGCGCTAATCCGTCTTCTGGTGACGGATTATCAGATAACGCAACCCCTCAATTGTGGTCAGGATCATTAATTGTCAGCATTATCTCCCATAATCTCGCTGTTCCTCTTACACTACGGGAATGGCTGATAACGAATCTACTGCCCACTATAACCAAATTGGAATGGAAGATTTTGTAGAAAAAATAATGAATTAATTAATTTAAGAAAACATAAATATAGAAACATGGAGGAGAAAATCCATCGTAGTTTTGTTCCTCTAGAGAAATCTGTGTATTAGTAGGTACTCCAAAGTGATTTCTATTTTCAACAGGTCAGTATTACATCTTATATATCTGTACAGATCTTTTAAATTGGATCTCAATGATATAAAAATCATTTAGATCGATTGAATAGCTGCAAAGTTATGAGTGTTTAAAGATTGATTTCTTTGCCCCGATTTGTGCGCATTTCCAAATTAGCCAAATCTTGGATTTTAGGGTCCCACCTGGAAGCTATTTTGCATATGATCTGTCCAATATTAAAGAATCTCATTCTCTATAGTACAAATAAGAAGCTCAATTTTTTGCAGACCATCACTGTTAGTATTCTTTCTGAAATTTCATGTCAAACTTGCTAAATTCCTTAATTTCCAGCAACCACCAATAATAAATTCAGTAAAATATAGAAAAATAGCATAACTCCCGTTCTAATTGTCCTATCACAGCAATCTTTATACCAAAATAACCAGAATCAAAAGCTCTACATGATGACATCATTTTCTAACTGATCAGAGAAAGAAAGACAACATTCAATTTTAGGCATCGCGAGCTGACAATAAAATTAAGAAAAATAGCATAACTCCCATTCTAATTGTCCGATCACTGCACTCTTTATACCAAAATAACCAGAATTAAAAGCTCTAGATGATGACATCATTTTCTCTAACTGATCAGAGAAAGAAAGACAACATTCGCTTTTAAGCATCGCGAGCTGACAACAGCCAAATTCTTGCAGCAGTCACTTCTCAGACCAAGCTTGATGCGCATGATATAAATCTCAACCAAATCTTGTTCTGGTTAGGTAGAGGAAGACCTAAGCGTTCTGATGATATAATTTTCAAAACGATCCTGATCAATTTTCAAGGAGGATTAATGTCTTAATGTTTTCACTCCTTCAGTTCAATCAAATTTCCCACTCAGAAACACTCATGCTTGATATGCTAATGAAGCCTAGATTCTTCTCTATCTTTTATTGGTGGTTATTTTTAGCTCAGGTCAATGTACTCACCAAGCCATCAAGTTTAGGGAAGGGAGTAGCTCAGACTGGATGAAAACAAAATCGGTGAGCATGCTCAGAGCTGCCGATGGTACCCGCCAACAAGTGTCCAGTGACTGTGATTTCTTTCATAATGATGATTAAAAATCAAATTTCGTGCTGCGGACACCGTACACGCCGACTTTGGAGTACCTAGTATTAGTATGTTTTTTTAAATTATTAATGTAAAGCTGCCTGACAACTGGTTGCTTTGTCTAGTTTTTCAAAAGTTAACAGCTAAACCCAAATTAATCAAGGGCAACAGTACCATGACGTCCTCTTACAGCTGGATAGGCCAATGAAGCATCACATTTTCCAAGGAAAAACAATTATCTAGATTTGATTATACATATCTAACATAGATCTATACTGATGTACGTATTAAGCATATTGTCAAGTTTGACCCTCTATCTTCACCGCCGTGTCCGATATGTAGACATTGGAGGATGGTGTGAACTAGTCTATAGTAATTACAATTGTTATATAAAAAGGTAAATGGTATATAGAGCCAGAGGCATTAAGGTATTATGTGGTGCTGGTGGTCCTTTGCTGAGTTGATATACACATTATGTACTTATAGATAATGTGAGAGGGGCACTACTTTTAATGTGACAGAGCCTTGGGAGCTCTGCTCGCATACCCCCCTACCCCCAAGCTTTGGCCCTTTTGAAAAGATGATGCCTATCTTGGACTGTGCGAAACATAAAAGGTAATTTCCGCTAAATGTATCCTATTTAAACTGAGCCTTAAGGCCCATTTATAGTTGTGACGGCATTAAACGGTGCAACACAGCGCACCACGGCACAACACTGCTCAACACGGCGCTCCCATTTAGACTTTACGTTGACACTTGATGGCGTTAGCTAGCTTAACATGGCACAAACGTTGGCCAGGGTTCAACTATGTTGACATTTCAAGGCCAGCGATTCCACACGTCACACACTTCCCACCGTTCTGTGGCGTCACATGGCACTAACCGGCATAAAGTTGACCGCCTCACACGCTGTCAAAACTATAAATGGGCCTTCAAGTATAAATGTTAAGCGGCACAGTCAATGCGAACTCACCGTGTGGTTCAGCCATGGATTGAGTGGGTTTTGTGCTTGTTTTTAGGGTCCAGTGACATGCACCTGCTCCTTTTTCTTTCTTTGTTTTTTCGTTTTTGTTCCTTCCCCCCACCCCTTAAGTAGATTGATCCGATCAAGTCATCCGATCCTACCCTTTCAATCCCTACCCGTCGGGTGGGAATTAAAATACTACAGTCTGCGGCATCAAACAGGGACATGGGGGCTGCAATCATATAGTTTGTAAGGCAAGCATAACTAGTAGGTGTTATTTAAATCTGATTCTAGCTAAAAATTCCAATTATCGATTTGTTGTGAACATGTACTTTTAACGAGTATGACATTTCATTAAAGTGCATAGTCCGATGGTTTTGAGTTACTGTCATTTTCTGAGATAAATATATTCGGTTGATCGTTATAATCTGACTCTCTTCAGTTTGAAGTAACGTTGCCTTAAAATGATTACCATATGAGTTATTTTAAGTTGAAAAATGCCAAATTAAATTTGGCGTCATTTTGACAACTTTGACTCCGTAGGATTCACTAATAACAGGTTCTATTAAATTGACTTAGTATTCCTTTCGATGCATCACTAAACACTTAGTAAATGCAACGCTATCCACGTTGGATATGTAGGTTAAAAGCGAGATCAGTGTTTTGCTTCAGTAAATGTGATGTTTTTGACGAACTATGCAGATTTAATGTAACACTTCTTACTTCCATGGAAGATCACCTGTTTGTGGTTAAATACAATTCAAACTCAAATTGTGACATTGTCAGTCAAACTATTAATATATTGGTCAGGAGAACACAATAACGCGCTGTATCCATTCAGACAATATATTTAATAATTATTAATTTTAATTGATTTCGCCCTAGGTCTTTAAACCGCCAAATTGCCATATACATTTAGTTTTTGGGTGAAGCTATCCTCTTTTTTTTTTAAAAGAGAACAATCTTGATTTTCTTCTCCTCACACGGACGCATTTCAGTTTTCTGTCACATGGCACCTGTCTCGCGGTTTTACTAGACTGACGCACTTCTTAGAATTGTTTAGGACAGCACTGTTGGTTTTGTCTCCGCATTCCGGGAATTATATTTATAAATCCTAGTCGCAGAAATGTCCATGTGGCTGTGAGGTTGGTTTTACTTGACGATTAACACAAAATAAATAAAATAAAATAAAGGGCATAACTGCCACCCATTCCCATCACGTCCGCACCACCAGCCATGTCCTCATTTCCGCAAGGATCTATCTCCGGCACCACCAGCCACCTCCACCAATACCAATATACCCCACCACTATCCGCATATGTATGATATATGCGATACACGCACTACATGTACTCTATATGATACATACGATACATGTGAGATACGCATGATAGCATTGATATGCAAGATATGCTATATAAACAATATATACAATATGTCCATAATTAAGCGACACGAGACCGACTTAGGTTTAAAATGGCATTTATTTTAAAGCTGATAAATAGTAACATCGAACAGAAATGAATATATAGTCTTAATCTAGGCTAACAGAGGCTCAACCCTTTCAGACTAATCTTGAGTTTGGGGTGGGCGGGAGGCTAAAAACCCAGCACCATGGCGATATGTGTTGTCTGGTTCAGCTGCTAGGGTAGAATGATTTGAATCTGAAATGTTATGACTTAATTAGGTCAGCTAGGCGTCCATGTTAAGTGTGGCGGCTGTTGGAGCAGTTCTGAAAGTGTATCAGCAATGTCCGCTAGTCAGTGACATAATCGGCCAATATGATATATTTGTAATAGTGTATCCATGACCCTCCAGGTTGGCTAGGGGCTCAGTACAGAGCCAAGGCTAATTAAAGTCAGGCCAATAGATATTATTGAATATATAACTTCCGGCCCCGTGCACGACATGAACAATATACTATATACACATGGTGATGACGGCCTGCTTTTCCATTGGGGCAGCACTGAAAAGTCGCCCCAAAATTCTGTAGAAGTCCTGATATGACCTTAGATGTTGCCATACAGGGGGTAAAACTCCAAGAACCAATCAGAATGGCATTTAATAGGCGAAGCCACCTTAGATTTATATAAACTGGTTCTTCTATCAACGAATTCTTCTATCAACTATGGAACAACCTACCCAACCAAACTGAAGGCCAGGTCACATACACGTTAGTGGATGTAGTTGAACGAGGTGGAGGCTAACGTAGTTGAATGAAGTTGAACGTAGTTGACCATAGTTGAATGTTCTGGCATCCATACTTCTCCATCATGCTAAGTTGGTAATATCGTGGGTGGGCCATGAGTTCCAATTTAATCTGTGGACATGTTCAAAAGATCGCTACATTAGAGGCTAACATACTATGGCGAAGTCTCCACCCTCTTAATGCACTCTAGCATACTCTAGCATACTCTAGCCTAGTTTAGCATATGTAGAACGTAGTTGAACGTAGTTGAACATCCATGCTGTAATGTATCCGTACCAAAACCTGCTGCACCGTAACGTTTTTCACCATAGTTTAACATACTTACACCACGTTTAACCCATGTTAATCTATCCTACGTTCAACTATGTTCAACTACGTTCACTAACGTGTATGTGACCAGGGCTTTACACTGAACCATACTACCTAACCAAACCTACAATATAATGTATAATGTACAACGTGTATTGTGTGACGAGTAATATGTGACGTGTGACGGATGACGTATGAAGTATAAAGTATACCGTATAACGCATAACCTATAACGTGTAATATACATAATATACAATACCTATAATTGATTTGACTGCATAGATAGAGAGGGTGGCTTGACCATGTTCCGCCTGAGTTAGCTGTGCCGGGTAAGGAGTGCGTGTAAGCAAATTCTAGATACATAGATAACAGGTGAATATACATGTGACATATACAAGGTAATGGACTATCAAGGGTTTCCTTCCTGGTAACAAACAAAACCAGCAATATTGTGTGGGCCATCAATCACAACGTGAAACTGACCTATTGTGATTGGAACGACGATTTGTGTGAAGGGAATACCGGCTGGCAGAGCGAGAACTATAAGTATAACCCTAACACCGTACAGCTATACACGTGCAAACTTGGGATGCATAACGTATACGCAATGTGTTGGTAGTGCCCCTCTCATACATACGCACCCGTCACCCATAACACTGCAGTCTCTATAAGAGTACCATTCCATACGGAGCCAGGCCTGTATTGCGTCACCTTTGATATGTAATTCATTACATGCCCACCCACGCACCCCTTCCACTCCCCACCCCCTGGCAGCTCCCCCCTCCCCTCTTCCCCGGGGAACCGCCTCCCCAGTCCGCCGGTGGGTCTCCGGCCGCCCTACACAGCCAGCGCCGAGGCCCTCCTCATCTACCCGGGGATGGGCTGCCTGGGGGGCATTGTGTCCGCCCGTATTGCCCTCAGCCCGGCCCGTGCTGAGGTATGGCGCCGGTAAAGGCCATCGTCCCCCGGGGAGGCATTTGCAGTCCTCCGCCCTCGTCCCGCCCTCTGTCGACAGCAGCTATCATCATGCAGTAGATGGATCCATCCCTTTACCCTCCTCCTCCCCGTCCTCCCCCCACCCTCTCCCCTCCTCCGCCTCCTCCGCCTCCTCCTAGTACCCCTCCCTCCTCCCCCCCTCCTCCTCCCTCTCCCTCCCCTCCTCCCCCCGCTCTCTCCCCTCTCCTCCCTCCTCCCCCTCCTCCTCCTCCTCCTCCTCCCCTCCTCCTCCCGCTCCCCTCCCCCTCCTCCCCCTCCTCGCCTCCTCCTCCTCCTCCCCCTCCTCGTCCTCCCCCTCCTCCTCCCCCTCCTCCGCCTGCCCTCCTCAACATCCCATATCCCCCTCACCATCCACACACCCACTGGTGTACTCTGCTCGCTGGGTAGTGTGATCCACGGGTTCGAACCCTGGTCGAGTCAAACCATTAACTTAGAAATTGATACTTCCCGCTTCCTAGTCTGCTACTCGGCATTATTAGGATTGGGCAAGGACTGGTATGACCAGTGTCAGGATAATGTAACAGTGGGATATATCACTTTATCAGGTAATGGTGCTAGTGGACTGGTCTCCAACTGGGGCAGCACGTTAAATTCGCCTTTAAAGCGCACAGTCAAAAATCGGTACCCATCCTGATATGACCTTAAATGTTGACAGGACGTCAAACACCAACAACCACCAGGGTAGTGTGCGCGCGCGTATGTGTGTGAAAGGAGTTGGTGGTAGTTGGGGGATGGTGTAAAGAGTGTGGGGGGGGGGGGGGGAGAGGGGGCGGCGTGGAGGCTGGTGATAGATATTATATTGGGGCTAAGGGTCGGGCGGGGCATGGTGTCTACCGGCTCCGGTGAGGTGAGTGAGGCGGCCCGGTGTTCGGCACCATTACTACCCCTCGCTTGTCATTCCATGACGGCATAATACCAGCGGAATAAATCCATATCGGTCGGGCGAGTGGCCGACACAGGTTATATCGGTGAGCGGATAAGGCTCATGATATGGTCTTGTGCACGGGTGTTACCGGATCAGTGTACCGTGGTGATGGAACACACAATGGAACACTGGCCACTGTGATATTAATCCGCCAATATTTGTTGACACCCATTTAAGCTGCAGTGTACATATAATACACCGGCTAGTATATATATTTTCTTTCCGTCCTGATATGACCTTAGATGTTGCTAGGGCGTAAAAGAACAACAAAACAAAAACCAATGTTCTTTACTTCTACTCCTCCTCTATCGATCACGTGCGCTGATATCTCTTATAATCTACAAACTCGAAGAGAAAGGGCGATATGGTAGTATTTCTTAATATCCAATATTTCTTTTTCGTTTTTAATCGTTAATTTCTTTTTCATTTTAACATTTAAAATGTTGATTCATTTTGTATATATTGTTTTGGTGGTTGGGTTGGAATCCAGGTCATATTAGGATGGGTACTGACTTGTGACAATACCCACTCATGGTGACTTGAAAGTGATGCCCCAAGTGGAGACCATGCTGTTGGTAATATGATCCGATATCCCACTCAGTCCCATTATTCCTGATTCTGAACAAACCAGTTCTGACAATATCATGTCTACTACTGATTACCAGACTGGGTAGCGATATACATATCAATTTTCGAAGTCATTGATTTTTGACTCTGTCAGGGTTTGAACAGTAAACTAGTCAGTGCTCTTCTCAATTCAGCCATCCGGTCTGGTAGATCCGGTCAAGATGAATCTGCTATGGGTGAGTGACTTTAGCAGCAATACTAGTGTCATAGGGGTGATGAAAATTGGAAATATTGCGCCTAGAGAGGGATTCGAACCCACATCTCTTTGCATTCCAGGCCAGTGTCTTGACCATTATACCACCTAGGCTCCCTGATATCACCACACTACCCATGCCTACCTGTCTATGTGGTTACTTGCCTGAGAGGTCAGTGCAGACTACTACACTCGTCCCCCTGGAATTGTAAGTCTTTTAATGCTTTCAATTATATACATACAAGCAATACACTGAGACATACATACACAGGGTAGGTTCAACAACCATACATCCTACCTGTCTATGTGGTTAGTTGCCTGAGAGGTCAGTGCATACCACTACACTCGTTTATTACGAAGGAGATGACACATCATACTGAACACATAGGGCGCCACAACTCCAGCTATGTACACCACACCGCTTCAACACAAAGCTAACGATGACAACCTCTCCCACCCACCCCCACCCCCCACCCCCCACCCCCATCCTCCTCACTTCTAACCCCCTTCATCTTGCGAACGACTTACTTACTCAACGATTTATACAATTGATAATTGCCGCTTTCTAGCCAGGCACTCTGCATTATTAGGATAAGGCAAGAAGGACTGGTTGGCTCAGTGTCAGGATAATGTGACTGGGTGGGATATAAGGTTATGATTCCGGTGGCTTGGTCTTCCAGTGGGGCAGCACTATGAAGTTGCAATGAGTGTGTACTGTCACGAGTCGGTACCTATCCTGATGTGACCTTACTTGTTGCCAGGACGTAAAACTCCACCAACCAACCGACCACAAGAAATGTAGTGTCCCGAGCCTTGCCGACTGTGTGTAGTTCTCACTGAATGAAATAGTATCATCAGATCGGGGGAACATCAGGTTGCAACAAACAGCCCCTTAAACCTTCCACCTACCCTGGAGAAAGTGGCACCAGTGAGCGGCCATCACCTCCAGTAGCCACCTCATTGAACATCCTTCCTGGCCCCCATTATATAAGATCAATGGGTCTCTGACCTTGTGGCGGTATGTCTCCGCCCCTCCCTCAACCTTCCCCGCTCCTCAGCCCCTCAAGGTGGGTCTTCCCATTAGGAGCGTGCCACTTGCAGCCTGTGTTCTATCAGTGGGTAGTGCATGGTACCAGGGTCTGGCGGTTTCCCTGACGGTGGCTTCACCAAACATGGACGCATCAATGCTGTTTATGTGCCCTACTGATGTCTAAGTGAAATAGCATAATTTGATATGATAGTATGACTGCGCATCCAGTGACGTCATATGTTTAATTAAAGTTACATTTTCCACTGAAATAATGTTGTTTACGAATGAAGTAAACATGTACAGTTGTCACTTCCTAGCCAGGTGCTCAGCATTATTAGCATAGAACAAGGACTGGCTGGCTAATCTGACTGAAATTTCAGGTCATGGTGCTGGCATCTGGTACCCCAGTGGGGTAGCAATATAAATTCACCATGAGTGCACACTGTCACAATCCGGTACTCGCGCTGATATGACATCAGATGTTACCAGGACATAAACCTCCAACAACCAACCAACCACTCTTATTTACGGAACCAAAATGCATATCTAATATTGAATCTATTTGTCCAAATTAGATATTGTTGCGCTTACTAAGCGTTTGTTGCTCGATACAAGGGAAGACTAACACACATTAAATATGACCTTTCACTGCTCAGACCTCCGGTCTCAGACTTTTAACATGCATGAGAAAATTAATTTGGGATGACTTCACTTCAAACATTTCCAAAGTTTGAGATTTAAAGTAAAATTCTTTCAATTTACAATAAGCCAGATTATAATGACTAGCCTAATATATTTATCTTTAGAAATGGCGGAAATTTAAAACCGTCGGACTGTGCAACTTTACTGTGTCGCTGAAACACATTTTGAATGAGACCCTTTATTCAAACTGAGCAATCCTGGAGTTGTACTGTTATCGAATCTGTGACTGCTATGTGATAGGAACAGTACATCCTGAATGCACGTTTAAATGGTTGGTTGTTTGAACTTTACGTCCTGGCAACATATAATGTCATATCAGGACGGCATGCTTAGATGAACACTAGCTACATACAGATATGTAGATTTACATTATTATATTTAATTTTAATTTTAAATGCTCACTGCACACTCTGAGACACATTGCATAACATTGCCCTACACCAGTAGACATGCTGAGGTATGGCGCCTGTCTAGTAATATCTCAGAGTGATAGGGAGAATGAATGTAAGACTAAGACTGCGGGGGAGAGTGATGGGGAGAGTAATGGTGAAGGTGATGTTGAAAGTGAGGATGAGGGTGAAACTGAGTGTGAGATTGAGGGTGTGGGTGAGAGTGAGAGTCAGTGTGAGATAGAGGATGACATTTCTCACACTGACAAGTGTGAGAAATGTAATCCTCTATCTCACTCTATCCCTAGGGTTTGTACATTCTTAGAAGTAGCTTTTGTTGATGACTCTTAAGAGTGCAGATGGGGGTTCAGGTTGCTCAGAGCAACACAAGCTTAATTCCACATGACTGATTCCCATCCACGAAGCAAAAGCTAGCAAGTCAAAGTCACAGTTCTCAGCAACAAGCTTGATTGCCCCAGTCGTGGATCAGGCTCAGCATTCTATGCTTCCACATACCCTGTACTACTATTACATTGTGTCCACTTATATCATCACCTGCCCCCGACCATCACGGCACAAAGTAACAAAACACAAACACCAAAAAGATAAAACCACTACCTACCGCACACAAATCATGAAAGCACCAGCATGACAACCATGATCGTCACCACCAGCACCACTATCGAATTCCAGCCATACTTCTACTTTGCTGTTAAAGTCATCATGACCACCAATCACCCGTTATAGCACGTAAGACTGTCATATTTCAACTAATCTCGGAATACCACGTGACAAATTCCACTCCCTTCATCGGTCTTGTATCCTACCCTCGCCCTGATCTTCGCCCTCACCCACACCGTCACCCTCACTCTGGCCCTGACGCTGACCCTGATATTGACTCTACTATCAGCCTCCCATTCAGTATCATCCTGACCTTCACAGTCACCCTCACCTGTCTAACCATCACCTTCTCACTCACCATTACTGTCACGCTCATCCTCACTCTCACCAATATCCTCATCCTTATCCTCCCCCTTCACCCTGTATCTCACACTGGCTCTCTCCCTCACTCTCACCCTCACCCTCAATCTCACACTCAGTTTCACCCTCATCCTCACTTTCAGCATCACCTTCACCTTCACTGCTGCAGGAACCCGAACTTGCGCAGGATCCATTGCTCCTGCTCAGTCAGGTCAGCGGCTCCGTCCCCACTTTTTTTCTTGTGGAGCTGGGTGTTCGTGTCCCTGAGTGACTTGAACCACTTCTTGAGATGGACTGTTGCCATCCCCAGAAGTATCGCCTGGTCCTCCCAGATCTTGGCCTTTCTGTCTGAGCCACGGTAATCCGTGAGCTTCATGTTCCACATGATGGGGTTCTCCTGGAGGAAGTCCAACATTTGATCCTCCATTTGATCCGTCTATTTGACGCGCAGAGGCCACCAGTGCTGGTGGAGGCGTTGGAGGCAGTGGTGGCGGCGGAGGCAGTGGAGACAGCGGACGATGCCCGTGAGCTGCCCCAAGAGGCAGGAGATGGTGAGCTGGAGCGGGGACACCAGTGTTGCGTCGTCGACCTCTCCACTTCCATATCCAGCTCCTCCAGTGGATAGTGGTGTTCTGGAGAGTGGTGTTCTGGAGAGAGGTGTTCTGGAGAATGGTGTTCTGGAGAGTGCTGTGGAGAGTGGCGAGGTGGCGAGGCAGGTGAGGTGATGGAGAGCATTGTAAAGTCTGCCTCTTTCTGCCTCTCCCATTGCCTAGTCCTCCTCCTGTAGTTACAGCAGCTCTGGAGGCTGGTGTAGTAGCAGTAGTACTTACTGGTAGTAGTAGTAGCAGTAGCAGAAGCAGCAGCAGCAGCAGTGATGTTCCTCTTAGCAGGCATGGTGGCAGAGTGAGGGGAGCCTGTTGTTCCAGGCTATATATACCCAGGAGCCACCAGGCGGCGTACCGCAGAGAGATAACATAGGTCATGCATAGGTTTCACATACGCTCCTCATATGCTCCTCATATGCTCCTCATACGCTCCTCATATGCTCCTAAAATATTCATACGCTCCTCATACGCTCCGCATACACTCCTCATATGCTCCACATGCCAATCAAAACCGTCAAAAAAGGTTGCAGCACGCTCCCATACGCTCCTCATAGGCTCCTCATACGCTCCTCATAGGTCCCCCATATGCTCAAACCCACCCGAAAGTTCACCAAAGGTCATCTTAGGCTGGCACCCGCACGACTTACGTAGGTTTTCAATAAGCTCCCGCCATACGCCGTAATGTGACAGGGCCTTAACAAACACAGCACCCAACGTACCAGACTCACCGTTCATCCAAATATATGTTCCTTTCAGCAAAATCCCACCACATTCACCACCACATTCGCCACCAGTTTCACCACCACATTCTCCACCACATTCACCACCACCATCACCGCTCCCACAACCACCACCTTCACTACCATAATCACCTTCACCACCATCTCCACGACCACCACCATCAGCAAGCTCCACCTTCACCACCACCACCACCTTCGCAACCATCACCACCTTCACAACCACCACCACCGTCACAACCACCACCACCTTCACAACCACCACCACCTTCGGAACCACCACCACCTTCACAACCACCACCACCACGACCGTCACAACTACCACCACCTTCACAACCACCACCACCATCACAACTACCACCACCTTCACCACCACCACCACCACCACCATCACAACCACCGTCACAACCACCACCACCTTCACAACCACCACCACCTTCACAACCACCACCACCATCACAACCACCACCACCTTCACAACCACCACCACCTTCACAACCACCACCACCTTCACAACCACCACCACCACGACCGTCACAACTACCACCACCTTCACAACCACCACCACCATCACAACTACCACCACCTTCACCACCACCACCACCTTCACAACCACCACCACCTTCACAACCACCACCACCACGACCGTCACAACTACCACCACCTTCACAACCACCACCACCATCACAACTACCACCACCTTCACCACCACCACCACCTTCACAACCACCACCACCTTCACAACCACCACCACCACGACCGTCACAACTACCACCACCTTCACAACCACCACCACCATCACAACTACCACCACCTTCACAACCACCACCACCTTCACAACCACCACCACCATCACAACTACCACCACCTTCACCACCACCACCACCTTCACAACCACCACCACCTTCACAACCACCACCACCACGACCGTCACAACTACCACCACCTTCACAACCACCACCACCATCACAACTACCACCACCTTCACCACCACCACCACCACCACCATCACAACCACCGTCACAACCACCACCACCATCACAACTACCACCACCTTCACAACCACCACCACCGTCACAACCACCACCACCGTCACAACCACCACCACCTTCACAACCACCACCACCTTCGAACCACCACCACCTTCACAACCACCACCACCACGACCGTCACAACTACCACCACCTTCACAACCACCACCACCATCACAACTACCACCACCTCACCACCACCACCACCTTCACAACCACCACCACCTTCACAACCACCACCACCACGACCGTCACAACTACCACCACCTTCACCACCACCACCACCTTCACAACCACCACCACCTTCACAACCACCACCACCACGACCGTCACAACTACCACCACCTTCACAACCACCACCACCATCACAACTACCACCACCTTCACCACCACCACCACCTTCACAACCACCACCACCTTCACAACCACCACCACCACGACCGTCACAACTACCACCACCTTCACAACCACCACCACCATCACAACTACCACCACCTTCACAACCACCACCACCTTCACAACCACCACCACCATCACAACTACCACCACCTTCACCACCACCACCACCTTCACAACCACCACCACCTTCACAACCACCACCACCACGACCGTCACAACTACCACCACCTTCACAACCACACCACCATCACAACTACCACCACCTTCACCACCACCACCACCACCATCACAACCACCGTCACAACCACCACCACCATCACAACTACCACCACCTTCACAACCACCACCACCGTCACAACCACCACCACCGTCACAACCACCACCACCTTCACAACCACCACCACCTTCGGAACCACCACCACCTTCACAACCACCACCACCACGACCGTCACAACTACCACCACCTTCACAACCACCACCACCATCACAACTACCACCACCTTCACCACCACCACCACCACCACCATCACAACCACCGTCACAACCACCACCACCTTCACAACCACCACCACCACGACCGTCACAACTACCACCACCTTCACAACCACCACCACCATCACAACCACCCGCATATTGCTCACTACCACCTTCACCACCACCACAACCACCGCCACCAAAAGCACCACCACCCGTCTCCAGCACCACCAGCACCATCACCACCACCACCACCACCAATAAGGAAAGTCCGTACGCTACCGTGTCCGTGATACAAGTTGTTTATTCAGGTTCCCCTGCTGATTTCGGGTTGGTTCCCGCCTTGTACCTTACACGCCGTCACCAGCTATACACATATTAGCATATGTCGCAATCACCACTTTCACCCCCCCTACCACCACTACCTTCACCAAATCCACCACCTTCACTACCATCAGTACCACCTTCACCACCACCACCACCACTTACACCACCACCACCACATTCACCATAACCACCATCACCACCCACGACGACCACCACCATCACGACCACCACCACAATCACTAGAACCACCACCACGATTACCTTCACAACCACCACCTTCACCAAATCCACCACCTTCACTCCCGTCACTACCACCTTCACCACCACCACTACCACCTACACCACCACCACCACCACCACCTACACCACCACCACCACATTCACCACAACCACCGTCACCACCCACAACAACCACCAACATCACAACCACCACAACAATCACTAGAACCACCATCACCACTACCTTCGCCACCACCACCACTACCTTCAACGCTACCACCACACTCATCAGGACCAGGATTTCCATCACCACCACCTTCACTACCAGTACCAGCACCAGCACCACCATCACCGTCACCTTCACCACCACAACCACCACCAGCTTCACCACCGCCACTACCTTCACCACCACCACCACCGTAACCACCACCACCACAACCACAACCACCCTCACCTTCCTCACCCCCACCGCCACCACCCACCACCACCGTACCCAGCTCGCCTAAAGTCTTCACCGCGCATGCGCCCACCACACCACACCACCCTGTGTTTACACCCGGGCTGCTAGGCCCGGCCTCGCACCTCGGCGGTCCGCCTCAAGGGTGCTGCCCGTTTTACTATGTGCAGCCTGCGGCGTCAGCGCCCTAGACGAGCTGCACCACTTCCGGTGTGTGTTCTACCGCCTTCCCGTCGTCGTGGCTTGCCAACAAATGCCCCCCACCTACACGGACATGGACATGCCTAAGCAGCAACAACAGCAGCAAGCCTTCATAGCCCATCACTGTCGTGTGTGGATCTGGTAGACACATCTCTTGTGCTGATCTTTTTCTTCTTCTTCTTCTTCTTCTTCTTCTTCTTTTTACTTTGTTTAAAATTTGTGTTTGTTATTCCGAAGATGGATGAGGACTGTACTAATTAGTGCCGATGAGCAAGCTGCATGAGCGTCGCTCTCGTCTGACGGAAAATGCTCTGCACATTTTGCTGTAAAATCCTTTGGAAACTGCACCAGTGTTGGGCAGTGTGCAGCGCAGACCTACCTTATCTGTTGTCTACAACAGGCCTGTGGTTCTGTTCACTGTCAACCGCACCCGCTGATCACGTCATTTAAATCACTTGATTAGTGGTGCTAGGTGAGGGTCGGTTTGCGTGTCCTCACTTGCCCCCTTCCGACACTCACCCACCCACCTACCCCCATCCACCCTCATGCACCTTCCCATCTCCCCTGGAGGAGACACTGAGAAGGGTAGCGTATGTCCCAGGCTTGGGTTGAGCATCTCGTGGCTGGAGAAGGGGGTGAATTGGATATGTGTCATTGGCATTATGTACCTCTTTACAATCAGAGTTTCACACAGGACACACCACAATGGTTTGGATCATTTTCCTTTTTGTTTTTACGAAAAGGGAGAAATCTCTGTATTATGAGATGACCCATTTAAGAAGTGTGTATTTGTCTTTCATTGAAAGGCAATTCATAGCATAGTCCATGGAAGTAAATGCGAACAGAGAAGTGGACTTCATTTAGGGACATTATTTAGTTTTAATTAGTGAACACAGGATCTATGTCCTCATATATGTTCTCAACAGTGAACCAGGGGAAATAGTGGCATGTTTCTATTTCCAAAGGCACAGCACAGTTTGAAACTGATCTTAATCTCAAACTAAACAAAAACATGAGCAGGGGAATGATTGTATCCTTTACCTACCAGACTCTCTGACTGCAGCTACACAGATGTCCAACGTTTCGCCATACTTTCTGAGCACACATTAAGACGCATCGGTCACTGATGAGTTCACAACAAATGATGAGTTGCTGTCATCATCGACACCGATGGACAACGAAGGAGTAAATTAAGAAGAATAGCAAATGTAATGAAATCATAGACATTCACTGACACTGCATTGGCAATGCTTCTCTTGTAACTGTAAGGAACTAAGAATAATAATGGTGCCAGTACCGGCGTCCCTTCCGGTAACATTGGGAACTGCACAAGGGTAATACTTTACCTCTGCCCGAAAGTACTTCACGTCACGTGAATGAAAAAGAAGGGAATGGAATGGATAAGGGGAAGGGAAGAATGGAGAGAGGAGAAGGGACGGGAAGGGAGGGAAAGGGAGGGGAAGAGGGGAGAGGGTGGTGGTGCAGTCGGTCACCTGTGGGCGACGTGGGTGAATTGGGGCGAAAGGCAAATAGATGGCGCAGCGTGGACACTGGCCATCACGGCGGATGGCTAAACGCGGCCACTCCCGGCCCTTGAATAAATAATCGCCTCTGATAGCCGACCAGAAGGGAGCATCCCCCGGCTCTCCCTCCCAGCGTCTCCGCAAAAATATGCAGGCCCTCAACCCGGTCCTGACCGAGCTGCTTCGGTCTGATCCAGAACCCCGATTAGAAGCTGGGGAGTCCACGTCTCTGTTGTTGTTATTCGGGTGAAGAGATTTCGTAAGCTGCGCTGCTTTTATTTACTTGGATTTATTTTAATGTATTTGTTTGGTATTTATTGGTTTTAATGCGGAAGGCTACTGGCGTTGCTAAGCGACGCGCTGCTAGTGACGGGAGGCCCTAGGCGCGCCCGGGGTTGTGGTGGGTGTATTGGTGTAGCAGACTGGCTGGGCGGGGGGGGGGGCGGGGGCGGGGGGGGCGGAGCGGGGAAGGAAGTGGAGGGGCGGGACGGGAATGGGTGTGGAGGGGCGGGCCGGGGACATGGACGGGATCCCAGGCAGTGGCACTGTGCTACGCTAGCAACAAATCGCTGACCTTTATAGCAAACAACAGTGTGTAACCTAAACTTAACCGCCTTTATGTGTACCTAGCATGGAGCGAGGATGTGGGAGGGCGGTAATGTTAGCTGATCTTGAAGATAGATACTGCCTACCTTGGGTGCATGGTCAAGGCCGCGGGTAGCTGGTGAGTGAGTGAGGGAGTGAGGGAGGGAGGAGTCCCAAACAGCGCTGCGCGATGAGCTGCTGGTAAGAAGCCCACCTGAGCAGATTACCAGCTTGCACGGTGCTGAGCTACTCGGGGCCGGCGCGCCCTAACCCCGAGCCCGCCACCGTTATATCAACTCCTATCCCCACAATGCCTTACTTAAGCCATTGCGGCGACTGCATTTGGACTTTACATAATTCAGAAAACCCCACATTGTGGGTTAATCAGCTGCTGCTACTACCTGGTGCACTAAAATAATATATATATTTGTATATATATATATATATATATATATATATATATATATATATGCATAGATCTATATGTTTGTACATATATATGCACACGGTGATAATACATATATATATATATATTTATGTTTATTTGTAAATACACACATATATACATATATGGTTGGTTGTTGGAGTTTTACATCCTCACAACATCTAAGGTAATTTCTCATGGTTACCAATTGTGACAGTGCG
This sequence comes from Branchipolynoe longqiensis, assembly GCA_030323885.1. NCBI lineage: Eukaryota > Metazoa > Annelida > Polychaeta > Phyllodocida > Polynoidae > Branchipolynoe > Branchipolynoe longqiensis. The sequence continues at coordinate 87,696,768 of CM059189.1, forward strand.
CACTCAGGGCAACTTTATAGTCCTGCGCCACTGATAAATCAGGCTACCAGTACCATCAATGGATATCCCCCTCAGTCACATTATCCTGACACTGAGCTAAGCATTATTTGCCCTCTCCTATTAATGCTGAGCGCCGGGCTAGGAAGCAAGACGTACATCAATTTTATAAGTCATTGGGTTTGACTCGACCTCAAACCGAAATCCCAATCTCTCTACGATTCGGCCACCGCGTCCAGTATATATATGTGCTCTATAATCCATTATGGGAATATAAACAAGGACACTATCTATCTTCAGTTCCCTATGTAATAGTTTAGCACTTACCCTCTCTAACTGACTCTGTGTAGTATGACCTGGGCCACATTGGCACCACCTGTGAGGGGCTCTAGACATTGTATGCCAGCTGTGTGTGGCGTTAACACCTATAGGCTTGTTAGGGCGGTCAAATTTTAACTTTAGGTGGGCATTTAATATATCTCCGACAGAGAATATATATCTTCGTCTCAAGAACATCAGTCTTATCGTTGTTCTGTTTATCTGGGGCCAACTGTTTATATTTATATATATATAGTATTAGCAAAAAGGGAATATATGGTATGCATTCCTTTCTATGAATATAAATAACAAATACCTTGATGCCAGTGGACAACATTGTGGTCCATTTTGTCCGAAATTATCTGTCTCTCTCTTAATGCATAGCAACGCCATAAAGATTCGACTAATACTAGCCGCGCTCGTCTAGCTACCCCCTGTGCGACAATGTGGCGTTGTCTCCTCCTCCCAACCGGACGTCCAATAGTCGCTGGCAGACATTATTATTCTCGACTACTATACATATATTCTGTATATTCCCAGAAACGATGGACCACTTTTGTGACATGAAAACCGAAAGTAAAACATTCCAAATAATGACAGAACACATTTCAAACAATATCAGAATCCATGTTTCTATGTAGGTTTGAATTCTCTGCATAATTCAGAGATGAACAAAGAAATCACCTTTAGAGTTTGATGTTATGCACATTGAGCATGCTGTCAACATTAAACTATGTAACATACACCCATAACATTATTTTAACACGCATCCCTAACATCATTTTAACACATACAACAATTTGAGGAATATGTTAATGATTGCAGTTAAACCAAAGGAATCTTTTCTTACTAGAAACAAGTTGAACGAAAAACTGTTTGGGTAGATGGGTGGTGTCAATATGCAGATTTACACTTTTGTATTTTAGCACAAAATCATATATTTGGGATACATTTTGTGGGATATATAAAATATACATAGTATTCCTAACATACTTAATAAACAGAGGAAACAAGAACTATTTTACACACTATCCAGCAAAAAGAAGGCAAAGATGATTAACTGGGACATACATTTACAGATCGTCATCTAGCTGATCTAGGTACTATGTACCATGGAGAGCAAAAATGTGGTATAGTTTCTAACAATGACCAATATACATAATGTACTCATGTGTGGTTGCAGGTTGAGGTGATGGAAGGTGTGATTGTGTGTATACAACTGTACCTGCACACTGCACTGTGACATAGAAGGGACACTCAAAGAAACCAACACTCAGCCAGTGTTAGGCATAGGTCTACAATGGCTCTGATGTAGAAGATTGCGCACCAGAACCACACCCACCAGTACTGACATGTGGAACTGTTACGGAGAGAGCTGCAGATTAGAATCGAGGCACACCCACACACCCACATACCCACACGCGCACACCAACACACACCCGCATGAGATCCACACCCACACCCATACACCCACACCCACACCCCGTCCCCAACCACACCCACACTCACACCCACACTAAGACCCACACCCACACACCCACGCCGCCTCTCAGTCAGGCATTCTGGCCTTTCTTAGTGCAGCTGAGCTGCCTCTGATGAATCACGTTGAACGCCATAATTTTCCCATCGGCGCTGTTTTGGCAATAACGTGACTGTGGACGATAAGTTACTGTGCGACAATGCCAGTACTTGACTATTTTAGGCACATTTCTCCCTAATGTCGGCTATTTTTGTCGTTTAATTTCGGGAAATTAATGTGGCCAACACGTGCACTAACGGTATTAATACACGCCTATTATATACAATCAAATATGCATTAATGCACACATTTCTTATCTCGGTATATATATATTCACACATATTTTCATGTACGTGTAATATAAATATATATATATGAACAAATATATCTATATGAACAAATACATATATATATGAACACATATATTCACGGACATATGACATATACATGCCTATGTCATGGGGGTGATGAAAATGGGAAATATTGTGCCTAGAGTGGGACTCGAACCCACATCTCTTTGCATTCCGGGCCAGTGTGCTAAGCATTACACCACCTAGGCTCGATGATATCAACACACTACCCACGCTTACCTGTCTATGTGGCTCCTTGCCTGAGAGGTCAGTGCAGACCACTACACTCGTCCCCCTGGAATTGTAAGTCTTGTAATGCTTACAATTACATACATACAGGCAACGCAATGCACTTACATACACAGGGTAGGTTCAACAACCGTACAGCACATATCTTATACAGGATCATGGTCACGGCAACCAGTGTCATGGGGGTGATGAAAACGGGAAATATTGTGGCTAGAGTGGGACTCAAACCCACATCTCTTTGCATTCCGGGCCAGTGTGCTAACCATTACACCACCTAGGCTCCCTGATGTCACCACACTACCCATCCCTATGTGGCTCCTTGCCTGAGAGGTCAGTGCAGACCAATACACTCATCCCCCTGTAATTGAGTTAAGATGCTTTTATGAATGGCTTACAATTACATAGCATGACTTGCCAGTGGACTGTGTACACATACATCTAGTGGTAGGTTGCAACAACTATACAGTGTCATTTAGCTTTATACAGGGATATCACTGGTCACACTGGCATAGCACGACTGTCATGGTGGGGGGTGATGACAATGGGAAATATTGTGCCGAGAGAGGGACTCAAACCCATATCTCTTTGCATTCCGGCCCAGTGTGCTAACCATTACACCACCTATGCTCCCTGATATCACAATGCAACCCACGCCTACCTGTCTATGCAGCTCCTTGCCTGAGAGGTCAGTGCAGGACACTACACTATTTAAGAATATCCTTCCTAATTATTTGTTTTCTAAGTTCTAAAATGTAATGTCATCAAAGCATTTCCCAACCGTAGATCTAATTCTAGGAACAATAATGCACACATAGTATAATATATAGATATATGTGTTTACCCACATTCGTTAATTAAGCATGGGCAATTTTAATTGTGGACAACGGGTCTTCCTCATTTGACTGCTCCTTGATTGCTCTGTCCTAGAAATGCCGATTGCTACGCTAGGCAGTGACAATCATAATTTGTTTTAACACAGTTTCGAATCTTTAGACCTGCCCCATAGACAGCAGGTGTTTAAATAAATCAGATATCACATGTGGTAGCGTTCACATATGCATTCATTATCACTTGTCTTATACTACAATAATACTCTAACAATACAATACATATTCAAATACGCATACATTGACACGTGAAGAGTTCAGGCGCAAAACCACATAAACGCCAATCCAAAGATATAGCTTAAATAACAGATTTTAACCTGAAAATAATTGTAATTCTCACTAATTCCACTTTTCATATGATCAGGTGCTCATGGCCCAGTGAACAAAAAAGAAGGAATATAAAAAATATTACTTTTTGAAGGTTTGATTCCAATGTTTATCTCCATTTCTGGATCGGTGTTTACATGGTTTTGCGCCTGAACTCATAACATGTGTCAATATCCTGGACATGATATGTTAAAGTTGCATAGTCTGATGGTTTTGACTTTCCCTCAGTTTTGTGAGATAAGTATATGAATTTGATTGTTGCAATCTACATTAGTTTATTTTGAAGTACCTTTACAAGGTTAGCTTTTGAGGTATTTGGACTGGAAACATCTAATTAGTTTTGGGACCAGACTGGATGGCCGAATGAGTTAGAGCGTCCGTCTCCCGTGCTGGTAGATCGGGGAGTCGTGGGTTCGAACCCTGGTCGAGTCAAACCACTGACGTAAAAATTGATACTTGTCACTTCTTATCCAGGCACTTGGCATTATTAGGACAGGGCAAGGACTGATGTGCTCAGTGTCAGGATAATGTGACTGAGTGGAATACCAGGTCATGGTGCCGGCAGCCTGGTTTCCCAGTGGGATAGCAGTATAAATTTGCGATGCATGCGCACTGTCACAAGTCGGTACCTGGCCTGATATGACCTTAGATGGTGCTAGGACATAAAACAACAACAAACAATTAGTTTTGGCAAGCCCACCAAAGCTCTTATACCGTAGGTTTCAGCAGTACGATGCCCTATTAAATTGACTCAGTATGCACTTTTTATGCGGCACCAAATGATTAATAAGTGCACTGGTATCTAAGTGAGATATGTATGATCAAATCTAGATAATTGTTTTGGTTTTGAAAATGTAATGTTCCATCGGACTATGCAACTTTAATATACCTTGCAATAGTATAGTGGGGTGTTTTATGTTGATTTCTACTATATCCTCTAGCATAGCAGAAGTGAGCTCGTCACTAATTGCTGTGTGTCTGTACAAAAACAACAAAGGATTCCATCGGATGTTCTACGCCGATAAAGATATATATATATATAAAATCCTCCGGTGCGACTGACACTGGTCAACATTCGGAGGAGGTGAGGTGAGCGAGATGGCACCACCGGTACAGTATTATATCTTAAGTAATATTACCTTACGTATCTTTATACTCGCATAATATGTTATGCATCACATAAATGCGCATATATAAATGCAGCCATGTTAGGCCCCGAATCACTACGCTGCAAAAAGCGGAAGTCTCCCTTTCTATTCGCGCGTTGTAGAAAAGCACCCATTACCATGTGTCGCTCCGAATCAGCATTAACACCACTCACAGACAGAACTCAATGGACGGCTTCTTCTTTTTCCTCCCACATAATCTTGGCATCCTGTTTCCTGTCAGCATTCTTTATGGCCTTCCTCTAATAGAGCCTGTTAGTGTTACCACTACGGTCGGTGATACCAACGTCTAGTAATATCGTTAACCCTGGAATAACCCTGCACACTGGTTGGTTCGTAGTTGGAGTTTTGACGGTCCCAGCAACACCCAAGGTCATACTATCAAGACAGGAGCGCCTTGTGACAGTGCACACTCCTGCCAACTTTATAATGCTTCCCCACCAAGCAGCCAGTACCATGACCTGATATCCCACTCAGTCACATTATCTTGACACCACGCCAGCCAATCCTTGCCCTCTCCTAATAATGCTGAGGTCCTGGCTAGGAAGGCACAAGAATAAATTGTGTAAGTAACTGGTTTGACTCGACCGGGAATTGAACTTCCGCTTATTCGCATGGGACGCCTGCGCTCTATTGATTAGGCCATCCCGTCCGGTCCCCCCGACACTGGCATAGTGTGTGATAGTGGTGAGTGTGCGTCTGGAGAGATCACAATCTGAAGCCAATATACGCACCACCTATGTTATGTATTTCCTTTATGCAAGGACAATAATTAATCTTCTGTGTGTTATGTAGGCTATCTCTATGATATGAATTTGATCATATAACCATCATCATTAACATGCATATTACATATAATCGCTGAATGGTCCAAACCACTGATAATAATGTTATGGAGGTATGATGGAAATGGGAAATATTGCGTCTAGAGCACGATTCCACCATACACCTATTCCCATTCTGGGGAAGCTTGCTAACCTTTACACTACCTAGCACCCCTAATGCAACCACCCTACCCGCGCTTCCCTGGTTTTGTATACACTTACATATATATGTACAAGTGGTAGCTTCAACAACCGTTCCACGCATAGCTTTACAGGATCACGGTCAAGGGCCGGTCACATTCACGTAAGTGAACATAGTTGAACGTACATATAATAACGAGGGTGAAACATGATATCCCGACGTTCAAATACGTTAAGGTACGGCAGGTTTTGGATGATGACCCACCTAATAGTACGGATAAATACGTTATGGTATGGATACGATATGGTATGGATCCCCGCACATCCAACTACATTCAACTACGTTCAACTACATTCAACTCCGTTACCCTCCACTACGTTCAACTACGTTCAACTTCGTCCACTAACGGCTATGTAACCACAGCAGAACGGCCAAGGTTTTGTGCGGGTCAAAGTATGGTAGGGTATGCTAGAGTATGCTAGAGTATGTTAGAATAGATTAAGAAGTAAGCTAGTGTACATTAGAGTATGCTTGAGTATGCGAGAGTATGCTAGAGTACATTATCACCAAGGAGGCTATGTCTGCCTCAAACATAGTGCTCTTTTGAACATGTCCAAAGCTTAAATCGGAACTCACGGCCCACAGACGTTCTTATCACGTTATCATCATCGAGAAGTATGGATGCTGGTATGTTCAACTATGTTCAACTATGTTCATCTACGTTCAACTACGTTCAACTAGGTTAGTCTTCACTACGTTCAACTATGTTCACTAACGTGTATGTGACTGGGCCTTTACAGCGACCAGTGATGGCGGTAATGAAATGGGAAACAGTGCGCCTACAGCAGGATTATCACCCTCATATCTTGCCATTCTGGGGCTAACTATTACACTACCTAGGCTCGCTGATGCAATCACAATATCCATATATACATGTGCATATAATCAGTGCAGAATAGTACATGCAACCCTCCGGATTGTGAATCTTTAAGATCGTTTATCTCCATAATTCATTCAGTGCTTTCAATTACATAGATAAATACAGGGTAATTAATTAGATCATACACAGGGTATGTTCCACAACCATACAGTGCATAGCTTGTACAGGATCCAGATCACAGCGACTAGTGTCCTTGGGGGTGATGACAATGACAAATACTGTGCCTACTGCAGGGTTCCAAGCCACATCTCTTGCCATTCTCAGCCTAGCATGCTAACCATTATTCTAGCCGTAGTTCTCTGTTGCAGAGTGGTTAGCCTTTTTTCTAGGTCGGACTCCTAATCCGAAGGTCGGTGGTTCGATTCCCCATGCCATCACCTCTGCCAATTTGGATGTCCACCACTGTGCATAACTTATAGTGTCATCACAGGCCAGTTGCTCTCATACCATGTCTATGTGCTGTGGGAGGTTTAAAGTGTAGGCTCGGGCTTTCTATCAACCAACTGTCTAATGGTGAAAACAAGTCCATTCAGACTTATCCATAATAGGCAGTACAAATCTTCAATGACAAAAAATCACTCTAGCCATGCCTACCAAGCTGGATATGTGGATTCTTACCTCAGAGGTTTTTCTAGACTACTATAATAATGTCATGAGTCACTGTTGCTCATAATTGTCAACGCCAATAATCCCCACCAATGCTTACTTTTGGAAAACAGCTCTGTGAGGAGATTGAAGCTTAACTGTGTGCTTTATTTATATGTTGGCGTATGTGGAAGAGCTAGGCGTGGTAAGTCGGCCTCAAATATTCAGACAGCAGGTAGGAGGCGGAATAATACATCCAGATACCTCCCACCAGAGGCATCCATTGTTTGCTATGTGTAATGATACCCCGCCTGTCCCCAAGGAGACGACCCAGCCTCGCTCTGACCAATAACACTGGGGAAGTCTGATGTATGAATATGGGTCATCAGGCGGGTCTTACACTAATAGATGGCAGCACCGAGCGACATCAAGGGCGCCATGGTACATGGTGGCAGTTCTGTGAACTATTCACCGAGCATAATGTTAATAATAACCCATATACCAACCGATCTGAGGCTAGTTTCAAAGCATTGCAGCTATAGAAACTGAATAGTGAATATAAAATTATTATTAAAACAAAATTCTAAAGATTTGAATCAAATTGGACTAGTGGTGTCCAATTGTGAACACACTTATCCGTTAAGGGTATGGTAAATAATGGGGAATCGAACCAGTAACCTTCCGATTAGGAGTTCGACCTAGAAAAACGTCAGACACTCTAACCACTCTGCCACAGAGAACACCACAGGTGTGATCAACGAATTTGTGAAGGCATATATATAACCCTAACACACAATATTAGCTTATATCAGGTTGTGACCATTGTATGCAGATTGTTGTGGCGGTTGAGGCAATATCCACCTACAAACCTGTTCTGATTAAAGAGACGATTGGTGAGTATGGTAGGACTATGTCCACGGAGACAATAACTCATATGGTCACTGATTCATAACCGACTAATCAGAAGGGATGACCAAATGAGTGTACGTCTCCCATATTAGAGGTCGTTGGATTCACCTCGAACCTGTGGGTTCCAACGCTTCTTCGACCTAAACCACTGACTTTAAAATGTGTTATTGTCCCTACCTAGTGTGGTGTTCATGATTACTAAGATAGGGCAAGGAGCAGTGGAATGAGGGAGACAAATTGTCCAAGATTGAAATTTATCCTGCTTAATCAAGTAATTTTCCCTGAACAAACATTGAAGCAAACTATGTGCTGTATTCCCTCCACCCATGACTATAAATGCTGGATTGTTAGTAGTGCACTACAAGGTGCATATACATCATCTAGCATTATCAGTGTTGGATGTTGTATGTAGTCTACGCAATGCTGACAGATAGCAATGTCAGACGCATACGCAAAACATCGCAGGAATTGTGCCGCATCCACTCAGCCCAATGGAAATTGTCCGGTACCTGTGAGCTATCTACCATGATTGGTTGGTTGGTTGTTGGAGTAAACACCAATCCAAAAATGTGGTTTAAATAAAAGAGTTTTACCTGAAAATAAATTTAATTCTCACAATTTCAACTTTCCATGTAATCAACATGCTTATGGAGCAATGGACAACAAAGAAGGAACATAAACAAATCAACTTGTTGATGGTTTGATTCCGATCTTTATCTCCATTTCTTTATTGGTGTTTACAGGATGTTGCGGCTGAACACATCATATATATATATATATGTATATACCAGTTATCTTATTTATCGAGTAAGCACTGCAAAACATTAGCTAAGCACTCTTATATGATAATGTATGAGCGGCAATAGGAAATGCCAAGTCATATATGTATGAAAAGAAACACTGCAGATCCTCAATTAAGCATACATCTGTAGGGCCTAATGAATGTATGAATCAATCAAATGCAGACTCTATAGCATTCCCCATATGGTTCTTTAGATAATAGGGATAGCCTTTGCTGATTCATGGTAGAACAATGCCTGGGTGAGCTCCTTGACAGAAATATGCAACAACAATGATATCCGCGAAGCACAAGTTGCCTAACTCGTATTGCTATGCAAAAGCGGGTGGTTGGCTGAAAAGCATGTCACTCTCCCATATCGCATTGACAGCCGAGCGTATGTAAACTGCACAATGGATAGAAGGCAAATGGATAGAAACACACCCCATGAATGGTTTGCACAGCCTTTAATGGTGCACTGTCACGAACTGACCATAGTGTCTCCATTGTGTGTGAATTCCACATGCTGCTATGTTCAGATGTGAATGTAAGAAAAACATTGGATATATTCAATGAACAGACAACAATATCCTGCCCTACGTTCAATTAACAGTTGATACGATCATGGCATACATTCCGTTTAAAGTTGTCAAGATCATGGCATATATTAAAGTAAAAGTTGTCAAGATCATTGCATATATTCAGTAGGCATGTATCAATGCCATGCCATATATTCAATAAACAATTGATAAGAGCATTGCTTATATATACAATGAAAATGAAAATGGAGCATGGGATATATTGCATTAAATAGATTCCAGATCATGGCATATATTCAATAAAAGATATATGAAGATCATGCATGACCTGTATTCAGTGAAGAGGTGTCACGATCATGGCATATATTTAATCAAAAGTAGAATCAAGGCATGTATTCAATGGCACAGATATATAGATCCAAATTTAATTGTAAGATTAAAGAAATAAATAATCCCCTATAAATAATAGGTTAAGAAGAGTTAGCTGTATTGATTTCATTACTGACACTAGATATGAGACATTTTCAGAGGTTGCTCTTTTTTATATACCATAAAATGATCATAAGAAGAATTACCTGTATTCATATTACTAAAACCAGATGTAAGATAAAGAGACATTTTCGGAAGTTACTCTTTATATAGTATAAAAATATCATCAGTAGAATAAATATGTCAGCATGCATAGTCAGGCTTGTATAATTAACATGTACAGCGCTTACGGGGATTCACAGGTAGGTATACATCGCTTCAACAACAACAAGAAGCAACACAAGACTGTCACCATCATCACATCCCTCTCTAACCACCATCCTCCCGGCTCTCTCTATTTCAGCATGTGAATGTGTGGTGTACCAAAGTTATGGTCGGTCCCAAGGCACGTTTACGTCCCCCAACTTCCCCGAGGTCTACCCGACGAACATCAACTGCATTCTCTACACCTTCATCGGGGATCTGGACGAGGTTGTGCAGCTCACCTTCCTCGAGTTCGACCTCAAGATCCCCCTCACCAACAAGTAAGTGCTGCGCCTCTTTGTTCGCCTCTTCCGGCTCTTTTTTTACACCCACATCTCTCACGTCTCCTCCCCACACAAAGATGGCGTCTTGGCTGGAAAATTTGGTAAATTCAAAGTGCCTCCAAAAATCATTTCGTTTTAATTAAATAAGTACTCACGACTCGATGACAGGATCGGTGGCTTTGTGAGAGCGTCGTCGAATCAAATCGGCCGCTTGCTTCCTCTGAGAACGCGGCACAGGCGTGAAGCCAATCGGAAAGACGGTAACATGGCTCCGCCCTGACGCAGCCAATCAGAGCAGGCGTAGCACAGTAGCTTCGGGGGTATGGGGCCCACGTCGGCAGGCCAGGCGTTGACGGCCATGCATCGTCCAGTAAATAACTGGTTTCAGCAATGCTAGTAGTGCATCATAATCACTAAGACGTGTGCAAAACTTAAAGTCAACTTCCGCTGGGATTTTGCCGTTATTTATAGCCCACTTTGTGTGCAGCATAGTCTCATTTTCAATCTAATCAAAAACTTGCCAGAATCATAAAGAGATACTCCAGCCGCAGGTTAAAGCATCGGCCATGTGAATTTACATTGATATCTAAAACCTATGAGTTTCTGCTGGTCCCGACAAGTTTGTAATGCCCTATTTGGGCGGATGTGCCTTTTAGAAAATTGGAAAATTAGTCAAACATTGATGAGATTTATTGCGCAGTATAGGTTACAGAGTCGGTTTTGGGGGATTGATATCGGACTAGACGAACCAGTGAAACAGTTTAGATCTGTAAAATAAGCCCTGTCGCTTGAACGCTGTAGCAAGACCATGGGATGCATTTCCCACCTAAGCTATTGTGGTTCCTTTAAAGGTATTACTTGGAATAGATGCTTGGTGATAGTTTGGTTTGGATTGATCCCCCATTCATATCCATCAATTATCTTTTTTTGTTAACCTGGATTATGAGTTATGTATCAACGACCTGATTGAATTGTAGTAGTATGTACTGGCATCTCACCCAAGCAGCCACATAACCTTAGGCGTGCGTAGGGTGGCGACATCAGCCAACCTAGGTGGTGTAATGCTTATCACACTGGCCCACAATGCAATAGATGTGAGTTTGATTAACGCTCTAGGCGTCTATTTCCCATTTTCATCACCCCCATAACACTGGTGGCCCTGACCAGGATCCCATACAAGCTATGTACTGTATAGTTTGTTTAACCTACCTTGTGTATGTATATGTAAGTGCATTGTCTGTATGTATGTAATTGTAAGCATTAAATTACCATTTAAAAGACTTACAATTCCAGGGGGATGAGGGTAGTAATCTGCACTGACAGCTCAGCCAAGGAGCCACATAGCCAGGTAGGCATGGGCAGACTACATAATTGTCAGTACCGAAACCTAGGGTTTGGCATTACTAGGATAGAGTATGGAGCAGTAGGTAGAATGAGGATGACGAATTTCAATAACAAATATAGCATGCTTACTCAATGAGCCAAAGAGAACAACAAATATATAAATAAAAGCAGAATATTTGTGTGCAGATACTGGACGGGATCAATTGGATCATTTGGGGGCTCGATTATTTGTAATCATATGAATGTAATTTCTCAGGAACACTGATATTTGACAGACGCAGGTTTTCCATGAGGTAGTGATGTTTCATCCTAGCCATAGAACAGAATTAGGAGGCAGGGACCGGAGAGGCAAGGAGGTTTGGTCTTTTTGTCACAGCTATCACAGGTCTTGCCTTGTGAGTTGAGCAGTGCTTGGCCGGTGTGGCCGGGTGTGTGAGCTGGGTGTGAAACAAGAACATGTCTCCAATGACAGGGTCACCCACCCTCACAACATCGTCGGCAAACCCCTAGCGGTGGGCTGGCGAATGATTAAAGCTAACGCACGTGTGATGTCGCCTTGGTAACGCCCGCGTCCGCAGGGCCCTCTGGCGGTGGTTGATTGCCTCGTGCGTGCAGATCCCGCTAGGCGGCGCCACCGACGGTTGCCATGAACGTCGTACTACTAAATCCAAACACCGGCCGATCGAGAGTCGGCACAAAGATATGAGTATGTGCTGCTAAGAACTGTTACCACCGTGTGTCATTCAATCAAATTCAAATATGAAGCCCCCCCCCGGCAATGCACATTCTTGCCTCGACCTCACCCCATCCCACCCTCCACCCCTCCCCCACCACACACGTTAGTGATATAGATGATGCTGGATGAAATTGATGCTCGATGCTGTGCTCTATTTTACCTGCTTGATCGAATGTAATTATTTTTGTTAAAGTAATGTTTTAGTCTGATATGATTAACCACTATATGACCCCCAACAGCTGATGTATACTTTGTGTGCTGGGGGTTGTTAAACAAACAAATAAACAAACAATCAAATACAAATGATGCTCGGCGTGATATAAATTCATCATCGGGGTTATTGCTCACTTGCTGAAGTCGCGCCCCCCCCCCCCCCCCCCATGACCGTCGACAGAAGCGTGGCTTTGGTACACCCTCAGGGCGCTAGGGAGTGTGTTGAAACCTCGGCAGTAACACCCCTCCCCTACCACCACCACTACTACCACCACCACACCCTCCGCGCATGTGCACAGGTGGCCTAAGGGGTTGTCCCTTTTGCCTAATGAATCGCCCATTGCGGTGTATATGCGGTTCGGATACTGAGCTCTTCACCATGTCAAACAATATAATGACCTTGTGAACTTTTAATTAAGGTTTTCTTCGACACATACCCTCCACATCTCCCTTCTCCACCTTGTCCTTCTGCCCCTTCCCCTCCCCTTTCTGCTTCCCCTGCTCGCCCACGGCTCGGCCTGCGCCCCTCCACCCCCCACCCCCCGCCCCGCCCCGCCCCAGCTCCACTGCCTGGGTGGCATGGCTGCGGAGTTGGAGGTGGACATGGTGGAGGTGGAGGTTGCTTGGGTAGCGGTGGCGGGAGGCATTGGTGGTGTTGGTGGTGTTGGTGGTGTCAGTGGTGTTAGGGGTGGTGGATTGTGTTGGTGGAGTATTTAGTGTTTTTGTTGGATTTAGTGTTGTTGGTGAATTTGGCGGTGTTTTGTGGCGTTTGCTGGGGTTGGCTGTTCGGGTGATGTTGGTGGTGCTGGTGGTGCTGATGGTCCTCGTCGTGTTGGTTCTGTTAGTTGGTCGGGTGTTATCGGTGGTGCTGATGGTCCTACTGGTGCTGATGGTGTTGGTGGATCCGGTGGTGCTGGTAGTGCTGGTGGTGATGGTGGTGATGGTGTGGTGGTGATGTTAGTGGTTTGAGTGGTGCTGGTATTGTTGGTAGTGTTCGTGCTGCTGGTGGTGCTGGTGGTACTGGTGGTATTGGTGATGCTGGTGGAGCTTGGGGTGATGGTGGTGTTGGTGGTTTGAGTGGTGCTGGTATTGTTGGTGGTGCTGGTGGTGCTGATGGTACTGGTGGAGCTCGTAAAGCTGGTGGTGCCTGTGGTGCTGGTGGTGATGGTGGTGATGGTGGTGTTGGTGGTTTGAGTAGTGCTGGTATTGTTGGTGGTGCTGGTGGTGCTGATGGTACTGGTGGAGCTGGTAAAGCTGGTGGTGCATGTGGTGCTGGTGGTGATGGTGGTGATGGTGGTGTTGGTGGTTTGAGTGGTGCTGGTATTGTTGGTGGTGTTCGTGGCAGTGCCAGGTAGAGAAGGTATTGTCCACCGACGGCGTCACTCTAACCGCCCTGTACGACATTGACAGCCGTAGTGATACTATCCAGATGCCATCTGATCCCTCACATATTATCATATTGTATCATTTGACCATATAATATATATGTTAATGCTCTGTGCATTCAAATAATATCTGAATACATACTAATATATAGCTTCTACAATGCGAAACGGCTAGGAGACCATTCCGCCGATTCTGTGAAGAAAATTAGTCAGGTGAATAAATTATTTGCCTCTTTTTAACCAACAAAAATAGGAATAAAAAGAAGATGGAAGGTTCCTAGCACACACGCCTCACGTGGGTATATACGCGCTAATTGTCGTCGTTACCAGAGGGCGCTGTGGAGAAGCGCATGTCGTGGGTGACAGGCAGGGGGAGGGGGGGGCGGGGGGGGGGGGGGCTAGAGGCCGGGGGCGGGGGGAGCGGGGCGGGGAGGAATGGGTTTGGGGGTGGGTGGGAGGAATGGTGCGGAGGGAGGGGATCGAGGGCGGAGAGGAATGGGTGAGCGCTGGGTGACACTCCCCGCACCCGCCTCCCCCCAGCCTGCTCTGTCACCGCCCGCCCGCTAATGAGACGGTGAGTTATGACGCTGCCTTCCCATCTTCCTTACACGAATAGAGGCGAATAAATGTACATCTCAGCACACTCCCATGAAGTAACACCTAAATACAAACAAAACGTGCATAAGGAACACATGATTGTACATCTCAACACACTCACATAAAGTAACATCAAATACAAACAAAACCGGCATAAGAAACCCGTGAATGTACATCTCAACACACTCACATAAAGTAATGTCATGGGGGTGATGAAAATGGGAAATATTGCGCCTAGAGCGGGACTCGAACCCACATCTCTTTGCATTCCGGGCCAGTGTGCTAACCATTACACCACCTAGGCTCCCTGGTATCACCACACTACCCACGTCTACCTCTATATGCGGCTCCTTGCCTGAGAGGAATTCTCGTAGAATTCTAGGGTGCAGACCACTACAGTAACAACAATTGCAAACAAAATGCGCATGACAAACCCATAAATGTATATCTTAACACACTCGCATAAAGTAACAACAAATACAAACAAAATGTGCATAACAAACCCATAATGGACATCTCAACACACTCACATAACATAACAACAACTACAACCAAAAGGTGCATAACAAACCCATAAATGCACATATCAACACACTCACATAAAATAACAACATATACAAGCAAAAAGCATATAACAAACCAATAAATGCACATCTCAACACACACATAAAATAACAACACATACACACAAACCGTGCATGACAAACCCATAAATGTATATCTTAACACACTCGCATAAAGTAACAACAAATACAAACAAAATGTGCATAACAAACCCATAATGGACATCTCAACACACTCACATAACATAACAACAACTACAACCTGCTGGATATTTGTATGTTAGAAATTGATGGACAAATATTTAAATACTACTACAGTGCACCTCAATTCACGGTGCTGATGGAGCTGGTCGGCATGAGCTTCATGCTGATGGAAGGGCTGGGCTCAACCTTTGAAACTGATACGCCTGATATGGCACATACATTCACAGCAGTCCTTAGTGTGCATTTGTCATGCTGACCCTGGCTGGGGCCTTCGCTTGAGCAACCAAACACCAACTGCAGCTGATTTCAATACACAATTACCTGTATGTGAATGGCGACACTATCTACTATGACCGCACTCAGCTGTCACTGATCCCTGTCTAATTGTCATATTTCATCAACTCAAAACAGCATTACCAAGAACCTAATAAGTAGACCCTACATTAACTAACCAGCCCCCTGTTACAGCATGATACACTAATATCATGCTCCCCCATTGAGATAACCACAACTAAAACTGAATTCAGCCTAAGCCAACAACCACCACCACATCATGGCTAAAACCCAAATAACAGGTTTAGCTAAAACTGGATGCCCGCTAGGTGATAGTGCCGGGCAAGCATCCATGCCCAACAAAGAATACACTATACACCATGACATAAGTAAATACACAACCACATTCACACTAACTGGGGGGGGGGGGTCCTTTGGGGGACGGGGCGGACCGTTTTTCAGGGAGGGGGGCAGACTGATGGGGGCCTGGGGCCCTTGGGACCGTGTCATCTGGGCGCGCTTCCTTTAACAGATCTGAAGGGCCTGCCAGGACTCAAGATTGGCCACCTAAACATACGCAGCCTCACACATAAGATCAACCAGCTAAGAGCCGACCTACCCAGGTCTGGTTTTGATGTCTTTACTATATCAGAAACATGGCTCAATAGAGCAGTCGAAGACAGACTCACATCTATACCAGGTTACCAATTTATAAGGGCTGATAGAAAAACAAAGCAACTTAGTGGGCGGACCAAGGCTGGTGGTGGACTAGGTATTTACTTTAAGCAAGGTCTCCATGTTGATGCAGGTAAACATGCTGAGCATAACCTATCAAATAGCAATATTGAGCTACAGTGGGCTGTACTCAACAGACCCCATACAAAACTAATACTCATCGGCAATGTGTATAGACCCCCAAATGGCAACCTAAATGAGGGAATTGGGCAAATAAGTAACTCTTTGAATAATATAGCCAATATCGATAAATATGAGATACTTCTCATTGGCGACTTCAATGAAGAATATAATAGTAAGAGGCCTACGATGGGAGGGATAATAAAGCAACTTGCAGCTGAACATGAGTTGCAACAAATGATCCGGCAGCCAACCAGGGTAACTAAAACCACTAACAAAACAATAGACCTGGCACTTACCAATATCAAACATTGTACAAAGGCTGGAGTCCTTAACTATAACATAAGCGACCACAAACCAATATTTATAATTAAGAAAAGAATTAGAAATGACAAAAGAATCACCACCCACTGGGGACGCTCTTATAAGAACTGCAATTTTAATGAATTGGCTGGCACACTCAAAGAAATAAACAGTGCCGAATTTCTGGATATGAGGGACCCCAACCTATGTTGGGATGTGCTAAACACAACAATCACTATTGCAGCTGACAGGCACTGTCCCCTAATTGAGATCACAACCAGAATCACCATGGGAGGTTGCCTTAATGACGAACTACTAGAGCTTCAAAAGGATAGAGATTACTTTATCCAAAAGTTTGAGAAAACAAAAGATCCAGGGGATGAATTTATAGCTAAATGTATGGTCAGAAAGGCTAGGAGTGAAGTAAGAAAAGCCAAAGCAAGGTATTATCAAGTCCAGATAGACAAATTTAAACAGAATGCCAGAAAATGTTGGTATGAAATAAACCAAATCGAACCTAAAAATGAGACAAGAATCAGTGGCCTTGCAAGTGAAGAGACTGGTATTAAAATCCCAGATGAATTATTAGCAGAGGAAATCAATAACTATTTCATAGATATAGGTGAGAAACTAGCTAATAAATTCAAACAGAAGGATGATCAACACAAAACCTTTCATGCCAAACTAAATAAAGAAAAGTATGACCTCCTGGAAACAACTCAGGATGAAATCCTTGATAGAACTAATAAAATATCGAACTACAAATCATCAGGAATGAAGGACATCAGTGCCACTTTGATAAAAAGCGCGATCACAATACTGATTGCAGAATTTACACATTTATATAACCTAATAATCAGCACAGGCATCTTCCCTGATGACTGGAAAGTAGCCACAGTGACGCCCATACCTAAAGTCAACATCCCACAAACCTGTAGCGAACTACGCCCAATATCGATCCTTCCACTGCCTGGCAAGATCATAGAACAAATAATACATGACCAAATTAAGACATTCCTTGAATCCTCTAACTATTTGACCTACCAGCAAAATGGCTTCAGGAAAAATAGGTCCACCACTGGAGCACTGGCCTCTCTACTGGATGAACTTCTGTCAAACATAGACAAGGGTGATCTTACTATGGCAGTCTTCCTTGATTTCAAGAAAGCATTTGATACGATCGACCACAAAATCCTCATGCATAAAATAGAACGAGCTGGGCTAGGCAATTGAGCACATAGCTTCCTCACAAATTACCTCAGCAATAGAAAACAATACACAAAACTAAGTGATACCAACTCGACCACTCGAGAAATAAAAACAGGAGTTCCGCAGGGTTCCACTCTGGGACCCCTACTGTTTCTAATATTTATAAATGACCTACCTCTAGTTTCCAACAAAGCATCTTTCACACTATTTGCCGATGATGCAGCACTAACAATACATAACAATGACCTTGCCATAGCCGCAACCGAGGCTGGAATGGTGCTGGATGGAGTGAATACATGGTGCCATGAGAATAAACTAACACTAAATGGCACTAAAACTGAGTACATAATCTATGGAACCAAAGTGAGGAAGGCGAGGGCCCGGCCAATACAACTGCAGATGGGTGGCTTAGTGCTCCGTGAAGTGAACTCCTATAAGTACCTAGGCACAACTCTTGACGCGACTCTAAGTGGTACCCAACAGCTGGCAAGACTTAACCAAACCCTGGCACTAAAAATGAACACATTCAGAAAAATAAGGACCTATGTAAGTGAGAATACTGCACTGCAGCTGTACAAGTCAACAATATTACCAATTATAGACTACAATGATATCATCTATGGATTACTAACGAAGCAGCAAGAGACCAAATTACAAAGAACGCAAAACAGAGCCCTCAGAACAGTATTCCAAGGCAAGATACTAAGTGTGGTTGAAATGCATAGCAGAGCAGGGCTGGACACTCTGGATGTACGTAGGAACCTACACCTAATGATGTTGATGTATAAACGTGCAAGTGATGACAAATACATAGATCGCACAACCAGGGTAACAAGAAGGGGGACATCGACTCTGCTCTGGGTGCCCAACCCTAATACAAATAAGTTAATCAGAGCTCCGATTTACAAAGGAAGTGTCATGTGGAATGAACTCCCAACCAGAACCAGAGAAGCGGGTTCAATCCTTGCCTTTAAAAATGCATACAGAGCCCACCTGGTTATTCAGGCCCAAAACCTGGCACTGCAAATATATAATACGACCTGCTGAACGACCCATTGACTTCGCCCTCTCTCGTGCCTGCTCTCTCCCTGCGTGTCCGCCCCCCTACCCATGGGCCCCTCCCCCCCCCCCCATCCACATTTGACAAACAACTATTATAACTCAATGACTCGAAACCCACCACCACTACTCGAGACCCATTGCCACCACTGAATAACTACATCTTCAACCAGCAATGCACACAATTTCATATTGAAAGACTAACTGTTATTAAAACCAAATCTAACTGATATACAAACACAGCATATGATTTGACCACTAGTGTAAATTATTGCACACTCTATCTTGATGCATATGCCTTGCACTATGTTGACTACCTATGCTGTACACTATGCAGCATAGGCTGCTCCACCACTTTCTTTTTATGTTCAGAATGGGTTGCGCTGCACGCAGCGCAACGCATTCCACTTCCACTATGTACAGACCAAATGCGATCACTCCAACGGCTGGAAGACCAGTGCCCCGGCGCTGACAAAATAAGTATTCAGATGAATAAAATATTTTTATCAAAAAAAAACACACTCATATAAAATAACAACAAATACAAACAAAACCGGCATAATAAACCCATAAATGTACATCTCCACACACTCACACATATGCACAATAACACAAACATACACAAAATAACAACAAGCAAACACAAACAAAACCAGCACAACAGACCCTTATATGTACATCTCCACGCACTCACACACACATAAAATAACACATTCACACAATAACAACAAACATTTACAAACTGGCACAACAAACCCATACATATGCATCTCCATGCATTCACACACATGTCAAATAACACACTCCCAAAATAACAACATGCAATCACAAACAAAACTGGCACAACAAAATCATACATGTACATCTCCACACACTCACACACACAAACCATAGCACACACACGAAAGCAACAAGCAATCACACTTACACTTACACTTACATTTATCCTCTTCTGCTTAAGAAATTAGGCATTAATGCCTGTTAGCAGGTTTGGCTTGACGAAGTGGGACCTAGTGAAAATATAGTTTTTGTGCGGTGAGCGCTGACTGTAGTGGTACTTAACCCAGTGCTCATTGAGGTGTCCTTTGAAAGCATTTAAGCTTGGGGCGTTCACTACATCAGCTGGTAGTCTGTTACAAGTGTTCCCGGCTCTTGTAGTAAGGAAGTTTTGACAAACTTGCTTGTTAGTCATGTGTTTGATGACCTTCTTATTATGCCCTCTGGTTATCAGACCATGTGTTGGCTCGACTATGATGTACCAGTTTTTGACTGTATATGTTCCGCTGAGGTGTTTGTAGATCTCAATAAGGTCTCCAAGGGCCCTTCTGTAGTATAGGCTTGGCAGGTTTAGTGATTGTAGTCGGTCTTCATAAGAGAATTTCTTCAGGGTTGGTACTAGACAGGTTGCACGCCTCTGTATTCCCTCGAGAAGTTCACAGCCCTTCCTCTACATCGGCGCCCATGCTCGATATCCATATTCTATCTTGCATCTCAGCAGGGATGTGCATAGCTTAGTCAGGCTGACTTCATCCAGGTATGTGTAAGTACGTCTTATGAGGCCAAGTGTTCTATTGGCTCTCCCAGCCTGTGTCTCACAATGAATAGAGAAGGCCAGGCTCACGTCTATCCAGACCCCCAAGTCTTTTTTGAGATCCGTGCTCTGCAACTCTATCTGTTTCCCTGCAGCTGTAGACATTTTATATTTTGCCCTCTGACTGCTTTGTCTGAGGTGGAGCGCTTTGCATTTGTTGGGGTTAAGTCTTAACTGCCATGCATCAGCCCATGCTTTTAGGTTATTCAGGTCGTCTTGCAGTCTAGCTACATCAGACTTGTCTTTAATATGCATGAATAGTTTTGTGTCATCTACAAACATCTGGATGCATGTGTGTACCATGTCAGGCATCTCGTTAACAAAAATCACAAATAATAGTGGCCCTAATACGCTGCCCTGTGGGATACTGCTGAGAACTGCAGCTATGGCTGACAAATATCCTTTGATAGATACTTGTTGGTGTGGTCCAGTGTTGCGAGTAGTTGGGTGATACACGATCTCCCTTTGATGAACCTGTGTTGACAAGACGATAGCACCTCGTTTTTGACCAGGGGCCGTATGCAGGAGTCAGTGTTAGGGTGTAAAAACGGTGTTTGGTGGGAATTCCGGGTTAGCGGCGAAAAAATGGTATGCACGAGTCAGTGTTAGGCCTAACACCAAAGGCTTAACCAGTGTTACCTTACCCCTAAAAAATAGTAGGTTTAGCGAGTTTATTAGGCCCAAATCTATTCAATGCTGTCATATTTAACAGAATTAGACACGCAATAAGTGAAATTTACTCAAATCAACCCCAAATTCGAACCCTCCTTAAGATCAGCGCCGCATTGGCGGCGATATTAATAGTTACACTCTCGAATCGACGAACGTAAAGTAAACAAATAGCCGTCGCCGCCGCATCGACCTCCCTTTCCATACTGGCGGCGGCGGCGATTTGTTTACTTTACGCTCGCCGACTCGAAAATATAACTATTAATATCGCCGCCAATGCGGCACCAGCCCTAAGGAGGGTTAGAATTTAGGGCTAATTCGAATAAATCTCACCTATTACGCATCTAATTCTGTTAAACATGACCGCATTTAATATATTTAAGCCTAATATATCGCTAAAGACGCAGAGGGATTTCCCAAATCTATAAATACATTCACGTTTAGCTAAAATGAAAGTGTTACGCGCTTCTGCATACGATTTGACACTGTTCCCGATTTCGGTGATAGCTAAACGGTAACAGGCTCTAACACCAAAACCCGGTAACACTGACTCCTGCATACGGCCCCTGGTGTTCTATGATTACGTTGTGAATGATCTGTTCCATCACTTTGCATGATACTGAAGTCAAGCTTACTGGTCGATACTTTGATGGTCTGAGTCAGCTGCTTTTCTTGTTTATTGGTGACACCCAACCCATTTTCCATTCCCTAGGGAGGATCCCATGTTTTAGTGACAATCTATATACCTGGCAGAGTGGTTCTGCTATCTGGTCTTTCAGCTCTCGTAGAATTCTAGGGTGCAGTCCATCTGGTCCTGGTGACTTGGACAGGTTGAGCTTCTCCAGTTTCTTCTTCACCATCTCTGAAGTGATGAGGAAGTCAGTCAGTGGATGGTCGTAGTTCCTTTCATTGAACACTGGCATGTTCATTAGGTCTTCATCCGTGAATACCGAGGTAGAAGAACTGGTTCATCAGATTGGCTTTCTCTTTGTCATCTGTTCCAAGGTGCCGCTGTCATCGGTCAGGTTTATGATCCTCACTCTAGTCCTCATCTTGGATTGTGCATACTTGTAGAATGCAATTGGGTTTGTCCTTGCCTAGCTTGCGATTCTTTTCTCGAAGTCCTTTTCTGCTTGTCTACATGCCCAGTTTGCTTGATTTCTGGCCTTGGTGTATGTGAGGTAATCCCTTCCATCTCCAGAACTGTTCCATGTCCTAAACATGTTTTTCTTCTCATTCACTTTATCTCTAGCTTTGGCCATCATATATGGCAGTATTTTCTTCCGAGTGTGCGTCGGTCTAGTTTTCGGTATGAACTGGTCCATGAGCTCTTTAACATTGTAGGTTATTCTTCTCCATGCAGTTTCTATGTCTGTATCTGGTGGTATTTCCCAGCACATGCTGTCCACTTTATCTCTCATATTCATGTAGTCACCTTTGTGGTAGATGTACTTCGCTTGATGATTCACGGGTGTTTCTACATAGCAGTTGAAGTCAAAGTTTATACAGTCATGGTGGTTTTTCCCTATCGGTGCATTGAGCTCTATGTTGTCCACCATGCCCTCCTCATTTGTGATGAGTAGGTACAATGAGTTAGGCTTCTGACTACAAACTAACCCGGCACAACAAACCCAGACTTGTAAATCTCCACACACTCACACAGACAAAACATAACCCACACAATGACAACAAGCACTCACAAACAAAACCGGCAGGACAAACGCAGTCTTGTACATCTCCACACACTCACACACACAAAACATAACACACACCCCATAACAACAAGCAATCATGAACTAAACCGGCACAACAAACCCATACACGTACATCTCCACACACTTACACACACATACAATAACACAATAATAACAATCAAACACAAACAAAACTGGCACAACAAATAACACACAAAACATAACACAAACACAATAACAACAAACAAACAACAAACCCACCCCACTAACCCACCAATCCAGCTACTCAATATGCAAACCACAAAACTGCAGCGATTAACCATGCACGTGCCATGTTTTAGAAACAATGACAACAAGAGGAAATCGGACCATGTGCATGCCTAGTCGATTGTTTAGAGCCTGCACAACAGAGAGGTCGACAAAGGTCAGCGTGATGTTGTATTGTTCATAGTGTTCCCAAACTCATTCTCGCACGCTCCTCCACAAATTTATAGATGTCTATATACAGTATATATACTATATATATGCACATATATATGTCCATATATATGTACAGATTTGTGTACAGATATGCATATATATATATATGATGGATATATACATAATATGCATATATATGGCCATATATATGTAAAGATATATATAAAAATATATGTACAGATGTGGCGGGTTAGTTTGTAGTCAGAAGCCTAACTCATTGTGCCATATATGATGTATATACATAATGTGTATATATGCCCATAGACATGTCCATATATATGCACAGATATATGTACACATATATTTGTGTGACAGACAGTATTTCGTGCCACTGGTAAGGTCGGGGGTGGTGGTGCCACCTGGTCCAACTGTGAAAAGGGTCACCAATGAAGTAGTCCACAACATATGGGTGACCATATAGGGAACATTCCTTTTCATGACTTTATACTCACATAATTCTTTTACATCATACATATGATCTATATACATAATATGTATGTATATTCCCATATATGTGCATATATATGCACAGATATGTATGCATATATGATGTATGTACATATCTACATATATATGTACATACATACACATGTATATATTGGGTATATATATATATATGTGAGTGTGTGCATATGTAAATATATATCATAGCGGTTGAGTTTGATTAATTGTGGAAGTCTCTGACAGGCCTCAGCGGCTGCTTCATGTCCTTCCGGTGTATGTGTAGACACGACAGTGCTTGTGAAGTTACGCATAACACCTATCTCCCCGCGCTCATACTGAGAGCTCTGGCAATTATATATGTCTGTACACATATGAGACTGTCTCAAAAGGTGAAAAGCAATATGGGACAAAACTTTGTCCATTGTAACGATCAACATACTATCTGATTATGCATTTGCTCAGGATAAACTGATTTGTTTTTAACTTGGTGTTTCATAATGCCAGAATGCATATTGATTTGAAGCAATTGTCCTTGTGTTTTCAGGGTAACCGTTTCTGTGCTTTTTTGTGTCAATCATTACAATGGACACAAAAAAAGAGTTATCACCTTCTGAGACAGGCTCAGATACATATATATATATATATATATAAATCTACTTTTCTAGATGCTATTTTTGTTCTCCTCGCATGACCAGTAAGTTTTGGATTTATTTTGCTACACATGCTCAACTCCGCACTCATTGTGTAAATCTCCCCCCCCCCCCCATACCACTAAATTTAGAATTTATTTAGTCATGCACACTGAACCCCAACTAGTTTCCTAAATGCATCCACATCTGTAATTAATCAGGCCAATGTGTATTTAGAATTATTTTGAAGCGTTATTCAATTAATAATTTCTTACGGAATTTGTTTCATTCCTGACTAGTGAACTATTGCCTAATTATAAGTCAGGTAAAAGTACACACATAAGTGGTGGATATATCATATAATATATCGCAGCTGCAATGTACTTATTGTTGTAAATATAGTTTATTCATTGAAGAAAGTGTTTTGCCAGTGCCGTGCCACTGGTCTTCCAGCCATGTGGCAATACAGTTATTTACAATATATGTATATGTAGTCTGATATTGTCATCAGCGGCTGGCTCAACTCAGCTGAAATAAGAATATTAATCATTCCAAGACTTACATATGGTATAGTTTGACAATTCACATATAAAATAGTAGTTATATATCGTATACATTCATACTTAGATACATACATGTGTATTGATTAGTCCTTTACATTATGGAGTGGGTAGTTGCACAGTTTCCCTTCACAGATTGATATGCCTACTGTGTTGTTAATTGCATAATTATCAGAATGGTAGAATGGTTTGTTTATTCTGTTAGATAGAGTGTGGTTAGCTTGTAGAGCTATGCTTAAAAGGTTAATACCTCAGGTGTGTTTTTGACTACATGAAGTAGTTTGAGTCAGTAGGTTGTTAGTAATGATGGGATAAACTATGCTTGGAGGATTGTACATTACCAGAGTGATGAGAGATTAGTTTGAACCTTAATATATTATACATGGCTGGCATATGATGGAACTGTGTCCTGCCTATGCATACAAGCCTACTGTTCCTTTTGTAGAAAATGCCAACTATGCACAGTAACACACAACAAATAACCAATGAAGCATGACATGGGACAACATCATTGTACAAAAGGGGCATGCCTAATAACCAACGAAGGATGACATGGTACAACATCATTGGACAAAAGGGGCATGCCGAATAACCAATGAACGATGACATGGTGAAACATCATTGGGCAAAAGGGGCATACTTAATACCCGAGTACTCAACGCCCCATATGTGCAATCTATATTTAGATGACGCTCGGGCGACTTGGTGGTTGGTGCGAAGAGGAAGCTGGCGCTGTGTGTATTTAATTAATTAAGTCCACTCGGACAATTGTGTCCCGCTAATTGGTTTTCAAAGTGAGCCACGGCTAGGCAGTGCTAGGCGGCCAGGGGACCGGCATGACACATTGCCACACCAAACGTCCATAACAGAGCAAAGCACACAGGAGGGGTGGGGGTTGGAGGAGGGGAGATTGGTTGGTTGGTGGAGTTGTATGTCCTGGCTACATCTACGTCATATCAGGAACAGTACTGACTTGTGACAGTGTACACTCATGGCAACGTTATAATGCTGCCCAACTGGGAAAATCAGGCTGCCGCCTCCATGACCTAATATCCTACTCAGTCACATTATCCGGACACTGAGCTATCCAGTCCTTGCTCTATCTGTTAATACCGATCGCCTGGCTAGGGACTGCCAAGTATCAATTTTAAAAGTCAGCTCTGCGGTCCCTACGCCAAGCAATGAACTGCTCTCCGCTCATTCCAGACATTGAGCAATACCTTCATGCCAAAAGCCAAATTACTAAGAGGAAGTTATCCTAGACCAAATTTTCGGATGTACAGTGGGTGGCGGTTACAGTGTTAAGCAGGTGATAGGGCCACAATCGGAGCTGAGGTTATCTAGCCTGGGAGAGGAGATGGCTAGCCCAGACTCCAGTAGTCGATGACTGGGGGAGTGTTGGGGAGCAGGAGGGATATATTGCAGGAGGGATATATTGGGCTATTACACAATTATTTATATATGCTGTACTTTTATCCAGTATATATAAATACAAATATATAGTTATAACCACCATTATCGATCGCAGTAAGACAGGATATATGTGCTCTATAATCTATTATGGGAATATAAACAAGGACACTACCACCGAGTAGTTCTATTTACTCTACACCTGAATGTCATGTAACTTAGCTAGTACCCACTCCTATTCATTGAGTTACTACTACGCAACCTCTATGCCTAGCTTAGTTCCTGCATCCACCACTGCACTGCCACCTGTGAGTGGCTCATGACTGCATGATACCAGCTGCGCCTGGTCACTACCACTGCTGCTCCCGCTCAGCAGGACGGATTTTAAATTTTAGGTGGGCATATTATATATTCCCGCCAGAGAATATACACTTTTCTCAACCACTCCTGTCTTTTGTTATTTCTGTTTCCAGGGGACGACTGTTTATATATATATATATATTTTACCTCGGTAAACAGCCTCAGGCTAGCCTCAGGCTAGGGAGAGGTAAGCATGTCCGGTACCAGCAATTAGCATATACAACTCACGACTGGATAACGTGTCGTTGGGTTGCTCCGGCAAAATTAGTCTACATACAAGCAAATACGCAGTAAGTATAATAAAAACTGTGGTTAGCTTAATTATGATGCATTAGAGCATCAATATGGAAAGTTTAGACTTTCGTTGGTCCAATTTGGACGAGTTATTTGGTTATAAACAACCAAGGATAGAACACTCGAGTGGGTTTCGCGAAGGAACCAAACCGGTCATTAGCGGTTATGTCAACACCCGGGTCACCGTGTGACTATGGGTAGAGATGTGGGTTTCGCCCTATCTCATGTGGAAATTCTCTCGTACTCTAATAGAGAGTAATGTTGGAGATGCTCCTGGGTTTCTTTTATAGACTCCCCTAGACAAAACTTTTTCAGGCGTTTCTCCGAGTTTCGTAGCATTTTCTCCAACTTGTTGACGTAGTAGTCACAGGTGGGAGAAGTGTGCGGAACAGAGGGATGGGCGGGCCGATACACTGGTCCCGACCCCGCGTAAGGTTTGGGCTTGACCCACAACCCACGCACAAATTTAGCTTATTACGCCTGTGTTATAACGGTATAAACACGTTCTTTAACACCAATAGATGTCCAAATGAGTTTGAAACAACCATATTGTGACATATATATATACCGGGACTGATCAAAAATGTTTGTTTCAGTTCCCGATGGCCACGAAGCGGAGTAAGCGCGGTGCAGCAGCAGCCGAGGGGCGTGTTCCGAGTGGAGTGGACGAGGAGTACGACTCCTCACCCGTGTTGTCGGCAGGGCCGTCGACACAGCCCCGGGCGCATATCCTCTCCGACCCGGACGAGGACGCAGTGCCTGATGTGCCTGCGCCTCCAGATTGGGAGGCTCGCTTTGCAAGATTGGAAAGCCACATCTTGACTGCCAAATCGCCTGTGTCTCGGAAGCGGCGTAGGCCGAGTGTCCAAGAGGATTCATTTGAGGATTTCTTGGACACAGACTCGGCGGTGGAGCTTAAGGCTCCTCCTCCTCCTTCTCCTAAACGGAGGAAGAAGAAGAAACAGGTGATTTCTTCGGGTGATGAATTCACCAAGGAGCGGGCAGAGTCTGGTTTGCGCAAAAAGCGGAAGACTAAGTCCAAAAAGAAGAAGAGGAAGAGGAAATATTCTTCTTCTGAGTCGTCCACTGAGTCTACTTCTACGGAATCAGACTCAGACACCGTATATGAAGGGGTCTATGCGGACATTGGCACTAAAGTGGCTAAGAAGGTGGAGAAGCCAAAGGCTAAGCGGGTTAAAACCACTACGCTTATGCGCGAGACCGTGAATGGTCATTTTCGCACGTTCAAACCGGCGGAGGTTATCTCCAAGTTAGGAGATGAGTTAACAGGCATAAAGGGTGTTCCCAACTCCATCATTAAAGAGATGGATCGGGATGTCAATATGACGGATGACCGTAAGAAGTTTGAGGATGTGTTGCACACAGTGCATAAGGCAGTGTTGGCTACCCTAACAGCTATTGTTCCTGTGGCTAATAGGATGCAGAGTGAAAATAAGTTTTCGTCTTTGGCTAAGACAATGGACAAAGGCATTGCAGTACTAGCGGCGGCAGGTAATTACCTGTCGTTTCGAAGATATGAAAATGTCTTCAAGTCAGTTTGCACAGATGCTGGCAAAGAAGTGGCTCGCTCTAAGAAGGTTACCGATAATGAGGGGAAGGAGTTTACGCTCTATCTTGCTCCAGAGCCGATTAAAGGGAAACCTTTAGATAATACCAAGATGTTTGGCGGTCAACTACAATACCTCTATAAAGAGGTAGAGACTGCAGCCAAGAGTGGCAAAAACATGGATGGCAAGAAGAAACAGGAAGTTCCTCGTTTCAAAAAGTCACGAGGGGATTTTCGTCCACGACGGTTCACCAGAGGAACCAGACCGAGTTCAAACTTCGGTCAAGGGTTTCGGGGCCGGGGCGCTCGCCCAGGCTGGACCGACAACACCGCACGGCCAATAGGTCGAGGGTTCAACTCGTCGAGACCTTTCCCCAGGGGCGGGTCCAAGTAGAGGTCCAAACACAAACTTTACAAGTCCCTGCAGCCTCTAAAAACACACAAACTGTAAGCAACTTTGTGGCTGGTAATATTAGTAATCATATTTCTGAGTGGCACAAAATTACTAGTGACCAAGAAATTATAGAAATAGTTAGGGGTGTTCAAATTCCTTTTACACAAATTCCTGTACAAAGTATAATACCTTTTCCATATAACATTCAACCAGTTGAACGAGACGCACTAACTAAACAGGTACATAAATTCTTTGAGAAAGGAATTATACAAAAAGTGACACACTGTTCAGGACAGTTTATTTCAAACATTTTCTCGAGACCGAAGCCTAATGGTGATGTTCGAATGATCCTGGATTTAACAATCCTTAATAAAAGGGTGGAATATCGACATTTTAAAATGTTCTCTCTAGATACGGCACGGGATCTGATTACACCAGATGCGTGGATGGCTAGTGTTGATTTACAGGATGCATATTATACGCTTCCCATAATGGAACAATACCGAAAATTTCTTCGATTTATTTGGGATAACCAACTCTATGAGTTTACCTGTATGCCGAATGGCTTAGCTTGTGCGCCACGTTTATTTACTAAATTGCTTAAACCTGTTTTCTCGGTAATGGCGAGGAAGGGTCATATAATGTTTCCATACATAGATGATTCTTTTATTATAGCATCAACACAAATTGGTTGTGTGAATGCAGTTTTGGATTTATGTGCATTACTCACTAAATTGGGGTTTTATGTACATCAACAAAAGTCAGTGTTTAAACCAACAAAACAACTTAAATGTTTAGGGTTTATTCTGGATACACAGTCCCTTACAGTGTCGATAACAGAACAAAAAATAATTAAGTTTATTATACTAGCGGATCAAGCTTATTAAGTTATCAAAACCAAAAATTGACGAGTATCTGAAAATATAACATAACAAATATATCATCACCCCCCCCTCAAAACCCCCCTCCATCACTCTCCTATCACTCACCTATCATCCCTCCTCCCATCCCCTCCCCCCCAACATATATAATCCAAAACAACCCTCCATCAAATTCCTTCCCCCACTCCCCCCCTCCCCCTCTCCCCCATACTCTCAACCCCTCCCCCCACACTCCCAACTCTCAACACCTCGCCCCCTCCTCTCCCACTCCCCACTCGCCCCCCCCCCCCCCCCCCTAATAATAATCCTTCAAAAATCCCACCTCCCCCCCCTGCTGAATCACCACCCTATCCCCCCCCCCCCCCTATCCCCCACCCCCTCCCCCAATCCCCCACCCCCCTCCCCAACATATATCCCACCCCTCCTCCATCCCTCCTCTCGCATCTCCCCCCCCACCCCCCACTATACCCCCCATTCCCCCCCCCACCCCCCCTCCCTCGTCTTCCCCATCTCCCATCCAATACTACCCCCCCCCCCCCTCTCACAACTGCTCCAGCCTACTCCTCCCCCCCCCTAAGCCCCCTCCCCCCCCTCGCCCCCCCCCCCTATCCCCGCCTCGTGCTCATCTAATTTGTCTTTCCCTCATCCCAGCCAGTATGCCACCCTATAGTTATGCCTTCCTCTATACCCCCTCTACCACTGCCCCCCCCCCTATTCCCCCTCATCGCCCCCCTTGCCTCCGTGCCTGTTCCGCTCTTGATTCTCTTTGCCTCTCCCGTTCCATTGATTGTTTCGCTGCCCATTTCTATTGTTTAAGTGCTCCTCGATATTGTGTTCCGGTCTATTTTAATTTATTTTTTTTTTATGTGTTTGATATTATATGAATAGGAGTGAATAATGATAGAAAGGATATATAAGATAATGTAAATGATCGCTTATAATTATAAGTAGTAAGTAGGAAAGAAATAGAAGTATAGATTATATAGCATGATATTAAATGTTAAATCATCAACTGTATAAACTGTGAGAATAGAGCAACAAATATGTCTAAATCAGAATAAGAACCCAAAAAGCTCTTGAAAAGACCTGCCTGCGCCTCTGACTATCGCACGCATCTCAGAGCGACCTCCGGCGCGATCTCCTCCGGCGCTCTGAATGTGCCGTCGATTCGCGTCGCGATCCGCACAACCTCCTGTATGACTAATCGCGTCGCACCCACATACCCATAATCCAACTCTCACCTGCACTCCCGCGCGCCGCGGCATACCTCCACTCTTCTTAGACATCGTTATCTATTATCATAACTGCCTCTGCCTTCGTCGCCTAGTTGCGTTGTAGGGCCCGATGAGATTCATCGAGATGCGCCCCCGGTCACAACCCAGGTACGCCCCGTCTCTGTGGCCTTCTTGATCGCATGATAATTCAGCATCTATATTAATGCACGTGCGAATTGCTACGTGCTATTTTATCTGGGGATCCTTAAGTAGTGTTAGTAAAGATTTTAAATCACGCAGGTTTGAATGATGTGATTGATAATACTTTTACTTGCCTTGGCATATATTGTAATCATGGCTGGTGAGGTACGCGTTTGGTTGGAACAAAAAGTCACTAAGTCTTTGCAATCAGTTTATCTAAATGTGATTTGGGAACTGTGGCCGACTTTATTGTCCTATTCCTCTTACAAAGGTCTGGCTGTGAACGTTTGTTCGGCGCATATTCCTAGGTCACAAAATACACGGTTGCAGATTATAAAGGTAGATATTTCCTGTTATTATGACCTTTTGAGAGGTGGTCTCTCTCTACACATTTGTTTTATACTTCGTTTTGTTGTGAACAATATGGGGTGGGGTTACACCTGAAGTTTGATACCTATTTGTTCATCACGAAATAATAACGCTAGTTACCCTGTTATGTTTCTTGGTCATCCTGAACCGGCTCATGCTTTGGGAAAGTATGAGGCGTTTGCTTTTACCTGGGAATGTTATTTATTTTTTTATTTCTTCCCTCCATTATAGCATTATTCAGCCGAGTATGCTTAGTAGTAGCGTTAGTGAAGAATTATCGGCTTGTTGGAAGGGACACATGCGATACTGGTGGATGTCTAATTTTTCGTGATTGGGACAGTCGC
This sequence comes from Branchipolynoe longqiensis, assembly GCA_030323885.1. Classification (NCBI taxonomy): domain Eukaryota; kingdom Metazoa; phylum Annelida; class Polychaeta; order Phyllodocida; family Polynoidae; genus Branchipolynoe; species Branchipolynoe longqiensis. The sequence goes on from CM059189.1 coordinate 87,729,156, forward strand.
AACCTTGGATGCGCAGCAGGTTTTCACAACTGGGCAAAAAGATGTATACGTCTATTCCCAAGGAATAGAACTTCGGATCTGACGCACCCACGGCCGCTAGTGTGGTCACGGCGACGTTGTCAAACGGTACGCCCCTATGTGGCATTACTTTTCTAAGTGATGGCGCAGTCTACAGCAATTTGGATTGGATCAGAATTACTGAGGATGTTAGTGGATAGTATGGATGCTGGAGGCCAGGAACTGTTCAAAATGTATACAACCTATTTTAGAGAAATGGGGTGTACATTGTTTGTTTAATGAAGAGTTAGCAACAAATCCAAAAGATTTCACAGAGTAGCTTGGTTTGTTCTTCGTTGTCTTCTAGAAGGGAATGAAGGACTTTCCTTCCTTTGGATCGATTATGCGGCGAGGGTGAGCGTTTATCAATTATATTACTAGAATTGATTGGCGGAAAACAGGTTGGATAAACATCATGTTTAATTGTTTTTTTTTTTTCTTGTACTTTCGCGTTTTCATGTTTTATCATAAGGAATCATACTATATCCAATTGGTTTAGGCGGGTTTTTGGTTAGATGTGTCTATAGTATTTAAGTTGTTTCAGGCTTGGCTTTGGCCTACAACTCGTGGTTAGATTATAATAAAAGTTAGGTTTTAAGTGTTGCGGGTTCCTGTTATTGTTAGTAACGGACACAGAGGAAGTCAGGACGATTTGTATTGCTTTATCTTTAACTGGATTGAAATAGAATGCAACAAGCTCGTTTGATTTAAGAAAAATTGCTTAAATCGAACTAGTTAGGTGACCTTCTATAAACGGGTTCACTTAGACTGTTTTCCGATATGATCGGATAGGAAATATGTGTTGTGTAGGGCCTTACGTGGGCTTTATATATAACATGAGTCAAAGGATTTTACGTGCGTATCACACAACACTATTAGTGAGCTTTATGAGCCTCATAATAAGGCTTTGGATTTCATGAGACACACTTGCCAGATGGCGACTAATGTGTTGAAAATTGGTCTGTGGAGTGTGTTACTGTGTCAATACTCTTCTCCATCTCAACTTAGAGGTGGCCATGGTCTCCAAGTGCAGCGGGTGCTTGGTAGTTTCCTGTGGAAAAGCAATACTTGCGCATTGCAGCTGGAAAGACGGCTAGAGCGTTTTGCTCACAACATTATAATAATACGAACTAGAAAAAGCTACGGCGTTGCAAAGGCGTTTCTATCGTCAAACAACTAACAAGAATAGGTGTGATGTGAACGATAATTTTAGAATGTTTAATAATATGAAAGAATGATATTAAGGATAAAAAGATATTATGTAAGGTCTCCCTGAGCCTTGAGGCTATGCCTGAGGCTGTTTTTCCGAGGTTAAATAGTATGTAGGTTTATACGAGTTTTACCTTGGTACAGTGATGATGGTGGATATTGTTGGTTTTTACCGAGGTAATAAGCCTCGGATAGATGTGGGTGGGCCCCTGCCCGCCACACCCTGCCACATGTCCGAGATTCCGTTGGTGATACCTTTTTCGGTTAAAGTAATAGTATCCATTGTTTGAAAGTTCATATTTTATCTCAATAAGTAGGTTAGATTGCTGGTACGGATGGTGACTTACCTCTCCCTTTGCAGTTACATCTATCCAGGCTTTATACCTCGGGTTAAATTACAACAGTTTTAATTCAATCATATGTACCATATGGTATGACTCGTTATAACTATTACATATATAGTTACGCGGGACTCAATAGCGGTACATATGTGTGTACCTTTAAATGCAACCTTTTGTGTGATGATATAAATAAATTCATCAGTGTGTTTAAGTTTAAAGGAATCCATGTGTCACTTTTATTGCATATTTGTCATTTCATATCTCCTCTTGTACTGTTGGAGAAAGATGGAATCCCTTGTATATCGTGCAGGTAGGCAAACAGCAAGCTGGCTTAAAGGTGCCCTCACCTCTGCCAATTTGGATTTCCACCGCTGTGGATAACTTACAGCATCATCAAAGGCCAGTTGCTCTCATACCATGTCTATGTGATTTGGGAGGTTAAAAATCCCTTGGGTCGGTAACAGTGTAGGCTCGGGCTTTCTATCGACGAATTGGCTAATGGTGAAAACAAGTCTATTCAGGCTTATCCATAATAGGCAGTATAAATCTTCAAGAAAAAAAAGGTGCTGCTCGCCTCACTACCAGCTGGCCACTTTCTTTGTAGGTGTACTCCTTCCGGTACTAACAGGGAGTGTATATATATATATATATGTGTGTGTGTGATGTATATAGCATCATGCAATTATAAGTAAGAGATTTTAACCATACAGGATGGCCGAATGAGTTAGAGCGTCCGTCTCCCGTGTTGGAATATCATGGGATCGTGGGTTTGAATCCTGGTCGAGTCAAACCAATGACTTCAAAATTGATACGTGTCTCTTCCTAGCCAGACACTCTGCATTACTAGGATAGGGCAAGGAGCAGTGGAAACAGGAAGACCAGTCGTGTGTGACTGAAATTTCCCCTGCTTAAACAACTAATGTACCAACAACAACAAAATGGTGCGCTGGAAGGGAACTATTTTGATATATATTGTATTACATTGAATACTATGTACTGCCTCCTGTCCATGCTCATGACTGGTGGCGCCACCTCCGGCGTTCCCCCGCACCTACTAGGGTGGGAAAACCTCACTCTCGTCAGAGGAATCTTTCTAGGGTAGCCAGGTTAGGGGCACCATCAGCTACATTCAGTAAAACATTTACAAGTTGAACACAAATATTACTAGAACTTCCATTGATTGATTTATCCTCGTATATATCTCTTACACGTCATATACATAATGTGCATTTGGGAGCTCTGAGTCTTAAGTAGTTTTTTGTTGTTCTCGACAAATTCGATCTGGTGAGGGTGCTGGCTGATATCAGCTGATGGGTGTAGCAGTGCATGTCCGAGAGGGACTCAGGGTTTGCTTATCTGTGGCTGCAATCAGCAGGACTGACAGATCAAATAATGGGCCCCGGGCCCAGCGGTGCCTGGCCGGTGTTGCAATTTCCGTGGCACACCAGTTTGCATCAAAATCTAACAGCATCGTCACTAACCTTATAAATTTAATATAATGTTTTTGGTAACGATGTTTTCTATATGTGTACCAAGCGATTTGTTTCTACGTCATGTGGTTTTAGAGATATTTCACTTTTGCTGTATTTTCTGTATGCAGATTGCTCACAACCATTGACAATGCCTTGAGTTTGACGGTACGTGCAGTGCAAAACATTAGTTTTATTCAAAATCAATAGAAATCAAGAACCCTAACCATATAAATTTAATTTAATCTTTTTGGTAAAGATGTTTTCTATATGTGTACCAAGCAGTTTGTTTCTAGGTGGTGTAATTTGAGAGATATTTGACTTTTTCTGTATGAAGATCACTCACAGCCATTGCCTATGCATTTGAATTGATGTGTCCCTCGCAAAGTGGTGTGCCGCGGAAACTGCAACACCGGTATTGCTGTGGTGGCCAACGAGGGTGGCCCGCATAGGGGTAGCTATGTTCACGGGGTTCAAATCCTAATTCAGCATGACTGCAAGGGGTGTTAACGCAGGGTTGGTATTTAGGAGATGTGAGTGCCGGGGCGCATTATGTTGAATATGACCAGCGGTCTAATACCGTCATATTTAAAAAGGCAACACTCATAGTGTATTAGGCAGTGTGTCTAAACAACACATTGCCCTAGTTTGGTTATATATTGGGTTAGCGTCAAAGTAGGTAACAAAACAACAACAACAACAACAAACAACATTGGTCCAATACAGTGAATGGATACATACCCATTGTGATCTCTTGTATTGCGCTGATAATTTCATCCGAAACAGATGCGATGGCCGAATCAGTTGAACGTCCGTTTCCCATTCTGGTAGGTTGTGGGATTCGAACCCAGGGGATCGACCACTACCCAGGTCAAACTAAGGACTTAAAAATAATTATTTGTAGCTTCCTAGTCTAGCAGTAAGCAGTGGCAAGGAGTAGTCGAATGAGGAAGGCTAATATTTTGTGATTGAAATTTATCCTGCTCTATCAACTGATGAACAAACAAAAAAGAAAAATAAGTTGCACTAGTGGATACAGAGACATGTACAAAAAATAGGCCAGATGAAACATTGCCAACATTACCTTCACGTTTGACCTCTTGAGCTGGAGACTGTCACAGACGTGGGAACCGATTGTGGTGACGAGTTGGTCACGTGTTCGGTCACCAAGGTCTGGTTACTGGTTAGCACCTTGACAATCAATCACCAGTTATGGTTGGTTGGTTGTTAGAGTTTTACGTTTGGGCAACATCTGAGGTCGTATCAGGACGGGTACTGACTTGTGACAGTGCGCTCTCGAATAACCGATGTCTACTTTTTGCACTGGGTGGTCGATAAAGAAACAATTGAAAGACACAAGACCGACGGATTATATATTGGACTTTATTATGGTAGTTTCTTAATGTTACATATCAGGTTTCAAGAGATGATTGAGTCTCTGAAGGTAATTTGAGGCTTACAGAACTTGACCCATCAGCTATCTTAGCTTTGGTGAGTGGGATGGTAAACAAAGGATCCTGTAGTGTAGGTGTTGATGGAACCGCAGCCGAAGTTGAAGTGAGCTGAAAGGCGGGCTAGTCCATTATTTAAATATGATGCTAAGCGTCGTGCCTGTCTAGACGGTGGCGAGACAATCTATTTATAGAAATGCTTCTTTGTATCGAAAGGAAGACGTCGTTTGTGCGTATTCAATTACCCATGTTCTTGTACCATGTACAATGTGACGGTGCATACTCATCGCAACACTATAGAGCTGCTCCACAGGGTCACCAGGCCTGGTTATGATGGCGGACTACCTGGAAATATCATAATTGTTTAGCTCTATTCAGAGAGGGGGGGGGGGGGCGGGAGATTGAGAGATGACACCCAACAACGCGTGCCACACGCCACTTCTCAGCAGGAATTCCAATTATTGTAAGTTAGCATTTAAATTAATTTGAAATGTAATGACACTCAATTAGTCCGCTAATTAAGGCGGTAATTAGTCTCGTAGGTAAGGCGCGCTGCCGGTAGACAGTGCGCATGTCTGGGGCACTTCCGGTAGCAATGCTGATGGGAACTATTGACAAGTTCACTCTGGAATCAGCTGGAGGGACTTTACAAACCCATAATAATAATAAAAATAATAATCATATCACAGATATGTCCACAGCTTTTTCGTTTTAATAGCAGCTGTGCTAACATTTCGAGTGTATAATAATAATCAACCGCGCTTTCTCGTACAACAAATATGTCCTCAGTTTTCATTGTTCATGGCGGTTGTGCTAACAATTTGTGTGTATATTTTTTCTTCTTTTTTCTTCTTAACCTAGATGTTGCTAGGACGTAAAACAACAACAAACAAACAAACAAATCTTCTTAACGATTTATACTGCCTATCTTGGATAAGTCTGAATAGACTTGTTTTCATCATTAGACAGTTTATCCATAGAAATCCTGAGCCTACACTTTTACCGACCCAAGCGATTTTTAACCTCCCACACCACAAAGACATGCTATGAGAGCAACTGGCCTTTGATGATGCTGTAGGTTATACACAGCAGTGGGGGGGGGGGGGGGGGCATGGGGAATTGAACCACCAACATTCAGATTAGGAGTACGACCTAGAAAAAAGTCAGACACTCTAACCACTCTGCCACAGAGAACACCACAAACCGGTTGTTCTTATTATCAATTTTGGCTTTTAGTTATTGCCACCGTCATCAGGGCCAGGGACATTGGTAATGAAAATGATCTCTTCAAATGACATTTTCCCAAATAATAATAATAATTTACGAGACGGATACAGACGTAGTATATAATGGCAGGCAGACTGGTGGTGGAAATGCTCTATTAATTATTAAGACCTTTCCATTCTAAGCTGCTAGATGAGTGCTTACATTGCCATCAGAGAGCAGGCACATGTGCGGTTGAAATACTCTATTAATTAGACCTTTTCCACAATGAGACCAACATGAGCTTAGAACCCAGGACATTATGACGTCAGAGAGCTGGCAAGTTGCTCTTGAGTTCTAACTCAGATTTTCCTTATATCCTTTGCTCTATCGAAAACTTCTCCTCTGATAACACTTTCTTCTGATCCTCTGCCTATCATTATCAGAAACTCACCATCTATAAGTGTGATAGATATAAAGTATTCTTTCATATATCGCCATGTATTATTATCTGCCTGTAATTCTCAGGCATTTATCATCTATAACTCTGATATATATATATACATGTATATACATATATATACATATATATACATATATATACATATATATATATATACATATATATACATATATATATATATACATATATATACAAATATGTGATGTATAAGCATTAAGCGAGTATAAAGGCACGGAAGGGACTATATGTTTATTTCCTACCCTATTACGGATGGGGTATCTTACTTGTTGTATGCCCCCCTCCAACCACATGACCGGTGGCTCCCCCTCTGGCACGCTTCTATACTGCACGCTACACTGTCACTTGCGCCCGAGAATTTGTAGGCAATGATAGGCAGAGGATCAGAAGAAAGTATATACATATATATACACAAATATACATACACACATATATATACACATGTATATACATATATATGTGCATATATATATATATATATATATATAACATATATATATCTGTATATATATATATGTATATAACCTTCTATTTGCTATACGACCCTATCTCACTCGCTGCCTGCCTATGTAATTCAGAATATCCATATCTATAACTTCACTGTATAAAGTATGTAACTATTTCTTTATTATATCACCCTCTTTTGCCTACCTATCTTCATCTTCCTAAAATTGGTATTATCTCTAAGTTTGATAACCACGTTTCATATCACTCTCTTCTTACCATTTTAACTAAGACTGTCCACATACATAAACAACACCCTCCGTTGCTCACTGACACAGCTATAGAGCAGCGGGTGAGCGGTATGCCGAGGGTGGCACCACTGGTATATGCGTTGGGTCTGGTGGAGGATATATATGAGTATAATTCCCTTCTCTATCTTTTTACTCGCATATCAAATACCTTTTACATCCAATATATATATATATATATATATTTTACCTCGGTATATAGCCTCAGGCTAGCCGCAGGCTAGGGAGAGGTAAGCACATCCGGGTACAGCAATTAGCATAAGCAGCTCACGGCGGGAGGACGTTCGCTGAGCTGCTCCAGCAGGATTTAACTACTACAACACTTTAACTAACTGTAAGTATTGAGAAACTGCATTTAAAGTCTTAAGGATGGTTTATAGCATCCCATTATGAAAGCTTAGAACTTTCTCAGGTCCAATTTGGACATAAAAGGTGTTATAAAAAACACAAGGATAAGAATGTGCATAACCGAAACCGATACCGCTTGACATAGCGAAACCTGTGTTCAGACAGGCAGAGATGTTAACCCGAGTTGCATCTCCTAAGGAAATTCCTCCGAACCCTAAAAGAGGGTTTTGTTGGGGATGATCCTGGGTTTCTTTTATAGACTCCCCAGACCGGATTTTGAGGCGAGCCTCCGAGTTTCGTAATATTTTCTTCAACTTGCTGGCGCAGAATGCCGCGGGTGGGAGAAGTGTACGAAACAGAGAGAGCGGGCGTGCCAATGGCCGCCCCCCCCCCGTTTGGTTGGTTTCACTACCCATAAAACCTACGGCAAAACTTAGCTTAACGCCTGTATATAGAACGGTTTTAAACACGTTACGATATACCATACGCAATAATACCTCACTCTAGCTCACTTTGTGAACATGTTGAGATGATACCGGTACTAAGTAACCTTTGTCGTTACAGAAACCGATGGCCACCAAGCGAAACAAAGTTCCGCCGGCAGCGGCAGAGGGCCGCGTGCCTTCTGGATACGATTCCTCACCACCACAGATGGCACCGCCGTCTCCACAGCCGGGGGCTGATCCTTTGGACAAGGAGAGTGGGGATGAGGAGCTGGAAGACAAAATCCTAAGGATTATGGGCATATACAACACACAAGCCACACGGCCTCCTTCTCCTCCTATCCCCGAGGATGACTGGGAAGATTTCTCAGATGACGACACCGAATCGGCATTTGAGGTTCCGCAACCGAAACCCAAGAAGCGGAAAAGACTTGGTAGTAGCTCAGGTGATGAATTCACCAAGATCAATAAGAAACGCGTGAAGAAGACAAAGAAAAACAAAAAGAAAAAGAAGAAGGACTCATCATCGGATAAATCAAATGATTCGTCCACAACTGACTCCGATTCAGAGACGGAGAGAGTGGGCATTTATGCCAGGATAGGGGCAAAGATTAAGAAGAAATGCCCGTTGGCGAGCAAGAGTGCGGACTACAACCATGATGAGGGAAACGCTAAAAGGACATTTCCACACTTTCAAACCTGTGGAGGTGATCAACAAGCTGACCGAACAAATTTCGGGAATTAAAGGAGTCCCCCAGTCCATCAGTAAAGAAATGGATGCAGGCATCCATCTCTCAGATGAGAGAAGGCGTTATGAGAACGCGTTGTGCACGATTCACAAAGCGGTGCTCGGAGCGCTTACATCGATAACTCCGGTAGCGAATCGGATGCAAGCTGAGAATTCATTCTCATCGCTTGCACGAGTGATGGACAGAGGGATTGCGCTGCTTACAGCAGCGTCAAACTTCATGACGTTTCGGCGTTTTGAAAACGTCTTCAAGGCGGTTACAACGGATGCTGGCAAAGAAGTCGCCAGATCGAAGAAAGTAACTGACAATGATGGTAAGGAGTACACTCTTTACCTACCGCCAAAGCCGGTGCTAGGCAAGCCATTGGACAAAACCAAAATGTTTGGCGGTCAGCTAGCGCACCTCTTCAAAGCTGTCGAGGTAGACACTAAAAGCGCTAAAAACACGGATGGTACCAAAAAGTTTGACACCACCAACAAATTCTGACGCTCCCGCTCGGATTTTCGCTTCCGGCGAGGAGGAAGGCCGGGACGAGGAGGTCCCTCATTCGGCTTCAATCCCAGAGGACGAGGCAGAGGAGAATGCCAGAACACGGGTTGGAACGACAACCGCGGATACAAAAGGGAGTTTACACCCAAACCCCAATTCCCGCGGCCAGGAGCCAAGTAGAGACACAGACTCCTACACTCAACACGGTGTCTGAAGAGACACAAACTTATGTAAGCAAGTTTAATGCCGGCAACATCCTTAACTGTTTGCACAAATGGGTTAACATTACATCTGATAGGGACATTTTGGATATAGTAAAAGGAGTTCAAATACCTTTCACAGACATACCAACACAGGAAAGAGTTCCGTTCCCATACAAATTTAACATAGCAGAAAAACGCCAAATAGATTTTCAGGTTTCACTGTTTGAAACAAAAGGTATTATTGAAAGAGTACAAAACACAAAAGGACAGTTTATTTCTAATGTCTTTTCTAGGCCCAAACCAAATGGCGAAATTCGCATGATTTTGGATTTGACTAAGTTAAATAAATTGGTAACATACAAACATTTTAAAATGTTCTCACTAGAAACGGCGAGAGACTTAATTACGCCGCATGCCTGGCTTGCCAGTGTCGACTTAAGAGACGCGTATTATACAGTTCCTATTTGCAAAGAACACAGAAAATTTTTGCGATTTATTTGGAACGGTTCCCTTTTCCAATTTACTTGCATGCCCAATGGTTTAGCCTGCGCACCTCGACTGTTTACAAAGTTATTAAAACCTGTTTTTGCTGTTATGGGAAGATTAGGACATACAATGTTTCCATACATAGATGATTCCTTTATTATGGCAGAATCCTTTAACAAATGCCATTTGGCAGTGAATGATTTGTGTACGTTATTAACAGAATTAGGTTTTTACATACACGACAAAAAGTCTGTTTTTGTCCCGAATAAGGAATTAAAATGCCTAGGGTTTTTAATCAACACTAAAGCAATGACCGTTTCATTAACGGAACAGAAACTACAGAAGTTTCATGAGACGGCCTCCCAGCTGCTTGACATATCTAGGCCAAAGATTAGACAGGTCGCTGTCCTTATCGGTATAATAGTTTCATATGCGCCGGCTGTTCTTTATGGGGCGGCGCACTTCAAGTCTCTAGAAATAGACAAGAATAGAGCGTTAGCACGTACAAAAGGTAACTTTGAAAGAATAATGTACATTTCCCAGGATGGTTACACAGACATATCTTGGTGGATCGAGAATATCAATAACTCTTCCAATCCCATTAGAATGGATCAACCCAACACGGTAGTTACTACCGATGCGTCATTACAAGGTTGGGGAGCTCATCGAAATGATATAGCAACAGGAGGGAGATGGTTAGAAAACGAAAAATCAGACCATATTAATGTTCTTGAATTAAGAGCGATTTACTTAGGCCTCTTAAGCCTAATTAAAATACCCAAAAATACTGTTCAACTGCTTACAGATAACACTACGGCCATGGCATATGTCAGGAATATGGGAGGTACAAAGTCAAAAGAGTGCAATAACTTGGCACAAAGTATTTGGAACTGGGCGCAAAAACATCAAATATGGTTAACCATTTCACATATCCCAGGATCGCAAAACGTCCTGGCCGACAAAAAGAGTAGAGTCTTTCACGACCATTTAGAATGGAATTTGAATATACAAATTTTCAACAAAATTTGTCGCCAATGGGGTTCACCTACGGTTGACTTATTCGCATCAAGGAATAACTTTAAAGTTAACAGATATGTTTCATGGCACCCAGAACCATTTGCTTGGCACATAGATGCTTTCTCACTGATTTGGGAAAATGAATTTTATTATATTTTTCCCCCTTTCAACATCATTACCAGAGTGGCACGAAAGATAAAGATGGACCGGTCTCACGCCATCCTGATCGTCCCCGAATGGGACACACAGCCGTGGCTAGCAGGACTAGCCTCGACAGCCCGAGATTGCCTCAGATTCCCAAAATCCCGAGGAAATCTAACTCACCAAGGCCCTCTGGAACATCACGGCAACGTAGCAACAACACCGTTGCTTGCATTCCTTTTCTAAATAAATACCTAGAACAATTTGGTTTAGACAAAATTACACAAGAACGGCTAGTGTCACATGCGTGGAGAAAAGGAACAGTTAAAATGTATACCACATATTTGAAAAAATGGGGCGTTTATTGTCTTATTCACAAGGTTAAACCCATGAACCCAACTATTGCCCAAGTGTGCAGATTCTTTAGAATGTTAGAACAAGAAGGGCTAGGTTACGGCGCAATTAATGCTGCCAGGTGCGCTCTCTCGATTATCCTTCCCAGAACAAGGGGAGATACAATGGGTAAACACCATGTTATATCATGGGTACTAAAGGGAATTTATGAACGAAACCCACCTAAACCAAAATATGACCGATTTTGGGATGTGTCACTGGTATTTAAAATGTTTAACAATTGGCCACATAATAGTTTTCTAGATATAAAACAATTAGGGTTTAAGTTAGCACTGTTATTACTGTTAGTCACAGGTCATCGAGGCCAGACTATAGTGGCACTTTCACTCGATGGACTGGAAATAGATAGAAGGCAAGCGACCTTCGATTTGACAACATTGTTAAAATCTAATCGTTTAGGTGACCCTTTGTCGTCAATTGATGTAACACAATTCAAAGACAATCCGAAACTGTGTGTAGTTTCCGCGATCAGAACATATATATCCAAGACACAAGGAGTTAGAAACTCAAGACAATTGTTGATAAGCTTTATTAAGCCACACAAGGGCATATCAAGAGATACGCTCGCCAGATGGACAATTAATGTCCTAAAGATGGCAGGAGTGGATACGGACAAATATGCGTCACACTCAACAAGAGGAGCCATGGTGTCAAAGGCACGCCTCTTAGGCATTTCGGTCAAGCGCATACTGGCGCATGCAGGATGGAAGACCGAACAATCGTTTGCTAGACATTATAACAAGCGATTGGAAAAGCCAAGTGGCGTCGCACGGCGACTGCTACAACATTAAAGTCAAAAAAGGTGAGAACATACCATTGTCACAAACATATAAGGTTACCCAACGTTCCATACCACAAAACATAAATAAAATAAAATATCAGGATAAAATGATATTACGTAAAGTCTCCCTAGCCTGCGGCTAGCCTGAGGCTATATACCGAGGTAAAATAGATTAGTTAGACGAATCTTACCTTGGTATAGATGATGGATAACTGTTGTTTTACAGAGGTATAAGCCTCGGCTAGACGTGGGTGAGGGCCCACCCTCCACACCCTGCCAAGTCTAGTCCCTTGCTTGTACCAAGGAAACATTAGTATTTAGAATTTTAGAGATCATTTTATCCTGAATTAGTAGGTAAAGATTGCTGTTTACGGATGTGCTTACCTCTCCCTCACCCACGTCTAGCCGAGGCTTATACCTCGGTAAAACAACAGTTATCCATCATATATACCAAGGTAAGATTCGTCTAACTAATCTATATATATATATAAATATATATATATATATAAATATATATATATATATATATATATTCTTTCATCTAAAATATCTCTTTTGATATATTACTGAACCATCGAACGCATGTGTGTATATGACTTCCTTTATTATATATAAAGAGTTCAGGCGCAAAACCATGTAAACACCAATCCAAAAATCTAATTAAGATAGTTGTAATTCCCAGTAATTCTACTTTACTTGTAAAGAAATGCTATGGAGCAATGAACAGCAAATAGAAATGTAAAACATAATTTTCTTTAATGGTTTGATTACAATGTTTATCCCAAATTCTGTTCACCGTCCTTTGCAGGGTTTTATGCATGGACTCCTCATATGAATGCTACCATCCTTCTATGTATATGTATATATATATATACATATATATATGAGTCAGGATCACAAAAATAGGCAAATTGGGGAAAGTCGTCGAGCATTGGATGTCGGCATCGAACAGCGTAATTATAGTTTAGCATTGACAAAGGTATTGGAAAGTCCTTAAATGTATCCTGAATGTAAAGGTAGAGAAAATACAACAACCTTATTTGTTTCTAGGATAATTTAATATAAAACAAAGAAATGCACTACGCCTTAAGAATTGCGATGCCCAGATCTTAAATAAACCACCAATTAGCCCATGAGGCTGACTCATATACATATACATACACATATATACATATATATACATATATATACATATACATGTATATATACATATATATACATATATATACATGCACATACATATATATACATATATATACATATATATACATATATATACATATATATACATATATATACATATATATACATATATATATATACATGTATATACATATATACACATATACATATATATATATGGACAGTGATAAACCCCTTATCGCCGCGGCGCATCCCAGCCTTGTCACAAAGGAGACGAGCGTCAGCACCGGAGTAAATGTCAATAAAATCAGTACCCTTACAATCACCGCGCTCGAGTGATATATATATATATATATATATATATCCCACACAAAGCTTCCACATGCTCCTTTAACTCTGGGCAATATACCAACCTCTGTATCAGTTTTCTGATAATAGTAGGGTACGCTTAAATATCTAATCAATCCTCAATAACAGGACTCCGACTCTGGTCTCTCCGATCTCCTTGCAACGAGAGAGAGAGAAAAATAGAGGCAGTAAGAGATGGGGAGAGAGGGAGAGAGGGAGAGAGGGAGAGAGGGAGAGAGGGAGAGAGGGAGGGGAAGAGAGGGAGAGATATGGGAAGGGGGAGGGGGAGGGGGAGAAACATTCAAGTGTATGTGTGTGTGGGTGGGGGGCGTAAGGACAATACCTGCAACCCATTAGCTATAAAACCTAAACAACCTCATGCCAGGCCACCCGCGGACCCAAGGCTCGTCTTTCAAAATATCTAGACAGATGGGCCATAAAAGCCCACGAATGGCTCGTGTATAACGCGCCCTGATGATGGAGCAGCATCGGAGGCCAGGTTAACGCGCCTTAAAAACGCTGCAAGTGACGGCGTCTTGATGGCATTGTGGTTAGTATGCCTGCCTGTCAGGAGGGAGACAGGGGATCAAATCCCCCACCTGGGAGGTTCACAAGAATATGGGTTTTTCGATGTCGTTGTGGTTAGTATGCCTGCCTGGCAGGAGGGAGACTTGGGTTCAAATCTCCCACCTGGGAGGTTCACAGGGATATAGGTTTTGCGATGGCGTTGTGGATATTTTTTATTTTTTTATTTGTGTGTGTGGGGGGGGGGGGGGGAGGGTGCTTGGTTGAAATGTTACGTCCTGACAACATCTAAGGTAATATTATAGTGCTGCCGAACTGGGAAGTCATCCCGCCAGCACAATGACCTAATATCCCATTCAGTTACTTTTCTTTGTTCATGAAGATGGTCATTGCTGGTCAAAATGTTCATAAATTAGAATCGATGAATCAATCCATCAGTCGGCAGCTATCTATCGTAGGCAAACGTCGGCGTCATGGCTCTATGCTCTCGGCGAACCGTCTCAACGTGGAACAATGGGAGGCTATTAAAAGTGCATTGTCAAATGATGATAAGATCAAATTTTCAAAACGAAAACAATTATCAAGATTTGATTTGACAATATTATCTAACCTATGTCTTGGTATACCTGCATTTTCTTGCCACGTAGAAAGGAATACTGGGGACATTTAGCAGGATATGTTACTGCAGAAACCTATGGTTTCAGAGTTTAGGCATGCTTGCCTAAATTAATTGTGATTTTTTTGCACTTCAATATATCTCAAAGGTTAGCCATTTAAAATCAAAGTCACTTCAAACCAAAGAAAAAACATTATATTGATGAACCTAATGTATTTATCTCAGAAAATGACCGAAACTCAAAACCATCAGTCTATGCAACTTTAAATGAAAAGAAAAGGTGTGCTTGTGGTGTCTGTTCTCAGGGATAATCTTGTCGAATAGAAAAGGGGGAGCTGTCGGGCAAAGTCATGACCCATTCCAGTGGTGTTTTCAATGGCCTGATCCGCTGTAAATATCTGGGCTGTATCCATGGCAACTAGTTGTATGCTGCGTGATGTCTGTTCAGTGACCGCGGATAGGCAATGTGTTTCCGGGTCAATATTATGGTATTTATTTAGAGCTGCTGTGTCCGATGAAAACAAGACATTTTGAAAACCAAAGCAATTACCTATATTTGATTCTACAGATCTAAAGCCACGTTAGTGGACGTAGGTGAAAGTAGTGGAGGCTAACGTAGTTGAACGTAGTTAAACATACTGGCATCCGTAATTGTCCTTGATGTTAACTTGGTAATAACGTGGGTGAGCCGTGATCTCCGATTACATTTTTGGACATGTTCAAAAGAACGGTACGTCATACCCCAGTCACACGAGAGGCAGCGTTCGCCGCCAACCTCCCTACGCCCTAAAGGACGCCAACCACCCAGCGTTCCATTGGATACATTGATTCAAATACATCTTAGGCGCCATGTCGGCGCCATGACGGCGCCATGTCGGAGCCATGTCGGCGCCGACCACATGGTGACTGTAGCATTGCATGTGTTACCACCAACCCAGGGCGGCGCCAGGGCGGCGCCAGGGCGGCGCCAGGGCGGCGCCAGGGCGGCGCCAGGGCGCGCCAGGGCGGCGCCAGGGCGGCGCCAGGGCGGCGCCAGGGCGCCAACCATTTTGAATGGCGCCGCCGGAACAGGGCGTAAGGAGGTTGCACGTGCAGCAGCAGCAACCTCCTTGCATCCAAAATTCCCGAAATGGACGCCGGGAGGTTGGCGTCCTCGCGGTGACAGCACTCAATCAGGGCGTAAGGAGGGCGCAAGGAGGAAGTTTTGACGTCGGTAATCGATCATTAGCGAACGCAGGCCTCGTGTGACTGGGGTATTAGAGGCTGAATTTGCATCCGTGAAGCTAAGGTAGTGTGGTCAAGTCGAACGTAGTAGAACGTACCTCTTAATGTACTCTAGCATACTCTAGCATTCTTTAGCATACTCTAGCATACTTTGACCCACACAAAACCATGGCCGTTCCATGCCGTGCATCCCGTGGTCACATAGCTCTTTGTGGATGTAGTTGAACGTAGTTGGACATATCAGAGGTTAACGTAGTTGAAAGTAGTTGAATGGAGTTGAACATACTTGCACCCAATCCATAACGTATTTATCTGTATCATTCGGTGGCTTATCAACCAAAACCTACCGTAGTTTAACATATTTCAATGTAGTTTAACAAACTTACACCCATTTGACCCTGTTAGCCTCCACTACATTCACCTACATCCACGAATGGCTATGTGACTAGGGCTTAACTTAGATACTGGTGAACTTATTAAACATCTGTCGCCATACTGAAGGGAATAAGAGCTTATTTCAATATAAACTGTTATTGCAGAAGCCTATGGCGTCACAGTTTTGGCATGTTTGCCAACATTAATTTTGCATGGGTGTACTTCAAATATCTCAAAAGTCAGCCATTTAAAATAAAACGTACTTCACGCTAAAGTAAGGTACATTATAATGACCCGTCTGATATATTTATCTCAGAAAAGGACAGAAACTCAAGACCATCTGACTATGCAACTGTAAGGCACATACACTGAAATAGTCGCCCTTTCTAAAGTCCAAGCTTTGGTGAAGGCTTTAATATACCGCCATTTTTTTTTTGTGACAGACGATTGCAATTTAGGCAATATTGCTCGCAGTGTGCACATGCGCATCACTCAATTGACAATAGCTCCAATCTCATGCGCATACCCCCCGACCGACCCCCCCGCCGACACCCCTTCCCACCCCCCTCACTTTTGTGCACAGCCGCTGGTTCTTTGCAACATCTGCAGTTGTTATAAATTATAGTGCATAGTAGAACCAATAATGCCTTTAACCCACACAAAATAAATACCAAAAGAACACACAGCAGAAAGGGTCTTTTCTCAATTAGGCGCCATAAAGATATCAGGTCAGATTAGATGTGTGTCCAATTTGATGGCCATCGTGACATGCGAAAGTATCAAAATTAATCATTTCCCATGTTTCAGCCCCATAAACCCCAATCTGTCCCCTCCTCCGCCCGCTCCCCCTCCCCCCTTCATACCCTCCCCCCACCCCGTGCCCGAATGCCCCGTCCTTAAACCTACTCAGCTCAGGCCTAGGGAACCACCGCGTAGCCGGTGTGGGAGATGGAGGCGATGTGGTGGTGGGTGGGGGGGGGAGTAGTGGGGCAGAGAGGGATGGCTGCCCACCACGGCATTGCCAACCCTTTTCGCTGAGGCAGCAGGGGATCTGGGCGTGGCGGGTCGGGCGGCCTGTTAAAGGTATTAGACGTAGATAGGAATGGATGCAGATATCGGGACTTGGGAGAAACACTACACATCTCTAACGTGTTCACTGAGCCGTGAATAGTGCCGGCTCACTGCCCCGCCCAACGCCCCCAGGCTAATATGGCCGCTAGACCTGGATTTTTTGTTTGTTTTTCAAGCCACGGGGTTCTGCAACGGCCAGCTAGCAGCGACTCTACTACTATTGCTGCTGCCACCACCAGCACCACCACCACCACCCCACCACCACTTCCGCCAATATTGCCACCACCACCACAACCACTGCCACCACCACCACCACCGCGACTGCGGCTGCCACCCCCAACACCACTTCAACCACTTCCACCACCATTGCCACCACCACACCACTGCCACCACTACCACCACCGTGACTGCGACCGCCACCCCCAACACCACTTCCACCACTTCCACCACCATTGCCACCACCACACCACTACCAGCACCAACACACCACTACCACCAGCACACCAGTACCACCAGCACACCACTACCACCACCACACCACTACCATCAGCACACCACTACCACCACCACACGACTACCACCACCACACCACTACGACCACCACACCACTACGACCACCACACCACTACGACCACCAGCACACCAGTACCACCACCAAACCACTACCACCACCACACCACTACGACCACCATCAAACCACTACCACCACCACACCACTACCACCACCACACCAGTACCACCACCAAATCAATACCACCACCACACCACTACCACCACCAAACCACTACCACCACCAAACCACTACCACCACCACCACACGCTACCACCACCACACCACTATCACCACCACACAGCTACCAAAAAAAGAGAAAAATTCGGAGCTCATGTGATCCTGTTGCGCGCTGGACATATGTGTATATATGTGTATATATATGAAGACGTCTTTATATATGAAGAGCTATTTTCCAAAACAGTTTGTTTGTTGTTGTTTTATGTCCTAGCAACATCTAAGGTCATATCAGGACGGGTACCGACTTGTCACAATGCGCACTCATGGGGACTTTATAGTGCTGCCCCACTGGGAAATTAGGCCGCCGGCACCATGACCCGATATCCCACTCAGTCGCATTATGCTGACACTGAGCTAACCAGTTCTTGCCCTATCCTATTAATGCCAAGCACCAGGCTAGGAATTATAAAGTGTCAATTTTTAAGTAATTGGTTTGCCTCAACCGGGAACCGAACTCCCGACCTTCCGCACGCGAGGCCCGCGCACAATCGATTAGACCACCGCACCCGGTATTTTCCAAGACATGATCTATGAACTTGGTATTGGTATTGCAAACTCTCTTTTTTTATTTTTTGTATTGCCACTTATCACATTTTGGAAAAGAGCTATTCATATATAGGTCATTCTCTAAAACTGGGCGCAAAAGTGTGACATGGAAACCATTACCGCTGAGCAGACAATGTTTTGACTTACAAGAAAAAAGTTGACAAATAAGTTGAACAAAGTTTGGCTACCTGTATGATGTCAATGTGTAAATTTTCACATTTTCAATCTAGCGCAAAATCAAACAATTATAATTTTGATATATTTTGTGGGATAAATTCAATATATGTAGAACTGCTAACATACCTAATAGACAGAGGCTACAATAATTATTTGACTTGCTATCAAATAAAACAGAGACTTAATTAACAGCATCGTAACGTGGAGACCAAATATATGGTGCCCAGATTTGGAGAATAACCCATATACCCCTTCAAACATATAAATACACATCTGGATGCATGTATATATATGTATGTATCCGGCTAGGGGGTCCAATTGGACGTGAGTTGGGTTATTACTATGAAGAATGACGACTTCCATTTGTGTGTAATGAGACATTCAAGAGAAGTGGGTTATTCTTATAGCGATTTCGTGACCTAATTCCGCCGATTGAGGATGGCGAAGTATTGGCTAAGCATACGGCCGTCGCCAGGGGGCGGGGTGGACGGGCGGCTGAGGTGATAACGTGGGAAGAAGCTCTGATCGATTCGCCGCCTTGCTTCAAGTCGTGGGAATATGTGGCACGAGACACACCCACACACCCACACCCTCACACACCCACAAACCTATAGACGCACATACATATAGGCACCCACACACCCACACACACCTACACACGCAGATACACCCGCACACCCACATACATCAATACACCCAGACCCACACACCCACACACACACCAACACCCACGCCCGCACACCCACACACATACAAACACACACGCATACACACACGCGCACACCCACCCACCCACCCACCCACACCACATCCACCCACCCACCCACACCTACACACACCCACACACCCACCCACACCACATCCACCTACCCACCCACACCTACACACACCCACACACCTACACACACCCACACCTACTCACACATACTAACACCCACACCCACACACCTACACACCAACACACACATACGCACCCACCCACGCACATACACACCCACACCCACACACCCACCCACACCACATCCACCCACCGACCCACACCTTCACACACCCACACAACTACACACACCCACACATAATAACACCCACACCTACACACCTACACACCCACACACCTACACACCCACACCTACACACCCACACATACTCACACCCACACCCACCCACCTACACACCTACGCACCCACACAAACCCACACACATACGCACCCACCCACATACACACCCACACACCCACGCCCCCCCCCCAATGATACACATACGCACCATTTCACTCCGGGACCACCACCGCCAGCAATCTCACCTCACCCCTTTGCGGCTCGCTGGTCCCCTCTGGTCCAATCAGCGCGCGGCTCTGATAGCGGTTGTTGATGCTCATCACAGGATAGATCGCTTCATCTGATTGGTCGCGTGATAGCGGTGATGGACGAGTGAAGGCGCACTGAAGCGAGGCAGCGAGAGCTCATGGGCGTGACGCAGATCGCGTTTAATCGGAACAAACCGGCCTGGTGACGGTTGGCTGGTTCTTGGGAGTTTTACGTCCGGGCAACATCTAAGGTCATATCTGGATGGGTACTGACTTGTGACAGTGCACACCCATGGTGACTTAATAGTGCTACCCCACTGGTAGACTAGGCTGCCTGCACCATGACCCGATGTCCATTCAGTCACATTATCCTGACAACACTGAGCCAACAGGTCCTTGCCGTATCCTAATAGTGCCTAGCACCTGGCTAGGAAGCGACAAGTATAAAGTCATTGGTTTGACTCAACCAGGGTTTCAATTCCATGATCTACCAAAATGGGAGACGGACGCTCAACTCATTCGGCCATCGTGTCCGGTCGCTGGTGATGGTGGCAGAGATGAGATTGAGCCAGCAGCATGGAACCATGTTTGCCAGTATATTAGACAGCACATGCGCTACACAAATGTAAGACTGATTTTTTTCCCCGATATAACAAGAAAGGTTATGCGCCTTCATTTACCATAATATGACTTACAAAATGTATATCTGTCTTTACCTAGCCTAGCACTTGGCATCACTAGGATAGGGCAAGAAGGAATGGTTAGCTCAGTATCAGGATAGTGTGACTGAAAGGGAAACCGGGTCATGCTGCCTGGCATTGGTCTGCCCCTCCCAGTGTGGCAGCACTATAAACTCACCAAAAGTCGATCCGAATCCTGATATGCCCTTAGAAGTAAAACTCCAACAAACAAGCAAATAGCAAGCACAAATCCTTGAATTCCTTTTTGAATTTGGCTCCTTGCGAGAATCTGTAGGACTCGAGTTCTGGCTATGACAGCTGGTTTAATCGACAGTGACAAGCGGTCCGAGTCGGGCGTCTGCCCCAGGCGCACTTGACAACTACGTTGAGCCAGTTTGAAGGCAGAATTTGCCAAGCTGTGCAGCACTGTCAGAATAATGGTGTTAGATAATCCATTTCTATCCGATCATTGTGACCCTGCGGCTGAAGGTCAACAGGTCTGGATGCCCCTGAAATAATTGTTATTATAAATAATTATTTGTGGTGTTCTCTGTGGCGGAGTGGTTAGAGTGTCTGACGTTTTTCTAGGTCAGACTCCTAATCTGAAGGTTGGCGGTTCGATTCCCCATGCCCCCACCTCTGCCAATTTGGATTTCCACCGCTGTGGATAACTTACAGCGTCATCAAAGGCCAGTTGCTCTCATACCATGTCTATGTGTTGTGGGAGGTTAAAAATCCCTTGGGTCGATAAAGGTGTAGGCTCGGGCTTTCTATCGACAAACTCTCTCTAATGGTGAAAACAAGTATATTCAGGCTTATCCATAATAGGCAATATAAATCTTCAAGAAAAAAGAAATTCTTATGGAATATATGTTGTGCATATTGAGTTCCAATGTATTCAGCTTATAACTAGTGTTAGCTTGGGTATACAATAAGCACATAAATGACGAAATATATACACGTGTTAGTCATTGTGCATGTTATTCGTAACATGGGTAATTTACGGGGCGGAGAACCCTCCATAACGAGGCGATAGGTGGCACCACCAGTAACTCCACCACTACCGCTAGGGGCGATCCGACCCGAATCGACCGGCCGTGATTCCTGTCAAATCACTCACAAGTTCTTTCCCCGTCTCGTTCAAACCACCACAACCCGCCTGGCTGCAGACAATGCTACACGTATTCAGTTTTTATTCCATGACTTTTCTTCCATGACTATCGATTACATACATATTTTATACACAGTCTACATGCTACCTGTGTTGCTCTGGTCTTCTCGCCGATTCGCGCAAGTGTGTCGAGGATATCATACTACCTGTGTTGGTCGGAGGCCCTCCAATCTCGTCTTCTCGACTAGCCGCGCAAGTGTGTTGAGGATTTCATGGTCGACGTCTCGACTGATGGTATCGTAGAAAAAAAAAATTATTTCACTATAGACTCGACGTATTGTGTCGACTACAGGTAGACTGCCTGTGTGTCAAACTTTGTACGCTTAAAAACAAGGAGGAGCGGGACGGATGACGTTCAGCTAAGGAAGTGTCAACAAATTCGACAATCAGCCGACTTGTGTGTCGACGATTGCCTCCGTTAGATGTTAAACTCACTATTCACATAATACAATTAATGTTTTTATTCGACAATTTTGTCGATCTCACTCTGATTCGTCTTCTTACACTATTTAAATTCTATTATTATCAACGGAATTACTGACTGGCGTGGCATGGCGAGGTACGGACCTAGCGACGCTAGAACCAGGCCCAAGGCGACGTGGCCGCCATAGCCCAGCAGCTAAAGCGTATAAAAGAGCTTCCAGATCGGCAAGGAGCACGGAGAGCATCGTTTAAAAAAAACCAACATTGTATTCGACAATTTTCGGCGGTGTAAAAGACTGATTCGGCTATTTACAGCCTTATTTTATAGTATTTATTTATTTATACTATTTATTTATACTACTGACTTTGTAGTACTATTTTATCACATTTACATTATACACATTTACATTTGACTGCACGCTACACGTATTCAGTTTTGGTCGATCATTTATCTACCGGTGTCTCGACGGTTTGACTATGCGGATCGTCTCAACGGATCTTCTCAATCTTACTGTGTTACACTGCCCTATGGGACTGCTGTTTAGCTCGGAACGGAGGAGACAATGCCGATAACGTGAGCTAGATCTAAAAACTTTACTTTGATTCTAAAATTACTTTGATCAACCATTGCTTCCCTTAGATGTTAAACCCACTATTCACAAAAGACAATTAATATTTTTATTCGACAATTTTGTCGATCTCACACTCTGATTCGCCTTCATACACTATTAAATTCTATTATTACCGACGGAATTACTAACTGGCTCGCACAGTGAGGTACGGACCCAGGGAGGCTAGAACCAGGCCCAGGGTTCTACGGGGCCACCATAGCCCAGCAGCTAAAGCCTATAAAACAGCTTCGAGATCGGCAAGGAGCACGGAAAACCTGGCTGCAGACAATGCTACACCTATCCAGTCAATGCTACACCATTCAAGCCCATTGTGTGTATCGACATTATGATTGTCGACACTAAAAGACTGATTCGGCTATTTACAGCCTTATTTTACACTATTTATTTACACTATTATTTATACTACTGACTTTATTTTATACTACTGGCTTTGTAGCATTATTTTATTACATTGAAATTATGCACATTTACATTTGACTGCACGCCATTTACTGGTATCTCTTCAACCAAAATACATTCTCAATGACGAATCATCAAGTTATTTCACAATTTTACTTCACACCTTTACTACCCCATTTACCGGATGCCATTCGTCTCATAAATGCGTTGACAACAAGCCTATATATATTTTTATACTTGACATTAAGTGTCTGTGCCACAGTGCTCTACATACTTACACTTATTATCAGTGACAGTTCTCAGGGCCCAATTTGCCGAACACAAGGAAAACATTGATGAAAGCGCGCAAGAATGATACCCCGAAGCCGCGTGGGAGACCAAGGAAGGCCCAATCGTAACCGGACCACTATGACAATACTGCAGATGTATTTCTGGATCGTCCTCCAGCCAGCAAACACGGACAGGAAGCGTCAACATCGACCGAGGCAACAGCTACAGATGTGATCCTCCAAGCGGTAAACTCAGCCGTTAGCCATGCCATGGCGGCTCAGATGTCAACCATCAGGTCCGAACTAGCTGGTAGGATGGACGCATTTCAGCTTAAGTCCCGATCGAGGAGCAAAGCTGCACAGGAGGAGGACAACAACCTGTCGGGGGAATCTGACAGTGACAGTGACAGTGAGGACAAACCACAACATATACCATATAAAGCAACCCAACATCAATTTC
The DNA here is from genome assembly GCA_030323885.1 of Branchipolynoe longqiensis. Classification (NCBI taxonomy): domain Eukaryota; kingdom Metazoa; phylum Annelida; class Polychaeta; order Phyllodocida; family Polynoidae; genus Branchipolynoe; species Branchipolynoe longqiensis. The sequence continues at coordinate 87,753,345 of CM059189.1, forward strand.
GAGTGACAAAGGACAACTCCCGTCACCACGAATAAAACACGAAAAAGAAAAACAACCTATGGGGACGTTGCAAACAATGACAAACAATACCGGGACCTCTACAACTCCGCACCAATCCTGGGAGGAGGCCACATGAGGTTCAACGCACGCTGTAACTGGGATCACCTGGAGGACGATGACGGCCCAGGCAACATATCAGAACTCCTGGTTGCAGCCGGCGCAGCACTCAGAAAGAAAAAAAGCTAAAACACCTCAGCTTCCACACCACTATGTAATTCGGGGAGATAAGAGGGAGAAGATTGGCCTCAGTGAGGCGACCTGGCCTGAATATCTGGAAGCACTGTGCCCTATGCTCAGGTCACCCGAGATCCCTGACTCCTGGACAGATCCAATCAGAGACCATATCCACCAACTAGCTACCATGGCAAAGGACTGGCAGTGGGAAACATGCCGTCTATGGTCCGAGCGCGTGTTCTCAATGATAGACGATCGCCGGCTGCCGAACGGATGGTTGGATCAGTACGCAGTGAAAGATGTACAACGGGACGTCTTTGCCATGGGAGTGCGTGTCAGCACCACAGCTCCAAACAGGAACACTCGCCCCACGGACAACACCACCGAGGCAGCTGGCGGCGCCGGCAGAGTGATTGAGAGTGATTGAGAACCGACAGGAATTGAACCGCGACACGGACGGGAAGCCATGCCACTATTGGAACTGGGGAAATGACTGTGGACAGATGCCAGACAGGAAAGTTCACGTGTGCGCATGGTGCACAAATAAGTACCGCCGTGCGAACATCAATAAAGAGAATGACTGCATGAACAAAAAGCGTTTCCTCGAGAAAAACGTAACACTTACAGCCTCATCATCCACGCAGCAGACAACCCAGGGTTTTTGAGATGGGGCTCTCCGTGCATTACCAACTTAACAGACAAGGAGCCTGACCAGATCAAGCACTGCAAACCCAACTTCAGCAGCACACACCCGATATGTGCAGACGAACACTGTGGCAGGTAGACTACCACCCAGGTACGTCCCGATAACTGTAAGCCATCAGCAGAACAGACCGTTCAGGCCCGTGATATACCAAAAAGCAGACACGATCAGGCTCTCAAATATGCGAGTAAACTCGGCATCCTAGATGCCGCGCATCCCTCACGTAAAGACCACAGCTTCCAGGAAGTTACGACAAGTGGCACCACCACCGACACAAATACACAATGGCCTCCTGATAACAGTAAGCCACCGGCAGAACAGGCCGTGCAGGCCCGTGATATAATAAGAAGCAGATGCGATCAGGCGCCCAAACATGAAAGAAAACTCTGCATCCCCGATGCCATGCATTCCTCACGTAAAGACCACAGCTTCCAGGAAGTTACGACAAGTGGTGCCACCGGCGCGACAAATACATGGCCGCCAACAGAACCCGCCGTTGGGACCAAACCACCGACCGCTACCGTACCGCTACCAACACATACATCACATACATCACAACCCTCGGAAGCAGAAACAATGGTAATGCAGACAATGATGAACCAACACTGCACGACCCCGGGGCGGATCACGATAGCCAGGTGATCGAGTTTCCTGAATATCGATGGCCCGCTGAATATGCAGCTCCTGAGCCTCCTGTCCCCTGCACCGCCAATCATACGGACGATCCCAACATGGAATTACGACACAAACCCGGCGGAAACCTTGTCATAGCGGATGCCATGAGCAGGGGGGCCTTTGACATGGACGCTGGAGTCAGGGCAGGTCGCCTCACTAGAGACATGAATATTTCTCAGATTCAGGTATTTTTGAGATGTTTTACCCAAGGACTCTAAGTGAGCCTGTGAATATCGCACTAAATTGCACCTCTATTCCCAGGCTCCCTGACCAAACACACAAAAGAATCCTGTTGAAACCTCCCCCTCAGGGCACAGGTGATGCTCGCTGCCCTCCGTATGGGACTGGCAGCAATCTGTGTAAGGGCCCCCACCGAACACACACTCCACAGCCTGAGGAGGGGCGGGGCACAGGCCTGTGCAGCGGCAGGCAGCTCGATCGCTGAGATCATGCAGCTCGGCATGTGGACATCAGCTGCGGTCCATCACTATGTACCAAAAAGCATCCGTGTGGGCGGCCCCCCTCCCCTCATATAATTGGTTGAGGGTTCGGGTTCCGCCCACTTGTTGCCGGGACATGAGAAATAACATTTGGCACAACTGCGTGTAGACATGAACATAGTGATTGATTCGTAACCTATCTGAACTGTCCTCATAGAATTAAGAGCTAACCCTGTCCCGTTCTGATTAAAGAATTTTACCACTACTTACGTAATGACTCCGCCTTCGTAAATTACCTTCCCACCTGTGTTGTCGGTATGATCCCACTTCCAGTAGCTAGCTCTGGGAATGGTGCTAGGTATTTATCTGGGATGCCTCGAAGTATTACCCATCAAAATATGCTTGAAATTACCGGGGCACAGTGCCATTGTGCATATTTACCTATTAAGGACTGAAGAGACGATATTTTGTTCTAATCATGTTGATAATCTTCAGCTGGTTCTGGATGGATACATTCGGGTGCAAGTGCTTGCATGGGAGGAGATCGGGTAGATCAGCATGCCTTTGAATGTTTTTTGTCCCATCCCTAGTGACAACCTCGGTGTACCAGTGAGGGAGGGAATCCCAGGGCAGGGGTTGTAGAGTGGGTACATGATTCTGCCATTAGCGATATGAACCATGGAGTGGCACCAAGCAGTAAAGGAGAATTTGATGCATCGCGTCGGTTGATATAGATTATGATGTGGGTGATTGCGGAGTCAACTGATTTGCAACACTTTGTAAAGTTGAATCTACTACTCAACTAATCCACTCGTCGCGGTCACCAATTATGTAAATTTGAATCCACTACTCAACTAATCCACTCGTCGCAGTCACCAATTATGGAAACACTAGGACTCGAATATGTGGTTGTGTAGGCAGCCTATAGTGAAATCAATAGAGACAAAGAGAAAGGAAGAGTATAAAGTGTAAAGGGAGGGAGAGAGTCAAGCCCTGTGGTTTATTATTTATATGGTTACATGGGTTCATTGTAGAGTATCACCACACCCCTTTCCCCCAATGGGAAACAAGCATTCTTGGCCCAAACCAATAGGGATTCAGCATTCCTGGTCCCCAGGGCTACCAGTGGTCTGCCCACCACCACCAAGCTGTGTGGCGCCCCTGGGCACCCTCAACTTTGACCCTGAGTGTGGTGATCCTACCCAGCAGAGAGGGATGGGGTAGGCCCTAAGTGCGGTTACACCCAACCCTGCCAGCACCACTATGTCTATTTACATCCCACTCAGGCACCTACACTTACATATATACATACATGTGTTTGGTCACGTACACCTGTTTAATACTAGAACATTTGCATTTCCCCCAATGCCGTAAATCAGAATATTTTACAACTGTGTACAGCAAAAATAGCCAACACCAAATATGGGGCGAGGGAGGAGACACAGATCATTCCTGTCACGTGACAGTGGGCTCATATAACATGCTTGTTAGTGCTGGCTCACTGGAAGACCGGTGTTGCGGTTTCCCAGGGACACCAGTTTGCCAGGGACACATCGCTTCTGCACACGCGTCAAAATCGAACAGCATCGTCACTAACCATATAAATTTAATATAATGTTTTTGGTAAAGATGTTTTCTATATGTGTACAAACCGATTTGTTTCTAGATGGTGTAATTTGAGAGATTTTTTACTTCTTCTGTATGAAGAATTGGTCACGGTTGTTAACAATGCATTTGAATGGAAGTGTCCCCGGCAAACTGGTGTGCCTCGGAATCCGCAACACCGGGCCACCAGCATCCATGACCCGATATCACACTCAGTTACACTATTATTAGCACAGTGGGTCTGTAGGCGCCTGTATCTCCCCGGTCCAGTGCGCAAGCTTGTGGGTTATGGGTTGTGGGTTCAATCTCAAAGACCACATAGCAATAGTAGAAATGTTCCATAATAATAATATTTGCTTAAATGCTTTATATCAAACATTTTGATGTTGTCCTTGTTCTAGTCATATCAGGATGGGTACCGACTTGTGACAGTGCACAATCATGGCGAATGTATAGTATTACCCCAGTGGGAGACCAGGCCGCCAGCACTATGACCTGATATCCCACTCAGTCACATTATCCTGACACTGAGCCAACCAGTCCTTGCCCTATCCTAATAATGCCAAGCGCTTGGCTAGGAAGCGACAAGTATAAACCTTTAAATCATTGGTTTGACTCGACCAGTGTTCGAAGGATCTACCAAAACGGGAGAGTCAACTCATTCGATAATCCCGTCTGGTCCAGAAGGAAGACTAATGGATGGGATGATACTGGCTCGAATGTGAAGGGCATTATTACGCAGAAGTACCTGGCAAATTCTCATGGCCACCTGGAAGAATGGAGCTATAGGATTGCAGTTGTGTGTTGTTTACTTCCATCGGATTATTCAGCTTAGACACAGTTGCTCGAACAGGGAGAATACAGGGAATGCACGAGACAGGACAGTTTGTGCGGGCATAGTTTTCCCTCACCCGGGATGTGTGTGAATTTGGAGTGCCCACATGGGAAGCGTTGATCTTTGTGCACTCATATATGAAGACTTTAGGTGCAAAACCTACTAAAGTCCAATCCAAAAAGTGACTTAAATCACCCTTAATCTACCTGAAAGTAATTTTAATTCCATCTAATTCCACATTGGCTGTGAAGAACTTGTTATGGAGCTATGAACTAAAAAATAGGAATATACAAAAATGACTTTTCTGAAGGTGTGACTCCAATGTTTATCTCAATTTTTGGAATGGCGTTTATGAGGTTTTGCGCCTGAACTCTTCATATATATATATATAGAAATATATATATATATCGAAGTATATATATATATGCTTAGCTCTACAATATCGATGGCAGCTCTGGTTCAAAGAAGTCACACTGCAATAGAACCCCTGTCAGCGCAAATAGATGATAGGTATGGATTTGGGATTTTTACGCTGGGTTGAGAGCAACACGATCAGTGAAGCATCTGTCATTTGTTAACGCTGGTCGATCTGCGGGAATTCCTGCTATCCGATAAGGTCATCGCTACGGTTGTGTATGCGTCTGTGTACTGAGGTTGGAGGGGGGTAGGATTGGCATAATAAACACATTCACCAAGACACTGGGCAGCGCGCTGAGTTGGTTGTTTGTTTGTTTATTGTTGTTTCACGTCCTAGCAACATCTAAGGTCATATTAGGATGGGTACTGACTTGTGACAGTGCACACCCATGGTGACTTTATAGTGCTGCCCCACTGGAATACCAGGCCACCAGCACCAGGGCATGATATCCCACTCAATCACATTATCCTGACACTGATCCAACCAGTCCTTGTCATATCCTAATAATGCCAAGTGCCAGGCTAGGAAGCAACAAGTATCAATTTTAAAGTCATTGGTTTGACTTGAGTTGTTAGAATGGGATATACATTTACTCGTTGATGTCGGGTAAGTGAGCATTCGATTTGTGCGCAGTCATGGTGACTATATAGTGTTGCCACACTGGGAAAACCCGTCCACCAGCACCCTGACCTAATAGCGCCCTCATTCACATTATCCTGACACTGAGCCAACCAGTCCTTGCCCTATCCTAATAATGTCGAGCACCTGGCAAGGTAGCGACAAGCATCACTGTTTTTAAGTCATTGGTTTGAATCGGCCATGATTCGAACCCGGGGGTTCGAATCCCACATCTCGCGGTCACCAGAAGGGCAAACTTTGTGTATGGTGGTGGTGGGGGGAGGTCATTGCTGCGGGGGCGGTGTATTATAATGGCGCCTGGTTGTTGGGGCAACTCCTACGAGGCGTCGGAAGTGGCAGTGTTTTAGTGTGATTTAGTATATTCATTGCTGAGCTTAGACTATGCTAGTCTAGCACGAAATATATTCGAACCCATTCGGTTGAGAAGTTGCTTTAATGAGGGAGGGGTAGCAGCCATCCTATAACTCTCTACAATGGTAAATCCAAAAACATCATGTATATAAGCTATTGCGAAAGTCATGAAACAGCTGCGATGAAATAGGCACAAACGAGGAAATGCACCCGGTGAAATGGAACATAAACAATGCACAGAGTTCCATCGAGAAAGAATCATAGCAAATCAATGTTATATTGTAGTGGGGTAGCATAGAAGTCAAATAGTTGGTAACACATCCCTTGTGGGTTTGTGTCATTATATATGGCATATATATGGCATATATACACGCGTATATCATGGATATTCCGGTGTAAGGAGGATGCAGAGATCCCCGCACCCTGGTGTAGGAAGTTGACGATGTAACTATTGTCCATTTGGGTTCGAGTCCGTCAGGTGGCGCCCCCTGGTCCACCTTTCCTCGCCTTTCCCTCGCTTGACCGAGGCCCCATTCCCTCGCCACCTCGACCGGTCAACACCTGATTGTGCTCGGGTCCTGCTTCTATACAATATATATAGGGCTAGAATCTATGCCTAGAGGCGAAAACAAGTCATTAGACTTAACAGTTATGTGCATCATAAATACACCCATCACCAAATAGATATATATATACATATATATATATATATTAAGTCATATATATGACCGCGCTTTCATGGCTCTGGGTTGGAGAAGATCTAGAACTCAATCACAAGCTCATATAAAAATACAATATGGTCACAGGTGCATGCAGTCTCCTGATGCTCCACCAGAAAACCAAGCTTTAAATTGCACAATCAGAGGAATGCATCAAATTTCCAAAAACCAAAACAATTGGCTAGTTTTGATTCTACATATCTAACTGAGATACTGATGCAATTATTAAGCTTTTTCTTTGCTGCATATAAGAGAACAACAACTCACTTTAAGTTTAATAGAACATGTTACTAAGCCTTTGGTATGAGCATATTGGCATGCTTGCCAACAATATTTTGCTATGTTTGCTCTTCAGAATATCTTAAGAGTTAGCCATTTAAATCAAAAGTTACTTAAACCTAAAAGTAAGAAAATGAGAGAAACTCCAAACCATAGGGATATGCAACTTTAAGTAAAGAAGCCATTGGGAATGTATTGCCAACTGTTCAACCGTTATGCTACCGCACAACAATATATAACCGATTTGCTCTGATTCTTTCTCAATGGAACTCCACACATTAGTTATGTTCCATTCCCCTGGTTGTGCCTTATTTCATCCTAGCTGCTTCAGTGCCTGCACAATGACATGTGGATTCAGATATCGTGGCGGGGGAGAGAGAGAGAGAGAGAGACCGAGAGAGACAGAGAGAGTGTGTGCGTGTGAGAGGGTGTTTGGAATTACATCTCCCACTAGCGATGATCCACACAGGAGAGAGATTCATATTTCTCTGAGGAAAGCTAGTGACGGTCTCGATGGTTGGGGTGGAGGGGCTGGAAGAGGAGGAGGAGGAGGAGGTGGAGCCTTAGGAGTAGAGCCACCGATTCCGCCTCGGCGAAGGCAATGATGACCGTGAAATGATCATCTCGACACCCTCCGTGTCGCAAATTGATAACTCATTGCGTCACTCCGCCCCGCGCGTACTGATGGAGCAGTGTAACGTAAGGGTGTTGAGGAGAGGCTGGGGCGAAAACACCCCCACACCAGGGAGTGGTGGCCCTTGTATGATGACAGCGCACTTCCTGCTGCTGATCGCCCTTTCCACCGCCTCCCTCCTCCCTCTCCCCCGCCCGCCTTCCCATCTCCGCACCCCCCTCCCCCGCTCTCCCCGTCCTTCTTCCCGTCTCTCCCGGTCGGAGCCTCTCCATCCAGCCCGCGCCCCAATCCTTCCTACACCCTTGTTTCTATCTTCCTGCCTTACCCCTATCTGCCCATCTGGGTGCCAATTCTTCCCATCTCCCCGCCCTGCCCTCTCCCCATCACCAGCCCCTGTCTTCTTCCTACCTCTCTGCCCTTCTCATCTCCCCATCTCTTTCCCCCCTTCTTCCCATCTTGCCGCTCCGCCCTCACCCCATCATACCACGTCTTCGTCCCATCCTTCTGCCCGTCTCCTCTCCCAATCTCTTCCCGCCGTTCTCACCGCCCCCTCTGCCCTTCTCGCCCCATCTCTCCCCGTCCCCTTATTCCCATCTTTCCGCCATACGTGTCTCCCTACTCCTTCTGACCATCGTTCCTCCCCTCTCCCCTCCCCCCTCTCCACCCCTTCCCCCTTCCTCCATTCTCACCTCTATAGCTGCCCTTTCCTTCTCTCTACATATTCTGATCTTCTCCCTCTTCCCACTCCCCCTCATTCTTCCTTTTATCCCCTCTCCCCTCCCTCGCCCTATCCTCACCGTGCCCCTCTCTCCACAGCCTCCTGTGTTCCGCCTCTGCTCACGCTCTCTTCCCCCACCCCCCTTTCTCGCCCTCTTCCCACATTCCCCATATCCACGTAATTCCCCTTTTCCCAGTATGTTCCTTCTCCCTGCTCTCCCTCTTCAATATCTGCCTCAACCACGCCACCACCACCACCCTCTTCCCATCTAGAACAAAACACCCAACACATTCCTGATTGCAGGCCCTATAAGAAATGTGTTCAGAGATGTGGGTCACCATTATCGAGTCTCCAAGTGGTGCTAATTCAAAGCCTAGAAATAAGATTCCATATACGCGATATGCAATTTGCGATTGCGGCATGCAAGATAGATACTGATGCGATCTTCAGTCTTTTTTTCTAAAAATGTGTGAAGGAAACTCAATGTTTCTGTTGTTTCCTATGGCATTCACATTCGCATTCGCACCGATGGGTCGATGGGTCGATTCACTTGCCGCATTTGTATTCGTGTTCCTATTTGCATTCAGACACATGGAAGCACCACTGTTCATTTACATGCATTTCGATTGCATGTGGGATAGTATCCAGTTCCATAAGCTTGCAACCACAGAATGCCTAGTGGCGCCCTCTTATGGCGGATCTTGGTAATTGCCTACGGCTCGGGTGGCTTCTTTGATCACCCGTGATAAGGTATGCACTTGCTGCACCGTTCCATATATAGTTGTATAGCACACTACCAAATAGAAACCGGAAGTTGGGTGCTGACTGGTGTCTCAGATAGAGTCGGTCACATGGGGTGAGCGGTTTGCGAGTGTCAGTTACTGGTTGGCTCATTCTCAAGATAATGTCACTGAGTGGGATATCGGGTCATGTTGCTGACTTAGAGATATGATGCTTGTCACTTCCTAGCCATTCGCTCGGGATTATTAGGATAGTAGAATGACTGGTTGGCTCAGCGTCAGGATACTGTGACTGAGTGGGATATCAGGTCATGGTGCTGGCAGCCTGGTCTCCCAGTAGGGCAGCACTATGTCCTGATATGACCTTAGATGTTGCTAGGACGTAAAACAACAACAAACAAACAAACAACTATGTAGTCACCACCATGAATGGGCACTGACACAAGTCGGCACTGGTCCTGATATGACCATAGATGTTGCCTGGACATAAAAGTCCAACAATCAACCAACCCTGTCGGTTCTTGGAAACAAGTTGTGGAATTGTTCTGGACACTCAGCTGCATGCATGTGGTATCCCTCAGCACCTAATTTTTTGTTATTGAAGATTTATACTGCCTATCATGGATAAGCCTGAATAGGCTTGTTTTCACCATTAGACAGTTTCTCAATAGAAAGCCCGAGCCTACACTTTTACCGACCCAAGGGATTTTGACATCCCACACTACATAGACATGGTATGAGAGCAACCAGCCTTTGATGACGCTATAAGTTATACACAGCGGTGGAAATCCAAATTGGCAGAGATAGGGGCATGGGGAATCGAACCACCGACCTTCAGATTAGGAGTCTGACCGAGAAAAAAAGTCAGACACTCCAACCACTCCGCCACTGAGAACACCACTTAATGAGTTCCATTATCGGACCGATCGGCTATGATTCTTTTCACCACGTCTAATTTAACTAATTTCAGGCTGCCCTCCTCGCCCCGCTCATCCCACATTACTTTGCTAATGCCGGTGATTGCCGGGACAAGGATAACTAGCCTTCAAGAAAGAGATAAATTTGCTAAAGCCTATATATATATATATGTATATCTATGTATATGGACACATATATATATGTCATGGGAGTGATGAAAATGGGAAATATTGTGCTTAGAGCCGGACCCGAACCCATATCTCTTTGCATTCCACGCCAGTGGACTAACCATTACACCACCTAGGCTCCGTGATATCAACACACTACCCACGCTTACCTGTGTCTGTGGTTACTTGCCTGAGAGGTCAGTGCAGACCACTACACTCATCCCCCTGGAATTGTAAAGTCATTAAATGCTTACAATTACATACATACAGGCAATGCACTAACACATACATACACAGGGTAGGTTCAACAACCATACAGCCAGTAGCTTGTACAGGATCATGGTCACAGCAACCAGTGTCATGGGGGTGGTGAAAATGGGAAATATTGTCATAGAGCGGCACTCGATCCCACATCTCTTTGCATTCCGGGCCAGTGTGCTAACCATTACACGACCTATGCTCCCTGATATCAACACACTACCCACGCCTACCTGTGTATTGGGTTACTTGCCTCAGAGGTCAGTGCAGACCACTACATATATAAATAGTTACAATATATATTGTACGCATACATATATGTACATATGTATACATAAACCGAGTGGGTGGTTGGTTGATTGTTGGGAGTTGTTTGTTTGTTTGGGTTTAAGTCCTAGCAACATGTAAGGTCATATCAGCACGGGTACCAATTTGTGACAGTACGTATTCATAGTGACTTTGTAGTGCTGCCCCACTGGGAAATCAGGCCTCTGGCAAAAGGACCGATCGCTGGACCCATGACCTGATTTCCCTTTCAGTCATATAATCCCGATACTGACCTAACGAATCTTTGATTCATTGTAGATTGGAATATACCGCATTGTGATGTTGCTGACCTATGGTTCCTTCCTATATGTCCGTTGGCTAAGAATTACCTGCTCAGACCCTGCCTTAGATAAAAGATTCACCCTGTACTTGTAGTACATGTGTGAATGACAACATAGTGTAAATACGGGCAAAAATAGCTTTAGTATAGAACAGGAAGTAGAATGCCTGCCTCCAGAATCAAATGGGTACCTATATTGGCACAGAGTTTGTGAAATGGGAGAGAATGCAAAAAGACAAGATGGGGCCCATAGAACACCGTCAATTTCACTTTTAAAGTATATTAAACTGCATATTTTATTACATTGTTCAACTCAAAGGTAGCAGGGAAATATGAAAACATATATAAAGAATAAATGTTGCTTCTTAGATTGTGAATTTAGGTTCTCCTTGCATTTCCCCGCTTTTTCGACAGCTTTTATATAGCGTTGGTATTCACCCGTGTACTGCGAGTACATGGTGAATCCTTTATCTAAGCCTGCCTATGTTATACCATAATGTCTAGGGGTGGTAGGCTTTCTGCTAAGATCGTGATATTTTCTAAGACAAGTTATCTGACGTGTCTATTATAAGCAAATATATGGAAATTATTCTACAAAGTTTGGTCATCAAGAGCCGCGTAATTACTGGCAGAAATGATTTTAAAATGTTGAGTCTAGGGAGAATGATAATGGCGGAAATAACACAAATCCCAACTTCCAGTGTGTAAGCTATACCTGTGATGTACTAGGTTTCAGCTTCAGTCTGTCTGGAGGGACCATCACAAATTCTGAATACTCGTATCTGACATTGCGGCAATATTAGTCCACTCCACATATAGCTAGTTCGACCAATGCACCATCTATACAATAATTATCTCGTCCCACCACTGGCCCCATAAATAGAGCCGCTCCCCCAAATGGGGCGACCAGGACAATTATACCCGAGCTGGCATTCCGCGGTCACATTCCCCAGCATACAGGTCAATTGATGCGAAATGTTCCCCATATTTATCTAATTCAACTTTATTATGTAAATTATATTGGAAAAATATCCATATATATATATATTTTACCTCGGTATACAGCCTCAGGCTAGCCTCAGGCTAGGGAGAAGGAAGCATGTGAGGTACCAGCAATTAGCATATACAACTCACGACTGGATTACGTGTCGTTGGGTTGCTCCGGCAAATTTAGTCTACATTCAAGCTAGTACGCAGTAAGTGTCATAAAAACTGTGGTTAGCTTAATCATGATGCATTAGAGCATCATTATGGAAAGTTTAGACTTTCTTTGGTCCATTTTGGACGAGTTATTTGGTTATAAAAAACCAAGGATAGAATTCCTTCTCGAAGGATTGAAACCGATCATTAGCGGTTCTGTCACACCCGAGTCACCGTGTGATTATGGGTAGAGATGTGGGCTCTGCCTCGTCTCCTGTGGAAATTCTCTCGTACTCTAATAGAGAGTAATGTTGGAGATGCTCCTGGGTTTCTTTTATAGACTCCCCACAAACTTTTTCAGGCGTTATCTTTCCTTCCTCCGAGTTTCGTAGCATTTTCTCCAACTTTTGACGTGGTAGTCCAAATGGGGGAGAAGTGTGGCGGAACAGTAGGGATGGCGGGGCCGATACATACACTGGTCCCGACCACTGCGTAAGGTTTGGGCTTGACCCACAACCCACGCACAAATTTAGCTTATTACGCCTGTGTTATAACGGTATAAACACGTTCTCTAACACCAATAGATGTCCAAATGAGTTTGAAACAACTATATTGTGACATATATATATATACCGGGACTGACCAAAAATCTTTGTTTCAGCTCCCGATGGCCACGAAGCGGGGTAAGCGTGGTGCAGCAGCAGCCGAGGGGCGTGTTCCGAGTGGAGGGGACGAGAAGTACGACTCCTCACCCGTGTTGTCGGCAGTGCCTTCGACACAGTCCGGGGCGCATATTCTCTCCGAGGAGGACATAGTGCCTGACGCCGCCGCGGCCAAAATTGGGAGACGCGGTTTGCGGCGATGGAGAGTCATATAATGGCTCTCAAACCACCGGTGTCTCGTAAACGGCGAATGCCGAGTGTTCAAGAGGAGTCTTCTTTGGAGGATTTCTCGGAGACAGACTCAGAGATGGAGCTTATGGCTCCTCCTCCTTCTCCTAAACGGAGGAAGAAGAAGAAACATATCGTTTCTTCTGGTGATGATTTCACCAAGGAAAGGGGGAAGACTGGACTTCGCAAAAAGCGCAAGACCAAGTCCAAGAAGAAGAAGAAGAAGAGGAAAGATTCTTCTTCTTCCGACCCGTCCACAGATTCCACTTCCACGGAATCGGACTCAGACACGCGATATGAAGGTGTCTATGCTGCCATTGGGGGCAAAGTGGCTAAGAAAGTGGAGAAGCCAAGGGCTAAGCGTGTGAAAACCACTACGCTTATGCGTGAGAAATTAATGGCCATTTCCGCACGTTTAAACTGGCAGAGATTATTTCTAAGTTATCAGATGAGTTAACAGGCATTAAAGGTGTTCCCAACTCCATCATTAAGGAGATGGATCGAGATGTCAATATGACAGAGGACCGTAAGAGATTTGAGGGTGTGTTGCACACAGTGCATAAGGCGGTGCTTGGTACCTTAACAGCTATTGCTCCTGTAGCAAACAGAATGCAACGAGAAAATAAGTTCTCATCTTTGGCTAAGACGATGGACAAAGGTATTGTATTGTTGGCGGCGGCAGGTAATTACCTGTCGTATCGAAGATATGAAAATGTCTTCAAGTCGGTTTGCACTGATGCTGGCAAAGAAGTGGCTCGCTCAAAGAAGGTTACCGATAATGATGGGAAAGAGTTTACGCTTTCTCTTGCTCCAGAGCCTATGAAAGGGAAACCTTTAGATAACACGAAAATGTTTGGCGGTCAACTACAATACCTCTATAAAGAGGTAGAAACTGCAGCCAAGAGTGGCAAAAATATGGATGGTAAGAAGAAACAGGAAACTCCTCGTTTCAAAAGGTCACGAGGGGATTTTCGTCCACGGCGGTTCACCAGGGGAACCAGACCGGGCTCAAACTTCGGTCAAGCTTTTCGGGGCCGGGGCGCTCACTCAGGCTGGACCGACAACACTGCACGGCCACTGGGCCGAGGAGTCAATTCGCCGAGACCTTCCCCAGGGGCGGGTCCAAGTAGAGGTTGAAACACAAACGTTACAAGTCCTTCCAGCCTCTAAAACCAAACAAACTGTAAGAAACTTTGTGGCTGGTAATATTAATAATCATATTTCTGAGTGGCACAAAATTACTAGTGACCAAGAAATTTTACAAATAGTTAGGGGTGTTCACATTCCTTTCACAACAAATTCTGGTACTAGGCGGATACCTTTTCCTTATAACCTTGATTGAACCGTTTGAACGAGAGGCACTAACTAAGCAGTACAAAAATTCTTTGAGAAAGAATTATACAAAAAGTGACATACTGTTCAGGAGAGTTTATTTCAAACATCTTCTCGAGACCAAAGCCTAATGGCGAGGTTTGAATGATCCTGGATTTAACAATCCTTAATAAAAAGGTTGAATATCGACATTTTAAAATGTTCTCGCTAGATACGGCACGAGATCTGATTACGCCAGATGCGTGGATGGCTAGTGTTGATTTTCAAGATGCATATTATACGCTTCCCATAAGGGAAAAAGACCGGAAATTTCTTCGGTTTTCTTCGGGATAACCTACTCTATAGTTTTACATGCATGCCGAATGGTTTATGCATGCCGAATGGTTTAGCTTGTGCCCCTCGTTTATTCACTAAACTGCTTAAACCTGTTTTCTCAGTAATGGCGTGGAAGGATCATATAATGTTTCCATACATAGATGATTCCTTTATTATAGCATCAACACAAATTGATTGTGTGAATGCAGTTTTGGATTTATGTGCATTACTTATTAAATTGGGGTTTTATGTACATCCACAAAAGTCAGTGTTTAAACCAACAAAACAACTCAAATGTTTAGGGTTTATTCTGGATACACAGTCTCTTACAGTGTCGATAACAGAACAAAAACTAATTAAGTTTATGAATACAGCGACCCAGCTTATTAAGTTACCAAAACCTAAATTTAGACAGGTCGCAGTCCTTATTGGGATAATGATATCGTATGCACCCGCTATTCTATACGGGAAGGCCCATATTAAATCTCTAGAAATAGATAAAAATTTAGCGTTAACACGAACTAAAGAGAATTTTGAGCGAAAGATGTTTATTTCGCAAGAAGGGCTACAGGATATTGCATGGTGGATGCAACACACAGCAAGTTCACCAAATCCAATCCGCATGGCGGAACCTAATACGGTAATTACTACTGATGCTTCGTTAGAAGGTTGGGGAGCTCATCGAGATGGGGTCACAACAGGAGCTAGATGGCTTGATGATGAAAAATCAGACCATATTCATCATCATCATCATCATGCTGTCGGTCGCCATGCGACAAAGACTGCTTTCATTACTTGACTGCCGCTCTCCATTTAGCTCTCTGCTGTGAGAGTTGCATCCGTGAGTCGGTCTTAATGTCTCTCAGCTTCAGGTTTCTCTTGATTGTATCCTTGAACCGGAGACGAGGGCACCCTCTCTTTCTGTACATTTCATGAAAGCTGCCTGCAAAAGTGTTGAAGTGCTGCTGGCTTTTGCAAGTTACCAGCGGCACTCTCTCGGGGAGCAAATAGAGGTTTCACACCGGCAAGAACATGTCAAGACAGGCGCAAAACTATTTGTCCCTGCAGTGGCTGGTCGGGAGATGTTGGGAGTTCCATACATCAACCGCCCTTAATGCTGCCACAGTGACATGGTTTTCTGTTTAGGGTTTGCTCCCTTAGCCTTCGGTTCTGTCAAGAACCTGTACCACAAGGCAGTGGTTTACAACTCTGCAGGGCAGGGGCGTCAAACTCCCTGAGGTATTGCTATACCTGCAATACCTGCAGACCATATTAATGCGCTAGAATTGCGTGCTATTTATCTGGGCTTATGTAGTTTAGTAAAGATACATAAATCACAAGTTAGAATACTAACTGATAATACTACTGCCATGGCATATATTCGTAACATGGGTGGAACCAAATCAAAGCCTTGCAATCAGTTGTCTAAACTGATTTGGAACTGGGCACAGGCTCAACAAGTCTGGCTGACTGTAGCGCATATTCCAGGGTCACAAAATACACTTGCAGACCATAAAAGTAGAAATTTCCATGACCATTTAGAATGGTCTCTCTCTACACCTTTGTTTAACTTCATTTGTGAAAAATGGGGTACACCTAAAGTTGACTTGTTTGCATCACGAAATAATAACAAATTACCTTGTTATGTTTCTTGGCATCCTGAACCGGAGGCTTGGAAAGTAGATGCATTTGCTATTACCTGGGAAAATAATTATTTTTATATTTTCCCACCGTTTAGCATTATCAGCCGAGTTGTCAGGAAAATCGGTTTGGAAAGGACACATGCTATACTGGTGGTGCCCGATTGGGACACGCAACCTTGGCTGCCAGCAGTTTCACAACTGGCAAAAGAACATATACGATTCCCAAGAAAACTCGGGAATCTGACACACCACGGACCGCTAGTGGTTCACGGCGACGTGTCAACGACGCCCCTATTGGCATTCCTTTTCTAAGGAACCAGCTGCAGCAATTTGGATTGGACAAAATTACTGAGAATAGGATAGTATCTGATGCCTGGAGGCCAGGAACTGTCAAAATGTACACATCCTATTTAAAGAAATGGGGTGTACATTGTTTGTTAATGAAAGTTAAGCCAACAAATCCAACAATTTCACAAGTAGCTCGTTTTCTTCGTTCTCTAGAGGATGAAGGACTATCCTTTGGGTCGATTAATGCGGCAAGATGTGCGTTATCAATCATATTACCTAGAATTGATGGCGAAACAGTTGGAAAACATTATGTTCTTTGTTATCTACTTCGTTCAATTTATCAAAGGAATCCTCCAAAACCAAAGTATAGTCGGTTTTGGGATGTGTCTATAGTATTTAAGTTGTTTCAGGCTTGGCCTCACAACTCGTGGTTAGATATAAAACAATTAGGTTTTAAGGTCGCGGTCCTGTTATTATTAGTAACCGGACACAGAGGACAGACGATTGTTGCTTTATCTTTAACTGGATTAGAAATAGACAAGCAACAAGCTACGTTTGATTTAGAAAAATTGCTTAAATCGAACACGTTAGGTGACCCTTTATCAACGGTTCACTTAGACTGTTTTCCGAATGATCGGAAATTATGTGTTGTGTCGGCCATACGGGCTTATATATACAAGACAAAGGATTTACGTGCATCACAACAACTATTAGTGAGCTTTATAAAGCCACATAAGGCGATTTCACGAGACACACTTGCCAGATGGACAATTACGGTGTTGAAATTGGCTGGAGTGGATACGAGTAAATACTCTTCCCACTCAACTAGAGGAGCCATGGTCTCCAAGGCACGGGTGCTTGGTATTTCTGTGAAAAGAATACTAGCGCATGCAGGCTGGAAGACGGCTAAGTCGTTTGCAAAACATTATAATAAACGACTAGAAAAGCCTACCGGCGTTGCAAAGCGTCTTCTCGCCAACTAACAAGAATAGGTGAGAACAAAAATTTAGAATGTTATAATAATAAGAAAGAATGATATTAAGGATAAAAATGAATTATGTAAAGGTCTCCCTAGCCTGAGGCTAGCCTGAGGCTGTTTACCGAGGTAAAATAGTATAGTTATACGAGTCTTACCTTGGTACAGATGATGGATAACTGTTGTTTTACCGAGGTATAAGCCTCGGATAGATGTGGGCTAGGGCCCTCCCGCCACACCCTGCCACATCTATTCCGTTGGTGTACCTTTTCGGGAAAGTAATAGTATCCATTGTTTGAAAGTCATTTTTATCCTCAATAAGTAGGTTAAAATTGCTGGTACCTCACGTGCTTACTTCTCCCTAGCCCACATCTACCCGAGGCTTATACCTCGGGAAAACAACAGTTATCCATCATCTATACCCAGGTAAGATTTGTATAACTATACTATATACCAGTATACATTAAATTTATAATGTCTATATAATAACATAACTATGTCCATATACATACACGTAAATATATTTATTGATGCGCAACACGTTAAATAATACATGTATGCATGTATGCATATATACATATATGCATATGTGCATATATACATAATATATCCTTGTACATTATATACATTCATGTATACATATGTTGGTGTATATACATATACATACACTTACATGAATATACACACGTATGGACACATGTATCTGTACATACACACATACACAGATGCACATATGTGCACATGTAAACACGTGCGTGTACATACACATACACATACATTGATCTTGGACACAAAAGACGTGGAAGCTGAAGTTTGAAAAAGAGCAGGACTTTATTTCAGGTGCAGGTCCCTGGCGGCATTACATGTGAGTCATTGTCATGGCTGGGAAGTCTCGGCTGACATAAGGTCAAGCACAGATGATAACATATGATTACGAAATGGGATATGCGATATATGGACAGATAGTGATGAGATAATCAACATTTACATAAGAACATATTAATTAACGAGTTAAATGCGACATAATAAATGCATGATGATACGTCAATTGCTCAGGTGTCAATTGTTGAGTGTCATTTTTTAACTTTCATTGTTGAGTGTCATTTTTTGTTTATTCGTTGGATTGGCTGTGCTAATCAATCGGCAGGTGTGGGTGGGTGGGTGAAGAAAAGGTTGTAGTTCTGGTCAGTCAGGAGCACTGTTGCGGACTGACCATCCTTCTGTGGGAGAGATGGTCTCTGGATAGTGTTGTACTCCACCACCCTTCAACCCCCCATTCGGAAGCCCCCCCCCCCTCGGAAAACCCCCAAGGCAGCCTCAGCCATTGGTGTCAGGGGTTGGGAATCCTCCGCAGCTTCATGGTTCCTGTGCCCAGCAATGAATCCAAATGAGCATCTCCACCCATTCCAGACCATGTATCAACATATACACATACACATATACATATACACATATGCACATATATACAGATATATGTGTGTATGTGCATATTTGTATGTGTGTATGTGTAAAGTGTATATGTAGTCATACACAAATATAATGATATACACATATATGAATATATATGAGCACACATGCACACATATAAAAATGTACACATGTACACATACACACATACACACATATATATATATATATAAACCTACAAATTTACGTATATTCACATATACGTATATGGACATGAACACATACACACATAAGCAAATGTACACACACACATAGTAGACCACAAAATACTACTGGAAAAACTAAAAACCATGGGCATAAAATCCAACACTATGGATTGGATAAGATGCTACCTGAACAACAGGCAACAGAAAACAAAAATAAACAATACACTATCAGACAACCAACCTGTCACATGTGGTGTACCCCAAGGGTCAGTGTTAGGGCCACTACTCTTTATAATCTATATAAACGACCTTGAAAAATGGTTGCAAACTGAATGCCTCCAACTATATGCAGATGACACAGTCATATACGCAAATGGCACCACAGAAGAGGAGGTAATAACTAAACTAAATAAACTCCTACTAAAACTAGATGAGTGGTGTGAGTCCAACAAAATAACCATCAACACAAGCAAATCAAAAACAGTACTCTTCTCGCATAAACAAATGCCAGAAAGAAAACTACACTGTAAGTTAGGAAACCAAACACTAGAAAATGTAGACCATTACAAATACCTAGGCCTTGAGTTGGACAGCCAACTAAACTACAACCTATGTATAAATAAAATTATACAAAAAGTAAACCACAAACTGTGGCTATTTGCAAAGCTAAGAGACTACATGACACAAGAAATGTCAATAAAAATCTTCAAGGGCATGGTGCTCCCCTATTTTGACTATGGAGATGTAAACTACATGGGTGCGAGAAAAGAACTACTAAAAAAACTGCAAACACTGCAGAACAGAGCCCTAAAAATCTGTCTAAGAGTAGACAAGCTGCACCCAACCTATGACATACACAAAAGAACCAAAGTGAAACTACTAGAAAATAGGAGAATAATTCATTTGAAAACATTAGCATATAGCTATAGTCAAAACAGTAAACTTCTAACAAAACCACAAAGGGCTACTAGAGCAAATAATGCACCACTACTAAAGCAGACCAGAAGCCGAATAAAAGCTCATGAGAGAAGCACGCTGGAAATGGCTGCCAAGTTGTGGAATGCCCAAACGGTAAAGGAACGACAAATTCCTGACCTAAAAACTTACAAAAAATATCTGTGCAAAATAAGGCTAGGAAACCCCCAGTAAGCTGCACTGCAAAGGGGCATGTGATATGTCACGGCCCACCAGCGGGATGCCCAATGGAAGGTAACCATGCCAAAAGTAGCCAGATAACACACCACACAGCTACGTACAAGCCTATGATATGTAAATAGGAGTAGGCTAGTCTAGTAATAAGAGTAGAAAAAATAAATACATATATACCAAGAAAATCCAAAAAACTAACATAGGCTATTAACCATACCAACCAATTATCTATCTGCTACTGAAATGCAGGCAATCAAATACCTTATCAGCAGCCACTGTGTGGTAAGATAACACCAACACTACAACTGGCCAGCATTGAAAACAAGCCTGGGTACCCGGGCTTATATGCTATGGACAGTATAAATACAGCCTCAATAAAAAAAAAAAAAAAAAAATATACACATATGACCATACACAGATACTGAACAGTCCAAGGTCGTAGCGGTTATCACCGTGCCTGGCTTTTCAGGGCAGCCTCTCCCTGGATACCACAACTCGGCTAGAAGAAAGTCTTGCTAGAGCAGCATCCATATTTGATGCTGGCACTTTGCTACGTCCGGAAGCGATCTATAGACTGATTGTATAAAGATCTGTGTGAGGGCTCGACTTCACAGACCTGGGGCTGGGGGGATGGCATGGCAGAAAGCAGTGCTACTTTGGTAGCATTCTAGTGACAGACCATTGGGCTTTAGGTTGGTTGGTTTTTGGAGTTTTTCCTCCTGGCAACATCTATGGTCATATCAGGACGGGTACCAACTTGTGACAGTGTGCACTCATGGCAATTGTTTAGTGTTGTTCCATTGGGAGACCAGGCCAATACCATCATGACCCGGTATCACACTCAGTCACATTATCCTGACACTGAAAGAACCAGTCTTTGATCTATCCTAATAATGCTGAGTGCCTGGCTAGGAAGCCACCAAATTGTTATGTCATTGGTTTAACTCGACGAGGCTTCGAAACCGTTGGTTCAAATTGTACGATCTAGTAAAAGCGGAGGCGGATGATCAGCCCGTTTGGCCATCCTGCCTGGTTCATTGGGCTTGAAGTTGTTGAACGTAGTTGGGCGTAGAAGTAGTTGAACGTAGTTGGGCGTGGTTGAACGTAGTTTAATGTAGTTGAACGTACCAGAGAAGTATGGATGCCGGTACGTTCAACTATGTTTAACTGCATTCAACTATGTTCAACTACGTTAACCTCCACTACATTCAACTCCGTCCACTAATGTGTATGTGACTGGGCCTTTAGAGTATTGGCTGAATGATAAACGGCGTGAGGGGCATGGCGTGACCGGCTATACCCTGCGCGGACGTGATCCAACAGCTAGCCGTGATGGCCGACAAGAGCAGCAAAGGGCATTCCCATAAACGAGACAATGTTGTGTTCTGAATCCAGTGACGGCTACACTAAATCTGCATAGGCCGATCAAATTTTCAAAAGCAAAACAATTATCTAGAATTTATTCTACATATCTAACGTATATACTGATGCACTTATTAAGAATATGTTACACCAGACAACGGTAATTTAATAATTTAATAGAACATGTCCAGCTGCCAGTGGCTTGGTTTCCTAATGAGGCAGCACTATGAGATCACCGTCCTGATATGCCCTTAGACGTCGCTAGGATGCAAAATCCAACAAGCAAACTAAAGAAAGCAACTGTGTATGTATATATTTGTTATCTATTTATATATGACTATATCTATATGCGTACATGTAAATGTATACATGTATATAGAAAAGATCCTCTAGTGTGACTGATAATGTGGCATGCCCATTAGTGATGTACAATCACAACTTAACAATCGAAAGACACTACCATGTGTCGCGGCGCCACCAGTCATATGGGTGCAGTCAAGCAGGCATTGTGCAGAATAATAACATATAATATAATAACAATAATTCCCTTATGCACATTTATACTCACGTAATGCGCTATGCGTCGCATATATGTATGGAAATATGGATGTATGGATCTATATATATATATTCATATGGATAGTGATGAGACTGTTATCGAGTGTAATAATCTCTGTAGTGTCCTACTCCTCCCCCACCCTTTTTGGGTGGGGGGCATCGGAATGGGTCATTCCGCCCCCTCCCCGCCGCCATGTTCAGGCTTTCTCACACCACTCGCTCGGAATTATATATGTATATATATATACACATGTGGATATAATATGTATAAACAGTAAAACCTCGCTAACCGCTAATCATTGTAAGGATATTCTAACTCTCTAAACCAACCACACCCCTAAATGGACCACTTAAAATCGGGCCCATGGTAGGTCGATTTAGATATGTTTCACTGTATATATATATATATATATATATATATATATATATATATATATATTTACACACTGCAGTGACACCTGGTCGCTTGGAATCAGCAGCTCGCGCCGATGGTTCCAGAACGAAGGTCATAGCCAATGTCAATATACCGACCGTCGCGCACTGGCACAGCGCGGTCCATGTCTGTGACCGGCCACGTGACTGTGCACGCCATTGCATAGGTTTGTATTCGCTCTCCGCCAGGAAGCGCTGTTTGCCCTCGCCATCAGCCACCAGTGGCGTGTGACGATTGACCTGCTCGTGCACGGACGTCTACCCGCCAGTCGCCGCCCGCAGCCTGCCGCCTGCCGCCTGGCACCCGCCGCCCGCTGCCCGCCGCCCGCCGCCCGCCGCCCGCCGCCCGCCGCCCGCCGCCCGCCGTCCGCCGTCCGCCGCCCGCCGCCCGCCGCCCACCGCCCGACTAATGCCTGCCCCGCAATGCGCCCCCTGCGCGCGGCAGGGAGCTTATGCTAATATGGCAATATGGTGTGTGCATCGTGGCAGCGTGGGACGTCTTACCAACATCTCAGCGCTCTACTTGACATAACTAAACTGGAATATCTCTCATGCTCTCCCCTTAAATGTACAGCCCTCGGATAAGCACATCGTAGACTTTCGATTGTTAAGTTGTGATTGTTCATGATCCCGCAATATATCCAATGCTTTATAATATATATCCATATATATATATATTTTTTTTTTAATTTTAAGAAATGTGTCTTTAAAAGTGGGCGTCGGCAGCATTCTGCTTAGTACGCCGCCACCTGAGCTCCGATACCAGGGTCCGGGTGGAGACGGGAAGTCGTAACGAGCGCATAAAGCATGGGGTGTGTTGGCACCGGCCAGGCTGCCTCCCCTCCCCCTGGCTCCCCACCTTCCCGGCTTCCCTCCGCTGCCTCACTGCCTCACCGCCAGGGTCTTTATGACGCCCTGTCGTCCTGCCGCCCGGTGCCGTGTACTCGGGTGGCCAGGAGCGTCGGGTGAGATGTAATCCAATTATATTTAGGGACCCGCGCCGCCGCCGCCACCGCCCCCAACGCCCCCACCGCCCCCACCGCCACCGCCGCCGCCGCAGCTGCTGTCACCGCCGCTGCAGCAACGGTCACCGCAGCCACAGCAGCTATAACAGCCGCGGCAGCTGCTCTCACCAACGCCGCAGCTGCTGTCACCGCCGCTGCAGCAACGGTCACCGCTGTCACAGCATATGTCGCCGCCGCCGCAGCAGGTGTCACCGCCACCTCAGGCTTCACCACTACCTACCCGGCTTCACCACTACC
Source organism: Branchipolynoe longqiensis (assembly GCA_030323885.1). NCBI lineage: Eukaryota > Metazoa > Annelida > Polychaeta > Phyllodocida > Polynoidae > Branchipolynoe > Branchipolynoe longqiensis. The sequence continues at coordinate 87,777,245 of CM059189.1, forward strand.
GGCACAGCTGCTGTCACCGCCATTCCAATGCAGCTGTCACAGCAACCTGGACAGCTGCTGATTGTCATGGTTCTTGGTTGGTTGTTGCAGTTTTACATCCTGGCAACAACTAATGTCAATTCAGGATGGGTACCGACTTGTGACAGTGCGCATTCATGGCAACATTATACTGCTGCCCCACTGGGAGACCAAGCTGCCAGCACCATGACCTGATATCCCACTCAGTCACATTAATCCTGACAGTGAGCAAACCAGTACTTGCCATATCCTAATAATGACAAGCGCCTGGCTAGGAAGCAACAAGTATAAATTCTTAAGTCATTGGTTTGACTCGACCAGGGTTCGAAGCCATGGTTTCAAATCCCATGATCTATCAAAGCGGGAGACGGACGCTCAACTCATTTGGCCATCCCGTCTGGTCTCTGATGGTCATGCACACAGATCAAACGGTGCCATAAAGAGGGTCACTCCTCAGCGCCTGACCTGGTACAGGCCGGCGACAGATCACCCACCCCCACACGGTGCCAGGTCAGGTGCCCGTTGTGTACAGCGCAATGGTGTGTATCAGGTGTGTATCATGGTGTGTATCATGTGACATCATCGACTAACGCTTCCTCATTGTAGTCAGTGAAAAAGACATTCACAGACATGTATGTTGTGTATCTAGATCATCACAGAACAATTCATGTTTGACCTTCAACTCACCGCGACCAGACGGGATGGCCGAATGAGTTGAGCATCCATCTCTCATTTTGGTAGATTGTGGGATTCAAATGTGGTCGAGTCAAACCAGTGACTTAAAGATTGATACGTATTGCTTCCTAGCCAAGTGCTTGGCATTATTAGGATGCCGCAGTGGTTGGCTCAGTGTCAGGATAATGTAACTGAGTGGGGATATCAGGTCATGGTGCTGGTGGCCTGGTTTACCAGCGGGGCATCAGTATAAAGTCGCTATAATTATGCACTGTCCCAAGTTGGTGCCCATCCATAGATGTTTGCACTGTCACCTATCGGTAGCCATCCTAATATGAGCTTATGTAAAACTCCAACAATGTACCAACCAATCAGCTCATTTCCGCACCCAATATTCTATGATATTGTCGTGGGGGTACTTACTTGTCTATGGGGCTCCTTGCCTGAGAGATCAGTGCAGACTTCTACACTCGTCCCCCTGGAATTGTAAGTCTTTTAATGCTTTCAAGTACATACATACAGGCTATGCACTAACACATACATACACAGGGTAGGTTCAACAACCATACAGCACATAGCTTGTATAGAATCATGGTCACGGCAACCAGTGTCATGGGGGTGATGAAAATAGGGGAATATTGAGCCTAGACCGGGATTCGAACCCACATCTCTTTTGATTGCCGGCCTCCACTGGTTGGTTGATGGTTGGTTGTTGGTTGACCATTACACCACCTATGCTCCCTGATATCACCACACTACCCACGCCCACCTGTCTATGGGGCTCCTTGCCTGAGAGGTCAGTGCAGACTACTACAATATATATATATAATATCCATGGGTTGCCTTCCATATACATCATTCTGGATGTCGTTAGGACCAAGTAGTCCATCCTCGTTCCATCCCTCATTACTCCTCCATTTTTAGTCAATGAAAAACCACTATCAGTGGGACACATAAGCTGGAAAGTGCAGATTTCATGGCCTTGTGCTAAGCCTGTTTTAATGTAAATAGCAATGGACAAACAAAGACACCTTCTGTTGTTGTTTAAATGGCTAGAAAGGTAAATTTTAACGGGTTTTTTCGGACTTAAATTTCAGTTGACTTCAAAATTGCATCAGGTATGGTTGGTGCTATCATTTGACATGGCTGGATCTGACCCGTTTTGATTTCGTGTAAATGTCAATGTAGCCATGTGAACATGATTGACAAGACTGACAGAATAGATTCCACTCGTTTTTCCCTGTGAATATGGGCATTTCTATAGATATGGCCATTTCTGTCGACACGGCATTAAACCATCAGCAATCAATCAATTAAGCTTAGATATAATTAATGCAGCTTCTTTTTCATTGTTATTCATTAATTTAATTCATCATATTGTCGTGGGGGTGATGAAAATGGGAAATATTGCGCCTTGAGCGGGACTCAAACCCACATCTCTTTGCATTCCGGGCCAGTGTGCTAATCATTACACCACCTAGGCTCCATGATAGCAACACACTACCCACGCCTACCTGTCTATTATGCGGCTCCTTGCCTGTGAGGTCAGTGCAGACCACTACAATATTATTCCTTCGGATTATTTCCGTTGTATGTTGTAATTATCCTGCGACTCCTTATATGGCTATCCTGGCTTAAAGTAAACCTGTAAATTGTGTTCCCTCGTTTATGTTATATCATACCCTAGGCCGGCCCTGGTTGCCAAATCAGTAGAACGCAGGCTTCCCATGTGGAAGATTGTGAGTTCGAATACTGGTAGAGTCAAACCAATGACTTACAAACATCGATATAAGTCGCTAGCTAGCATGGCACTCAGCATTAATAGAATAGCACAATGATAGGTTGGCTCAGTATCAGGATAATGTGACGGAGTGGGAAATTGGATCATGGTGCTGATGGCCTGGTATCTCAGTGAAGCAGTGCTATACATGTGCCGTTACAAGTCCATATGATATGACCCTAGATGTTGCCAGGATGTAATACTCCCACAAACAACGACCTATATCATGAACTTGATATATGCGTTATTGATGATGTTGCTTCGGCAACATGGGTAATTGACACGTGACAAGGGACAGACCTGCTGCCACCTTACCTCAGTGAGCTACACATGCGCCCTCTCTACTGTACTCCTCTGCCACTTCCGGTTGATGCTTGGCCGGACTATTCGACTTTACGTTAGATGGCAGCACCACCGCATCTGCCAGCTGCCCTGGCGAGTACACGATGAACTCCTGGCGTCACTTTTGGTAGCTCCTCAGCCCGTTCCAGCACTTCCCAACCGGATGCAGAACCATTGACACCTTATGTCATGTTCTTGCTGCCCACCGAGCACGACACTCATACTGTTCTAACATGTAGGGTTGAACGCAAGGGTCTCTGGATTCAAACTCTGAACCTGCTGATCAATTGACTAATGTATGATTGACTACTTAACTAACTATTTGATAAATAAATGTCCCAGACCTGTAATTCCTTATCGTGTTGGGAATTACAATTTCTACTAACTGTACCATATCTTGACATTATAAATCGTGGTTCCATTAAATGTTCTTAGTAATTGTCTTCTATGCAGCAACAAATACTTAATATGAGCATAGTTAGATACATGAGAATCAAATCTAGATACTGTTTTTGTTCCGGATTGCTTTCTGCTTTAATCGGACTATGCATCATTAATTAAATATCGGGGTTTGCTTCGACCAGGTATCTCGAACTACTTTGATAATGTCAACACGGACAATTGTATCTACTTAGAAAAGTGTAGGAAGATAATGTTTATGAGAATGTGATTTCTTTTGGTAATTCTTTAAGCACAACTAAAACCAACTGCGCTAATTCCACGAATAATGTCAAAACTGACAATATTATCTATTTAGAAATGTGTAGGTTGCTAATATTTGTCAGAAGGTGATTTGATTTTTTGTAATGTTTAAAAAGACCGCCCTAATTCCGTGAATAAACTTCGGACAAAAATATGGGGGAACTACAAAGGCGATTTGCGGAATGAGAGCATGTCAGGCAATATTTACCGCAGATGAGAAGACGTAAAACACGCGAGAGTTCAGAGACAACAAACAGTTCAGAGATAACAACGTGGAAACAAGAAGCAAACTTGTCTGCTCTCTTTCTGGAGAAGGCACATCAGAGGGCAAGGCAACATGAGTTAAGGAAATGATGATGGGACAGGCGCAATGCCATAATCCACATGCCTTCTAAATATAGCCTGGAGTGGAACAATAACAAAGCAGCAGGTTCCCCAGCAGTATATATGGGTAGGATGAGCTTACACATATAGGGCTGGTAAACATAGAAAACTAACTCATTTCCAACATTTAAAAGCTGCATATTTACATTCAAGCATTGAATTTATTAACCAACATCCTTGAAGATGTATACTGCCTATGATGGATAAGTCTGAATAGACTTGTTTTCACCATTAGACAGTTTGTCGATAGAAAGCCCGAGCCTACACTTTTACCAACCCAAGGGATTTTTAACTTCCTAAACCACATAGACATGGTATGAGAGCGACCATCCTTTGATGACGCTGTAAGTTATACACAGCGGTGGAAACCCAAATTGGCAGAGGTGGGGCATGGGGAATTGAACCACCAACCTTCAGATTAGGAGTCTGACCTAGAAAAAGTCAGACACTCTAACCACTCTGCCACAGAGAACACCACATATTTATTTGTACATGTCCCTCCATGTCTTACTGAGTTACCAGTGCAATCTTTGAACTTCTGCTGCTGCGTATATGGACTAGGAAGTCAATTCACTAGAACTTGTCACAGGTGAAGCAGATAGTGGATTGATTGATTGTTGGAGTTTCACGTCCGGGCTACATGGAAGGTCCTATCAGGATGGGTTCCGACTTGTAACAGGTCATGTCTGTGTCTGTTGTCGGTGTTTTACGTCCTAGGAAAATATAAGATCATATCAGGACGGGAACCGACTGGTGTCAGTGCACAGTCATGGTGACTTTATAATGCTGCCCCACTGTGAGACCAGGGCACCATGGCATGATATCCCACTCAGTCACATTATCCTGAGACTGAGCCAACCAGTACTTTACATATCCTAATAATGCCGAGCGCCTGGCTAGGAAGTGACAAGTATCAATTTGTAAGTCTCTGGCTTCACTCAACAAGGGTTTGAACCCGTGGGTTCGAATCCCACGATCTACCAAAACGGGAGCTAGACTCTCAACTCACGCGGCCATCCAGTTAGGTGAAGCCTATAGTGTCCAGCACTTTGAAGGGCATGTCAAAATTTAGTTGGCATGTTTTCCTATCTAATTCAAGTCAAAACATGCGAAATAGCTTACATGCTACCCGGCTGGATACCAACTGGTCATTTCTATTCTGCCCGTTGCTGAATAAACCAGGGAGCGCCCTGGAATCACCCACATATAACCCAAATCACTTCAATTTTATATCAAGCAGATTATAATAATTGTCTGGAATAGGCGGGATCGCTCATTCGGGTTCATTGCTGGGCACAGGGACAGCGAAGGTGACATGTCCCACTCCCCTGCCATACGGGTGGGGGGGGGGGGGGGGGCTTGCTGGGGAGGGGGTAAGCCAACCACCAAGGGAGGTGGTACACACATACATTCAGCCCCCGTCCTCACACATCAACCAATCAAAACACACAATCAGCAACACACCTCCAACCTGATCGACCAATCAGATCATAATATAATCTGGAGCCCAGGACTCCAACACCCGGACTCGTGAGTCTGCAACAGCCTCTCCGACTGACCACATCTATAAACCCACCCACACCTGCTCAATGATTGGGACAGCCACTCAAAACATAACAAACAACAAATACAAAAGACTCATGAAGTTAATACAAAAAGACATTCACAATTGACTTTTCATAATTACCACAAAATTGACAAACGTGCAATTCACATATCAAGGTGGTAAAGCATTTAACCATGATTACATTCTAATTGATTGACATTTCTAATCACTCATTTAAACTGCTTTGAACTAAATTTCCTGTTCAAATATATCAAACTTACTCCGGTATGTTATGTTTCATATGTTCCCATATTTCATCTCATACCATGAACTGATCATCTACCATGACTTTATGTCGGCCGTTACTGTCCTCTGATAACACTTCAATGAATGATGGGGCGGAGGCGCCTGCATAAAAGCCATTACTTTGCAACCCTCAGCTTCCACATCATCTGTGTGCGAGAGCAATGAACCTGGTAATATTTATTTCAAAATATGGCAGAAACTCAAAAGCATCAGATTACACAACTTTAATATCGAACTGAAGAAGCCCAACGCTGGAGCTGCCTAATTAGTTTCCACAGTCCTACTTTTATGAAATCCACAGCCAACTCGCATTCATTCTCACGACGAAGATTAGATACTGACTTTATTTATTGGCTCAAAAGCTGGTGTTTATTACCCATCTGAACCGAACCCCAAACATGTGAGCCATCATGTGGATTGTTAATTATATGTAAATAACATACACAACAGCCTGGTTGATAAGACATTACAATAAACCCAGCTCCCTCTGTCAAGTTACGATATGAAATTAGATTTTCTGGACTTTCGTGTGAATAAAATCCCACATAGAATGGAATATTGTGTTCCTGCTGAAGACTATGGTGTCAGAGTTTTGGCAACCATGCCAAAAGTAATCGTACATAGTTGTGCTTCAAATGTCTCACAACTTAACCATTTAATATAAAAGTTACTTCAATCTGAAGTAAGGCAGGTTATAACAATCAATTCAATATATTTATCTCAGCAAAATGGGAAAAACTCAAAACCATCGGATTATGAAACCTGAAGGAACTTCGCCCTATTTGCTTTTACTAATTCTTTGAATGTACCATCACATCTTTCACGTTTTTTTAATATTTGAAATTCTAAGCCTTATAATTATTCAGCCTGCTTTGATCAATTAGTGTCTTGTCGATGCTTTTATTTTGAAAATATGTTGAAGGAAAAGAAAGTAAAGTATGGACCAACATACAGCGACAACGCTTTGAATTAAATCCATCTTAACGGTCAGTACTATCCCGTGGACAGCCTTCTCCGCTACTACTCCTAATACTTGCGTTAATTACAGACACTACTGCTAATTATTCCACGAAGGGAATTATGTTGGATATCCTCATTAGGATGGCCCAGTATTTGTTTTAATGAATGAATAATTAATGTTTATCTGAATGTGAGCCTGCATATATTTCTTTTGTAAATTCCTCTCCAATTTCTAGGTGATCAGCAACGTGCAGAATAATTACAGGGCACTAGGCGTGTGTGTGTGGGGCGGAGGGGAGGGGGTGAGAGGTGGGGACACAAAGTGGAGAACATGCTCAGGGAGTTTGGAGCATGCGCAGATGTGATAACGCGGTCAGGTAGCAGGTGGCAGTGATGCTGGTGCTGAGGGAGAGAGAAGAGCGAATGACGGTGGGCAATATGATTAGGATTTCGATTATACTGAAATTAAAGTATTAAATACTAACTAAAGCCACATACAAAAAAAAGACTTAGTTTAGCGTCCACCGATTTTGATTTTTCTAGGTCGGGTGGGAGGTTTTTTATTTTTATTTTGTTGTTTTGTATATAGAATGGTGGCATACAGGAAGAAGAAAACTAACCATGGTATTCATGGTACGAACCCATGAAAGGACGGTACAGAAGACCATAGACACTACTCTATCTAAAAATTGAACAGGAAAATATTAGAATTACTATAAAGTATGTATTCAACTGAAAGCTGAATTAAATGTAGTCATTATAATAAGCGGGGCAGTGTTGTTTTAAGTTTTAATAGTTTATTTGAGGATTTTATATTTAGAAATAAAAAAGAGAAATGTATTTGGAGGTCAGGGGCATCTCTCAGGTCGGGCGGGGACGCTAAAGAAGTTGTTTTTGTACTCGCCTAAATGAATATATTTATTAATGAGTATTTAGTCAATTTGGAGAAGCATTTGTGCGGTGCGGATGATGAAAATGGGAAATATTGCGCTTAACGTGGGATTCGAACCCACAGTTCTGGCTGTTCGTTTGGTTGTTGTTGTTTTACGTCCTAGCAACATCAAAGATCATTTGAGGACGGGTACCGACTTGTGACACCACACATTCATGGTGACTTTATAGTTCTGACCCAATGAGCGACCAGACTGCTGGCACCATGACCAGATATCCCACAGTCACATTATCCGGACACTCTGCTAACGAGTACTTGTCCTATCCTATAAATGCCGAGCAGCAGGCCAGGTAGTGACAAGTATCAATTTGATATGTCATTGCTTTGAGTTGGCTGGGATTTGAACTCGCGATCTTTCGCATGGGAAGCCTGCACTCAACCAACTTGGCCACCACGTCTGGTTGTGAAAATATACGGATTTTCGGTTTAGAATTATATATTGGCAGGGAGCATCATTATTGTGGGATGACAGAGTGGGGACAATGTTATGTAAACTAAAAAGCAAGGATGCCATACTCACAATATGACATGATAAAGAATAGGGAAATATATGTCCTGCATGCTGCCTAGGATTAGGGAGGAGCTGTGTTATATAAGAAACAGTTCAAGGTGTTCTAGGGGAAACTGCCCAAGGGGTGGAAATTTCCTATGTGTAGTTCTAAGATGTACCAGTGCCAAGGAGGGACGTTCTTGGTATATATTTATGGATATATATATATGTGTGTATCTGTATACCACTTCTGGTTCACCCCTGTGACCATAAGGGAGGCCCAACTTCAGCCTCATATACACTCAGGGCGGCACCTGCAGCTGAGTAGGGTGGCAGCCACCTCCACTGGAGGGTTGGCTCCCACCCCAGCTGTGGGGCCACCTGATTGGCTGACTGCGGGACTGCTCAGTTGCTTGCACTGCCTTGACCATCTAACCACACTAAAAATACGCAAGATGCAGAGAATTATGTAATATGAAGGATCGATGCTCCAGTCACACTGGACACCGGCACTCTAGTCCTGGCTCTTGAATGAAGCACCCATACTTTTGAGCAGGAACCCCAGACACTCTGTCTGATGCTACCTAAATTCACCTATTCAAATTGAGTGTATCTACAACCATAGGACTCCTGTCCCATGGGCTGTGGGCACTGCTTTCAGTATACAGGCTAAGTGGTAATGAGAACTAGTGTGGACAGAAGGTGAGGAGTGAGGGTGCTAGGTCACATGTAGGGGAATGGACAGGAGTTGCTGCCAAATAAAGCACTACTTATTCACTGTTCATTTGTGTGACTAGTTTTCCTTCCTCTTTTCAGTACTGATTCATGAGTTGGTTTGATTAGGCTAATGGCTCCACAGGTGATATGAAGGGGAGAGTTTTGTCGTGTTTCTATATGGTGACATAGTTCATGTTATTCAGGGTTTACAATGCTAACCATTACACCACCTAGTGTAGGTAACCTTTCACTTCCTTACAACTATGGTCACCCCATGATGTAGCCAAGTTCTATAAATTGCACTCCAGAGACGGTGACCGGCATGCGATGGCTGAAATGGAATTCATGCTCAGGAATCAAAGATGAAGTGAATAGCAAACCTTGCAAGCTTCTCTAACCATTGAGGCCCCGGACCTATTTTCACCTAAGCACCATCGTGACCAGACGCGATGGCCAAATGAGTTGAGCGTCCGCCTCCCGTTTCGGTATTCCGTGGGATTTGAACCCACAGATTCGAACCCTAGTCGAGTCAAAACCAATGACTAAAACATGTATACCTGTCGCTTCCTAGCCAGGTGCTACACTTTATTATGGTATGGCAACGACTGGTTGGCTCAAGGTCAGGATAATGTGATTGAGTGGGATATCATGACATGGTGCTTGTGGCTTGGTCGCCCAGTGTGACAGCACTATAAAGTAATCATGAGTGCACACTGTGCCAAGTCGGCACCTGTCCTGATTTGACTTTAGATGTTGTCAGGACGTAAAACTCCAACAACTAACCAACCTAAGCTTACCACTCCTTCCAAAATAAAGTAACAACGTGATACATCCTTACACAATTAGATTGCATTCAATTCCCCGGCGCTGCAGGTTTAACTTGATGGGTTTTTCCTTCATAGATACACCTACATTGTAAACTGATTTTACCATTCACAACTGTGGCCTGTGGATCTATATATATAGCAATCACGCACCTCATTAGAATAAATGCTACAGTAATCACGGTCGTTAGGCTACTCTCAATCCTGTTTGTCATATCAAATAAATGAAAAGGGAACGGATTGGCTCAATCTGGCTGGAAGATATCCTTTTATACCCCAGTCACACTACAGCTTATGACCACTTTGCAACCACCTTAGACCAAGGAACCCACACTCGCCCGGGATGTCCTTGCTACCAAAACAACGGTTGCCGATGTCTGGGCATCAGTGGTGAGTGTGGGTTCTTTGGTCTAAGGTGGCCGCAAAGTGGTCGCAAGCTGTAGTGTGAATGCGGTATTAGTGATGGTATTGTAGGATCAATTCGTAGTTACCAATAAACATGTTGTCTATAAAGTCTCTGATGTTGCGAAGAATGTAATGATAAAAGATACTTGTAATGTCTGTATATCTAGTGGCATTGCGTAAAGAGAATATGCATAAATCTTTTTAAAGCTGAATAGTCCGATGAAAGCATCAACGTTTCAAAACCAAAACCAGTATCTAGATTTGATTCTACATAACTAATTTAGATGTTGGGGCACTTATTAAACATGTGTCGCCATACTGAAGGGAATACTGAGGCAATTGAATAGACTCAGTTACTGCAGAAGCCTGTGGTGTCAGCCATTTTGCATGCTTGCCAAAATTAATTGTACATGGTTGCACTTTAAATATCTAAGAAGTTAACCATTTATCGTAAAAGCTAGTTCAAGGTAAAGTAAGGTAGCTTATATCGATCAACCTAATATATTTAACTCAGAAAATGACAAAATCTCAAAAACATCAGAATATACAACTTTAACCAGATGGAATAGCCCAGTCGTTAGATCCTCCAATTTCCTGGTCTGATCTATTGGGTGTGATTGCCAGTGTGTGGAAGTGACTGTTGAGTGCATGTGTAAACCCAAAGACATACACACCTTGCTGTCACCGTCACTGGAGTTCTGCAACACTATAATTAGGCAAGCCCTGGCGGAGAGGTATCTAATTGGGGCAGCACTATAAAACAGCCAATCTTCAGGCCAAATAAGAACCAATAAGCGGTTATTAATCTGAGTAGATACCTGTGCATTTATTAAGTATTTGTTGCAGCATATAATGGGATGGTAAGTCAATTTAGTAAAATCTGTTAATTTTAAAGCCATTTTTTGCAGGTGTATGCTAACATTAATTAGCCATGTTTTGGCACTTCAAGTATTTCCATATTTAGCAATCCAAAACAAAGCTTACTTCAAACTAATCCAAGTAGTTTATAGCGATTACCCATGTGTGTATATATATATATATATATATATATATAAATTTGGCTAGGCTAGAAAATGAGGAAAAGGAGAACGAAACGAGGAGTGGTGGGAAGCCTCATTTATTTTAGCAGAGGCCCAATGAGCTGATATGACCAAACCGCAGGTGAACTGGCGCATGACCTCGATAGTAGAGCTGCTTGCCTCGGTAGTGGGACTGGCCCGCAACAAATAATAATAACATGCGATCATTTGAGTAAAATAAATAGCATGCACAATAAATATAATATAGAGAAAATACAGTTCCACCCCATTATACTCATATAATAACTTATATATCACATATATATTTATATAAAATACCGACAAAACTAAAAAACACTCGACTATAAATATAACCTTAACTAAATGTCCTCTAATTAAACTCTGGAAATGGCTATAAAAATTGTCGCATATAACATACAATGCCCCGTGCAGATATCACCTTAGATTTTGCTAGGACGTAAAACAACAACAAAACAAAAACAAAACAACTAACATAGAATGTGATAGTATCGCTTTCATCTTCCTATGTATATGTATTAGCTATTTAATCCTTGTGCTCCTCCGGAACCAAACCTCAATGCCCGTCCGAGAGGTGGCGCTAATTGATGACACTACGGAATGCATGGGCAATCACCACCCTAGTATTGTTGCTTGGCGATTTTATTGTGCACGGTGACCTCGGGGTGTGGTGGTGATCCTGTTGATGCGTCCTACATTGTTGTTGTTGGTGTTCGCTGATGGTGTGTGGGTTTCGCCTGAAGACCCTACCCAACCCCCAGCCATCCCCACACCTATCCACATCCCGGCTCCACCCACACCCACATCCACATCCACACCCACATCATCACGCTCACCCCACCCACGCCCACACCCAATCCGAACCCACCCAGATCCCAGATCCCAGCCCCAGCCCCACCCCCAGCCCCACCCCCACCCCCACCACAACCCTCACCCCACCCCCACCCTCACCCACTCCAAACCTCCATCCTCACGCAACCCACCCCCCCCCCCACCCCCCCACCCCCCCCACCCCCACCCCCCCCCACCCCCACCCCACCCCCCCCCCACCCCACCCCCCCCACCCACCCAATCCCCCAACCCACCCACCCCACCCCCCCCCACTATCACCCCCACCCCACCTACGCCCCCATCCCCCACCCAACCCACCCCCCACCCCTCTACCCCCACCGCCACCCCTACCCCCACCTCGACCCCTACCCCCACCTCGACCCAAACCCCGACACCCGACCCCTCTGATGTATATGTATTCCAGCTATGTTGCTGTCCGAAAGTCCCCAGTGTAACGCAGGGTTACGTCACGAGTACGATGGAAGGTTATAAATAAAGTCAGTTCCAAACTGGAACACGCAATGTACACTGCTCAATATATGTGAGATCAGACGGGGTGGCCAAATGAGTTGAGCGTCCGTCTCCCGTTTTGCTAGATCGTGGGATTCGAACCCACAGGTTCGAACCCTGGGCGAGTCAAACCAATGACGTAAAAATTCATACTTGTCGCCCCCTAGCCAGGCGCTTGGCATTTTTAGGATAGGACAATGACTGTTTGGCTCAGTTTTCGACTGATGTGACTGAGTGGGGTATCAGGTCATCCTGCTGGCAGCCTGGTCTCCCAGTGGGGCATCACCATGAAGTCGACATGAGTGTGCACTGTCACAAGTCGGTCCCCATCCTAACATGACCTTAGATGCTGCCAGGATGTAAAACTCCAACAACCAGCAACCAACCATCCCACCCCTACACCCACATCCAACCCAACCCACACCCACCTCCACCCCTACCCGCATATCTACCCCCACTGCTCCCCTACTCCCACCCCTGCCCGTCTATATGTACATGTCCTGCTCCCAGATCTAGAAGTTCCCCAGTCCAATTACCAGCGTGGTTCGATGTCTGAGTATCTACCCCGGGCCCTTCACCTCTCACCTCGGCGGGCCATCACTCCCCATCCCGTGACCTAATCACACCCTCCCGCCGCCTCTCCGCCCTCCCCCATTCCCGCCCCCCCCCCTCGCCTCACCCCCTCCTCCTCCTGCCGGCCCCACTCAGCCTCACCCCCGACAATCGGTCACACAATACCCTCTCCAAACGAACTCGGTGCCAGCCTCGCCAAATCCCACATCTACACCACTCGCTCAGCGCTCGCCACTGGGCTCAGTGGCAGCAGCTGTTGGGACGAGGTGGGTGTGACCCAACCAGCATCGCTCAACCCAGATCTGTGGTCATCGCTCCGAGCCGTATTCACCACGAGCCCACTTTGCCCTCCCCCGCCCCACCGCAATATCCTCACCCCACCAACACCTCCCCCGACCCCCCCCCCCCCCCCCACCCCTCACTTGCCACGGGCATAGACCAGACTGGTGGCCTAGCAGTTACAATATTCGATCTAGGTCATTTGTAGAGGAATACACTCACCAGCTGAGTCAAAGCAAATACTTAGAACATTGACACTTGTAGCTTACATTGCATGGTATTTTGGTTTTAGGCAGGATAGAGCACACATAGGGGGGTAGGGCACTGAATTGGTGATACGTGACTGATAGGGATATTAAGTGAAGGTGATGCAGTATAACCCCGTTAAACCAAACTTGAAGGAACCATAGAAATTTGTTTGGATTAACCGATCATTGGTTTAACTGAGCTTTGGCTTCACCTTTGACTTGGTTTTGGAAAAAACATGGGCGCGTTATGAATGTAATATACAATGTATGTGGATACTTTGATTATTGTTTTTTATGTATATACAGTATAACCCCATTAAACAAAGCTTGTCTAAACCAAACGATCGGTTAATCCAAACCTTTTTCGACGACCCGGCAAAATACTACCATTTATCATATAAAATAGTCTCGAATGACCTTATAAACACATGAAAGTTTGGTTTAACCATACTGGAAGTGACCTGGGGCCCGACAAGGTTGTTTGGTTTAACCAATAATTGGGATTAACCGACTTTGGTTTAACCAACTTTTTTATATGATAAATGGTAGTATTTTGCCGGGCCGCTGAAACAAGTTTGGATTAACCAATCGTTTGGTTTAACCAAACTTTGTTTAATGGGGTTGTACTGTAATATGACTGAATGAAGTGAAATGCGAATTGAATATGACTATGGATATGAACATTAATATGGATATGAATATGGATATGAATAGTAATATAAATATGAATATGAATATAGATATGTATATGAAGGAAAATCGCCTTAGCGAAGGATGGCACTTCAATGCATTTGTATTCAGATGTAAAATTAGTTGGTTGGTTGGTTGTTGGAATTTTACTTCATGGCAACATCTAAAGTCATATCAGGACAGTAAAGGAGTGTGAACATGTTGGTGTGGGTACCATGTTGTGAAAGTGGGCACTCATGGCCATTTTATACTACTTCCCCACTGGGAGACCAGCCCACCAATGGCATGACATCATATCCCACTGAATCACATTATCCTGACACCGAGTCAACCAGCTCTTGCCCTATGCTAATAATGCTGAGCATATGGCTAGGAAGCGACAAGTATCAACTAGTCATTGGTTTGACTTGATCAGGATTCTAGCCCGTCCGGTCTCTTTCTCTATATATATGTGCTATATAATATATTATGTGAATATAAATCAAGAATAGTCCCTAAAGTTTGTTGGTGCCCCTATCCGGGCACCTCTCACTTCGCAACTCCCCAAACGCCTGCAAACTGACTCCGGTGGTCTTCCAGTTCTCAGATCAAATTTATAAAAGAAGCATATATAATATTATATATATGAATATATGATAACTGATCATTTATCAACTCGTGCCCTGCCTCGCTAGCTTGCTTTTGGAATGGTACCAGTGGGAGCGTTCCAGTAGGCAGTGAGTTGCTAATGGTGCTGTCATATTACGACCGATCGCGCAAACGTACGTCGATGTATTTGATATTTGGCTGCTACGTCGGGATATGTCGTTATGCATTAGGTGTGCATTAGGTGCGCGTTGGTATACGTCAATGTACGTCGACGTTCGTCGAGATATGGTGTCACATGTCAGGGGGTCGGCAAACCTTTGTGCATGCACAAAACCTTTTACGTCAACAACGCTCGACAACATGTGGATTTTACGTCCGCCGTACATTATGTATGTGGTAGGCATTCGTTGATGTATGGTAGACGTACGTCAGTCAAACATTGTTCACTACATTGACCTACTTTAATGGCAGTGGGAACATACAGGCCACATACTGACAACATATGGATAACGTACGCCTAACATACGTCCAGCGTTTCTCCAGCATGTCTTGATGTATGTAAGGTATGACGCATAGTTCTGGCTGCAAGCTGGTGAGATGCGTCGTAATGTGACAGGGCCATTACACCCACGGGGTGCTGCTCTGAGGACCGTGCTCGCTCATCATTGTTTAAATTCACTTAGAGGTGTCGGGGCCAGTCGGCCTTGTTATCGGCCAAATATTGTTTCAAAGTCGACCGTAGCGCCTGGGGACTGGTAATTGAGTGGCCGATGACTTTGATCACGAAACACCCTCTGGCGTGCTAGAAAGTTACCGGCGCTCTCTGACTCGCCGCAAACGAGCAAGATGCTGCGACAAGCAGCACGCCGTTTACAAGCAGCACACTGGAAATAATCATCACGCGGAAAGCAAGCAGCACACTTCAAAGGTGCAACATGTCGCAACAAGCAGCACACCATTTGCAAGCAGCACACCACAAACAAGCAGCACACAGCTAACAGGTAGCACACCACAAACAAGTAGCACGCTGCGACAGGCAGCACACCAAAACAAGCTAGTGCACCGCTAACAAGCAGCGCACTGCTAACAAGCAGCACACTGCAAACAAGTAGCATGCTGCGACAGGCAGCACACCACAAACAAGCAGCACACCACAATCAAGCAGCACACCGCAATCAAGCAGCACGTGGAAAGCAAGCAGCGCACTTCAAAGGTGCAGCATGCAATAGCAGCACACCATTTGCATGCAGCCTGTCGCAACAGGCAGCAGGCTGAAAACAAGCAGCACACTACAATAATACAGCATCCTGCAATAGGCGGCACGTCGCAAGCGAGCAGCACTCCGTGACAGTTAGCACCGCACGCACCAGCACCATGCCACACACCACCACCTCCCCACAAACAAGCACCACCCGACACATCATCACCACCCCACAAACCAGCACCACCCCACAAACCAGCACTACCCCACAAACCAGTACCACCCCACAAACCAGCACCACCCCACAAACCAGCACTACCCCACAAACCAGCACCACCCCACAAACCAGCACCACCCCACAAACCAGCACCACCCCACACACCAGCATCACCCCACAAACCAGCACTACCCCACACACCAGCACTACCACACAAACCAGCACCACCCCACAAACCAGCACCGCCCCACAAACCAGCATCACCCCACAAACCAGCACCACCCCACAAACCAGCACCACCCCACAAACCAGCACCACCCCACAAACCAGCACCACCCCACACATCAGCACCACCCCACAAAGCAGCACCACCCCACAAACCAGCACCACCCCACACACCAGCACTACCCCACACATCAGCACCACCACACAAACCAGCACCACAGCTCAAACCAGCACCACCCCACAAAACCAGCACCACCCCACAAACCAGCACCACCCCACAAACCAGCACCACCCCACACACAAGGACCACCCCACAAACCAGCTCCACCCCACAAACTAGCACCACCCCACAAATCACCACCACCCCACAAACAAGCGCCACCTCACAAACAAGGACCAACCTACAAACAACCACCACCCTACAAACAAGGACTGCCCCACAAACAAGCTGAAAGCAGCAAGCCGTAACAAGAGCAAGCCGTAACAAGCGGCTTGACACAACAGGCCACAATGCCATCACCAGGTCAATAATATGCCTCAATGTCCCTAGGGGGCGCGATTTTCAAACAAGTGAGCACCAGCACCTGCTGGCCGTGTCAAAGTCATAAAAATGTATGTAACATTGAATATTCATATATATATATATGCATCACGAGTACTAATAGTATTACGATACATGAGAAGTGCTCGTATCACGCCACCGGGTGGTTGTAATTTATATTATAGTTAGAATTGGTCGGTGGATTTTTAAGTAATCTGTCTCCATGCCTTTTGCTCGCGGCGCTAACGACTATAGCTTCGGAAAGTCGGTCCTCTACAAGTTATTTAGCTGTTTGTTGTAGAAGCCTGACTTTACTTATTTTTAAGTATGTTTTGGGAGGGGGGAGGGGTGTGTGTGTCATTTTAGTGTTTTTGTATCGGCAGACAACCCATACAATATTGATGCACATGAAAGCATACGATCGAAATAATGTTAATGCCGGAGCGGCTGTGTGAAAGTGGCTGCAAATCGTGGAGATATGATGGTGGTGATATGATGGTGGAGAGGGTTGGTTGCTTGTTGGAGTTTTACGTCCAAGCAACATCCAGGGTAATATCAGGAAGGGTGCCAGATGGTGACAGAGCCAGTCATGATGGCGGTTGTATAGTGCTGCCCAACCATGCGACCAGGCCACCAGCACCATGACCTGATGTCCCACTCAGTCACATTATCCTGACACTGAGCCAATCAGTCATTGCCCTATATAGCTAATAACGGTGAGCGCATGGCTAGGAAGTCAGAAGTGTCAATTTGTTAAGTCATTGGTTTTACTCGACCGGGAATTGAACTCCCGACCTTCCGCACGGGAGGGCTGCGCTGTACCGTTTCGGCACCGCGTCCGGTGTGGGTAGAGGGTGGTGATGGTGATGGTGAGTAGAGGCGTGGTGTTGATGGTGGCGGTGTGCAGTGTTGAGAGTGTCGCCGGTGTTGGAGGTGGTGGTGGTGGCGGCGGTGGTGGTGGCGGTGGGGGGGGGGGGAGGCGGTGGTGGTGGTGGGTGGCGGTGGTGGCCGTGGTGGCGGTGGTGTTGGGGATGATCGGAGTGGTGAGAGCACTGCTGGTGGAGCGGTGGCGGTGGTGGTGGTGGTGGTTGGGTGGTGGTGGTGGTTGGGTGGTGGTGGTGGTGGCGGTGGTGGTGGTGATGGTGCGGGGTGGTGAGGGCGCTGCTGGTGCTGGCGGTTGGACCGGTGATGGTGGTGGCGTTTGCGGCAGTGGTGGTGGTGGTGGCGGTGGTGGGTGCAGTGGTGGTGGTGGCGGTGGTGGCGGCGGTGGTGGTGATGGCGCGGGGTGGTGAGAGCACTGCTGGTGCTGGCGGTTGGAGCGGTGGTGGTGGTGGCGGTTGGGGGGTGGTGGTGGTCGTGGTGGCGGTGGTAGCGGTGGTGGCGGTGATGGTGGTGGTGGTGGAGGCGGTGGTGGCGGTGGTGGTGGTGATGGCGCGGGGTGGGGAGAGCGCTGCTGGTGCTGGCGGTTGGAGCGGTGGTGGTGGTGGCGGTTGGGGCGGTGGCGGTGGTGGCGGTTGGGGCGGCCGTGGTGGTGGTAGCGGTTGGGGTGGTGGCTATGCTGGTGGTGGTGGTGGTGGTTGGGGCGGTGGTGGTGGCGGTTGTGGTATGTGGTGGTGGTGGTGGTGGCGGTTGGAGCGGTGGTGGCGGTGGTAATAAATTACCTGTTATTTCATTCCATGAACACTGCTTTTGGTACCCGGTGCCACGCATCGTCCGCGAAATAATTATCCCTAGTGGAGACGCCGGTTTCCTCGAAAAATGTTGCTGAAAACGAGGCTTATTGAATGCAACATGAGCTGTTCCCATTGGGATATGACTAGGCCTATTGCACAAGGTTTTAAGCATTTTAAGAACTATCCAGCAACGTTGTAAGGACACTGATATTTGAGAAATTGAGCGAAACAAATGTGCGGATGGGAAATGCGTGTATAAATATGAAGGTGTGAGCATTTCATCTAGATTATAATTCATTCCGCGACGGACTGATGGAGTAGGGATGACGAAGCATTAATAAACAATACAAATGAAACAGTTAACGTATTATATATATATGGATGTATTACGTAGGATACCGTAGTTAGTCACTATGGTATCCATGTATATGGTATAGAGGTATACATCTGGAAGGATTTCCAATCATACCAGTAGAGATTAGAATTTTGATTTCTCCCAGTAGAAATCAAAATTGGAACTTCTAGTGGTACAGTTGCCAATTCTACAAGTACAGCTAACAAATCTGGTATCTACTGGTAGAATGTTGTATTTAATAATTTCAATGTATATACACATTTGTCACGATGGCAATATTTATATTATTCCGTAATATTACACTTGTTGAGAATAAGAACAGTTTTACGTTAACAAATCATCATGCGGCCCTCCTCACCACCACCGGATGTTGACAAGTGTCAGTCGCTTCCGAGGATTTTCGATTACATATTGATTATATATATCAATTATATACCCACGTATATCCTTGATGTACCGGTGTTGGGAGAGCGCAGAGGCCTCCCCTAGTGTTAATAAGCTTAACCATTGGCCCA
This sequence comes from Branchipolynoe longqiensis, assembly GCA_030323885.1. Lineage (NCBI taxonomy): Eukaryota > Metazoa > Annelida > Polychaeta > Phyllodocida > Polynoidae > Branchipolynoe > Branchipolynoe longqiensis. The sequence goes on from CM059189.1 coordinate 87,796,850, forward strand.
CCGGGTTCAATTCCGTCAATTCCGTTAGGTGACGGCTCACTCCCCCCTCTTCCTTGTGACTGGTGCCCCTGACCAGGGCGGCGTTCAGGGTACACCTCCGAGTCCACTCCGAGACGGCTCCGATACGGCTCCGAGTCGGCTCCGAGACGGCTCCGAGACGGCTCCGATACGGCTCCGATACGGCTCCGAGACGGCTCCACGATGTCTTTTGTCCCTATATGTGTTCAGAGTACGGCTCCGAGTCACCTCCGAGACGTCTCGCTTTTGAGACAGGATACAAAAATCACCTACAAAATGCCCGCCAAATTTAGTGGTTTCAGCCAACCAGAGCCTTTCTTTTCAATTGCAAATGGCGGCACCCTATGGGCGCCGCAATTTTGGACTTTCGTCTTAAAGGACATTGTGAGCTGAACGGAGAGGAGATGCCCATTTGTATTTTAGTTGAATCGAGCACTCGTGTCAATTGCCCAAATGCTGAGGGGGACTCTCTATGTTAAGGGCGGAGTGATCGAGCTGTGAGAAGGCCGCGGGCTGTAGATCCTTCCACATGAATGTCGTCAGAGTGTTATGTGGGTCTGTGGTGTGCCGGCGGGGTGAGGGGAGGAGTGGTGGTAATGGAGTGTGTGGGGGTGGGGGAGCGGGAAGATCCAGGCGTTCGTCTGTAAGCTGTGAAGTTGGGTTCATCTTCATTCGGAGATAAATCAGCCTTTATCTGTGACAAGGCGCTGGTTGTGGCCTGATAAGTGCGCCCTTACGCTGATACCAGGGCCCGCGGTACAAACTAACAACCGATCCATGTTTATGTACACACACATATATATATATATATATATATATATCAAGAGGAGGAGTATGGTTATTATTAGTATTATTATTTCTTTCTGGGCGATGGGTATTATTGGACAATCACCGTGACCCGCGCATCTTCCTCTAGTCCTTCCTGCCACCAGCAGCGTTCGAGAGCAATATTAGCCGCTGTAGAACTTCAGTTGCCGCCGAAAATCTGACTATCTAGACAAATCAACTATATTATATATGTAAGTAGATATGCATACATATATATATATATATATATAACTCCATATGCATATATATAGATATATATATATAGATATATACAACAAATTGAATATGACGAAAGGGGGTGCCGACAGTCAATAGGATAGAGGTGAAATTTACTTGAATGAACCAATAACGCGCGCATTAAAAGCGCATGAGCCTGGTTAGCCATGTGTAGATGTGCGCGCGCATTTAGAAGGAAAATGGCGGTGGGCATCACTAGGACCAGTAGGAGGCCGACCATGTGGAAAATGGCTTACGACGGATGTGGGTGTTACATGGGAGGAGTGGGAGGATGGATTACCCCCTCTACCGGCTGCGCACACCAAATGGCTCCACCCTGCCTTACTTGGCATTTTGCTAGGATTTTTTTCCAGCTACCCTCCCCCCCCCCGACCGCCAACCCTTCTTTCTCCCTCCCCGCACCCCCCCCCCCTACACACATCGTCCATTGTATTCCGATCATTTCTATTGAAATAAACATTATTGATGTCACTCTACTCACCCCCCAACCCCCACCCCTTCTGCCCAAAGCTTCACCCCTTCTGCAGCCATCTGCCCCCCCACCCCCACCCCTTCTACCGCCATCTGCCCCCCCCCCCCACACCACCCCTTCTGTCGCCATCTGCCCCCCCCCCCCCCCCCCCACCACCCCTTCTACCGCCATCAGCCCCCGCCCACCACCACCCCTTCTTCCGCTATCTGCCTCACCCCCACCCCCACCACCACCCCTTCTGCCGTCATCTCCTACGCCCCCACCCCCCAGCACCACGCCATCTGCCGCCATCTAACCCCCACCCCATCTGCCGCCATCTGCCCCCACCCCCTCCCCCACCCCCACCCCATGTGCCGCCATCTGCCGCCCGTCCCCCGCGCATTTAGCATCCCATAACATCAGCCCGAGACAAATTACCAGCAAATCAGTTGGATCTGCGTGTTCTAGAAATTGTGTGCATCTGATTTATTTGACATAAACGGTGCCCGATGTTGTTTTGCGCCACTCTTAAGTCTGCTTGTCTCACGGGTCGGGAGGTGGGGGGTGGGTAGGGGTGGGACTGGAGGGTCTTACGTCTGCTTGTCTCACGGTCTGGAGCGTAGGGAGGTGGCTAGCGGTGGGGTGGGGGGAGATTCTGGGTTTGAGCGATGAGGGTAAAACATGTCCGGTTGTTGTTCCCCTGCTGTGCTCCGAACCCGATGCCACGCAATGATAAGTGTTCATTCCGAGAATTATGCATGATGCATTAAGTCCGCATCTCAAAGGTGCATAATTTCATGGTTTTGAGCTTTTACCGTGTTCTTTTACATAACTATATAACGTTATATTGTTAAAATATATTTGTTCAGTTTGAAGTAACTTTTATTTGAAAGGGTCATCTTTTTTTTGCTCTTTTTTGTTGTTGGTACATTATTTGTTTAAGCGGGAGAAATTTCAGTTGCAGACGACTGGTCTTCCTCATTCCACTGCTCCTTGCCCTATCCTAGTAATGCCAAGCATCTGGCTAGGAAGCGACAAGCATACCTTTTTAAGTCATTGGTTTGACTCGACCAGGATTCGAACCCACGATCCCACGATCTACCACCACGGGATACAGACGCTCTAACTCATTCAGCCATTGCATCTGGATATTTGAAATATATACGAAGTGAAAATATGTGAAATTACTATTGGTGTACACATGGAAATAGGATAGACATATGCGTCGGTTACTGATTTTCTAGCATAGCAGCATAGGTCATTGGTACCAAACTGCGATGCATGTTTGCTGAGTGCACATGTGTCTAAGTCATAGATGTAGAAGAACATTTCTAGATAGGTATTTTTGCTATTATCAGAATACACAGCTTTAATATGAAAGAAATATACTCTTAGTGAAACTTGACACTGACTGGTATCCAGTAACTGGAAACTGAGTGGTCTATGATGCTCAACATAGCGTCATTGACAGCTTTTCTGAGTTGGATTATAATACCTTTAAAACTCAACAATCTAATGCTGCAGTCACACTACGACGCTTCCCCCCAACGCGTGTCGACGTGTGTGATTTTTTACCACAACGTCGGGATACGTCAGGAAGCATTACCCGCGCATTAGGCACGCATCGGTACACATCGGTAGACCTTGATAGACGTCGATGGTCGGCGAGGAACAGCGGCGCGCGGCGTGGCGTGTTGAAAGTTTTGTGCTTGCACAAAACTTTCTATGACCGACAACGCGCGTTAACGCGCGGTTTCCAATATTATGGCGATGTCAGAAGCACGTCGACATCGCTGAATAATGTTATGCGAACGCTAGGCAGACGCGGTGCGCACGTGAGGGTCGTCTCCACACCTTGTGCCAAACGGTTGCTTTGTTGTTTTATGCCCTAGCTACATCTAAGGTCATATGATGACGTCGCACCAAATTTTATTTTGCACGCGTCGACACATGTTGGCCGTGCGGTACTAACATGCTGCGTTGACGCCAAACTTTTTCCCAAAACTGCCGAAAAGTTTGACGTGTCTCGAGGTGTACAACTAATTTTGCGCATTTGCGGCACACCGGTGAGAAGCGTCATAGTGTGACTGCAGCATTAAATGAAGCAATTGAATGAATAAACTACATTTACCAACAATAAAACACGTCCATATGGGTTCCCTCTAATAGAGTATACCTCTGGTCTGCCTAGGCGTCTTCCCGTCACCAGCGAACAAGCCTGCTGGCACCAGGGCGGCGCTGATCAGAGACAGGCTCCTTCCGTTATACAGCGGTATTGTTGCAGGGCTAACGCTCAAAGGAGCATTGCATTCTTTGAGTCTCTTGCGGTAAATGGGTTGAACGAGACCGTGCGTCTCTGGGTTGCACTTGGTGTTGCCGCCAGTCCATCTCCTCCAGCCCTGTAACTCTGCATGGTGGTTAGTACTGGTGGTCTTGGTGCGACTTGTAGGTTTTTACTTATCCGCGTTGACCGGATGTGATGGCCAAATGAGTTGAGCGTTTTTCTCCCATTTTGGTAGATCGTTGGATTTGAAACGCAGTCGTGAGTCAGTGCAGTGTACAACCCATAGGTTTGAACCCTTGTCGAGTCAAACCAATGACATAACAATTTATACTTGTCACTTCCTAGCCAGGCGGTCGGTATTATTAGGATAGGGCAAGGACTGGATGGCTCAGTGTCAGGATAATGTGGCTGAGTGGGATATCAGCTTATGGTGCTGGTGGCCTGGTCTCCCAGTGGGGCAGCACTATAAACCCACCATGACTGTGCACTGTCAGAAGTCGTACCCGTCCTGATATGACCTTAGATGTTGCCAGGACATAAACACTCCTCCAACAACGAACCTGAACATCGCACCGTAAACTATTGACTTTAGAGGAAATAATGCATGTGCAGGAATGGAAGGAAGGGGTCGCCTATAAAAATAAATCAATAAATAAAAGATTGTTTTAAAAGCAATCTCCGGGTCGCTAGCTGTGTGCGAGGTGCATCCATGACCAGCTGTGTATGTCTTATGAAAGAGACACGGGTTGGGGAAAAAGGTTTTTTTTAACGCCCACCAGTAACAGTCTTCTAAGGACAAGCCCCGCTGCAGTAATTCCTTCATCCTCCACAAATGAAGAAGACTTATATACCCGCAGCCTGCTCGGCACCTCACACGCTTAGCACTAATTCCACTCGCGAATCAGCGAACTGACTTTATTGTTTTCTCTGTTTTTGTTATTATTGAAGTGGGAATACTGTACTTGGCCAGTGTTTTCTTTGTGGGCCGCCAGGCTTTTGTCAACGGGTCGCAGAGACCAGCTCCAGAAAATGCTGCTAGGCGGAAGTGATGGATGCAAATGGGCAGAGCAGCCATTATTATGAAGTAAATTCACGTCACCAATACGACAGCTGCTATTGGTCTGGAGCAGGGACTGATGCCATCGGACAGTGGTTGTCACCATGGGGCAGTGATTCAGGTCATGGGGAAATGACTGCCTCCAGGGGGCGTGAGTAAGAGAGGGATCGGTGACGGCCGCCAGGGGGCAGCGACTGCCGTCAGAGGGAAGTGACTGCCGCCAGGGGGTAGTGACTGCCGTCATGGGGAGATGACTGCCGCCAGGGGCTAGGGGTTGTTGTCATGGGAAAGTGACTGCCGCCAGGGGGTACTGACTGCCGTCATGGGGAAGTGACTGCCGCCAGGGAGCAGTGACTGCCGTCATGGGGAAGTGACTGCCGCCAGGGGGTAGTGACTGCCGTCATGGGGAGGTGACTGCCGCCAGGGGGCAGTGACTGCCGTCATGGGGAGGTGACTGCCACCAAGGAGCAGTGACTGTCATCATAGGGAGGGGATTGCCGCCAGGGCGCAGTGACTGCCGTCATAGGGAGGGGACTGCCGCCAGGGGGCAGTGACTGCCGTCATGCGGAGGTGATTGCCGCCAGGGGGAGGTGACTGCCACAAGGGGGGATTCACTGCCACCATGGGGAGATGACTCCTGCCCGGGGGCAGTGAATGCCATCATGGGGAGGTCACTGCCGCCAGGGGGCAGGGGATGTCGTCATGGGGAGGTGACTGTCGCCAGGGGGCAGTGACTGTCGTCATAGGGAGGGGACTGCTGCCAGGGCGCAGTGACTGCCGTCATAGGGAGGTGACTGACGCCAGGGGGCAGTGACTGCCGTCATGGGGAAGTGACTGCCGCCAGGAGTTAGTGACTGCCGTCATGGGGAGGTGAGTGCCGCCAGGGCGCACTCACTTGTGTCATCGGGAGGGGACTGACGCCAGGGGGCAGTGACTACCGTCATAGGGAGGTGACTGCAGCCAGGAGGCAGTGACTACCTTCAAGGGGAGGTGAATCCCGTCAGGTGGCAGTGACTGGAGTCATGGGGAGGTGCCTGCCGCCAGTGGGCAGCAGCTGCCGCCATGCGACGTCAAGCGCCACTAGGGGTCAGTGTGTGCCCGAGGGGAGTAGTGCTTTGGATGCTACCTGCGGGCAGTACTCGTAAACAGGGGGCAATCACTGTCGACAAGGGGCAGTGGTTGCCCCTATTAGGCAGTCACTGTCGCCAGGGGACACTCATTGCCACCAGAGGACTGTCCCTGCTGCTAGGTGGCAGTCATTGCCGGTAGGGCACATTGTCAGCAGGTGGCAGTCATTGCAGCGAGGTGGCAGTTATTGCTGCCAGATGGCAGTCACTGCAGCAAGGGCACCATCATTGCCGCCAGGTGGCAGTCACTCCAACAAGGGTGCAGTCAGTGCTGCCAGGGGGCAGTCATTGCCGTCAGGTGGCAGTCATTGCCGTGAGGTGGCATTTATAGGCACCAGGTGGCAGTCACTGCAGCTAGGGTGTAGGTATTGCTGCCAGGGGGCAGTCCTTGCCCACATGTGGTAATCACTGCCACCAGGTGGCAGTCATTGCAGGCAGGAGGCAGTCCTTGCCACCAGGGGGAAGTCGTTGCCACCAGGTGGCAGTCACTGCCGCCACGTCCCAGTCATTGCCCCCAGGTGGCAGTCATTGCTGCCAGGGGGCAGTCACTTCCACCAGGGGGTATTATCTCTCATCATGCCGCAATGCGGCACACCAAAAAAAACCTCAAACAAATGAAACAACAAAAAACGGTGTCTTTTTAAATATGTAGCACGCAATAAGAAGTATTCCATGCCTACTCACCAGTCAACTAAAACAATGACTGCTATTCTTTAAATATCTGACAGGCGATAATTATTAAATGGCTTCTCACGACTCTCATAAATATGGCCACTTACTGCATAGATCTGTTACCAGCTTGTGGCTGGGCAATAGTTAGATGCCTACTACTAAGTCTCATAAAGAAGGCAAGTTCCTTTTAAATGTGCCATAGACACCTCTCGCATTGCAGCTAAATTGAAGGAGACTTCCTTCCTGCAAATGTGACAACAGCCCATCGACACTTGATGCCTTCTGCTGCTCAGTAGTTCACAGTTATTGGTGCGTTTATATTCAACTCATGAAGCGGATTATTAGATAGATAATATTTACATGTTCAAAAAAGCAAAACAACATTAAGAATAAAGTATAAACTATTTGGGTAGCTCCTATATAGCCGATGTGCTATTTATTCAAAGACTCCAAATGAATAAAACTGTCTCGTCTTCATGGTTTTTCTCTCTATCCCAATTTTCTCCGTCACTCAGGTTCAGGTAAGATTAACTCACGCAGCACCATTGTTTGATACGTGCACACCTGAACCAGTAATTATAATCACACACACCCTATATATATATGTATACTACTAACATCTACACCAGTGCTGCCGCCACAACCCACGAGATACTGATGGGAGTCAGTTCCTTATGGGTTTGGGTTTGAAAGCATTTGCTCACCTTTGATCCACCAACCACATGTAGTTCACTAGTTAGCATTTATTGCCCACCAGCCTCACTCACTGCATGAGCTGCTCAATGAGCTGCTCACTCCACTTATCCCTACTGCTGAGCTTTCCTAAGGCCGTGGTTTATACACAGTTCGCCGACCATTTCCGCTGTATAATAATGTGTGCGAATTTTTGATGGAACCATAATTCAAAACCAGACACAGATAATTCCTTTTGGGCTAATACATTTATTAATCAGGCTTAATCAATTTTGACAGCAGCCTTGTTTCCTACACCTTTGTGAACATATTTATAGTAGCTATTCCCAATAGTATAATTGGGGCTATTTAGCTATTATTTCTCTAAATTCAACAGGTAGTACAACCTGTGTATTTATCATTTTTCTAATGGTCATTACTTATATTCAGGTCATCTATTATATAAGACTTTACTATTGCATTATTTCATTACTTATGTGCAGGTCATATCTATGATTTTACTATCATATGATATATGATGATATATGATACATATCTGAAGATACTGTATAATTTCACTCGAAGCAACTTGAACAGAAGACATGAGGCAGCAGCTCGGGTAGATCACGGTCACACGTTCAGCTCACATCTGGCACACTCACACACATTCGCACAATCATTGCATTCAGCCCTTTCATATCAGGGACATAGGAGCCATAATCTCTCAGCTGTGCAAATTTTTGATGGAACCATAATTTCACTTAGAATTCCATATTATATTCCACAGGCTCCCATTACGCATTACTCTGTACTCATTGATCGAAGCCAAACTCTGAAACTTTAAAATATACGATGCAATTGATGTTAGGGAAAGTTTTTAGTTGTTTTTAATCTTAAAATAACATTTTGTTTCTTAGGCAGTTTATTGATACTTTCTGTTCGGTGAACCCGTCAGTAAAGCCGGTACAGGTGATTTGGTGGCAGGTCCAATCACTCGTTACTTGACAGAGATGGATGGGGCCTCTAAATGTGTGAATCGGTCTGATTTGTTGGCCGGCTGGATGGCTGTGAGATGTTTACGAATGATATCAGCTAGATACTGCCTCCTCCATGATCGAGCAACCTTTAATGTCCCACTTTTCGTTTTTTCTTTCTTATTTTTGCACCGGTATCAAACCTCCAGCAACCCCTGGGTGGATTTTTACCCCGCTGCTTCTCTATTGTGTTTACTTTATTTGGCTCTTCTTTATTTAAAACAAATATTAATTGCCATACTTATTCTTTTGTCCTGTCTTTCAAAGACTGTTGGGTGACAATGGTAATATGATATATATGAAGCCGTGTGTGTATATATATATATATATATATGTATGCATATATTTATATATACATATATATTTATTCATATATATATGTCCTTGAAGATTTATACTGCCTATTATGGATAAGTCTGAATAGACTTGTTTTCACCATTTGACAGTTTGTCGAAAGAAAGCCCAAGCCTACACTTTTACCGACCCAAGGGATTTTTAACCTCCCACACCACATAGACATGGTATGAGAGCAACTGGCCTTTGGTGATGCTGTAAGTTATACACAGTGGTGGAAATCAAAATTGGCAGAGGTGGAGGCATGGAGAATCGAACCATGGACCTTCATATTAGGAGTCCGACCTAGAAAAAAGTCAGACACTCTAACCACTCCGCCACAGAGAACACCAAAAATATGTATATAAATACATATACATAAGTGTATAAGTGTAGGTATATAAATGTGTACTGGTACTTACTAGCATGAAGCAATTAGGCCTGGAGTTCACTTTGATCCAAACCAAAACTGGAAGTGGGGCAAGGACGGGTGAAGTGGGCTTAGACCGGTTGGGTTGAGTTAGGATGGGTTAGGTTTATTCTTGAGGTTCGTTGAGCTGAGTTGAGGTGGAGTCGAGCCGGTTGGTGAAGGTTGTGACGGATATTGTAATGGGTTGGTGGGGGGGGGGGGGGTTAGTTGGAGGGAATTTAGTTGGGGTAGGGTTAAGTGGGGTGAGGCGAGTTCAAATGGGGTTCAGATGGGCTGACGTGGGGTTGGGAGCCAGTTGAGTCGTGGGTTGAGGGTTGCGTTCGAGGTTGAGGAGATTTGAGACGATTTAAGGCGAGTTGAGGCGACATGAGACCGGTATACACGATTTGAGAATAGGTGAGTCGAGGTGAGGGGACGGGAGGAAATGTGAGGCATGTTGAAACGAATGGATGCGAGTTGAGGTGAGGTAAGGCAGGTTGAAATGAGTTAAGGCGAGTTGAGGATGCAAGGTGAAGCGAGGTGAAGCGACTTGATGCGATGTGAGGCGAGTTGAGGCGAACTGAGACAAATTGAGGCCAGTTGAGAGAAGGTCTGGCGGGTTGAGGCGGGTTGAGAACGAGTTGAGACGAGGTGAGGCGACTTAAGGCGAGTTAAGGCGACTTAAGGCGAGTTAAGGCGAGCTGAGGCGAGGTGAGGCCAAGTGGGGCGATAATTGGGACGAGCTGAGGCTATTTGAGGCGAGTTGAGGCGAATTGGTACAAGATTTGGGGCGAGCTGAGGCTATGTGAGGCGATTTGAAGAGAGTTGAGGCGAGTTGAGGCGAGTTGAGGCGAGTTGAGGCGAGTTGAGGCGAGTTGAGGCGAGTTGAGGCGAGTTTAGACGAATTGAGGCGAGTTTAGGAGAGTTGAGTAGATCATAGGCGAGTTGAGGAGAGTCTATGCGAGGTGACGCAAGGTTCCGCGAGGTTCCGCGAGTTTAGGCGTCTTGAGGCGAGTTTAACTTCATTGAGGCGATTTGAGGCGAGTTGAGGCGAGATTGGCCGAGTTGAGGCGTCGATTAAGACCGGGACAGCCAATGGGGGCGAATTAAGGGTCTGGTTGAGGCGAGGCCAATCCTATTTGCGCCTGCTCTGTCTCCCACCACTGCACCACGGTCGGTGGCCTCTCCAAGGGACACCGTCATTGTGAATTAAATTCACCGGGCAGTAGCCACAGTTCTCAGTCAGGATGCGGAGAGAAGAGGGGAGGTCGGGGTGGTGGGGAGTGGTCACATCCGGTGTCGCATAGCAGTAACCCATTAGTGACGTAGTGGCCCTCCCTAATGGGAAACTGCAGCAATTTGTGTTTGCGTTTCCCCCCTACTCAGGGCCCCGCGCCAACCATTTCATGGACGTAGCTGGTGCGGATGGAAAACCAGCGACAATGCAGTCAGCCAATAGGATGAGACTTGGGGAAGGCATCACATTGCTGAGTCAGCAAGAATGCCTAAGCCACCGCTCGTTAGAACATTGCCCCTTGTCATGTCGCAAATTTCATATGTGGAAGCGATTTGCAGACCATTTCTATTCAAAGCAGAAAACTGTGGACGTGATACATATATATATTTATATATATATATATGTATATATATATTATATATATTATATATATACATAAATATATACATAGAGTAAAACCTCTCTAACTGACCACCTCCAGAGATCGACCACTCCCCTATATCGATTGCTATATTTGGGTCCCAATCGACCGCCCATACGATATCATTGAAACAATACAATAAATTCCCTAAACTGACCATCTCCCTAAATGGACCATTTAAAGTCCGTCCCATGATCGGTCGATTTAGAGAGGTTTTACTGTATATATAAATATAACATCACGGTGTTTGCCAAAATAGAAGGTTCAAATCATTTCGCATTTGAAGGCCAGGAATCCCGAGTGGTACTGAAATTCCCTACAGGGATTTTCCAGAGCTGATTCATCATCATCATCATCATCATCATGCTGTCGGTCGTGATGTGACAAAGACTGCTTTCATTACTTGACTGTCACTCTCCATTTAGCTCTCTGCTTTGAGAATGATGTCCATGATTCAGTCTTAATGTCTCTCAGCTTCAGGTTTCTCTTGATGGTATCCTTGAACTGGAGATGAGGGTGCCCTCTCTTTCTGTAACCAGAAGACAGTTGAGAGTAGAGGATATGTTTTGGTAGCCTGTCTGATGACATCCTCATGAGGTGTCCAGTCCACTAGAGATTCTTTTTGATCAGAAGATCTTCCATAGAGGGCAGCCCTGAGAGTTCATTATGCACAATAATAACAACAACAATGATAAAAATAACAATAGTCGCGGACTAAAATGATAATGCAATGATACTAATGCTAGTAATAACAATAACTGGAACATTGGCGGGAGATAAAATGTTGCCAGTAATAATCACAATGTTAGTTAATGGCATAGCTATCATGGTAGTAATGATGTCTGTGGAATCCGCCAATGATTATAATAAAAGTTATGTTGGTTTGAGTAATCGCGTCTTCTAAGGTCAGGACTCCATTTTCAACTTCCCCTAACTCTTTCTTTCTTTCTCTCTATCTGTAAACAATAACAGCCATAATTCAGTTTGGCACATACCCATTTAGTGCACATGAATTCATGAGTTGACATTTAGGATTGTCTGACCTAGAAAATAACGATGATTACACAGCTGCTCTCGAAGTTAAATACACGGTTTCAGTTGATTATGACGGGAGTCTGTAAAGTGTTAATTTACATCTGCCAAACACAAGGTTCTCTGTAGAATGCAAGTTAAATTACGTATCCACTCTAGGTGTGGTATGTGAAATATGTTCTGCAGAACAATACTTCATTATACAGTTAATACCTAAATACAGATAATTGCCCTGCCACCTGGTTACACACAGTAGGTTCTAATTGATGATTAACATGAGCTATATTTCTATGAAAACACACCCATAGCTGCATCCCTGATCGATGCGTCAACTAATTTAATATCTCACCTTAATATCCATAACACCTATTAGAAAAATATACTTAGCAATCACAAGTACTCCCATATAGCTTCAACCCTAACGGACACATCAACAAATTTAATAGTTCACCTTGTTATCCATAAAGATTATTAGAAGAATATACCTAAGAATCACAAGCTTGATCCCTAACTGACACATCAACACATTTAATATGTCACCTTGCTATCAATGAAACTTATTAGTCAAATATAGTTGGGAATCAAAAGCACTCCCTCTGCATCACATTGAATATACAGTACAAATTAAGTGCTACTCTATTTCTACTGTCTGTTAAAGTATTTATTCATCGGAATGTGACATTTGTCAGCGCCGGAGCACTGGTCTTCCGGCCATCTTACTATTGGAATTGACAGTCTAAATAATCTAAGTTTGGTAAGTGCTGTATTAGTCACAGCACTGATCCTGTAGAATTAAGGGAGGTTCTCCTGCTGTAATATGTACAGCACCAGTCACTGTAGTTCATGCAAAAATGGGGAGCAGCACCGAGTAGAAGATGTATACTCAGGGCAACTCAAACAATCGTTGTGGGTTACATTTTTTTCACTTATAAAACAAGCTAAGTTTATAGTTGACAATACATTTTGTCTGTCTTATATAATGTTCAATGTGTTTAAACAGATTGATAGTTGTGTAGGATGTTCGGTGTGTTGATGGTTTGTTCATGATGGTTAAGGGTGGTGGCATGGGAGAGGGGGGCCCATTGGGGTGGGTGGTAGAGGGGAAACACCCACAGGAGAATTCAATTAATGAAATTAAGCCTAGTAAAAAATGTGTGTAAATACCTAATACCTTTAACACTTCGGAAGGCCACTGCTCCGGCAATGCCAACATATATATATATATATATATATATATATATATATATATATATCATCATGCTGTCGGTCGCGATGCGACAAAGACTGCTTTCATTACTTGACTGCCGCTCTCCGCTTTGTGCGGTTGTACATTTCATGAAAGCTGCCTGCAAAAGTGTTGAAGTGCTGCTGGCTTTTGCAAGTTACCAGCGGCACTCTCTCGGGGAGCAAATAGAGGTTTCACACCGGCAAGAACATGTCAAGACAGGCGCAAAACTATTTGTCCCTGCAGTGGCAGGTCGGGAGATGTTGGGAGTTCCATACATCAACCGCCCTTAATGCTGCCACAGTGACATGGTTTTCTGTTTAGGGTTTGCTCCCTTAGCCTTCGGTTCTGTCAAGGACCTGTACCACAAGGCAGTGGTTTACAACTCTGCAAGGCAGGGGCGTCAAACTCCCTGAGGTATTGCTATACCTGCATACCCTATATATATATATAGATGAATAAACGTCATTGCCCACAAAGAGGTATTGGACTCAAAATCTTCCTCCTGTAAATATACATCACTGACATAATCCACAAAATAAAAAAAATAACTGGTGAATTTAAAGCGCACCCCTTTCATGCAATCTGTAAACTTGGAATTAACCCTTTTCTTTCCCTTCTCCTCCTCTCCCTCCCGCCGCCTCCGCAGATGTACAGACTTCCTCAAGTTCTTTCTGGACCTGGAGCGACCTGAGGTGAATGAGAGGCACACGTGGAACTATGAACTGTGTGGAAACATCTCGATGATCCAAAAGAAGCACTACTCCTCCGGCCGCAGCATGATACTTGAGTTTCGTACGGACCCTCTCCAGGGCAACCACACAGGCTTCAGGGGCATTTTCAAGTTCCTAGATAAAAGTAAGTGTCAGTTTCTACTTTCGGCGGATATTATGTATTTCCTTCTGAGCACGGGGTTACTTTCCTTAGAACTGTACACGGTTGTGTACGGGGACGGGAAGTGTGTAGCTTCTTAACTGGAGGTTACCATACATAATGTTCTTGAGCATTAGTGTGTAGCTTCTTAACCAGAGGTAATCGGAGATAATGTTTTCTGTGCATTAGTGTGTAGGTTCTTAACTGGAGATTATCAGAGATAATGTTCTTGTGCATTAGTGTGTAGCTTCGTAACTGGAGGTTACCGGAGATCATGTTTTTGTGCAACAGTGTGTAGCTTCTTAACTTGGGGTTATCAGACATAGTGTTTTTGTGTGTTCGTGTGTAGATTCTAAACTGGAGGTTGTCGGAGATAATGATTTTGTGCATTAGTGTGTACTTTCTTAACTGGAGATTATCGGAGATAATTTTCTTGTGCATTAGTGTGTAGCTTCTTAACTGGAGGTTGTCGGAGATAATGTTCTCATGCATTACTGTGTATGTTCTTAACTAGAGGTTATCGGAGATAATGTTTTTGTGAATCACTGTGTAGCTTCTTAACTGGAGGTTGTCGGAGATAATGTTCTCGTGCATTAGGGTGTAGCTTCTTAACTGGAGGTTGTCGGAGACAATGTTTTTGTGCATTAGTGTGTAGCTTCTTAACTGGAGATTATCGGAGATAATGTTTTTGTGCGTTAGTGTGTAGCTTCGTAACTGGAGGTTACCGGAGATAATGTTTGTGTGCAACAGTGTATAGCTTCTTAACTTGAGGTTACCGGAGATAATGTTGTTGTGCAACAGTGTGTAGCTTCTTAACTGGAGGTTATCAGACATAGTGTGTTTGTGTGTTAGTGTGTAGCTTCTTAAATGGAGGTTGTCGGAGATAATGATTGTGTGCATTAGTGTGTAGCTTCTTAACTAGATGTTATAGGAGATACTGTTTTTGTGAATCAGTGTGTAGCTTCTTAACTGGAGGTTATCGGGGATAATGTCATTGTGCATTAGGGTGTAGCTTCTTACCTGGAGGTTGTCGGATAATGTTCTTGTGCATTAGTGTGTAGCTTCTTAATCGGAGATTATCGGGGATACTGTTTTTGTGCATTAGTGTGTATCTTCTTAACTGGAGGTTATCGGGGATAATCTTATTGTGCATTATTGTGTGCCTTCTTAACTGGAGGTTACCGGAGATAATGTTTGTGTGCATTAGTGTGTAGCTTCTTAACTGGAGGTTATCGGGGATAATGTTCTTGTGCCTTAGTGTGTAGCTTCTTAGCTGGAGGTTACCGGAGATAATGTTCTTGTGCATTAGTGTGTCGCTTCTTAACTGGAGATTATCGGAGATAATGTTTTTTGTGCATCGATGTGTAGATTCTTAACAGGAAATTATCAGAGATAACGATTTTGTGGCTCAGGCAATATCAATATACAGGACTTGGTTTTATGGGATTCCTGCCTAGCAAACTATATTTGCCGGTGTATTTATTTAAGCATATTTCTCTTTCAAAATATATGTGTATGCCTGTTTTTCGGGATCACATAATTGACTGCAGACAAAAATGCGCTCTTCAAGTCTGCTGATTGAAATGATGCACTTATATGCTATAGCCACTACTCTGCAAAGATGTGAACAATAGAAATGATGGCGAAATGCTATCTGAAAAGCTTTTTACACCGGGCCTACTGAGGGAATAAATAGCGTGTCGGGAGAAATATCCAACATATTATAAAAGGCGAATCATAACAGATATTTTTCTCTTCGATGGACAACCAGGAACATGTAAAGCCAGTGTCTTATTCTTCTGATCATGTGTAATCGACAGTAGCTAGTTATTGTGAATAGTTACCCTGGGCTATATGTCCATTATGCGATCACTATAATTAGATTATTTCTGAAGGGATCACTATATCGAGCAACAACTAGATAGGTTTCCGTTTCAGGTTGGTTGGTTGTTGGAGTTTTACGTCCTGGCCATATCTAAGGTCAGGTGAGGATGGGTACTGATTTGTGACAGTGCACACTCATGAAGACTTCATAATGCTGTCCCCCTGGGTGACCAGGCCGCCACCACCATGACCTGATATCCCACTCATTCACATTATCCTGACACTGAGCCAAGCAGCCCTTGCCTTATCATAATAATGTGACTGCCTGGCTACAAAGTGCCAAGTATCAATTATTACGTCAATGCCTTGACTCGACCAGTGTTCAAAGCACATGGGTTTGAACTCCATGATCTACCAAAAGTGAAGACGGATGCTCAACTCATTCGGTCATCCCGTCTGGTCGGTTTCTCTCTCATGACATTCATGGATATACACAGATGTCTTTATAGTGTTTCATTGCATTTGGTACTATGGACCTGCTTGTCTCCCTCGGCACTGATTTCATCTACATCTACATGACTCATGCATTATATACAAATGTAGCCCGGAATGAAAGAGGCAATTAGCAGCTGGGAATGGAGTTAGGAAAAGCAGACACCACACAATGCGTGAACCATTTGGGACTCAGGGAAGGTTATAGTTCGCTTTGTGTTGACGCCAGATAATGCCCCACATCCTCTCATCTGGTGATTCTCCTTTGAATCGTATCTGCCCGTTTGGAGAATGAATACACCCTATTCAAATGATACTGGTGACTAAATCGCACACGCAGTATTCGGTCGGCACGTTGGGATATATATTAAAACCCTGAGTCAAGGGAACATGTCCATATACTACTGACACTATTTTACAATATTGGAAAAGAGGGAATTACCCCTGGCTTGGAATTACATCCCCATTGGTTTATCTAAGTATATATATATATATATATATATATATATATATATATATAGGTAGCGACATATTGCAAAACCGGTATGATCGGTTCGAACCTGACTTACAAAACTTATTACCGTTACTACCTAGCCTGATGCTCGGCATTATTAAGATATGGCAAGCATTAGTTTGCTGTGTCGCAGTAAAATGTGACTGACTGGGCTATTGGGTACTGGTGTCAGCAGCAGGGTCGCTTAATGAGGCAGCACGATAATGTCCCCACGAATACACGCTGCCAGATGCTGGTACCCCTTCTGACATAACCTTCCATGTTGCTAGGATGTAAACTCAAACCAAACTCTATACATGTACAGAGCAAGCAAGCAACGATTACTCAAACGAGCAACACTTACTCAAGGGAAGGTATTTCATACTGTTATAGGTATGCGCAGAGGCAATTAAAATGATATATATATGCTAAATAACTTTAGTCCAGTGTCACTCCTGCAATGTCCCACCGGGCATGGGCTCTTTAGAAAAACGTTTTGGGTTTCCCTCTCTGTTGGTTATTTTCCAATATCGTGAGCATAGCCACTATGCATGACATGTAGTAAATGCAGTCTGTTCACATAAACCAAAGCGAGGCTGCATGCAAGGCAGGCTATTAATCACGGCTGGTAAAAGGCGGAAATCGTGTTCATCAAAAGGTCATTGTAGCCTCAATGGTAGCTGTATGGGAAGGTTCAATTAAATTCTGACTGCGCCGCTTTTAGAGCTTTGCTGGTGTACGCCACAGGGTCCCGGCATTGATTAACTGCAACATTAAACCAGCATGAATGCCCGTCAGCCCACTATGGAACCGGCCTAATTAACTCTGTATAACTGGTGGCGTATGTTCCGCACGGCCCCGGCCCCGGCCTGTGTCGCCCCGCCCTCCCCCCTCCCCCACCCCGACTCACCCCAGTCCGGTCCTGCTCAGTTCCACCCCGCACTGCCCTGCACCGCATCGCACCACCCCCGCGCCACACTGCCCCGCCCCGCACCGCCTACCCCACTCCGCCCACCCCTGTCCCAACCTGCTCCACCCCGCTCCGTCCCGCACCGCGCCGCCCCACGCCTTCCTGTCCCACGACCGACCCGCTCCACCTCACCTCTCCCCAGTCCCGGCCAGCATCACCCCGGCCAGCGCCGCCCCGCCGTGCCCAGCACCACCCCGCTCAGCGCCGCCCCGCCGTGCCCAGCACCACCCTGCCCAGCGCCGCCCCGCCGTGCCCAGCACCACCCCGCTCAGCGCCGCCCCGCCGTGCCCAGCACCACCCTGCCCAGGGCCGCCCCACCGTGCCCAGCACCACCCCGCCCAGCGCCGCCCCGCCGCGCCCAGCACCACCCCACCCAGCGCCGCCCCACCGAGCCCAGCACCACCCCGCCCAGCGCCGCCCCGCCGCACCCAGCGCCACCCAGCCCCGACCCGACCCGACCCACTCCGCTCCGAGCCACCCCGCGCCAACTCGCTCCTCCCCTTTCCTCCCCGCGCTGCCCCGGCCTTCACAAGCCAATGTCGTCTGCTCCATTGCGAGAATGCAGACACACCCGGTAGTCAACCCGCTAATCAAAGCGGGGATACCGACAGTAGCAAACCTTACACAAACTGCAAAACTATTACTTTAATTACCGGTCCTTTCTGTTTCTTGGTGTCACTTTTCTATTCTCAGGACTTAATTAGTTATGGAATATCACGCCTATTTTAATATTCGCATGTATAACCTAACGGCTTGCAAATTGCACTGTCCACGAATCCATTCCATTCTGCAGAATGCCGGCTTATGCATCCCACCGGCCCCGCATCAACACAGCTTTATATATAACAATTTAGGCGAGGGGCGCTTGGTAGTTGCTGTAGTGGTGTCGAAGTGTACCCTTTCCCCATCCCTACCCTACCCACCCCCCCCCATATACAACATAGATCTCCACTTCCAAGCTGCCTGTTGCATATCGGCGAAATTGCTGATCACTGTGCAAAGTATTGTGCGCGTGTGAACTACAGGTAACTCAAGGCATTTCTAGGAGGGTTTGATCTATTTATAGCACCAACCCACCCACGCCCCCCGTACCCCAGTGCCCCCACCCTGTATATCCCACTCTGCCCGCGGTAAACACTTTTTTTACGGGTAGGGTGTGATGTAGGGGGCGGGGCAGTACCTCACCCATCCCTCACCGCCAGCTGGGTTACGTCCTGGTACAAGTGGATCACTAACCAATCTCCGACCACGTCACACACACACACGAAAGCACGCTCCTCTAATATCGCTCAGGTTTGCCACTCGAAATATTCCGTCCCCTGCGCACAGTGCGCATGAGTGCGCATGAGTGCCTGACATGTGTGTATATGTGGTTGGTTCGGATCGGTTTGTGATAGATTGATATTGCCGAATGCAAGCAATGGCGCGTGCCGGTTATGCATTGTTTGCTTGGAATGGTCGATGAATTGTTAGGGCATGTGCACGGACGCTGCAACCTCACCATGTCAGGCAGTCATAGGGTTCAGTGGGCCGGATCTTCTGCCACCTCTAACTCCCCTACCCTACCCTGCCCCCAAACCCATGCAATCCCACCCAAAGACCCTATAATACTAAGACGGCTCACTCCCTATCTCTCCCATGGTAATGTAAATTTTGCAGTGCCACCTTGTGGTGGGTTTGATCAGCCTGGCTGCTGGTTGGTGTTTCACATGTAAAAACATAGACTTATATTATACCTGAGATAGGTAAGTATGATACACATCAATATGAAATTGCTATGAACAAATGCACATCATCATCAGCATCATCATCAGGATCACCATCATCACACATCTTTCACATTCATATATAAATTTATACATATAATATAGCACCTGTTTAACCAAGAGAACAGGCAGTGCACCAAGTGATGGGTTTAATCATTTTGATTACACAATACAGGCTGAGTGAGCCGTCTTAGCATTATAGGGTCTTTGTCCCACCCCAACCCCCAACTCCCAATCGCTCGAACCCCGGCCTTCAGACACATGCATGCAACCCCTCATCAGGCCGTGTTGTCTGGTCACCACCCAGCAACACGTTTTATCATCAGACCTCACGCCACCATTTGGTGGCCATTTTGTATAGAGCACTGATTGCTGCATCCGCCACCCGGTCCATCACACGCCTGACAAGCCCCCCGATCGACCCGTCCGTCCCCGGCCTCCCCCCTCCCGACCGCCGGCATGTCCCTGCACATCCGAGGCCGGGGCGCCCTCCACCCCAACCCCCGCCCCCGCCGGCCCTCCATCCATCCCGGCCGCCAACGCCCCCACACCCGGCCTGTGTCGCCCCGCCCTCCCCCCTCCCCCACCCCGACTCACCCCAGTCCGGTCCTGCTCAGTCCCACCCCGCACTGCCCCGCACCGCATCGCATCACCCCCGCGCCACACTGCCCCGCCCCGCGCCGCCCACCCCTGTCCCAACCTGCTCCACCCCGCTCCGTCCCGCACCGCGCCGCCCCACGCCTTCCTGTCCCACGACCGACCCGCTCCACCTCACCTCTCCCCAGTCCCGGCCAGCATCACCCTGGCCAGCGCCGCCCCGCCGTGCCCAGCACCACCCCGCTCAGCGCCGCCCCGCCGTGCCCAGCACCACCCTGCCCAGCGCCGCCCCGCCGTGCCCAGCACCACCCCGCTCAGCGCTGCCCCGCCGTGCCCAGCACCACCCTGCCCAGGCTATTCCACGCTATTCCAGCCCAGCCCACGCTATTCCAGCCCAGCCCAGCCGCGGCCTGTGCTCTTTCCTCCCGGCCCCTAGTCTGACCCACGCTCTCATTTCTCGGTCGCTGCGTGTAACCCTACCTCGTCCAAGCCTGTCTTAGCCTCCGAAGTACATCCCTTATCACCCTTGCATCCACCTATCCACGCACTCCACCTCCCGCCATGCACACAAACCCACCGCCGTCCCTCCAACCTCACCAGCTGGCGTACCGTCCACCTCCTCACAGCCATCTCCTTCGGTTCTGGGATTCCCAGCTGCCCTTTTTATCTGTAAACCCTGCCTCTTGCGCCACACCAGTAGGCTCCCTCCCTGTTATATCTTGCATCTTTCCATTCCCCGCCTTATTTACCTTCCAGTTCCCAGATCTTCCACTGCACCACTTCTGCCTTCTCCACATCCAAATTGTCCTACTTACCTCCAGAGCTCCATCTCTCCACCTCATCACTTCTTTATCTATCCACTTGTCCACCTCTCTTCTCCACCTCTGCAGCTCTCCACCCTCACCGCCTGTTCACCCCTGCAGCTCTCCACCGCTCCATCCTTCCATCTCTCCAACTTTCCACCTCTGTACGCTCAAACCTCTCCCCCCCCCACGTCTCCACCCTCCTGGCCTCCACAATTACCGCCTCTCTACCTCTCTACCTTTCTACCTCTCTACCTCTCTGCCTCTCTGCCTCTCTACCTCTCTACCTCTACCTCTCTACCTCTCTACCTCTATACCTCTCTACCTCTCTACCTCTCTACCTCTCTACCTCTCTACCTCTCTACCTCTCTACCTCTCCACCACTTCATTTGAAGAGGTCAAGCGCAAAACCATGTAAACACCAATCCAAAAATGGAGATAAAGTCTTGGTAGGTTTGATTCCAATTTTTATTTTTGTTTGTACTCTTTTGTTTATTGCCCCATAACGATGTGATCTCATGAAAAGTGGAATTAGTGCGAATTACATTTATTTTCAGGTAAAAATCTGTTATTTAAACTACATTTTTGGGTTGGCGTTCACCCCTCCATCTTTCAGCTCTGCCCATCTTCACCTCAACAGCTTTCCACCTCACCACCCTTCCACCTCACCGCCCTTCCACCTCTCAACCTCCCCACTTCTCTATTTTTCCATACCTCTCCACCTTTCCACGTCCAAAAGTCCCCACTTATCCACCCTTCCATCTCCACACCCCTCTAGCCCTCCATCCCTCCACCCATCCACCCATCCACCCATCCACCTATCCACCATTGTCTCTTCAATCCGCCTACCTAGCAACATTCCCCAGGCCTTTTCCCAAATCTATTTTAGCCTTTTTGAGGGCAGCTGGACTGTACCACCTTATATAGTTTACTAAATGGATTCTATCAATTATTAATAAAACTTTTCTTTTTCTATGGGAATTTGTTTCCCTTGACCACAAATATATGATTGTGAGCTTTCTAATTTAATTAGTGTCTATTGGCAAATAATTGATTGTCTGCTTTTACATGTAAAAGCGATGGTTTGAACAAAAAACAAACATTTCTCACCGTGAATATGGGCTATGCTGCCGACACGGCGTAAAGCAACCGCCAATCAATCAATCAATCTCCCAAATCCAACACAAGTCCTGGCCTTCCATGCCTTATTCAAGCAATCCTACCCTCTTTATCCTCAGCAATACAGCCTGCGCCTTATTCCAACAACCAAGACCAGTACTCCTCCCCCCCCCTCCCCCCGCCACAGTAATCCACCAGACTATCCAGAGCTCCAGAATAGAGGCTCCCTGAGGCCGGCGGGACTTCAGCCACTTCCTCCAGCTCCAGCTCCTCAACTCCTAGGCTTCATTGTTACATGGCTAAGCACGCTCTGAAAAGAGACGGAACAGCAACGCATTAAGCTCCCAAGCAGGCTAGAGAGAGGGAGATAGAGTCTAACCTGTAGTCTGGTCTAGGCGGCATGCCCAACCCCCACCAAACCAACACTCCCAACAGTGTTATTACCTTCCTGCTATACTCATTCTCATGCCCCGGTCACATACACTTTAGTGGACGTAGTTGAACATAGGTGAACGTAGTGGAGGCTAATGTGGGTCAAATGTGGTGTAAGAATGTTAAACTATGTTGAAATATGTTAAGGTATAGCAGGTTTTGTTACGGATATATATGTTACGGTACAGAAAAATATATTACGGTACGGATACATTGGTTATGGTACAGATGTCAGTACATTCAACTATGTTGAACTACATTAGCCTCCACTACGTTCACATATGTCCACTAATGGCTATGTGACCAGCGCTTCATCCAAGTATGCTAGAGCACACTAGAGTATGCTACAGTAAGCTAGAGTACCCTAGAGTATGCTAAGAGTATGCTAGAGTATGCTAGAGTGTGTTGGCATCACAGATGCAAATTCACCTCTAACGTAGTGCTCTTTTGAACATGTCCAAAGGTTAAATCGGAACTCACGGCCCACCCACATTATTATCAAGGAGAAGTATGGATGCCGGTATGTTCCACTGCCTTCAATTACGTTCATTTACGTTAAAGTACGTTAAATTATGTTAAATTATGTTAAATTACATTAAATTACATTAAATTATGTCCAACTACGTTCAACTACGTTCAACTACGTTCAACTACGTTCAACCACGTTCAACTACGTTCAACTACATGCAACTATGTGCAACTCCATGCAACTACGTTCAACTATGTTCAACTACGTTCAACTACGTTCAACTACATTCAACTACGTTCAACTACGTTCAACTATGTTCAACTATGTTCAACTCCAGTCAACTACGTTCAACGACGTTCAACTATGTTCAACTACGTTCAACTATGTTATCCTCCAATTCATTCAACTACGTCCACTAACATATATGGTCGATTCTCATCAAACTGCAACATTTAGAGTTCTGAGGGGGTATTCTAGGAATTCCTTATATCATTTCAGCTCTAAGCTGACTCTATTCACTACATATTGGTACATTAGTGACAGAATTTGGGCAAGTTAACTCTAAAGATTGACCATTCTGTGACTATTTAAAGAATAAGTTTCCTTACTGACCATAACCGTCCGTCTGCACATATTTCCATATACATAAAGCATAGATATACCTAGTTAAAACCTGTTACCCCATGATTTCTTAATTTATATACATGTTCAACATATTTGTCAATGTAAATATGTCAGATATTTCCTACATTTACATTTTTATTTCATGGCGAAGGACTGAACTTATCTGTACCACCCACAACTATGCTGTTTTTTCTACTTAACTATGTACTAGTTGCTCCAATTAATATGGAATAGGATCTTTTCCTTTAAAAAAATGTTCAATTATATGCCATAATCTTGATCTTTTCAGAAATATAAACTTTATTCTCCTAGCATAAAGCACCTTTTAGAGGTAACCATTTTATTATTGCAGACGGATGCTTATGGGCATTCATATTTCCAGTAATATATAGTAAATAGTTACAAGGACACTGAGTAAACACATTTAGTTTTAACATTCCTTATGCCTATAAGTATAATACACAGTGTCTATCTACATCAGATAGGTATATTCCAGAATGTACAATGGTCATAGTACAGATATTCTTATTATTTAAAAAGGGGAGACAGACGGTTATGCAAATAACCTGTAAAGTATACAAAACATACACATTCCTAGTTAAAAATAAATATACACATTGTTGGAATCAGTTAAACTATGCTATATGCACAAACAAATCACTTAACTTTAATATATTGTTGCAACACTTTAGCTGTGGGGGCAAAAACCGGTGGGAGATGGACGGTTATGGTGAATTTGATTTCTAGTAATTCATAGTAAATAGTTATAAGGACACTGAGTAAATACATTCAGTTTAACATTCCTTATGCCCATAACACACAGTGTCTACATCAAATAGGTATATTCCAGAATGTACAATGGTCATAGCACAGATATTTTTATTATTTAAAACGGGGAGATGGACGGTTATGCAAATATCCTGTAATGTATACCAAAAATACACATAGGTATATTCTAGAATGTACAATGGACATAGTACATATAGGAAAAATATTACACATATGAAGTCAGTTCAATTCTAAGTTAAATAGATTGCCATATTAGGTCATATTAGGGTACAAACTAGCTGGGAGACGGAGGGTTATGATTTTGGAGCAGAAGACGGACGTTATGGGAAATATAAAAATGCTACCAGATCCAGAGAAATAGGAATAGTTATCTAAACTTTGGAAAATATAAAGGTTAACTCATGCTAGTTAGCCATATGGAATATCCTTCACTAATCCTTACAATCCATGCCACAGCACATATGTGAGTGTAAGACGGACGGTTATGGTCATATCTGCACCAAATTAGGTTTTAGATGCCTATATGGATGCTAATTAAAATATCTGATTCTTATCACTCAATAGGAAATGTGCCAACCATGTCAATGAAGTTATGTGTGCAGTTAGTGTTATTTATTGATAGGTTATACCAATATGCCCCTATTAACCATTGCAGACAGACAGTTATGCTAAAACATCCCCAACACAGAAATGCTGATTAATATCCAGGCAGTCCACTTGAACTCTTAAATTTGAGGATTAATAATGGCAGAGACATAGTCAATGGTAAGAAAATTGTTTATGAATGCCCAACATACAGGGTTATCTAAAAAGGAGACATTTAAACCTACTTTTGGCCAAGAAATTGTCCAAAAACCATGGAAATATGACAATTTATGGGCCACGGTTTTATGAGATCACATTGTACAGATACACACCTGGTATCCCCAGAAAGCCCTAGGACAGCCGAATGCATACAAGCTCATTCCAGCCTTCTAACCACATTATTAACGAACCTGTGGTATTAAAACACGCTTGTTGCAGTTTTATGAGAACTGACCATATGTGACCGGGCCTTCACTGACATGCAGAAAGGTTCGGCTCTGGATATGTCTTCCCACGCATGCACAGTTTGGAAGAATCCGCTCAGTGTTAGAAGGCAAGAGAAGTGATCTGGTGGGTGGTTAAGACTCGGGTCGAAGGGTTTGGTGAGCCATAGCTCTAGGCAGCAATTATTGTTCTCATCAGTACACAATCTTCTGTTTCTCTGAAACAATGTCTTTCAACCCAACATACTACTGTTATATAGCCAGTAATCTTAATATACCGGTAAATGGCTCTATTTATTTACCGTATCTTTATATATCTCAATCATATCTATCTATCTACCTCCATCTATATATATATATATCTAGCTACCTCTAGCTAGAGCCTTCAATTCAACCTTCACTTAAACGTCAGGGTCTCAACTACTGGAGGAACAGATGGGTGACCAAGTACAACCCTGGCACCACTCCGCAACGCTTATTTGTGAGAGGTGTCCTATTTCGACAGGTCACATGGTCACACACCTTCCATACCGGCCTATCACAACACTAACTGAGTAGTGCCATGTGTTTTCCGACCACATGGTGGTTATTTATAAAGACTACGTGGTCAATTGCTATGGTAACTGAGCTTGTCAATCATTAGCTCCAAGTGATTTTGACTGGTTGATTTGAAATAGTCCAGAACCCTGCTTCACAGCTATTAATTAGGAAACAAATTATTTTTCCATGATATAGTTATTTGTATATTAACATATAGTCATGCTGAATAGTGTAATCTTCCATATGCAGATTTGAGATGTTCCAGATACCAGTGGGTGGGGCTGTCTGCTTGCTGCTCTGGGTTATATCCCATCCTGATATGACCTTAGATGTTGCCAGTGGTGTTCTCTGTGGCAGAGTGGTTAGAGTGTCTGACTTTTTTCTAGGTCGGACTCCTAATCTGAAGGTCGGTGGTTTGATTCCCCGTGCCCCCATCTCTGCCAATTTGGATTTCCACCGCTGTGTATAACTTACAGCATCATCAAAGGCCAGTTGCTCTCATACCATGTCTATGTCGTGTGGGAGGTTAAAAATCCCTTGAGTCGGTAAAAGTGTAGGCTCGGGCTTTCTATCGACAGACTGTCTAATGGTGAAAACAAGCCGATTCAGGCTTATCCATGATAGGCAGTATAAATCTTCAACAAGGATGTAAAATCCCCAACACACAACAAACACCAGTTTACTTCCTCTCTCCCAGCTACTATTGTGAATTACTACCACTGTTCCTTCCCACACACACATATTAACTTCCTTCCTTTGTATCCGTCAGGCTGATGGCCCGATTGGATAAAATTTGCTAACTATTCATCCATCTTTGGATCTGACGTTCATGTATTGTGGCCTGGAGTTGTTGTGTCTGATGTGTATGCTATCTTCCAGGCAGCCGTCAAACGCCCTAACCTTGTACCACACAGTCGCAGCTCCCCGCCACCCCGCCCCGCCCCTCTTCGTCAGACACAAAAGCCTTTTTCCTAATTGGGAAATGCCACAGTCACATCATGGTCTTTGTTAAACTTGTTTCCATGTCCATGGGAGGGGCTAGTCCTGTGGTGGGCCTCGTTGCCATTACAAACCAGGCGCATGCGCGCATACACACACTCCCTTCATACATTTTGCACATCTCGGTAGCCGGTGGCCATCATCTCCTGCCAGTCCGGTGGATGCTTGTCAGTGCCCGGGCGAGTCGTCATGTCACCGGTAGATTAACCCAGAGATGGATGGTGGTCCGGGTAGTGGTGTGGGGAGAGGGGACGGGGGATGGTGGAGGGGGGAATGTCGGGGAGTTGGGGAGAGTGGGCGAGTGGAGGAAAGGGGGAGTGGGGTGGTGGAGTGGAGATGGGGAGGAAGATGGATGAGTGGAGGAGTGGAGGAGTGGATGAGTGGATGAGTGGATGAGTGGAGGAGTGGAGGAGTGGAGGAGTGGATGAGTGGAGGAGTGGAGGAGTGGAGGAGTGGATGAGTGGAGGAGTGGAGGAGTGGAGGAGTGGATGAGAGGAGGAGTGGAGGAGTGGAGGAGTGGAGGAGTGGAGGAGTGGAGGAGTGGAGGAGTGGAGGAGTGGAGGAATGGAGGAGTGGAGGAGTGGAGGAGTGGAGGAGTGGAGGAGTGGAGGAGTGGAGGAGTGGAGGAGTGGAGGAGTGGATGAGAGGAGGAGTGGAGGAGTGGAGGAATGGAGGAGTGAAGGAGTGGAGGAGTGGAGGAGTGGGGTAGTGGAATAGAGGACAGGAGGAGTGGAGGAATAGGGGAGTGAGGTAGTGGAAGAGAGAATATGAGGGGTGGAGGAGTGGGGAGTGGAGGAGAGGGTGAATGGAGGAGTGGAGAGATGGAGGAGTGGAGGAGTGGAGGAGTGGAGGGAGGGAGGAGTGGAGGCGTGGAGGACAGGCTGATGGGGGAATGGGGGAATGGAGGAATGGAGGAGTGGAGGAATGAAGTAGAAGGGACGTGGATGAATGCAGGTGTAGCGGTGTGGCGCTGTGGATATGTGCTGATGTGGGGTTGGCGGATGTGGGGGAGTGTGGGAGTGGTGAAGTGGCGGAGTGGCGGAGTGGCAGAGTAGCGGAGTGGTGTACTGGAGGAGTGGAGGAGTGGTTGCGTGGTGGAGTAGTGGAGTGGCCGTGTGACCGTGTGACCGAGTGGCCGAGTGGTGGATGAGTGTCGCTGATACGAGGCACACCCTCCAAAGACAAGGCCACACTCGCGTCACCTCAATGTCACTTCAAGGTCAGCGACGGTCTCTGAAGAGGTCGCCACGTCAAAGTGGCGTGTTCGCCCACCATTCGAGGGATGACGTCAGTGTGTGTGTGTTTGTTTGTTTGTGCTGGTGGTGCAGATTGGCTTTGTTAGGTTCCACGACTTCCGGTCAGCATTTCAATGGGGGTTGGTAGTGCGGAAAGTAGGTTGTTTTTTGGAGTGTTTCGTCCTGGCAACATCTAAGGTCATATGAGGGGGGTAGCAACTTGTGACAGGTCGCACTTATGCCATACTGGCAGAACAGACCACCAGCACCATGACCTGACATCCCACTCAGTCACATTATCCTAACACTGAGCCAACCCGTCCATGGTCTATCCTAATAATGCCGAGTACCTGGCTAGGAAGTAACAAATATGAATATTTAATTCATTGGGTTGACTCAACCAGTGCTCGAATACATCGATATATCAAACTGGGAGACAGATGCGCAACGTTCATCCAATCTGGCAAATAAGTAAAGTTGGGTTGGTCATGTGACTGCCCCTTTAACTGCGCATTGAATGCTGCTGTGTCAACCCATGGTACCGCTGGTGGTGGTGCTGGTGGTGCTGGTGGTGCTCCTGGTGCTGGTGGTGCTAGTGGTGTTTGCGGTGCTGGTGGTGCTGGTGCTGGTGGTGTGGTGGTGCTGATGGTACTGGTTGTGCTGATGGTGCAGGTGGTGCTGGTGGGGTGGTGGTGTGTGCGGTGCTGGTGGTGTGGTGGTGCTGGTGGTGCTGGTTGTGCTGATGGTGCAGGTGGTGCTGATGGGGTGGTGGTGCTGGTGGGAGGTGGTGTGCGCGGTGCTGGTGGTGTGGTGGTGCTGGTGGTGCTGGTGCTGTGGTGGTGATGGTGGTGTTGGTTGTGCTGGTGGTGCATGCGGTGCTGGTTATGTGGTGTCACTTGCGGTGCTGGTGGTGTGGTGGTGCTCCATTTGGCACCTTTAAATTATATTATATTAAAATTCCTAAGCCCAAAACGAGGCTGCCCTCCCGGAAATTAAACATCGACTGTTGGGAGAAATAAATATCGCTATGAGAAAACAATCGCGTTAATTATCGTGTTTACTCCTCTTATTTCCTATTTGTATATGGTTGCTACGACAAGAATGTGACTAACAATGCATTATGCAACCAAATCCCATATAATAATGATGGTAATCTTTTCATTATTATTATTATTACTCCCCTTCCCTGTCATACACTGTCACGTTCCTATACAGTGTATTATAGTGGTGTGCGAGTAGCACAGTGATGTTTTAATGTTGTAGTGCTTCTACGACAAGAATCTGACTAACAATGCATTATGCAACCAACGCCCCTATTATAATAATGATACTAATCTTTTCATTATTATTACTCCTCTCCCCCTTCATATACTGACAAGTTCCTCTACAGTATATTATATAGGTTGGCGAGTAGCACAGTGTTGCTTTAATGTTGTACTGCTTCCACGACAAGAATGTGACTAGCAATGGCTTATCCAACCAAAGGCCCTATCATAATGATGATACTCTTCTCATTATTATTATTATTATTAGTTCAGCAACAAATATTTTAGATGACAAATCACCTTTTATATGAAGTGTTTCATCATAAGACATGTTTGTTTGTGGGGGTTTTACCCGCTAACAACATCTAAGATCAAAGAAGACAGGTACTGACTTCTCACAATGCGAACTCATTGCGAATTTATAGTGCTGCCCTCATAGATGAACAAACTTCCAGCATCATGAATCAATATCCCACTCAGTCACTTTATCCTGATACTGAACCAATCAATATTTGGCAATATTCATATTGATTGGTGAGCTCCAGACCAGGTATCGTCAAGCATACATTGCTTGGCGATACCTAGTCTGGGGTATTCCTGCCCGAATCAAACTCATGGGTTTGATTCGGGAAGGATTCGAACCA
This sequence comes from Branchipolynoe longqiensis, assembly GCA_030323885.1. Classification (NCBI taxonomy): domain Eukaryota; kingdom Metazoa; phylum Annelida; class Polychaeta; order Phyllodocida; family Polynoidae; genus Branchipolynoe; species Branchipolynoe longqiensis. The sequence continues at coordinate 87,826,849 of CM059189.1, forward strand.
CTGACCTTCCTTCGAGCCACATGGGCAGCCTGTGCTATCAGGGATGCGGCCACGGTGTGCGGTCAGTATAAGTCAATCCAAACACTGAGCTAATAAGGCGACGTGTTGCCTGTACACATACAGTGTGCTTCATTCCACCACTTGCATATGCGCCAGACAATTCTATGTTGAGGACTACTGTTTGGCATTGAAAGTGTGGCGGGAGAGGGTGAGGCGGGAGTGGGAGTGGGCGAAGAGAGATGAGATGGAAAATAGTGGGTGATGCATGTGCAACGAGTAGCAGGCGGGGGCGGGGGCAGGGGCAGGGGCGGGGGCGGTGGCGGTGGCGGGGGCGGGGGCGAGGGCGGGAGCGGGGGCGGGTGCGGGTGCGCGGGTGGGTTTGGTGGCAAGGTCGGAGGTTGGCACACAAAGCCAATGGGGTACGGTGGCCTAATCGGTAGAGCGCTGGCGTCGAGAGTTCAGTTCCCGGTCGAGTTGAACCAATGACTTTAAAACTGATACTTGATGCTTCCTAGCCTAGTGCTCAGCATTAATAGGATAGGGCAAGGATTGGTTAGCTCAGTGTCAGGATAATATGACTGAGTGAGATATCGGATCATGGTGTCAGTGGCCTGATTTTCTAGTGGGGCAACACTATACTGTCGCCATGAGTGTGTACTGTCGCAACTCAGTAACCATCCTCAATTGCCATTAGATGTTGCTAGGACGTAAAACAAAAGGAAACAAACAAATAAACAAAGGTCCGCACTCAGGGCGTACACACAGAGCAGAACGTCGCTCAACTGGTAGAGTGTCCACATGTGAAGGTATTTGGTCATCCAATCGATCCTGCTCAGTGGGGATATTTTGCAGTTTGGGTTATTTTCAGTTCCAACCAATGGTCCACAACTGGATCATCAAAGGCTGTGGTATGTGCTGTCCTGGCTGTGGGAAAGTGCATACAAAAGACCCTGTTGCTGCTTATCGGATAGATTAGCCTATGTGGCGGCAGGGGATTTCCTACAAAGAAATGTGTCAGATTGACCATATAGTTGACGTCCCATAGCCAATGATAAATATCAATGTGCTCTAGAGGCGTCATTAAATAAAACACACTTTTACACAGTGTGAGAGCTGGAACAAGCAGCCCCGGTGCCTGCCATCCTCACCCGGTACCGACTCCATGACGAGGTCCACAGCACGACCTGGTCTCTTATCACAGACCAGTCCGTCATTGTCCCAGGACACCACCCTACTGTGTAGCAGCAATAAGATGGGGGTCTCATCATCTTTAGCCGAGTCATTCCATAAGGCAACAGTTCGATGTAGTCAGTTTGATCTTTTCATGTATGTAAGAGGGATTCGAACCCACAGGTTCGAACCGTGGTCGAGTCAAACCGATGACTTACGGATTGATACTTGTCGCTGTCAGGATAATGTGACTGAGTGAGATATCAGGTCATGGTGCTGGCGGCTTGATGTCCCAGTGGAGCAACAGTATAAAGTCACCATGAGTGTGCACTGTGACAAGTCGGTACCCGTCATGATATGACCTTAGATGTTGGCAGGATATAAAACTCCAACAAGTACCTAACCAACCATTTCCGTAAAAGTCAGCTTTCATAATACATCCTTTTGTTCAAGCTAAAGCGGATTATTCTTTTCCTGTAAAGGTATGCATTTGAAAAACACTGCTTAGAGGGTGAGCACATGCCTACATATTGGTGTGTGTTGCTACTGTTGCACACTGTCGATAACAGCGTCAAAATGGGTGTGATAGACTGGTTAATAGAGAGCTCGGGTTCTAGCTGAAAATGAACACATTTCCCCTGGGAGAAACATGCGGTCGGCCTTGTTGGGTTGCAACGGGTTGATTTCCAGGCAGCGCCCCCTCGTGCGCAGTACAAAGTATACGCCTTTTCATATCAGCAGCATCAGGGGCACAGGAAACGCCTGATTTATTTTGTCGGGGACTTGGGAGGGAGTTGGAAGGGGCAGTGAAGGTGGGGGAAGGGGTGTAAGGGAGGGAAGGGGAGGGAAGAGGATGGGTCGAAGGGAGAAGGGAGGAAGGACGGTGATGAGGAGGGAAGGAAGATGGATGGGGATGGAGGGAGGGATAACGAATGGAATGAGTAGAGGAAGGGGAGGGAGGAAGGGAGGGGGACAATGTGAATGAGGAAGGGTGTAGGTGAGGAGGGAATAAGGATGGGTGGGGATGGAGGGAGGGATAAAGAAAGGAAGGAAGGGAGGAAGAGGGTGAAGGGGAGGGAAGAGGATGGATGGAAGGAAGAGAGGGGGTATAGGTGCTTGGACGGTGGGAGGAAGGAAGGAAGGGATATGGATGGGGCTGGAAGATGGGAATGGAGAGGTGGTGAGGATCAACAGAGGGTTTGCAGTTGGAATGGCATCAGAATGAATGGGAGGTCGGGCTGGAGCAGACAAAAGAAGGAAGAAGGAGGAGGAGGTGGAGGAGGAAACGGACATGAGGAGAGGCAGGGATAATAGTTGGGCAAGAGAGGAAGAGGGGGGCGGTAAGGTGAGCAAGAACAGAACAAGGGTATGGAGGGACGTTCCCCCTCCCTCCATCCATCCCCATGGATGGACGGGGAACTCTCTTCGATTCCATGCCAGGGAGGAGGAATATTGAAAGAATGAGTTTGGGAAAGAAGGGAGATTGAGGAGGAAGGAAGGAAGGAGAAGAGGGTGGGGAAGGAGGCAGGAGAGGATAGTGTTCATGGGGGGATAGGGGATGGGATGGGGAGGAAGGGTGGAGGGGTAGGGTGGAGATGGGGAGGGGTCACGGTTGATATTAGAGCGGGGACAACATCCCCTCGTGACAAGCCGCCAATAGGACCGACAGTGTTGTCGTGTTGTGGTTTTGTTGAGAGTACTTGTGGTTTTGTTGTGGCGTTCTCTGTGGCGGAGTGGTTAGAGTGTCTGACTTTTTTCTAAGTCAGACTCCTAATCTGAGGGTCGGCAGTTCGATTCCCCGTGCCCCCAGCTCTGCCAATTTGGATTTCCACTGCTGTGTATAACTTACAGCGTCATCAAAGGCTGGTTGCTCTCATACCATGTCTATGTGGTGTGGGAGGTTAAAAATCCCTTGGGTCGGTAAAACTGGAGGCTCGGGCTTTCTATCGACCAGCAGTGGAATGAGGAAGACCAGTCGTCTATGACTGAAATTTCCCCTCCTTAAACAACTAATGGACCAAAAAAAAAGAACAACAAAAAAAAAAGGTAGGCGTAGAGCTTGCATGGAAGGAGCGATAGGTTGGCATTGTTGACTGGGCTGGGTGTAGTTCAAGGAAGGCTTTAAGGGAAGGCGGGGGGGGGGGAGTGTGTGAAGGGTGGTGGTGAGGGAGGAGAGGTGGGGGGAGTGGAATGCGAATAATCCCACTGACGGCCGGCACACCGATCTTTTACCAGCCTGCTTGAATTAATCAGTAAAGAAATTAACAAGTTAAAATAATTTATTTATCGGATTAAAGAAGGGAAAAAAGAAATAGCAAAATAATGAAAAGAAATTGGGCTCATAGGCCGTGGTGCTCCGGCCGCGATCACAGAATGTGGTGGCAATTGGTGTGAATTATTTACAAGAAGACACTGCAATAATACTGGAACCGGTTGAGAGTGAAGAAAGGGATGGGAAAATGTGATTTAAGAGGTAGCCTTGTTCTCCTTCCTTGCTCCCGCCTCAAACCCTCACCTCCCAAGTAAACCCCGGCCCTGTGGTTGGAACATTTGTTGAGTTGAGGAACCGGGGCGGGTTTGCCGTTAGGGGCTTAGTGTGTGTGTGGGGCGGGGGGGCGGGGGGGTGCGAATGGTGGGGGAGTGGAGAGTGTGGGTGTGTCGGGGTGGGGGGGGTGGGGGGGGGGGGGGGGCTTGTTTGCATCACCTGCCTCCAAACTGTGTTCGACAGTCATAAATAAACAAGACTCTAAACCAATCCGGGTACGCGGCCAACCCCGAAACACCAGCAGCACACATGTTTACAAACACACAAGCACACAGACACACAGGCACACAGACACACACGCACACAAGCACACAGACACACAACCATACACAAACACAGCTGCAGCAGCAGGAACAGCAGCAGCATCAGTGGGGGGGGGGGGGGGGGCACTTGCAGCCGGAACGGTAATGAATGGATGGGGTTGCAGTCATTGGTTAGCGCGCCGCCTCGCGGGACGCGCCGGTAGTGAGACACGGCGGTCGGCAGGTGGCAGCACCAGCATGTCAGCGATGGCACCAGGCCGGCAAAATTTCAAATTCCCCTCATGAATAGAACATGAAGTGTGCCCGTATATGACAGAAACTGGCATAGTTATGTAGGCCGTCTGTTAGTGTATTGCAGGCATTTATAGCCACTCCTACCGCGATGCAGGTAATGGGCATGGTGTGTAATCTATTATGGGATGTATATATATATGGATATATATTTCCACAATTAGGGTAGGTAGATCGATACATCGCGAGTTCGTTTCCCGGTTGAGTTAAATTGATACTTCTCTTCCTAGCCTGATGTGCAGCGTACAGCGGATAGGGCAAGGACTGGTACCTCAGTGTGAAGATACCGTGACTGAGCGGGATATTCGGTCGTGGTGCCAGCGGCCTTATGTCCCAGTGGTGCAGAATTATAAATTCACCATGAGTGCGCACTGTCACAAGTCGGTACCCGTCCTGGTATTACCTTACATGTTGCTATGACCTTACATGTCCTGATATGACCTTACATGCCCCAACAATTCATCAACCATTCCAACCAAACAATACATAATTTAGCAAAACAAACACAGCGAATATAGTATGCCTTTTTTATTACAATTTTAGCTCTTGTCATCAGTACAGTCTCTTAGTTAGGTATGTGATGTCAAATGAGGCTTAGGCATGTTTATAACCCTATATCCCCTTCTCATCGTGGGGTGGGTGGGATGGCAATTTAAGGCAGTTGTTGTCCTCGTGGCTCCCATGTCGAAAGTGAAATGTTCGCAGCTAGCAGTCGCTTTTATAGCCGAAGACAGGGTAATTTAGTTCAGAAATATGACACTAGTGGAGCCGCAGTCGCCTTGTTTACTGGGCGATATATGGCGGAAGTGACCTTAGTTACTAGCGCTTGGCTGTATTTGCCGCCAAATTACCCGCAATGGTCCAGCATTACGAACAATCTTGTCTCCAACGCTGTCCAACAAAGCGGCCATCTGTGCGTCATATACATTTACCCATGAATACAAACTCCTTGCCTGAGATAGGATTTCCTCCATTCCTACGAAGTGAAATATCCTCTTAGCGACTCACATTAAACTGGCAATGTTATCCTGATAGTCACCCCCTAATCTAGTTCGTTGTTCTTGGAGACACTTGCTGCTTTTAGAGGGCCCGTTTCATGCTTTCGCTGAGTGCTTGTGGATGCATCTGGATGTTCCTTTGGCTATTAGATTCTCTCCCGACTGTCTCGGAGTAGAGTGTCAAGTTCACTAGCCAGACTTCCCCATGCCTTTATATTTTCAGTCTTTCATTACTTTTGCTTCAGTGTAACCTCAGACCATTGTATCCTAGTGACCAGCTGGGAGACGAAAACCAAATCATATGTCATAGTTTCATTTTAACTTAAATAGTCCGTCAATGTGTGTAAGTTGCTAAAGCTGCATAGTCCGATGTAGTCTCACATTTTCCAAACCAAAACAATTATCTAGAATTTATTAGACATATCTGCCTATCATGGATAAGTCTGAATCGGCTTGTTTTCACCATTAGACAGTTTGTTGATTAAAAGCCCAAGCCTACACATTTACCGACCCAAGGGATTTTTAACCTCCCGCACCACCTAGACATGGTATGAGAGCAACTGGCCTTTGATGACGCTGTAAGTTATACACAGCGGTGGAAATCGAAATTGGCAGAGGTGGGGTTGCTCTCATACCATGTCTGTATGGTGTAGGAGGTTAAAAATGGCTTGGGTCGGTAAAAGTGTAGGCTAGGGCTTTCTATCGACATGCAGTGGAATGAGGAAGACCAGTCGTCTATGACTGAAATTTCCCCTGCTTAAACAACTAATGGACCCCAAAAAAAAAAAATCAAATCGATTGAAAAAATTCTTATTTGGTTTTTCTTTAATATGGCCTTTGCTGCCTCCATGCCATAAGATCACTCTCAATCAATCAATCAATCAATTATCAGTCAATCATCAGTCAATCACCCAGCGATAGATCATTTAGCATAACCCAATTCCTATTGTCCTTTTAAAGTTTTAAGGATGGATTTTGAGTTTCTGTCAATTTCGGAGATACAAAAATATATAAAAATCGATCGGTATAATTTATCTTACTTTAGTTTGAAGTACCTTTTATTTTAAATTGTTAACTTTTGAAATATTTGAAGTGAAAAGATGCGAAATTTATTTGTGCATGCAAGCCAAATCTCTGATCCCGTAGACTTGGGCAGTAATAACTTCTATTAAATTGACTCAGTATTCCCTTCTATGTGGCAAGAAATGCCTTGTCAGTGCATTACTGTCTATCTAAGTTAGAGACACATCATCAAATCTAGGCGAGTGCTTTGGTTTTGAAAATGTGATGCGTCATTGGCCTATGCAGCTTTACTATATTATGCTTGAATATACTATGTGCAGCTTACCTCCGTAAACTCCTAAAATTGGTTAGGGAGAAATGGTGTTATACCTCTACCTCCCAGTTTCCAGGATGTGGATACTTCCAGGTACAGATACAAACACACATCTCTGATTAATTCCCGCCCCATATTTCCGGTTGTCACTATGTCCGGGATGAGCAGGCTCAAAATGAGACTTCTACAAAGGATCCATTGCAAACAGCCATGTGACAAGCCATCAGTGACGTCATAAACAGATGTGAACAAATGTAACGCCTAAGGGAAATGAATGGTAAATAATACGTCGGAAGAAGAACATTTTCGAGAAAAGAATAACTTACCTAGGTGTTGGATTGTATGGGAGGAGTTCAGCAGCAAAACGACGTAAACACCAATCCAAACATTGAAATAAACATTGGAGTCGAACATTGAACAAGTTCATTTTTTACAATTATATTTTTATTTATTTTAATTCAATTTGTTCATTGTTGTTTATGGGGTTTTGGGGCATAAACTCCTCATAAGTTGGACACTGGTTCACTTCTGAAGCATATCTTGTATCTAAGTCAGGTTATTAGAAGAATGTACTCCCGAAACCAGTGGTGTTTAGCATTTTGATGCGCAAGCCAAAATTAATGCCGCATGTTTTCACTTCAGTAATCTTCTAAGTTAGGGACCAGATGGGATGGCCAAATGAGTTAGAGCGTTCGTTCCGTGTTTGTATATCGTGGGGTCGTGGGTTCGAACCCTGGTCGAGTCAAACCAATGACTTAACGATTGATACTTGTGACTTCCTAGCCTGGCACTCGGCATTATTAGGATAGGGCAATGACTGGTTGTGTCTATATTTAAACCCGAAGTAAAGAGAATGAATGACATTAAAATCCTTATGTTTGACCTCTCAGAGGTACCACTGATGCGTGGGTGAAGGATCTTCTAATTGGAACATCAATTTGTTACCCTCTGAACTAATTACCGGACGACACCTAGGCCACACATGGCGGCTGAACAGAAACTTTCAGTCCATAACATTATATATAATAAGTAAGAATATTCAAAGTAATTAATACATTAAAGCTGCATAGTCTGATAGTCCATGAAATGTTAAAAACGAAAAGAATTGTCTAGATTGTATTATGTAACTTAGGTACATATACATTTATTAAGCATTTGTTTCTGCATAGAAGATAACACTGAATTAATTTAATATAGACTCTTAGTCTTACTGCAGGAGTCTGTGATGTCAGCATTTTGGCATGCTGCCAAATCTAATTTGACATGCTTGCACTTCAAATATCTGCAATTTCATCAAGGCAAATCGATTACAATTGTAGAGTCCGATGAATTTGAGTTTCTGTCTATGTAACCAAACTAATAGAAGAGTTTGAATATTGTGAACTACCTTACATCAGTCTAAAGTATTTAAACAATGTTCACGAATGCCTAACTTAGATGTTTGTTTGTTGTTGTTTTACATCCTAGCAAAATCCAAGGTCATATCAGGACGGGCACCAACTTGTGACTGTACGCACTCATGGCGATGTTATAGTGTTGCCCCACTGTGAGACCAGGATGCCACCACCATGACCTGATATCCCACTCAGTCACATTATCCTGACACTGAGCTAAGCGGTGCTTGCCCGATCCTAATAATGCCGAGCACCTGGCTAGAAAATATCAAGTGCCAATTGTTAAGTCATTGGGTTGACTCGAACAGGGTTCATACACGATCTACCAAAATGCGAGATGGACAATCAACTCATGGGGCCCACTTGAATTACGCTCACGGTACTTTCACAAAATGCCGGTGAATGTTATATATGTTATTTGATTGCCAGAACTATGCCTCATACATTACATACATCAAGACATACTGGAGAAAAGCTAAATGATGTTAGACGTACATTAGACTAGACATATGTTAGATGTACATTAGACATACATTAGACCATGTTAGACATACGTTAGATAGCTGTTATCCATATGTTGTCAGTACATGGAATGTAGGTTCCCACTGCCTTTAATATAGGTCAACGAAGTGCAACGTAGTGAACAATTGTCAAACGTTGTCTTATGTCGAAAGTTTTGGGCATGCACAAAACTTTGGCGACCCCCTGACATGCGACATAGTATCTGAACATAACATATAATGACATATCCCGATGTAGCTTGCAAAAATCACTTACGTCGGTGTACATTGGCGCGATGTGTCATAATGTGACAACCCCTTTACAAACAGGCGCAATCATGCATTGCTATCTCAGGGATGTGAGAATTTGCTTTTATTTCATTTAATTTTTATCACAGATCTTTTAGGTTAAATTAGGGAAATGGATTTAGAGGTAAAGGCATTAGGGCAACAAGCATGTCTTAGGTGAGCACAACACTTTTGCGAAGTCCACAAATGTATTTGTGCATGCGTTGTCTCTGATGGTTTATTACAAACTGTGTAGTTTTCAGTGAGTGTGTATGCTTTTGTCAATACACATGAATGAATAAATGAGTACTATGATATATAGCATATTGTATATTATATATATTATATATTGTTTATTATATACTTATATATACATTAGATAAATTATGAAAATGCATACATTATATATTATACATATTATTGCAATATATTATATATAATATATGTGATATATATGTTGTACATACTGTATATGCTGTAAATATTGTGTATATTCTAGATTATGTATGCAATTTTCATGTTCATAGTATAGTTATTATAGATATAGTATGCACATTATGCATATTATATGTTATATTATGGATCATTTGCATTATATGCATAATATGCAATATATTATGTTAGATATTATATAGAGTAAATATTATATTATATATGATGTACTATGCGTATTAGCTCACAGATCTCATATAGCATAAATATAACGCACACTAATATACATATTTTATACGGCATATGTTATCGTATTTATATTACCTGATTCTAATAAAAGCGACCTGTGTCGAGAAAAATGTGCTAGAACAATGCCGGCTTCTGGTGCTGGTTAGCCTACCAATCATTTAGCACCCATCCCTCCATATGGCCCATTCCACCGGGATCTTACCTGCTTTCATCATCTCATGAATCCCACCTCTCTGCCACCACCCATTTAACGCCCCAACCCATCCGCCCCTCCTTCCCTCCGCCGCACCGCTCCCCCGCCCCTCCGCCCCTCCCCCTCCCCTCCTACACGGACCAGACGGGATGGCCAAATGAGTTGAGCATCCGTCTCCCATTTTGGTAGATCGTGGGATTCGAAGCCATGCGTGGCCTAATCGGTTGAGCTCGGGCCTCGCGTGCAGAAGGCCGGAAGTTCGATTCCTGTTCGAATCAAATCAATGACTTAAAAATGTATACTTGTTGCTTCCTAGCCAGGCGCTCAGCATTATTATGATAGGGCAAGGACTGGTTGGCTCAGTGTCAGGATAATATGACTTCCATGGATATCAGGTCATTGTGCGCAGGTCGAGTGGGGCAGCACTATAAAGTTCTCATGAGTGTACACTGTCACAAGTCAGTACCTGTTCTGATATGATCTTTGAAGTTGTCAGGACGTAAACCTCCGACAACCAACCAACCCCTTCACCCGCCCCTCCACTCCTCCGCCCCACCGCCCCTCTGCCCCTCGGCCCCACCGCCCCTCTGCCCCTCCCTTCGCGCTAATCCCTGTGTGAGACCTGAGAACGGGACGGTGGAGTGTGGGGAGGGGGGGGGGGGTGTTAGAGTGCAGCGCCGTCTCCAGGCCGGTCACACGTCGGCGAGGGCTTACCGCGGCTCGGCCGGCCGGGGACCAGTAAACTTACGGGTGTCAGGTGGTGCGGGTCCGGCGCCTTCTGGTCATCAGATAGCCGCGCGCCACCTGGCCGTGATGGATGGTCGCCGCTGACTGGCATACCGGTCACTCTCCTCCGGACACGGCAGGAGAGGGATGACCCCACCGGCGCTTGGGCGTGGGCGTGGGCGTGGGCGTGGGCGTGGGCGTGGGCGTGGGCGTGGGCGTGGGCGTGGGCGTGGGCGTGGGAGGGATGAGAGGACAGGGGAGTGGTGTGAGGGAGTGGGAGGAGGGAATTGTTTAGGTGGATAGATTGCTGTGATTGTATATGGGGGTTTGGCGTAGTGTGTGTCGGAGTATGGGGTGGTTATCTAGTGGTTATCTGTGTGTGTGTAAGGATAATTATATAGATATCAGGTTGGGGAAACACCTGAAATGAGAGTCTCTTGGTACAATCGGTTCCGTTGATGTAGTCCAGTATGGGATAAATCCAAGCATCAGTTCCGTTGGGGTAATTCAGTATGGCATAACTCCAAGCATATATCCAGTTTGTATGGGGGTGAAGGGAGTGATGTGAGAGTGTAGAGGCTGTGCCTAATGCCCCGCCCCCCTCCCATCCACCTACCCCTCCCTTCTACCTGCAGCATGTGTCACGGCCACACCTAATGACACCATACCCATCAACCACAACACATGTCTAATGGGGAGGGGGAGGGGTGAGGGGGGAAGGAGCAATGACCAAGTTTAGGGTTCCTGGTGGGGAGGGGAAGGGGGTCAGGGAGGACGGGGCAATAACCCAATTTAGGGTTGTTTTGTAGAACACTTATCACTACCCTCTGCCCCCCGCCACACACACTGTGCCCAGTTATTGTGAGTGTGGGTAGTGGGGGGGTGGGTATTTGATTCACACACTCCAAGAGCCAGCCACTGTGGGTGATGTACACACTCATTCTCAGCAATATCATGAGGCAGCAGTTACCATAATTAAGATATAGTTTGCTAGAACACAAATACCAGATCATTTCCCTGATCACATAAATATAAAATCTGTGGATGTTGTTTGCCAGTTTAACAATAGAACCAATATATGAGGTGCAATACATAAACATCGTTCTGTTTTAATGTAAATTCAATCCTTAATTACTCTTAAATGAAACACCAAATGTGGCTGATAGTCATTTAATTGTGCAACATATTTGGTACCAACTAGATATACTAATTCTTATGTATGCAGAGACACATATTACGGTAACCCCCCCCCCCCCCCCGCACACTCCCATACCCAACCTCCACAGCAACTAACCCATTTGCTACCCTCCCCACCCCCTCCCCCACTTACTGCGCTCTCCCGATTCCGGTCAGCACATGCTCAGATGAAATCAGGTTCATCCAGCTGGTAAGGGTCATCTGCACCCACCCCCACCCAACCACTAACCATGTATCCAGTGACTGAGTGGGATGTGTGTGTACAGGGGAGGGGGGGGGGTTATCTGTAAGGGGTTGCATATCTGATGAGCCTGTGCAGGTGCTTGTTTATGGTAGGAAGGCTAGAAGCTGGTGGTTGTCTCAGTGTGGGGGTGGGGGTGGGGGTGGAGGGTGGTGGTAATGTAGTCAACTGACTTGGCTTCTGATTCAGTGTTGTTTCAAATTGGTGAGGAAGTGGATTAAACTGGCGCGGACACGGAGTATACCCTGCTGGCGGTGGCGACACTGGCGCTGCTAGGCAGCAAAGGCGCAGGCGCATATCTATTGTCCAAACCCATTCACATTTGAAACGACTTATATATATATATATATAATACATTATATAATTTATAATATAGCCCTCTGGTCAGACCTCCCGCACCTGACCACATGCCCCCCCTCCATCACCCCCCCCCCCACACACACACATTGGACAGTGTGACAAGCACTGGTGACAAACAGAGGAGGGCCCTGCTGCTTGCAAACAGGGGTGGGTGGGGAACGACGGTTACTAATTATGATAGGGTGTGAGTGACTAAAGTTAGCACAGAAAGAGGGAGTTGGTGAAGAACAGTAGGAAGTGGGATTTTATTTAATTACATATTTGTTAGGATAATTTGGTGGCGAATGATGGGGTTGTCGTGTACATCCATATATACATACATACATTATATACATACATACATACATACATGATACATGCATACATATATACATACATACATGTGTATACATACATCTATCTGCATACATTCAGATGTAATAACTAAAATTTGTTAAACAATTATAAATTAAAGAACTTGGTGGTGTGACTTGTCTTCCTGCTGTGGGGGTGGGGTGGGTATTGGGGTGGTGGTGGTAGAGTAGTTGCACATAACAAACAAAACAACAGGCATCTGATTCCCTTAACCCCTCCCTCCCCCACACTAACACTGATACTGACACCAGCTTCTAGTCTCTCTATCCTCCACACACCCGGACATCCGATTTGCACCCCATGCAGCCCCCCTTCCCTCCACACATGCCCACTGAGTCACTGAGTAGGGGGTGCATGTGGCTGTGGGTGGGGGGAGTGCAGTTGACTTACCAGCTGGATGAACCTGATTGCTTCTCAGAGTGTGCCAGGAAATGAAATATGTTGCACCAATTAAATGACTATCAGCCACATTTGGTGTTTCATTTAAGAGTGACTATGGATTGAATTTACATTAAAACAGAAGGATTTGTATAAATTATATCATGGGGGTATTGTTAAACTGGCAAAATAATATTTATCTTATTAAATAAACATTTGCAGATTTTATATTTATGTTATCAGGGAAATGATTTGCTCTTTCTGTTCTAGCAAAATACCCCTTAATGATGGTAACTGCTGCCTCGTGACAGTGGGTGAGAATGAGTGTGTTCACACAGTGTGTAGGTATCTCCCTGACTGAACCCCTGGTCAGGCCTCCCACACCTGTCCACATGCCCCCCCCCCCCCCCCTACACACCCACAGTGGACAGCATATATGTATATTTGTATACGAGCGAGTATCGGGTTGCGCCCCGCAGAGTGGATGGCAAGGTGCATGTCGGACCGCCCCGCCCCCCCCCCACCCCATGAGCGGTGCGATTTGTAAGGGGAGGGGTATAATGGGTGAGGCATGGGTGTGAGGAGGGGTATCTGTCTAGGGGGGGGGGGTGAGACGCTGGTGTCTGTGTCAATGGTGGTGAGGGTGGAATAATAGAGAACTGGAGGATGTATCAATGTCCGCTTCAGGCTGCTTCTGACCACCGTCACTCCTCTACCCACCCCCCACCCCCCACCCCCTCATACACAATGTTCCTTCTAATTGTGTGTCAGAGTGGCCATCACACTAGTTCCTGGTGCTCTGCTGCAGTACTTTGACCCTCCACATGCATATCCTCCTACCAGGGTGGGTGTTGGCTAAAATGCATGTCTGCATGTATGTGTGTATGCATGTATGAATGTATGTATGCATGCATGTATGTATGTATGGAAGCATGGATTTATGGATGTGGATGTATGGATGTGTATTGATGTATGTATGTATGTTTATGCCTACATGCATGTAGGCATGTGTATGCATGTGTATGCATGCATATGTATGCATGCATGTGTATGCATGTATGTGTATGCATGCACTGCTGCACCCCCCGCATCATTCACCATCAAAGTGTCCTTGCAAATATTGTAAATAAATAAAATAACACTTCCTGCAAGCGTGTTCTTCAACCCCCTCCTCTCTGCTAACTTTGTTCAACCACACCCTGTCTTAATTACGACGTATCTCTCCGGCGTGCCGCCAATGCGCAAAATCACTTTTAATCATCGAGAGACGTGAAACTTTTTGGTGTCAGTGCAACGTATTGGTAGCATGCGGTCGACATTGTGGTAAAAGTTTGGCGCACCATCCTGATATGACCTTAGATGTTGGTAGGATATAAAACAACAAAAAGCAACTGTTTGGCGCATCGTGTGGGAATGAGCCTCACGCTCGTGCAGCGTCTGCCTACTGGTCGCATAACAATCTTCCAGCGCGTTTAACGTATTTCGACACGCCCCTAATGTAGCCATAACTTTCGATGTGCGATGACACATGCCGCTGATCCTCGCCGACCGTCGACGTCCATCAACGAATACCAACGCGTGGCTACCTCACGCGTAACGCTTCCTTACGTATCCCGACGTTGCGGCAAAAAATCACACGTCGACGCGCATTGGCGAGAAACATCATAATGTGACATCCCCGTAAGGATAATTCTGTGGATCCGGGGGAGGGTTGCAATATAATATGAAAGTCAGGCTACGTAGCAAAGAGGAAGCCGAGACGGAAGTTGATGTGGGTATTTGGCGTTACAAATAATACTTTTGTCGTGCGTTCTGCCACAACCACTACAGAAGTTCAGTGGCATGCTATAGAACGTATAAGAGTTACGTGTAGAACGTAATGTCGGTGAGCACTGGCGGAGACTGCACAGCGAGACGCGCTAGCAAAGTAAAAATTGGATATGTACTGGCACACATGACCAGCTGTAGTGCACGGACTAGGCGGTGAGGGCGGCAGCAGCAATGGCAGTGTGCTGGCCCGAGGCAAATAAATAACATGCAGAGAGGAAGAATTATTCAGTCGTACAAATAATAAATAATTATAATTATAAGATATATGCATCTATCAATTTATATTCATATAATAGATTATATCACACACCCATATACTAGAGAGAGGAGGGAAGTATGTGTGTGGAGAGATTGCTGTGATTGTGTATAGGGGTTGGCATAGTGTGTGGGGGATTGTGTGTGTGGGGGGTGGATGTAGTGTTTGTCTGTGTGTGTAAGGATATGTGGATGTCATTACACTTATTCGCCTGGAATTGGTATTCTCATGCCTGCACTTAGACTACATGGGGGGCCTATTTATGGTCTGCACACAAGGAACACTTGAACCCGTACAGTAGGCAGCATGTATGAGATCCTCGTTAAAACACCAATGTTATAGGGAGGTTATTAAGCAATGGGACGCGACGGAAGTGGGCAGAAGGGGAGTCGGAGGGGAGGCAGGCGGTGGTTGAAGGTGAGGGTAGACGGTTGAGACGAAAGGCGAGGGGGAGGAGGGAAGGAGGGAGGATGAGAGGGGAGGGGATGGAGGGGAGGGGGAAGTTCTGTGTCATACTCTGGGGAAGCACCCACAAACACGCTGCACGCCTGCCTATACTGCTGCCCTTCCATCTCTTACATGTATAGCTGCCCTTGCTAATCTGACTCCCACCCACACATCCACATACCCACACCCACACACTGACACACCCACGCCCACACCCGCACCCACACACAAACCCACACACACATACCCACACAAACACACATCCACATGCCCACACCCACATACCCACACCCACCAACACACCCACCCACACCCACCCCCACAGCCACAGCCACACACACCCATACACCCACACAGACACATATCCACATGCCCACACCTACCGACACACACACCCGCACACTCACCCACACCCACCCAGACCCACACACACATACACCCACATGCCCACACACACACCCATATGCCCACACGCCCACACCAACAAACTCACACATACCCACATCCACTTGCCCACACCCACATACCCACACCCACCAACACACCCACCCATAACCACACACACACACATCCATACACCCACACGCCCACGCACACATACCCCCACATGCCCACACCAACACACTCACACCCACACCCATACACCCACACCCCCACACACACACACTCACCTTCACTACCCAGCACCCCAACGCCTCCCGAAACACACCACTCTTCCTGCCCTCCTCATCCCACTCATCTATCACCACGGCCAGATGATTGGCCAAAACACTAGGACCATTTATCAAAGAATGGGATCTTTAGAGTTGTGTCTTACTAGTATTTCACTGACAGTAGAACCGTGGTCTCCTAAACAGACTGCTCTCTCAAATACATGCACTGCACACTCTCCTAGTTTTTTTCAGAAGAAAAGTAGTTGTTGGTTGGTTGTTGGAGTTTTACTTCTTGACAAAATCTAAGGTTATATCATGACGGGTACTGACTTGTGACTGCTCACTCATGGTGATTTCATAGTGCTGTCCAACTGGGAGACCAGGACACCGGCACAGTGGCCCGATATCTCACTCAGTCACATTATCATGACACTGAGCTAACCAGTCCTTCCAGTCATTGCCCTATCCTATTAATGCAGATCGCCAGCCTGGAAAAAGAAAAGTACCAATTTTGCAAGTCATTGGTTAGACTCGACTGGGAATCGAACTCCCGACCTTTCGCAAGGGAAGTCTGCGTTCTACCGATTCGGCCACCGCGTTCGGTCGGAGTAGTAATACAGAAGAAACGTAGTTCTCCAGACTTCTACCATGGAACATGCGCAGTGAGATGTTAGTAGCGGTTTGAGTTCTTCCCACTGCCTTCAGTAGTCGACTTTGTGGTATCAGGTATATAAATCGTCTGTTGAACCTGACCCGCATTTTAGTGCTGCACAGAATGGAGAAACCTGGTCAGCAAGTCACATGTCGTCCCCCAATATTCCTCATGATTAAACTTGCATAGTCCGATGGTGTTGGGTTTCTGTAATTTTTCTGAGATAAATAGATTAACCTGACCATTATAATCGACCTTACTTTAGCTTCAAGTCCTGTTTATTTTAAACAGTTATGTTTTGAGATAGTTGAAGTGCAAACATGTCAAATTAGTTATGGCAAGCTTGCCAAAACCCTGACACCATAGCCTTTAGCGGTAACAGGTTATATTAAATTGCCTCAGTATCCCCTACTATGTGGCAACAAATGCTTGATACATGCATCAGTATCTAAGTTGTCCATGGGTTGTACACTCTCACAGCAGAGAGCTAAAGGGAGCGCGGCAGTCAAGTAATGAAAGCAGTCTTTGTCACATTGCGACCGACAGCATGATGATGATCTAAGTTAGATATGTAGAATCAATTCCAGATAATTGTTTTGGTTTTGAAAATGTGATGCTTCATCGGATGATGCAGCTTTAAATGCTTATTTTGTTTTACCATGGCCGGTGGACGGGAGCATTCCTCGCTTGGCTGTTTCAGTGAGAGGCAACGGCCCTGCTCACAATGAGCCAATGTGTACAAGTTTAGGACAGTTCTGAGGACTGATGCAGTACCGGTGACCAAAAGGTTAAATGAGGCCGCTGGTTCTGGGAGCCCCATGATTAGGAATGATAAGAAGAAAGAAACCAGCCATAGCTGCCTGTGCAGGCTTGCATTGTATTATTATTTTCGGAGTGACTATTGTCGCGGTACCATGCCCCTAGCGCGAGATTCTATTGTTGCAGTAGCGTGACGACAGTAGTTTATTCTACAATCACGGTTTCGCTCAGGGTTAGTGTTAGTGTTAGTGTTGGTGTTAGTGTTAGTGTAGTGTTAGTGTATCCTACTACTTTACTACCTGCCCGGGTGCTATACAGATATTTACCAGGGGCAAACTTTCTGGTTTAATACAAAAGAAAACTAGTCAGCTGAAACAGCGTCTTGCATGACAAATTAATTGGCGGGAGACGGGAATAGCTCCCTCGCACACAAGGCAAACTAACTAAATAAATAAATACTCATGATAATGTCAGTCAATCATGTTATCTGGCCAGTTAGAACTCTCCCCCATGCTAGCCAAACTAAGTAAATCAATAAATAAATAATAATAATAATAATAATGCTAGTAAATCATGTTGTCTGGCCAATTCGAACTCTCTCCCACACTAGCCAAACTAAGTAAATAAATAAATAATTAATCCTTATAATAATGTCAGTAGGTCATGTTGTCTGGCCAGTTAGAACTCTCTCCCACACTAGCCAAACTAAGTATATCAATAAATAAATTATAATAATAATGCCAGTAAATCATGTTCTCTGCCCAGTTGGAAGTCTCTCCCATGCTAGCCAAAATAAGTACATAAATAAATAATAATAATGCCAGTAAATCATGTTGTCTTACCAGTTAGAACTCACTCCCACACTAGCCAAACTAAGTAAATCAATAAATAAATAATAATAATAATAATAATGCCAGTAAACCAGGTTGTATGGCCAGTTGGAAGTCTCTCCCACACTAGCCAAACTAAGTAAATCAATAAATAAACAATAATAATAATAATGCCAGTAAATCATGTTGTCTGGCCAGTTAGAACTGTCTCCCACACTAGCCAAGCTAAGTAAATCAATAAATAAATAATAATAATAATTCCAGTAAATCATGTTGTCTGGCCAGTCAGAACTCTCTCCCATGCTAGCAGAACTAACTAACTAAATGAATAAATAATAATAATAATGTCAGAGAATCATGTTGTCTGGCCAGTTAGAACTCACTCCCACACTAGCCAAACTAAGTAAATCAATAAATAAATAATAATAATAATGCCAGTACATCATGTTGTCTGGCCAGTTGGAAGTCTCTCCCACGCTAGCCAAACTAAGTAAATAAATAAATAATTAATCGTTATAATAATGCCAGTAGATCATGTTGTCTGGCCAGTTAGAACTCTCTCCCATGCTAGCCAAACTAAGTAAATCAATCAATAAATAATAATAATACCAGTAAATCATGTTCTCTGGCCAGTTAGAACTGTCTCCCATGCTAGCCAAACTAAGTAAATCAATCAATAAATAATAATAATAATGCCAGTAATTTATGTTGTCTGGCCAGTTAGAATGCTCTCCCATGCTAGCCAAAATAAGTAAATCAATAAATAAATAATCCTTATAATAATGACAGTAGATCATGTTGTCTGCCCAGTTAGAACTCTCTCCCACACTAGCTAAACTAAGTAAATCAATAAATAAATAATAATAATAATTCCAGTAAATCATGTTGTCTGGCCAGTCAGAACTCTCTCCCAAGCTAACAAAACTAACTAACTAAATGAATAAATAATAATAATAATGTCAGAGAATCATGTTGTCTGGCTAGGTAGAACTCTCTCCCACGCTAGCAAAACTAAGTAAATAAATAAATAAGTAAGTGATAATAATAATGGTAGTAAATCATGTTGTTTGGCCAGTTAGAGTTATTCCTATCATGAAGGGTAATTGGTGTAAGCTTTGAAGCGCATCATGGCTGTGGGTACTTTCTCTTGCCTAACACCGGAACTGTTTGGAAAAAGAAACCCAGATGTATTTAAATGGTGGTGAATATTATTTTAAATCACCTCAAAGCACCAATTATATATGCAAAATTAAACTACAAAAGCGACATTAAAGTTCCATAATCCGATATTTTTTTAATTCCTGTCATATTTTGTTGATAAATATGTTGTAGTGTTGACACGATATTATACCTTTATTGACTAAGGCACATATTAAATGACATTTTAGTTCTGATATACCTCAACATTTATAGGTCCAATGACAGGATTCAAACCAACCAAGAGCCAAAACCAGCGGTGAATGCATCAAGATACATGTTTACATATATGAGACTGTCTCAAAAGGTGCTAAGCAATCTGGGACAAAACCTTGTTTATTGTAACGATCAACATACTATCTGCTTATGCATTCGCTCAGGATAAACTGATTTGATTTTTACATGGTGTTTCATAATCCCAATAGAATACATATTGATTTGAAGCAAATGTCCTTGTGTTTTCAGTGTAACCATATCTGTGCTGTTTTGTGTCAATGGACAAAAAAAAAAGAAGAGTTATCACCTTTTGAGACAGGCTCATTATACTAGAAAGGCAATAACAGAAACCTTTCAACGGGCTGCAATACAGGACCAGGGATTGAAACCATATAATAGGTGACCACAGAAACCAACAGGTGAAGCTACAAAATAGGCCACAGTATATATTAGCCCAGGACGTGTAATGAAATCATTGGATCTATCCACATTAGAATAAGACAGTAGAAACATGATGAACAAACAAAAACTAAAGTGGAAAAGAGTGACTCAAACAAGCTTCCTATTTTCGCTACGAATAAAATTTCCAAAACATCCAATGTTAGATTTTGATTGTAAGCCTCGTTGTTTGTTAACCCTAGTTCACACCTGCCCGGATCAGGGGCCGGACGAGCCCCGGTCCGTAATCCGGCTTGGTCCGTGGCGATCCACCATGATGCATGGCTCATCCGTGGCTGGTCCTTGGTGGTCCTTGGTGATCCTTGGTGATCCGTGGCTGGTCCTTGGTGATCCGTGGCTGGTAATCTGGGTGTTGTCCGGGTAATCCGGGTGTTGTCCGCATAGTCCGGGTATTGTCCGGGGGGTAGTCTGTGTCCTGTCCGGGGCAGCCCGGGTCATTTTTAAACCGGAAGAGCCACGTTCTAGCCACGGTTTAGCCCGGACTAGGCCCAACAGAGCCAAGGACCACTCCTGGACTGTGCGGATAAGACCCAGACAAGCCAAATGACCACGGATTAACCACGGATAGCCACGGATAGCCACGGATGAACAGGTATTACTCACGGACTACATCAGGATGAGTCCCGCATTTCAGGCTATCATCCAGGGGTTGTCTAGGGCTTGTCTGGGTTGCCTGGGTCTCATCCGGGTAGTCCGGGGGTTGGCCAGGGCTCAGTCCATGGCTGATTAGGGTAGGTGAGAGCAAGGCAAAAATAGCGATTTTATCTGGGGCTGTCCGGCACAGTCCGGGGAAATGGTCCGGGGTGGTCCGGCTAAAAATCCGGGTCTAGTCCAGGTAGGTGTGACTTGGACTTTAGGGTTTGACATCATGGATACACATCAAAAGTCATATCAGGACGGGTAGCAACTTGACACTGCACTCTCATGGTGACGTTATAGTGCTGCTTCACTTTGAGACCAGGCCGTTGGCAGCATGGCCTAATTTACATGCCTATGATGTATAGAATCTGCATCATAGGAAGCAAGCTTCCGGACATCAAGTTGCAATGATGTACAGTTAATAGAAATAATAAAGGGAAACATGAGGACAAATTACCAATACCATAATTCAGTCACCGTACTGCATTACACATCCTGACCAGAATGTTGCAACATCACACCAAACACCAACCAGCTCGGCATTCCACTTCCGGTCGAGTACTTCCGGTTTTGTTTGCCGAGCTCAGACGTGATGGTTCAGGCCTCGCGAGCTGCTCACACTGACTGGCGGAGTTCCCGGGAGAATGTTTGTAACAGGAGCAGCTGCATGGGTATGCCTCGTGTGATGAGGTGGGCCCGGGGGATGGTAGAGAGTGAGTCTGTTTAAATATACAGTCCTTTGAGGAAGCTCCTTGGGTAGGTTGGATGCTGTCGAATTAATAGTGATTGCTCTTCTGTACAACATATGCACATTACCCACACAACATGGGAATGAGTGGCGGGGCTCAGATAAGCCTTTGCATATAATTTTTCATTTGGGATATATTATTTATTTGCATTAATTCCCATGTGTTTTTTTGGTGTTTTCTGGTGGGGGGTGGTGTATTGATGCGGTCCATAATGCTTAAGTCAACTGACTTGTTTTCGCTGCTAGACAGTAATATTCTCGGGGTTTTCTCCTTGTTTTATAACGTTCAGTTGTTATGGGTGCATATATATTGTCTTGCTAAATCTAAATTATATAAATATTGCACTAATCACCTGGGTTTTGATATTATATATTTATGTTACAATGATTGATTAAACAGGCGAAATTTCAAATGCCGACAATTGGTCGTACTCATTCCACTACTCCTTGCCCTGTCCTAGGAATCCTGAGGTACCAGGCTATACGGCAACACGTATCAGTTGTTATGTCACTGGTTTGACTCGATGTGAGTTTGAACGCAGGATTTGAACTTGTGTCCTGCCACACGGGAAGCGGACACTTGACCTTATTTGGTCATCATCCTCGCTGGTTGATTGGTCATTGGTGTTTTACATCCTGTTAACATATCAGGTCATATCAGCACGTGTACCGACTTATGACAGTGAGCACTCATGGCGACGTTATAGTGCCGCTCCACTGGGAGACCTGGTTGCCAGCACCATGACCTGATATCCTACTTAGTCACATTATCCTGACACTGAACCAACCACTTCTTGCCCTATCCTAATAATGCTGAGCACCAGGCTAGGAAGCTACAAGTATCAATGTTTAACTCATTGGGTTGAGTCGATCAGGGTTCAAACCTGTGGGTTCGAATCGCACGATCTAGCAAAACGGGAGATGGACGCTCATCTCATTCGGCCATCCCGTTTGATATATTGATTGTGTCATGCCATAAAGAACGGAGTTATCTCCCGGATATACTGAACTGATCAAAACTTTCATCCACCTCATTTGAAGTTTTATCTTTAATACAGTTAAATCAGTGGGATAGGGACTCTTTATGATACTCCCGAAAGAAGACACCAACACTAATAACCCCATCACACCAAATTAGTTCTCACTGTCTTCTTGAAAATGTTGCTGAATGGACTCAAACTGTGTGCGAACAGAATGGTCATAGTAGCAACTTTGTATGGTCTGTTTATGAATGGAATGGACGGGCTAGAATGGAATGGTGCTCAAGAACTTTGAGCATGTCCAACATTTTATTGCAGCCACGTTCTACACCAACCACAGCCCATTTTAGAATGTGGTCGGATGTTTTGAGAACTAGTTTGGTGTGATGGGGGTGTAAAGAAATAAACACAGGCAGTACTATGCGAATGTCATTTCGTCCCAGTAGTATACAATAGCGTAGATTGCTACCTTGAAGTCATTAGCGTGCATTTGGAATCGGCTTTCACGCTTTTTTAATGACAGGTAAAGATGGGAACGTGTAACTAAAATGACACTGATAAAGAAGTACCCCAGTATACACTGGCTAATTGTTTAGTCTCCACTCCTTGTCATTATTTCAGATTTGCAGTGAATCCTTTTGAATGCTTCTTATACCCCTGTCACACTCCGATGTAACGAGCGAATGTGAGCCTAACGTGGTGATTTTTCATCATTATGTTGACGTACATTGGATTTTGTTATGATGACGTCAGAATGACGTTAGACTGATGTCGAGATACATCACATTACGTCGTGTTACGTCAAGTTACGTCGAGGTTTTGGACATATTCAAAACTTTTGATGTAGTTCGAATGTAAGGGTTTACGTTCACCATATGTTCTGTTCACGTTCGGCGAACGCCAATGACATTAAATGGATGTTAGGCAAATGCTGCTCACTACGTTCAACTATGTTCCACTATGTTGACCCACATTAAACCGGGTGGAAATGCCCACACGGTGTAATGGGAACGTCCGGAGAACGTCAGGAGAATTTCAGGAGAACGTGAGGAGAATGTAAATTCAACGTATGTTCAACGTCTCATGAAGTATGTAACATCACGTAACGTTCTTCTGCCGATGGAATAACGTTCATAACATTGTCCTCTCTCGTTGAATGACGGTATCACTATGCTTTACCGACGTTATGCTCTCGTCCACTACGCTGCATCCACCTTCATTCAACTTGTGCCTAAATATGCATACTACGCTGAGAAGTTCAATGTTCTTCACGATCTCCCTACGTTGACGTCGTTATGTCGTAGTGTGACAGAGCCTTTACTTGCATGTATCCCCCCCCGCCCCAACACCAACCCACAAACAAGAAATTGCATGTGACTGTACTTCCAGAGAGCCTCACAGGAACCAATGCATTATGGGAACTCGGTTAATTGATCCACTTATTTCCCAATCTGATTTCGCTACCTGCGTTGCGAGTGCCTCTGCTGACTTTGTATCTGTTCTGCTGCACTACCCAGTGTTCGTTAAAGAACTACTCTATGTGTGGATGGGCGGTTAGACTGGGGTTGTGCTGGTGATGGTGCTGATGTGCTGCCGTGCTGTTGTGCTGATGTGCTGATGTGTTGTTGTGCTGATGTGCTGATGTGTTACAGTGCTGCTGTGCTGATGTACTGCTGTGCTGCTATGTTGCTGTCCTGCTATGTTGCTGGACTGCTGTGTTGATGTGCTGATGTGTTGGTGTGCTGCTGTGATGCAGTGCTGCTGTGATGCTCTGTTGCTGTGCTGCTATGTTCCTATGTTGTTGTACTGCTGTGTTGTTGTGCTGCTGTGCTGCTGTGCTGCTGTGATGATGTGATGATGTGATGTTATGCTGCTAAAGCTGACGATGGACAGAGTAATTGTGGGGAATGAACGTGTGCTCATTTGGGGTCATTGCGGGGCATGCGGGGCAGCGAGGAGCGGCGCGCACCCCTTCACCCCCCACCGCCAGGTGGTGGGGTCTGGGGAGGGGGGGGGCCCACAGAGCATGCACACTAATGCTCACACCCTCAGCTGGTCACTCCGCATCACACATCCGGACTGACCACTACACAAGTAATTTACTTAATCATTCCGGTACTAGCCTCTTAGGAATTACCCGATCTAAGCGCCTTGATCTAATAAAACCTACCCATGCTTGCCTATGAATTTAGTATTTCGTATTAAGAGCACTGCACTACACATATATGGATATATAGCTGCCATGTAAAAACTATGCAAATATAAATTCTCGGAAGGTTCCACTCATTATTATGTTAACCTTCAATCGGGTGAGCCTGTGCGTAACCTCCTGTAGAATGTCTCAGTTGCGCCTGGTGGTGCCCCCACTCAGCTTCTTTCCATAGTGATCGCTACCGACTGCTTGTCTCTCAGTCTAAGATGGAAATTAAATATATTGATATAATATCACACGATACGGACTTACTGATAAGTAAATTCCATATATAATGCCTATGCAATTGCTTATTCGTTGATTAATTGGGTTAGCATAGGCAACTGAGCAACTATGCTGCAGATATATAACTTGCTAGTGCAGCCATCCTCATCTTCATCATCATCATCATCATCATCAATCCCTTAACCACAAACGTTATTGTGTCACAACAGATGACTT
Organism: Branchipolynoe longqiensis; assembly: GCA_030323885.1. Taxonomy (NCBI): domain Eukaryota; kingdom Metazoa; phylum Annelida; class Polychaeta; order Phyllodocida; family Polynoidae; genus Branchipolynoe; species Branchipolynoe longqiensis. The sequence goes on from CM059189.1 coordinate 87,852,083, forward strand.
TGCAACCAGTTTTCTCCAGTTTGTCCGTGACCAGACGGGATGGCCGAATGAGTTGAGAATCTTTCTCCCATTTTGGTAGATCGTGGGATGCCAACCCATGGGTTCGAACCCTAGTCGAGTCAAACCAATGACTTAAAAATTGATACTTGTCGTTTCCTAGACTGACACTCAGCATTAATAGGATAGGGCAATGACTGGTTGGCTCACTGTCAGAATAATATGACTGAGTTGGATATCAGTTTGTCTTGCTGCTGACCTGGTCTCCCAGTGGGGCAGCACTATACAAGTTGCTTTGCATACGCACAGTCACAAGGCGGTACGGTACCCATCCTGATCTGCCCTTAGATGCTTGCAGGACAGACATCTCCAACAACCACCCAATCCATCCCTTAACAGCAAATTTAATTGTGTCACAACATATTACTTTGTAACCAGTTTTCTCCAGTTTGTCTCCGTCTTGGACTCACCAACGCCAGGTCTGTCCATTCCTTAACGTTCCCTTCCTGTGTCTGCCTCGTTTTCATCCGCCTTTCATTGTGCCGTGCAGCACGGTTTTGCCTAGATACAAGATTCACCCCGTACTGCTGCAGTAGGGGTGCAAACCAACCCTATGTAAAAGGTGGCGAAAATGCGGGTCATAGAATTGAGAGCCTAATTTCACAATCTAAGAAGCAACATTCATTCTTTACATATGTATTATTAAGAGCCCGCTACCTTTGAGTTGAAAAATATAATATAATATCTAGTTTAATAAGATTTAAAAGTGAAATCGACAGCGTTCTACGGCCGCCATCTTGTCTTTTTGCATTCTCTCCCATTTCACCAACTCTGTGTCTATATGGGTAGCCATTTGATACTGGAGCCACATACTGCAGCCTCACTTCCATACTAACGCTATCCTCACCCATGTACTACAAGTACCGGGTGAATCTTTTATCTAGGTTTTGCCATGCAGACACTATGTCCAATTGACGCACTGCCTCACGCAACAACATTGCTCCCCAGTGAATTACGAAACTACTAATGAAAATGCATCTACTACACCTAGCCTGGCGCTTGGCATTAATAGCATAGGGCAAGGATTGGTTGGCTCAGTGTCAAAGCATCATGACTGATTGGGATATTGGGGCATTGTGCCGATTGCCAGAATTCCCAGTTGGGCAACACTATAAAATCAGCATGAGTGTGCAATGTCACAAGTCGGTACCCGTCCTGATATGACCTAGATGTTGCCAGGACGTAAAACTCCAACAACCAACCAAACAATCAAATCGAGGTCACTCTGAATGCTGCGTTCCAGTCTGTCCGTGTCCATACATGGGCGTGTGCCCCCCCCCCCCCCGCACCCTTGTGATCTACAAGTTGGTGAATCTGTCCACCTCATATCCGCCCCCCCCCTCACGTCGGTGTTCGGGAGCCGGTTAGCTCCGGCTTAATCGGACGGGTGGCGCGTCCATCTCTGTAACAATCTCTGTCCTGCTTAGGAGCAAAGTAATAGAAGCAAAGTGCTCAGGTCAAGGCGCTACCCACTGCAATGTTTTTTCGAGTGAGGTGCTCACTGATAGCCGGCCCCGACTCCAGTGATTTCCGGCACTGAGGCGCTCAAATCACGGGGATTCTCCCCTCACCCCCCCCCCCCGCCACTCTCTCAACCCACGCACACACACTCCTACCCACCCACACACCCAACGCCTATAAGCTAAATTTTGGTTTGTTGGTTGTTGGAGTTTTACGTTCTGACACCATCTAAGGTCACATCAGTATGGGTACCCACTTGTGATAGTGCACACTCATGGTGACTTTATTGTGCTGCCCCATTATCCTGACCAGTCCTTGTCCTATTGTATTTATGCTGAGTGCCAGGCTAGGAAGATACAAGTATCGATGTTATAGGTCATCGGTTGAACTCGACTGGGAATCAAACCATTTTTGCTCTCTTGTCCGGCAATTGAGACTACTCGAATCAGGACTAACTAGTTTGTTTAATACTCAGAGCATTGTAGCCCAGCTGTATATCTACCCAGGCGGGATGGACAATTAAGTTGAGCGCCCGCTTCCTGTGCATCAGGTCCTGAGTTCGAAAACCGGCCAAGTTAAACCAATGACTACTAAGATGTGTACCTATCTTTTTTCTTCTTTTTTTCTTGAAGATTTATACTGCCTATCATGGATAAGTCTGAATAGACTTGTTTTCACCATTAGACAGTTTGTCGATAGAAAGCGCGAGCCTACACTTTTACCGACCCAAGGGATTTTTAACCTCCCACACCACATAGACATGGTATGAGAGCAATTGGTCTTTGATGACACTGTAAGTTATACACAGTGGTGGAAATCCAAATTGGCAGAGGTGGGGGCTTGGGAATCGAACCACCGACCTTCAGATTAGGAGTCCGACCTAGAAAAAAGTCAGACACTCTAACCACTCCGGCACAGAGTACACCACAAATCGTTACGTTACGTAGACTGGCCCTCGCTGAATCTAGAATAAAACAAGGAGCAGTGGAACGCGAAATACCAATTGTCTTTGATTAAAATAGTCTCTTTTTCAAAACTGCAAATAACAACAAAATGGTTTCAGACTGATGATATTTTGTTTGGTGTAGCCCTGGAAAGCCGCAATGAGTGAACACTGGCGATAAGTTTAACTTTGAAGACCACCTTAGATAACTTCTTATCTTGCTAGAATGTAAGACCCCAATAAATAAATCAGATATCAGAACGTATGAGAAACGTGTGAGGACTCACCTGAGAATTAGCGATATTCCGTGGTGGACACATTGAAGAACCATACCGGTTTTCTTTTTGCCTACATGTTCTTCAATAAATCAGGGTTAATAAAGATTTATCCGTGTTGTAAAATATTGTTAAATGAACACTTTTGGATCAAAAGAGAGATTTAAAAAAAAATTGTTTAGGGGAGTTGATTTGCAACAAACTTCCAAAACAACACCCGCCTATTGTTTGAGCTGCATAGTCAGATGGAAACACCAACTATTCAACATTAAAACAATTACATAGATTTTATTGTACATATCTAACTTAGATACTGATGCACATATTCAACATGTATTGCCATTAAAAAGGGAATAATGAGGCAATTCAATAGAATCAGTTACTGCAGAAGCCTATGGTGTCAGAGTTTTGGCATGCTTTCCAAAATCGATTTGCCCTTCAAATTTATTATAAGTTGGCCATGTAAAATAAAGGTTACCTCAAACCAAAGTAAGGTAGATTATAACGATCAATGTAATGCATTTATCTAACAAAATGGCAGACACTCAAATCCATCGGACTATGCAGCTTTTATACAACTAATATTAATTTCCTCACAAGAAAACATCTTAATTCTAAGGCCCTGAACTGTGATCTTGAACCGTGTGTGATCCCTCACTCTGATCTGAAACCACTAATAGCAACCCACATAAAAATCCAAATGGCAACATGAGTGGGATGAAAACATTAATAAACTTAAAGAAATTGAACCATCTGTGGGAAAGCCACCACAGACTCATGCGGGAGGTCGGCGGGACCAAGTGGTCCTTAGCCGCTGCTGTATTGCCAATCGTGGCTTACACATGCTTTTCTGCTCAAGGGGGAACCTCCCGCTGAATCTATTGGGTGTCAGTCCCCGCTGACACTCAGACACATTTTACTAAGTTGCATTCATTGTTTGGCCCTGCGCCAACAGTTCTACACTGCAGACAGTATGCATGACCTTTTTACTAAGATAAAACAGGAAAACATTTGAGCCTTTTTGAGGGCAGCTCGACTGTACCACCTCATATAGTTTACTAAATAGATTATTAATAAAACTTTTGTTTTTCTATGGGAATTTGTTTCCCTTGACCACAAATATATGATTGTGAGCTTTCTAATTTAATGAGTGTCTATTGGCACATAATTGATCATCTGCTTTTACATGTAAAAGCGAAGGTTTGAACAAAAAACAAAAATCTCTCGCCGTGAATATGGCCTATGCTGCCGACACGGCGTAAAGCAACCACCAATCAATCAATCAATCAATAATTCTAAGGAAATAACTGTATTTATATAACCCAAACAAAATCCCCTCAAAACCTGTTGTGCCTATTTGAGAAAACCCTACGCCTAGGCTGGCTATTACTCAGGTAGATGTCCAGGTTCCTGTCAGTTGGGAGGTCGTTTGGAAAATCCTTGTTTTGCTCCCTCCCTGCACCCCATGTTGGTATCACTAAGCCAACGCCGACCTTGACCCCGACCTACAGGAAATGACCCACATTTGACGGGGTTATCCATCACCTTATTCGCTTGACCGTAGCTCCAATATAGTTCACCCTGGAACATTTGTCTGGCTTACCTGTTTATGGTCATTCCACTACTGGCGGCAATCTCCAAAGATGCGATGTCCAGAATAAGAACTACGGTAATGTACGGACAGAGCACCCCCTCTGTCAACCAATAAGGGCTGGATTTATGGGGATGGCCGGAAGGCAATCATGACACAGTACAACGCATCCACATGCAGATGTGCATAATATACTATCCAAGCAGTGACACTAATGTCGTAGGGGTGATGAAAATGGGAAATATTGTGTCTAGAGCGGGACTCGAACCCACATCTCTTTGCATTCCGGGCCAGTGTGCTAATCATTACACCACCTAGGCTCCCTGATATCACCTTACTGCCCATGCCTACCTGTCCATGTGGCTCCTTTCCCGAGAGCTCAGTGCAGGCCACTACACTCGTCCCCCTGGAATTGTAAGTCTTTTACTGCTTACAATTAGATAGACACCTGCAATGCCACATCTCTTTGTATTCCAGGCCAGTGTGCTAATCATTACACTATCTAGGCTCCCTGATATCACCATACTGCCCACGCCTACCTGTCCATGTGGCTCCTTGCCCGAGAGGTCAGTGCAGGCCACTACACTCGTCCCCCTAAAATTGTAAGTCTTTTAATGCTTACAATTACATAGACACATGCGATGCACTTACATATACATACACAGGGTAGGTTGAACAACTATACAGTGCATAGCTTGTACAGGATCATAGTCACGGCAACCAGTGTCGTGGGGGTGATGAAAATGGGAAATATTGTGCCTAGAGTGGGACTCGAACCCACATCTCTTTGCATTCCGCACCACTGTGCTAACCATTACACCACCTAGGCTCCCTGCTATCACCAGACTGCCAATGCCTACCTGTCTATGTGGCTCCTTGCCCGAGAGTTGGCAATGCCTACCTGTCTATGTGGCTCCTTGCCCGAGAGGTCAGTGCAAGCCACTACACTAACAATGTCGACACTCACCTGGCATTATGTAATCTGTAATGTATTATGCGAATATAAACGACGATATCACCCTATCTGAGGTCTTTAACAATTAATAAAACATAGACAAACTACCGGCAGGTTACATCCAACGGGATGTAGTTCCAATTTCTGCCACATTGACGCCACTGGTTATTTATGGCCGGTCTCTCTGGACTTACAACCCGAAGGTGGGTGAAAGGACCGATGAATACCCATGTACAAAGTGGTATTTTAATTGAAGCTGCATAGTCCGATGGTTTTTAGTTTTTCTGTCAGTTTTCTTTGATAAATGTATTAAGTTGATCGTTATTATCTAATATACTTTAAGTTTGAAATATCTTCTGAGTTATTTGAAGTGCAAACATGTCTAATTAGTTTTGGCAACCATACCAACACGCTGACACCATAGACTTCTGCAGTAGCAGGTACATTGACTCAGTATTCTCGTGTACGCAGGAACAAATGCATAATAAGTACGCGAGAATTGAAGTTAGATATGTAGACATCAATATTTTGTTTTAAGTTCTATTGTGTTTTTTGTGTGTTTCTTTTTCAATCTATTTTCGCATAGGCTGTTTTCCCAGTTATTTGTTTTCAAATCCGTTTTTAAACAGTATAATTGATGTGCCCCGCTCGATGAATGGATATATTCAGTATATATGGAACCGTTTGTAAAGTCGACGGCTGGCAGCTGTGGTTGTGTAGGCAGGCTAAATAGGAAATCACTACAGGCAAGTAGAAGAAAGGCAAAGTATAGAGTGTGCAGAAGGAACCAGAAGGAGATCGCTTGTTTTATTATTACATAGTCTCATGAATCCAAGATGGCTGTCACACCTGATCAGCTCCTCCAATCAGCAACATGCATTCTTACATCAAACAATGATATTCAAGAACCTGGTAACCAAGGCTTGGTTGTTTAGGTATACAGTGCCCTGTTGTGTCTGGGTGTGCAGTGATCCATAAATAACACTTGGGGGGGGGGGGGGGGGGGTGAGGGGGTCTGTGTACAGAACTCCAAAGACTCTGTCACATTTCAAGAAGTTCCCCACTCACACTATCTATTATAATACACAATTTCTATGTTAACTCAGTAATTGATCACCAACACCACACAATCCTATATGCCTTTGGTTTTACATATCATTTACCAGTATATAGACCATTTGTAATTTATTATAGAATAGTTCACACCATCCTCCAATGTCTTAATTATCGGAAAATTTTACAAATGTGGTTTTTATTGTTGACCCTTCTATTGACGAGCATCACCCACCTCCATGGGCATTGCCTTGACAGATTTGCCTATGATATACACACGATATATATACAACATATCAACAACCCTCAACCGAACTCTTGCAATTCATCCCAGATCTAGATACAAACTTGATGGTGCAATCTCAGTAGCACTTCCGGTGAACTTGGAATTTGTAGCGCATAATTGTCTTTTGCTAAGAGTGATGTGCAAACTGAGGGTGGCAACGGGCCCCCGGGGAGCCGGGGGGCCGGGGAGCCGGGCGTCCGAGCGGAAATGGAACCATCAGCAATTAGTGGTAATTTGTGGGTCTAAGCAGGCGGGGGGAGACGCAGGGCAGACCGATCACAGCATGGCGCCACCTGGTGGCATGCGATGTGGTCGGCCGGGAACACGCATCTGACGAGCAGATCAATGCGGCCATGAGTGAACACGCAGGTGGTGGGAGGGTGGTAGGGCGGGGGGGGGGGGGAGGGAGGGAGGGTGGGAGGGCGGGGGGTGGGGGGAGGGTGGGAGGGTGATATGGTGGGGCTGGTGGTGGTGGGTGGTGGGAAGTGTAGGGGTGTGGTTCCATGAGGAATGTGTGAAGTGTAAGTAGACCCCTGGTGTGTAAGGAGGGAACCACGTATATATGTATGTATATATGTATGGCTGTATATGGGTATTATTAATTCTATGAATGCAACACAGTAAATACAATTGGCTCTTGTCTCGGGCTGGCATAACAAAGCCTGCCAACTGTATTTAAGTAAAAAATCCAAATACCAACTGACCAGCACTCGACTATTTTGGCCGGTTGCCTGCTGTCTAGGCCCACTTGCCCTACTTCTGAGCTCGCATGCGGCTCACCAGGCTGCTCCAACAACTCCATAGAAACATAGAACATATCAAAGTACCTGTATTCGATTACCACCCAACCAGCTACCGATGACATTCTTTAATAATATTTATACTACACATATATATGTATATATCGGTAGATATATAGAGGTATATATCGGTATAATAATGATTCTGTTCACCCTATTAGATAGCAGACAAGTTATGGTATAACATAGAAGACAAGTAGTGTGATATGAGTCGGCGGTAAAAGACCTCAACTCCTTTATTTAAAAAAACAACTTCTGAGCGAGTGGAGTGTCAAGGCCCGTGCAGGGGGTGGAGCCATGCATGTTGGGATCTCCCGCCCCCCCCCCCCCAGATAGGGGGGGAGACAACTTATTACACACGATAACGGGTTTATCACTGTCCATATATGTATATAGGTAGGTATATATAAGCTTATTACACGCGATAACGGGTTTATCACTGTCCATATATGTATATAGGTAGGTATATATATATAGGTATACATATATATATATATAGGTAGGTATATCAAATTCCTCCTGCGCGAGTGAGGTTGGCGCATCCGGGCGTGAAGGCAAGTGCCAGTGGCGGCACCACCAGTTATGGGAGGTGGAGGAGGCAGTACATAGAATCAGGATAACAATCATATATATAATCAAAATAATTCCATTCCCCACCTTTTTACTCGCATACTGTGTTACACACCACATTTAGGTACGTATATATATGTATATATATGCATATAGGAGGAATGTGTGAGGTCTAGATATGTTTGTAAGGAAGGAGGCACGCATGTATAGACCACTGTGTATATATATGTAGGTATATATTACTTAGAGGTGGTATGTGGTACATATATATTGGTATATCTATGTTTATATACAGAAAGGATATATATATTGGTAGGTGTATAGGTATCTATATGTATATGTATATGTACTGAGTTAGGTATGTACATATAGGTATATATGTTCATATATGTATAAACCGTATCTCTACCTGAGGTGAAGGAAGAAATAGCTAAGTGGATTGAGAGTTTATATTTTCTATTGACAAGGAAATACAACCTTATCGTATATGTACAACTTTTCGAAGTGATCCATACATGGTTTGATTGATTGATTGGTGGTTGCTTTACGCCGTGTCGGCAGCATAGGCCATATTCACGGCAAGAAATGTTTGTTTTTTGTTCAAACCATCGCTTTTACATGTAAAAGCAGACGATCAATTATGTGCCAATAGACACTAATTAAATTAGAAAGCTCACAATCATATATGTATGGTCAAGGGAAAAACATTCCCATAGAAAAAGAAAAGTTTATTAATAATTGATAGAATCCACTTAGTAAACTATATGAGGTGGTACAGTCCAGCTGTCCTCAAAAAGGCTAAAATGTTTTCCTGGTTTACCTTAGTAAAAAGGTCATGCATACTGTCTGCAGTGTAGAACTGTTGGCGCAGGGCCAAGAAATCAACGCAATTTAGTAAAATGTGTTTGAGTGTCAGTGGGGACTGACACCCAATACATTCAGGGGGAGGTTGGCCCTTGAGCAGAAAAGCATGTGTAAGCCACAAGTGGCCAATACGGCAGCGGCTAAGGACCACTTGGTCCCGCCGACCTCCCGCATGAGTCTGTGGTGGCTTTCCCACAGATGGTTCAATTTCTTTAAGTTTATTAATGTTTTCATCCCACTCATGTTGCCATTTGGATTTTATGTGGGTGGATATTAGTGGTTTCAGATCAGAGTGAGGGATCAGACACAGTTCAAGATCACAGTTCAGGGCCTTCTTCGCAGCCCGATCACCTCGTTCGTTTCCTTGTATGCCAGCATGGCCAGGCACCCAGCACAGGTGGATATCATACCCATCCGTTGTCAGTTGGTTCATTTTATAAATGACCATTGCTAGAATAGGGTGATTCGTTTTCAGTCCAGCAACAGCCAGGAGGCAAGAGAACGAATCACTGTATATAACATAGTTACTGTGGTTGGATACCTCGATACACTCTAAAGCGAGAAGGAGTGCTCGGGCTTCTGCAGTGAAAATCGAGCTCTGATCGGGCAAACGTACACCAAATTTTTCTCGTCAGCAGACTGCCGCATCAGCTACCCAGCTTTGGTCTTTCGAACCATCAGTGTATATGGAGAGGTGGTCTGCAAACTGCCCTTGAATCTCTGCATGCAGTCCTTGGTACTCGAGTGGATGTGTCCCAGACTTCCTCAGTTCCGTGAGTCGGAGGATAACCGATGGCTTTCTCAATGACCACGGGGGATGTTCTGGTACTTTGGCATCCTCCAACACGTCCAAATCCACGCCCAAGGCCTCCAAATGAGGTTTCATTCGGAGCCTCAGTGGCCGGATGTAATTTGGCCTGGCTTCATACCTGGATTCATCATGTTGCTTGAATAGACAATTGTGTGCAGGATTCAATGCATTAGTTTTTATCTTGACTACATATTGCATGGCCAGTTTGATTCTCCTGTTGTTAAGTGATGGTTCATTGGCTTCGACATAAAGGCTCCGAACTGGTGAGGTGCGGAAGGCCCCAAGGGCCAGGCGCAGTCCCTGGTGGTGGATCGTGTCTAGCAGCCCAATATATGATTTCATTGCGGAACCGTATACTATGCTGCCGTAATCCACTCGTGAACGAACCAAGGTTCTGTACACGGAGAGCAGAACATCTCTGTCCGCTCCCCACTCTGAGCTGGACAGCACCCTCAGAATATCCAGCGCTTTCAGGCATCTTGTTTTCAGGTACTTTATATGTGGCACAAAAGACAGTTTTGCATTGAGAATGAGGCCCAGAAATTTGGTTTTCTCAACAACTTTAATGGGATCCCCAACCAGGGTCAGCTCCGGTTCCGCATGCATTCTACGCAGCAGGCAGAAGTGCATGCAAACTGTTTTGGTCTTGGAAAATTTGAAACCGTTCAGAACTGACCATCGATGGATCCCATTTATGCTTGGTTGTAGCTGTCTCTCTATGACATTCATGTTAGCACCGCTGTAATATAAAACAAAGTTGTCCACGAAAAGACTACAGGAGACCCCGCTTTACAGCAGCAGCAATACCATTGACCTTGACCCCGAAAAGGGTCACGGCCAGTATGCTGCCTTGAGGTCCTCCTAATTCCTGTGAGTGTAGGCGGGAATAGGTAGGCTTGACAGTTCCTGATGAAAATTGACAAGTGGCCACGAAGGCCAATCGCATGAAGATCCTCCATGATGCCATGCTGCCATGTTGTGTCATAGGCTTTTTCTAGGTCGAACAAGACAGCCACAACGTGCTCCTTCTTAAGGAAAGCATCTCTTATGAAGGCCTCCATGTGCACCAAATGGTCGAGGGTGCTGCGGCCCCATCTGAAGCCACATTGAAGGTTGGACAGGTGGTGTCCTGACTCCAGTAGCCAGATGAGGCGGTTGTTTACCATGCGCTCCATGGTTTTACAGATGCAGCTTGTAAGGGCTATGGGACGATAGTTGTGGGCTTCACTCTGGTCTTTTCCGGGTTTGGGAATCGGTATTACTGTCGCCTCCCGCCAAGAGGCGGGGACGACACTCGACTCCCAGATGTTGTTGAAGAGTTGAAGCAACAGGTTCAGTGCATGTTCAGGGAGATGTTTCAAAAATTGATAATTGATAATGAATTCCATCAGGTCCAACTGCTGTGTCATGCAAGCTTTCCAAAGAACACCTCAACTCACCCATACTGAATGGGGAGTTGTAGTGCTCCTCGCCATCAGAAGAGAAGTCCAAGAGCTTTTGCTCTTGGCGTTCCTTGACCACCCGAAAGCCCAGGAGGCAGTTTGCCAAAGACGAATTTCCAGCAAAGGTGCGAGCCAATTCTTCACTTATTTCGTCGAGTGATGTGAGAATGGTGCCATTGTGTTTCAAGTGCTGGACTACAGAAGAATCACCTCCCCTTCGTTTGATTCTCCTCATCATTGTCCATACTTTGCCCAACGGCGTGTGCATGGTGATGCTAGAAACAAATTGTCTCCAACCCTGCCTCCGCGCCTCTTTGATTGTTCTGCGAGCGCGAGCGCGCATACCTGGAGTGAGCAGAAGTACCAAGAACTGCCAGTGGCGGCGCCACTGTAGGCCAGCAGGCCGCAGCTAATCAAGATTTATCCATTATTGGACAATAACCAATATTATACAGTAACAATAATAATAATACACCTCATACCGAAGGTGTATACCCGTATATCCATATACTAGCTAAATATAGGTAAGTATATACATGTAGATATACATGTATATGTGTACATAGGTAGCTATACCTGTATATATAGGGATCTATATATGTTCATATATGTATATTGTCATATATAGGTAAGTATATACATGCAGATATATATGTATATGTGTACATAGGTTGCTATAGCTGTACATATAGGTATATATATGTTCATATATGTATATATGTATACAGGCAAGTATATATATGTAGATATATGTGGATATGTGTACATAGGTAGCTCTACCTGTACATATATGATATAGGTATATATATATATATATGTTCATATATATGTATATAGGTAAGTATAAACATGTAGATATATGTGTATATGTGTACATAGGTAGCTATACCTGTACATATAGGTATATATATATGTTCATATATGTATATATGTATATAGGCAAGTATATACATGTAGATATATGTGTATATCTGTACATAGGTAGCTATTCTTGTATTTATAGGTATATATAGAGATATAGCTAGGCATACAGCTGAGGGTGGTGACGATGCTGGGCGGGGGGGGGGGGGGGGGGTCGGGCGGGAAGGTAGATAATTAGTGGGCAGTAGGATGGGCGAATTGTAAGTCGGAGTGAGGCTGATGGAAGGCGGTGGGGGTGGGGTGTGGTGCGGGGGAAGGGGGTGTGGGGAGGGGGCTGGGTGGAGGGAGGGGTGTGCAGGTAGGGGTGCTGAGGGTGAGGTGTTTCATCACATGCGGAGGGTTCTAGTAAATGGTGCGTAGATGAGTGAGGCACTGTTAGGATTACAGGATGACACTGTTGGTGACTCGATACGCATGACTGGGTGAACGGAGCAAGTGTAGCAGTGCGTCCGGTAATGCATGTGTGCAGGCTGAAAACAAGAAAATATGAAAACAAGAAAACAGCACCACCCCCACAACGGCACAATCAGGAATCACGTCTCAGTTGCAAAAGCGCTCGTTTCTATTGGTTGGTTGGTTGGTTGTTGGAGTTTTAAATTCTGGCTATATATAAAGTTGTATCATGACGGTTACTGATTTGTGACGGTATATACTCATGGCGACTTTATATTGGTGCCCCACTGGGAGACCAGGCTGCCAACACCATGACCCGATATCATCCTCAGTCACATGATCCTCATACTGAACCAAGCAGTCCTTGTCCTATCCTAATAATGCTGAGTGCCTGGCTAGGAAGCGACAAGTATCAATTTATAAGTCATTCGATTGCTTCGACCAGGGTTCAAACCCCGTTTCTATTGGAGGAGGTAACAGGTTACGAATGCTATCCCCCACCCCTATCCCCAACCTACACCTCAAAGCAACATTACTGGTGATCTCAGTGTCAGGATAATATGATTGAATGGGATATTAGGTCATACTGCTTCTGGGGGCCTGGTCTCCCAGTGGGCCAGCAATATAAAGTCACCATCAGTGCACACTGTCACAAGTTGGTACCCATCCTGACATAACCTGAGATGTTGCTAGGACATACACCCAACCAAGAACGACCCAAATCTAAGTTCTAACAAATCTGAATACATGGTAATGTTTACAATGTGGAATGTGTATACAGCAACACTCATGCTGAACCCCAGAAGGGAGGGGAATCTGTCGGTGAGTGGGGGAGTGTGTGTTCGGTGGGAGGTGGGGGTGGGGGCGGGGGTATGGTGGGAGGGGGTTGACTATCTGATCGGAGACTGGCATGGAAAATGTCAATTTGAAGTGTAGGGTGAGTGGGAGTGAATTTGAAGCCAATAGGCTGATGAGGCTTGTGGCTAGTGCGCATATCTGAACAACACCTTCAAGTAAGGAAGGCGGCATGGCGTGTAGACGCGTGTATGTGTGAGGGGATGGGAGGGGGGTGTGTGTGTTCGAGGGGAGGTCACAGTATACAGTCGTAGCAGTCTAGACGGGTATATTACAATCTTGCACGTGATGGAGATATTCCACCACGACAGAAGATAATACAGGGTTGAATGAACATGTTCTGAGAACCTTATTGTGAGTGTTGGGGAGGGGGCGTTGATGTAGCTATGTACCAATGGAGAGGCGTTGCGTGGGGTGGGGTGGGGAGGGGAGTGGGGTGCAGGTGGGTGTGTGGGGGTGCAGGTGGGGGGGGGGAGCTTGGGGGGGCCGTGATCTCGTGCGATGAGAGGTGAGACATGTAAAAGGCGTGTACCTGGAGGGAGGGAGATCAACCAGACACCGGTATAGTAGCTCTGGCACTGGTCACATCACTCGACTGGCATATATTTGTGTTCAAGCTACAAATTATAATATTGCACAGTGTTGGCTTGTAACTGAAGATCGACATTCAACAAGAAAAAAAAAGAAATCAATCTGAATTTGTCAGAATGATGGTTGGTTGTTTGAGTTTTACCTCCTGGCAACATATTAGGTAATATCAGAATGGGTACTGACTTGTGACAGTGCACACTCATGGTGACTTAATAGTGCTGCCCCACTGGAAGATCAGGCTGCCAGTACCATGACCTGACTATCCGACTCAGTCACATTATCCTGATACTGAACCAATCGGATATTGACCTATAATGATAATGCAAGATCCTGGCTGGGAAGCGACAAGTATAAATTTGTAAATCATTGCTTTGACTCGATCAGGGGTCGGAACGGTGGGTTCGAATTCAACGATCTAACAAAATGGGCGGCACGAAACTGTCGGCATGCAGCGACTTGCTCCAACGGGTTGGAGGCCGCGTTACGGACGCCTTACCAACACGTCGATACACGTTCCCGGCACGCCGGCGGTACGCTGGCAGAATGCTGATCAACATTGCTTAACGTTGGCCTTTTTTTGCCAAAATGCGACCGTTCCGTCGCCACGTCAGCAACGTCCCATCGTCGGGTAGTGGGCGCGCCATTGGCATTGCTCCAGCGTTTCTCCGGCGTTGCTCCGGCGCCTGGACGCGTTGGCGGCGGGTGTGGAAGTGCTGCCGGTGCGTCGTGATGTGTTGGTGGTGGGTATGTACGCATTGACACACTACTAACACGACACCAACGCACCATCCCCACGCCGTCTGGCGCGCCGGCAATGCGCCGACATCGTGCCGATAACACGCTGATGGCATGCTGGGAACCCACTGGCGGGACATTGAGACTTTGTTCTGCCGTGCGTCAAACCCCGTTGGCCACACGCTCATAGCGCGGTACTAACACGCTGCGCCCCGTCAAACTTTCTCCCAAAGCACCGAAGAGTTGGACATGTCTCGACGGGTTGCAAATATTTTGCGCATTGCCGGCATCCCGGTGAGAAACATTGTAGTGTGACAGGGCCTTTAGATATTGCTAGAACGTGAAATCCAAATAAATAAGCAATTTAAAAAGGAGCCTGCAGTCACTGTTATGTGATCCTGGAGTGTATTTGACATTTGTCCACGTTTCATAATACATATATTCCCAGTTCCCGCTTTTCCACCAGGAATGGCTGAAGCTGCGACCCAGCATTCCGGGTGGCAGCTTCAGTTTGCAGGCAGGAAGTTCGGTTTGGTGCGCCTCCCACTTCTCTTCTTTACCTAAGAATGTATGCCTTGAACTCACTTTGCAGCTATAACCACCTGCCTACCCAATCTTTCTACTTCTAGGATTATTGTCACACATTTCTTTTTAATGCAGTGAAATTATCATCGGTGATATTTTACATGAGATATAGTAATACATTTTCTATGGGCGTTTACCTCCTCCAACACCGTCTTACGCATAAGCTGACGCTGCGATCTGGCATGCTGGGTCCATACTTCAGTCCTTACTTGGGAACCAGCAGAACTCGGCATTATAGATGGGCATGAACCATGTTCTGACAGTGAAAGCTGAAGCTGGTACTGGAGATGCTGGGTCCCTGATTCAGTCCTTACTTGGAAACCAGCGGAACTCGGCATTATACATGGGAATGAACCCCGTTCTGACAGTGTAAGCTGAAGGTGCTGCTTGACATGTTGGGTCCCTGCTTCAGTCCTTACTGGGGAACCAGTGGAGCTCGGCATTCTATATGGGCATGAACCACGTTCTGACAGTGAAAGCTGAAGCTGGTACTGGACATGCTGGATCCCTGCTTCAGTCCTTACTTAGGAACCAGCAGAACTCGGCATTATACATGGGCATGAACCACGTTCTGACAGTGTAAGCTGAAGGTGCTACTTGACATGCTGGATCCCTGCTTCAGTCCTTACTTGGGAACCAGTGGAACTCGGCATTATACATGGGCATGAACCACATTCTGACAGTGTAAGCTGAAGGTGCTACTTGACATGTTGGGTCCCTGCTTCAGTCCTTACTGGGGAACCAGTGGAACTCGGCATTCTATATGGGCATGAACCACGTTCTGACAGTGAAAGCTGAAGCTGGTACTGGACATGCTGGATCCCTGCTTCAGTCCTTACTTGGGAACCAGCAGAACTCGGCATTATACATGGGCATGAACCACGTTCTGACAGTGTAAGCTGAAGGTGCTACTTGACATGCTGGATCCCTGCTTCAGTCCTTACTTGGGAACCAGTGGAACTCGGCATTATACATGGGCATGAACCACATTCTGACAGTGTAAGCTGAAGGTGCTACTTGACATGTTGGGTCCCTGCTTCAGTCCTTACTTGGGAACCAGTGGAACTCGGCATTATACATGGGCATGAACCACGTTCTGACAGTGAAAGCTGAAGCTGGTACTGGACATGCTGGATCCCTGCTTTAGTCCTTACTTGGGAACCAGTGGAGCTCGGCATTATACATGGGCATGAACCCCGTTCTGACAGTGTAAGCTGAAGGTGCTACTTGACATGTTGGGTTCCTGCTTCAGTCCTTACTGGGGAACCAGTGGAGCTTGGCATTCTACATGGGCATGAACCACGTTCTGACAGTGAAAGCTGAAGCTGGTCCTGGACATGTTGGATCCCTGCTTCAGTCCTTATTTGGGAACCAGCAGAACTCGGCATTATACATGGGCATGAACCACGTTCTGACAGTGTAAGCTGAAGGTGCTACTTGACATGCTGGATCCCTGCTTCAGTCCTTACTTGGGAACCAGTGGAACTCGGCATTATACATGGGCATGAACCACATTCTGACAGTGTAAGCTGAAGGTGCTACTTGACATGTTGGGTCCCTGCTTCAGTCCTTACTTGGGAACCAGCGGAACTCGGCATTATACATGGGCATGAACCACATTCTGACAGTATAAGCTGAAGCTGGTACTGGACATGCTGGGTCCCTGCTTCAGTCCTTACTTGGCAACCAGCGGAACTCGGCATTATACATGGGCATGAACCCCGTTCTGACAGTGTAAGCTGAAGGTACTACTTGACATGCTGGATCCCTGCTTCAGTCCTTACTTGGGAACCAGTGGAACTCAGCATTATACATGGGCATGAACCACATTCTGACAGTGTAAGCTGAGGGTGCTACCTGACATGTTGGGTCCCTGCTTCAGTCCTTACTTGGGAACCAGTGGAACTCGGCATTATACATGGGCATGAACCACGTTCTGACAGTAAAAGCTGAAGCTGGTACTGGACATGGTGGGTCCCTGCTTCAGTCCTTACTTGGCAACCAGCGGAACTTGGCATTATACATTGGCATGAACGACGTTCTGACAGTGAAAGCTGAAGCTGGTACTGGACATGCTGGGTCCCTGCTTCAGTCCTTACTTGGGAACCAATGGAGCTCGGAATACCGGTTTGGAGAATGACTTTGCGTGGGATCACATCACAACATGGCTACAATACATCGACTCTCCTCTTCACGATAAAACTGTGTCCCAGTCGGTCAGTAATCCGGAACTAGAAGAAAACAAATGTCAGAAGCAGAGAAAGCCCAGACAAAACGCCACATACGCTCTTTCATTCTATATTTCAAGTACACCAAGGTCAGGTCCCAGCAGCTAAGCAGGATCACCATTTGTCAACGCCCTAAGAATAAATCTCACTCGTGCTTCTCGCATTCCTCCTTACAAATCATATATATATATGTATATATATATATATATATATATATCCTCACAATTCCTTACTCCTTGCAAATCATATATATATGTCTCCTCACAATACCTAAGCACCCTCCCTTCCCTCACCACCCGTTACCTCATCACCTTATCCTATCGGTGCTGATAAGAAGAAGACAAAGGAGCAGAAGAAGAAGTAGAAGAAGAAGTAGAAGAAGAAGAAAAAACCCTCACTACCTCATCCCTCTCCTATCTACCAACCAACCCACCCACCTCATCACCACCCCTCCTGCCTTCCCTCCTCGGCAACTAACACCAGACAACAATTTACCCCTGATCCGAGCCTCACCCCCACGCCCACCCCGAACCCCCACTGGACTCCTAACACTCACACCCACACCCTCCCCACCCCATACCGCCAAACACTACCGCCGCCTATCGGATTTCCGCGATCAGGCTCTTTTCCCGCCATTTCTGCAGATGGCCACGATGCAGACGAGATTCGGACATTCATTGGCTCCACCGACGACGCCTGTAATCCAGCCATTCGCAGGCATCGTGGTGGGCGCGTCTGATCCGGCAAGGCCACCCGGAAGAGGCCGACAGGGGGTGCAACCAACGATTAAACCACCCAAGGAGGCCATGAGGGCGCGCATCCAATCCCCCAGGGAGACGCCGGTGCTTTGGGTGGCTGATGTTGCTGAAGGCGGTTTTACTCACGCATAGCAAGCAGCATGTCGGTTCATCGTCACCACAAACCCAGCTGTCGAATGTCCGTGGATTAAGCGTGCATTGGTAATTTTGTTGGTACATTAGTTGATTAAGCACTGGAAATTTCAGTCACAGACGACTGGTCTTCCTCATTCCACTGCTCCTTGCCCTATCCTAATAATGCTGAGCACCTGGCTAGGAAGCGACAAGTATCAATGCTTAAGTCATTTGCAGAGCGTTTAAGGCTGCATGGTCTGATGAAAGATCATCATTTCAAAAACCAACTGAATGATCTCGATTTTATTCTATATATATAATGTTGATACTGATGCACTTATTAAATATTGGTTTCTGCTGAGAAGAGAATACTGAGGCACTTTCATAGAAGTTGTTAGCCTCTGGTGTCAAAGTTGTGGAATGCTTGCCGAAACTGATTTGACATGGTTGGACTTCAAATATCTCAAAAGTTAGGAAGCTGAAGTAAAAGTTATTTCAACCTAAGGTAAAGTGGATACTACTGATCAATCTAATATATTTATCTGAGAAAAATAACAGAAATTCAAAACCATCAGACTGTGCAACTTTAAGTCAGCGAGTAGAGTTTGGCTGAGTAGGCAAGTTTGTGGAATGTGTATTTGCGTAGTGGCGGGTTTGTGGGTGGTGGTGGAGGGTAAAATAGTTCTCTGTGAGGAGGACAAAATGTGTTTAGAAATCCCAGCCGTACACGCCCTATGCTAATCACCGAAAGCACACCCTGTGATAATAGGCCTTTTATTGTGTGGTCAGGGTTGCTTATTAATTTGCTTTTTGTATATGTCATGAAATGTTCGTATTGTGATAGCCCAAGGTCTTACACACTGCCACGCACTCATGGAAGAACGCCAAGATTGAGTAACAGTATGCTTCAACTGGTTTATTACAAAACCTATCTTCTCTCCGTGCTTCAACAGTCAACTGACCTGCCCCCTAACTCGCTAGCTCCCACCTCAGCTATATAGGTTGGTGGGGGGGGGGTGCGAGCCACATGCACGAGAGGGCACCCCAGTTGGGGCCCTGCCCGGTGGCTAGCATGCCACCACCTAGCGCAGTTCAGTTGAACTGCATAGGTGTGTGGCATAGTGTCTGCATCCACCGCGTGGTAGTGGAGCTCATCTACAGACTACTACAGTATTCTCTCGAGGTCAGGCACAGCACAGTTGAAAGCGAATACAATTTTCAGGAGAACTTGCACATTGAGGCCCCGTAGCATTAATTGTTGCAACTGCCATCATAAGTCGCGTTGGGGATAGCAATCCTCTATGAAGAACCCGATTTATACAGAGCATGTTGAAAGGGGAGATCCTACCCACAATAGTTCTTGCAACTGTCACCAGAGGGCGGATTGGTGGTGGAAATCTTCTATGATGAGATCATGCTTCTATAGAGCATGTTGTATGGTGTGTTGCTACTCACATGATTATGATGATAGATATCCTCTATGTCGAGACCTACCTCTACAGATCATGGTGAATGATGAGATGCTACACACAGCATTAGTTCTTGCAACTTTCATCAGAGGGCGGGTTGGTGGTAAACATCATCTGTGGTGAGATCATATGTTTACAGAGCAAACTGTATGGTGAGCTTCTACCCACAACATTAGTTCTTGCAACTGTCATCAGAGGGCGGGTTGGTGGTAAAAATCATCTATGGTGAGATCATAGGTTTACAGAGCATAATGGATGGCGACATTCTACCCACAACATTAGTTCTTCCAACTGCCATCAGAGGGCGGGTCGCTGGTCGAAATTGTCTAGGGGGATGCATACTTCTACAGAGTAAGCTGTATCTGAGCTGATCCTCACACGAATTCTTGCAACTGCCATCAGAGGGCAGGTCGATGGTATAAATCGAGTATTCTATATTAAAGCAGAAGCGAAACTGAATTGCAGATATGGGAGACAGGTGGGTCCTGGTGGGGCATGGCCCTGAGTGGCGGCAAGAGGGGAGGGAGGGTAAAGGGGGGTGGGTATTGGGGAGAGTAGGAGGGAGGGTGTAGGGGGGCGTACATCCTATATTCAATAGCTATCTCTCACCAAAACGAGGCGGGGACTCCCACCATATGTCCGCTATTCGGCGGTCTGCGTGCGCATGCGCACAGACTTTGGCAGTTTTTAGTTACCGGGGTGGGAATGGAGGGGAGGGAATGGGGGGCGTTAGGGGAGGAAAGCGAGTACGGGAGGGGAGGGAAGAGGGGGAGGGAGGGGAGGGAAGTGGGGGCGGGAGGGGAGGGAAGCAGGGGTGGGAGGGGAGGGAAGGGGGGGGGGATGTGTCAGTTGAGGAGTGGTGTGAATTTGGGGGTACTATCAGGTTGTGGTAGGGGAGTGTGAATTGGTTGGTTGGTTGGTTGTTGGACTTTTACGTCCTAGCAATATCTAAGGTCATATCAGGGCAGATACCAACTTGTATCAGTGGACACACATGGTGACTTTATAGTGCTGTCCCACTGGGAGACCAGGCCGCCAGCACCATGACCTGATATACCTGAATCAGTTACATTGTCATGACATTATCCCAATCAGTCCTTTCCCTATCCTAATAATGCTAAACACCTGGCTAGGAATCGACACGATTCAATTTTTTAAGTCACGTGGAGCGTGGACGACACAATGTGTATGGCATGGGTGTAACTGAGGCTGACTGTTTGTAGGCGTAGCCCTGGAGGAGGTATGCAGCTGGCAATATTCTCATGGGTATGGCAAACTTGAAGCTTATTATACAAACAACAAAAACTAATCTCACCTATACATGTGCTGGGAATTAACTGTCTACGGGCTTTAACAGATTGGTTGGGTGTTGGAGTTTTACGTCCTGGCAACAGCTAAGGTGGTTGCGTGTTGGAGTTTTACGTCCTGGCAACAGGTAAGCTCATATGAGGATGGGTATCGACTTGTGACAGTGCGCACTCATGGTGGCTTTATAGTGCTGCCCCACCTGAAGACCAGGCCGCCAGCACCATGACCTGATATCCCACTTAGTCACATTATCCGGACACTGAGCCAGTATTTGCCCTATCCTAGTCATGGTGAGCGCCAGGCCAGGTAGCCAGCCACAAGTAACAGTTGTGTTAGTCATTGGTTTGAATCGACCTGGAATTGAACTCCCAACCTTCCGCGCAAGAAACCTCTGCTCTACCGATTCGGCCATCGCGTCCGGTAGCTTGGGGGACTAACCCACTAAAGGCCCTGTCACACATCATCAGATTGGGGGAGGCGGAAAGAAACCGAACAAAGTCCGGTTTGTGTCCGTACAACTTTTGAACATGCACAAAACTAGGAATGGATGCCGCTGGATTGACATCTATGGTTCTTGTCCGGTTTGAGTTTCTTTGTTCATGTCCGTTTCATGTCCGTGTCATGTCTGTTTCATGTCTGTTTCATGTCCGTTCGTCCAGCGGCCATTGACCCGATAGCGCAACATGTTGACACATTTTAATACATTTTGATACTTTACACGCCCGAACACCACCGGACAAGACAATTCTGTACGTTACTCAATCCGGCGAGGTGTGACAGCCACTTTATAAGCGTATTTTGTATGGACTTCAGTTCCAAACCATCCACCCCAGTAAAGGTTATTCCGAATAGACCATTTAAAATGTAAGACTTTACACCGTTATGGGTGTGTTTATTTGTTCAAGAGGCAACTTGGAGATTTCCTCATATGCCAGCTTAGGAGGAATCCTGCTTGTGGAGTTGACATTGCGGAGAAACCGTATTAGGATGTGGCGAGTAGGGGGGGGGGGGTGGTAGGTGTGAGATGGGGGATGGCAACATCCATTTTTGCTTAATTTAAGCGTTCGTCTGTTCACGATGAATTACACCTATCGATCTAAGACGGCGTGTACGGTCAATATTATATTGATTAGCTTCTTAATTAGCAAACTGTTTTCTAGACTTTTGAGCCCCCCACAAATGTGGTGCCGCATAGAATGTCCGAAAAATATTTTGAATTCATTATTATATCATTTCTTTTGTAAATGTGCGGTGTGGTTGCGTCGTCGTACCGAGGGGTGGAGGTAACGCAACACGTGCATCTCTGTCAAGGTGTAACCATACGCCATGGCAGAATGAGTTGAGCGTCTCCCCTTTTTGGTAGATCACGGGATTCGAACCGAAGGGTTCGAATCCTGGTCGACTTAAAGCAATGACTTAAAAATTGATATGTGTCACTTCCTATCCGTATTAGGATATGGCAAGGACTGGTTGGCTCAGTCTCAGGATAATGTGACTGAGTGTGATATCAGGTTAAGGTACTGGTGACCTGGTCTCCCAGTGGGGTTGCACTACAAAGTCGCTATGAGTGCACACTGTCACAAGACGGTACCCGTCCTGATATGACCTTAGATGTTGCCAGGACGTAAACTCCAAAAAACAACCAATCTTTTCAGATGATCCGCGCGGAATCACTGTGGCATAAATGTATTATGGAGCTGAACCGTAAAGGTGGATTAATAACACAGCCCACTTTGTCTGTTAACTCATGTCTTCTTCTTTGTTCTTATCTAGCTATCAAAATTTGGTCCTGGTTTCCTCTTTTGTGTGTCTGTTGGTATTTAATTGGGGTGCAGTATGGGCTGGTATTGCACTCCTATGACAGATCCAATTGGAATCCCTGGTGGAAACGGACGGAACCGTTGAAGACACAAACATAATAGGCGATTAGAAAGACATTTGGAATTGTTTGTTATCTTTGCAAGGAATAATGGTTTCGGCTTTTACACGGTAGGTCCTAATTTGGCAAACCCAGTTAGGCAATGTTTTGTTTGTTGTTGTTTTACGTCCTGGCAACATCTTGTGACAGTGTGCACTCATCGCGATTTTATAGTGCTCCCCCACCAGGAGTCCAGACTACCAGGCCCATGACCTGATAGCCTACTCAGTTACATTAATCTGACACTGAGCCAACCAGTCCTTGTCATATCCTAATAATGCTGAGCGAAATTCTATGAAGCTACAAGTATTAAATGTATCAAGGCCCAGTCAGACCTTACCGGACTGAGTATCAGACACCACCGGACAAAGAATAGTCTAGTCCGTTGTGTCCGGTGTCAAAATGTACCGAAATGTACCGAAATGTAATGGATGAAATGAACAAGGAACGTACATTAACGAATATCCACCGGATGATAACCAGATGATAACCAGACTACAACCGAATGTCTAATGGATGGACCAGACAGCAACCTGACACCAACCGGACACCAACGGGACACCTACCGGAGACCTACTGGAATGTTCACGGACGCGCCAAAAACCGCCAGACTGAATTCCCGCAGCACCGTCAATGGACTCTTCAGGATACAAACCAGACACCTAACGGATGAGTAACGGACATGAACTGGACACAACATACTAAACGGACTGAAACCGGACACCAACTGTACACGTCAGTCCGGCGGCATCCGGTACAAGTTTTGGGCATGTTCAAAACTTGTACCGGACACCGCCGGACACCACTGGAGATAGAACGGACACGCTGGAAGCCTACCGTATATCAAACGGACATTGCCGTATTTCTCCGGACAGTGTCCGGTTTCTGTCTGGATCCTCAATCCGGTGATGTTTGACTGGGGCTTTAGCCATCGGATTGACTTGACCAGGAACTAAACTCCTGATTTCTCGCATGCGACGCCCGCGCTCTATCGATTCGGCCACCGCACGCAGTGAGGCGATTATAAATATATTTGGAATTGCTATGTTTGGAAGGAATAATGAAAAGTATGTACTAATTTGACAAACCCAGTTAGGCAATGTTGAATGTAGGATGATACCTGTGTCAATTTAGCAACAATAGGTGCCTTCGCTGTGGCAAAACGGGCTCATGGCTGCCATCATGCATGACATTAATTATTCAAACTTAACGCTGATTTGCCCACGCATGCGCAGACAGTAGGCACCGTGAGTACAATGGCGCTTTCGTGCTTAATGCATTGTGTTTAATCGGAGCATTAACACTCGCCCGAATAGGCCTGCTTTGAACAGTTACCTGAGAAGTTCAAACATTATCCACTAGAGGGCGGCAGGCGATGGATAGCTAACAAAACTATTGCTGCGGTTATTAGCAAACTGTCTCTGCGCATGTGTGGATTGCTAGAGACGCTCTGCAGGGAATCTAGGCTGGAGGTGTTTGAAGCTGATGATACTTTGTCATGGGTGTTGTCATGCTTACTAACATTGTTTGTTCTCATCATGATTCTGTTGGACATCCTGGCGAGAGGATGGGAAATATTGTCAGCATCATTTGTTATCAGAAGTCTACAGGGAACTAACTTATCAGATACCTTTAATAGGACACCTGAATTATTGATGGCGTGACTTTAATGTTTGACTCCATTTTGATTCTATTTTGATGGAAGTAAATTCCAAACTGAAACATATAGTGTGGAAGAAGAGATATGGTTTTCGTTTTCTAACCGAAATATACTTTGTAAAGGCCCTGTCAGACTACGATGTTTCTCACTGGTGTGCCAGCAACGCGCTAAATATTTGCAACCCGTCGACACATGTCCAACTCTTCGGCATTTTGGCAGAAAGTTTGATGGGGCGCAGCGTGTTAGTAGCGTGCTATGAGCGCACGGCCAACAGGGTTCGACGTGCGGCGGAACAAAGTGTCAACATCCCGCCAGCGGGTTCCCAGCGTGCCATCAGCGTGTTATCGGCGTGTTGTCAGCGCGCCGCTGGCGCGCCGACAGCGTGGGGGTAGCGCGTCATTAAAGGTTTGCAGAATGCCGGGTAACATTAGGCGCATGGCAGACATGCCAGCAACACGTCAAGACGTGCCAGCAAGACATCAAGATGTGCCAGCAACATGTCAAAACGTGCCAGCAACATGTCCAACGCAGTTTGGCAAAAAATCCCCAGCGTTGATCGACGTTGCTCAATGTGGTTCGAACGGTCTGGCAATGTGCTGGTTATGTGGGTCCATGTCCTGCCAACGCGCCGGTAACGCACGATCCTACACGTAGGCGCGCATCGGCGTGTGTCGAAAGTTGTGTGCAAGCACCAAACGATCGGCGTGACCCGACGCACGCCGACACGCACCGACGTGTCCATTCACACGTTGCTATCCCTCAACGTGTACCGACTCGCCTGGCTAGGAAGCGACGCGTAGTGTGACAGGGCCTTAAAGGCCCTGTCACACTACGACGTTTCCCACCAACGCACGTCGACGTGTTGCCTTTTTGGTCGAAACGTCGGTACACCTCCGGCACGTTACCGGCGCGTTACCGGCGCGTTACCGGCGCGTTACCGGCGCGTTACCGGCGCGTTACCGCATGGCCACGGGTTCATGACGGTTGGGTAATTCCCAACACCTTAGCACCGCCCGCCCCCCTCCCCCTATGACATGCCGCAGCTGAGTCACCCTTGTGCCCTGTTAAATGTCGGGACCACACTCGCCCCCTCATCACCTCCACGCCCCGTCACCTTACCTCACCGCCCCATCCCTCACCGCCCCAATCATCGTCTTCTCCGGGAGGTGCCCGTCCCTCTCACTGCCCCGCACCCATCAGCTTGGCTCCCGGCCCCCTCCTCTCCCCGACCCCGCCCCACCACACGCCGCCACTCACCCGCCCCCAGCCTCTCATATATACCCACCTCCAAAACACACCGACGCATTGCATGCACTGAGATCTATAATACAGAAACGGACGTGGTGGCCTACTCGGTAGAGCGCATACCGCCGGTGCGGAAGGTCTGGAGTTCAATTCCCAATCTAATCAAATCAATGACTTATAAAAGTGATCCTTGTCGCTTCCTAGCCAGGTACTCGGCATTATTAGGATAGGGCAAGGACTGGTTGGATCAGTGTCAGGATAATGTAACTGAGTGGCATATCAGGGCATGGGCCTGGCAGCCTCATCTCCCAGTGGGGCAGCACTATAAAGTCACCATGAGTGCGCACTGTCACAAGTCGGTACTCCTCCTGATATGACCTTAGATGTTGCCAGGATCTAAAACTCCAACAACCAACCAGGCCTACCCGCCACTATTGCCTCCATCGCTCCAGCTAAGGGTCGGTGACCGCCGATAGTTCTGCCACTGGAATAAATCTGCCACCAGCACCAGGGGTCGGGTCGCTCTGTGCAGTCAACCCCCTCTGGGGGACGACACTGTCGCCGCCATCTCGGCAAAGAAGGAGCGACGTCATTGCGCGTCGTGTTCGCGGTTTCGCAACCGGTACCGATGATGTATCGACGACCGGAAGTAAGCATATATGAACCAAGATGCCGTCGACCGGAAGTGGATATTTCTCCTCAATTACTCAAATAGCGGGATGGCTTTTTGTCTTCTCTTTATTGTTTTGTGCACTTGTGCACTGTGCACATCGTTGTGTCGGGGATCTGAGCCGGCAGGTGGGGGTTGGCGGGTGGAGGCAGGAGTGTGTGTATGTGTGTGAGTGGGGGTGGGGGGTTGGAGAGGAGCCTATTCACTAATACCCATTATGAAAATTGCACCCATACAAATAAAAGCTAACTGCATCATCACTTCATGACGCGCTCCGTAAGACTCACATTAACTCTGTGCGCTGCGTGAGGCGCTAGGGTACCACGGGCCGCATACACACACGCCACTGCATGTTTTTTTAAACCAGGCCAGCGAAGGGATAGCTGGTAGTTGGTTGAATTGTTGTTGGAATATTACGTCCTGGCAACACATAAGGTCATATCAGGAAGGGTACCGATTTGTGACACTGACAGTGCACACTCATGGCGACTTTATAGTGCATCCCCAATGGGAAATCAGGCTGCCAGCACCATGACCCGATATCGCACTCAGTCAAATTATCCTGCCACTGAGCCAACAAGTCCTTGCCCCTTTCCTAATAATGCCAAGCGCCAAGCTAGGAAGCGAAAAGTATCAATTTTATAAGTCATTGTTTTGACTCGACGGGGAATCCAAATCCCCGTCTCCCAAACTGAAGGCCTGGGCTTCACCGATTCAATGAACGCTTCCGGTGATAGCCTTTAATAAGCGGCACCCAGGAGGCAGTGCGTAACAGACCCCGGGCACCCTGGAGGAAGCGACTCGGTGAGGGCGGATGGTGGGCGATCAATGCACGGGAAATGCTTCTCATTTAGCGGAGGTGGGGGAGATCCATTGTGTTGGCTGCGGATTAGCGACCGAGTGGGTTGCGCCGGCCGACAGACAGTGAGTGGGTCGGGTCTGTCCGTACGGGTCCCGGGCCCGGGCCCCCGGTGTCGCAGTTTCAGATGTGCGCCAGTTTCAGCCGTGTGCATAGACTCAAACTGAAGGCATTGTCAATGGTCGTGAGTCACTAACCTTATATATTTAATATAATGTTTTTGGTAAAGATGTTTTCTATATGTGTACCAAGCGATTTGTTTCTAGGTGGTGTGGTTTTAGGGATATTTCACTTTTCCTGGATTTTCTGTATGAAGATTGCTCACCACCATTGACAATGCCTTGAGTTTGTCGGTATGCGCAGTGCAAAACATTAGTTTTATTCAAAATTAATAGAAATCAAGAACCCTAACCTTATAAATGTATTATAATCTTGGTGGTGTGGTTTTAGAGAGATTTCACTTTTTTTGTATTTTCTGTATGAAGATTGCTCATGACCATTGACAATGCCTTGAGTTTGTCGGTATGCGCAGTGCAAAACATTAGTTTTATTCAAAATTAATAGAAATCAAGAACCCTAACCTTATAAATGTATTATAATCTTGGTGGTGTGGCTTTAGAGATATTTCACTTTTTTTGTATTTTCTGTATGAAGATTGCTCATGACCATTGACAATCCCTTGAGTTTGAGTCTATGCGCACGGCTGAAACTGGCGCACAGCTGAAACTGCGATACCGGGGTAGTGGTGCGGCAGTTGGCTAGGTGTTTTATTGCCGGACTTTGGTCCACCATATGCCGGGCGCCAGTTTCCTCAACCCACAGCCCTACCTCCTATCCCCGCCCCTAACCTCTACACCAGCACCAGCACCAACACCAACACCAACAGATGCGATGGCCGAGTGACTTGAGCATCCGTCTCTCGTTTTGGTAGATCGTGAGGGTTCGAACATTGGTCGAGTCAAACCAATGACATAAACATTGATAATTGTCGCTTCCTAGCCAGATGCCCAGCATTATTAGGATACGGCGAGGACTGGTTCGTTCAGTGTAAGGGTAATGTAACTGAGTGGGATATCAGGTCATGCTGCTGGTGGCCTGGTCTCCAAGTGGGGCAGCACTATAAGGTTGCCATGAGTGTCCACAGTCACAAATCAGTACCCGTCCTGATATTAGCTAAGATGTTGCTAGCACATAAAACTCCAAAAACCAAACAACACCAACACCAACCCAAAGCCCAACTCCAACTCCAACCCTAAGCCCACATAGCTTCGATCCTCCCACCCTCCCACCCTCTCACCCCAACCGTCCCACCCTCTCACCCTCTCACCCACCCTCTCACCTCCCCTTCTCCACTGACCAGCGCTCCATTCACACCCACACGTTGTATAGGTGGCTATTGATCTCATAGGCTGAGGGGAGTAGGAGGATGTGTGGCGTAAGGGGGTAAAGTGGAGGTGTCCTTCCCCCTTTTCACATCTCTCCCTTCTCTGCCGTGCCCCTCTCCCACATTCCCCTCAGAGACTACCACAAATACCCACAAGGGACTAAGTTTCCATGTGTTTGCTGTGGGCGACGTTCACATGCACACGGCTCCGTTCACCACTTCCCCCCATCCACCACAACCACCACACACACCCTCCCACCCCTATTCCACAATGTGCGCGGCCAGCATGACGTCACTCCTAAAGCGCGTTCGTTCCCGCCAGTGCGAGCGATTCAAGTCAGGGGGACAATTGCCATTCATATCCAGCTTCCACGACGCGGCCTTTCAACTCTTAAAAGCAGCTTCCACCTTCACTACCCCATCTGCCCCGGCTTCCACTGCTTCCAAATATCCGCCTTTATTCGATTATCTTCACCCTGAAGGAAGCCAAAAGTCGCTTTACCAACAATTCACTGGTGGTTTTGAAATAGACGTACATAGAAATCTCTATGTATATTATAAGTGATGTATACGCAATATGCAAGTATAATTAATCGGAAGCTTTCATTCCTCGTTATATTCTAAGCCAGCTATGGTACTGATCTGTTATTAACAGTTCATCCACTATGCAACCATCCCGATTGTGTCACCCCCGGCCTGGAAATGTTGTAACTTGTCTGGCTGTGGTCAGTCACTCTGCCAGTGATTTCAACAAAATAATATATATATATATATATATATATATAAGTGTAGTAGTGTGCACTGACCTCTCAGGCAAGTAACCACATAGTCAGGTAGGCATGGGTCATGTGGTGATATCAGGGAGCCTAGGTGGTGTAATGGTTAGCACACTGGCCCGGAATGCAAAGAGATGTGGGTTTGAGTCCCGCTCTAGGCGCAATATTTCCCATTTTTATCGCCCCCATGACATTGGTGCCGTGATCAGGATCCTATACAAGCTATGGGCTGTATGGTTGTTGAACGTACCCTGTGTATGTATGTGTAAGTGCATTCCCTGTATATATGTAATTGTAAGCATTAAAAGACTTAGAATTCCAGGGGGTCGAGTGTAGTAGTGTGCACCGACCTCTCAGGCAAGTAACCACATAGACAGGTAGGCGTGGGTCGTGTGTTGATATCAGGGAGCCTAGGTGGTGTAATGGTTAGCACACTGGCCCAGAATGCAAAGAGATGTGGGTTCGAGTCCCGCTCTAGGCGCAATATTTCCCATTTTCATCACCCCCATGACATATATATATATGTAGTTATATGCCTGTATGTATAAGTATAAAACATAGATACATTGATACACATATGGAGATATGTAAATATACACAGCTATATATATATAAATGTATATATATTTATATATATATATGTAGACATATGTGTCGTTGGGGTGGTGGCAATCTAAAATATTGCGCCTAGAGTAGGCATCGAACCCACATCTCTTGCATTCCGGGTTAGAGCGTTAACCATCAAACCACCTAGGATCCCTGAGTTGGTCACCCGATCCACGCCCAACTCTCTATTTGGCTCTTTGTCCGATAGGTCAGCATAGACTATTGCATGTTCATTGCAAGAACATATAAATATATTACCAGTATATATGTGATGTGTAAACATTATACAAGTAATAATTTGCTGCAGTTATTACTGACCATCTAGTTCTTCCTTGGTACAACCAGTGGCGACCCCCCTCGGGCTTTCAGCTGCATTACACTCCTAGGGTGTCCTTCCTCACTCGCCGCTCAAAGAGACCTAGATGGACTTTACTACCAAACGAAATTAAAATAGTCCTCTCCTGCCTTGCTAACATTAATTTAGCATATTACAAATGAATTCCGTTGCAACCAATTTAAATGCCTTGTTTTACTTTTGATTTTTTTTTGATTTTTTTTGGTAAAGTATTTATTCATCTGAATATGACATTTGTCAGCGCCGAAGCACTGGTCTTCCAGCCATCTTACTATTGGAATTGACATTCTAAACAATCTAAGTTTGGTCAGTGCTGTATTAGTCACAGCACAGATCCTGAAGAATTAAGGGAGTGGCTCCTGCTGTATAATGTACAGCACCAGTCACTGC
Organism: Branchipolynoe longqiensis; assembly: GCA_030323885.1. Taxonomy (NCBI): domain Eukaryota; kingdom Metazoa; phylum Annelida; class Polychaeta; order Phyllodocida; family Polynoidae; genus Branchipolynoe; species Branchipolynoe longqiensis. The sequence continues at coordinate 87,883,011 of CM059189.1, forward strand.
GGCTCATTCAAAAATGGGGACCAGCACCAAGTAGAAGATGATTTAGGCAACTTTATTGAATAATGCAGAATATCCTTTTGAGTAATTTGATTGCTAAAACCTTGGTGGCGCATTGCTTCCTGTAGACCATGTCAAGTACTTGTACTGCGTGTAATATATAATTCAGGGCACTGGTTCTCCCGTGGGGGTGGTGGCCGAATCGGTAGAGTGCTGGCCTCGCATGTGGGATATCAGGAGTTTGGTTCCCGGTCGAGTCAAACCAATGACTTATAAAATTGTCACTTGTGGCTTGCTAGCCTTGCGGTCGGCATTAAAACAATAGGGCAAGGACTGGTTAGCTCAGTGTCAGGATAATGTGACTGAGTGGGATATCACATGATGGGGCCGGCGGCCTCATTTCCTAGTGGGGCAGCACTATAAAATCACCATGAGTGCACACCATCACACGTCGGTACCTGTCCCGATATGACCTTAGATGTTGCCAGGACATAAAACTCCGCCACATCTCAGCCCGCTCCCTGATACACGGTAGAGATACCAAAAGGAGGCTCCTTTACCCAGCTGTCCAATCGCACCACCTGGCGGATATCTCACGCGTGGCCATTTGTTCTCTTCTACATATACTTAGTCTGCATCTATTGAGAACATGCATCCACGCCAACCCTCCTCAACAATCTATTGTGTGGTGGCGTTACCATACCCACACACCCACACACACCCACACTCACCCACAGCCACTCAGACCCCCATCCACAAATATCCACACATCCTCACACCCACACGCACCTACAAACACCCACACACACCCACACCACCCACACCACCACACAGCCCCACAGACACATACCCACACACCCTCACATCCACACACACCTACACACAACCTCACATCCACACCCACCTACACACCTACACACACCCACACACATCCAGCCACACCACCACACATACCCACACACCCTCACACCCACACACTCCTACACACACCCTCACACACCTACACACCTAACCACACCCACATCCACCCCACCACCACACATACTCACACTTCCTCACCCCACACCCACACACACATACAGACACATACACCCACACCACCCACACAACCACCCACACCCACACACACCTACACACACCCACATGCACCCACACAAACCACCCACACCAACCACCCACACCCAGACCCATACATCCACACCCACAATCTCTCTCTCCTCCTTTTGTAACAGCTTCCGTTGTGGAACCCTGGTCAGTACATGTTCTTTTCCACAGAACCATTGATTTAAACGGCTGAGTTTACTATCATCCGTGAAACACATATGAAATATTATCATGTGAGACAAGCCTCCACAATGCGTCCAGACTCCGCCCCCCCCCTACTACATCCCCATATTGTAAATTACAGAAGCAGCTGACTGTCTGTTGCCTGGATACACGGACAGCGGGAACAATGTTCCATTTATTAGCGAAAGATTTAGATCCGGGGAGCAAGGTCTGAATGAGGGAGGGTGTGTGTAGGGGTGTGAATGTGAGTGTGGGTGGAGTATGAGTGTGGGGGTGGATGGGGTGTGAGTGTGGGGGTGCATGGGGTGTGGGTGGGTGGGTCACCAGGCAAGAAGGAAGCTCAAAGCGATAATTTACCATGGAGGCAGGGGAGGGGTGGTGGAGGGGGTGCGCGAATTGTAGTTACCCCAGCCCTCTACCAACCCCTCCCCTCTACCAACCTCTCCCCTGCCAACCACGGGGATTCAAATTGCATTCCTTATCGAAGATCTATCTGTGTTCCAGCACCGCGATCCCGGCGTTGCGTTAATGTAGGTGGTTTTAATTCTGCCGGACTTTCTTTGTTCACATCTATTCATGTTTTGTATTTTTGTATTTTGGCTCCTGTCTTGCTTTAATTTCTTCTTTTTTTTACAATTTGTTGTTTATTTTAAATAAATTAGTTTTTTGTTGTTGAGTTTTGTTGTTGAGTTCAGTCGGGCAGGAATCGGAACGATGATATCAGGAAGTCGTTAAGGGGCTGTCACATTACGGCGTATGGCGGAAGCGTATGGCGGCGTAGCGGCTTACGTCATATACGTCGCCATACGCCGCATACGCTACGCATATGCTACTCATACGCTACGCATACGCTACGCATACGCCGCCAGTGCCGCAACACGCCGGCGTATGTGAAGCTTATGATGCATACGCCGCCATACGCTTTCATAAATTCGTCCGTCCTTTTTTTTTTGTGCATACTCAAAAAAACACGACCTATGTGGGCGTATGGCCCAAAATGTCAAAAAATGTCCTGGCACGCTCCCATACGCTCCCATACGCTACGCATACGCTACGCATACGCTACGCATACGCTACGCATACGCTCAAACACACCCGAAAGTGGCACCCGATGGCGTACGTAGGTTTTCAATACGCTCCCGCCATACGCCGTAATGTGACAGCCCCTTTAACGACGGCAATGAAGACCATGCAAATCGGGAAATACATTATCTAGCTCAACAATCCGACGCATATCCGTGAATAATGCTAAAATAAAGCTACCTCTGGTTTGTGTGGTGCCGTCTGTAGTCTAATATTTAAATTACACTTGTCGGAATGAAACATTTCATTGCTGATATAATTTAGTTTGTTTACATTATACTTCGCTTGATCTAAAAATGCTGTCAGAAAATCATCATCATGGGTGAGTGTACATGCGTGGGCTGATGGTGGAGAGGGTAGCTACTAAATTGAATTCCCATTAATGGATACATGCATGGTGTGAACTATATAGAATGACATCGTTGGTCTATTGAAATGTTGGTAGAAATGCGTCAGTGAACCGGTAGTAAAGTTTCAGCTCATCTATGGTGACCGCAGTGTCTAGTCATGTCCAAAGTTCGACGATTTACCCTCCTTAAAATAGCGCCGTCCACCCGACTTATGGCTGTCGGGCCCTGTTGACCTTCGAGTGGCTGGGATAGTCGGAAGACCAGTGCTCGGTCTTACTGTTCAGTATGGAGATAAGTGACGTGGGGGCGGGGGTGAAAATTGGAAATATTGCGCCTAGAGCGGGACTAAAACCCACATCTCTTTGCATTCCGGGAGAGTGTGCTAACTAACCATTACACCAGTTATACTCCCTGATGTCACCATACTACCCACGCCTACCTGTCTATGCGACTCCTTGCTTGAGAGGTCAGTGCATACTACTACATAAGTATATGAAGGAAGAATCCACAGGATGTTGACTACCCCCACACACAAGCCCCCCCCCCCCTTCCTCCCCTCCCCCATCCCCTCTCCCCACTCCTATCCCTGTCCCTCTCCCTTCCCGTCTCGCTCCACAAGCCATAGGCCCACTGCTACCCCCACTCTCCTTCCCCAGCCCCCACTCCTTCCCCCTCCCTCATGGTAACAACAAATATATATGAATACAATTCATTTGAAAAGACCCAAATAATTTCACATTGACTGAAATTGCCAAACCGCAGGTATTTTTAGGGCAGTTTTTTTACATACAGACTGTCAACCTTAGTCATGAACATACCTTGGTCCAGAATCCTTCGAGGCTCAACAATATGCTTGTTTATGGGAGCTTTACACCCTGACAACCTCTAAGGTCATATTAGGACGGTCTCAACATGTAACCTGTCAGTTCGGCTTGTTCCCACTGCTGACTCCTGCTCTCACTATCAAGTCGCTCCAATGACACTTTTCCCATTCTCCTCCAGGGCATGTGATGTGTGTCAAGTCTCAACGAGCTGCTTGTTGTTTTGTGAGCCACCCGACAGGCATTTCCGCAACATCAAAGACTGAATCAAACAAGCAAACTCCCACTGACCAATGGCTGAAATTGTCGAAACACACAGAGTACTGTCAATGGTATCAACAATCAAAGTCCGACCCTCAGGCCATTGGGTGCTGTCATGTAAATTATCGGTCGCGCTTGTTCCCGCTCGACTAACACTCTCACTAGCAAGTCGCTCCGGAGACAGCGCTCACATTGTCTTATCGCAACATCGCTGACTGTCAAGTCATGGTGAGCAGCTTGTTGTTTTGCGAGCTGCCCGACAGGCGTCGCCACATGCCGGGTGATGAAAGGGACAAAACTTGCGCGGACCAGACCCCGTTTGACATTGTAGGCGTGTGTCCGGCATGCATTGTTAAACCTTGGCCTGTCTTGTGTCACACGGGCTGTCGGCGGACTGCCATGTCACCTGAACCACTCAGGGACACGCCGCCGGGCGCGTCACGTGCACGGTCATGTGACTGTGTGACAGCGGAACCGGAAATCAGCCTACCCCCCCACCCCGCCCCATTCACGCTTGACGCCGGGAATCAGCAATGGACACAGGCGGAGGGGGTGGAGGGTTCTAAGCAAAATGATGTCATTGATATATATATATATATATATATATGTATGTATTTATAATTATGGATATCCACTTCATTTTGCTTTTTGGTAACCGATTTATTTACCCTGCTCATGACGGATAAGTGTTTAGCACTTGGCTTAACCGCAGGGCACCACTAGTCGAATTTGATTCAAATATTTTGTATTTTCGTTTTTAGTACTTTTCTACAAGTCATTTTGTAAGAACTGAACCATATATACATATATATCATTAATATATATATAATTATATATGAATAAAATGTGTGCAATGTATGTATATGCATACATATACACATGTACATAGTATATATATATATCATTATATATGTCTAACATCAATACAATGTATACATATATAAGTATATATGTATTATTTATACATATATATTTGAATATGTATAATGGTATATACATAATTATATATACATATATATATACAAATTGACCAATTCGTATGAGATCAGAACCAAAAGTGAAATGCACCTCATGTAAAACCTTCACAGGAATGTGGATTCTGCTGTTATTTTGAATGTTTTTTTCTTATTATTCGGAAGATTTTCACGTATGGCTTCCATGTCATAATTTAGTGCCTAGTTTCCGAGAATGGCCCACTTTATATTAGCGAAACAAGGGCATAAATAAGGGTAGGATTCGTTAACACATAAGGATAGAATTTCAGAGGTGTTAAGGGGCTGTGATTTGTGGCCGCTACAGCATGATACATCGTTATGCATTATGCGTGCCTTAGGCACTCATTGGTATATGTCAATGTATGTCAAGGTTCATTTAGATACAGCATAGCTCATCAGGGGGTCGGCAAAGTTTTGTATATGCACACAACTTTCGACGTACGACAATGTTCGACAAAGTGTGGGTTTTATGTCGGCCGTATGTTATGTATAAGTTAGGTATACATCGATGTAGGTTAGACATACATTAGAGAAATGTTGTTCACTATGTTGCACTACGTTGACCTACCTTAAAGGCAGTGGGAACTGACAATGTATGGATATCGTATGTCTAACATATGTCTAATGTACATTCAGCATTTCTCCAGCGTGTCTTGACATATGTAAGGTATGAGGTGTAGTCCTGGTGATTGAATAACATATAAAACTTTCACTGGCGTTCTGTGAACGTACCTTGAGCATAATTCAAGTGTTTTTCGCCCGGAAGCACCTTAGCCATACGTTGGTCATACATTGGCCATAGGCTATGTATACGGTATGTATACATCCAACTTTGCCCCCCACGCTGAAAAGTTTTACTCTTCTCGACATAAAAAAGTGATATTACATGTAGGCTGCACACTTGCAAGATGCATCGAAATGTGACAGGGCCTTTAGCCAGCGGCACTCTTGCCATTGTGACATTCGATGTAGGACCGAGTGCAGTGTGCTCCCGGCGCCTTTCTTATTGCTATTACATGCTGCAAGAGGATAAAATGTAACACTGCAAATCAGCCTAAGTGAGGTAAGGGAAGGAATGGCCAGCACAAGCGAGGCACTCTCCGCTGACCAGATGCATGGATGAGATAACATGGCTTCCTGATGCATTGAAATTCCATCTAGGAGCATTACAAGTAGCCAGTACTTCGACTGCAGCACACGGAAGGAAATGCAAAAGATTCTCACCAGATCTATCCCACACGTCCCTACCACCGCCAGCCCCCGCCCTGTAATGTTATGTATATAACCGACTACACCAATAGTAAGATGGCCGGAAGACCAGTGCTCCGTCGCTGACAAATGTCATATTCAGATGAATACATACTTCACCAACAAAATACTCCAAAAAAACTGAACCCATAGCCATCCAATAACCACACGCACAACCACTCACACAACCACTCACACCACCAGAATTACAGCTACAACTAAACTCCAAATCACAATCAAACCTATCACCATCCCAGACTCACAACCACACTCACAACAACTCACACCACCACAACGACACCTACAACCATATTCACAACCACAACTCAACCCATAATCCCTGAACCGGAGACGGGGGCGCCCTCTCTTTCTGTAGCCAGAAGACAGTTGAGAATAAAGGATCTGCTTTGATAGCCTGTCTGATGACATCCTCATGAGGTGTTCAGTCCCCCGGAGATTCTTTTTGATCAGAAGATCTTCCATAGAGGGCAGCCCCATCCATTCGAGTATTCCCTTATTCGGCTCTTTGTCCTTCCAGGTTAGCCTCATGATTGAACGCAGATGTCGCATCATGAAGGCATGCAGCTTTTTCACCTGCCGTCTGTACACTGTCCAAGCCTCGGCTCCGTATAGTAGGGAAATTTCATGAAAGCTGCCTGCAAAAGTGTTGAAGTGCTGCTGGCTTTTGCAAGTTACCAGCGGCACTCTCTCGGGGAGCAAATAGAGGTTTCACACCGGCAAGAACATGTCAAGACAGGCGCAAAACTATTTGTCCCTGCAGTGGCTGGTCGGGAGATGTTGGGAGTTCCATACATCAACCGCCCTTAATGCTGCCACAGTGACATGGTTTTCTGTTTAGGATTTGCTCCCTTAGCCTTCGGTTCTGTCAAGGACCTGTACCACAAGGCAGTGGTTTACAACTCTGCAAGGCGGGGGCGTCAAACTCCCTGAGGTATTGCTATACCTGCTATACCTGCAATACCTACGCTCCTATCTACAGCCACACATATCACACAGTCACAACCTCAACCTTTCATATGCTTAACTACTCGGAAAGCAATTGCTCACGGGAAGTCTTTGTTAATTCTGGCTTCATATCAGTCCAATTGAAGGTGGGCCATGTGATCAGAATAGTCCATATGCATGCACCTTACTGTGTCTATAATGAGGCTCTCGTTGTTACCTTAGCACCTAGCTTGTCTTGGGAACGTTATGGGCCAGATTTCCTTTTGGACACGACAGGGCGCCGTCACCAAATTGGTAGAGCACGGGCTCTGCATGCAGGAGATTGGGAGTTTGGTTCCTGATGGAGTCAAACCAATGACTTATAAAATTGATACTTGTCGCTTCCTAGCCTGGCGCTCAGCATTAATAGGAGTGTAACCACTGTCAAGGTAATGTGACTGAGTGTGATATCGGGTCATGCTGCTGGTGACCTGACTTCCCAGTGGGACAGCACTATGAAGATGCCATGAGTGTGCCCTGTCACAAGCCAGTACCCATCATGATATGACCGTAGATATTGTCAGGACATGAAACAATAACCAACAAACAATCCTTTTGGACACAGTGGAATCTGCTAGTCCATGTAGCATTGTAACCATCTACAAGAAAGGTGATCGAACAGACTGTGGGAACTATAGAGGAATCTCTCTTCTTTCCATAGCAGCGAAGATCTTCGCCAGGATCCTACTCAACAGACTATCTATTCACATAACACCTGGTGTAGTTCCAGAGTCACAGTGTGGCTTCAGAGGTAACCGGAGCACTGTGGATATGATATTTTGTCTCCGACAGCTACAAGAAAAGTGCATTGAGCAGGACCGACCACTGTACATGGTATTTGTCGATTTCACTAAGGCATTTGATACAGTCGGGAGGACCGGGCTATGGCAGCTACTGAGGAAGTACGGATGCCCAGAGAAGTTCACAACCATGATCGAGGCTCTACATACAGGAATGATGGCGAACGTTAGTGCTGGAGGGGAAGTCTCAGAATCATTTGGGGTTACCAATGGGGTCAAGCAAGGTTGTGTACTGGCCCCCACGCTCTTCTCCATCTTCCTATCAGCAATGCTAGACGAGGCTTTCCGAGACATGGGGGATGGCATCTATATACAGTCCAGACAGAGCGCTGACCTATTCAATGTCGCACACTTCAGAGCGAAGACCAAGACTACTCAGATACTGGTGAGAGAGCTACTATTCGCAGATGACAGTGCACTGGTTGCCCACTCTGCTGAAGAGACCCAGAAAATAGTGGACGCTTTCTCCGATGCATCAAAGAAGTTTTGGCCTGAAAATTACCATCAAGAAGACGGAGGTGCTGTACCAACCCAACTCTACAAGAACCCGAGAGGAGGAGATCATGGTTGACGGAAACAAGCTGAACTCTGTTCCGGAATTCACCTATCTCGGATGCACAATATCAAGTGATGGACGCATTGATGCTGAGATACAGAGGAGGATGGCCAAGGCTAGCGCATCTTTCGGCCGACTACGCCAGAGACTCTGGAACAACCACCATGTGTCCATTCGGGTCAAAGGTAAGATCTACCGCGCAATCGTGCTATCCACCCTACTATACGGAGCCGAGGCCTGGACAGCGTACAGACAGCAGGTGAAAAAGCTGCATGCCTTCATGATGCGACATCTGCGTTCAATCATGAGGCTAACCTGGAAGGACAAAGTGACGAATAAGGAAATACTCGAACGGATGGGGCTGCCCTCTATGGAAGATCTTCTGATCAAAAAGAATCTCCGGTGGACTGGACACCTCATGAGGATGTCATCAGACAGGCTACCAAAGCAGATCCTCTATTCTCAACTGTCTTTTGGCTACAGAAAGAGAGGGCGCCCCCGTCTCCGATTCAAAGATACCATCAAGAGAAACCTGAAGCTGAGAGACATTAAGACCGACTCATGGACACAACTCTCACAGCAGAGAGCTAAATGGAGAGCGGCAGTCAAGTAATGAAAGCAGTCTTTGTCGCATCGCGACCGACAGCATGATGATGTAGCGACCATTGCGTCGTTAGCTCGATCATCATGCACATTGGCAAATATGTGTAGAATATGAAGAGGTCAGGTACAACAACCTACAAATCTATTTCAGTGTGACTTCTGTAAAATTCTATCAATTTCATATTGAGTAGGGCATTATATAGCCGGATGTGGCTGCTTCTGCGAAAAAAACGGATATGATTATCGAAATGATGTTAGCTTCGGCTCAAATATGGTAGTCATAGTTTCATTTTGGCCTGGATGGCGTTTGTCGTTTTGGGGTCTGAACCCTTCATATGCTTCGGCAGTCTACTTGGGCGTAGTGATATTATATTATTTACCTGAGAGATATTTCCGTTGAGGGAACACTCCTTTTATTTGTATGCCCTTCAACTATGGGGTGCGCGCAATGCAGTCTGGGACGGGATTCTCACGAAAAGGTCAGGTCAATGTAATTCTTCTCCAAGCAGAGTTTTCGTTCAACTATGTCCGTCCACTAGGCTGACTAGCCCAGCCTACCAGTACTACGACTGGAGAAGCCCATACAATGTGGACGTAGACGAGTCGCAATGGGTAACACGCTGATGGTTCATGTAACAGTTCTTCCAGTCTCTGGGCGCCCTGAGCTTAAATATGAAGCAGCTCGACAATAGGAGTCATGGCAGTGTCTATCATCAGAGAATTAGGACAGGCACTCGCACTGCACACAGAGGGCCAAGATAAGGCTAATCCGATTAGCGGTGGTACGGTAAGGCGCGGGAGGGTGAGTGGGGAGAGTGGGGGAATAGGAGGTGAAGGGGGAGTGGGATGGGTGCGCGAGAGGAAGGAGAGGGGGTGGGAGAGGAGATGGGGATGGGGAAGGGTATGGAAGGGAGGAGGAGTGGGGATGGGGGCGAGGAGTGGGTGGGGCAGGGGGATGGGGGAACAGGAGTGGGTGGGGGATGGGGGAGGCAGGAATGTGGTGGGGAGGCCAGGGCAAGGGAGGACAGTGGCTGAGGAAGGGGGAAGGGGTGTGGGAGGTGGAAGGGGAGGGGATGAGGGAATGTGGGAGGAGGAGTGGGAGGGGGAAGGCGTGGGGGAGGGTGGAGGCGGGATTATGGGTAGGCAAGGGGGAAGGGAGGAACAGTGGGTGGGAGGGGGGAAGGGGTGTGGGAGGGGGAAGCCGAGGGAGTGAGGGAATGTGGGAGGGAGAGTGGGTGGGGGAGGGGCAACGGGATGTGGGATGGGTGCGGGAGGGGGAAGGCGAAGGAGGAGTCGGTGGGGAGGGGGAGGGTGAGTAGGGGGTGGTGGAGGGGGACGTGGGAGGATTATGGGAGGGGGGAGTGGGAAGGCGGAGGAATGGGTCGGGGAGTGGGAAAAGGGGAGGATCGCGGGTGGGGTAGCAGGAATATGGGAGAGGAGAGGAGGAGTGGGTGAGGGAGGGAGAATGGGGAGGAGAAGTGGGTGGGGGAGGGGGAATGGGTGGGGGAGGGGAGGGAAAGGGAGAGGGAGAGGGGGAGGAGTAGGAAGAGGGACTGCGGATTCTGCTTTCATATGCTTATCTCCATAATGAACAGTAGCACTGAGCCTGACTGATGGACAGGGACACTGGCAGTGAGAGTGACATTATCACATTAGCTGGAGCAACAACTAATGGCGCCTTTATAATATCCCATGTTCACGAGAACAGCCAATCAAGCGCATTATCTAGGTTGGAGTGAATTAACTAGTATGAACTTCGGGCTGACGTTGTGAAGCTGACTTTACTTCCCGTCACTTCCAAGTGTGTCCCACTCTCAATCTCAGGCAAATGACTAGATGGATGAGTGAGGAGATTGCTATTGTATGCATTATTTATGGATATTTGTTCAAATATTTGTCATAGTTAAAGTAATTTCTAGTTTCAGACTTGGAAATTGACAAATCAGGGCTAGTTAAGTACCTTCAACTCAAGTAGGTGGCCTTATTTAGACAGTGGTTTCATAAAGAATCAATTTACAGTCATTATGTAATTCAGTAACGAGAAAGCAGAGTATATAAAGTGGTAATTAAAGCTGCATAGTTTGATGAAGCATCAAATCTTTTAAACCAAAATAAGTATATAGATTTGACTCTACATATCTAACTTAGATATTGATGCACATATTAAGCATTTATTGTCACATAGAAGGGAACACTGAGACAATAGATAGAACCTGTTACTGTTGAAGCCTGTGGTGTCAAAGTTTTGGCGTTCTTGCCAAAACTAAGTTTGCATGTTTGAATTTCAAATATCTCAAAACGTATCCATTTAAAATCAAAGTTACTTTAACCTGAAATAAGGTAGATTACAACAATCAATTTAATATATTTATCTCAGCAAAATGACCAAAACGCAAAACCATCGGACTATGCAACTTTAAGGGTTTTATTATTTGAATGAATTGAAGTATCTCAGAGGTATATTGTCTTGTTCAGTCTAATCAGCATAATTGTGTTGGCTACCAAGACGCTCAAACCTAGCCCTTAGGTCTTCCAGATTGCAGGGTGGGGTGGCTGAGAAAAGGTGGGACAGCTCCATGCACCACGCAGGTTCAGATGCTGCAGAGAAATGAGAAGCTCGGGTCTGATCCACGTGATGGTGGCTGGAATTTACGCTAGATGGCATGGGAGTGTGGGGTTTGGTCTCTACCCGTAAGGTGGTGCCAGGGGAAAGCGTCAGAAGCATGTTGGTCATATGCTTTCACGCCCCGAATTATCCATGTTGACTTCAACATGAGGCAATGTATAAATATATATATAAATATAGATATATATATAAATATATATATATATTGAAACAAAAAACCGATTCTGTGTAAGCTATGTGAAGCCCAGCATCAAGGGTGGGAGTCATGGTACTGAAGCTGAAAGTAATTGAGGAATTTAGCTTTACTGACCCTTCTCAGATATTGGAGCCATTCTCACTAATTCACACTGTAATATCAGAGGTGATTTTTCTAGAATTTTAATATTGTGTTAAAATATAGCGAATATAAAAGAAAATCCATCTATAATCAGGACACATTGACTGTACTTGTTCAGTGCAGTATTGTGCTCTCCTTTTTCTAGGAGGTAACATTGATGACTGAAGTAGAACAGCAACGCTTGGCAAACAGGTTTGAAATATTGTGCCTCAAGATAATTTCTTCAGATGATTAACTAGAGGAGGCTATAGTCATGACAATGATGAATTTTGAAAGCTAATTTACTGAACAAACCTAGATATGAATTTAGGTACACTAATTAGCAAAGGATGTGGCTTTTGAACAGCCGGTTTTGATTGCGGTTTTGCATGAGTTACCGACTGGTGCTTTTGTTCATGGATCGGCGTTTGCAGGTTGTAGGTTGTTGGAGTTTTACGTCCTGGCAACATCTAAGGTCATATCAGGAGGGTACCGACTTGTGACTGTACAAACTCATGGTAACTTTATAGTGCTACCCACTGGAAAATCAAGCTGCTGACAGCATGACCCAATATTCCACTCAGTTATATTAACCTGACACTGAACTAACCAGTCCTTGCCCTATTCTATTAATGCTGAACTCCAGGTTAGGAAGCGATAAGTATCAATTGTATAAGTCATTGGTTTGACTCAACTGCGAACCGTACTCCCGATCTCCCGCACACGATGCCCGTGCTCTACCGATTCGGCCACCGACCCGGTTAGCAGATTGTAACCAGAGTATATAAATATATATACATTATTTTCACCAAAGAATATATATATTGTATTCTCCTTCAAATATGAGTGATAATCATTAAATTAATGAACTGAATCAGATTGCTGGTGATTAGCCAGCGACTTAATACATCGCAGATGCCGCGTAATCTAATGGCAGCCAATTAGCAGTAATCAACCAGCGAATGGCTAGCAATTAGGCCGTGAGTTGAATATATGGTAGGCATACATTACTTGCGATCCATGCCAACCACGGAGCCCCCTGGCGGTGCTATAGAGAACACGGGCTTAAGCCTTGTTGCGTGTGACCCTGATTCAATGGCCATATATTAACATCAGCGCTGCTTGACGTTTGATAAATCACTGCAGGTTCCTTGATCTTGTTAAGAAGACAGAACGGCGCCTGGAAGCCCAAACTCAATGCAATAGTCACCCTGTACGATTGATCGCGAGGTAACGATTGTGATTTTCACACTGGCCCTCATGGTCATCTGCGCTACTCCTCTAAGATTGGTTGTTTTATGTCCGGGCACCATCTAAGGTCATATCAGGATGGGTACCGACTTGTGACAGTGCACACACATGGCGACTTTATAGTGCTGCCCTGCTTGTAATTTAGGCCACCATCACCATGATCCGATATCCAACTCAATCTCATTATCCTGACACTGGGCCAACCAGTCCTAGCCCTATCCTATTACTGTTGAACTCTAACCTACGAAGCGACAAGTATCAATTTTTAAGTCATTGGTTTGACTTGACCTGGAAGGGAACTCCCGATCTCCCGCGCGGGAGGCCTGCGCTTTACCAATTCGACTACCCATACGGTCGCTGGAACTGTGCACTCAAGGCAATAGCCACCCTGTGCAATTGCTCACAAGGTAACGATTGTGGTTTTTACACTGGCCCTCATGGTCGTCTGTGCTACTGCTCTAAGCGAAGCATATTAAATTAACAGTGCACAGCTGCTCCATATAAATATATCTGTGTGATATACATCTAAGTTCTGATATTATTTACACTATTTCATCAAGAGCAACGATCCATCAGTCACACATCACCGGATTGGGAGAAACGGACAGAAACCGAAAAAGTCCGTTCTGTGTCCGTACAAGTTTTGAACAAAACTAGGAACGGATGCCGCTGGACTGACGTCTATGGTTCTTGTCCGGTTTGAGTACGTTTCGTCCGTTGGCTATCCGTTCATATCTGTTTCATGTCCGTTTTATGTCCGTTTCATGTCCATTTCATGTCCGTTTCATGTCCGTTTCATGCCCGTTCGTCCAGCAGCCTTTGACCCGATATGGCAACATCCGGTGATGTGTGACTGGGGCTTAACTAGAAATGAACGCGAAATAGTGTGGCTAGTCCTATCAGAAAATGCAACTGATTGTTTATTAAATTTAATGTATTTAGAGAAAGAGCCGGAGACTGGCCTGCATTCGGGCAACTCCTAGAGACATGTTGGCCCAACCGTGTACCTATGGGCATGTGTCGTTTGTTGGTGCCGATGGAAAAGCTGTGTTCAATGGACAGAAAACTACTGAAATATTCATAATAATTCGGAGCTTTGCCGCTGTTGAAAACTACTGCATTATATAATACAATATATGGAACCAGATACCACTTTGCTCTCCGACACAAGCAAATCTCTGTCCTCAACAACAAATATTTATTGGAGATGTATACTGCCTATCACATATAAATAAGTTTGAGTTGTCTTCTTTTCACCATTAGACATTTTGTCAATAGCAAGCTTGCCGACTCAAAGGATCTTTAACCTCCGACACCACATAGACGTGGCGTAAGAGTAACTAACTGGCCTTTGGTGGTGCTGCAAGTTATACACAGCGGTGGAAATCCAAACTAGCAGAGCTGATCGGATGGGGAATCGAACCATCAACCTTCAGATTAGGAGTCCGACCTACAAAAAAGTCTGATAACTTTAACCACTCCATCACAGAGAACACCATGATGGGTTGCAAAAACAAAGCCAGAGAAAACTCTTCTAATCAGCCATGCACTTTGTATCCAACAAAGAAACACCGGGAAGTACACATAAAATCCACCTTGCCCCAACTACAAAGCGCATGTACTTCCAACGTTGTTCCGACATTGGCCAGCGGTGATTCCCGAGCAATGGACTGCCTCCACTCCCCCTCCCTCCCTACCCACCCATCACCAACGCGAGGTGCTGCAGTGGCGTCCCCTTGCGGAAGCCCGGGCATTGACCTCGTTTTAAGCTGGCAGGATAAGCCCGCCTGTCCAGCGTCCATCTCTCCGCCCGACAGGTCTCAGTGTGGCGCCGTGACATGCACAATTCGCAGACTTTTTTCTTCTTCCATTTTTTGGGTAGTTCGACTTGCAAATTCTCATCACTTCTACAACCATCACGTGACATATCCGACCGGTATTCAAACTAGCTAAAAATGCCTCAAACAGTGCTAGATATGGCGCTAAGGATTATGTGTTTGCCTCTGTTTGTGGCAGTGTGAGCAAGCACACCTGGGAAACCAAGTGGAATGTTAGTAACTCGCAAACCGGTGACAGTACCTCCGGGACATTCTTCTAATTGACTAAGTCCCGATGCCTCCTTTGGCTTTAGTCAATGCTATATCCCCCAAAGCCCTCATCTATGGATCTGCACTAAGTGTGTGCCCGGAGAGATGTGCCACCCCCCCCCCCACCAACTCCCACACAAGTCCCCACAATAGTGGCAAGAAGGCAAGAACTGGTTCCTGGAAGGAATTTTCATTGATAGTATTTATAGCAAAATGGTGTATGTCCTTGTGTTACTATGGTAAGTTTGGTTCTAAATCCCCCCCAACTCCCACACAAGTTCCGATAATAGTCACAAAATGGCAAGAACTGGTTCCTGGAAGGAATTTTCATTGATAGTATTCATAGCAAAATGGTGTATGTCCTTGTGTTACTATGGTAAGTTTGGTTCTAAATCCCCCCAACTCCCCCACAAGTTCCGACAATAGTCGCAAAAAGGCAAGAACTGGTTCCTGGAAGGAATTTTCATTGATAGTAGTCATAACAAAATGGTGTATGTCCTTGTGTTACTATGGTAAGTTTGGTTCTAAATCCCCCCCAACTCCCACACAAGTTCCGATAATAGTCGCAAGAAGGCAAGAACTGGTTCCTGGAAGGAATTTTCATTGATAGTATTCATAGCAAAATGGTGTATATCCTTTTGGTACTATGGTAAGTTTGGTTCTAAATACTGCCAACAATTCCAATATCCAACCAATTAGGAAGTGTGGTTAATACAATTATATGGACGTTATTCACGCGATGAATACGGGGATGATATCATGTTCTTAAAATGCCAACACAAAATGGACATTCTTTACATGTTTTGGTCGATTCAGCAATAATTGCACCGCCTAAGCTAATCATCGCAAGCATCATCACACACGAAGAAAGCATGATTTTCCGATGAATAAAACATTTACAAATTTGATAATTGTAAATGTATTTTATACATTCAGAAAGCAACATTAGCGAATTGTTTAATCAGTGATTGTTCTGAAACATAAATATTTAATTTAAGTTACGCTTAAAACTATACTAGTCCGGATTTCCTTGAGAATATATTTGATAATGCAAAACAAAAGGAAAATGGCATATAATTCGGCTTCATTGAGATATGGACGTCTTAATATTCTCTAGCTACGCCATGTTATATATTATATTTAATGTACATATAATCTATATACCGATGTTAACGTGTTGGAAGGAAGTATCGTTTGCCTTGTATATTGACCATACATACGCAAGTGGCGGTTCGGTGAAAGAATATGAAACTACAACCTTTATTTGAATGCTGAGTTCAGCACAATTAGATGGAGGTTGTGGCTGAAGGGGGAAGATGCCCCTGTTCATACTCCCATAATGCACTAAATGTCACATAAATTAGGCGCAAGTTACAACTGATATCCGCAACCGTAGACGGCGTCAACTGGAGGTGCGAAAACATTCTCTTTTAAATCTCTAAAGCCCTGTATCAGCATGATAGGCACATAGTGACCATCATGAGGAATTTGCTAAATACTGGGGTTATTATTAAGGCATTAATCAACTCAGATAATTGGAAGTAAATTAAAAATTGACCTCAGAGGCTGCTCCTTTCATTGTCAGAGAGAAGGACGTGGGAATGAGGGGGAGCGGAGATATATCAGTTCTGTTTTGTATCTTTTAATACATCAATATTATTACCAATAGACCATTGCTGCCTGTTTTGTATCTTTTAATACATCAATATTATTACCAATAGACCATTGTTGCCTGTTTAATTCCGTGAGTTGCCACGATCTGGAACTGGCGCCAACGTCGCCCACCAAAACATACCTTGTAGACTAGAGGGGGCGCCGGCACACACTATACCCACCTCTGCCCCCCACCCCCTCACCCGCATAACATCACTAGTTGCTAGATATAATACTACTAGTGTGGTGGCGGTGATGAAAATGGGAAATATTGCACCTAGAGCGGGTATCGAACCCATATCTCTTGCATTCCGGGCCAGTATGCTAGTAATTACACTACCTTGGCTCCCTGATACTCCCGCCCTACCTGGTCATATGGCGCCATGCGCCTGAGAGGTCAGTGCAGACTATACACGAATATGCTAGTCTATACAAGATTGCTTGATTGTTGGAGTTTAACATCCTGGAAACATCTGCCGTCATATCAGGACAGGTCCCGACTTGTGACAGTGCGTAATCGTGGCAACGTTATAGTGCTGCTCCACTGCGAAATGAGGCTGCTGGCACCATGACCTGATATCCCACTCGGTCACATTATCCTGACACTGAGCTAAGCAATCCTTACCCTATCCTATTAATCCTGAGTATCTCGACAAGTATCAATTTCATAAGTCATTGGTTTGACGAGACCGGAAACCGAACTCCCGACCTTCCGCACACGATCTAGACAAGAAGTGGGACAGGAGTGAGGAGAGAAGTGCTGGATAGCTGGCAGTTGGTGGTTGTGGAAGAATGTGAATAAGGACGTGAACAATGGGAGGGAAGCCATACATAGCACAGGGGAACCAGACAGGATGACCGAATGAGTTAGAGCATCCGTCTCCTGTGTTGGTAGAACAAGGGATCGTGGGTTTGAACCCTTCTCAAGTCAAACCAATGACTTGTCAATTCCTAGCCAGGCACTCGGCATCATTAGGATACGGCAAGGACTGGTTGGTCCAGTGTCGGGATAATCTGACTGAGTGGGATATCAGGTCATGGTGCGGGCGACCTGCTCTCCCAGTGAGGCAGCACTATAAAAGTCGCCATGAGTGCACACTGTCACAAGTCGGTATTTGTCATGATATAACCATAGATGTTGCTAGGACGTAAAACAACAACAAACAATCAAACATAGCGCTGGGGGGCAGGGGACTGGGTGTGTCCTAGGTGCCGCCATCCCTGCTTACCGCGACGATACCGGTGTAATTGTATCAAACTAGGTTTATGGAGATTAAGCCCATACGTATGGGGTAATGGACATTCATTGTAAGGGATCAGCTCATGGCTGGTGGGAGTTTTGCTAACTATTAGCTCCCGTGTAAAGGCCCAGTCAGACCTTACTGCACTGAGTACCGGACACCACCAGACAAAGAATTGTCTAGTTCATCGATGTCCGGTGTCAAAATGTACCGAAATGTACCAAGATGAAACGAATGCTAAACGGACAAGGAACGTACATTAACGAATAGCCACCGGACGATAACCGGACAATAACTAGACGACAACCAAATGTCTAACGGACGGACACCAACCGGACACCAACCCAACACCAACCAGACACCAACCAGACACCAACCGGACACCAACCGGACACCAACCGGACACCTACCGGACACCTACCGGACTGTTCATCGACACACCAAAAACCGACGGACCAAATTCCTGCAGCACTGTCAACGGTCTCTTCAGGATACAAACCGGACACCTAATGGATGAGTAACGGACATGAAACGGACAAAACGGACTAAACAGACTTTAAAATGGAACCAACCATACACCTTATTCCGGCGGTGTCCAATACAAGTTTTGTGCATGTTCAAAACTTGCTACCGTACACACCAGACACCACAAGACACAGAACAGAGACATCGGATGCCAACCGTATATAAACCGTGCATTGCTTTATTTCAACGGACAATGTCTGGTTTCTGTCCGGTTCCTCAATCCTGTGAGGTGTGACTGGGGCTTAGCGAAAATATTTATCTAAGTGAAATATTGCATTTGTGTGTCAATTTTATCCATTCTGAGCTTTATATTAGGTTCACCAGTTAAGATGTTCTTATATATATATATATGAATAGTGATGAACCCTTTATCACGTGTAATAATGCATGTAGTGTCCGACACTCCCCCCCACCCCACCCCTACCCCCACTATCCGTGGTGGGCGTGGGGTACCATCATGCACAGCTCCACCTCCTGCGCAGTGCCAATCCTATACTCACTGGCATGTGTTATGTAATGTCTTTTGATGTAAATTGTTAAATCTTAATGTTTTAATTAAATAATTTAGTTAATTAAATTATTCATTTAAAGTTATAAGTAAATTTACATTCATGCATCTATATTTGGTGTGCAGCATATCATATATATGTGCTGTATAAGCATTATACAAGTATAGTTATCCGTAAACTGATTATCCTTAAATGGTGCCTCTGGTTGCACCTTATCTGGACACCTCACAACTATTGAGACTTAACAACTCAGGCGAATGGACAGGCTCTCTGCCTTGCCTGCTGCTGCCACCTGACCTATTCAGCTGTCAGGACTCTGCCCCTTTTGACTATGATGTTCACCCAAAACTGACCTTGACCTTGCTGACACCTTGGACTTTCTCCGGCCCCTTAATTATTGTGCTGAAGTTATGTGTGTTGATATATATAATTGTTGTTGGGAAATTTAATTTGTTAGATTAGTAATTGAATGAATGAGGTATGTAAATTTTAAATGTTCTTCCCTTAAACCAGAAATAGTCCCCGTATATGAGACTGTCTCAAAAGGTGCTAAGTAATATGGGACAAACCCTTGTCCATTGTCACGATCAACATCCTATCTGCTTATGCATTTTCTCAGGATAAACTGATTTGTTTTTTACATGGTGTTTCATAATCCCAATAGAATACATATTGATTTGAAGCAAATGTCCTTGTGTTTTCAAGGTAATCATTTCTGTGCTGTTTTGTTTCAATCGTTACAATGGACAAAAAAAGAAGAGTTATCACCTTTTGAGACAGGCTCATATGTGTATATCTTGCGGGGGAGAGGGAGGCATGGAGGGATAGTTTACTGCTCGGAGTTTGAAGTGAAGAGTAGGTCTCTGCCGGTGTTTATTTTAATTGTTGTCATATTTTGGCAATATCAGACTACACATATTTTTTTCAATAACTGCATTGTAACGTTACCAGAAGAGCAGTTTCATGGCACCTGACCGAAGAATTTATTCAGTGGATACATTATATTCTTTTCCCCAGCCCCTCTAGACGAAGAAAACAAAGAGAAGGTTGGTTGGGTGGTTGTTGGGGTTTTACGTCCTGGCAACATCTAAGATCATATCAGGACGGGTACCAACTTGTGAGAGCGCGCACTCATGGCAAATCTATAGTGCTGCCTCACTGGGATACCAGGCCACCAGGACCATCACCTTATATCCCACCCAGTCACATTATCCTGACAATGAACCAACCAGTTCTTACCCTATCCGAATAATGCCGAGCGCCTTTTTAAGTCATTTACAAAATAAATAAAAAATAGAAAGATAAAGAGAAGGAAAGTTTGACGAACTACTCATCATCATCATCATCATCATCATGCTGTCGGTCGCGATGCGACAAAGACTGCTTTCATTACTTGACTGCCGCTCTCCATTTAGCTCTCTGCTGTGAGAGTTGCGTCCATGAGTCGGTCTTAATGTCTCTCAGCTTCAGGTTTCTCTTAATGGTATCCCTGAACCGTAGATGGGGGCGCCCTCTCTTTCTGTAGCCAGAAGACACTTGGGAATAAAGGATCTGCTTTGGTAGCCTGTCTGATGACATCCTCATGAGGTGTCCAGTCCACCGAAGATTCTTTTTGAACAGAAGATCTTCCATAGAGGGCAGCCCCATCCGTTCGAGTATTTCCTTATTCGTCACTTTGTCCTTCCAGGTTAGCCTCATGATTGAACACAGATGTCGCATCATGAAGGCATGCAGCTTTTTCACCTGCCGTCTGTACACTGTCCAGGCCTCAGCTCCGTACAGTAGGGTGGATAGCACGATTGCACGGTAGATCTTACCTTTGACCCGAATGGACACATGGTGGTTGTTCCAGAGTCTCTGGCGTAGTCGGCCGAAAGATGCGCTAGCCTTGGCCATCCTCCTCTGTATCTCAGCATCAATGCGTCCATCACTTGATATAGTGCTTCCGAGATAGGTGAATTCCGGAACAGAGTTCAGCTTGTTTCCGTCAACCATGATCTCCTCCTCTCGGGTTCTTGTAGAGTTGGGTTGGTACAGCACCTCCGTCTTCTTGATGTTAATTTTCAGGCCAAACTTCTTTGATGCATTGGAGAAAGCGTCCACTATTTTCTGGGTCTCTTCAGCAGAGTGGGCAACCAGTGCACTGTCATCTGCGAATAGTAGCTCTCTCACCAGTATCTGAGTAGTCTTGGTCTTCGCTCTGAAGTGTGCGACATTGAATAGGTCAGCGCTCTGTCTGGACTGTATATAGATGCCATCCCCCATGTCTCGGAAGGCCTCATCTAGCATTGCTGATAGGAAGATGGAGAAGAGCGTGGGGGCCAGTACACAACCTTGCTTGACCCCATTGGTAACCCCGAACGATTCTGAGACTTCCCCTCCAGCACTAACGTTCGCCATCATTCATGTATGTAGAGCCTCGATCATAGTTGTGAACTTCTCTGGGCATCCATACTTCCTCAGTAGCTGCCATAGCCCGGTCCTCCCGACTGTATCAAATGCCTTAGTGAAATCGACAAATACCATGTACAGTGGTCGGTCCTGCTCAATGCACTTTTCTTGTAGCTGTCGGAGACAAAATATCATATCCACAGTGCTCCGGTTACCTCTGAAGCCACACTGTGACTCCGGAACTACACCAGGTGTTATGTGAATAGATAGTCTGTTGAGTAGGATCCTGGCGAAGATCTTCCCTGCTATGGAAAGAAGACAGATTCCTCTATAGTTCCCACAGTCTGTTCGATCACCTTTCTTGTAGATGGTTACAATGCTGGCATCCTTCCATGCTTGGGGTACAGAACCCTCCTCCCAGGCATTGGTAATTAGTTGGTGCAGTCTGTTGAGCAGATTGTCTCCTCCATGCTCCCATATCTCGGCAGGAATTCCATCACCCCCAGGTGCTTTGCCATCTTTCAGGCTGGCGATTGCTCTAGCCATCTCATCCATGGTTGGAATCTCATCGAGGCATGTTTTGGTAATGCGCTGCTGGATGTTGTCCAGAGCTTCATGATCTATGTCACCAGGGATGTTGAGTAGCTTCTGGAAGTGTTCGCTCCATCTTGCCACAACTCTCTTGCTGTCGGAAAAGGTCTCCATTCCATCTGTTGATTTCAGGTGAACAGGTCCCTTCTTCACAGGTCCCCACACTTACTTCAGTCCACTGTAGAAGCCCTTCATGTTGTTTCTGTCTGCAGCTCTCTGCAGCTCCTCTGCCTTCATTTCCCACCAGTCTGACTTCAATGCACGGGTGCATTTTTGTAGCAATCTGCAGGCATCTTTGTATGCTGCAGTGGTGGATCTAGTGTTCCTGGTCTGCAACACTCTCTGGTGGGCTTGGTCTCTTCTGCTCATAAGATTCTGTAGCTCCTGATTGTTGGGGTCAAACCAGTCCTGATGTTTTCTGTCTGGCTTGCCAAGGTAAGTTTTAGCTGTGTTGTATACAACCTGCTGCAATGCTGCCCATTCCTCGTCTGGTGTTGGGCTTTCCTTCTCCTCCCATTGAGCGAGAGCGCTGTCCATCTCCCGCTCCAAGCTCTCCCTGTGACTGATGGTACTTAATTTTGCTGTGTTGAGCTTTGTCTAACTACTAGTACCACAGTTATCAGGGTTGCCCCCCCCCCCCTCCCCTCATCTATATATAGAGGGAAATGCGGGTGCGTCCGTGTGCCATTGGCGTCGGGCTTAACGCGCACATCTTTTTACTTAGTCTCGTTTACCTGAAGGTAATACACCATTTGCTTGCAAATAAGCCATACTTGTAGCGCCATCCTAAACCCGTCACAACTGATTAATGTATTGCTTCACCGAGGAAGGCGTAGGGGGATGGGTGTGAGGGGGGAGGGGAGGGCAGAGGAGGGGGAGAGGAGGGAGGGGAGGGGAGGGGAGAGGGGAGAGTGGAGGGGAGGAGGAGAGGGGAGGGGGAGATGGAGGAAGAGGGGGAGAGGGGAGGGAAGGGGGCGAGGGGATGGGTGCGGGGGAGGGGCAGGGGGAGGAGTAGATGGGGAGGGGAAGAGGGAAGAGGGGAGGAGGGAGAGAGGGAGGGGAGAGGGGCAGGGGAGGGGGGATGGCGAGGGGATAGGGGAGGGGGTGGGGTGAGGGGGAGGAGGACAGGGGGAGTGGGGATGGGGAAGGGGAGGGGGAGAGGGATGATGGGGAGAGAGGGTTTGGCACCAGTGATGAGAGGCCTGTGGTGTTCATTACTCCCACCAGGGGTCGGGGGTTTGGTTTGGGGTTGGGGTAGGTGGTGGGGGGTGTAGGGTATCATTCTCGGCAAGCTGGAGGGAAATTGGGTGGCGCGAAACTGGAGTATTGTTGTGAGTTGCGCTCAGACCCTCCTCTTGAAATGTTACATACACAAGTAGGCATGGGTATGGTGAATGCACCAGGGAAACCTAGTTCATCTAATGATTTTCAAACTTGATAATGTAGGTCTCATACCACGACTTCAATGTCCTGTAGAGTGCTAATAAATTGGGTCGGTGTGTGTGTGTGCGTGTGTGTGGTGGCGTGGGTGGGTGCAATACCTATGTACATTTCAACCCGACTCTCAGGTGTCGATTATCATTGCGCGCAGTGCATTCTCAAGGGCATGAACACTTGTGCACCATTATCCCAATATATTGGTGCGTGTGGTGGCCTTTTTCTTTCTTGTTGTTGGGGCGAGCGGGGGTTGGTGAGATAGTGGGCGTGTACGTTTCAGTATCAGTATGTCATAGAAATCATCTTTGTATTCAGTCTAATATAACCGGACCATTTCTGCGTAATTATCATTGCATGATGGCAAGTAACGAAATACCTCAGGAGTTGTTCAATTCAAAAGGAGAAAAAAAAAAAACATAACTCTTATAATTATGTATACCGTATATGTCCCAATAGACACGCACTGCGTGAGTGCAGACACATGGATGCGTGTCTATTTAAAGTTAAAGAATTTCATGGATTTGTGTTTGTCATGTCTCTGAAATAAAGTGGATTTGTCTTATTTTATGTGCATTCAGTCCGAATATGATCGTACATTTTTATTTCTTTTTGTTGTGCCTCTGACATAAAGTGGGATTGTCTTATTGCATGTGCATTCAGTCCGAATATGATCGTACATTTTTATTTCTTTTTGTTGTGCCTCTGACATAAAGTGGGATCGTCTTATTTCATGTGCATTCAGTCTGAATATGATCGTACATTTTTATTTCTTTTTCTTGTGCCTCTGACATGAAGTGGGATTGTCTTATTTCATGTGCATTCAGTCTGACTATGATCATAAATGTGTGCATGCTTCCAATGTTGAAATGGGGGTGTGTGCTTCTATTGGGACATATATGGGAGATTCAATTTGAAGAGCCTGAGTGTGTAGACAAAATGGTTTCGTATAGGAAAAAGCGAAATAGTGAAGGATGCTTTGAAACTACTTAGGCATTTACATTAACCTACTTGTAAATGAAACAAACGGTTTTCCCCCGCCACATTAATACCATTAAGGACCACAGAACCGAAATTAATTGCAAACAATAAATACCAGGGCCGAAGAACAGACACACAAGCGTTACTTCTGTCTCGATGGTATCACTATACCAGCTAACTAACTTATATGCTAGCTTCTACATATGTATATTTGAATCTAAATCATGTGACCAGCTGGACTCTGGCACATGTGTCACCAGCTATATACCAGCCAAACTGACCAATGAACCACCATTAACACAGACTCGGGTGCATTCCAGGCAGCTCCACCAGTACCAACCAATACCTTCTAGAACGTTTTCGGAATAATATTTGCATAAGACACCTTATATCACACTAAACTAAACTACAAATCTGTATTTACACTAGGAAACCGTCACATTACTGATTTCTAGAGCAGTATCATCAATCAAAAGGTGGTACTAAGTATCAGTGTATTTGTCTTATTTGGTTTTTATTTAACCTCTAACTATGGTGTGGTGGTGGGTTTGTCAGGATACCCCTATGATGTGATATCCCTGCATGGACATCCATCCAAATGAATCGCTAAAAAATAATAAAAGCAAACAATCAAACGTATATAAAGAATGCAACCGCTGTGTATAACTTACAGCACCATCAAAGGCCAGTTGCTCTCATACCATGTCTATGTGGTGTGGGAGGTATCCCTTGGGTTGGTAAAAGTGTAGGCTCAGGCTTTCTATCGACAAACTGTCTAATGGTGAAAACAAGTCTATTCAGTCTTATCCATGATAGCCAGTAGAAATCTTCAAGAACAAAAATAGCTTAAAGCTGCATAGTGTGGTATTTATTCTCTGTGGCAGAGTGGTTAGAGTGTCTGACTTTTTTCTAGGTCGGACTCCTAATCTGAAGGTTGGTGATTCGATTCCCCATGCCCCCCAGCTCTGCCAATTTGGATTTCCACCGCTGTGTAGAACTTACAGCGTCATCAAAGGCCGGTTGCTCTCATACCATGTTTAGTCTTCTGAGTGGGAGCATAATTTGTTGAGGATATGTTACCGGGTACTTTGTTCCATAGTTGTGTTGCATTGTAAAGCAAGGAACTTCTGCAACATACGCTGGATTGGTTCAGGGGTTGAATAGGTGTAGACCAGTCGGGATGGCCAAATGAGTTAGAGCGTCCGTCTCCCGTGCTGGTAGATCGTGGGGTCGTGGGTTCGAACCCTGGTCGAGTCAAACCAATGACTTAAAAATGTAAACTTCTTGCTTCCTAGCCTGGCGCTCAGCATTATTAGGACAGGACAAGGACTGGTTGGCTCAGTGTCAGGATAATGTGACTGAGTGGAATATCGGGTCATGGTTCCGGCGACCTGGTTTCCCAGTGGGACAGCACTATAAAGTCGCCATGAGTGCGCACTCTACCATTCGGTACCCGTCCTGATATGACCTTATATGTTGCTAGGACGTAAAACAACAAACAAACAAAGAATAGGTGTAACACAATTCTGTGCTGGGTGTGTGGGTTTTGGTGTGTGGGATAAATTCATTACTCATCACATTCTGAGTGAATTAACTTATTCATGATAAAGATTATTTTGGTTCATCACATTCTTAGTGAATTAATGTATTCGTCATAAAGATGAGTTTAGTTCATCATATTCTGAGTGAATTAGTTTACTCATCATGAAGATGATTTTGGTTCATCACATTCTGAGTGAATTAATTTATTCACCATAAATATGAGTTTAGTTCATCATATTCTGAGTAAATTAATGTATTCATCATAAAGATGAGTTTAGTTCATCATATTCTGAGTGAATTAGTTTACTCATCATAAAGATGATTTTGGTTCATCACATTCTGAGTGAATTAATGTATTCACCATAAAGATGAGTTTAGTTCATCATATTTTGAGTAAATTAATGTATTCATCATAAAGATGAGTTTAATTCATCATATTCTGAGTGAATTAGTTTATTCATCATAAAGATGATTTTGGTTCATCACATTCTGAGTGAATTAATGTATTCACCATAAAGATGATTTAGGTGAATAATGGCCATTATCTCATAGGCGAGACTTTATTGCCTAAGTGTTGATAAATCTGTTATTCTCAAGAATAACATGCTTCCCCAAAGAGATGTTGGTAAACATGGTGAGAAACCAATTAATAGAAATATGTGCATGGAGAAGTGTATATAATATTGTATCCACATATGTATCCACCTTTCGTCCCGCCAGTCACATATCTGATATATCCAGATGTTTGTGAAGTGGGAGCTCACAGAGAAATGTGAGATCGTAAATCACCATACCTGTATCTGAGTACAATAACAACAAACCACCAGTATATAGGTCAGGTCTAAAGATACTTTTCACATGAAGGTGCCCTGCCCAAGTTTGGCCCAACACGATCCTGGTAGCTTATTTGGCCTAGAGTATGGAACGCATATTGGGTGACACTACGGATACTAAGGTTACTTGATAGGGGGGGTGGGGGGGGGGGGAGGGAGATGAGAGAGGAGGAACAGAGGAGGAGTGATGAAGGAGGGGAGGGGTAGGGGGAGGAGGTAGGGGGAGTGGGGAGAAATGACAGGAGAGATGGAGGGAGAGGAGGAACAGAGGAGGAGTGATGAAGGAGGGGAGGGGTAGGGGGAGGAGGTAGGGGGAGTGGGGAGAAATGACAGGAGAGGTGGAGGGTGGATGGGGATAACAGGTGTTGGTTGTGTGTTTGGGGGGCGGGGGCGGGGGGGGGATAATTGACAAACATATAAAGCACCCTTGTCTATTGGATATTCATTATTCAAGTGGAACATAAATCAAGGGAACACATGAGTCATTATCCCGTTGTGCATTATAGTATACAGCTCATGACGCGGACGTGGGCTTTTTTCCGCAGATATGGTTCATTTGGTACATAGCATATGTTAATATTTTCATTATAAGCACCATTACATCACATTTCCGTCTACATGTCGTGACCAGTTAGTCTTTTATTTATACGGATCATGCAGGGGTTGCATTATTCAGGGTTTTTATTTGTTTGGTAAGCATTTTTATTCATCTGAATACAGGCTTTTTTCACCGCCGAGGGACTGGTCTTCCGGTGATGCTTAAGTTCAGTCATTTGTTTAATTACAAGAATAATTGTAAGATAATAAAGTGTTGTTATTATATTCAGCTAATTAAAAGTTTGTGGGATATCTGATCACTATACACATTCAGTGTATGCATTTTAATGTATGTGGAGTCTTGGGTAATTTTCTAGGTCGGGCTATGTTGGTATACAGGGTATAATCCAAATTTAGATAACTATGTTGTTGAGATGTATCTGGTTTGTAGCAAGTGTTCGGCATGTGCATTAGTACAGGACAGTTTATATTTTGGTAAAATGCAAAGGGATGTATGGGCAGTAAGAGCAGGGCACACACTGGAGGAAGGAAAGCATTTGGTTGCTCAGGGCAGACCAATGATTATCCAGGCTGCTCTACCGGCACCCCCGCATCCGACCCTCCTCACTCAGTACAGTGGAGTATATCTAAGGGATTTCAATCACAATAACATTTGCATAACGTCTTACACAACACATCCTATGGTTTCAGGCTACACTTACACACCGATTGATTTCATTCAAGATAAGATTTGTACAAGGTCTTATACAACGCATCATATAGTTTCAAGCTACACTCAAAGGAAGTCCTACTTTTGCTTAAGACGAAACTATGGGAAATTGGGTGAGATAAAGTGAAATTGTAAATTTCATTATACTGCTTGCATAGTTCATTTCCGTATCTGATGCTGTTTTATTTCTAACTGAAGAGGTCATAAAATAGATGGTCTTGAGCTGAAACTTGAAGTTAGTGAGTGGTTTGATGCCTTGAAAAGCTCTTAGATGGGGAATGTTGGCGTGATGTGGTTGCTAAGATACACTTTAGTTATGGAAATATGTTCTCCCTTGGAATTAAAATGTTTAAGGACCTCACCTAATATCACATGGAGATAGAATAGTGGCAATATTTGTCCGTCTTCCGGTACTTCTTTGTGTTATTCCTGTTCTACCCATGACTCATATCAATACTTTGTTCTGTATTTTCTTTTAATTGTCCATCTATATTGCCATAATTGTATTTAGTGTGCAGTGGCATTTGTCATTAGCGTTGGAAGACCAGGGCATCTGACAAAATAGCTTATTCAGAGGAATAAAAGTACCTAAATAAAAATGTATTTATATATAATGTTTTTGAAATGGGATGCAAATCATATAGATTTTGATCACTGAATGTTCTCAAATGGTGAAACAATCTATGTTAAATCTAAATTATCTTCTGCCAGGGCTTATCTGCGTTAACTATTTAGTCAGAACAATGATTATTATTGTGTCTCAAATCTTAGAGAAGTACTGATATTGGGGTTTATTTTGAATAAGGAGACCATCGGCATGATAACATGTGATCGATTAAGCACATTCTTATTGTAGATTTTCATAAGGATTAGGGCATTTAGATCTTGAGTAAAGATAGTTGCTTAATATATAGAGGAAATGTGGGGTACCATCATGGCCAAAACTGAGGAGCTGCCTAGTCATTTTGAAGGAGTTTTTCTGGAAGGCAAGTTTATGCTTTCAATGTTAGACACCAAGAAATAAATACTTTTTATGTGATTGTTGCGGTGTTATTTGGTAATATTTTCCTCGTTCAATTGAAATACTCCGGCATATAATTTAACGGGCTTATATTTATAGGCAGATGAATATAACTAGTGTAGTAGTCTGCACTGACCTCTCAATCATGTAACCACATAGACAGGTAGGCATGGGTAGTGTGTTGATATCTGGGAGCCTAGGTGGTATAATGGTTAGCACATGCACCTGGAATGCATTGAGATGTGGGTTCGAGTCCCGCTCTAGGCACAATATTTCCCATTTTCATCGCCCCCATCACACTGATTGCTGTGACCATGATCCTGTACAAGCTATGCGCTGTATAGTTGTTGACCCTATCCTGTGTATGTAAGTGTGAGTGCATTGCCTGTATGTATGTAATTGTAAGCATTAAAAGACTTACGATTCCAGGGGGACGGACGAGTGTAGTAGTACTGGCCCGGAATGCAAAGAGATGTGGGTTCGAGTCCAGCTAGGCGCAATATTTCCCATTTTCATCAAAGTAGTATTGTGGTCGAGATTCTGCAATATTTTGTAGATAAATATATTTGGATTATCATCCGTTTACTTTGAAGGAAGATACATTATATTACTATCCTTAGAGATATTTGAAGGGAAAATATGCAGAATTAATGTTCACATGCATATCGAAGTGCTGACCACTGTAGGATTAACGAAATGACAGATTTGATTGAATTGGCGCCGTATTCGTTCCATACAGCAATACCTTTTTACTGGCTGCACGTGTACCTACCTAGGACATACATAATCAAATCTATGGAAGTGCTTTAGTTTAAAAAGAATTGTGTTATTTCATCAAACTATGCAGCTTTAATATTTCTTTGGACGCAGAACTAAAGATAATAGAATAATAGATGTAGGCATCAACATTACAGAGTTCTATACAGGTTGACAGGAAACCAGCTGCATTTTATGTAGGAAATACCTTTGCTTTACAAAAAGACAAGTTTTATGAGCAATAAAAGATGATAATTCAAATTAAATTTGAAATAGATTAAAAGACGGAAGAAAAGAGATTGGTCATTAAACATGCATTATTAAGAAGGTTGGCAGCCGATAAAATCACAATATGGTTCCGCAGTGTCATTTTCTTGAAAAGTGTGCTGAAAAATAAGTAGTGGCAGCAATAGTGAAATTGGTTGGTTGTTGGAGTTTTACGTCCTGGCAACATCTAATGTCATATCAAGACAGGTACCGACTTGTGGCAGTGCACACTCATGGTGATGTAATAGTGCTGCCCCGTTGGGCAATCAGGCCACTGGCACCATTGCCTGATATCCCATTCAGTCTCATTAACCTGATACTGAGCTAATTAGTCCTTGCCCTGTCCTATTAATGCTGAGCTCCAGGCTAGGAAGCGACAAGTATCAATTTTATAAGTCATTGGTTTGACTCGACTGTGAACCCTGCTCCCGGTCTCCACACACGAGGCCTGCGCTCTAGTGATTCGGACACCGCGCCTGGTGGTCCTCGCTTGTTCTTCTACGCCATCACAGGCTTCCGCCCAATACATAATATTGTCCATAGCCTCACTCGTAGCTGCTTCTTGCCCAAACATTGCAGCTCTGGGTGGGCGAGCCTTTGGAAGCAAACACCACTGCGCTCTGAACTGAGAGTCTAGAGTGACACCATCACCATGACCCCTCGCATGTTTCTCTCCCTGTGCCATCAAAGTCGCTCCCTGCCTCCGCACCTTAGCTTCTTTCCCCTTCCAAAACAACATACCAGCCTCACCAATGACTAACACTACAGCACACCGGCAACCACCGATCTGCATCCAAGTATCCTAGCAACCACACACTCTATCTATATTTACATATACTTATACTTATCCTCTTCTTGTTATATGTGCAAAGGCAGCACATCCACCCCAACCTCAACATTTGTAAATAACCAATGGGAGCACATCCACCCCATCCCACCCCCACCAGCAGTAAATACAACAAAGGGGCTCAACCCCCAGCGAACCCGGATCAGTTGTAAATGTACAAAGAGAGCACACGCACCCCACCCCCGCCAGCTGTATACGTGCAAAGGCAGCATACCTACCCAACAACCATCAGCTGAAAATATACAAAGAGAGCACACCTAGCACAACCCCCACCAGCTCTAGATATATAAAGGGCATGAGAGTTACAATATACCATATTGTGGTTTGTATTTGTCGGTCATTGGGGTGTTGGTCCCTGAAGGGGGGGGGGGGGGGGTGGACAGGAGGGATCACTGGGACAAGGGCATCCGATACGCCCTCTGGTGGCAGTGTGAACACTGAAGTCATACATGCCCATAGGAGCCAGTTGTGTATGTGGGACCCAATGCGTCCTAGCCTTAATAAGTACCGCCCCACCCACCAGCATGCGCTTCCAGCAGGCATCTGGTTCCTGGTTCCCTCACAGCTTGTTTAGCTGGGAGCTCATTTTGGCTTATTTGAACAGGACATTTCCTTTTTCTTGTATCCACATTATTTCAATAGCATCACTTCACCGGATCCCTTCATCATCTGCTCTAACCGAATCTTCAGAGACCGGGATTAAAAACAAACTCGATGGTTGTTTGGGTTGCTTGGTGCTTTGTTTTCCCGCATGCGATGAAAGTGATGGAAAAAATGGAGTTTGAATACAATTAAAACTCCTCACATTGCCTGCGACTTGCATGATCCACATTGCCTGCGACTTGTATGTTCCACATTGCCTGCGACTTGTATGTTCCACATTGCACCTGGCCCATACAACTTTGCCAGTATGATTTTTTTGTTGGGGTACATTAGTTGATTAAGCAAGGGAAATTTCAATCGCGGATGATTGGTCTTCCTCATTCCACTGCTCCACTTGCCCTATTCTAAGAATGCTGAGCGCCTGGCTAGGAAGCGAAAAGTATCAATTTTTAAGTCATTAGTTTCACTCGACCAGGTTTCGAACCTATTATCCCACGATCTACGAACACGGGAAGCGGACGGTTTAAGTCATTTGGTAATCCCATCTGGTTTAGTTTTATTTAGTTTTTGTTTTTGTGCATGGTGATTATGGGTAATTCTGATGGGGGATTGATCACCTAGTAAAACAAGCCCAAAACACCGGCCACCGGAAGGAAGTGTGGACTGGTATTCTGGATGAGGCAGATTCAGAGACTTACCATCTACTCTTATGGCCTGTGGTTGTTATGGTTACCACCTGTCCACCACTATGCCCGGGCTAGGTTTATGGATGGTGGCTCTCCACAATGGTGGCCACGTGGGAGTGCTCCTCGCCGTGCGTGGGTATATCACAGGGCAGGCCGACCTACAAATACATTTCCAGTGTTCCTACCTTGTTTCTTGCCCGCTCCTCATATAGTGGTACTATGAGCTGCTCACGAGCAGCAGAC
The DNA here is from genome assembly GCA_030323885.1 of Branchipolynoe longqiensis. Lineage (NCBI taxonomy): Eukaryota > Metazoa > Annelida > Polychaeta > Phyllodocida > Polynoidae > Branchipolynoe > Branchipolynoe longqiensis. The sequence goes on from CM059189.1 coordinate 87,915,687, forward strand.
TAGCTACGTGGAATAACACTGGTACAGTTTCCCGGTGGGGCAGCACTATAAAGTCGTCACGAGTGCACTGTCAGAAGTTGGCACCCGTCCTGATATGACCTTACATGTTGCCAGGACGTAAAACTCCAATAATCAGCCAAATCCAGTACAGAATACTGAACGCTTCTAGTTATATCCCCATAGCTACAGCTCTCATTACTTTTGCAACTACAGTCAACCCTCATTAACCCATATTTTCATATTCTGAGCATCCAATGTCTGATCTTAAAATTCGTCACATAAACTATTTTTACCTCACTGGATGTGTTCAGGCGTAGTCGAGATCTGACTAGTAAATTGTATATGTACATGTAGGATACGATGAAAAACAACTTCAGAGCTAATCAGACTGTCTATGCTAACTGAGTTTAGTAAGTAACAAAGGCCTCCACTGAAGTGTCTATGTGTAAGTTGACTATCGATCATTGTTTGTTTGTTTGTTGTTGTTTTACGTCCTAGCAACATCTAAGGTCATATCAGGACAGGTACCGACTTGTGACAGTACACATTCATGGTGATTTTATAGTGACGCCCCACTGGCAAATTAAGCCACCATTACCATGACCCAATATCCCACTCAGTCACATTATCCTGACACCAAGCTAACCAGTCCTTGCCCTATCCTAATAATGCCGAGCACCAAGCTAGGAAGCGACAAGTATCAATTTTTAAGTCATTGGTTTGACTCGACCGGGAACCAAACTCTCGATCTTACGCATGCGTGGCCTGTGCTCTACCGATTCGGCCACCGCGTCCGGTCACTTTCGATCAACAGCTAACCTCACTATATGCAATTGAAATGGTAAAATATAAGCTTTCTTTTTCAAATAGCTAATTGACAGACAACATGTAATTATTATTGGTTTATATTTAATTGCCTGAACAGATCGTTTGTCAGGGCTGGGGAATTAATATTCCAATAATTAACTTTGATGAACTCTCCCGTAAGGAACTACAAAGACGGGTAAGCGTACATAGAATGATTGATTCACGAAGCCTAGATCATTCAATGGTTAGGGCGCCAGTTCTGGAATTGCAATAAGTAGCTACTGAGGTGTTAAATTGTACAAGCCGCACCGTCTAAATTCAAGCAGGTTTAATGACAGAAGCTGCTGGCAACCCGAATCAGCCAGTCCAGTGACTTTGTAGGAGAAGGTATACTCAATGCGCAGAATGCTTGCTAGGTGTGGTTTTACGTCCTAGCAACATCTATAGTCATATCAGGAATTGCACTGACTTGTGACAATGCGTACTGATGCACCACTGGAAGACAGGACCAGGGTCGTCCGCACCATGAGCTGATAACCCAGTCAGTCGCGTTATACGGATACTGATTAAAGCAGGTCCTTGCCTTTTCCTATTAATAAGTTAAACAGTTTCAATGTTCTAATAGTGTTCGATCCCACGACCACTCATCTGGGAAGCCACCCAGCACTGTCACTAATTCGGCCACTGCTTCTGGTAGGACAAAATGTGGATTAAGATCTATATATTATATATTATATATTATATATTATATATTATATATTATATATTATATATTATATATTATATGTTATATATTATATATTATATATTATATATTATATATTATATATGTGATAGTATATAGATTATATATATATGTTATATATATTATTATATTATATATATATATATATATATTATATTATATATTATATTATATACTATATATTATATATTATATATGATATATTATATATTGCTTACTATGGGTAAATACTTGGTAGGTTCCCCTTCCTTTCCAAGGTGAATGGCCACTTACTCATCTTTGTCAGAGTGTGCCCTGATGAGCCACATCATCTTGCTGTTACACATTCAAAGCTATTGATCTTCTAACTCATCTGCTGCTCCAGGCTTCATGCACTTGAAGGGGTGACATCCCCTGACCACACCAACAAAGTTGGTGTGCACCGCACTTAGTTTAGGCCGACAATTGAGTCGGTATGGCCGCTTGTGTGCACTACCAACTTCTGGTCTTCCCATAAATGGGACTAGCCGCACAGCAGCGGGGGTTTTAAATCAGAGTTTACCTTCTCCTAGATGAGCAGTCAGCCAAGATTGACGAGCCCCACCTGCCCGAAGCAGGTGGGGCTCGTCAATCTTGGCTCAATAGCCCGAACAACATTCTCCAAAATGTATAGAGTGTTAACATCAAGTAAGATATTAATACAAACAAGGAAGCGTATTCTTCAGTGTTATGTGTGGTCTACTCCAATGTATGGGGCAGAGACATGGACAATCTCTAAGAACATGTACAAACGTTTAGCAGCATTTGAGATGTGGACTTATCGAAGGATGATGAAAATATCATGGACAAAGAAGATCACCAACAAAGAAGTTCTCAGAAAAATTAAAAATAAGAAAAGCTTGTTTGCCACTATACAGACAAAGAAACTTATTTATTTTGGCCACATCATTCGTCAGAGTTCAATATACCGTACATTGTTGGAAGGGAAGGTGAATGGCCAAGAACATCATGGTTTACAAATATTTCACAGTGGACAGGCTTGAATTATTCACAGTCTATCAGAACAGCACGACATCGGGACAAGTAGAGAACCATTGCATCCAACCCTCGACTAGAGGATGGAACTATTGATTGATTGATTATATATTATATATTATATATTATATATTATATAGTATATATTATATATTATAGATGGAGATCTATATATGTATATATATATAAACAATTATGCATAAATATGTATATGTGTAGATATGTATACGCATGTATATATATATATATGCACATATACATGTAACTATATGTAGATATGTATGTATATGCATATATATGTACACATGAATACTCAGGTCTAACTGACAGTGTGGCGAGTCCATTCATGACAAGTAAAGTGCCTGTCACACCTTACCGGATTGAGCAACGGACATATCCGGACAAAGAATTTTCTAGTCCGGTGGTGTTCGGTATAAAAATGTACCGAAATGTGTCGAAATGTTGCGCTTTCAACGGACAAGGAACGTACATTAACAAATAGCCACCGGACGATAACCGGACAATAACCAGATGATAACCGGCTGGACATGAACTGGACAAAACGGACACCAACCATACACGTCAGTCCGGCGGTGTCCAGTGCAAGTTTTCCGCATGTTCAAAACTTGACACCGTACACACCGGACACCACTAGACAGAGGAGAGACACGCCGGATGCATACCATATATAGAACGGACATTGACGTATATCACCAGATGGTGTCCATTTTCTACCCGGTACCCCAATCACGTAAGGTGTGACTGAGCCTTTAGCACGGTGGAGGCGCCACTGGTCACTTGGCTGCAGTCCAGTCCAATAGGCATAGTACGGAACGTGCTGCACATTGAGCTGTTACTAACAATATTAGTTCTGTTTTACGCTGCAATTCAAAGGAAGGCTTTAAAAAGGCATTTTTTTAACAACATGCTGCAGAATGAGCTTGTTATGATTGTGATTATTTTCAGTATTGTTGTAATTGTTGTGATTGTTTTCATTGTTAAGATTGCTAGTGTATTTGTCTGCACTGACCTCTCAGGCAAGGAGCCGCATACACAAGTAGGCGTGGGTAGTATGGTGTTATCAGGGAGCCTAGGTGGTGTATTGGTTAGCACATTGGCCCAGGATTCAGAGAGATTTGGGTTCGAGTCCCGCTCTAGGCACAATATTTCCCATTGTCACCACCCCAAAGGCACTACCATTGTTACAATTGTTACTGTTATTTACAGTAAATACATTAACGCGACCACTTCCTCACCCTTGCTTGCCCTTGTTGGATCCACAACAGGGACGAATGAGGTTGAGAGTGTCCGAATTGAGAATCAACGTGCGGACGTGTGTTATGGGTTCGGCATGAATTACTGTTTCACCCCTACCTACCCCAACGCTTATCGCATATTAGATCGGTGCAATGAGATCTGCCTTATATTGATGTGACATTTATACAGGCTTCGGCTTCTCAAGCGGATGCATTTCTTAAGTAGGCTCCCCCCCTTCATGAGCTTAGGTTACGCCAGGGAGTGAGCCGGCAGTGGGGTGGGAGAGGGGGGAGGCTTCGTACTAATTGAACACTGAGAAGGCGTCGCGCATTCATGCTACTGTGTTGTAAATAACTACAGTGATGCTAGTGAAACATGTCAAAGATATCGCTAGATGGTATGTGTAGACAAGGTTTATGAACTTCAATCCTTGTCAGTTTTTTTTTTCCAAATTCATGTCATTCTGGTTTAGTTTCTATGTTTATTGTTTAACAAAAAGTAAGCCAGAACCCTCCCCTACCTACCCACCCACCCATGTGGTGGCTTAGATTGTTGATCCTACCGAGTTTGCTCTATATCGAATCATTTTAGTTACTGGCAGGATATATATATATATATATATATATATATATCCCTGACGCGAGTGATGTATTCAGGGTAGGCAGGTACCGGGCGAAGCCAGGGGTGGCGCCACCAGTCGCAACATGGAGGAGACAATACAGAATATAATGTAATATTTACAATAATTAGCACATAATAATAATCAAAAGGGGTTAATTCCCTTCCGTGCCTTTATACTCGCATACTGCGTTATACATCACATATATATATACATGACATTGTGTATATATGTAAAATGCATGTAAATGCAAATAGAAAAGGATGGCATACTCCCGCCGAGCCTTGAGATCCATTCCATGAGTTCAAAATCATACACTGTACACCATACACGACACGGGAGGAATCGAATTTACACCCCAGCTATAGAGTTGCGCCTGTAGATGGAGAATAGGAGAGTAGCATTGGAAAGCAGGCACTGTCTATGAAGCCCCTGTCACAAATCACCGGATTGGAGGAAACGGAAAGAAACCGAACAAAGTCTGTTGATAGTCCGGTTTGTGTCTGAACAAGTTTTGAACATGCACAAAACTTGGAACGGATGCTGCCAGATTGACGTCTACAGTTCCTGTCCAGTTTGAGTTTGTTTCGTCCGCTTGCTATCAGTTCATGTGCACTTCATGACCGTTTTATGTCCGTTTCATGTCCGTTTCATGTACATTCGTTCAGCGGCCTTTGACCAGATATAGCAACATTTTGACACATTTTAATACATTTCGATACTTATGACGCCCGGACTAGACAATTCTGTCCGTTACTCAATCCGTTGATGTGTGACAGGAGCATAATATACTCTAATTCTAGCTATGTTTTAAGAGTTAACATTTGCTCTCAGTGAGCACACATCTAACCAGTTCAATATTGCATCAGACCATTTGGTTGATTTGTTACTGTAATTTGACACAAATCTGACCATTTCAGATTTTCATTTAAATGTCAATGTCTGCTACATAAGTGTGATTAGCAAAAACTATGAGAATAAATACCACTCAGGTTTCGCCATGAATACGGTCTTTGCTGCCAAGATTGCGTTAAACAATGGTCAATCAATCATGAATTGTGACAATGAAATGTCAACACGCTACATGCCATACACAGTTTTATTAGGGTCTATGGAATGTTACCTTAACAGTTGCGTGTACACAACACATTCACCAACAAAACTCTCTCACCCTTCCAGGTTTGGAGACAGCACCTTTGGCAACTGCGCATTCATGATTTCCCTCTCTCATGAAGCTCAAAGTCTGCTTTGGTTCCCGAGGGAATCAATCACGCTGCGAGTTTTCTATTCCAGATGTAATATAACAAGAAAATAACATGACTACTGCCAGGAGGAAATAATAAATCGGAGAGCAACTCACGAAGAATTTACCTCTCATTACACTCCTACCTCTCATATTGTTTGTTGTGTTGTTGTTTCACGTCCTAGCAACATCTAAGGTCATATCAGGACAGGTACCGACTTGTGACAGTGCGCACTCATGGCGACTTTATAGTGCTGCCCCACTGGGACACCATGCTGCCAGCACCATGACCTGATATTCCACTCAGTCACATTATCCTGAGCCAACCAGTCCTTGCCCTATCCTAATAATGCTGAGCGCCAGGCTAGCAAGCGACAATTATCAATTTTTGGGTCATTGGTTTGACTCGACCGGGAATCGAACCAACGAACTCATGGGTTCGGATGTCCCAATCTCCCAAAACAGGAGACGGATGCTCTACTCATTCGGCCACCCCTACTGGTCCTTCCTGTCATATCACGGTCTTGTTGAAGGAGAATTAATAGGAAATTTAATTAATATTGATTTTCTGGCTCCCAGCTATATTGGTGGCAATGAAAATTTCGATATTCTCATTGTTTTTCCGAATCTTATAGCAGTGCCTGGACAGCTTGCTAAATGATACCTTTGTTTGACTAAGGCTGTTGAGGGGGAAAGCTCACGCGATTACAGTTGTGAGCTATGCATCCAAACTGATTAAATAACCGTATTATCGCCCACTCATTCTATCAATGTGGGTATTCATTTTCTTTTAATGCGCATTCGGTATCGTGTATCACGCGGTAATATGATTACAGAGGAATAGACCACTTACCCACTGATCATTATATCTATCCCATTACAAAAGGACGTGGTAGAATGTGCGCCGAATGAGCCTTAATATAACTGGAAACGCTGCATTAAGAAGCGCTTACTCAGCAATCTTAATGGATAGCTTCCTGACGCATGTGCACCCAAAACTCACCGATCCTTGACGTGAGCTCTGATCATGTTTCTACCACAAAGTGGAACTAAATGTATTACTCTGTCCCTATCATCATTACCTTCAGAGGGACATTAATATGGCATGCGGCATTATTAGGATAGGGCAAGGAGCAGTGGAATGAGGAAGACCGATCACCTGCGACTGAAATTTCCCCTGCTTAAACAACTAATGTCCCAAAAAACTAATATATATATTTTAGTTTATTCTCGGTTGCACATAGCTGTAGTTCCATAAACGTCCACTGGTGGCGAGAGTTTCATGTGGTTTTCTCTTTTGTCCGTATCCACACCTTTTAAGGTATTACAATGTCATGTCCATGTATTTATTTAAATGAAGCGTTCTGCCGCAAAACCACGTAAACGCCAATCCAAAATTGTAGTTTAAATAACATATTACTATGGACAAAAAAAAACAAAGAGTTAGCAGCTTTTGAGACAGGCTCATATATATATACATTCTCGGGTGCGAGTGACAGTGGGAGCGCCCGTAGTTAATGTCGGGGCCGATGGTGGCGCCACCAGTACAAGGATGTAGGATAAGGAGTGAATACATCGAGACTAGTGATTGGTAGATAATGAATAGAACACTTAATAATAATAATTCCCATCCGCTCCTTTATACTTGCATACTGCATGTGCATTACACATATATAGGAGTATCAAAGTATATAATATGATATAAATGTATATGACATGATCACGTGACTGCTTTCAGCAGACCGTCCAGTATTCATTGCATACAGTAACAACGTATGTGTACTAGTGTGTTGGTGCAGACTTGGTTCCAGCACGAACAGAGGAGGTAGAAAGTCTCCCTGGTCCCCACTGCATGTCGGGAAGGGAGGATTCAATATTGTTTCACTGGTCACTGTTTTCACTAAACATGCCATGACTTGTTGCATGTCTACTGCTTCATAATATTAAATAGGCATGCATAGCCTTTCGGGGGAGGGGCATGGGGAGGTGGATGAGGGGGATGGGTGGGTGGGGTATTGAAGAAGTTGGACGGCATGGAAGGGTGAGTAGATGGATAGCTGGAGGGGTTAGAAGGGGTAGAGGGCCTGGAAGAGTAGTGGCAGTGGACGGAGTGGACGGAGCATAGAGAGACTGTGGGGGGGTGAGGAGAGAGAATGTGGGGGGGGGGGGATTTAGGAGGCGGGGTGGGAGTGGAGGGAGCATAGAGAGAATGTGGGGGGGATTGAGGAGGCGGGGAGGTAGTGGAGGGAGCATAGAGAGAATGTGGGGGGATTAAGGAGGCGGGATGGACTGGAGGGAGGATATAGAGAATGGGGAGGGGGGATTGAGGAGGTGGGGAGGGAGTGGAGGGAGCATGGAGAGAAGGTGGGGGGGATTGAGGAGGGGGTAGAGGAGGCGGGGAGGGAGTGGAGGGTTGGCGAAGCGAATGTGGATGGGATGAGTGAGTGGGATGGGAGGGTGTGGAGGGGTTAGGGGGAATGGGGGAGTGGAGGTGTCGAGGATATGGAGGGTTGGACGGGGGATGGATGGGGTGGAGGAGGGAAATGGAAGACTTCACTCTAGGCGTCAATGTTTGCGCACGCCATGTGGATCTGCTCACATAGGCAGCAACAACACAGGTATGGCCTTAGGCAAGTACCGACGGTCATAACACCGATGTGCCGACAGAGGAGAGCCGGGGGCGGGAGAAGCAGCAGGAGGAGGCCGGAGGGGGAGTCGGAGTGGAGGCGGAGGCGGAGAAGGAGCGTGGAAGGGGAGGGGGGGGGAGGGGAGAGAGGGAAACGGGGGGGGGGGGAGGAGGAGGGGGAGGTGAGCAGGATGTAGAGAGAAGGAAGGCAGAGTTTGTCATCTTCACTTCAGATGGCTCGCTGAAAAGGGATACGATTATCACGGTGATAAACACAGAGTGTGGCGCCGTAAATCATCCGTCTATATGCGGACAGCGGCCTTGTGCCGAACGGTTATTGTTCCGGTTCAGTATATCACCATGGTGCATCAGCAGCCTGTGCCTATCTCCCAGGTGATGGTGCTGTGCTATGACAATGCATTTCTAATGACACCGATATGCGGATTAAAGACCATCGACACCCAGATATCCACACCCCTATTCACGCCACCCACACACCCACACACCTCACCCACACCACAGCACACCCACAGCTACACATACAAACACCACCCACACCACCCACACACAGCACACGCGACACCCACTCACACCACCCACACCACAACACACCCACACACACACACAAACACCACCCACACACACACCACACACGCCACACACACGCGCCACCCACACCACAACACACCACACCTACATCTATGCACCCACACATCCACACATACAGCTCACCGACACATCCACCCACACCCCCATACACCACACTCACACCACGCCACAACCACGACCACACACACACATCCACACAGATACACCCCACTTACATACCCCACCCACTCCAAACCCACACCCACACACGCAGACACCCCACCTACACATACCCATACATCCACCATACACACCCACACCTACTCCCATCCACCCATACACAATCTACGCCTCCCCACACACACATATCCACATACTCACACCCCTGCACACACCCCTATACACACCCACCCACACACACACGCACACATACAACCCACCTATACACCCACAACCCGTTCTGATATGACATCGGATATTGCTAGGACGTAAGGCAACAACAACAAACACACCCACACATCCAACCAGATACCCCACACGCACACCCACCACACCCACACACCCACACACCCCTACACACCACACCCACACCATACACACAGCAATTCACGATCTCCCGCACGCGAGGCCCTCGCTCTGCCGATTCGGCGAGCGCGCCCGGTTCATCAACATGATGAACCAAGGGTGGTGTGAATATGGCTTAAGGTAATGATTTTGCGTGTTGCCATAGTTACCGACTCACATACCTTCCATCATATGATATATTTATCCTGACCTTCAACGTGTTGCTTTAATTACATAATTATATACATTCAATCATATAAATAAGTTTCTCAGAAGCTCCTTTGCCATTTTTAATTTTCAACATGCAGTCGACCTCATGTAAAACGGTTGCATTAATGCAGGTTGCTTCGTTTATGTTTTCACGAATAAATATAAATTACAAAAGATATATTGTATAAATCCAGCTAGAGCTATTTTGTGATAATGTTATCTATAATATCGTTCAAGGGATTACAATATGTAGCGAACGCTGATTTTAATATCGGCAATAAATTGTGAGACATGATGCTTCCCCTTTGCTATCACTCTTCCTAGATGTGTCTATAAATGATGAAATTACATAAGGAGGGCAGGATATGACGTCAACCGCTGCGCAGGTTTATATATAGAAACTATCCGTCAGATGGTATAGGGCTTCACGACTATGAAGAATGAGCGACTCGTGTAATGACCGGAATAAGCGTGGGAGTCTCTTGAAGAATGGGAAGCACGTGCTATGTACTTTAAGGCTTTAAAGGGCTGGTCACCTACCTTGAATATGTATTCCCAGTATGCTTATCTACTATCCAAATACTAGGAGTTAGTATTCACTGCATTGTACTTAGATTGACAAAGAATAGGTTGGTTTGTTGGTTGTTGAAGTTTTACGACCTGGAAACATATAATATCATATCAGAACGGGTACCGATTTGTGACAGTGCACACTTATGGTGACTTTATAGTGCTGCCCCACCTGGAGACTAGGCCACCAACAACATGAGCCTAAAAACATGACCTAAAAACTTACAAAAAATATCTGTGCAAAATAAGGCTAGGAAACCCCCAGTAAGCTGCACTGCAGAGGGGCATGTGATATGTCACGGCCCACCAGCGGGATGCCCAATGGAAGGTAACCATGCCAAAAGTAGCCAGATAACACACCACACAGCTACGTACAAGCCTATGATATGTAAATAGGAGTAGGCTAGTCTAGTAATAAGAGTAGAAAAATAAAAACATATATACCAAGAAAATCCAAAAAAACTAACATAGGCTACTAACCATACCAACCAATTATCTATCTGCTACTGAAATGCAGGCAATCAAATACCTTATCAGCAGCCACTGTGTGGTAAGATAACACCAACACTACAACTGGCCAGCATTGAAAACAAGCCTGGGTACCCGGGCTTATATGCTATGGACAGTATAAATACAGCCTCAATAAAAAAAATATAAAAAAAATGAGCCGATATCCCACTCCCATCAGTCACATTCTCCTGACACTGAGCTATTCCGTCCTTGCCCTATCCTTTTAATGCTAAGCGTCAGGCTAGGAAGTGACAAGTATCAATTTGAAAGTCAATCGTTTGACTCGACCAGGAACCGACCTTCCGACCTTCTGCAGGCGAGGCCCGTGCTCTACCGATTAGGTCACCGCGCTCGGTCCTAAGAATAGGTATATATATATAATCCACAATGCAATGGTTCTGAACGGATCAGTCCTTAGCTCATGGGTTGGAACTAAAAGAACCCATATTCTTAAGTCAGAGAGGGAAAGGATATGTGGATTTAGAGTTACAGAGGCATTTTCTGATGACGTGTTTATGGTGGTCTCTGTGGCAGAGTGGTTAGAATCTCTGACTTGTTTCTAGGGCGGACTCCTAATCTGAAGGTTGGTGGTTTGATTCCCCATGCCCCCCCCCCTCCACCTCTGCCAATTTGGATTTCCCCCACTGTGTATAATTACAGTGTCATCAAAGGCTGGTTGCTATCAAACCATGTCTATATGGTGTGGGATGTTAAAAATCCCTTGGGTCGGTAAAAGTGTAGGGTCAGGCTTTCTATTGACAAACTGAGTAATGGTGAAAACAAGTCTATTCAGAATTATCCATGATAGGCAGTATAACTATTCAAAAAGAAATTCAGCATTAATCAAGATAGGGTTTTCGATGGATAATGATCTTGCAGTGTACCACTTCTTTAACATTCTCGTTTATAATTACGTGCCTACAATTTAAGCAGCGTACAACTCTATTTCATAGATAAAGCATGTATATATATCTGTGTCTAGTGCATGCCTTACGTCACTCAAACAGCTGAGAAAGGGTCTTAGGACTGAATGAGTCTTATAGTCACCTATGACCCGTAGATACCCAATCTTGATTAAACCCTAAATAACTCCAGACAAATGGCTGGTTCCAACGATAACTAATCTTATTCGGTCATCATCATTGTGAATAACTAAAATTTTACTCGTCCGAATAGGACTCATTTCGGAACATATTTGGAAGTACTGTCTCATACCCATAGAACATAAGTCAAAGCTCCATAATCCGTTCGCAAAGTAGACTTTTCGAGAGCAACTGACGTCATATCATGTCCTCCTTAGTTACATAGAAAATATTCTCTGACACAAATGAGGGTTCCCTGGAACAAGTAGGTACGGGGAAGCGCCATCATAAAGCATGGGGAGGAAGCATTGCAGAGTATATGGTGAAAGAAAATATATAACAAAACAATTCCCTTCCGAGTCCAGTTTGGTGTTCTTGTGGTATTTTGCTACACACGAAAATACGTAAACAAAGTTCAGAATTTCGGTATGCACACCAACAGTACATCGCCTGTTATTTTCAGTTTAAATGGCTTTAAAAAAAAGTAATACAACAATAATTAAAGTAAGTAAAATCCTTTCTCAGCATTTCTGTGCGCACACCAACATTGATCTTGCCTTTTGTCCCATTTAAAATAGTAACAAATATAAAAAGAATTAAATCAAATTAAAATGAACCAGATTAGAAATATCAGCCTAATATATGTAGCTTATACATGAAATGTATCAGACACTCAAAACCATCTGGTTATGCAAGTTTAGACGGTGCAGCTTCAGTCTCCATATAGCAACCATGTACACAGCCGCAACTGTGAAAGCGCATGTCAGAATAGGCCAAATAAAAGAAAAGTCGCTGATCGTCCTTTTGATCACAGAAATCTGGGTCCGGACGGCAGGTTTTAAAAACAAATTCAGTATTTAAAAAAAAAAAGAGTAGACCACCCTCGACTGATAAAAGGATTACATGTCATTTCTGTTCAAATCACACTGTTTTCAGTCAAACAATGAATGCTGCATTCTAATTTCAATTTTTTATGTTGAATTTCTGCGAGCCAGATGAGCTTTTTTTAATAGTTTAAAACAAAAATCAAAAATATTAACAACTCAAGGGCGGAGGATTTTTCAGGCACGGGCGGGGACGATCACCAAATTCTTGTATACTTGGCCTTATGGTGATAGTAACAATGATCTGTGTGAGGGTGCGTGTGGGGGTGGGCGGGGGGTGATGATTTACGGCAGGCTGGTTACTGTTGCCTCCCTCCTACAGTGTATGGCAGCATTCGTTACATGCGCCACCACACGTGCAGTGAGAGTATCACCCTCCAGCTACATGCTTTATGACAGCCAACGTGGGTATGATAGCCGCGGAACAATTTATCACTAACATAAGCCGCCAACCTTTACCCTTAGAGCCACCAAGAACCTGCAGCTACAAAGCTAATCGAAGTGCCATTTCTACGGTGTTATAAAGCTAAAGCCACACCTGATAATTCTCCATGGAAACCCAACTTTGAATAATACTGACTTTGACGCTATGTTAATCTGGCTTGTAACCTTGATAACTTTTACCCTTACAGCTGCTAAGAAACCGCAGCTACAAGGCTAATCAAAGCACCATTTCTACGGTGTTATAAAGCTAAACCCACACCTGATAAATGTCCATGGAAACCCAACTTTGAATAATACTGACTTTGACGCCATTTTAATCTGGCTTGTAACCTTGGAAGCCGCGGAACAATTTCTCACTAACATAAGCCGCAACCTTTAACCTTAGAGTTGCCAAGAATCTTCAGCTACAAAGATAATCGTATCGCCATATCTCCTGTGTTATAAAGCTAAAGCCATACCTGATAAATCTCCATGGAAAGTAGCACAAACCGTACTTTGAATAATACTGACTTCGACACCATTTGTATCTGCCTTGTACATATATTATTCATTACACATTTTCACAATGTTAGTATTTTTGATAATTCCAAATATTGCAATTAATAATTTGATATCAATAAATACACCAAGGAAGTACATGCACTTTTATATACGGATGGTGTTAAGTACCTTTATCACGGCCAATAACTTGGGGAGTACTACTGGCTCATCCTCCAACACTCCCCACACCATTGTTAATTGTGCTCTTCGGCCTGGGCTTCCTCCCCCTCCGCCTCCCCACACACGCACGATGCAATCCAACACCAGCAATTATTCTGATGTGCCATATAATATATTATATATATATACTTAACGTTAGTTTCGATTAATAAGTGGAAATATCAATCACAGATTCCAATACTCATTGATCTATGCTAATTGTGCAGAGTACCATGTTAGGTATTAATTCCTTCATTAAAATCTACAGTCGTTGTCTTACCTCGGCGGAGATTAAAACCCACTACCAGCGGAAACCAGCCATGCAACTCAGTCGACCAGTCCAGTTGGTTATTCTTTAATGATATACATCAACACATGTAGCGAATATTAATACTGAGCTGCAAGAGTAGGATAAGCCGTTATTGAGAATTTATTTGCCTGTATTTAATCTTTATTAAGTGGATATAAATTGACCGGAAGTACGGCTCACGGCTAATTTCCACTGTGCTTAACTGCTCTGCTTATGGGGATACTACAACCATATGTTCAACATAAACTAGTTCCCCATGCTGACACTGCGACGCTGTCTACTTATGGAGGTGGTTCATCACCATTAGAAGCGTAACTAAAATCTCACCTACAAAAACAAACATTTAGTTCCATTAGGTTGGGCTCTATATTTCGGCCAAATGCTACCACGCGAGTGGGGAACCCCACCCCAAGGAGGGGGGGGGGGGCCACTACAGATCCAACCCCCACCCAACCCAAGGGGGGGGGGGGGAGGCCACTACAGAGCTTATTACATGCGATTAAGGGTTTATCACTATCCATATATATATATATATATACATATTTAACCGTTCGGCTATTCTGCCCCCGCTTAAGGCGAGCCTAACGTGTTAATTGTATGTAATATTATGTAATAATTTCCATGTGAATTTCCTGGGCCTGCCGCGGGCTGCTGCGGCTCCTCCTCCCGTCTGTGGTTAGTCCGTCGCCGTCGTTGTCCGCCCCGCGCTAAAGGCGGACAGCCAGAGTTTCGTCTACATACGCAATTTGCCATCGAGCGCATTTATCGGCCTAAAGTTTCCCTAATTCTGTAAGTTAGGTTATTTCAACTAGCTGGCTGTCCCCTTCGCATTTCGGGGTATTATTTATGTTACTGAATTATTCCAGAAGTACGCGTACGGCTAGGGATGCCGCCGCTGTCACTGATAATCAGTTCTGAGTTAATGTCGTTAATTTCTGCCCTAAAGTAACACTACGTTAATTCTGTTATGGTCTCGTCATTATATTCCCGCAGATGGGTTAAGTAACTGCATAAGGCTTGCTTAGGCTTAAGGCCCTTAATTACATATAAAGCAATCGAATATCAGGTTTTCCATAGCGGTTAATCTACAGTAATACTGGAGGATAGTAAAGAATGCAAGGAACGTCCCAATCCACCTTCACAAGAGCTCACGACTTTATTCTTACCATAACTAACAAGGATACCAGCGAAATATGTATATCTATTAAAGAAGCAGATAACACCCTTTCCCTCCCGTATGGTTTGATTACGTTAGTTTTAGAATTTAGATAAGAAAAAGACCAAATATCGGCTGAAATGACAGAGCATGCATAAACATGTCTGCCGGGTCAGGCCCCGAACGCCCGACCTTCTATCATTGCTTAGCTAGTCGCCAAGCAACGCTTTACCCCCGAGAACCCTCGCATGCACATGCGGAAGCAATTTGCGCGCCCGTTGAACGAGTGCGCAAATTGCTCAAGGCGAGTAGGCACGCCCACTTCACATATATATATATTATGTACATATATATTATGTATACATAACATTATCACAACAAAATTGTCTTTCCTGCCATAACTTCCTCTCACTATATATCATGTTATTTGTTTATACCGCGTGATTTTGGGGGGTCACATTCAGGACGTAGTAGTGTGCTGTAATACCAGAACACTAACAGATCCTGTGGGAGCCATTATGCGCCAAACTTTCCCATGGAAACTCGTATCACATCCAGTTTACTTCACTGTCCGCCATATCTACGCTCGCCATTTTCTTATATCTTAAGGTTGCACAGTCCGATGAAAACATCTTATTTGTTTATCCCCCACCCCCTCCAAAAAAGCCCATTTAAATTGTTATTCTAGTTAGATATAGGATCACTCATTAAGCATCCATTTTTCTACAGAGCAAGAATAGCAAAGCAATTTAATAGAACATGTCAATGATGATCCCCAAAATGACCTTCATTTCAGCGAATGTAGATACATTTAATTTGGCGTCATTTCACTTCAAATATCTCGAAAGATAACCTTATAAAACCTGTTTTTCCAACTAACAGTAACTTGCATTATGATTAGTAGCGTAGTGCATTTATTCAGCTGAAAGAAATATGCCAGAAAATCACAATACTCTCAGGTGATGTAATTTTAAGTTGGGACTTAAGTTAGATTTATGCAAATATTATTCTCCAGTTTAAGGATACCATTAAGAGAAACCTGAAGCTGAGAGACATTAAGACCAAATCATGCCCATCACTCTCACAGCACAGAGCTAAATGGAGAGTGGCAGTCAAGTAATGAAAACATTCTTTGTCGCATCACAACCGACTGCATGATGATGATGATGATGATGATGTAATTCTCCTGTTTTATTATTATGTTTCTAGTATCTGTTACTCTTACTGCTGTAACCTCCTTTTAATATCACGGTATTCTCACGTTGTTGGTAGGCAAGGATCCTAATCTGGCTTATACCACAAGTAAAATGCACAGATACATGAATATACATAGCAATTTCGCACACATGCGCTTGTTAGTAAACTATTGAGTCATTATAGATATAGCGATGTAGTGAATGGTAGACAGGAAGTGTGAACACTTATTTGTCTCTCATTTTTGCTTGAGTGCAAGTAAATAAGCAACACAAGCAGTAATTAGTAGCATGTGGTGAATAAGGGGTCACATTTCCCTGGATCATCAGCCCATGTTTTTTCTAATTTATTCTTGAATGAATTAATTGACTCAGCATCAATAACATTTTGTGGGAGACTGTTCCATATATTTATGATCCTGTTTGAGAAATTATGATTTTGCATATACGCAACGCTATGTATACGCAGTAAAATGCCATATACTGATGAACTGTTCACCGTCCAATAGCAACACACCAGATGTAGAGGCTGAGTGATAAGAAGGCCCACTTCCGGTAGTGGATGTTTCTGGAATCAATATATGTTGGTGGAATCGCTCCATTCAGGTGTATTTGAGGCCTGACATAGTTAAACTGTACATATATATATATGTTTATATATATGTACATACATATTAGTTGACATCCTTCAGTCTTGCAGAATATGGAGTAGCGCATGTAGAGTTGGTTGAGGAACATCCTCTTATAATATATGGTTATAGAGGCCAATCCTCGATTTGCATAATGTGTTGCAGGTGAAATCATATGCATACATATGCATACATATATAAACATGCATATGCAAATAGATATATTTACTTCTAAATCTATGTATTTAAATGCATTTAAGTGTATATATACGTTATTTAAATGAATATATAAATGTATATAAGTACATATTATATGTATATAAATATTCCTTGCTTAGGAACTTCGGAGGAAGAGACAATAACGGAGGTGTGGGTGGGAACCAATGTTTATTTCGGCCCTTGGTCAGACTATAAATGCCATTACCATACAAATAAAGCTAAACTTCAAAGATGAATGCACTAACCGTCGCATTCCACATGGCCAAAAACAAACAGCTTAGCGCCCAGCTGGGCGAATGCGGGCCAAGGTTCTGAAACGGAACGTCCGATCGAACCCGAAATAGCATATCATATTGCACCTGTTATATTTGCCGTCATTTTCCCATAACTACACTTATAATTTATATTAATATAACATAGTATATAGGACATACATATATATAAGTATATAGGAGATGAATGCCTCGTAGCACCCCATGCATGATGCATTAACGAGGCGTAAGGGCTGCCGGCTGCCTGTTCATTTCCTCAAGGCATTGGTCCGATTTTTATGGTGGCCTTGACCCCCTTCACCCACACCAACTCCCTCCCCCCCCCCCCCTTGCCCCTATCCCCAGTGATCCCTCCAGTCCACTCTGCTTCCGTCAAGGACCAACACTGCAAAGGCCGACAAATACAAACACAGCATGGTATGTGGTAACTCTTCTGCCCTTTACATATTTACTGCTGGTGGGGTTTGTGGTAGGTGTTCCCCATTTGCATATATACAGCTCGTTGGGGTTGGCATTGGGGTGAGTGTGCTGGGTTTGCATATATACAGCTTGTGGGGGCGTTGAGGTTGGGGTGAGTGTGCTCCCTTTGCATATATACAGCTGGTGGTGGTGGTGGTGGGGGGGTGGGGGGGTTAGAGCCCTATTTCCATATTTACAACTGGCAGGGGGTTTCGCTGCCTGTGCTCCCTTTGTAAAGTTACTATTGAAATAATGTGGAAACAAGAGAAAGGAAATATTCTGTTTAACAAACCGAAAGCGAGGTTCTCGTTTCTTCGCTTGCTTGTAGAATAAACCAGCTGTGATTTAGTGTGAGTGAACCAGGCACCAGATGACTGTTGGAAGCATGTGCCAGTGGGTGGGGCGGTACTTATTGAGGCTAGGACGCATTGTGTCCCACAGACCCGGGAGGCTATTGTGACAGTCGCCCTTCAGTTTGGTGTTCTTCCGCCAGAGGGCATCTAGGCTGGTGAATATACCACGGTGGTGTGTGTGTGGGGGGGGGGGGGGGGGCTCCGTAGCACTGTGGTTTCAGCTTTCACAAGGTATTGACACCAAGCCACTTACAAGGTCTCAAGAAGACCACATCGCGGCACTAGTCGAATCTGAGCGCAGGATAGGGTGTTATATAATGACCTAGCTGGCTATTCCCCTAATCCATCTCACCTCTGTAGTGTGCTATTCAACTATATATGTACTATATAATTTATTATTAAATAACGGCAGCCCCTTAATGTTTCTCTCTAACCACCTTAATCTCAATGATATTAACTGCGGAGCAGACATTCTCTCATCCCCGCCTCCTCTACACCGTGAGCCAACGGTTATTCTGCTATATATATAGTATATATGGGTTCGACAGTGAAAAGGGGTCGATAGGGGTATGAATTGAATTAAGAATTAATTAATTGGATTAAGGGAAGGGAGCGCTTTATGTGAGGTGGTGGGAGGGCTTCCCTGGTGGAGGAGAGGTCGGTTGGTTGTTGAAGTTTTACGTCCTGGCGACATCTAAGGTCATATCAGCAAGGGGTGGTGGAGAGGAGAATCTTTATTGAGGTGCGACATCTGACATGCGAAATATCGATGAGGATGAGGGGTGACCTAAATTGGGGAGAGATGGCAAACTTATTGTTTGCTGGGTGATCGAGAAAGAGGGAAGCTCAGTGGAATACTGGGGCGGAGGACCTTATTTGGATCCAGGGAGAGAAGGGTAATGTTGGTGGTGGGATGTCGCGACTTTGATGGAGGAAAGGGACAGTTTTATTGGAGACGCGGGGGAGGGGGCAATATCGATGGCAGAATGGTCGAGTTAAAGCGATGACATAAGAATGAATTCTTGCCGCTTCCTACCTGGCTCTCAGCATTATTAGGATAGGGCAAAGACTGGTGGGCACAGTGTAAGAATAATGTGACTGAGTGGGATATTAGTTCATGGTGCTGGTGGCCTGGTCTCCCAAGTAGCATGAGTATGCACTGTCATAAGTTGATTCCCGTTCTGATATGGCCCTATATGTTCCCAGGACGTAAAACTCCAACAACCATCCAACCAACCATCGATGGCCGAGAGGGGGGGGGTCTTAATTTGAGAAAGAAGGAACAAACTCCAATTTTGGGGTGGGATGAAGGAAGTTAGTTTTAATTGGGAAATGGCAAGGGCAATATTGATGGTGGAGAGGGGAGGCTTTAAGCTGGGAGAGGGGGAGTGTCAATGGAGTGGAATGGAGCGGAGATAGGCGTTGCCTCAATTGAGAACAAGGAGACAATTTCTATGTGGGCAAGAGAGTGGAACTGTATCGGGGAGAGACAAGTAAACAGGAAAGGAGGGGGCAACTTGTCAACCTTCGCCTTGCACAAGCAGCACGCCATCAATGCACATCAGGAAACTCATGGTAGGCATGGATCAGAATCTTCAGATCTAACCGACTACTAACCAGGCGAACACAAATAATAAGTGAATTGCTAGAACAAAACTAAAAAGGAACACAAAAAGGGGGGGGGGGGTTAAATCAGCAATGCGCTAGAAAGTGAATCTCGAAGGAGTGCTGCGTCAGGCAACTTGTTGCCCTGGTGACACATATTCGGCTTGTCGTGTTGCATGGTGAGTGGGCGTGGACAATGGGTGTGTGTGTGGGGGGGGGGGAGGGGTATGCAGCTTGGTCACGTGGGTGGCTGTGGCCCTGATTGTGTTTCTCATCTGCACCGTGTGGATTATATAAGGGCGAAATTACTGCAGGTCTCCATGGCGACACTGCGCCGTGTTGATCTGGGGATGGCGTGTAGAGGTTGCCGGGGAAGGAGCTGCAGAAAAAGCTGAGCTCTGCGCTGCACCGGAAGTTGAGAAGCGCACACTTGGAAACATCCAACAATCAACATCAGACTTTTCCGACAATATGCAGACTGGGCGTTTTGCAGAAGAACGTGCCCCCCTCAGGCTGAGCTGCTCTTATACCAGAAGTAGAATAGACAATCGAAACACCGGTGCTCTAAATCCACTGACAGCGCCAAAGGAGGAGAGGCAGTAAAGCAAGATAATTAATGCTTTTGACAGGAATAGTCTGCCTGGATGCTATGCTACTCATACAATATAATTATAATCCCTTCGAACTGTGGTAACATTATGCAGACAAGGATGATTATGTGGAGATATAACTTTTGATTTAGAGTGAGGCATGACGGAAAGGCTTTTTATTGGGTGGAGGGTCTAATTTGGTAGCTTTTTTTGTACTCTTGTTTCAAGAGTATATTGTCGGAAATCTGATATAAATGGTGTTTTCATGTGTCGAGACTGAGTGTAACATAGCAGTGAATATATGGAGACTGCTTCCTAACAGGTAGTTGCTTGGTTGGAGCACATGTTTGGACTGTCCTACTCATTCCATCTCTTCATTAGGACTAGCCGACCCAGGAACTATATAAGGAGTGTAGTCATACACTCTCGGTACACTTGCTAACCGGACTGCACTTCGTCCACACCTCTCTCTGTCTCCTCTCCACTGGCCTTGCTCCTCCTTGATATGTCTGAAAAGAGTTCCAGGAGGGGGAGCCTGCAAGCATTTCACTTTCTACTCTTACCCTGTCCATGTCTTTGGCTCGCTCGATGGTCACCATAGAGCAAATAGACACAGTCCTTTGAGTCAACTCTCCTCATTTCTCTTTCCTAGACTCTACCCTTTTTTTGTTCTCCCAGGCTTACTTCTCCCCCTGATCAGGGGAGTTGTGTGCTTGGGTGGGGCCCTGTACCTTATCGTTTCTCTCGCTTTGTTCTTGCTGCTGGAACCACTGTACCCCCCTTTACCTGTCCCTTCTTCCTAAACCCTTGCTGCTGTCAACTGGATATGAGGTGCTCTGCCACCGCCTGACTGGAAAGATTCAGGGCCGCCCCAACGTTTCGCCGTTTTGAATGTTGTAAAGATATCCCCCAGCTTCTACAACGTCCCTACTGAAGATTAATCTTCAACCAAAGATCGGACCGATTTATTGGTGCCTTTCTATATTGCTGCAGTTCTGTAGCTGGTACCCGTCATAAGGTTATGAACAACCCCACAAGCAAGCAAGTACTCTTGGTAGCTGGAAGAAAGAAAGAGGGGGGGAAAAAACAACAACAAAACTACCAAAAACGGGCCGTTTTAACGGCGCCGTTTAACAATGCTGCAGACCTGCAGCCAGTGACCGCTAGGTCACAAACCCCCCCATACACAAGCACTCTCGGCACTCTACTCCCAGACATCGAGGCGTCAACATCTCAAAGTCACTTAGGCCTGAAACCTGATCTGGCTAGTTACAGCTTATGGAATGGATTCATCTTGCTGAGCTTCTACAATATTGACCAATGGCCAATCACTATGATTGGTGGCTGTTGTGTCTGCCTTTTTCCACATCCCTGTTGCTTAGCCTGACATGTACATACATCATCAACTGAGACCCTATACCTGTATATTTGGCTACAGCTTACAGACAGTGGATCATCTATATCCATCAACTCATCAAGGCAACTGAGACATAGAATAAGCACCAAGAGGACTGAGTGTATTTTTCATCCATATGGACCTCACAGACAATTGTGAGTGTAATAGCATACATACCATTGAGAATTTATATGTAACTGTACACTTTGTTATTGAGAATATATTGGAATGGCCCACGATCCTCTGACTCTCACCCTGCCATGCACACATGGAAGAACGCCAAGATCCAATATGAGTATACTTCACCTTGGTTTATTGAACCAATCTGCTCTCCGCAGCATCCACAGTCATCTGACCCACCCCCTGACTCGTCAGGTCCCACATCGACTCTATAGGTGTGTGTGGGGGGGGGGGGGGGGGGAGGGCTAGCCATGCAGTAGAGGGCAGCCCAATAGAGGTCTGCCCGGTGGCTAGCCTGCCGTCACCTAGCGCAGTTCAATGTAACTGCGTAGGTGTACCCCGTAGTCTCCGCTGCTACCGCGTGGTAGTAGAGCTCATGCACAGAATACTACAATATGTTATAATATAAGTACATATTTGAGTATCGTTACTTGTCGTCTTGACTAAGAATAGAAGATGTTCCAAATTCTCTTTTCTCCTCACTATATTAGCTAGTCTGTAAGATTAGGCATTAGTTATTATATGTGACATGAGATAGAGTGAAAAGAGCTCAAGTGCATTGCATAATAAGCCCAATTTTGGTTTTAATTGTTGATTGTCCTCGCATGTGCATGAGAAATCGCCCGCCTCTAAATTTAAATTAATTCGTTTTTTTTAAACTGTTAAAAATGCGTCAGGCTAGCAGACATTCAACTATATGTATATACAGTCAAACATCTCTAAGTCGACCGACCATGGGATCGACTGTAATTGGTCCATTTAGGGAGGTAGTCGGTTTAGAGAGTTAAATACAATGGTATTGTTGGGACCCAAATAAAGCGTTCGATATAGAGGAGTGGTCGATCTATGGAGAGGTCGGTATAGAGAGGGTTTACTGTATATATGTATATATGCATAGTTATGTATACATATGTGTATATATGTACATATAAAAGCATATATATCTATATATATATATAGGTATATGTATATTTATCCATATATACATATATATATATATATATATATATATATTGCTCCAACCATAAAGGGGCTGTCACACATCACAGGATTGAGCAACGGACAGAACTGTCTAGTCCGGTGGTGTTCGGGCATGATAAGTATCAAATGTATTAAAATATGTCAAAATGTTGCGATATCCGGTCAAAGGCCGCTGGACGAACAGACATGAAACGGGTATGAAATGGACATAAAACAGACATGAAACAGACATGAATGGATAGCCAATGGACGAAACAATCTCAAATCGGACAAGAACCAAGAACCATAGAGGTCAATCCGGCGGCATCTGTTCCAAGTTTTGTGCATGTTCAAAACTTGTACGGACACAAACCAGACTTTGCCGGATATCAATGGACTTTGTTCGGTTTCGTTCCCTTTCCCCCAATCGGGTGATGTGTGACAGGGCCTTTTATGTTCAGTGTTTGACTAAACATTTATCCCATGCTTGTTGCTACTTTACCAAAGTGCACGCATTTCAAGCCAGATTTACGCAGCACAGACCGAGTTTCACATCCTATGTCACGGGACTCTGAGGTGTGTGTGGGTGAGTGGGTATTTGGGTGCGCTGGGTGCGCTCATTAACTCACACCACGATGATGATCTGAGCTGCGGTTTAATCTAAATGCGCAAAGAGAGGTGTCACTCGTGATGTTGGTGAGAGTGTCACTCACCGGCTGACTGCTGGTCCGGCCCCGCCCTGGAAACGTGATGGGGCCCCGGGCCTATGGCTTTATAATGGCCCTACTCCCGGGTGCCCTTCCCCGACTCCCCCCACTCCTAGCCGATTGGGCGCGGTGGCGGAATCCATAGAGCGCAGGCCTCCCGTGTGGAAGATCAATAGTTGGGTTCCCAATCGAGTCAAACCAATGACATATAAAATTGATACGCATTGCTTCCTAGCCTGGCGCTTGGCATTAACATGATAGGACAAGGATTGGTTAGCTCAGCGGCGGGATAATGTGACTGAGTGGGATAGTGGGTCATGCTGCCAGTGTCCTGATTACATCCCAGTGGGGCAGAACTATAAAGTCACCATGAGGGCACACTGTCACAAATCGGTACGCATCCTGATGTGATCTTAGATGTTGCCCGGACGTAAAACTCCAACAACCAACCAATCCCCCTCCTGCCCCCCACCCATCACCCTGGTTACGCCCTATGCACCCCCGCCGCGGTGTTTCTACACCGGGCGCAGATAATGCCTTAAGCGTGATATGTGGTGGTCACGTCGAATATAACGTCCCACTGGTGGAGACGGCTCCAAGTAGAGTACTGGGTGTTACTTTACTAACACTTCCACTGGGGATTCCTCGAAATTGCATCGAAATTCCCTGGAAATTCACTTAAAACTCCCCCAAAATGAGTTGCATTCGGAAAAACAAGAGCCATCCTTGTATCGTTGGTGGGAGTGATAACAATTGGTCGGGGTGGCGGTGGGGGGGGGGCGGGGGGTGCACCCAGGACCGGTTTCGAGCCCACAGCTTTTGACGTTCTTGGGCTAGTGTGGTAAATTTAAACTGCCTAGGCTGCTTGATGTCATCAACCCTACACATGGCTACCTGCCTATGTGGATCATTGTATAACAGTAACAGGTCAATGCAGACTACTACACTCGTCCCCCTTGAAATTGTACATCTTTTAAATGTTTTTTCTCCATAAATCATGTAGTCTTTACAACGATATGCATACATATAGTGCACGTACACATAAGTATATACATGCCCAAGTATGTGTAGCTTGTTGGATCACGGAACCAGTGTCGAGAACTATAGAATCTAGGACAGGATTCGAACCCACAGCTGTTGGCCTTCGGGGGCTAGTGAGGTTAACATTACACTATCTAGGCTCCTTGATACAATAACCATATACCCACCTACCTGTATATGTTATGTGTATGGCTATATGCTCCTTGTATATATGTACCTACCTGTGTGTGTATATATATATATAGGTTCCTTGCCTCGAAGGTCAAAGGATACTACAACACTATATACAACACTATATACAACAATACATACAGCACTATATACAACACTAATTACTACACTACATACAACACTATATACAACACTATATACAACACTATATACAACACTATATACAACACTAGACAGAACACTATTTACCACACTATATACAACACTAATTACAACACTATATGCAACACTATATAGAACAATATACACAACAATATATACAACACTATATACACCACTATACACAACACTATATACACCACTATATACACCACTAAGGACAACACTATATACAACACTATATACAACACTATATACAACACTAATTACAACACTATATACAACACTATATGCAACACTATGTACAACACTATGTACAACACTATATACAACACTATATACAACACTATATACAACACTATATACAACACTATATACAACACCAAGTACAACACTATATACAACACTATATACAACAATATATACAACATTAAGTACAACACTATATACAACACTATAAACAACACTATATACAACACTAAGTACAACACTATATGCAACACTATATACAACAGTATATATAACACTATATACAACAGTATATACAACAATATATACAACACTATATGCAACACTATATACAACACTATATACAACACTATATACAACACTATATACAACACTATACACAACACTATTTACAACACTATATTCAACACTAATTACAATACTATATACAACACTATATACAACACTAAGTACATGCTGTTGTCATTCAGACTCAAATAAGTGACACATATTTGCCTTTTGTTCTTTCGTAACTGAAGGAAAAGAAGCGTGAGAGTGGTTGGACATATAACAGGTGCCACAGGTGATCTATTTGTAAATATCAATTTGATCATGCAAGGTTATGCAATACATTACCTCAGACGAGACAGACAAGTATGTATAAGGGGGCATTTATTTTCATGTTTTAATCAAGTTTAGTGATTCCAGGTACAGATATCATGTTACGAAGGCACTTAACCCTACCCGTCTAATCTTAAAAGCCGGGGTGGGTGGGATGGCAGATTAAGCAGCCTGAAGAAGTAGGTGTTATCCATTTGAAAGGTAAGGACGAAGTGATAAAGTCTTATTTATTCATCATAGGGTTTGCCTGTCTTTAAGGCTAGATGGCGCGTCTATCGGCGGCCACTGATCATTCTTGTCTAACACTACAGGGGGCGCCTTGCGCATACTTAGTAAAAGAATGCTGTCTGCCTGCGTTCCAAATTACCCATGTTGCGCAACATGACCATTGTATCTAAACTTAGTCTAGTAGTAAGAGTAGAAAAAATAAAAAACCTATATGCCAAGAAAATCAAAAAAAATTAACATAGACTACTAACTAGACCAATCAACTATCTATCTGCTGCTGAAATGCAGGCATTCACATACCTTATCAGCAACTACTGAGTGATAAGATAACAACACTCCAGCTGACCAACATTGAAAACAAGCCTGAATACGCAGGTTTATATGCCTTGGACAGTACAAATAAAAAAGAAATAAAAGTAAAATAAAATGCATAATTAATATACAATGTCCGACATGTGCGCTACATATAGTAACATTCTCTAATATGTACCATAGATTATCTGCTTTTAAATGCCATGCTTCGTATGCAGTCATTGTCATCCTGCATATAATATATATGTACATATAGCTCTAGATAAAGGATAGTTCTTTATCCATAAATAGTGACGTCATCTGGAAGAAGAGAATCCTGATGCAATGGTCACTAGAATATCAGTTTAATTGGAAGTGTTCCGCCGAGGCTGCAATGATTGCATGCATATATGTGCATATATATGTGTGTCTGTGTATATGAATGGGTGGAGTGTCATGCCCCGTGCACGGGGCTGGGGCAGGCCGGGAACCCCCACCCCGATGAATGGAGAAGAGGGCCAAGATGCTCCAGAGTTTATTACATCCTATAAAGTTATCACTATCGTTATACAGATGAACCTCGATCCAACGGACACCGATGCAACGGATTCCGGATCCAACAGACACAATCCGCTAGCCACCCGTGTATACTCCCACCCCTCACCCACCAACATCCACACCCATATACTCCCTCACCTCACACATCCACACCCGTATACTCACATCTAAGGTCAATTCCGGTACAGTTATGATAAATGGTAGTATTTTCCCGGGCCGCTGAAAAAAAGTGTGGATTAACCGATCAGTGTGCGCAGTGAATGATGGGGTGGTGGGTGTAGTGTGCGCAGTGAATGATGGTGGTGGAGGTAGTGTGCGCAGTGAATGATGGGGTGGCGGGTGTATTGTGGCACTATGGCACCTATAGATAAAGCAATTTCGTTGCTGAAACAGACAAACAGCTTTAACGGACAACTGCTACCCCCTATTAGTCCGTTGGATCGAGGTTCATCTGTATATGTATGAATATATATATATATGGATATATATATATGCATATATATGCATACATATGTAGGCCTATATATGCTTATTTATATCTACATATATATAGGGTTATATATATATATGCATAACACATATATATGTATTTCTTATGGTGCATAGGTAAAGGTAAAGCCATAGAGGTCTATGTATATATCTGT
Source organism: Branchipolynoe longqiensis (assembly GCA_030323885.1). NCBI lineage: Eukaryota > Metazoa > Annelida > Polychaeta > Phyllodocida > Polynoidae > Branchipolynoe > Branchipolynoe longqiensis. Next base: position 87,943,519 of record CM059189.1, read on the forward strand.
CTACAGAAGCGGTTGGCAAATGGTGAATACTGCACACGTTTTGTATCTAGCATGGGGTGGATGGTCCAGGGGGCCGGAGGTTTGATCGAGGCCGGGGCGGGGGGTGGGGGGTGGTGGGCGGGTTTGGAGTCGTCGTCGAGGATATAGATAGCGGTTCCAGCAAATAAAACTTGGTCGGAATGGTTGGCGCTGACGGGCTGTGGTCGCCTAGCCGGCCCCGCTGCCCCGTCCGGCCGGACCCGTCCCCCGTGCCTCGTTCCCGCCTTCGGGGCCCGCTTCTACAACGAGTCGATCCTTATCCATCTCTTAACGATATCGATAAGTGTTCCGCTTTGAACTGAGTCTGGACACCTACCGTTTGTGTGCGCACACCTCCCGTATACGATCGAAAACTGCCCGTTTCGCCCACAAAAATCGCTTGGTGTGCGCACCCCGCGCACACCTAGCGATTGCGATTCGCGCATAAAACTCAGTTTTTAGTGCTAAAAGCGGCCGTTTACGATTGCGATTCGCGATTCGAAAAACGAATCGGCCCGTTTTCAGTTTTAAGCGGGTCGGGTCGAGTCGCGAGTTTTAGTGCGCGAATCCTATACGGGGAGGTGTGTACTAGGCATAACAGTTCGGCGATATTCACTGAGTTGGTGGTGTTTAATGACGCCTTCCACGAGGTCATACAACGCGCCGTCTACACCTCTTCACCCCCACTCCCCCTTTTCCCCCTCTCCCCCGATGCCACTCTACCCCTCTCACCCGCTTCCCCTCTCCCCGCTGCCCCTGTCCCTCGCTTCCCCTATCCCTCGCTCCCCCGCTACCTCCCCCCGCTCACCCGCTATCTCCCACCGCTCCCCTCTCCCCCACTCCCCCGGGCCCCAGGTCCCCCACCCCCTCTCCCCGACTCCCCCGGTCCCCAGCTCCCTCCCCCCGCTCCCCCCGCTCCCTCCGCTCCCCCCGCTCCCCCCGCTTCCGCCGCTCCCCGCCCTCCAGCATCCGTTGTGATCTACATGGACTATACGTGACTGAATGCAATACAGGAGTGTAGGTGTTATATAGAAGCTCTTACTACACGGGCATATATGTTAAACACATGCACACCTCTCTCCCTTCGGCAAGCAAGTCAAAGCAGTATTCAGACAAATATATTCAGTATAATATATTCAGTGTAATATGTTCAGTATAATATATTCAGTATAATATATTGAGTATACTATATTCAGTATAATATATTCAGTATAGCATACTCAGTATAATATATGCAGGGTGGTACATGCAGTACAATATAGCCAGTATAATAAAGTATGTACACTATAGTCAGTATAAATAGTCAGTATAATGTATTCAGCATACTATATTCGGTATAATATATTCAGTATAATATAGTCAGTATAGGTTATTAAGTAACTAATAATATATCCAGTATAATATATTCATATAATATATTCAGTATACTATGGCCAGTATTATATATTCAGTATACTATATTCATTTCAGTATAAACAGTATAATATATTCATTACAATATATCCACTATACTATATTCAGTATACTATATTCAGTATCCTATATTCAGTGTAATATATTCAGTATGGTATAGTCAGTGTAATATAGTCAGTATAGTATTGTCAGTATAACATATTCAGTATACTATATTCAGTATAATATATTCAGTATAATATGTTCATTTTAATATATTCAGTGTCATATACCCAGTATAAAATATTCAGTTTAATATATCCTGTGTAACATTCGGTATACACTATTCAGTATACATATTCAGTATGACATATTTAGTATGTCATATGCAGTATAGCATATTCAGTATAATATATTTAGTATACTATATTCAGTATACTATATTCGGTATAATACATTCAATATCATATATTCACTATACTATATTCACTATAATATGGTCGGTATAATATATACATTATAATATATTCAGTATAATATATTCAGTATACTATATTCAGTATAATTTATTCAGTATAATATGTTTAGTATAATATATTCTGTATGATATATGCAGTATACTATATTTAGTATAATATATTCACATTATCCATATCGAACCGATGAGTTATATTCATTGTGGTCAATAGGTTAGCGACTCATATACGCTATATCTTGCTAAAGTGATATGCTTAGCAAAGTATTTGAAAAGCCATGACGCAAATCCCTTTCTTTTAAGGGTAGGTGAGTTGTGCCCTTCGATAAATTGTGATTTTGGATGTGTTCTTGTGATTATAGTTTATATAAATATGTTATCGATCCGAATAAAATATCACACTTAGAATGGACTATTCCAGCTCGAATATTGCAGGTTTGGTTTGATCTGCCCAATATCATTAGATCCTGGATACCCATTAGCTACCAATTAGAGTAGTTCTGTGACGTCATACCGGGAAAGGGGTCTTAGAAAAGTATATAAGGCATAGTATAAAACAAACTTCAAATTGCCATCTCATTTCCATCTTTCGGACATTAACCTCCCCACATAGTCTCCTGTGACATACTGCGCAATATACTTTGAGGGGCATCAAACTCGTGGCGTGATATACTGGGTAGTAATACACGCTGCGAGGTTAACTGGACTGAACTGCACACAATGGGAAGCCGTCTCGTTGCGGGGAGGCAGTTGCTGAAGGGGAGGAGGAAGCGTAATAAAAACTTTCTTAGAAGTACTGTGCACTGTAAGTAACCACGGTCTCATCATGTCCTGTAGTGGGTGAGTCAGGGACAAGTCTAGTTAGTAAATAACCTACGTCAGATGTATCTTTCTGACTCTGGCTCTCGCTCACTCTTACTCTCTCTCACTCTATCTTTCTCCCTCTCTCTCTCTTTTCTCAGGTCAACTGTGGTGTTATTTTATCCAGTGAGTGTGTCCTTTAAGCTTTCACCGTCTGGTGCTATCAAACTGTGCTTAGCATTACAACATAATTAATATATCCAACTTAAGATGGGTGTGTTTCCTTGCATGGCATTTCTTATCTACTAAATGGAGGAAATCAGCATTGTTGTTCTTTCATAAGAATTTGCTGTTGAAAAAGACCCAGCTTGATGAGTCAAGGCACCAGATCCCACCACCTTCCTCCCACTCACAATTCCATTTCCCAAACCCATCGAGCCCTCAGATATATCTTCCTACATCGAGTCACAGCTTCATCTTACACACCATATTCATCTTTAAATATTCGTAAAGTATTGGGGATGGCACAATGTATTTGTATTCCTTGCATCATAGAGGTTCTGGTCTTCAAGTCCAGCCGAAATATAAGGATCCCATCTTGTTCTGTTGGCTACCTGATATTTCCAAGGAGCGTACCTGGAACATATTTGTGTGGTTTTGGTAAATGAATTTTATTCATATATAATGGATATCTTTTTCCGGTGCCATAGCACTGGTATTCCGACCGTAAGTGCTATATATCTATACATTTACACACTTTTTCACATGGTTTATTTAGTAAATTGAATAGTAATAATATTAACTTAGCTTACATATAGAGCTGCGTCAGTGAATTATTGGCAAATGGCAGTCTTCTTCTGGGATGCAATGACCTTGGACACCAGGAGGGTGATGACCGCGTAGCAGTGACTCGGGAGCTACTGTTCCCGTTACAGGGCCATCAATCTCACGTTATTGTGAGCCAGATGTTACACTCCCACTGTGCTAGACACACACATCCAACACCATGTTTTAAATTCACCCTGTCGTAAATCACTCCCCAGTCAGGGGTAGGTAGACCCCCTCAGCGATAGAATCATTCTGGTCGTATTAAAGGCATTCATTGATATATATATATATATATATATATTTATATATATATATATATATATACAGTAAAACCTCTCTAACCTACCTCCACATAGCCACCACTCCCCTATATCGACCGCTTTATTTGGGTCCCAACAATACATTTTATTCATATTCTAACTCCCTAAGCCGCCCACCTCCATAAATGGACCACTTAAAGTTGGTCCCAAGATCGGTCGATTTAGAGGGGTTTTACTGTATACATACATATATATGTGATATATAGCGTATTATGCGAGTATAAAAGTACGATGGGAATTGTTTCCATTATATATATTAATTACTATAGACCCCTTTCAATGTTTATAAACATTGTGTATGTGCGCGCAGCTTGGTTGCAGAACGAATGGACACTGCCATTGAGTTTGCCGATATGTGCAGTACAAAACGTCTATTGTATTCACAATTAATAGAAATGCAGAAGCCTAGCCTGATAAATGTAATACAATCTGTTCATTGAATATGTTTTCTATATGGGTTCCAAGCAGTTTGTTTCTAGGTGGTGTGGTTTTAGAGATATTTAACTTTTTCTGTATGAAGATTGCTCACAGCCATTGACAATGCATTAAGTTTGCCAATACACGCAGTTCAAAATGTAATTTTATTCAAAATTAATAGAAATGCAGAAGCCTAACCTTATAAATTTAATATAATCAGCTTTATACATGTAACTATAGGGCTAAGCGTGTGTGCACCGTGTGACATCATGACTCAACCAACCCTCTGTAAATGACTACTCACAAATAAATGACAATTTATAATATGTCAGTCTCGTGTTTTTTTAATTATGGATTGTGCATTACGATTTATACATTACAAATTATGTTATGCACTATATTTTAAACAGTATCTGTTATACATTACATGTTGCACTGTAATTCTACCAGGTAAATATGTCTACAGCCAGTGATTAGTTCAGTTGGCTAGTTCAAGCGAATCATACAACGATGCAGCATTGGGGGGCTGTGGTCGGTGGGCAAGTGTTGCCCTAATCTATTGCATATGCGATTCCCAGAAAGTGTTGCCCTAGTGTATTGCGTACACGATTCCCAGCCAGGCGAGTAATGTTATTGAAGTAATAACCTAACCATCTCTACCTGTCCAGCAATTGGGCCAACTGTTCCATTTATTTCATCGATTACAATTTTAATATTTCAGGAGACAGGCCCCCAGTTAAGTATCGACTCCATGTTATCAAGAGTCTTTCTTATGCACCAGCATATTATTTATATATGTGTGTGTATATATCTTTGCAGCAGGCTCTCCTTTGTTTGGTCTTCATCTGATGCTCACATAACTATTCCTTCAGGCTTCTTATAGACACTCGCCAACCATACTCGAGGGTTCCAGAATGGAGAACCTTCAAGAAGAAGATTTGCTGGCTTGCTTACATGCTTTTACTTCCAGACTGTTTATGCTTTACAATAACTTGCTTGTTTTCCACCACTATCTCTGTCTAATGTTATAAACAATGTGTGTTTAATTTATAGTTCTGAATATTTGAGTAGGTAAAGTCTTCCTTGTTTATTTCCAATCAGGGCATAATGATCTATTTGAATAAATGGAGTGCTATTTAATTGGCTGAGGTTGTTTGGAATATCAGTTCCATTGGATATGGTATTGATATTTTGTAGAATAGCTCTAAGAAATTGTTGCAGGAATATCAGCAATAATAACGATATATTAAACAACCCTGATTTTTTTAATCTTTTGTAGAATAACTTTTTAATCTTTTGTAGAATTTTTTTAATCTTTTGTAGAATAACTGTTAGAAACTTTTGCAATAACAACAGCAATAATAACGCTCTAATAAACCCTGTATTGCCAGAAGTGATGGCCAAATCATTACCAAATGAATCATGAAATCTACTGAACCAAGAATCCTTAATTGACTTTGATGCATCCTAAATTAATCTCAAACTTTGTGGAGGCATGGATTCCAACTTCTCAGTGTTGATATTTTCTGAACAAGGTAGTATCATATCCTGTTTCCTAGAACACCTAGTTATCTCCTACTAGACAAGCCTTCAAGATCTCATTTTCTTAGTTCATTTTCCACCGTATCCCACAGATGACACCTTCGGAAACATGCAACCAAATCCTCATCTTTTAAATGTTGCCAGAATGTAAAACCCCAACAAATAAGCAACAACACAATGTCTACCGAATATCATGCTTTCATCAATTTACAATTGCAGTTATTGCACTGCTAAGTCATCATGTGTGAACTCTTTCACGCCTTCTATCTTCTGCTGTTTGGTAATCTTACCTACACCTGGTCTGCTGTTTCAAATTTCAAAACACATGTGATCATATATTATTCCGTATACCAGACTTGAGGGAATAGCATTTTCCAACTCTTGTGAAGCTTCTCTTTTATAATAAATTAAATGTTCAGGTGGAAAATCACGTAAACGCCGATCCAAAAATGGAGATAAACATTGGAATCAAACTACCAAAAACTTAATTTTGTTATGTTCCTTCCTTTTTGTCCATTGCTCCATAACCATGTGATCATATGAGAAGTGGAATTAGTGAGAAGTAAAATTATTTTCAGGTAAAAATCTGTTATTTAAACTATATTTTTGGATTGATGTTTACTTGGTTTTGTAGCTGAACGCTTTATATATATATATATATATATATATATACATATATATGTGTCAGGATCTCGAAAAGAGGCCAATTGGGGAAAGTTGTCGGCGTCAAGCATGGATGTCGGCATCGATCGGGGATAATTATAATTTAGCATTGACAGAGGTGTTGGAAAGTCCTTAAATTTATCCTGAATGTAAAGGTCGAGAAAATACAACCTTATTTGTTTTTAGGATAATTTAATATAAAACAAAGAAATGCACTACACTTTAAGAATTGCGACGCTGACATCTGTTAAAGTTGTCGGCGTCGATCATTGGATGTCAGCATCGATCGGTATAATTATAGTTTAGCATTGACAGAGGTATTGGAAAGTCCTTAAATGTATCCTGAATGTAAAGGTCAAGAAAATACAACAACCTTATTTGTTTCTAGGATAATTTAATATGAAACAAAGAAATGCACTACACTTTTAAGAATTGTGACACCCACATCTTCAATTGACCACCGATTGGCCCATTTTCGTGAGGCTGACTCATATACATATATATATATATATCCTAACGTCTGAAGTAAATGCAGCCATATATGTTGGGTTTCCTTGTATTTGTATGTTATTTCATTACATTTAAGAATAGTAGATACAGTTTGTATGGCCTGATTCCTGCAAGTGTCTTTCCTGTAATAACTGTACAAGCACAAGTCATCTTATTGTTCTCAGATATCAGCAGCACAATTAATTATCTTGGTTTGTCTTTCCATCTAATACCCCTGTCACACTACGACGTAACGAGCCAACGTGAGCCTAACGTGGTCATTTTTCGTCATTACGTTGGGTTACGTCATGATGACGTCATAATGACGTTAGAATGACGTCGAGCTACGTCACATTACGTCGTGTTACGTCGAGTTACGTCAAGGTTTTGGACATGTTCAAAACTTTCCACGTAGCTCGAACGTAAGAGTTTACGTTCGCCGTACGTTCTGTTCACGTTCAGCGAATGTCAATGACGTCAAACGGACGTTATAGCAACGCTGCTTACTACGTTCAACTACGTTCCACTACGTTGACCCACATTAAACCGAGTGCAAATGCCTACGAGGCTTAATGGGAACGTCAGGAGAACGTCAGGAGAACGTCAGGAGAACGTCAGGAGAACGTGCATTCAACATACGTTCAACATCTCATGACGTGGCTAACGTCACGTAACGTTCTTCTGGCGATGGAATAACGTTCATAACGTTCCGTGAACGTAGTGACGTTGTCCTCTCTCGTTGAATGACGGTATCACTACGCTTTACCGACGTTACGTTCTCGTCCACTACGTTGCATCCACGTTCAACTTCTGCCCAAATTTGCATACTACGCCGAGAAGTTCAACGTTCTTCACGTTCTCCCTACGCTGACGTCATTACGTCGTAGTGTGACAGGGCCATAAATCTCTGGAGTCTCATTATATCAGTATACAATTGACTGCTAAAGCTTCCATGTTTTTCCCATCTCTTGAGAATATCGTCTAATTCGTCCTCTGCAGCGTTTGCTGTTTTCTCTCAATCTGTTCACATATCTCCTTAGGTGTCGCTATCATCAAAAGAAAACTGCTAATATTGCTATGCTTCTTATCTGTTTAAAAAAAAAAATCTTTGTACATGTAATCAAATTGACGTATGGTGTCCAATGTATGTAATATCATATGTCCTTTCAATATAGCACTTCCTTGGCTGGTGTAGGCAATGCATCATGTTTGTCCAGTAGCAATATATTTACGCATATTAATAATCGGGATAGTGTAAGGAAACTATTCATAGTTAATCATTAAAAAACCAGACGGGGTGGCCGAGTGGGTTGGAGCGTCCGTCTCCCGTGCTGGTAGATCGTGGGGTCGTGGGTTCGAGTCCCGGTCGAGTCAAACCAATGACTTTAAAATTGATACTTGTCGCTTCCTAGCCAGGCGCTCGGCATTATTAGGATAGGGCAAGGACTGGTGTGCTCAGTGTCAGGATAATGTGACTGAGTGGGATATCAAGTCATGGTGCTGGCGGCCTGATTTCCCAGTGGGACAGCACTATAAAGTTGCCATGAGTGCGCACTGTCACAAGTCGGTACCCGTCCTGATATGACCTTAGATGTTGCTAGGACGTAAAACAACAAACAAACAAACAAATTAATCATTAAAAATCCGAATTCCTTACTTTTCAACATGTACCCTACGGCTATCTAATCCTGAATGGGCAATTCAAGGAGATGCCGGATATGTGGCTCCTGCTGAAAATGTTCCTAATATGGGCAAGTGTTGAATTATAGCACTAGGATGAATTTTGTTATTGATGAATTGCCATAGAATGACATGGAACGATGTTCGCGTGTCTGACCATGTGAACCCCAAAACCACAGAAACTTGCTTCTGTGGCTATCTCGGCTGGAATTGTTATTCGTTGCTAGGTTAGAGCAGTTGCTGGTTGGTTCAATGACAGGATATGACTGAGATGCATAGTAGAATATGGTGCAGGTTGGGCGATCTCCGTGGGGCACCAGGCGCTACAAATCTACTATTACTAGCCAAGACTGATTAAAGGTGCATAGTCCGATGGTTATGAGTTTTTGTCATTTTCTGAGATAAATGTATTAGTTTGGCCATTATAATCTACATTACTTAGGGAAGGAAGTAAATTTGATTTTAAAATGACTTAAGCCCGTTCATACGGCACAAATTTATGCCGATTTAGATGAAGCGAAATAGATGAAGCGAATTAGTAGTCGTGTCCACACACGCAGTACTTTTAGCTGGAAATCGATATCTGCGCATGAGCAAGTCCCTCGCTGTATCTGGCGAGCACTGCTATTTGTTTAGTTTACACTAGTCGATTCGACAATATGAATAACGACGCCGATGCAGCTGCTATGTTAATATTGCTTGGAATTTAGGGTTAATTTAATTAAATTTCATTATTTGAGTATGTAATTCTGTTAAATATGATCGCATTCAATAGATTTTGGCCTCATCGGTCCCTAACACTGCCGGGCACCAGCAATAGTTACACCTGAGCCTGTATCCGGCAAGCACCGCTATTTTACACTATCACCGCCCGGGAACCAGCTAAATCGCTTCATCTATACTACCTCGGGAGGTGGTTTACTTGAAGCAAACTAGATGAATCGATTCAGCCCTACATCGCTTTAGCGTAGCGTCCACACAGCGAATGTGAGTCGAACTAGGCAAGTCGATTTAAATTAATCGTTTTAACTCGCCAGTGTGAACGGGGCTTAACTTGTGAGATATTTCAAGTGCAAACATGCCAAATTTATGTTGGCATGCTTGTCAAAACTCTGACCGCCATAGGCTTTAGCACTAATAGGTTCTATTAAATTAACTTAGTATCCCATTCTATGCAGAAACAAATGCTTAGTAGATGCAACAGTATCTAAGTTGGATATATAGGATCAGATCTAGATTAGTGTTTTGGTTTTGAAAAATTGAAGGTTTCATCGGGCTGTGCAACTTTATTCAGTGGATATTTCAATCAGAGACAATTGGTCTTCTCCACTCCACTGCTCCTTGTCCTATCCTGTTTATAGCGATCACCGGGATGGGTAGCCAAACGTATAAATGTGCAGGGCAGCAGCATAAAGTCGCCATGAGCACGCTCTGTCATTAGTCAATGACAGGTGTTACTAGGACACAAACCCCAATCATTCACTGATTTCTTGGTAAATAGGATGGAAAAGTCACTAGCCAGTACAGTCAATAGGCTTGATGAATTGCTATTAATAGACTCATGTGGACTAGTGGGTGGTACATATAACCAAGTTTCCTAATGAGCCGTGGAGCTCACTTCGATAACGAAAGACAATATTAAACTGATAAACCAAGTTAAGCTGATTTCTTGTTGTTCTCACTAATGGCTAATCACATTCCGAGAACATTCTAGATAGAACCATTCCGAAAGCCACGTCGCAATTTCTGACCTGAGTATTTCATATGTTCCACCGGTGAGAATGGATAAGCAGTATCAGGATATGATATACGCATTGCAGGAAAAGACGTATTGATTTGCACTTGTTCTTTTTAAAACAATGTTGTTGTTGTAAATGTAAATATAGTTCATTCATTTAATACAGTTTTTGGTCAGCAGAAATTAGTACACTGTGGTGTTCTCTGTGGCTGAGTGGTTAGACTTTTTTCTGGTCAGACTCCTAATCTGAAGGTCGGTGGTTCGATTCCCCATGCCCCCACCTCTGCCGATTTGGATTTCCACCGCTGTGGATAACGTAGAGCATCATCAAAGGCCAGTTGCTCTCATACCATGTCTATGTGGGGTGGGAGGTTAAAAATCCCTTGGGTCGGTAAAAGTGTAGGCTCGGGCTTTCTATCCACAAACTGTATAATGGTGAAAACAAGTCTATCCAGACTTATCCATGATAGGCAGTATAAATCTTCAAGCAAAAAAAAAGAAAAAAAAAGTACATGTACTATTATATTGCCATCAGGAGCTTGAACTGAGTTGACTTGAGCTTTATTTAACAACAGACATGTAGTAAGGTCACTGTATGGCTGCCACAATAGGCGATATTCAAGATGGGCAACAAATGTTACGCTAAACTTATGCAAAATACGTTATCAAACAAATCTGGAATTGACATCTTCACCTATGTAGTACATGGCGAGTGAATGGTGAGTTGACAAATGACAATATTCTCCATTTCAACATTTATATATGGTTTAGGTAAAGCAAACGTACATATGATATAGTGCTAAATGTAATATATTGTATGTAAATTGCATGGGAACGGTAGGCTAAAATCTACTGCAACTTATTACTGGATGCATGAGGATGCGGAGGTGGATCCCCTCGTCCAATTTGAATGTTCCATTCACATTGAAGGACATAGGTGAGGGGGGTGAGGACTATGTTTATGCCTGAGTAGGCATTGGTGTTGAACTCAGTACTTGGTAGTGTTATTACATTGTATGATGCATAACTTTCCGAAGATGTCATCAGAACATATTGGTTCAGTGAAAGAATATTGCGACTGAGTCGAATATTTAATGATGTCAAGGTATCTAAGTTGGCAAGGACTATATGTATAAATATATATAAATATATGTAGGTATGTAACTATATAAATCACTAGGATTTCTCTCTGTTTAAAGTATGTGTCAGTTCTTATATGGCTTAAAGCAAAATCAATATTTCCATTAGGTGCACAATGCTTTTAAAATGTGTCTTTGCACCATTGTAATAATGTAGGGCTATTTGACAAATACTTGAGTGAAATCCATCACTAACCCACCCTGCTTGCCATCATCAGCATTAAGTGCACATAAGCAGTATTAGAGCAGCGCATCACAGCTGACCCCGTGACCCTTGTGACTTTAAGCAGACTTAATCTTGCTCCAGGGTCCAGGTCAGGGGTAATGTCTCCCAACTATCCAATAATGGAATGCTAAATTGAATTGTTCACACACATTTAAAGCTGCATACTCCGATGAAAGCATCCCATTTTTTAAGCCAAAATGCTTACCTAGATTTGAACCTATATATCCAACTTGATTACTGATGCACTTATCCAGCATGGGATGCTGTAGAAAAATGGAATCCAAAGACAATTAGATAGAATCTGCCACTGCTAATGTCTTTGAGATTATTAATTGTATGCAGGTTTTCAATCCTTTTATCTATAACAGTATAAAATAAATAATATACTTGTATACATACACAGCTATATTTCAAATTACAGTAAGGTAGATTTTAACTATGAACTGAATATATTTAGCTCAAATAATGGCAACACTGAAAAGCATCATACCATGCAACTTTAAGGACATTCTGGGGTACTTAACTAGGCTTTTAATATTGAAATTATACATGTCAGATTTGATGTGTCTATCTATATCCCATTTATAGTATTCTCCAATGGAGTATTTCTATTCATGATATGCAATGATGGATTTTCCTTTCAGCACATCACCGCAGTTAATGCCTCTTATTTTTGACAAGCGATGGATGAGGTGTTAGAATGCTTATAATTAATTAAGTGGAGCCTCCGCCACCCATTCTGGTAGGGATTTAAACACCCGGGTTCGAACACTGGCCGAATCAAACCAATGATTTAAACATTTATACTTGTTCTTACCTAGTATCGCACTCAGCATTACTAGGATAGGGAAAGGAGAAGTGGAATGAGGAAGACTAATTGTCAGGGATTGGAATTTGTCCCGCTTCATCAACTATGTACCAACAATAAATGTTAAAAATCAGTTGTAATCCCTCGGATAGGAACCACAAATATATTCGGTATACAAAGAAGCCCCATATGTTTAGCTTCTACATTATAAATCGTCACCCACGACACCATGTCTGACCCGCCCTGATATGTCCTTAGATGGTGTTAGTACATAAAACAAAACAAAGGAACAAACCATGTCTGACAGTAATTGGGTTTGCACCATCATGGAGACAAGTGATATATGTACATCCTTTCAACATTACCTTCAATGTTTGGGTCTCATCAATCACACTTACATCGCATACATTGAAATGAATTCAATCTAATTGAAAAGATCTAGTGGATTGCACATGAACCCTCTTGACCTTGAAGAGTGCCATCGTGCACACCAATACCATTCACGGCGTCCATTTTAATTGGGAGCTGTGTCACACTGACATGGTGGTCTTTTAGAGACCGTCGTTCCGCTAACAAGACACAGAAATCTTGTGTCTATTTCTAAGACTGAAGCGCCGTTGTAAACTCCCCCCACCCCACCAGGCCGTGTTGCCTGTCACTAACTGCTTGGGTGACTGAAGGAGACCTGCTGATAGGCTGAACGGTGTGCTCAATAGGACGGAAGGTCTGTCCTACTGAGTCTATTGCACGTGACCTTCTGAGGGCGTCTCCTAATGTCCCTGAGGCCATTCTCAAAGGTTGACCGCGGTCTCACGCCGAGACCATCTATTAGAGGTCCTATTATTGTGTCCAATTTGCCCCGGGCATCCAACATTTGCAGTGTAGATTGCATGCCCGGTGTAGTAAGTTCAAAACACTACCCTACAAAGACACTACAGTAGTGTTTTCAACCTAGGTTCAAAACACTAACATAGTGTTTTCAACCTAGTTTAAGGTAGGTTTAAAACACTACTGTGGCCATGCAAGCTTTAAGTTCAAAACACTACTCTAAATTGTTTGTATAATTGCTGCATATTCATTTTCATTTATAGTAGGGTGAGGCAGTATGCAGTAGGGTGGGGCAGTATGCAGTAGTGTGGGGAAGAATACAGTAGGATGGGGCAGTGTACAGTAGGGTGAGGCAGTATGCAGTAGGGCGGGGAAGTATGCAGCAAGGTTGGGCAGCTTGCAGTAGGGTGGGGATGTATGCAGTAGGGTGTGGCAGTATGTAATAAGGTGGGGCAGTAGGGGTTGTTGTTGTTGGTTGCTGTTTTACGTGCTAGCAACATCTAAGGTCATATCAGGATGGGTACCGACTTGTGACTGCACACTCATCATGACCCTATATCCCACTCAGTCACCTTTTCCTGGTACTGAACCATCAGCGTATACTAATACATGGTGCACACACAGCAGCACTATCAGCGTATACTACTAACATGTGCCTCAAACTCCACAGCACAATCAGTGTATACGAATATGTGGTGCACACACCACAGCACTATCAGGGGATACTACTAACACACGCTTCATGCTCTGCAGCACATTCAGTGTATACTAATAGTAATATGTGGTACACACGCTGCAGCGCTATCAGTGTATACTACTAATATGTGCTTCAAATGCTACAGCACAATCAGGGTATACTAATACATGGTGCACACACCGCAGCGCTATCAGCGTATACTACTAATACGTGGTGCACACACCACAGCACCATCAGTGCATGCTAATATGTGGTGCACCTCACGCCGCATCGCTATCAGCGTATACTACTAATAAGTGGTGCACACGCCACAGCGCTATCAGCATATACTAATATGTGCTTCAAATGCCGTAGCAGAGTCAGCATGTCATGATAGTGTGTTGAACTTGGGTAGTGTTTTGAACATATGTAGGGGTAGTGCTTTGAACTTAATAGTAGTGATTTGAACTTCGGTTCAAAACACTATGGTAGTGTTTTGAACGGGGTAGTGTTTTGAACATCCTACACCGGTGCCGCCCTCCTCTCTTCCTCATGGGAGTTATGCCGGCGGTGCTGCATCACACCTGGTCTCGCCCTGCCCTAGATATGTCGAAGTTAGCTATAGGCCATTTCCACCAGGAACCTGCCCTCTGTTGGCAGTGCAAAGAACTAATGATATGCGTAGCAACACATTATGCAACAACTTGGCCTCGTACTGACCTAGATATGTCACAGTTAGCTATAGGCCATTTCCACCACAACCTGACCTCTGTTGGCGGTGACAAGAACTAATGATATGGGTTGTGGCACACACTATGCAGCTCTCGGCCACGCACTGATCTAGATAATATTATATTGCAGTTAGCAATATGCCATTTCCACCAGCAACCTGCCCTCTGTTGGCGGTGGGAAGAACATACTATGGGTTGTGGCACATACTATGCAGCACTCTGCCATGCACTGACCTAGATAACAACCTGCCCTCTGTTGGCGGTGGAAAGAACTAATGCTATGGGTAGCAGTACACTATGCAGCACCTGGCCTGATATTACCCTAGATATGTCGCAGGCACCCAAATAGGCCAGTTCCAGCTACAGCCTGCCCTCTGTTGTGGGTAACACCTCACTGTGCAGTGTTCTTTGAGCGGTTAGTTCCTGATATTACCGCTAGAGGTCCATTTCGTGGTGGTGGTGGTGGTTGTGGAATTCGTCTATTTCATTGTCGTCTCATGGCTGCCCTCTGGTATGGCAAGCCAGGTGACCTTCCCTTGGACCATGCTCTCAGGAAGGCCGATCTGGCTAACCATGTGTCTGGACAGGGAGACACCAAGGCGTGTACACTCTCGACCTTTGCATCTTACAAGGCTGCTGATTGGTGCCCATGTTGTTGCCACACACGTACGCCTTTTTGTGTGACCAGCATAAGCCGTATTCACACGGGAAAAAAGTAAAGCGATTCAGCCAAGGCGAATACTAGGAGTTGAATTAGCGGCCCGTTCACACGGGCAGTACTTGGGCCGGAAATCGATATCTGCGCATGGGCAAGTCCAGTCTGACCAGCGCCAGTTTTCGGTTAGGCGACGTCACCATGAGAGAGTGGGTTCGACCTAGATATGTATGTACTGAATCGTATTGGTTTGGAATGGTCAAAACTTGTGCTGGGCAGTGAAACCCTAAAAATAAATGATGACAAAAATATCTGTGCACAGCTAGCGGTTTCATAGACTAAATTCTATAATATGTCCTTTTGATCTACCGGAAAGTCAACAAACTAAGGTCTCGACTGCGCATGCGTGTGACATCCTTAATCCGCCTCAGTGCGTCCACACGGGCAAAATAAATCGATTCACAGAAATCAACTCACGTAATCGACCTCCCCAAGTGGCTTACAGTATTGGGATCACATAAATCGATTCAGCCCTAATTCGACTCAGACGCCCATTCACACGCGAAATGTGCGTCGAACTAGGCAAGTCGATTTCTATGAATCGATTTACATTGCCCGTGTGAACACGGCTATAGACTTGTTAAGTAGTCGGTGGACTGAGAATAGCACTCTCTCACTGATGATGCTAGAACCGTGAAAGCAAGGGATAAACAACACCATAAAGCTGTGTTGTCCGATGAAAACATCAAGTTTTCAAAACCAAAGCAATTATCTAGATTTGATTCTACATATCTAATGTTGATATTGATACAAGCTCCAATCTTGGGGGGGGAGGGGATGATGCCTCAACCATTATTGATTTAGCGACAGACCCTGCCTGTAATTAAACATTAAAAATTCCCTATTTTAGATGAAGCGAATCTCAATATTCGCATACACCAGAGGCCGGGGCAAGCAATATTATGTGTGCACACACATGTGTATATTTATATACCGAGGTTCATATATATCGATATAAGCTTAGATGTTGCCAGAATGTAAAACCCCAACAAACAAAGCTTTATTTGATGGAGAAAAGAATAAACACCATCCGATTACCATTCGGCATTTACTTGAAGTAGAATAGACTTGATTTGCTTTCCTTTGAATTATTCCCAATGTGAGGTACTTTTGAATCACGTTGACCTCAAACTTTGACCTCCATGTTTGTTTCGCTCAAAGAATACCAGGTTTCTTTGATGTACCCCCTTTTATAAATAATACACGTGGACATATTCGTAGTAAAGCAGAGGGAATTGGGAGAGGCCCAAATGGATAAAGGTTGAAAGGGTATTGATGATCGAGACGGGAGAAACCTACACCTGGGATCAATGAGCCCCCGTAGGGTACACACTAGGCGTGGCTTATAAACTTGTCATCAGTAGTCCTTCATATCTGGGGCTTTGGTTAGTTTGTGTGACGCTATAAATGTTCGCATATTGTTCAGCCGTCATGCATGTTTTTCTTATTTTCTGGCTAGAATGTTGTTATCCTGTTATTACATTAGGCACATACTAGTATATACAATCGGGTGGTTAGGCTAGTAGCAAAGTGTTTACTTGGTGTACAGACAGTTGTTGATGTGAGTCACAGCTAAATATAATTTGAGACATACAAGTTATGTGTACTTGTTATTACTGTTTTTGGTGTTCAGCTTTACTCAAATTAAATCAAGTTTGTTCAGTGTCAGAATAATGCGACTGAGTGGGATATTGAATGGCGTCCTAGGATCTTTATTGGGAAGCCCTATTTATATAGTGGTTTATATATACTATATATATCGATATATATACTATATATAATTTATATAATATATGCAATATGTATACGATATATACGAGCCCTTGTTAGTGGCCTATGCCCAAAGTTGGGTGGTAGGCGTAAGTAAGTAAGTAACTAAGTAAACCACCACGGTTGCCCAATATGACAGATAATTACCCATCCTGAATATGGTCTCGAGTGGTCCTATGACATTAAACAAATCCAATAAATTAATTACTTGATGCCTTTATGAAATGCTTTTAGGCTATTGTTATAATGTTGCGCTGGTTGGAAAATGTTGAGTGAAATCCAACACTGATCTGTGCAGCTTGCCATTACCAGCATTAAGTGCAGGCAAGCAGAGTTAGGACACCTCATCCCAGTTGACCCCGTGACCCATGGGACCCCAAGCAGGCTTAATCTTGCTCCCAGGTCCAAGTCAGGGGTTCCCGCCCGCAGTAAGGGGGGCCGTTTACTCACAAATAATCTGACAAAATAACAAAACAAATCCAAACTTCCATATCTTTCCGGTAGCTTAGTACCCAATTCCCAGGCCGAATTTCCGTTAAATCGGTATGTTTATTATCAGGGCTTGGGGGGATATTATATGGCCTATGATGACTGGAGTATTTCATTGTTTTTCCAGAATTGGTTGGTGAATTGTTTGTGAGCTGCTCTCCCACCCGCACTCGCCTGACCCCTACTACCTCTACTACCACTTTTTCTCATCTGACTTAACCCGTGGGGCTCACTTTGCAAATAAACACACCGCACCAGCTTCCAGTGACAGGCGAGGCGCAAGAAGTGCTACTAAGTCTTGTCGCTACAAAATCTAGGGCTCAGCATTTCTAGACTAGGCCAAGTACTAATCTGCTCAGTATCAGGATCATTTGACTGAGTGGGATATCGGGTCATGGTGCGGGTGGCATGCTTTCCCAGTGAGACATCTTAATTCGCCATGAATGCGCGATACCCGTCCTGATATTAGCGTAATTGTTGTTAGGAGGTAAAACCCCAACAAACAAACGTCAAATATATATATATATAGATATATATATATGTGATGTATAACGAATTATGTGACTATAAAGGCGTGAAAGGGAATGTACTGTCTATATTATTGTACATATTCTGTCTGTTGCCTTCCCATCTGCCCGATGGTGGCGCCACTACCAGCGCCAACCGCCACTCGTTCTATATAAGCGTGTGATGGAAAGGCATTATGTGAGTATAAATGCAGGGGAGCCAGTTGTTTCTTAGTGTTGCTATATATGATTATATATGTATTACGTCCTAACAACTGAAGCACGAGACCGGTGGCGCCACCACCTGACATCTTTGAACCCAATGGAGGCGAGCTAACATGCGTCGCACTAGAGGATTATTTTTTTCCTTTTTTAAGCGAGGGCATTTTATTCCCTAGCCAGAGTCTATATCGTGATGAAGCCATTTCATTCTCCTTGTCTTTTCTTCTATTGTGACTGCCTATATATATATGTGAGTCAGACTCACGAAAATAGGCCAATTGGGGAAAGTTGTCGGCGTCGAGCATTAGATGTCGGCATCAATAATGGTATAATTATAGTTTAGCATTGACATAGGTGTTGGAAAGTCCTTAAATTTATCCTGAATGTAAAGGTAGAGAAAATACAACAACTTTATTTGTTTCTAGGATAATTTAATATAAAACAAAGAAATGCACAACACTTTAAAAATTGTGATGCCGACATCTGTTAAAGTTGTCGGTGTGGAGCATTGGATGTTGGCGTCGATCGGTATAATTATAATTTAGCATTGACATAGGTGTTGGAAAGTCATTAAATTTATCCTGAATGTAAAGGTAGAGAAGATGCAACAACCATATTTGTTTCTAGGATAATTTAATATGAAACAAAGAAATGCACAATTTAAGAATTGCGATGCCGACATCTGAAATTGACCACCAATTGGCCCATTTTCGTGAGGCTGACTCATATATATATATATACATATATATATATATATATATATATGTACATATATATGTACACGTATATACGTATGTATACATAAGTATATGTATATAAGCCTGAAATGCTTAGCATAGCTATGAGTTATTATCACATTTAACAATTTCTTTTTTTTAACCCATCAGCAATATCAGCATATGGCAAATTACTAGCATTCTTATCTTCTGTACACAACTATTTCAGCGTGTTAGTCAAACTGACCATAGACCTGCAATCCCTATCTTTGGGCATGAAGTCGAGTGGCGAGCCCCTCCCCCCCACATCCCCCGCACCCCCACCACAAAGAGAAACATCCCCACTCTTCAGCTAATGCTAGATACACACCTACCGTATACGATTCGTGCACTAAAAATCGCGACCCGACCCGACCCGCTTAAAACTGGAAACGGGCCAATTCAATTTTCGAATCGCGAATCGCAATCGTAAGGAAGCAGTTTTAGCCCTAAAAAGTCGCGAATCGCAATCGGTAGGTGTGCTAGGGGAGTGCACACCTCACGATTTTTGGGTAGTTTTAGATCGTATACGGTAGGTGGGTACGGAAAAACGGTAGGTGTGTAGCTAGCATTAGCACCTCGCGGAGGCTGGTTTCTACTTACCCGGGTACCAACGCTTAGCAGGCCGCTTCCAGTGCTGCTGGTTGGTTTTTCATCCTGGCAACATCGAATGTCATATCAGAACGGATACCGACTTGTGACAGTGTACACTCATGACACCTTCATAGTGCTGCCCCACTGAGAAATCAGGCCACCACCACTATGACCCGATATCCCACTCAGTCACATTATCCTGACACTGAGTTAACCAGTCCTTGCCCTATCATATCAATGCTGAACGTCAGGCTAGGAATCAACAAGTCATTGGTTTGACTTGACCGGGAACCAAACTCCTGACCTCCAACACGCGAAGCCTGTGCTCTACCGATTCGGCAACCGCGCCCGGTTCCGGTATTGATGATTGCCGTGGGTTTCTTTATCGCCGCAGTGTCTGTCTCAACCCAGCCTATAATCACACACAATACGCCCTTGGCAACTAAAACAGAAATATAGCATTGGCAATCCTGTGCATTTTTGTTCGCTTTCGTGGGTGTTTTCTTTATCATAATGCAATAAGAACTCCGCCGGATTGCGACTATACGATGTAATTCACTAACGGCGGAAACAGGAGTACCATACAGTGGTTTTTATTTTCATCAAGGTCATGTACAGTTCAAGTTCAGGATAGTCAGAGGTTGGGTACTAGTCTGTGTGGGTGCTTCATTCGTCCCTGGGGCTTTCGATCCCCATTGATGATATCTGGCCCGGATCCGAGCCCTCAACACTTCCCGTTTTGTTTATTTTGAGGTGTGGGTGGGTGGGTGAAGTTAGGTGGTGGCATTGTCCGGTCGGCACCTGGAGGAGTTTTGTGGCCGTGGAGGCGGTTCGCATTCAAACCTGGTAACGTGAGGCTTTGGGGGGAACCTGGGGTCTGGGTCCTCCTGTAACCAAGGGGAGGAGCTCCACGCGAGGGGGAGGAGCTCCACCAGAGCCAGTGCGTATGGGTGTTCTTTCCCCTGTAGGTGGGTGGAGTCGGATCGGGTCATTCCGGGCTACTCCCTGCCTCCGCCCCGTGAATTAACCATGTTACGTTGACATGTACAATTCAGTCCCTTTGTCTACCCAGAGGGAAACTTCTTTAACTTTTCCACATTTTGCATTCTCTTCACAGTCCCAACTAGCAAATAGGGTACAATGGTAAGAACAATAAATACTATGCGGTATAACTACCCACCAACCCACTTCCACACGCATCTGATATATGATGGTGCAGTCACAATGAGAGACATAAGAGACTTCTAGTCGGCGATCTTTTAGTCACTGACACCCACATGGCCGATGGGCTTTTCATGTAGAGGGCAAAGGTTGGAATAATTCTCGGTGTAAATTGATACCAGTCTGTGCTCGGAGCGCTTCAGTCAGTAAACAATGACACAGGTCGCCATCTTGTTGGCAGGGCTTTCGTTTGGTCCTCATTGTTTAGGTTCGCCCCTGTTATTGACCTATGAAGCGGTTGACCTCAGCCCTTCTGCCCTCTTGTCCCCCCGGTCCCCTCGTCCCCTTCCTCCCCGGGCACACTTGGCACTAATCAGCTGCCGGGAATAGCATGCGAATGTAATATGACAGCGAAGAAAGACAGTCACAAAGGCCAGGCTGCATGCATTGGCAATATTAGATCTGATAGCCCAGCAGATATGCGCAATATTTGAGGGAATTGTGCCTTTAACGATACAAGTATCATATTTGGCACACTGTTACAGTAATCCCTAAGGAAGATTTTTTAGCTATAGATCAATTTCAGATTTGTCCAATTGCCATAATGGCAGCCATTTTACAAAATGGCCACCATTAGCTTTCATCTACCAGACTCTCTGACAGCAGCGACACACATGACTAATGTGCCACTGCACATTCCGAGCATAAATTGGACTCATCAGAATTCACAACAAATGAGGAGTTGCTGTCATTGTAGCCACCAATGGACAACCAAGAAGAATAGATCAGGTTCTAGACCACCTGGAATCTTTATTACGGTGAGGAATCTTGCATTTTCAAGGATGAGGAATGGCGTGGTACTGCATCATCTCTAACGGTGAACCAAAACGCATGCTTGTATCATCAACGCCACAACTCTTCCAAATATCTCCCGGATTATGAATCGCAATATTGATACTTACTGCATTCCTGTCGACACCCGATCCCTTCCAAACAACAGGGGCACACCTGATACCTGCCTGCATTATATTATGATATCACCCGTGTTAGCTGGTTAGGAATGCTCTCTCTCTCTTTAGTATGTTATCTCTCTGAACTCAACCGTGTAACTGACAAATAGTGGTACCGAGGATTTGAAGACAGCTACCACTGTAATCAAAATGCTTTCGCCATTTAAAATTGATGGAAAACAAACATGCATTTATTGCTACCAGAAAGCCAGAACATGGAAGGAGCATGTGTATTCATTGCGGGATTACTTCAACATTATAGACAACGTTGCTATTTCAGCAGAATCAGCAGAATCTGGCTTTTAGTTTCCTCTTGGGGATCTGATCGATGGGTCCTTGTTTAGTGTGCAGTGAAAGACGATTGGGTTCCAACACACATCCCGAGGGCATTAGGTGATATATAGACGATGGTATATCGCAGAACAATTTAAATATATGTTGGAAAGAAAGCAAAATGTTCACTCTGACTTTAATAATACTTTTTGAATAACTCAAGCCGTTAACCTTGCCTATTTCTTTTCTCATACGTACACTTTCTCAGGGAGTGTTTCTAGCCTACAGCTATATTTATATTTGTATATATATATATATATATATATATATATATATGAAGAGCTCTTTTCCAAAATGTGATAAGCACAGATCCAAAGAATGAGACTGTAATGCCAATGCCAAGCTCGTAGATCGTGCTTTGGAAAAGCTCTTAATATACATATATATGAAGAACTCCCCTCCAAAAGATGATGCACCAACCCGGCACTGGCATTACAAACTCATTGTTTGTCCCGGCGCTTATCACATTTACATACATATATATATATTTGTATATATATGGTTCTAGGCTCTGAAGCACTCCCTGACATGAGGTACCAGAAATTGCTGATGATGTCACATCCGGTCAAATGCACTTCAAGTTGGTACAGTTGGGTACATTTATGCCACATTCATTGTTACAACCTGTTTTTCATGATAAAAAGAAAAAAAGAACTGTCCTATCAGGATTTGGGTGACCGTTGGCATTAGAATGACAGGCAGCCACCGTGTTAACTGTAGTAAAGCTGGATTCATAACTCATCACATAGATAGTATTTTTGTTGTGCGTGTTCTTGCATCCATTTTAGTTGTGGCCAGATCCTCTTTTCTCAGGACTCATGGTGTGTGTACATGAACATAGTGTTCTCACTCTTTTATCTAGCAGTATGAAAGTGAATTCGGAAAGGCACGGTACAGACAATGGAGTAGAAAGAGGCAGACACTATGGGGCTTAAGATATACGCAATAGGTAAATGACAACCCATATATATAGGCGGCCCTTTGTAGGCTGGTTCATAATTAGGTGATTATACTCAGTGCTCCCTCAATGAGATATGTACAGTCTTTTCAAAAGCGCAGTTCAATGAGAAATTAATACTGAGTGCAGAATGCCAACGACATTCAGAGTCGTCATGATCACTTCTCAGAGAGCTATATTTAAACCCTACATTTATTTAGTAAAAAAGGTGTATGTGCCTGTGTCTAGGACGATGAATCAGATTTATTCTTCTTTATTGCTGAGCAAAGATGGTCCATTTTGCTGGTGTAATTAACTAAGTTAGTTTTTAGAATTATGCAAATTACATGTAGATATGAATCCTTCTGGCTGGTTTATCTAGATAACTCATGCCCCGTCTTATATAATAGTCACAAATGAAGATATCAGGAAAATGTATACACCACACCATCTGATGTAAGATGAAGATATTCATGTACACTCTATTGTTAATTCACACCGGGAACAACACCTGTCCCGGGATATAACATCAACTCCAATGGACTTAATGATTAGCTCCATCCGATGTATATCGCAAACAGCTCCGAAAGACCTCACGATCAGATTCGAAGTACTGTACGATAACATATGCAGTACCTCCACAGCGGATCAGAAGTGACTAGCAGGTTCGAAGTATCTCAGTAGCAGCCTCAAGTTACCGCGCAAGAGGCTGTGAAGTAGATTAGGAGCAGCTCAGAATTGCATCACGAGCAGGTCCTAAGTGCATAAGGAGCAGCTCCAACATACATTATGAGCAGCTCCGAAGTACATCACGAGCAGATCCTAAGTACATCACGAGCGAATCCAACATACAACATGAGCAGTTCCGAAATACCTCACGAGCAGATCGTAAGTACATCAGGAGCAGTTCAAACATACATCATGAGCAGCTCTGAAGTGCCTCACGTGCAGATCCTAAGGACATCAGGAGCAGATCCAACATACATCATGAGTAGCTCCGAAGTACATCACGAGCAGATCCTAAGTAGATCACGAGTAGCTCCAACATACATCATAAGCAGTTCCGAAATACCTCACGAGCAGATCGTAAGTACATCAGGAGCAGCTCAAACATACATCATGAGCAGCTCTGAAGTGCCTCACGAGCTAGATCCGAAGTACATCACGTTCAGATCTGAAGTACCTCCCGAGCATTTCCGAAGTACAGCACCAGTACTTTCGAAGTACATCACAAGCATTTCGAAAGTACATCACAAGTGGTTCCGAAGTACCTAACGAGCAGCTCCGAAGTGTCTCATGAGTAGCTCAAAAGTACATCACGAGCTGCTCCGAAGTACATCACGAGCAGTTCCGAAGGACATCACGAGCAGCTCCGAAGTACATCAAAAGCAGTTTCGAAACACCTCCCGAGCAGCAAACTCATTATCTTAAGAAATATTGGGAATTCCCAGACTGCCGCCTGCGTCCCATCACACGTGTCCAAATTAGATTCAAGGGCACGTTCATCTCGTCCCGTTTTCCAATTTAGTAAAATAAAATAAAAGGTCTCATTAGAGTGTGTTGTTTCTTTCACGCCGAAAGAGGTAACTTGGTTAATTGCAGTGGAGGTATTTAGTGTGGAAGGGTGATTGCTTTAATCAGTCAACAGCCAGTATGTTGATAGACACTGTACATTATCTTGGCGTAGTTCAACTAGTTGTCCCATTCCTGCCGATGCCGTTCAGCCCTCATCAGATGCCGCTACTAGTATGCAGGGAGCATCTGAGATTGCCAGTTTGAATTATTTTCCTTTTGACTTTTACTCATTCCCGTGCTACATTACAAATGTCACAAGGTTATATGTTGGCTGCAGATGTAGGCCCTCCCACACCCTGGAAAGAAATAATATATCTGTGAAAATTATATCAATCATTCCAAGACCGCCCGAAAAAACGGAGGCTGGTTCCTGGTGACCTCAGTAATGCCAACACCGAATGATTCCAGATTACAGCCACATGTACCAAATGACCTTTAACCCTTAAGATTCTCAACTTCTCCATTTAGTTTACCATTCACTTTATATTAGCGCTTTCTCAAAGACACTACGGAACAGACCTGCTACGTTTAAATTGTTCAAGTTTGGTTCATGAACAGAGCGGTGGGATTGCATGGGTTTATTTGGTTATGTGCACATGCACTGAGTGGCAATCGGCTTACTTATTTGGGGGTTTGTGACCTAGCGGTCACTGGCTGCAGGGCTGCAGCATTGGTAAACGGCGCCGTTAAAACGGCCCTTTTGTTTTTTGGGGGTTTTCTTCTTTCTTCTGGCAGTCGGTTTGTGTCGCAAGGATGATGATCGTACTTTCGTGACGCAGGCAAAGGTGTAGTGTCTAGACGAGCACAAGACAGAGCAGCAGAGGTGGCATTTAGTTATGACTGCCCCCCCCCCCCCCCCTATCCCAACGTCCACCACCAACCATCAGAGCAGATGCCATGGTATTCGAAAGACAGGCGGTCGGACTGCCTTACGCCATATATATTATATATTATACATATATATGGCGTATGTATGGTATGCTTATGTTCGAGGAGGGGGGTGGGACACGGCAAGGCCGGCAGGTGTGTTTGTGGGGGGGGGGGGGGGTGTAGCAGGAAGAGGACAATATGCTGAGAGCATCTGCGCATGACGGCCGGTACATATGCAAGGTCCCATTCCACATTTAGATATATTTCTATAGATCAAAGTGTTGGAGTGAATACAGGTAACAGCGAGTACTGTCGTGAAGTAAAGCAAGCCATGTGGTCTTAGATCTGGGTGATTTTTGTAGCCTTTCATTATTAGTACGCAACTGCTGAATTGTGTATGGGCACACGTACAGAAAGCTAAGTAGACATTTGCTAGCAGTAATACTTACCCACTCCTGATATGTCAGGCTGTACCAGGATGTCGGCAGCACAAGTCATTCCCAATTGTGTATTCAACAGGTATTGTACACCTTATTCTATATACCTTTTGTGTAAATAACCCTGAATTGAAAAATGGCTGGAAGACCAGTGCTTTGGCACTGACAAAAGACTTATTCAGCAGAATAAACATATTTACCCCAACAAAATAAAATAGAAAATGCACTCACCGGCGACAAAGACTGCTGAGGCTGGATGTTGCTTACCCTTAGGACAAATAACAAATTTTATGGTTATCGTCCCCCGCCCATGCCACAAAAATCGATCGCCCCTGATTTCTTTCTGAGTTGTTGTTCTTTGTGTTTTAACTGTTCAAAATATGTCAGGCTCACAACAATTCAACTTTCGTATCAATTGTTAAGTCATTGGTTTGACTTGGCCACGAATTCGAATCCCATGACCTACCAGAATGGGAGGCTGGCATTCAACTCATTTGGCCATCGCGTCTGGTGATGTATTATGTCTCCGTAAAAAATTAAAAGTATAAATAAAAACCGCCCGCTCGACCCTGATTTTTATCTCAAAAGGACGATCACCAATGTAGTTTTTATTTAGCCATACCATCAGTAATTAAATGAAAACTAGTATTTCCAACATAATATCTGCCATATCTTAGGTTAATTTACAGCGGTTTGTCAGCGAGGATCATAGAGAGGAACATGAAAGAAACTCCCTGAAAGAACCCTTGAGATGGGATTTTCATTCAACATCACCCGGACCGACCAGTAAAATGAGGCCATAATGTGGCATCACGTTAGCACTTCCAGATCTGGTCACATGATTTTGCCACGTGTTCGATACATGGATATTCTATGTATCTCAATAAAAGAACCCGCCTAGAATAGGCCATTTAATTTGGAGCCCAGTAGGTTGAGATTGGTCTGCCCAGCGCCATTAGACTCTGAGTACATAATGCCTATTATTAGTAGTCGTGTGAGGTTACATTGGAAAACGAAGAGTGAACTTCCAGAGCTTTTCAGGCGTATTCAAAAACCGTCAAAGTTAGGTTAATTGTCCAGCGATTATCCTCCTCCCCTTCCCCTCCCTATCCCCCTCCCTCTCCCTCTCCCTCTTCCCGTCCCCCTCACCCTACATTCCCCATCCCCTCCTCTTCCCTCTACCCCTTTCCCTTCCATCTCCCTCCCCTACCTCCTTTCACCTCCCCCTTCCCCTCCCCATGCCCCTCCCCATCCTCCTCCGACTCCCTCTTCCGCTTCCCCTTCCCGTCCCCCCAACTCCTTTCCTCCAACCTTGCCCTCCCCTTCCACCCCACCCCCCTTGCCCTCCCCCTCATCCTACCTCGTCCGCTTCCCCTCCCCTTCCCCCTTCTTCTCCCCTTCCCCCATACCACATTTCTTATCATCGCCTTTCCCCCTTCCCCCTTACCCTCCCCATCCTCCACCCACTTCCGCTTGCTCTCTCCCTCCCCCATATTCCCTTTCCTCTCCCCCTCCCCCATATTCATGTTCCTCTCCCCCTCAGCCTCCCCATCCTCCCTTACCCCACCCCCTCCCCCAACCCCTTCCCCCTTTCCCTATGTGTGATCAACAACCTAACTCTTCACGTCCATGCCTCACGACATGCGGTCGACAAGATGGCGCCGTCACCACGCGCGCATGCTCCCGGCAGGCTATTTATAGCGCCACCGGAAATCACATGTCTGCTCTCCGTGCTTCCCTTAGTCCGCCCATGTCCTCTTATCTCTACAGGTGTGCATGCCACTAGAAGAATACTCCGTTAGATACGGCTATATATATATATATATATGCATAGTTATATATATACAGTAAACCCTCTCTAACCGACCACCTCCACAGATCGACCACTCCCCTATATCGGTGGCATCATTTGGGTCCCAATAATACCATTGTAACCATATTCTACCTCTGTAACCCGACCACCACCATAAATGGACCAGTTGAAGTCGGTACCAAGATCGGTCGATTTAGAGAGGTTTTACTGTATATATATATATATATATATATATATATATATATATATATATACAGTAAAACCTAGTTATATATATAAAACGATGAGTTTGTATATATATGTGGTCAAAGAATATGCCATTTTCGTGGGGAGGACACGCTAAGAAGCTACACCACACGATTGCAGCGCGTGTGCTGGCACATGTCTAACGACGGGCTTGCCATATTTCAAAGAAGCAACAGTCACTGTCAACGATGAGGTTGTATTTCTGACTGACTGATAACGCTGGTCTGATGAGCACTTATATCTGAATGTGACGCTGTGCACCAACCGGGATGGTTGTGTGGTCCAATCGTCCGCTTTGCCTCGTATCCCAGTGTGGAGGGGGTGGTGATGGGTGAGACTCAGGTTGGGAGTTCGATTCATTGTAAACCTCAAATGTTGCTACAGTATAAATCGAAAATTAAGTGGTCCATCAATCAGTAAGCATCATGCATGCAATAATTAAATGTCTCATATTACTTCCTGGTTGTTTTGTTAATTTCAAACACGATGAGAATTCGGTTTAATCTCGATTAAAAAAGTGAGTTCTTATGTCTCCGGCCCGGTCAAACCAATGATGTACAAAATTGATGCTTGTCGCTATCTAGTCTGGTACTCAGCATTCATAAGGAATGGGCAAGAACTGGTCAGCTTACAATTAGGGTAATGTGACTGAGTGGAATATCAGGATATTGTGTCCCGGTAGAATCAAACCAATGACTTATATAATTGCTACATAGGATTTGGAATTGTTCCTGTTGTCCACAATATGTTTAATTGGTCGCACGGACCCGGCATGTTTTCTTATAATTAAGTGCACACACCTTTGGCACCACCTATCGGCCACCGCTGTACTAAGGTTAACATTATATACTTGATGACACCAAACAGGTTTTTCACCATTAACACATTTTTTTTATATTTTTTCTTTTTGGTAAAGTATTTATTCATCTGAATATGACATTTGTCAGCGCCGAAGCACTGGTCTTCCGGCCATCTTACTATTGGAATTGACATTCTAAACAATCTAAGTTTGGTCAGTGCTGTATTAGTCACATCACCGATCTTGAAGAATTAAGGGAGTGGCTCCAGCTGTATAATGTACAGCACCAGTCACTTTACACTAGTAGTCCAAGTAACTATATGTTACCACCTATGTGTTATTGTCTAACTAATTCTCTTGTACGCCAAGTAGTGACATCTGGTCTCATCACTATATATCATACCGACAGCGAGAAGAATGGCAATTGACCAACAAGAGGTAATTTGCCATGCAAGCTGCAGCCCTTCATTGAGTTGTTCTAGGACGCAAATCCCCCAACAAACAAATCACCTATTTCAGAACCGCCTAACCCAGATGTCCTATTTGGGTACTCCTGTGAAAAAGAAATAACGGTGCAACTACTAAAACAATTGTCTACTTTAGAAATAAGTTTGGCATGCGTAATCTTTATTTTGCGTATCAGCATACTTAGACTTTAAACTATGTACACAATATGCAAACGATGTATGGGTAGACATATCTTGCTAGCCCAAATGTCCTATTTGGGTTCATCATTGAAAACAATGTGTACTTTCAAACAAAGAAAAAAGAAATTGTATGTTTTCCCGAATATTGTTTTTTTTTTGTTAGTTTTTTTCTTGAAGATTTATACTGTCTATCATGGATAAGTCTGACGATACTTGTTTTCACCATTAGACAGTTTGTCGATACAAATCCCAAGCATACACCTTTACCAACCCAAGGGATTTTTAACCTCTCACACCACATAGGCATGGTATGAGAGCAACCGGCCTTTGATGTTGCTGTAAGTTATACACAGCCGTATGCCATTTTAATTTTGCCCATTGAAATACTCCAGCTTAAGAGTGGGTACGAAATATGAGAAACAAAATTATATGGATAGACAGATCTACTATTTAGTCCATTCAGCAATTGTATATGCACAGTGCTAGGATCGCATGAGAAAATGGCCTGGAAAATTAGCAGGAAGCAGAAAAAGATGTTGGAAGGTATTTTGTATATTATTATATGTATCTATATATAAGTATCTATGCATATATACATATATACACACATAGATATATGTCTGGTGATTGGTGCATCCGACGGGTGAGGAAGAGGAGTTCCACTTGTTGTTGATGAGACCATGTCAGAAACGGGAACGATTCTAAATGCAGAGTGTTGTCTGTGATACCGCAGGGCCTCGCTGCAATATCTAGCAATGGTTGGTTGGTTGTTGGAGTTTTACGTTCTTGCAAAATCCAAGGTTATATCAGGACGGGTACCGAATTGTGGCGGTGAACAATCATGGGATACCAGGCTCCCAGTACCCGACCTAATATCCCACTCAGTAACTTACAAATTCATACTTGTTGCTTTCTAGCCTAGCGCTCGACATTAATAGGATAGGGCAAGGACTGGTTTTCTCAGTGGCGGGATAATGTGACTGAGTGGCATATCGGGTCATCATGCCGGTGGCCTGATTTCCCAGATGGGCAGCACTTTTAAGTTGGCATGCGTGGGCACTGTCACAAGTCAAAAGTCGGTACTCGTCCTGATATGACCTTAAATGTTGTCAGGACGTAAAACTCCAAAGACTCCAACAACCACCCCATTACTTAATGAAAGATAACAGGAGATGTAATTTGATTTAATTGATGTTACTACGTCCCTGGTGAGGCAATGAAGAATTTCCAGTATATATTGTATATACAGCACATTTATTGGGATGGGGAAAGGGAATAGGTTTATTGTTCTCATATGAGTGGACTAAAGTTATGGAACTCACATTATTTCATTTACGCAGATCTGGTTGGTATCCAAGCTACTTGGAACGGGTAGGAGACAATGAATAAAATGACTATATAATGTAATATCGGGGTGGTACCAATATATGTGTAGTCTACATACTACCAGATCAGTGTTTGGGAGAATTACAGCGATGCAAAACAAGCATGTATTAACAAGTAAACGCCTTTGGAAATAAGTTGCACCTAATGATTTATGCATCAGCTGATTTGGTTGGCAGTTTCGGGAGTAGACGCGCATGTGCTACATCCGCTGGTGATTAACATACCAGCATACCTTGTACGAGATGACACACAGTTCCCTAATTAGTACACGCCCCTTTGTTGTTTTAGCATTATCCTAACACCCGAATTATGGGTTGTAGAATAATGTAGGCATATGTAGTTGTCTGCTCTGACCTCTCAGGCTAGAAATTATACACAGTAAAACCTCTCTAACTGACCACTTCCACAGATCTACCACTCCTCTATATTGATCGCTTTATTTGGGTTTCAAACGACTGCGCATACAATACTGTAGTGGTCTGCACTGATGTCTTGGGCAAGGAGCCACATATAGGGGTAGGCGTGGGTGGTGTGGTGACATCAGGGAGCCTAGGTGGTGTAATGGTTAGCACACTGGCCTGGGTTGCGGGGAGATGTGGGTTTGGGTCCCACTGTAGGCGCAATATTCCCCATTTTCATCACCCCCATGACACTGGTTCTGTGACCATGATCCTGTACAAGGTATGTGGTGTATGGTTGTTGAACCTACCCTGTGTATGTAAGTGTGTTGCATTGCTTGTATGTATGTAATTGTAAGCATTAAAAAGACTTACAATTCCAGGGGGACGAGTGTAGTGGTCCGCACTGACATCTTGGGTAAGGAGCCACATAGACAGGTAGGCATGGGTGGTGTGGTGACATCAGGGAGCGTAGGTGGTGTAATGGTTAGCACACTGGCCCGGGGTGCGGGGAGATGTGCATTCGGGTCCCGCTCTAGGGGCAATATTTCCCATTTTCATCACCACCATGACAATACCATTATAATGATACAAAAAACCTTTCTAAACCGACTTTCCTAAATGGACCATTTCAAGTTGGTCCAATGGTCAGTCGATGTAGAGAGGTTTTTGCTGTAGCTTGCGTTAGACATGGATATGATGTTAGCATTCGGGAGCATAGGTAGCCTAATGGTTGGGACTCTAACCTACGACCTGCAAGAAGTGTCGGTTTCGGCATCCTGCTCAAGGTGCAATATTTCCCGTCCGCATCACCCCGATGACATATACAGGCTCTATAGTCCATTATTTCGCCGCTGGTACCCTCAGCGCTCTCAGCGCACGGTGGTCTCGCGCATACCGTCACTGGGGGACGGATGTTAAACTCTGGCAAGGATAGGGCAACGAATAATTTGCTCAGTATATATGTGCTCTATAATCTATTATGGGAATATGACACTATCTATCTTCAGTTCACTATACTATACTATACTCTGCTCACTATATCATATCTACTGATCCATATATAGTTACAGTATTGGCCACATTGGCGCCACCTGTGAGGGGCTTTGACCACTTCTATACCAGCGGTTTATGGTGGTTCACACCTACATACCCGCTTGGAGGGTCAAGTTATAATTTTAGGAGGGAAATTAATATATGCCCGCAATAGAATATCATGTTCTTTATCACCCATGTCAGTTTTATTGTTATTATGTTTACCTGGGGTCAACTATCTATATGTATATATGAAGAGTTCAGGCGCAAGTCCATGTAAACGTCAATCCAAAAATGTAGTTTACATAAATGATTTGTACCGGAAAATAGTTTTAATTCTGACTAATTTGTTATCAGATGGGTATAGGGCAATGAACTAACAAGTAGTAATATAGAACTAATAAACTTGTTGAAGGTTCGAATCTGATGTTTATCTATATTTTTGGATTGGCGTTTATGGGGTTTTGCGTCCAGACTCTTCATGTATGACTACATATATAAGAAGTTGCATGTGGCTTTGTAGCATATTGCAAAACTGATATATGGACTTCTTACCTAGCGCCTGAATAGCAACGTGCATGTCAAATAATCACCTGTCATCCTACATAATAATATGTGGGTTTGTATTGCATGTTCCATACACTGCCGGTGTATTTTCATCATGGGCTTACTATGGACTGGCGGACCAGACAGGATGGCCAAATGAGTTAGGGTGTCCCTCTCCTGTGTTGGTAGATCGTGGGTTCATGGGTCTGAACCCTGGTCAATTCAAACCAATGACTTTTATACTTGTTGCTTCCTAGCCTGGCGCTCGGCATTATTAGGATAGGGCAAGGACTGGTTGGCTCAGTGTCAGCATAATGTGACTAGGAGTAATGCAATTGAGCGCATGCAGTTAGTTATACACGCGATCTAATTTGGGAAAACTAGAAAACCAACTGGTTCTATGCACACAGCTAGCTTTATATGGACCTTAAAAGATGGCCAAAATACCTTTGTTGTTGATGGCTAAATGAATTATTGACTTTGTAGCATATTGCAAAGCTGATATCTGGAGTTCTTACCTAGCCCCTGAATAGCCACGTGCATGTCAAATGCTCACCTGTTATCCTACGTAATAATATGCCGGTTTGTATTGCATGTTCCGTAGACTGCCGGTGTATTTTCATCATCGGCTTGTTATGGACTGACTGAAAAAAGCAAGAAAGAAAGAAAGAAAATATCATCTTTCAAGATATTATATCCATGCGGATATGTGCTATATCAGTTTTTGATACACATGCACCGGGATTAATGCAATTGAGCGCATGGAGCTAGTTATAAACGCAATCTAATAGAACCAGTTGAGACTCATAAAAAGATGGCCGAAATACTTTTTTTGTTGTTGGCTAAATGAATTTTATTCATCGCATTTCTTAGTGCTGTAGCACTGGTGTTCCAGCAGTAATTGGTACATTTAATTACACAACGTTTTACATGATCTTTAGAGTATAAATAAAAATACAGGTGATACAATAAGTAAAAGAATATGAAGTACACCATTTCATTTAAGGATTACAACTCTGTAGCAAATGTTTCCTTTTTTCACCTTTCTCTTTTTTTCACCTTCCTTTTGCATAAAGTCTTTGCCATACTGCAGTTATATTGTCCTGGCTATTGATTGTCTACAGTAGGGACAGGATGCTATCAATCCCTTTCCAAAATCTTAGCTAGTGTGATTCAGGAGCAATTATGATGGCCGTGGTTATTTCCTCCTTTTCAGAGGTAATTAATTATAATAAGCCTACTAGTAGAAAATTATGGAGCATATTATATTGTGATATAGCACACGCTAGGGGGGGGGTTATTGCAGCTCTCACTATGGAACGTGTGTTGCTAAATTATCTAAGCCGGTAGTTCTAGATGTTATTTTTGAAGCTGGAAAGCACTTTTCAATGAATATTGATTGAGATAAAATCGGCTTAACTGATTGTTTAGAGACGTGATGAAGTAAAACCTAACAATAAAATATAAGGTAATATGTTAAATCGTAACTATATTAAATGCGCAAATACAAAATCCTAATCTGTTTGGACGCATAGTTGATAAAATACGTGAAAATATGAACGGTATATCAGAATGTGTTTAGTGAGATGTTCGATTTTATCACACTTGATTGTAAAGGATATAACTATAGAAAACTTGTTAATGTCACCATTTATGAGTTTACTGAATATCCATATGATGTTATGTGTTTTTAGTGGGTTTTTTATACGAAACTAGTTATCACTTCTGTATTGTTTTCGGTATGACTGACCTACTTTGTTTGCACATATAACAGTGATGCATGGTTTATTTACATTGATTGTCTTGAATGAGTGAGGTCACTCATTCGGTGTCATTGCTGGACCTGGCAGGCTCAAGGCCGAAGCCCTCCCCCCCCCCCCTGCCACTACTGTGGCAGGGGTGGGGGGGGGAGTGAGTGATGAAGGGGGGGGGGGGAGGGGGGGAAGCCCTCTTCCCCCCTCCAGCCTATATAACAACTCCTGCCAGCCATCATGGCCAGGCACTATCCTGGGGTCTTCCGGAGCTACCAAAGCTGGTCAGTCTTCTCCAAACACCCGCACTGACCACTTCCCACCTCCAATACTCATTTGTTAAATCGTTCACATGACTCATATGCCCTCATCACATTTCATTTTCCCAATATATCGGGGCCTTCGCTCGTTCGCTTCTTGCCCGATGATACACAGTCGATGTACATGCCGCCGGGCGGGCAGCGCCCGAATAAAAGCCTTGATTAACCCACTCATGCCTCTGAGTCAGCTGTGTCCATGAGCAATGACCATATATGGGCAAAGGCCATGTTGTTCTTGTTGATGCACATAACTGCGTTGTATGATGACATAATGCGCTTCATCTGAAATAGGGTTTTAAAATTGTCTATGCTTAATGTGTGCTTGTGTTTCTGCCGGAGTCAAATCACCAAGCACAGTATTGATTGTGAATGAATATTAGGGGGTGAAGATAAGCTGTGTATTCTTTTACACTTATGTAATTGACTCGGTGTGTAAGTGTAAATGAAGGGGGGAGGAGGGAGTTATGGGAAGACAGGAAGAGTGTGCGTGTGGGGGGGGGGGGCGGTCAGGGGAAGAATGACAAAGTATGTGGGGGTTCAGGGAAAGAATGATTGAAAGTGTGTGGGGTGTCAGGGAGAGAAGGACGGAGAGTGTATGGGGTGTCAGGGATAGAATGACGGAGAGTGTATGGGGTGTCAGGGAGAGAAGGACGGAGAGTGTATGGGGTGTCAGGGAGAGAATGACGGAGAGTGTATGGGGTGTCAGGGATAGAATGACGGAGAGTGTATGGGGTGTCAGGGATAGAATGACGGAGAGTGTACGGGGTGTCAGGGAGAGAAGGACGCAGAATGTATGGGGTGTCAGTGATAGAATGACGGAGAGTGTATGGGGTGTCAGGGAGAGAAGGACGGAGAGTGTATGGGGTGTCAGGGAGAGAATGACGGAGAGTGTATGGGGTGTCAGGGATAGAATGACGGAGAGTGTATGGGGTGTCAGGGATAGAATGACGGAGAGTGTACGGGGTGTCAGGGATAGAATAACGGAGAGTGTATGGGGTGTCAGGGATAGAATGACAGAGAGTGTATGGGGTGTCAGGGAGAGAAGGACGGAGAGGGTGTGGGGGTAGGAAAAGAAGGACTAAGTGAGTGGGGGTCAGGGGACGAAGGACTGAGAGTATGTAGGGTGTTAGGGACAGAAGGACAGAGAGTGTATGGGGGTAGGAAACGAAGGAGTGAGAGTGGGTGGAGGTCAGGGAAAGAAGGTGGGAGAGTGAGTGGGGGTCAGGGAAAGAAGGACTGAGCGTGTGGACGTCAGGGAACGAAGGACTGAGAGTGTCGAGGTCAGGGGAAGAAGGACTGAGAGTGTGTAGGGTGTCATGGACAGAAGGACAGAAGGACAGAGAGTGTATGGGGGGTAGGAAAAGAAGGAGTACGATTGGGTGGAGGTCAGGGAAAGATGGCTGGAGAGTGAGTTGGGGTCAGCGAAAGAAAGACTGACAGTGTGGAGGTCTGAGGAAGAAGGACTAACAGTGTGGAGGACTGAGAGAGTGTAGGCTCTCAGGGACAGAAGGACGGAGAGTATGGGGGGTAGGAAAAGAAGGAATGAGAGTGTATTGTTGTCAGGGAAGGAAGGCCTGAAAGTGAGGTGAGGGGGGGGGGCAGGGGAAGAAGGACTGACAGTGTGTGTGTGAGGGGGCGGGGGGGGTTCATGGGGGTGGGACAAGAGAAAACTGGATCAAAGTCGCTACATCCATCATCGCCAACCCATTGAAATGTACCAACCTTTCATGATCCGAACCATCCTATCGGCAGCGCTGTGCCCACTGTACTCACCCGTTTCACCCTGTTTGTATTTTCCAGGTCAATTCGAGATTCAGGGAGGCACAAAACGATGGGGCACACAATGTACATACGATTTTTACAGTCATAAGAACACTAAGACGGGGAGGTTTTTCTCCCCGCGATATCCACAAAACTACCCGCCGGGGGCTACCTGTGTGTATGTGTTTTCTGGCAATGCTGATGAGCGGGTCCGTGTAACCTTCCACAACATACAACTAGAACCTATAGACGGCAGGTGAGTGCAACTCTTACTTTACTTCTTTGTTCTCGCACCAGTCCACTTAGTCATTACTTACCGTCTTACCGACGGTTTTCATTGATATTTGAGTGTATACGCATTGGCTAGTATGCAGGTATTGCAGGTATAGCAATACCTCAGGGAGTTAGATGCCCCTGCCCTGCAGAGTTGTAAACCATGGCTTGTGGTACAGGTATTTGACAGAACCGAAGGCTAAGGGAGCAAACCCTAAACAGAAAACCATGTCACTGCGGCAGCATTATGGGCGGTCGATGTATGGAACTCCCAACATCTCCCGACCAGACCTGCAGGGACAAATAGTTTTGCACCTGTCTTGACATGTTCTTGCCGGTGTGAAACCTCTATTTGCTCCCCGAGAGAGTGCCTCTGGTAACATGCAAAAGCCAGCAGCACTTCAACACTTTTGCAGGCAGCTTTCATGAAATGTACAGCTGCACAAAACACCATATTGGCTCGGTCGTCGCTCGGGTTACCAAGGACCGCACTGCTCGAGCTCATCTTCCGTCGATAGCGGAAAATCAGCAAGGAGGAAGACAACGCAACACATTTGACCGACTCATGGACACAACTCTCACAGCAGAGAGCTAAAGGGAGAGCGGCAGTCAAGTAATGAAAGCAGTCTTTGTCGCATCACGACCGACAGCATGATGATGATGATGATGACGCATTGGCTGGACTGGGTGTGCCTTATGCCATGGGTGTAATAATTTAAGAGGTATTCCTGAGATTCTACTTCGAATTTGTTTTCTTATTTAAGCATAATATAATATTCGTCGCATTTCGCAGTTCTGTAGCACTGTTTTGGGGTGTGTTTTTTGTGTTTGTTTGTACATTAGTTGTTTAAAGTTGCATAGTCCGATGAAATATCAAAGTTTCAAAACCAAACCAATTATCTACATTTGATTTTACATATCTAACTTAGATACTGATGCACTTATTAAGCATTTGTTGCCACATATAAGGGAATGCTGAGTAAATTTAATAGAACCTGTTACTGATGAAGCCTATCGTATCATAGCTTTGGTGTCCTTGCCAAAATTAATTGTCAATGTTCGCACTTCAAATATCACCAAACTTAGCCATTTAAAATTAAAATGAAAGTCACTTCAAATTAAAGCAAGGTAGATGATAACCATCAATCAACTCAGAAAATAACAGAAACTCAAAACTATCGGACTATGCAACTTTAATCAACACATCTAAAAGCAGTTAATTTGCATAATGCAATATCAGATAGATAAGTTAGGTTTGTATCAATTCACAATGCGACTGATTGTTGGCAATTTCAGTGAATTTACCTGAATTGGAAGAATGCGTATTACTATCAGTAGTATTCTATATGGAATCAAACTCAGGACGCGTAAACGATGCGCACTACATCCAGTATGCCATGGTTCGAGTAGAGTGATCAACGTAAATTAAAAAGTTCAGGCGCAAAGCCCCGTAAAAGCCAATCCACAAATTGATATAAACATTGGAATCAAACCATCAACAGTGCAAAACATTATTCAAAATTAATGGAAATCCAGAACGCTAACCATATCAATTTAATATAATCTTTTTGGGAAGCATGTTTTCTACATGTGTACCAAGCGATTTGTTTTCTAGGTGGTGTGGTTTTAGAGATATTTAACTTTTTCTGTATGAAGATTGCTCACAACCATTGACAATGCCTTGACGATGCTGTTCGATTTTGACGCATGCGCAGAAGCGATGCAGAGATCTGAAACTGGCGGAGATCTGAAACCGCGACACCGGTGATCAGTTATTCAAATATGACTTCCCCAACTTAAAAGCCTCTGCTGGATGGTGCACCAGATTCATGGAACGCCATAACCTCACACTGACTTGAGCTGCTGATGCTTAACCTATAGTCAGGTTAGATCTAATTCCAGATAATTCCTTCAAAAACAACCCTTGACTTATACTCGAAGTCGACTTATATTCGCATATATACGGTAAATGGATTGCTTCGGAACACCCAGTCGTAACACCCAGTGTACCCTGAGTACACTACCAGCAAATCTACACCGCAACAGAATTTAAATAACAGAACCTAATAACTTCTGTTGTGGATGTCTGTAAAAGATCCTAACTTATAATTCTAACTTTAATATGAACATTTTTATATCAATCAGTATATATTGTCTCACTACCATTGGTCTTAGTGAATTTCTCCTAACACTCACCACATTCAAGGGAATGCAATGTTGCTGCCTGGCGAAAGAAAGGGCGGGAAAGCAATGGGATTTAAGCGCTTGATATGCGCCCTAAAGGAGATCATAATCTCCATGTCAAACAAATTTACTTCTCTCCTGACATTTCTGAGGAAGGAATAAAATGCTTGATGAAACAGCTATTTATTCCCAGTAGTCCCTTTAGAAACTGCAGATGGAATCATCCTGGCGAACATCCTAGGCGCGGGTAGTAATTTCTTTTGAGCTATTCATTTTCCATTAACATTTAAAGTGTGTTTGGATTTTGGGTATTATTGTTGTTGCTTTTCAAATTAATTTTTTTTTAGTAAAGATGGTCACGTTGAATGGGTTTTGGAACTGGATCGAGCGAAATAATTAAATAACTACCGATGTGTCCATGTGACATGCCCATTTCCCCTGGTAGCACGAAAACATGCAAACCTACCAGGAAGAGCATGCCTGCATAAGCTTGCATGAACCAATATGCAGGAGGATTCACTTTGAAGGCCTATAATTTACTTACAAAAGCAATGTACTTCCCTAACCCACCCACCCCCTCCACACGTCCCCTCCCACCCCACGAACACTCAAACCCTTTCCCCGTAAATGGCTTACTCAGAGCAGCAGGTTCAAATCTCTCTCATGGTTTGTGAGCTCGTAGCGGTACCGAAAGTCTGCATTCATTTCCCTCACATCCGGTATTTTGCTGTGCATGCGCGTGAATCCAGCTTCGGGGGTTGGGTCCGCTTAGAGTTACAATTTGCCTGACTTGGCACCTTCTGGCAAAATCAGTGCATCATTCTGTACCACTATTAGTATTCCGACTTCCGGTCAGCTGGTTCCTCCAGAATGGCAGACGGTGTGGACCAGGGTTTCACAGCTTCACCTTCTTCTTTTTACAAGAAAAACCCGACGGGATGGCCGAATGAGTTAGAGCGGCCGTCTCCCGTGTTGGTAGACCATGGGATCGTGGGTTCGAACCCCGGTTGAGTCAAACCAATGAGTTAAAAATTGATACTTGTCACTTCCTAGCCAGGCGCTCAGCATTATTAGGATAGGGCAAGGACTGGTTGGCTCGGTGTCAGGATAATGTGACTGAGTGGGATATCAGGTCATGGTGCTGGTGGCCTGGTCTCCCAGTGGGGCAGCACTATAAAGTTGCCATGAGTGCGCACTGTCACAAGTCGGTACCCATCCTGATATGACCTTAGATGTTGCTAGGACGTAAAACAACAACAAACAAACAAATTTTGCAAGAAATGTTGATATGGGAAGTAGAACAAACCAGATGCAATGGTCGAATGAGTTGACTGCCCGTTTTCACTTTCGTACTTTGTGCGTTTCGAAAACCCAGCTTTGAACCCTGCCCGAGTCAAATATATGCTTGTCACTATCCAACCTAGCATTCATCAATGCTAGAATAGGGCAAGGAGTAGTGGGATGAGGAAGACCAATTGTCCGAGATTGAAATGTCCTCTGCATAATCAACTAATGTATACATTTATGAACAAATATGTGAAGGGTTGGGTGTGCTCTTGGAAATCAAATATGAAAATATCACACAAAAAGCGAGCTCGGGAGAAAACAACCCGAGGAATACTAATAAATTCAAGCCGTGAGTAGTGCATTACAAGTGGTGGGAAATCCAGGTAACGGTGGATACAATTAAATCAGGGTAGTAGTATGTAGAAAATGGTATAAGCAGCGGGACTTCAGGCAATGGGACATGGATATTGTAAATGTTGGTTGGTTGTTGGAATGGGCGCAGACATGGTGACTTTATGCTGTCCCGCTTGGAGAACAGGCCACCATCACCATGACCTGATATCCCACTCAGTAACATTATCCTGACACTGAGTCAACCAGTCCTTACCCTATCCTAATAATGATGTGTGCCTGGCTAGGAAGCGACACATATCTATTTTTAACTGATCAGTTTGACTCGACCAGGGTTCGAACTGGTAGATTCGAATCCTATGATCTACCAAAACAGGAGACGGATGCTCAACTCATTTGTATAACTTACAACGTCATCGAAGGCCAGTTGCTCTCATACAATGTCCATGTGGTGTGGGAGGTTAAAAATCCCTTGGGTCGGTAAAAGTGTAGGCTCGGGCTTTCTATCGACAAACTGTCTCATGGTGAAAATAAGGCTATTCAGACTTATCCATGGTAGGCAGTATAAATCTTCAAGAGAAAAAAAAATGTGGCCATCCTGTCTGGTCAGTGGGCAAGTGGAGGAAGAATATTGTTCTAGTATCTTCTCCGTATCACCCATAATTCGAGAATTATCAACCAATAAATAGGCTTGCTAAGAAGCTGCGTGCGTGGGTGTGTCCCCGTGTGTGAACCTAGACAATGTCTAGCAGTATGATGTCGGCGACCATGACCTTCTTGATGTAATATGTGCTGACCTCAACCAAGTGGTGAAAGGGGAAATGGTTGGGGGTGGGAAGGAGGTGCGGTCTGATGGTGGAATAGTAGACCTTAGGGGGATGAGGCCGGATTAAACTACTGGTTCTCATGAATTTCCGCACAAACCTCGAAATATGTGTAGGTTGAAAAGCGAGGGGCTGAAGCAAGAGTTCTTGCGGGGCTTGCTACCCAACGATGGCCATTCACCGATTTCATTTTGATTTATTAAATGTTATTTTATCATGCTTTAATGGGTGTAATTGCTTAGCATAGGCAATGCGAATTAAATGGGATATTTGTGAGTGTTTGAGTTATATTCATGTGCCTGCCAACTACGTGCTTATGGTCACGAAGTGGATGTGTCGTGGGTATGTAGTGGCAACATCAAAGTGTGGCTATTACATAGGTGTCCCCGGAAGAGGCATTTCTCTCATGGGCCATATCTGTATTATATATAAATAATCTATATATAGTGAAACCTCTCTAAATCGACTGACCATGGGACCGACTTTAAATGGTTTAAATGGGAGGTGGTCGGCTTAGAGGGTTTTATTTATCGTTACAATGGTATTGTATGGGCGATTATTTGGGACCTAAATAAAGCTAGTGGTATAGTGGGAGTTTTTTTGGTTCATTGCCCTATAATTATTTCATCAGAGGAAAAGTGGAATTAGTGAGAAATTACAATTACCTTCAAGTTCAAATCTTTTATTTTAATTAAAGTTGTGGATTGCCGTTTACAGGGTTTTGCGCCTGAACCCTTATATATATATATATATATATAATAGAACAATTTCTCTGCATTAAGTGAGTAGGATAGTGAGCAGGCGAGCGGTGGCGCCACCGTCGGAGTTGAAGCCTGAGCAGGAGATGATTAGTCCGAGGCTCAACCACCCGATTACTCATGGGTGGGTTATTATACTTATACAGCATATATATAATTCTTATACAGCATATATATATATATTATATATATATATTATATATATATCATAGTCCGCGATGAGAACGTCTCGCGCCATGTATTACTGGGTAATCATGAGGTATGTGGTATGGAGTGTCTAATACAGACACTTAGACATGGTTTGTGTTACACTTGCTTCGATTGCGCCATCATATCGCAGTGAGGTTCGATGAGCTCCATTCAATAATAACCCAATAAAAACCAGCCTTGGGTTTATTGCTATGCAACAGCTCTCGGTGCTCGATCCATTATTCAATGTGTAGTATGTGCACGCCTTTAAAAGTAAAGCGTCTCAATATAGGCATTTAGTCTTCACTTCCCAGGCTTTTGATTCAATATTTAATTTCCTTGGAAATCCTAATTAGAGTACAATTTTAATAAAGAAATCACCATAATGGTGATTCTTATCTTCGTGTGGCTGGTAGAGTATTAGGACCATATTGGAGGGGATGCCTGGGGTTTAATTAAATTAAAGGGGTTCATTAAATTAAATAAGATATCAGTGGGTTAGCGTATCGAATTGAGGCAATACAATTTAAGCTGTTGCATAAATAACACTTCAGGCCAATTGACTCTCCAGGGCATCAGATAATCAAATACCAATATGCACCAAGTAAACACAGTGTTTCTGTGTTTTATTCATGGATTGACAAGATATCCCTCAAAGGGCCTGTAACATCACCAACATAACTTTATGAATTCACAATTATCCTGTTCCAATTTGATCACTCGTGGTTTGTATATATATTCTACCTATCTATTATCACCGAATTAATTAAGCACAATCACGACTCAGAGCCGGTATTATCTAGTTGTCACTATTAAGGTAATTTATTCCTTATGGTCCTCGTTAGCTAATAGAGTGACCGAGACATGGGTATGCTTACCCAGTTGAAAAGTTTTGTTTCTTTTCAATAGAACAGAAATATGCTTAGATACATGGTTCACTAATAATAGAGAAGGCATAGGGAGAAACAACTCACTGTGAGAGAAGTCACACTTACTTTAACTATTACTGAAATTGACATCCTTTCACTGTGCCTTATAAACTTTGCAATTCCACTTAGACATTCCTTGCATGACGTCACATCAATGAGCTATCGTAGGTTCAACACAGGAGGTAGGGTTTGATCTGTGCAGGACCAATAGGCACAATACTTTGTGAATGTTCGTGGCGCTTTAAGTGCTCTATATTTATATTAATCTTTTTGCGTGAGGACATTATTTGATTAAACGGGTTAATTATTTGTTCAGCCATGGACAGTAGATTTCCCCCATCGCTCTATCCTACTAACGCAAAACTCCAGGCTATGTGCCCATACATATCAATAGGTAAGTCAGTGGTTTCACTCAGCCAGGGTTGGAACTTCGGGGTTCGAATCCCATGCAAGCCGGCGCTCAGCTAATTCGGCCATCCCGTCTAGTTCCTATAAGACATATAAAATATTCCCCTCGAGGAATACACAGGAATCAAGGAATGAATATGCGGGAGCTTGTTCCGGCAATAATGGTCGTGTAAGCGTCTCTTTAACGATCCCAGTCCAGTTACTACGGCACCGACTGTTGCTGAACACACCTCCCGTCTTGAGGAACAAGCATTAGTCGTGAATGGAAAGCACACCCAATTGTATTGTGGTTACACATGCTTAATTGGCTGGATGTTCTGTGCTCTAAGATTGGACTGTGTCTGAGGTGCTTACTAAGTTAGCCATAGTCTACCACCCCTTCACCAACCACCAGTGGTGTGGAGGGGGAGGGTGGGGGGGTCAGATTCCAAGATGGCATCTTGGTGCACTCCACTGCGTGTAGTAGACTGTGGTGTTTAAGCAATTACTACAGGATAGTATGTTCTAACTCTAAGGTGCATTACAAACAGTAAAAATGTCGCTAACAATAACATACTCTTTGTAGCCATATTTGAATATACCTTAAAGTTTCATAGTCCGATGATTTTGAGTTTCTGTCATTTTATGCGATAAATATATTAGGTTGATCGTTATAATCTACCATACTTTAGTTTGAAATAACTTTTATTTTAAATGGGCAACTTTTGAGATACTTCAAGTGGTATCATGCTAAATTAATTTCGGAAAGCAC
This sequence comes from Branchipolynoe longqiensis, assembly GCA_030323885.1. NCBI lineage: Eukaryota > Metazoa > Annelida > Polychaeta > Phyllodocida > Polynoidae > Branchipolynoe > Branchipolynoe longqiensis. The sequence continues at coordinate 87,988,320 of CM059189.1, forward strand.
GCAAAAACTCTGACACCAGGTACATGTTCAAATTGGTATGGTATTCCATTTTATGGGGTATCAAATGTTTGATAAGTGGACCAGTATCTAAGTTAGATATGTAGAATCAAGTCTAGATAATTGCTTTGGTTTTTTAAATGTTATATTTTATTGGACTATGTAACCTGAATAAGGACCTTTGACAGTGCAAACACTGTGTTCAAACCGTACAGGGTAATTATGCTGCCAATACTAGTCACTGCCATAGATTTCAGCAGTCATAGGTTCTAGTGAAATTGACTTGCGATTTCCTTCTATGCTTACAAACTATGCTAGTATATTTAAGTTGCGTATGTAGGATCAAGTCTAGGTTTGTGTTTTGGCTTCGAAAATGTGATCCTTCTTTAACAGTTTGTACAGGGTAATAATGATCTGATTGGAAAGGAAACGCTTCTGGTGGCAAACGGAAACAAGTGACCAGTATGATGATTTGACATTTCATTAATGATTGGAAATAATAAACAGCTGTATATAGCTAGATTTTGAATATAAAACAGAATAATTAGAAATAAAGCAATACATAAATATAATTTAATGTCGGACGTGCCTAAGGCATGTCAGCCAGGCTTGAATGCAGTGGTTGAACGTCCTTCCCTCACAGGCTAGCCAATAGACATGCCCGAAGGCACCGCCTAGTGATGGAATGAAGAACTAGTCCTTTCTCAGCAGCTATCGCAGTTGCAGGCCCAAGGAGTGACCGGCAAAGAAGTGTGTGTATGTCACTCATCCTAGGCCTGCACATGGGCAAGCTTGCCTGCAGGCTTGCCCACTTCACTTCCAATGGACTATGCTGCTATAAATAGTGAAGCAAACGCTAGTATTAACGGTTTCTCTCTCCGTTTATGTGATAAGGTTAAAATATAAACTTATCATCAAATATGATGTCCATTGCGGAAATCCCCCTGAGTAGTTCCTTTCTGGGCATCAGGATTGTTCTGCTACCTTTGATGTTACAAATTACTAAATGCATTGACTGTATCATACTGGCATTAATGTTGCCCATGCTTGCCTTGGAATCCCCTGAGGGTACCATTTAAGCTGTGTTTGCCAGGTTTATTGTACCAACTGCTGGCTCTAATAAGAATTCATAATGGATGCATTCATCATGTTCCAGCTGAGTTTCATTGCCTCACTATAAAAGTATGCCATCAAAAAGAACATCTCCATTTTTTTATTTTTTTTGGTAAAGTATTTATTCATCTGAATATGACATTTGTCAGCGCCGGAGCACTAGTCTTCCGGCCATCTTACTATCGGAATTGACATTTTAAATAATCTAAGTTTGATCAGTGCTGTATTAGTCACAGCACCGATCGTGTAGAATTAAGGGAGTGGCTCCTGCTGTATAATGTACAGCACCAGTCACTGCGGTTCATACAAAAATGGGGAGCGTCACCGAGTAGAGGGTGTATACTCGGGGCAACTCAAACAATCGTTGTGGGTTACATTTTTTTCTTATAAAACAAGCTAAGTTTATAGTTGTCAGGGCATTTTGTCTGTCTTATGTAATGTTCAATGTGTTTAACCAGATTGATAGTTGTGTAGGATGTTAGGTGTGTTGTTGGTTTGTTCATGATGGTTAAGGGTGGTGGCATTAATTAGCAAAGCCATCCACTTGGTTTTAGCACTCTAGAAAGCCTCCACTAGTGCTCAACGTCACCACTAGTTGTTCATAATTGTACTGAAATTATGAAAATACAAGTATGTAGCAATATTTATGTTAGCATTAAGGTATTAAGTTTGTGTCCACTCATACAAACAGTTGGATCCTCAACACGCGCCTCCTGGATATTTTTCAATGGGCTGCCTGTTTAGTCTACTTGTTACGCGCATACATGGGCATGGAGATATATTGATTTTCCAAAGCGTCCCTTATTTTCTGCTTTCCAACACCCACATGCTGAGTGATTCCTCAAACACTAATGGACATTGTGCAAAAAGCACTAAGAAGTGTCACTATGTATGCTAAGCCTAGCGTATTAGATACTTCAAGAAGGCTGACAATCATCTGTACATATTTCTGTGTGATGGGGGAAACTTAGCAAGCAATCTGAAATGTATCTCTGCGTTTACCTATGTGAAATCTAAATTGCTAACCATTAATGTATCTTTTATTACTTTGTGTTGTTTTCTTTTCACCCGACTCTCTTGCTGGTCTTTGGAAACTTGTGTGTAGGGTTTGCGAATAGCTGCAAAATCCGATGAAAACATCACCTTTCCAAACCAAAACAGTGATCAAGATTACATTCTACATATTTACCTAAGATACTGGTGCACTTATCCGACATTTATTGCCACACAGAACCGAATACCAAACCAATTTAACAGAACCTGTTACTGCAGAAGCCTATGGTGTCAGAGTTTTGACACGCTTGCCAACATTAATTTGATTAGTTTCCACTTCAAATATCTCAAAATGATCCATTGAAAATAAAAGTTACTTCAAACTAAAGTGAGGTAGATTATAACAATCAAACTAATCAAAATATCGAAGAAAATGTCAGAAACTGAAAACCATCAGACTATGCAACTTTGATGAAGCCCAAGTCACACCTGCCCAGACTAGCCCCCGATTTTTAGCCGGACCACCCCTGACCATTCCCCCGGAGTGTCTTGGACAGCCCCGGATGAAATCGCTATTTTTGCCTTGCTCTCACACTTACCTGGACGAGCTATGGACTACAAGCCCAGATCACCCCGGATGAGCCCCGGACAACCCCCGGACGAGTCCCGGACAACACCCAGATGATAGCCTGAAATACAGGACTAGTCCATGAGTAATATCTGGACATCCGTGGCTATCCGTGGCAATCCATGGTAATCTGTGGTCATCCGGCCTGTCTGGGTCTTATCCAGGCAGTCTGGGAGTGGTCCCTGGCTCTGTCGGGGCTAGTCCGGGCTAAACCGGAGCTAGTCCAGGCTAAACCGGGGTTAGTCTGGGCTAAACCATGGCTAGAACGTGGCTCTTCCGGTTTAGGAATGACCTGGACTGCCCCGGATGGGACTGGGACTACCTCCGGACCACACCCAGACTACCCGGACCACCCCTGGATTATACCCGGAGGATGCCAGATCGACCCCGGATTGCAATATTCCCTGGATTGCCCTGGATGTTTTAAACATTTGAAAACATCCGGGGCTGACCCCGGATGATGCCGGATCACGAAGGACCAGCCATGGATCAACAAGGATCACCAAGGACAAGCCATGGATGAGGAGCCACTGATCACGTTGGATCGCCACGGACCACGCCGGATCACGATCCGGGGCTCGTCCAGCCCATGATCCGGGTAGGTGTGACCTAGGTTTAACTGCTGTAGAGTCTGGGTTTAATATGTGATCTAGCCAATAACTTCCCTCATGGTTTCCATACTATGGAAGAGTCTGCGTGAGTGCCAATGCTAATTAATGTATTTAAGTGCCTACCCACGCGACACATACAGATCTACCCTACCTACCTACACTGGATGGGTCTGTAGCAGATCTTATACTCGGCATATAGCCCAGTGCAGTGCACTTAAACAGTGGAAGGTGAATATCAACTTGGGAACTTTACACGTGCCTGATACAGGTAAGATGTGTGTCATATAGCTAAAAACATTAGCATATGGATATAGCCAAGACATTACGCATCTAACCTAACCACTACGGGACACCAGAGCAAGCAAGGCACCACTACTGAGGCAGACCAGAAGCCAGATCAAAGCCCATGAAAGTAGCACACTGGAAATGGCTGCCAAGGCATGGAATGCACAAACGGTGAAAGAAAGACAAATCCCTGACCTAAAAACGTACAAAAAATATCTGTGCAAAATAAACACTGGGAACCCCAACTGAACTGCACCACAAGGGGGCAGGTGATATGTCACGTCCCACCAACTGGATAGCCCAGGGCGGGATAACCGGAAATAAAAAAGTCAGATAACATATCCAACAACAATATAAATCAAATCAAATCCTAACAAACATAACTCAACCACCTATTACGTACAAGCCTATGGACATGTAAATAAAATAAAATAGGCTAGTATAGAATTAAGTAGAAAAAAAAGCAGAAAACTCTTCCCAAGAAAACCCCAAAACACTAACATAGAACCTTAATAAAACAACTAACATAGTAATAAGAATAAACGTACCAACAGACTATCTATCTGCTACTGAAATGCAGACAATCAAATACCTTATCAGCAGCTACTGTTTGGTAACACAACACCAACACTACAGCTGGCCAGCATTGCAAACAAGCCTGGGTACCCAGACTTACATGCTATGGACAGAATAAATACAGCTTCAATAAAAAATAATTTAAAAAAATATAGTTCATAATAGACAGGAACTATGCTTACTATATGTGTGATGTGTAACGAATTATGTGGGTATAAAAATACGAAGGGAATTGTTTCCACTATATATAATATTATTATATTATAGTTATTTCCAGTGTTATTCTCCATAAGACTCCAGACTTGACTGGTGACGCCACCTGCAGCCCACCTTCCCTCCAACGGGTGTTGACAAGTGTCAGTCGCATCTGAAGATTTGTTTATGTATATGTACATATACATGGACATATAGGTGTATATATATGTACAAAGATACTTTGCAGAAAACCATAGAATAATAAACTATTGTACCAATGGATACATGTACCATTGCCCCGGACCAAGTAAGGTAATTGTAATCAAAAGAGGAATATGAAATTGTAGGTGAAGTAGCAAGGATTCCTCTATGGCAGTGTAGGTATGTTACATTACCACCATACATTTAATGGTTTGAACACTATGTAACGATTATGCCACAATTTATTTGTATATTACCCCATATAGGGCCTACCCAATGAATTCCCCCCTTCATATTTCTACCCATAGTAGTAGTAATATGTACCCTACCTAGGCAAGTCAGTGTTACACACCTCATACAGGAATGACATTGAAAAGATGAAGTAGAAGTTTTATCTTAATGTTGTCTACATAAGTCTAAGTTAAACCTTGAGTAGTCTAATTTAATATCACAAGGATTGCTTTGTTTTACAACCATTGGTAAACTATAAGCCACACCACATAATTCTGAATGACAACCCAATTTTCCCACCTAATCTTAGCCTCCAATAACTCCTGCTCTAAATAGTGCCTACTGTAATGTATGCGTAAAAGTCATCCAGGCACAAGCAGAGAACCAAGGAATATGTAAATGATATGACGTCAAAGTGTTCAGACGTCACTCTTTCACATGGTGTCAGATAAGGACAATGCCACCTGCAAACTCACTGCTGGGCCCCAGACCGCCAGGTCAGCTTATTCTGTGCAACAATGCCCGATCGAACTGGAAAACATGGATCAGAGCATATAATATATATGCCACGGCTTCAGGAGTCATTACAAAACATAATGAGTGCAATGCTGTATCTTCCTTCACGTCGGGGGTGAATAAACCCAAAAAGGTTTCGCCAACATGGCCATCATGCTTGCCGAGCAGGACAAGATCGGGCTGTTAATGGAGGCATTTCAAGTATAATGTACTGATAAATCAAACTTAATAACAATACATTACCATTTCAACTCACATAATCAAGCCAGCGAAAATATGTCCACATGTATTACGGCCCTCAGGGACAGAGTGAAAGATTGTGAATATGGACCGATTGAAGAATCGCTGTTGCGCAATCGCTTGGTTGCTGGTGTCAAGAACATCACATTGAGAAACAACAATCTCACACTCGAAAAGTTCATTAATATGTGCGAACACAGTGAATTTAGTGCTGACCAGTTGGAAGAAAAAAAATCGGACGTTGAGGTCAAAGAAATTGATGGTCTGAACAGATAACCAAATGCACGTACCGGTGCACCAGTGTTTCACCCGGCTGGTGCCATTTTGGAAATCGCCATCTTGGAAGGCCGGAAACACCCCTGTTTCAAAACTGTGGCTACGAACAGCGACATGGATTTTGTCTGGCGAAGGGCAAGATTTTGTGTTGCCTGCAAGAAGGTCGGGCACTTCGAGAAGGTTTGCCGGAACAAACTTGGCAGGGTCGATGAGTTGACCGTGGAACAACCTGACCCACACAATGTCGAACAAGGCCCAGATCTGGTGAAAGTCAATGTGTTGACGACGGATCTGTTTGTTGGTGTTATCGAGCACAACACCGAACAAGACACCGAGCTGTGGTATGCGACCATCCGAGTGAATGGTCATCCAGTCAATTTCCAGCTTCACACAGGCTCGGAGGCAAACGTTCTTCCAAGGAACATCTTCCACAGGATCGCTTTGGTGCGACTGATGAACACCAGGTGTTCACTCGTGACATTCTCGTGGAATCAGATCAGTACCGATGGAGAGGCTTCAGTCGAGATCGACAGCAGAGACTTTGTATTCCAAGTGGTGCAGGACTGAAAACCTATTTTGGGTAAACAGGCTTGTGTTGTGTTGAACCGGTTGGCACGGGTTGATGAGGTAAACTCTAGCATGCCGACGAACATTTCCACCCCAAACAATGTCCACAACACACAAGCCGACAATGTGATAAGCAAATATGAAGAGGTTTATTCCTGATAAAATTGAATGCTGTCATTCATATTGACAAATCAGTACAACCTGTTGCTGACCCACCGAGGAGGATTCTGCATGCAATACAAAACAAGGTGCATGACAAACTAAAATGCATGGTAAAAATGAGTAAATTCCATAACCATTCTTTAAAAACCTAACAAATTAAGAATCTGTCTGGATACAACAAAATTGAACAAAGCCATCAAAAGAGTACCATTCCCAACTAAAACTATTCCCAACAAAACCCCGAATGCAAAATACTTCTCAGTTTTAGATGCCATGACAGGGTATTGGCAAATCGAACTAGACTACAAAAGTTCACTGTTGTGCACGTTTAATACTCCATGGGGCCATTACAGGTACACCCGTCTACCATTTGGCATCAAAACAGCCGGTGACATTTTCATTCAGCAAATGCACCATGACATGGGTAGTATACCCAGGATAGGTATAGTGACAGATGACATTCTGGTATATGGGTCAACCGTTGAGGAACACAATGACAGACTGAAAGCAGTGCTTGACTGAGCCAGGTCAGTAAATCTAAAATTAAACCATTCAAAATATTTGATATGCAAAACAACAGTGAAATATGTAGGTCATCAAAGTACCCAACAAGGTGTAAAACTCAATGAAAAATGGCTCCTGTATTGTCATATTATGATGTAGATAAGCCAATTGTCATTCAAGTAGAAGCTTGTCAGTCAGGTCTAGGTGATGTTATCATGCAGGATAACAAGCCAATCGCACTCGCATCTTGTGCACTAGATTCAGCGCGTGTGGTTACGCCACTATCAAAAAATAAATGCTTGCAATATGTTTCGGCTGCCAGAGGTTTCATGACTATATCTTCAGCAAAGAAGTTCAACTTCAAACCAATCACAAACCGTTAGTGGTCATCATGCAGAAGCTGATGCATAAGCTGTTAGGGTGTATGCAAAGAATGCAAATGTGATTGCAAAATTACAACATACAGCTATGCCATGTTAAGGGGTTCTTAATGTCCTTTGCAGACATGCTGTCCAGGGCACATATTGCTGAATTAGGTCATGCTGACCTATTTTACGACACACTCAGCGTCGCTGCAGAGAACATGCAATTGTCCAGTCTATTAAGTAAAATTGTTAAAGAGTATGAAGACGATATATCCATGTCCATGTTAATAACACATATCAAAAATGTGTGGGACAATACATGTGCAAAAACACTGCCATGTATACGACAGTACATTCCATATAAAGACAACCTCACAGTAGAAAACAACTTGGTAATGAAGGGCTATCATTTCATAGTACCTCCAAAGCTCTGCGGTGAAATGATTGAAGCATTGCACGAGACATACTTAGGTATCACTAAGTCCAAGCAGCTAACATGTGACTGCATGTTCTGGCCCAACTTCAATACACAAATTGAGGAAAAAGTCAGTTGTTGTAACACATGGAAAAGTTTACATAACGAAACCGCTTATAAGTCACCCAATAACATGTTAACCTTACGAAAAGATCTATTCGAAATAAATCATGAGAACTTGTTTGTTTGTTTGTTGTTTTATGTCCTGGCAACATCTAAGGTCATATCAGGATGGGTACCAACTTGTGACAGTGTGCACTCATGGTGACTTTATAGTGCTGCCCCACTGGAAGACCAGACCTCCACCACCATGACCTGATATCCCACTCAGGCACATTATCGTGACACTGAGCCAACTAGTCCTTGTCCTATCCTAATAATGCCGAGCGCCAGGCTAGGAAGTGACAAGTATCAAATTTTAAGTCATTGGTTTGACTTGACCTGGATTCGAACCCACTACCCCACGATCTACCAACATGCGAGACGGACACTCTAATTCATTCGGCCATCCCGGCTGGTACATAATAACGGTTGATTATTACACTAAATACCCAGAAGTCACTTTGTTGAAGGATACGTCATCCGCCATGGTGATCGAAGCTATGAAGGATAACTTAACAAGGCATGGTATCCCTAACCAAGTAATTTCGGACAACGGTCCACAGTTTAAGAGCCATGAATACATTATGGGTTCATCCCCAGTAACTGGTAGGTTCCTGGTAGGTTACCCCTTCTTGGCCAACCCTGCTCCTTCCCACCTGCACACACAGCAGTAGCTATAAGCATAGGTAGCGCCCTCTATATAGTCAAATTAACCCTTTCCCCACACATCTATGTATTTACTTTAACCATCTCATTCATATCCTTTAATATTCATATTAGTAGCATCCCTGAACGTGGGAATGGTTGGTTGTTGAAGTTTTACATTCTTCCAAGGTCTAAGATCATATCAGGACGGATACTGACTTGTGACAGTGAGCACTCATGGTGATTTTATAGTGCAACCCCACCTGGAGACCAATCCGTTGCCACCATTACCTGATATCCTGTTCAGTCACATTATCCTGATACTGAGTCAACTGGTCCTTTCCTTATCCTATTATGCCGAGCGACGGGCTAGGAAGTGACATGTATCAATGCTTAACTCATTGGTTTGAATCGACCAGGGTTCGAACCTGATTTAACAAAAACGGGAGACGGACGCTCAACTCATTCGGCGATCGCATCTGGTTACACCTTAACAGAATCATGTGTTGCGTTACCTCGACTCCTCGTTCAGACTGCCGGCACCATGATCTGATATCCCATTGTCACATTATCCTGACAATGAGCTAACCTGCCCTTACCCTATCCTATCAATGCTGAGCACCAGGCTAGGAAGCGACAAGTATCAATCTTTAAGTCATTGGTTTGACTCGACCAGGAACCAAACTCCCGAGCTTCCACATGTGAGGCCTGTGCTCTATCGATTAAGCCACCGCGCCCCGAGTGAATATCGGGAAATGTCACAATGGTTCAGGCAGGTGGTTGGCTGTTGTTGGAATAGTGGTGAACCTCAAAAAGAGTCTCGTTGAATATAGCATCATCTATGTATGCCCTGTATGGGAGAGCATGACCATCATCCTTTATCGCCATGTTTTGTTTCTGTAATATACACCAGAGAGTTAATTAATCAACCTTCGCCATCATTAATCACAAGCAGGATGATTAAGCAATTTGACGGAGAGCCTCGTGTTTGTGCTTAATTGTGCAGGTATTCCGGATAACGGACACGCAGCACCCATGCGTCATCGTAATGCTAATTAATATAGCCCAAAGAGGATATCCAATTTGCCTTAATTACATGCGCTAGTGCTATTACAGCATGATGAGCATCATTGGCGAGTGCAAGGTTGGGTCTCACATGTATTGAATCATGTTAGCTACACTGGTTACCTTGTTTGTGACTTAGGCTTGCATAATACTGACGCATCATGTGCTGGTTCACAACGTGTCGTAAAAGAGGTTGCTCCATGATGGCTACACTATTACCACCACCGGGCATTTCCGGCAGCTTGCACGGCGAACCCGACACTTGCTACACAAATTTCAAACTTTTGTAAACAGTGAGCATATATTTGTGCTTTGCCAAGACGCAAATAAATAGTGTCCGTGTTGTGTCTTCTTCCTTCTACCAATCAGTGGTCCACAACTGGTTCATTAAAGGCTGTATTACGTGTTGTCCTGTCTGTGAGAAAGTGCATATAAAAGACCTCTTGCTGCTTATGGGAAAGAATAGCCTATGTGGCAGCAGCGGGTTTCATCCAAAGAAATAGGTCAGAATGACCCTATTTGACATCCAATAGCCGATGATAAAAATCAATGTTTACTAGAGGCGTCGTTATATAAATCAAACGTTTGTCTTCCTTCTACAGCATGCGATGGTTTTGCATGATAGTGTACTGGGAGCTGGTTTGTTGTCCTGTAGTGTCTGACCCACGCGCATTGCTGCATTGGTTGCCGACGATATATAAGCGAACGAGTTAGCTGGTGCTATATTACATGTATAGGGCCTAAATCTGGCTATGGAAAGGTCGAGTGAATCAAAGTGCCTAGATATTTTAATGCTTAGGAATAACAGAAATGCTTAGGAATAACAGAAATGTTGTAGCATGATACTCTAGGCGCCCTGACTTCCTTTATTTACAACAGAAAACACTCCATGACAATAATATGTGCATAATACCCTATACTCCACATAGATAAGGAGTGCAATGGGAAGGCGTCTCAAGTTCTGAATTCAACCTTGTTGGATGCAGTCAAGTTTTCCCAGTTAATGCCGTTTTGCTGAGAGTTGCTAGTGACTCTTTATTTTGTTAAATCAAATCTAGTGTCGAGAGTCGGTATATTTAGAATATAGACCAGACGGGATGGCTGAATGAATTGAGTGTCCATCTCCCGTTTTGGGAGATCATGGGATTCGAAAGCTCTGGTTCAAACACTGATCGACTCAATCCAATGACTTACAAAGGCATCATTGCCGCTTCCTAGCCAGGCGCTCAGTATTATTCAGTTATTAGGATAGGGCAAGGACTGGTTGGCACAGTGTCAGGATAATGTGAATGAGTGGGATATCAGGTGATGGTCCTGGTGGCCTGGTCTCCCAGTGGGTCAGCAATATTAAGTTGCCATGTGTATGCACAGTCACAAGTCAGTACCTGTCCTGATATGATCTTAGATGTTGCCAGGACCTAAAACTCTAACAAGCAACCAACCAACATAGAATATACAATATTACTAAAAAAAACTGCAAATACTGCAAAATAGAGCCCTGCCTCAAAGTAGACAAACTGCACCCCACCTATGACATACACAAAAGAACTAAAGTAATGTTATTAGAAAACAGAAGAATAATCCACCTAAAAACCCTAGCGTATGGATATAGTCGAGACAATAAACATCTAATCCAACCACTAAGGAACACCAGAGCAAACAATGCACCACTACTAAGGCAGACCAGAAGCCAAATCAAAGCTCACGAAAGAAGCCCACTGGAAATGGCTGCCAAAGTATGGAACGCACAAACGATAAAGGAACGACAAATTCCTGACCTAAAAACATACCAAAAATATCTGTGTAAAATAAAACCAGGAAACCCCCTCTAAGCTGTTCCACAAGGGGGCATGTGATATGTCACGGCCCACCAGTTGGACAGCCCATGAGAGGTAATGCCCTGGATTTGATGTTATCTGGCTGATAACATCAAATCCAAACATAGACCAACTACTTATTATGTACAAGCCTCTAATATGTAAATAGAGTAGGCTAGTCTAGAATTAAGTGTAGGACAAAATAAAAAGAGGAAGTCTCTTACCAAGAAAATAAAAAAAAACTAACATAGATCACTAACCACAAACCATAATATTAAGACACACAGACTGATAACTGCCCAGCATTGAAAACAAGCTTGATCATCTGAGCTTATATGCTATAGACAGCATAAATATCCCATCAACAAATAAATAAATAATCGTAACAAAAAAATTATGACCAGCATTTGCATTGACCTCTAGTCTACTTGCGCATACACTAAAATCTCTCTAACCGACCATCTCCACACATCGACCTCTCCCTATATTGATTTCTTTATTTGCATCCAAATGTCTCACCCATACAATACCATTTTAACGATAAAACAAACTCCCTAAGCCGACCAGTCCCTAAATGGACCATTTAAAGTCGGTCCCATGGTCGGTCGGTCTAGAGAAGTTTTACTATATATATCTACGGTGTTCTGGTTTTTTTTTAGGTTTACCAAAAGTATATTTTTGTTCTATTTCTGGTATAATCGGTGCCCAGCTCTCCCCAGTTAGTAGCAGCCGCGGTTCTCCAGCGACCTGTCAAACTGGCCTCATAACTCACCGTGGCCTGTCATCTCACGAGCGGCGCATGCGCAGTGCCAGACGGGAGGGTCAGAAGTCAAGGCAATGGGGCCAGGTCTGGTATAATCGCCCTAATTTAGGTCTAGCCTTGTGGTACACATTTGTCTAATGCCAGTGCAAGATACAGTGTTATAGTAGGCAGTACTAGTAGTGTGCAGCATTGCTCTGTATGTGGATTGATACCATGGAGGTGCAGTGATACACTGTGCCACAGCGGAGCAGTGTAGATAGATACATATATAAGCGTATATATAAACACGCATATACTTGCTAAGCATATATGCACATAGCCTTATATACAAATGCGCACTATGCTTATGTACATATATATATATATATATGTAGTAGGCTGCACTGACCTCTCAGGCAAGTAACCACATAGACAGGTAGGCGTGGGTAGTGTGTTGATATCAGGGAGCCTAGGTGGTGTAATGGTTAGCACACTGGCCCGGAATGCAAAGAGATGTGGGTTCGAGTCCCACTCAAGGCACAATATTTCCCATTTTCATCACCCCCATGACACTGGTTGCCGTGACCAGGATTCTGTACAAGCTACGCGCTGTATGGTTGTTTAACCTACCTTGTGTATGTATGTGTAAGTGCATTGCCTGTATGTATGTAATTGTAAGCATTAAATGACCATTTAAAAGACGTATGGGGCTGTCACACTACGACGTAACGACGTCAACGTAGGGAGAACGTGAAGAACGTTGAACTTCTCGGCGTAGTATGCAAATTTGGGCACAAGTTGAACGTGGATGCAGCGTAGTGGACGAGAACGTAACGTTGGTAAAGCGTAGTGATACCGTCAGTCACGAGAGAGGACAACGTCACTAAGCTCACGGAACGTTATGAACGTTATTCCATCGCCAGAAGAACGTTACATGATGTTAGCTATGTAATGAGACGTTGAACGTACGTTGAATGCACGTTCTCCTGACGTTCTCCTGACGTTTTCCTGACGTTCTCCTGACGTTCCCAGTAAGCCTCGTAGGCTTTTGCACTTGGTTTAATGTGGGTCAACGTAGTGGAACGTAGTGGAACGTAGTTGAACGTAGTGAGCAGCGTTGAAATAACGTCCGTTTAACGTCATTGACGTTCACTGAACGTGAACAGAACGTACGGCGAACGTAAACCCTTACGTTCGACCTACGTCCAAAGTTTTGAACATGTCCAAAACCTTGACGTAACTCGACGTAACACAACGTAATGTGACGTAGCTCAACGTCATTCTAACGTCAGTTTGACGTCATCATGACGTAACCCAACGTCATGACGAAAAATGATCACGTTAGGCTCACGGTGGCTCATCACGTCGTAGTGTGACAGGGGTATTACAATTCCAGGGGGACGAGTGTAGTAGGCTGCACTGACTTCTCAGGCAAGTAACCACATAGACAGGTAGGCGTGGGTAGTGTGTTGATATCAGGGAGCCTAGGTGGTGTAATGGTTAGCACACTGGCCTGGAATGCAAAGAGATGTGGGTTCGAGTCCCACGCTAGGCGCAATATTTCCCATTTTCATCACCCCCATGACATATATATAATATACCCATTACGTGGATATATTAGCTATATATATGTGCAATCATAAATGTATGTCTGGGGTTTAAAACACTGTGCTAAAATCCGCCAGGATCGCCGTGCTGCCAACTTATTTCCATCGGAAATTTACTCTTAAAGTTGCATAGTCCGATATTTGAAGTGCAAACATGTCAAATTAATGTTGACAAGCATGCCAAAGGTTTATGCAGAAACATGTACTCTTAAATTGGCTCAGTATTTCCTTTCATGTTGTGCCAAATGGTCAAATGGTTAATTAGTGCACCAGTATCTCATTTAGATAACAGGTTCAATTAAATTGATTTAGTGTTCCCTTTTATGGGGCAGCAAATGTTTAGAAAGTTCACCAGTATCTATTCTAAGTTAGATATGTAGAATCAAATCTAGATAGTTGTCTTGGTTCTGAAAATTTGATGTGTGGTGTTCTCTGTGGCAGAGTGCTTAGTGTGTCTGACTATTTTGTAGGTCGGACTCCTAATCTGAAGGTTGGTGGTTCGATTCCCCGTGTCCCCACCTCTGCCACTTTGGATTTCCACCGCTGTGTATAACTTACAGCGTCATCAAAGGCCGGTTGCTCTCATACCATGTCTATGTGGTGTGGGAGGTTAAAAATCCCTTGGGTCGGTAAAAGTGTAGGCTCGGGCTTTCTGTCAACAAACTGTCTAATGGTGAAAACAAGTCTATTCAGACTTATCCATGATATGCAGTATAAATCATCATCATGTTTTCATCGGACTATGTACCTTTAAAGTAACGACAAGCTAGGAGGGAATGTGAGATACATTCCGCCTCCTCCCTCAACATTACACAATATGCAGACTACACACCAAACCAGACAGATGGCACATCCCAAAGAGACAATCACTGACGCGGCGCACTCCATATAAGTGTCTGACTGCCCACGCATCCTATTTCTCTATTCCTCCATGACGTATGTCGCTCCAGGGTCAATGGGAGCCCGGTGCGGTGGGCGCTGTTCTCCAGGTATGCTTGATGGTGCGCATATGTGTATTTCACATGACGTCACGCGCGCAGCTTGGCTGCAGGACAACATACATTCACACTGAAAACTCAGTGGATATGAGCAATCTTCATACAGAAAAAGTGAAATATCTCTAAAACTCCACCACCTAGAAACAAATTGCTAGGCAGAGATACAGAATACATATTCACCGAACAGAATATATTAAATTTATATGGTTAGCGTTCTGCATTTCTATTAACTTTGAAGAAAGTTGATGTTTTGCACTGGGTGTAACGGCAAACTCAATGCATTGTCAATGGCCGTGAGAAATCTTCATACAGCAAAAGTGAAATATCTCTAAAACTAAAACACCTAAAAACAAACTGCTTGGAATTAATTGTACATGTTTGCACTTCAAATATCTTAAATTCTAGTAGTAGACAGGTCGGTAAAGGATTGTGTGTTCGTAGGGAAATGAAGTGGCGAATGATCAGCCTGGGGGTGGGGGCGGGCTGGTAGGGGGGCTGGAGGGGGGTGGGGGGGTGTGATATAGCCTGTACAGTTAGGCAGACTGGACTTTCAGTAGGGCGTAGACAGAGTACAAACTAACCCTAGGTAGACGACTTCCCACAGCAGTGCTTGGGCCGAGTATTAAAGAGGGTTACTTGGAGTGTTTTAGTGGACGGCATTAAACAAAGTGGAGTTTGGTGATGGCTGGCGAGAAACAATGGACTTGGGACTTTGGGGAGTAGCGGGGCTAGAAGCCGGATGGGTGTCTTAGAGCTGGACAGTCAGCTTTACAGACCAGGAGAACCAGGAGATCAGGAGCAGGGGGGGGGGCTTTATTTTGTTTTGTTTTATTTTAGTTTTTTTGACAAATATTTTAGAGGTTGGAAAGATTTTGTAATTTACCCAAATGAGTAAATAGAAGTGAATTGTTTGTTCTGCCAGCGAAATATTATATATGTGTTATTTATTGTATTATGTACTTTAGCTAACTAATAAGTCTAGCACATGCAAAGAATAATAAACATAAGACTTTTTTCGTAAAAAGGATTTTTCAGGCACAGGCGGGGACGATCACCATTTTTGTTGTTGGCCCTAGTTTGAAGCACATGGTATAAAGCGAAGAATGAGGGTGGGGAAGGGGGGGGGAGGCCACTGACCTCAAGGTTCAGTGTATAAGCTGAAGCTGCTACCTGGCGTGTTGAGTCGCACGTTCATTCCTTAATGAGAGACTAGCCGGTGAGAAACAATTCGGGAAATTGCAAGATTAGTGTAAGGTCATTAGTATGGTATGGTATTTGCTTTCAGTTTACCTCCTCTATCTTCCAGGTTAAATTACTATTCAAGAAACCAGGTCAAGTAAAGGAAAATAGGAAATAGGTCAGTAGTATGACACTAGGAAGGGTCTTCTGCTCACGCTGTGTAGAAATGATTCGGAATGTTGCAGGATTGGTGTAAGGTTATTATGGCCCTGTCACATTATGACGCTTCTCGCCGGCATGCCGACAATGTGCAAAATCACTTTTAATCATCGGGACATGTCAAACTTGTCAGCGTCAGCGCAACATATTGGTAGCGTGCAGCCAAAGTTGTGGTAACGTACATCGACGTGTGCGAAAAAAAACTAAAATGTTTTGGCGCCCCGTCCTGATATGACCTTAGATGGGCACGACTCTAACGCGCGCGCGATGTGTGCTTGGTGTTCGCATAACGTTATTCCAGTGCATCCAAAGTATCTCGACGATAAAGTTGGCGCCCTCGCCACTAGCATGACGCACGCCACCGACCATCGACGTAGATCAACGAATAACCAACGCACGCCTAACGCGCGTGTAACGCTTCCTGACATATTCCGACGTTGCGCCAAAAAATCACATACGTTGACGCGGATTGCCGAGAAGCGTCGTAATGTGGTATATTTTGTTGTTTACTTTCATTTCACCTCCTCTATGGTCAAGGTGAAATGACTATTCAATAAACTAGGTCAAGTGAAGGAAAATACGGAAATAAGTCAAGAGTACAACTCTGGGACGGCTGGTGTATTATAGACATAGCATTGGTGTATTATAGACATAGCACTGCTCACTCTATGTAGATAGACTGTGTGTTGAGGTTATTGGTTTCGATCGATGCTCAAGGGAAAAAACACACACACACAGTCAGTGCAGACTGAACAAAGTTGGTTGGTTGTTGGAGTTTTATGCCCTGGCAACATCTAATGTCATATTAGGACTGGTACCGACTTGTGACAGTGCACACTCCTGGCAACTTTATAATGCTGCCCCACTGGGAGACCAGTCCATCAGCACCATGACCTGATATCTCACTCAGTCAGTCACATTATCCTGACCCTGAACCAACCAGTCCTTTCCCTAGTCTAATAATGCTGAGCGCCTGGCTATGAAGCGACAATTATACATTTTATAAGTCATTCATTTGACTCGACCAGGAACCAAACTCCCGACCTCCCGCACGCGAGGCCCGCGCCGCTCTAGCGATTCGGCCATCGCGCCTGGTGCCCGGTGGCCGAACAAAAAGTAAACCCTCGTGGATTTTTAGTAATTCTCTCGCTGAATCAGTGACTTGAGTCTAGCGCTGCGGAATTGCCGAGCTGGGGGCCGCCTCATTGATCAGGGCGCAGACATATGTTATTTGTGTGTGGATGGGCGGGTGTGGCCTGGCAGCAAGAGGCCGTCACGTGACAACGTCATTTCGCTTATCTTCCGGCCGCTCAGTCTTTGTGCCCCGAGCCCCGGGCAGTTAGATAAACCCGGTGGGGCGGACCGCCACTCCTTAGATTTCTGTCAGCTTGTGTGGGGGTGGGTGGAGTGTGGGGGTTTGTTCGTTGGTTGGTTGTTGGAGTTTTACGTCCTAACGACATCTAAGGTTATATCATGATGGGTACTGACTTGTGGCACTACACACTCATGGTGACTATATAGTGCTGCCCTACTGGAAGACAATGCCACCATCATCATGACCTCATATCCCATCCAGTCACATTATCCTGACACTGAGCCAACCAGTCCTTGCCATATCCTAATAATGCCAAGCGCCTGGCTAGGAAGCACCACCTATCAATGTTCTAGTCATTAGTTTGACTCGTCCAGAGGTTTGAACCCATATGTTTGAATCCCACGATCTACGAAAACAGGAGACGGATGCTCAACTCATTCGGCTATCCCATCTGGTGTCGGGCTGAGTGGGTGAGCGGGGATGTTGACCGGTCGGCCCACAATTTAGATCTGACTTTGTAGCCGCTCGATAATCGCCTACCCCCGGACCCTCTGTATATCTCGGCAATGGCTGACACGGCCTGAGAAGACTACACGGCCCGATAGCGAGGACCGATCGGGACTGGGGCATCTGAAGTAGGCGGGTGTCATAAAGGGATGGAGATAAGGCCCTTTTAATCTTCCTGGACCTCTTATCCCTCCCCACCTGTAGGGGGAGTGGGCGGGGGGAGGGGGGGGGGGGGGTTAGGAGAGGCAGAGGGGTGGGGAGTTGAGTAATGGGAGGGGAGGGGGTAGGGAGAGGGATGGTGGAAAGGGGGATTGTGGAATGGAGGATGGGGGAAGGGGGGGAAGGAATGGGGGGGGGGGAGAGATGAGGAAGAGGGAGGCGGACGTGGGAGGATATAGGGAGGGGGTGGAAATGGGGGAGGGGGAGTGGTAGAGGGTGGGGTGTGGGGGATGGGAGGGGGGGAAATGGGTAGGGGGGAAAGGAGGGAGGAGGCGTGGTAGAGGGTGGGGTGCGGGGGATGGGGAGGGGAGTGTGGATAGGGGGAGGGGGAAAGGAGGGAAGGGGAAGAGGTGAGGAGGAGGGAGTGGTGGATGTCGGCATAGACATACCGTGGAAATGGGTCAGCTCAAATTGTCCCTTGGTAGTCTAATCGACACAATGATCTACCTCCAATGCTGCCATCTTTGAACGCCACGGTTATAGTTATATATACACATCACACGGGAGGGAATGGGCACATTGACAAGAGCGCTGACTATCTGTGCGGGTTCGATCCCCGACAGAGTTCAAACAATTATTTAGAAAGTTGGTATCTGTCGCTATCTAGCGTGGCACTTGGCATTAATGGGATAGGCCAAGGACTAGTTTCTTCAGAATCGGGGTAATGTTTCAAGAGAGGGAATATCGGATCATGGTGCTAGCGGCCTAGTCTCCCAGTACTGCATCACTAGAAATTCATCGTGAGTGCGTTTTGGCACAATTCAGTACCCATCCGGCTATGAACTAAGATATAAAACTGCAACAAACAAATATCTAAATCACTCAGGATATAAATTATATGCGATATATCTCATGGTATATTGATTCAGTATCCCTTCCGTACACATCACGCATCATGTCTCAAAAGACATATATGTAAATATATATGAATATGGCTGCATATAGTTGCATATATATATACTTATGGGTCACTCTCCTGAAAACTGGCAAGAAGTGTCATATGGAGAATTAAAATCTAATATTTTAATTTTTTTACATTTTTTGGTTGCAAATGAAAGCTGGAAATCTCCCCTTTACATCTATGTAAAATATAAATTGATGAGATACAAAATGATTAAGCTATGTCTTATGGCAATATAACGTGTGTTGCTGAGAGGAAACACATGTTTAGGACACCACACAGTCTGCTTAATACAAATCTAAGTAGAATTAAATAATTTCATACTTAGAAGCATATTAATCATGGCATAATATACAGAAATATATAGTGCTTATATTGATTATTTTTTAAAGTAATTCCGAGCCATGCTTTTTTCACTGAATAATTAGTGTACAATATTCTGGTGGCATCCAAACACCACTGGTTACACGTGTGACAGAAATTTGTAATGTTATTTCTGAAGACATCACATTTTCTTTTTTTTAAATTTAAGCATGCATACATGTTCATAAATACTTCCTTTTTGATTTGGGAACTGTTTTGTTTGATGAATCAATGCAATACAAGATGTTAATAAGGATTCAACCATGTCCCATATGTCATATTGCAAATAGCTGACTGTAAAATTTGTTTTTTTGGTACAAAAAAACTTCATAACTAAAAGGACCAAAGTTGCACACAGTTTATTTTGTTTCCATTATTTCTTTCATTAAATCTGAACATGAATATGAAAAGTATAAGGAAAGAAATAAGTAGGAAGTTTTTGTATTGATGTTTTAAAATCCCAACCCATGATGACCAGTTTTCAGGAGAGTGACCCATATATATGCATCTTATTGAAGATTTACACTGCCTATTATGGATAAGTCTGAATAGACTTGTTTTCACTATTAGACAGTTTGTCGATAGAAAGCCCAAGCCTACACTTTTACCATCCCAAGTGATTTTTAACCTCCCACACCAGATAGTATGAGAGCAACTGGCCTTTGATGACACTATAAGTTATACACGATGGTGGAAATCTAAATTGGCAGAGGCGAGGACCCAGGGAATTGAACTACCAACCTTCAGATTAGGAGTCTGACTTAGAAAAAAGTCAGACACTCTAACCATTCCACCACAGAGAACACCTGCATGTATCTGCATACAACTGCATATAGCTGCATATAACTGCACATAGCTGCATATAACTGCATATATGTGCATATAACTGCATATATCTGCATATAACGGCACATAGCTGCATATAATTGCAGATATCTGCATATAGCTGCATATAGCTGCATACAACTGCATATAGCTGCATATAACAGCATATATCTGCATATAACTGCATATAGCTGCATACAACTGCATATAACTGCATATAGCTACATACAACTGAATATAACTGAATATAACTGCCTATAGCTGCATATAACTGCCTATAGCTGCATATAGCTGCACATAGCTGCATATAACTGCATATAACTGCATATAGCTGCATATAGCTGCATACATCTGCATATAACTGCCTATAGCTGCATATAGATGCGTATAGCTGCATATATCTGCATATAACTGCATATATCTGCATACAACTGCATATAGCTGCATATAACTGAATATAGCTGCAGATAACTGCATATAGCTGCATACACCTGCATATAGTTGCATATAGCTGCAGATAACTGCATATATCTGCATATAACGGCATATAGCTGCATATCGCTGCATGTATATGCATATATATACTTGTATATGCATTTACATGCATATAGCTGCATATAGCCTCATATAGTTGCATATAGCTGCATATAGCCGTATATAGCTGTATATAGCTGCAGATAGATGTATATAGCTGCATATAGCTGCATATAGCTGCATATAGCTGCATATCGCTGCATATAGCTGCATATAGCTGCATATAGATGCATATAGATGCATATAGCTGCATATAGCTGCATATATCTGCATATAGTTGCATATAGCTGCATATAGCTGCATAAAACTGCATATAGCTGCATATATCCATATATATCATATTCCATATTTCAAAATTCAGCACTGTATATACATATATATGCAGATCCATTTCTGTATATATTTATAGTAATATACACAAAGGAAGCTATATATAGCATTCCGTCGCCACGCTCAGTCTCTTGATTATATTCCACATTAGTCAACTTTATATGCCGCGACTTTACAGAATCGGATACAGTCATCAGTCGGTGGCGCCCCCTCGCGAGCCCGATAGTTGACGAGGGGGGAGGCCGCGTTCTCTTGATGCCCCCCAATGCAGTCTGCACGAAAACTAAAAAGCAAAGGCCAATCTGTGAGGGATCTAGAGATGCCATCGATACACCACTGGGCCTAGCGATGTGATTACACGTGTGATTATTTCATAGTATCGCTTTCTGGTGCGGAGATTGGGGATTTGTGCCAGATGCAAATTGCCACTCCAAGACGATACAATGATAACCAGTCGCTTAAGAAGGTCAAGTTAAATGCCACTCTATCATGTGCAGTTCTCTTCTTTATTTCTTGTTTTCTTTTTCTTTCTTTCTTATATTTAGTTGTTGCGATGTTGGATTGTCCCATTGTTGTTATTTTTAGGAAATTTGGGACAGTTTGGTTATTAGAAATTAGGGGTGTAGATCTGGAAAGTAAACATACACCCTTTTAGACTACGCCAGTTGGATCTCCTGCTTATGGTGCAAATCGGGCATGAAAAAGCTCTTAAATTTTAAATTTGGACGTGTATTTTAGAATATGCTTTATATTATACATATATACTACTATATTCTACACATATCTACTTTGTGGATGTCTATTTAAATGTGTATATTTAGATATATGTACATAATTTCAAATCAGGCCATCAAACGCCAATTAATAAGTATTAGTGACAACTCGCAGGTGGCGCCAACGTGGCTCAGAAGTGAACTAAGCCATGATATTTATTTATTGGGGTAAATGTATTTTATTCATATATATATGTTTTGTCAGTGTGGTAGATATATGTAACACTTACAACCATAAGTGTTACAGATATCTAGGTAATTACACAATTATCTGTTTTCATGGTTTATATAGTAACTTGAAATGTGAAGTGGATTCCGAAATTAAAGTCTACACAATGCAATAAGTACAATGTATTACTTACGAAGACAAATACGTGATGGTGATCGTGTCTTTGTGTATCATCCATTATTAGTTTATAGAGAACATAGATCTATATGTGTCATCATCATCATCATCATGCTGTCGGTCGCGATGCGACAAAGACTGCTTTCATTGCTTGACTGGCGCTCTCCATGTAGCTCTCTGCTGTGAGAGTGATGTCCATGAGTCGGTCTTAATGTCTCTCAGCTTCAGGTTTCTCTTGATGGTATCATTGAACTGGAGACGAGGGCGCCCTCTCTCTTTCGGTAACCAGAAGACAGTTGAGAATAGAGCATCTGCTTTGGTAGCCTCTCAGATGACATCCTCATGAGGCGTCAAGTCCACCGGAGATTCTTTTTGATCAGAAGATCTTCCATAGAAGGCAGCCCTATCCATTTGAGTATTTATGTGTATATGTTTATATACAGGTATGGGTTCATATGAATCACCAAGCGCTACTTCATGTTCCTTTAAAAACAATGCAACACACATACAAATCCTTCAGTGCCTAGCTTAGAAGGATGTTAATTTCTGATGGGTGTTTTTAGGTGTTTTTTTTGTTATTGTTGGCATTTTTCTTCGTAGCAAGTCCCTTCATCGTAATCTGCACCTCTCACACTCCCAACAAAAACAACAATAAAATAGAAGGGAGAGAAAAGCTTCGCAGAAGAGCTAATGTGGGTACATAGTGTCACGGCTCTATAACAATGCTACGCCATCAGCGGTAATTGGCTGTGACGTCACGCTGTAATCATGTGACAGGCAGGTGTTGTGATTAGGATGGCATGTGGATATATATATATATATATATATATATATGTGATGTATAAAACTTATGTGAGTATAAAGGTGCATAATGGAATATTCATTAGTGGCTACCATGATGTTGTGTACTACTTTATGGGTGACCCCTCTTCACTGTGGGACAGGTGGTGCCACCACCCTCACCGCTACCAGTGCCGTGAATACTGTCACTTGTGCACTGGAAATGTATATATATATACAAATATATATATATATATATATGGAGAGTGCAGGCACCAAAGCTGACAAATCCATTTAGGGTTTTTTTTTCTGTCGAATAGTCTTTATTGTTGTGCTTTCCATTTAAAGACTATCAATTTGTTTAAACACATCGAACATTATATAAGGCAGACAAAATGTCTTGTTGGCTATAAACTTTGCTTGTTTTATAAGAGAAAACGTGTAACCCACAACGATTGTTTGAGTTGCCCCGTGTATACATCTTCTACTCGGTGCTGCTCCCCATTTTTGAATGAACCGCAGTGACTGGTGCTGTATATTATACAGCAGAAGCCACTCCCTTAATTCTACAGGATCGGTGCTGTGACTAATACAGCACCGACCAAACTTAGATTGTTTAGAATGTCAATTCCAATAGTAAAATGGCCGGAAGACCAGTGCATCGGTGCTGACAAATGTCATATTCAGATGAATAAATACTTTACCAAAAAAAAAAATGTAATATTGAGTAGGGCATTATTATATAGGGGATGGGGCAGCTTTTGTTAACAAAAGGGATTTGAGTAGCGGATGATGACACCCTCAGCTCATATGTGGTAGTAATGGTTTCATTTGAACCTGGATGCCATGTCTCAATGTTTGCGCCTAAGCCCTTCACATATATATAGTATATATATATACATATATACATATATACATATATGAGTATATACATATGTATACATAATATGTATAGATATATATGCAGATATATACCGATATATATGTATATACACATATAGATCGATATACATTCATACATATATACACATATATATAAATATATATATACATATATCTGTATATACACAAATAGATATATATACATTCATATATGTATATGCAGTATAACCTCATTAAACCAAACTTGAAGGGACCCTAGAAATTTGTTTGGATTAACCGATCATTGGTTTAACCAAGCTTTGACTTTGACTTGGCTTCGGCAAAAACGGGGGCGCATTATGAATGTACAATGTATGTGGACACTATGATTATTGTTTTTTATTAAACCAACCTCGGTTAAATTAAACGAGCGGTTAATCCTAACTTTTTTCGGCGACCTGACAAAATACTACCATTTATCCTATAAAAAAGTCTCAGATGACCTTAAACCACATGAAAGTTTGGTTTAACTGTACCGGAAGTGGCCTGGGGCCAACAATTTTGTTTGGATTAACCGATACTTTGGATTAACCGACTTTGGTTTAACCAACTTTTTTATATGATAAATGGTAGTATTTTGCCGGGCCGCCGAGCAAAATTTGGATGAACCGATCATTTGGTTTAACCGAGCTTGGTTTAACGGGGTTGTACTGTATACCAGTATGCTACAGGATATATATATATATATATATATATACATATGAAGAGTTCAGGCTTAAAACCCCATAAGCGCCATTCCAAAAATGCAATTAAAATGAAAGATTTTCACCTGAAAATAATTTTAATTCTGACTAATTCAACTTTTATGGTGATGGCATGATTATGGACCAATGACCAAAAAAGTAGGAACGTAAACAAATAATCTGTTTTGTAGGTTTTATTCCTATGTTTATCCCAATTTTTGGATTGGCGTTTACTGGGTTTTGCGCCTGAACTCTTCATATGCATAAATGCTAGCCGTGCCTGTTGATGTCTATCACCGACTGTCCAACTGAATTATCTCTGCCCTTTCTTTCAGCTGCTCCGACAGCACTGACTATATAATTGTGCGAGACGGGCTGGATGCCAGTAGGGATGTGATAGCGTTATATTGTAACACGCTAAACGGAGAGCAAGTGATATCTTCAGGGCCCAACCTTTACATCGAGTTTTTGGTGGATGATCGAAAACAGCGTCAGGGCTTCGCGGCAGCATTCCAGTTTATAAAAGAAGACCAGTTCAGTCTCGGCAAAAGTAGTCCCACGCCTACGTCATTTCCATATCCTCCAGGTAAGAAGCACCGCTTTACTCTAGGGACTCTGTTGTATTACTCCGCGCTATGGAGACCTTGTATTGTATGAATCTATACAATGCCACGGCTTGCGTTATTATAAGTGTAGAACACCCCGCCTTGTTTGTCTATACGTGTATATGCGTGTATGTGTGTATATATGTGGCTATGTATATTCCTGTATGTATCTATGTAAATGTGCATGTGTGGAATGTGATCCCTCACCCCGACCACCACCGGCCTTGTATCCATCGTCACTGGGATGTCTTTAAATGCAGGTATGTATAAGATATCATGACGGACCATTTACCTTAAAGGGAGCTAGGCCTGGGAGCTACACCATACCGGTAGGTGAGGTGACATTAAACAGTCTTAGGTGATTTTGTTTTTGTATATTATTAGATGACTAACCTGGGAAATTTTCAATCACGAAAAATCTTCCTTTTTCCACTGCTCCTTGCCCTATCCTAGTCCTAGTAATGCCGATCGCGTCTGGTTCGACGGGACCTTCATGGATTTGGGGACCCTTAGACTTGAAGACCTTTGCACCGTGACCGAAATGAAGTGAATGTTTGTATGTTGGGGTTCTACGTCCATTGAACATCATTTAATGCCAGATCAGGCCAGGCACCGATGTGTGACAGTGCGCATACCTGATAGATTCATAGTGCTGCCCTTCAAGTAGACAAAGCCGCCAGCACCATGCCCCGATATCACACTCAGTCACATTAAACTGATACTTAGCTAACCCTTGCCCTCTACTAGTACTGCTGAGCACCAGGCTAGGCTACACGTTATGGGGCTGTCACACTATGGCGCATACGCCAAAAAAACACATGTTATAGGGCTGTCACACTATGGCGTATGGCGTAAGCATATGCCGGCGTAACGGTTTGCGTCATATACGTATGTTGCAACCCAGGTTCCATTTACTTCTCGCCGTTACAATGGTGGGATAGGGGCATGCTGCAGCGCACCCTACGGACTCGCTACACCTCTCGGCTACTGCACACTGCAAACAGCACAGCGGGCGGAAGCCGAGCTCTAGTTCCGGCATATCCCACCAGACGTCGCGTGTACATCGAATCAGCGCCGCCCGTCATGCTATCTGACGGCAACTGCTCACACTACAAGCATGTTGACTGGCCTGCTGCCGAGCACGCCGTCTCCGTTTGCCAGCCGACTTGGAACGTGATGTTGACATATTGGCCGTGAAATAAAAGGCGTGTTGGGTATTGTAGGTGGTTTATCAATAGTCACTGGTCATCTGTGTGGCCTCTGATAGGATCCTACTCCAGGAATACCCGCCCCATCTCCTACACCCCCCTCCATCATTCCTCCCCGCCACTGTGGATGCGGGTGGTTTGTTGTGTTCTCTGCTGCGAGGTTTTGTTGTTTTGTTGTGTGTATTTTTTAATCAGGGCTGTCTGTATCTATAGCCGTGTTCACACGGACAATGTAAATCGATTCGTAGAAAGCGACTTGTATAGTTCGCCTCACATTTGTCGTCTGAACGCACGTCTGAGGCGGATTAGGGCTGATTCGACTCACGTGATGCGGATCGTGTAAACCACCTAAGCGAGGTAGTCTACGTGAATCGATTCCTGTGATGCGGATAATTTTGTCCGTGTGGACGCACTGAGGCGGATTAAGCACCTCACATGCATGCGCAGTCGAGAGCTCACTTTGTTGACTTTCCGGTCGATCAAAAGCATATATTGTATAATTTGCTCTATGAACCTGCTAGAGGTGCACAGATATTTTTTTTATCATTTATTTTTAGGGTTTCACTGCCCAGCAGAAGTTTTGACCGTTCCAAACCAATATGATTTAGTCATTACATATCTAGGTCGAACCCACACTCTCTGGTGCCAGCATTGTCGAACCCAAGATGGCGCTGGTTAGCCTGGACTTGCTCATGCGCAGATATCCACTTCCACCTCACGCAGTGTCCGTGTGAACGGGCGCCTAATTCGCCTCACCTGATTCGATTTGTGTGATACGCCTCACATTTTGTCCGTGTGAACACGGCTTATTATGAGGGTGATGGCGGTAGAGGGGTGTGAGTGGGCTATGTTAATACGCGGTGGGTCGAATCGGATTAGGCTGAGTGGTGAGGGCGGGAAAGACAGTAAGCAGCCCCGACAACTGTCAGCGCCAATCACGCCGCTCCGGGCCGTGTCAACGGCAGTGAGCCGTGCCAGGCCACCGGCCTGTACTTGGAGGACCTCCCGCCACCCATCCACCGAGGGCGCCGTGACCATGATGGTGCCAGGGGAGGGGTGAGTGAACGGAGCCGGGGGGGGGGGGGGGGACATTCACAAACATGTAACCGGCGATATCAGCGAACTTTCTTCTTTTTAAAATGTTTATTGAGCCTGTATTTATACTGTCCATAACATATAAACCCGGGTACCCAGGCTTGTTTTCAATGCTGGCCAGTTGTAGTGTTGGTGTTATCTTACCACACAGTAGCATCTGATAAGGTATTTGATTGCCTGCATTTCCGTAGCAGATAGATAATTGGTTGGCATGGTTAGTAGCCTATGTTAATTTTTTTTAATTTTCTTGGCATATATGTATTTTATTTGTTCCACTCTTATTACTAGACTAGCCTACTCCTATTTACATATCGTAGGCTTGTACATAGCTGAGTGGTGTGTTATCTGGCTACTTTTGGCATGGTTACCTTCTATTGGGCGTCCTGCTGGTGGGCCGTGACATATCACATGCCCATTTGCAGTGCAGCTTACTGGGGGTTTCCTAGCCTTATTCCTAGATATTTTTTGTAAGTTTTTAGGTCAGGAATTTGCCGTTCCTTTACCATTTGGGCATTCCACACCTTGGCAGCCATTTCCAGCGTGCTTCTCTCATGAGCTTTTATTTGGCTTCTGGTCTGCTTTAGTAGTGGCGCATTATTTGCTCTAGTAGCCCTTTGTGGTTTTGTTAGGAGTTTATAACTATAACTGAATGCGACAGATTGGGGGCTGGTTCGTGAGCGTCCGTGTCAAATTGTCAGTTGGTTGTTGGAGTTTTACGTACTGGCAACATGTAATGTCATATCAGGACGGGTACCGACTTGTTACAGTGCCATCCCGCCTGGTCAGGATTGAGGGAGTATAACAAGTCCTACCCAGCTCAAATGATTTTGGCACTGTACAATGGCTGACTGGTTAAGGGCGTGGATGCTGGTGTAGAATTTGTGTAGCTTTAATGTTTGCTAGGTTGGCGCTTGAGATTCTTAGTCTGCGGTGGTTACGAGGGGGGGGGGGGAGGGACCAGAAGGAATGACCGAAGGAGTTGGGCATCCGTCTCCCGTTTTGGTAGATCGAGGGATTCGAACCCACTGTAAAGTCGACGGCTGGCAGTTTGAGTGGTTTAGATAGGCTGATAAGAAATCGCTACAGGCAAGGAAGGAAAGTAGATAAAGAGTGAAAGGTAGGAGAGTAAGACTCCCTCATTTATTGTATATATAGTTTCAAGAAAACAAGATGGTGGTGATCACATAATCCAGTCTTCCAATCACTAACAGGCATTCCTCTATCCACCAATGAGGGTTCAATATCCCTGTAACCAGGGCATGCTTAGATCTGGCTACAGTGCCCTGTTGTGTCTGCTGTGCAGTGATCCATCAATAACATTTGGAGGGGAGGGGGTATGTGAGGAGAGTTCCAAAAACTCTCTCACAATTCAAGAACTGACCCTCCCTCAGGTCAAGAAGTGACCCTCTCTCACTATCTATATTGATGTACAATTTCTATCTTTAATTAGTAAGGGATCACCAACTCCACATATACCTCATATGCCTTTGGTTTTACATACCATCTACCAGAATATAGACTATTTTGCAATTTATTATAGAGTAGCTCTCCATAGCCAATATCTCAAATATCGGAAAATTTTACACCACGGCTTCAAACCCTGGTCGACTTAAAGGAATGACTTAAAAATTGATACGTGTCACTTCGTAGACAGGAGCCTGGTATTACTGGGATAGGCTTGGCTCATTGTCAGGATAATGTGACTGAGTGGGATATCAGGTAATTGTGGTAGTGGCCTCGTCAGGAGTGTGCACTGCCACAAGTCATAACCTGTCCTATATGACCGTAGATGTTGCAAGGATTTAAAACGCCTACAACCAACTAGCAGCCCTCTGGTTGAGAGCATCGGACAGTAGAGGCTGTGGGCATCGACCTCGATCGTCAAATGAGTGGTGTTATTTGGACCCCTGAGCGCTGCAGTCGACTTCCCCACCTCCACCCTCACCCCCATCCTCACCCTCACCCTCCTCTTTTACAACCCACCCCCATCCACCCACAGGTTCCCACCTGCACGTACATTACCTTCAGTTTGGTGAAGCTTTCCCCAAAAACTGGATACGTCCCTTCTGGCGAATTACGATGGCCATAGATAGCCAGGGGATAGATTATTTTATCAACGCTTACTGAATTACCATAGAAACCACTTCTTTTAAAATCAATTCCCAATTTCGCTTATTGAATTCAGCTAGAATAACAGGTCGGTTGCCTACAAAATAAAAACAATATCTGCTTCAAATCAGGTATTGGGAACTGTAGGGTGCAATTGCTGTGAAACTGCTTTTAATTTGGTTATGATAACTGATTGGTTTTCTTGCATCCTCCAACCAACGGGAGGATTTCAATTTTAATTGGGGCCGATGAAGTGAACAGCATTGTTTTCTAATTAGAGCAGGGATGGGGTGGGGGAGGGGGGTTGTTTTGTTTTCTGAATGGCGCCCGTTAAGTATGTGGCAGGGGGGGGGGCGGGGAGGGACTTGCATCAAAGGCTTCTTCACCTGGTATTTTATTCAACACAGTTCGCCCCTGCAAGGCTATTCATTTATTGGAATTAGAAGTAATGCCGCAAGGGGGTGTGCCTGTGTGGCAGTGTGACATGGCTAAAATGGGAGCCTCACTTTGAAATGTACGCATCAAGTCAGTTCCAAAAGTGATGTGTGGCAGTGTGACATGGCTAAAATGGGAGCCTCACTTTGAAATGTACACATCAAGTCAGTTCCAAAAGTAATGTGTGGCAGTGTGACGTGGCTAAAATGGGAGCCTCACTTTGAAATGTATGCGTCAAGTCAGTTCCAAAAGTGATGTGTGGCAGTGTGACATGGCTAAAATGGGAGCCTCACTTTGAAATGTATGCGTCAAGTCAGTTCCAAAAGTGATGTGTGGCAGTGTGACATGGCTAAAATGGGAGCCTCACTTTGAAATGTACATGTCAAGTCAGTTCCAAAAGTGATGTGTGGCAGTGTGACATGGCTAAAATGGGAGCCTCACTTTGAAATGTACACGTCAAGTCAGTTCCAAAAGTAATGTGTGGCAGTGTGACATGGCTAAAATGGGAGCCTCACTTTGAAATGTACACATCAAGTCAGTTCCAAAAGTGATGTGTGGCAGTGTGACATGGCTAAAATGGGAGCCTCACTTTGAAATGTACATGTCAAGTCAGTTCCAAAAGTAATGTGTCGCAGTGTGACATGGCTAAAATGGGAGCCTCACTTTGAAATGTACACGTCAAGTCAGTTCCAAAAGTGATGTGTGGCAGTGTGACATGGCTAAAATGGGAGCCTCACTTTGAAATCTATGCGTCAAGTCAGTTCCAAAAGTGATGTGTGGCAATGTGACATGGCTAAAATGGGAGCCTCACTTTGAAATGTACACATCAAGTCAGTTCCAAAAGTAATGTGTGGCAATGTGACATGGCTAAAATGGGAGCCTCACTTTGAAATGTATGCATTAGACTGGACTGATTAATTAGAGTTTAATCGGAGACTATTTCACTCAATAGTTAAAGCTGCATAGTCCGATGAACCATCAACTATTCAAGGCCAAAACACTCACTTTGATTTGATTATACATATTTAACTGATGAACTTAATAAGCATTTGTTGCAACATAGAAGGGAATACTAAATCAATTTAATAAAAACATGTTGCCGCATAAGTCTATGGTCTAATAATGTTGGAGTGCTTGCCAACATTAATTTTGGCTGCTGGCACTTCAAATATCTAAAGAAAACTAGCCTTTTAAAATGGAAGTTACTTCAGGTTAACGTAGGGTATATTATAACAATCAATTCAATATATTTATCTCGGAAATATGATTAAAACTCAAAACCATCGGACCATGGAACTTCAAGTTAGTAATGCACGACATGAGTCTCGTACAGGCTAGAGTTTGAATAGAAATGAGAAACCACTTTATTATATTCTCCCTAAAGGGGCTGTCACATTACGGCGTATGGCGGGAGCGTATTGAAAACCTACGTACGCCGTGCTGGTGCCACTTTCGGGTGTGTTTGAGCGTATGGGGGACCTATGAGGAGCGTACGAGGAGCGTATGAGGAGCGTATGGGAGCGTATGGGAGCGTGCTGTGACATTTTTTGACATTATGGGCCATACGCCCTCATAGGTCGTGTTTTTTTTAGCATGCACAAAAAAAATTGGACGGACGAATTTATGAAAGCGTATGGCGGCGTATGCCTCATACGCTTCACATACGCCGGCATGTTGCGGCACTGGCGGCGTATGAGTAGCGTATGAGTAGCGTATGAGTAGCGTATGAGTAGCGTATGCGGCGTATGCCGACGTATATGACGTAATGCCGCTACGCCGCCATACGCTCCCACCATACGCCGTAATGTGACAGGGCCTTTAGCAGCTTACTTAGTTAATCTAATTCGAGTAAGTACCTCGTGGCGCCACCAGTCGTTATCCTTCATCACTGCTTAGCTCCCTCTTTCTTTGCTAGTCAAAATATATAGGTTTGGTTAATCGAGCGTTCAGATTATAGTGTTTTAAGAGAAAACTTCAACCTAAACCTAGGTATAAATCCTCCCTAGTACGTACCTTCTTAGTATGTACTGCTAGATAAGATTGGTTGATTGTTGGAGTTTTACGTCCTGGTAACATCTAAGGTAATATCAGGACATAGCTAGATAAGATTCACTCTAGAGTGGTACACATCTTACAAACCAAACTAGAAGCCTATACAGTATAGCTTCCGATATTAACGGCATTCGAGTGATTCTCTAACGTCGGCCAATGTGTGAGTGCTTGGGTGCTGGTGACAGGTGAACGAAAAGCAATTACATTGTTTTTCTTGTGTTAATGGAATATAATATCGGTGAACGACTTGACCCTATTTAGATTTCCCGGTGATATGTACAGATTGTGTCCAGCACCAATGTTAGATTGTTGTGAGATGCTCCGATTTGAACAGATAAATTCTTTAAAAGTCCCTGAGCAGCTTATATAGGGTAACATTGTGACAGTAGTATTAGTCAGCATCTATAGTAGGACAGAGACACTGAGATTGCCATTTCTTCCCAAAGTAATCACATAATTAAATGTTTGACATTGGAAAGTATCCTCTCTAGGTAAATCGCAGAGCTCCTTTTCTTGTTTAAATAACCTGTTTGTTTATTTGTTCATAAGCATTGCTAACGATTTCTTTTACGGGTGCAATTATTTCGTATGTTTTTATTGTTAATGAACATAGCTTCCAACCATTACTTCCCTCATCTACTTCTGCCTCGTCTAACCTACACTCCCTCTCCATCATCTAACCTACCTTGCAACCCTTACCTCCCTCTTCTCCTTCTTCCTCATCTTCCAACCCTTACATCTCTCATCTCCCTCTCCCTCATATAATCTACTTTCCAACCCTTACCTCGCTCATCTCCCTCTCCCTAATCTAACCTGCCTCTTACCCTCGCTCTCCCTAATCTAACCTGCCTCTCACCCTCGCTCTCCCTAATCTAACCTGCCTCTCACCCATTACCTGTCTCATTTCCCTCTGCCTCATCTAATCTACCTTCCAACCCTCATTTCCCTCATCTCCCTCTCCCTGATCTAACGTATCTTCCAAACATTACCTCCCTCATGTCCCCCTCTGGCACCTCTCCTACCTTCCAACACTTTCCTCCCTCATCTCCCTCATCTAATCTACCCCCCCCCCCATATTCCCTTCATCTAATCTCACTCCAACGCCCCACACCACCTTCCTTACTCTTCCCTCCATTCATTAGCCTCCCAACTGCTTCCCAGCTCCTCTGGCATTACCCTCAGCCCTGTCACACGCCTCATTGAGATTTCAATGACATAGCCCGACGATGCTACTACTTTGCCTCTACTACTCACACTGTAGGTTTGCCTTTGATATAGGGCTGTAGCATTAAGCCTCGCACATTTTAAATAGGCAAAGTGACTTCTTGCTCTTTTTTCTCTAAGAAGCCACTTGGTAATCGAAGGCGGCTACTGCAGTGACGCCCCCTTGTGGGGGCGGGCATTTTCACTGACAGTTACCTTTATATAGTCAAAGAGGCACTATCATGACAGCGGCTTAGTGACGTACTCCTGCACACTCTGGTAAAGCGCGTCTGCGCCTAATCTAATCGAATGGGTGTGTGCGCACCTAAGTGTAGTGTCTGCCAATCTTTAAATAAACCTTTAGTAAAATATAGATCACTAATCGTGGGATAACTAAATTGTGGAATGGCCACAAACATGCTAATTTTGTATGGCATTATTTGATCATTTAGCATGTTAAGGCAATTACATTATGTAATTTAGATTGTTATTGCAATAACTATTCGATCATTTCGAATTTCATGACAATTAAATGGAGGTATATGACAATTGTGAATTGCATGACTCATAAGTACGGGTACATGATAATTTGAGCTTCATGACAAATAAGGACAAGTACATGATAATTGTGAATTTCATGACAATTAAATGCAGGTACATGATACTTGTGAATTTCATGACAATTAAGCACATGTATATGGTAACTGTGAATTTTCATGACAATTAAGTACAGGTACATGACAATTGTGAATTCCATGACAATTAAGGACAGGTACATGATAATTGTGAATTTCATGACAAGTAAGTACATGTGCAAGATAATTGTGAATTTCATGACAATTAAATACAGGCACATGAGAATTTTGAATTCCATGACAATTAAGTAAAGGTACATGATAATTGTGAATGTCATGCAAATAAGCACATGTACATGATAATTGTGAATTTCATGACAATTAAGTACAGGTACATGATAATTGTGAATTCCATGATAATTAAATGAATGAGAAGTTCTAATATAATAATTCTGCGAAAATGTTTGAATTTAATGACAATAATTAGGTGGACATTTGGAAATGTATGACATCTAAACATATGATGCTTTACATCTGTACGACAGTTAAATAGTTTATAATTTTGAATGCATCAGAATGATGTGATAATCTTGAATTCATGACAATTAATTATATGATAGCTTAGCATTTAATGATTTTCTGTCTAACATATTGCGGAGTCGATGGCAAATAGTATTGCATTGTTCGCATAATAGCTGTGGAAGGTGCGACAGTCGAAGTAAGCTGAATACAAAAATAATAAAGTGAAATGAATTCAACATTAGTCCAGTGAAATATCGCCCTATTGTCGTTCATCGCCAACCTGGTCAAGTCGACTCGGGATAAAGCACCATGCATCTATATTTAAATGGGGTCCGGCTGCAGACATGGTAACCCACCGAGCATGACACTCCTAGAGGGACCCCATCTTGGTAGATAATGGGGTTCACCCCCTGGTTGAGTCAAACCAATGACATCAAGATTTATATTTGGAGCTTCCTAGCCAGGTGCTCAGCATTATTCCGATAGGGCAAGGACTGGTTGGCTCATTGTCAGGATAATGTAACTGAGTGGGATATCAGGTCATGATGCTGGCAGCCTAGTCTCCCTGTGGGGAAGCACTATAAAGTTGCCATGCGTGTGCACTGTCACAAGTCGGTACCCATCCTGATATGACCGTAGAAGTTGCCAGGACATAAAAACTCCAACAACCAACCAATGTAGTGAGACTTGCATTTGGACACCTGGCTCCCCCTGGTGTTAAATGAATAACCATGCCTTCTAGGCAGACTGACTCTAATTTCTCCTTTTTGTCACCAGGGGGCATGGCTTTTCGGGGGCGTGTCGCGGCGAGTTGACAACTGATTTGTCAAAGGCCGCGCCATGGACTTGGGGTGTGTCGGGACGCGTAATTTATTTCTTGTGCAATTTCTTTTAAAATTAATTTGTTTGTACTAAATAAGCCCTCTTATTTGGAGAGGTCGGGGGATTCTTCAAATTTCCCAAATGTCAACGTTTCTACTTTTCTGGCACATAGGGACTTGTATCGTTACATAGGTTTCTATAGGTGATCTTAGAGTGAAGGCTGGTTGGTTGTTGGAGTTTTACGTCCTGGCAATATATATAGTCATTTCAGGACTGGTATCGCCTTTTGAGACTGGCCACATATGGCGACTTTATAGTGCTGCCCCACTGGGAAATCAGGCTGCTGGAGCCATAACCCGATATCCCACCCACTCAGTCACATTATTCGGACACTGAGTTAACCAGTCCTGCCCTATCCTAATAATGCCGAACATCAGGTTAGGAAGTATCATTTTTATATCTCATTGGTTTGATTCGACCGGGAACCAAACTCCCGATCCCCCGCATTCGAGGCCCGCGCTCTACCGATTCGGCCACTGCTCCCGGTTAGAATGCAGGTGACAGACTGACTGACATCAGTCAGTTACGCTCCATAGCGATCCTCAGTGAATGGTTAGCAAAACAAGGCTCCGTACGGATAAAGACCCCTACCCCCTCCCCCGACTCCGGCTACCGGAAGTTGTCAACTGCCTGCGTCCGCTTCCGATGGGATTGACCTCCACCCCTACCCCCACCTCCATTTCCCCGGCAACGCAAGCACCCCCTGGCGGATCGATGTTATTTCCATGGTAACCGCCATGAAGAAGCCGGGTGGTGACGGGGTGGGAGGGTGGGATGCTAGGTGGGTGGGTGGGTGGGATGCTAGGTGGGTGGGAGAAATTGAGAGGAAGGGGTGGGCCTTAAAAGTATTGGCATAATCTTAGGAGAAATTATGTTTTATGCGTTGCCATTATGAAAACCCTGGTTGGTTGTTGCTTTTTTTGTTGCGTCTTCCTTTCATATTGGGTAGTCGTTGGAATTTGAAAAAGGATCTTGCATCAGAAAATATAATAAGCGGTCCAACAATCCTGTTATAGCCATGGACTGCTATTTGGCTGTCTCAAGGATTTATCAGCCCGTTGTAGACTGTGCACGGTTGTATATTATCACATTCCTATGTTCATTCGAGGATGATTTGAATAGTGTGGTACTTTTGAAACAAGTTTCAAAAGTGTGACAACAATATAGAAATATTTAATCTACTATCTCATGCGAATGTTATTTCAAATGGTTTCTTATTTCTTACATTTATTTCCACTTATGATTACGTCTTCTTTATGACGGGACAGCCAGGTGTTATGGTGAGAATTTTGTTTTATTGACAGTGTAGTCTTCCAATGGGATAGCAGTATGAAAGAAAGGAAAGTTGGTTTTATTTAACGACATCTCTAGAGCACATTGCTTTTTATCATTGGCTATTGGATAACAAACATATGGTCATTGTGACATAGTTCTTTGGAAGAAACATGCCACTGCCACATAGGCTACTCTTTTGGATAAGCAGTGGGGTTCTTTTATATACACTTTCCCACAGACAGGACAGCACATACCACATCCTTTGATGAACCAGTTGTGGACCAGTTGGAACATAAAATAGCCCAAACTGCGAATGTCTCCACTGAGCAGGATCGATTGAATGACCGACACCTTCACATGTGGACACGCTACCGCCTGAGCCACGTCCCACTCCCCGGATAGCAGTATGAAGTCACAACGAGTGCCCACAGTCGAAAATATGTACCCATCCTGATATGACCTTAGATGTTTACCACGATGTAATAAAAACACACAAGAAAGGGACCTCCTTGTCCCCCCTCCTCACTCAATTACTTACCTCAACAATACCGTAATAGCAGCACAGTTTGTGCAGCAACCCACCATCTTAGCCCATAACACTAAACTTATTATGGCTAACCAACTGATGCAATAACACCCTTCACAATCTACTAATATGTCCTATCTAAGTACCCGCTGATCTACCTATTTACAATGTAAAGTAAACGGCCAGAAGACCAGTACCTCACCGCTGAAAATGTTTATGTTCTCATGAATAAACTGTTTTACCAACAACAAAAAGAAACTAGTGTTTG
This sequence comes from Branchipolynoe longqiensis, assembly GCA_030323885.1. NCBI lineage: Eukaryota > Metazoa > Annelida > Polychaeta > Phyllodocida > Polynoidae > Branchipolynoe > Branchipolynoe longqiensis. Next base: position 88,025,881 of record CM059189.1, read on the forward strand.
CTTGCTCTCCGAGCTAGTCTCAGTGTCCCGGCTATTTGGAGTACTTTGATGGAAAACCCTCGTTAGGGGAAAGGAGGAGGTGGAGGTGGAGGAAGGCGAGGTGGAGGAGAAGGGGGGAGGGGATGGAGGAGGAGGAAGGGGAAGGGGGCGATGTCAGGTAATTGGAATTCATTTAGCAGCACTCAATTACTAATACTCATTCCAAGTTTTCGTGGAAGGGGGTGTTTGGAAGGGGTAGTCTTACTGAATGTGTGCGCGTGTGCGCGCGCGTATGCGCGCGTGTTGGTGTGAGGGGTTCGGGGTGTCCATTATTTCGCTAATTATCTTCTAAAAGCCTATTAAAAAGTGGAATTGGAGCTCCGGAAGCAGCTGGATGGACGGTAGGTTTTACTCAGAGCAAAGTGGTGATGGCCGCCGAAATAGGTAAGTTCCCCGGTCGACTCCTGATACCCTTTTCCGGTGTGTGTGTGTTTTTTAAGTAGGTAAATTAAGTGAGTAAGTAAGTAAGTAAGTATGCACAACAAATTGTATCGTCCCACAAAACAGTTCACACCACATCCAATAATGTGTTAATATACCAATAATTCCCACAGCCTTGAAATTACTTACTTGGATGCAAATTAAAATGATAATCTACAATCGACTATGATTGTATTAACCTGTTGTGCTTACATGCATCAGTTTGCCTTCCTTTCTGTGTGATTTTGTGTGTGTTGTTGTTGTTGGTGGTGGTTGTGGGGGTGGTGGTGGCGTGTTTCTTATTGACTGTGTGCGTTTATTAATGTGACGTCCCGTAGAGAAAGGGTGTGTCAGTTCTGTCCGCGCTGAATGTGTTTACAAGGATAGCGCGCCACACTCCAGTGTTCCACCCCTGTATGTATTACTCCCGATGTTCACACGTGTGTAATGACTTCCCCACATGTCTGAACAGCAATGTCCTCAATGTAATATCGATGCGGTCACGCGAAAGAAAGTAGTGTCTTGTATTTTCAAATCGATATATATATATGTGAATGGTTAATCGACACAAACTGTTCCTCATTTGCAGTTTGATATTATTGTATGTATTGTATGTTGCAGGAATCTGTTCTTGTGTAAGAAGGACACATGAGATGATACAGTGACACTTAATTTTCACCCTGTTTTTGTTTATAATAGATATATATATATGTATATATATATATGTATGTATATATGTATGTATATATGTATTTATATATGTATGTATGTATATATATGTACATATATGTATATATATATGTATGTGTATATATATATGTATTATATGTACATATATGTATATATGTATATATGTATATATATATATGTATATATATGTATATATATGTATATATATGTATGTATATGTATGTATATAATTATGTTGTGCAAATATATTTATGTGTATATACATATACACACATATATACATATACACATATATATGTAAATATATGTATTTATATGTATATATAAACACAGTGGAAGGTCCATACACCAAACACACACAAAACACACTACTCACATATCTGAATATGCAAGGTTTAATTTTTAGCAGCAGTTTCGTATCTATATATATACATGTTTGGTATTGTTGAGGTCTCGTTGCCAAGGAGACACTCATTAACTAACAACGCAGCGTCCCTGAGTGTTGCGTAATTCCTCGTTTTCCCACAACTAACAAACCAACCATAACCTTCATTATTCGATCTGCATTTGCTGTCGTTCGATTCCATGATTCATGCACGACTTGTATCACAACCTTCCCTGTCACCATGGATAACCTACATACCACCTCCTCCTCACCCACCACACACACTCATTCACCTCCCACCCCCCACACACACCCCTCCTCCGCCAGCTTCAACATAGAGTAGTGTAGTGAGTCCAGTTTATAGCATAGCAGCACTGTGCACTAATCATGGGCATCGACGGTAAATTACTAATAAGAAAACCCTCCTAGTCAGTAACAATAGAGCTATACAGACTCACGCTTCAGACATGCGCAGCTCACATGGACCATTCCGTAGACTTCTTTTGTATTCTTGCACCTTCCGCGAATCGACTGGGAATTTTGATGCTATTTTTATTTCATCGTTTATGCTTTTTGACAGAAAGACACGGACAACCCTCATGTGGTGTGTATGCATTTAAAGAACAGGCTCCACTACTACTTAACACTGTCGTTCCACCCTTCTCCACCCCCTCCATCCGCAGTAATATCGGTCAATCTTTACCCCATCCACCCACCCTGCGCATAGTGCTATTATGAAGCGTTGTTACTATGATGAGAGTCTATAATCTAATTGGCCATGTGTGTTAATAATACCAGCCATGTGTGCATCCTGTCAACCTGAGTCTGTATAGATCTGTTGTTCACTTGGTGGTATACGTCTTCAATTCCATCACGCTCACACCACACTACTAGTACTAACCTGTGCAGCTCACGCAAAATGTGATGAAGTGTTTGTCTGGCTAAATGAGTAGCGCCCTTATATTTCGGACTGCTTTTGTTGTGGTAGGGCTAAAAGATCAAAAGTAAAGCTTGTTTTATTTAACAACGCCTATACAGCGTAATGATTGTTATCATCGGCTATTGCATATCAAGGGTTTATACAAGGGTATTTATGCAGGCTAGGACAGTAACTTTTGTTCCCACTTGCCCAATCGGGCAAGTGACTGAATTGTCTATTTGCATGAGGTGGCAGGACTACTTGCCAAAGCCCAAGTCAGTCAATTGAAACTGAAATCTGCTACTGCAGATCAGAATAATAACGACTTGCCCGTTCAGGCAGGTCACCAAGAACTTCACCTGCCCGACTGAGTAAACTAGGTGCTCTTGGCAACCAGAAATTCTTTATTCTCCTACTCTGAATTATGTATGCACTGCTTCATAGTGAATTAGCAATGAAAGCCATTGCATTCAGACCACTTTGAAAATATGAACAGTGGAAATTACATTGTATGTAGCAGGGGACAAATAACAGGGGACGCTGCCATTGCCTGAATCGAAACCTACATTGATAGGCCATATTGTTAGCGCAACACACCTATGTGGAGAGCATCGATTGCTGCATTGGCTGGCCGTGGCCAAGCCTGCTGCGTATGCTATGACTACCAGTAAGCAGAGGGCATTGTCACAACATATTAAGTTGTGCCGTAAAAACCTCAAATCCCAACATGCTGGTTATGCTGTAACCACCAAACACTATGCATGTGGCAGGTGCCATGGTGATGTTGTAAATGCCACCAATCACGTTTACACGTGCTATATGCTGTAAGTTATCACCGAATGCCTTGTAGGATATAATGGAAATAATGCGATAAGGCACAATTCCAAAGCAATGCTTCAAGGTACAACTTGAGCCGCACGGTCTGAATTACCAGAAATCAAGTTGCATAATATGCTGAACACAGAAACAAACCTTAAGTGCTAGGTGAACCTGTAAACAAACACCTACCAGCTGCTACCTGTGAGGAATGGATCTGTGTTATAACTGGCTTTACTACTTAGCTCTGCTTGTGAGCAATGCTGATTGTCTAGTGGTGCCCCCTGGTGTAACACTCTGAAGCATTTGGTCATGTCTTTGGCTTGTCTCTCTCTCCATTGGGCATTCTAGTAGCTCGGCTTGGGGGGTTGTTTGAGCTAAAAGTACATTGCAATCTTTTAGTTAATTTCTTGTTCTACTCATTTCTTCCTGCGTACTTCCCGTTTCTCTCAATTTTGCATGAAAGAATGCTTCGTGAGAGGAACTCACTTTCCACGTGCTGTACCAAGATGGTTTCTAAGCGCAAAGCAATGTAAGAATTATTTCAAGTCACTGTACGTGATGTGAAACCTCTCAAAGCTGGGTAATTTTAACAGCAGAGGTAATTCTGTTGGGCGAAAAAGAAGTCGACAATGGCTGTGAGCATCATTGCCCAGTAATACTTAATTTGGAAGTTGTTTATAAGATGTATAAGATATTAATGCTAAATATAAATTTCATAAACTACTTCATCCTACGTCTAATTTTGACTACATGTTTTCAGAACAATATAAAGGCTATATATAAATATATTTGAATAGAAATCAATATATATTAATATATATATAACTATGTATAACTATATATAACTATATATAAATATATATAAATATATATAAATATATATAAATATATATAAATATATATAAATATATATAAATATATATAAATATATAAAATATATATAAGTATATATTTTTATATATTTTTATATATTTTTATATATTTATGTATATATAAATATATATAACTATATAAAAATATATAAAAATATATATAAATATATATAAATATATATAAATATATATAAATATACATAAATATGAATATATATAAATATATATATTGATATATATATATATATATATCTTGAAGTAAAACTTAATTCTGTGCAATTTTAAAACTAACCCCAAATTATTTAAGCCAGTTGATTCATTCAGCTCTTTCGTATGGTACTGACACCATACTCGATTATTATTCATTATATACAACCCAATGCATGATGCACTAACTCAAAATCCATGCAGCATCATAAACGCTTGGGGAAGGGCGGGCGGGTGGGTTGGTGGGTGGGTGGGTGGGGAGCTGTTGCTTTGGTTTCTTAGCAGCGGGCCAACTGCCCCGCTCCTCTACTGTATACTCCGTCGATCACTTGGCATGTTGTGTGAGTTGTGCCTGCACTGTTATGTTCTAGGTCCCAACACTCATAGTCCTGGCGATAGTCCGGGGGACTTGGGGTCAACTGCCCCTACAACAAAGCGAATAGGTATGTTTGCTTACACTCATTTCCCTTGCTCTCCTTATTCATTCTTTGATATGATCATCATAGCGCCCGGCTGTGTGGTTGTGGTGGTGATTCAGTGACATGCGCAATGGATCTGTCCTCAGACGCTTTACCTGACTGACGACTGCGCCCCAACTGTTCTATATATATATATATATATATATATCATTACCGTTACTTTGAGTTTGGATCTGACCTGACCCGAAGCCAATAGACACACATACCTACCTATTTGCATACTAGTTAGTATAAGCCTACTAACACCACCCCACTGGCTTCTTCCCTTCCCCCTCCCCTCCCCCCCCCCCCCACACCCCAATCATCCACACCCATCTTTTTTCTCCATTTTTTTTGCGCAATCATTACTTCTTGTTTCTTTTCCTTCCGGTATTTTCTTTTAAAATGTATCTGATCTTATCAAATTCAGTGCCTAAAGGAAATAATGAATTTGTCCCTTCTGGGATTTCTTTTTAATTTGTTGAAAGAAATAATAAAATGCAATAGAAAAATGCTACCCCTATATATTTTTTTTTCATTGGTTAGTCATACCGTCTCTGTGGCCATGTATATATGGAGAGAGAGTGAGAACAAACCGTTGCTGCCTCCACATACTGAACACAGCGATATGGCGTTTTACCAGTAACTGTGACTATTATTTTGGACTTGTATCAAAATATGTCATTTTACATAAGATTTGATGTGGCCACCCACTTATGCGCCCAGTATTTTATTCGACCAACACCTGAACAGGTAAATGAGCTTAATTGCATTATACAGTATAACCCTGTTAAACCAAACTTGAAGGGACCCTAGAAATTTGTTAGCATTAACCGATCATTGGTTTAACCGAGCTTTGGCTTTGACTTTGACTTTGAGTAAGCGTGTATTGCACATGTAACATACAATGTATGTGGACACTTTGATTATTGTTTTTTTATGTATATACAATATAACCCCGTTAAACCAAGCTCGGTTCAACCAAATGATCGCTTAATTAACAAAAATGTTGGCTTGGGGTCTGACAATTTTCTTTGGATTAACCGATAATTTGGATTAACCGACTTTGGTTTAACCAACATTTTTATATGATAAATGGTAGTATTTTGCCGGGCCGCCGAAAAAAGTTTGGATTAACCGATCGTTTGGTTTAACCAAGCTTGGTTTAACGGGGTTATACTGTATATGGGGTTTTTCTTCTTCAATGCTGCTCCTAATTGGTTGGTTCCTAATATTGTAGTCGTTTTCTTCTAAATCAATTCCGTTTATCACACCAGACAGAAAAATTCATTTTGTTACAGCACCAAGAATCAATGAGAGCAATACAGTGAAAACGAAATGTAATGTTTATTTTGTATTGGTAACATAGATTCCGTTCACACAAATATTGCAGCCACATTCCGGAATGGTTATACCCTACTGCTTGTGTTGGAAACTACTTCATAGCAGGCGAAAATGTTTCTGCATAGCTACTTTACAAAAGCTTTACATAAAGCTTATTTCAGGACTGCTAAGCATGTTTGTGTAAAACAATAATGCTTGAAAGGGCGCACAACACGTGCATACCGCCATGAAACATGCATTCACTCGCAATTTTCACAAGTTCAAACAATACTATCAGGGGAATATACTGATATATGGCTAGTACACAAATCGTAGCATCATCACTTTTGATGCTGAAATCTGTTTAGAAAAGTCACCGGATTCTTTCCTAAGATGCAATACGCGAGCAGTTAAAACTGTGCATCATGTGGGAAACATGGATAATGGCAAAGCATTACAAATGTTTCAGTGTCGCAATATCACAGGCACTCGACTCTATTCTCAAATGGATGAACCCTTCTAAAACTGCCATCCTCATGATTACTGTCCACAACCTTTCTATGGATTACTACGGTTCTCATTCGAAATATTATATAATTATGATGAAGTATTTTGACACACCGAAACATGTCTATTGCTCTCCATTGCAGTCATACTGACTTCTAAGGAGGATGGTTTTCTTTTAATTGTGCTTTAAGATTGGTTGTATGGGAAACACAACAATCCTAATTGGGATAAGTTGTAACCTATTACAGTTTTGACCTCTTATTCCCCCTCTTTCGGAGCAGCATTGAAGAAGAACCCATATATAATATATAGATAGAGAGATCAGACATATAATCAAAACCGCATGTCGGTCGCGCTATTATTCCCTGCTACCTCGTCCCTCCCATGCAAACCTCCGCAGTACAGGTATCTGCCGCTCCGCAGTGGCGCCCTCTGGAGTAATTCCGTCGCACCATTTTGGTTGTTGATTTCTCCGCGTGGTGGCGGGTCGATCCGGCGCATTTGTCGCGCTGTGGCTGCCCGTCAAATCAATGACGAATACGGGGGAGAGAGACGGAAAGAGAAAGAGAGAGACAGGGTGAAAGGGAGAGAAGGGGAGACTGAAAGAGGGAGTGAAAGATAGAGAAAGACAGGAAAGAGAGAGAAAGAGAGAGACCGAGAGCGAGAAAGAGAGGGACAAAAAGAGAATGACAGTGAGAGAGAAGAGAGCGACAAAGAGAGAGAAAGTGAGAGGAAGAGAGAAAAAGAAAGGGAGAGAAAGAAAGAGTGAAATAGAAAGAAAGAGAGTGACACAGAGAAAGAGAGCGACAGAGAGAGAGCGAGAGAGAGAGAGAGAAGGGGGCGGCCGCGCGAACACTGACTAAAGCGGGTGAAGGTCGGGGTAGGGGCGGGCAGGTGAGTCGGGCGGGTGAAGCCGGTGAGCCGAGAGACCAACCGAGTGGCCGCCCCCCCCCCCTCCACCCCACACACACCTACACTCAAATGTCACCCACCGGCCGTAGGCGTGACGGTGGCGGGTAGATTGGGTAGGGGAGCGTCTCCAGGAACATGTTATCCAATTACAGCCCAGCTCTTCAGCTCCCTGTCTGTGCGCAAACGCGATTATATATATATATATATAATAATCCCTCTCTAGTGGGCCCGATCCCCCGACTGAGTCGACATGATGAAAAGCAACGTCCCGCAAACACCATTAAGCTCTTAGCTTCAGGCTCTTCCCCCCCTTCCCTCCCATCCCCCGATCCCCATCTTCTTTCTCCAACCCGACAGCTGGCCATCAAAAAGAGTAGAGACTACAGTGTTTGCAGTCGTAACTAATGGTACTGTCTCATTTATTTCCCCACTGTTTGTTAGTCACTGCCACCTACTATTACTAATAATATGTTGGCATATTCACATTTTCTTGTCTGGTAGCGTTACTTAATTACTTACATACACGCACTCTATTAATAGCATGCAACAGCGAGGCGAAGCTGGTGGTTTAAGTTCTACTTTTGGCACCTCACACATTATATCACAAGTAGTTGGATATATATATATATATGTAGATATATAATTACATTAAATGCACTCTTTCTAAACCAATTTGCCGCACAGAATACAGAACACCAACACAGGCCGCACACACATCCACTGCACCAATTGAAACTTCACCAAAGACAACAAGTTGATAGCTAACACCGTCCCCCGAAATAGGGGTTTATGTCATAACATGGAGAATTAGAAGTTTCTAAATTAGTGAGGTTAATTTAAATAGGCTCGTCCTATTATGATCATATCTCAGAGTGATGAATTCATGTTGTGAGAGTAGACCTCCCTTGTGTATATATATTATATCTCCACCTTTTCCTGTCTTTTACTTACTATGTCTTTTACAATCTCATATCACTAAAGAAACACAAGCAATGACTCTCTCTAAGTCCTGTATCATTGAATCAATACGCAACTTGTTCGACATTACTCATGAAATTGTAAATCGTATAATCTGCATGTTTAACAATGGTTTGAATTGGTGAATTGTTGAATTGTTGAAGTGTTGAATTGTTGAATTGTTGAATTGTTGAATTGTTGAATTGAAGTGCCTGAAAGAAACGGAATCCTCCATACCGATAGCAACTAATTTCTAAATGCAGGCGCAATGTTCAGTATTTTAATTATAGAAATCATTTTGTCTTATTTAGCAATTTGCGTCATCAATAACCAGGAAGCTATAATATATCATGAATATTTAATAATTATCGACGCCTGCATTGTCTAGGTGATGTATTCTTACTAGTGGCATAAAATTGTTATGACGTGTAATTGGAGGATTCCTCGTCTTAGGCAAATGTTAGCTCAGCGTCAACCTGTGGATGGAATGGGTGCTGCATACTGCTGCCACCTGGTGTCAAATCCCCACACTACAGTCATCTCACCCAGCGTTGAATGAAGACTGTCGAGTCTGTGTCCTTCTTTATCCATACATGCCCCCATCGCTGTTACTAATATGTCTTGTGGTGGAAATGACTTTGCAATTGATGAATATGTGTTCGTTGTACAGCTTGTCATGGTATATATGTGTATGTTGATATATGTAATTATGTGAATATAAAATAAAATGTACATAGCGACGAACAGACCGGCAAAACGGGGAAACCCAGCTGAGAAGATTGCGTAAGTACCTCGCTTCTTTACATTGTTTCTATTTCAGCTAATTATTCATAGTTTTTCGGTGACATTAATAAGCAACTAAAGGAATTATCGCTGTAATAACCGTGGTATTTAATTAAATATCTCTGAGTTGAGAGGTCCGAGGAATGTTAGGATAATTGAACATTGAATAGGTGGCGGGAGTTTGCGTTGCTTCATCACAATAATTAAAGCTGCATAGTCCGAGAAAAACGTCACATTTTTAAAACCAAAACACTTATCTAAATTTGATTCCACATCTCTAAATTAAACATTTATTAAAAATTTGTTGCCACACACAAGGTAACACTGAGGCAATGGAATATGTCCCGTGACTATAGACGGCTATGGTTAGTATGTTTGCCAAAATTAATTTTGGGTGGGTGCACTTAAAAAATCTCAATAGAGAGCTGCTGAAAATATAAGTTCCTTCAAGCTAAAGTAAGGAAACATTAAAAAGATCAACCTAATATATTTACCGCAGAAAAAGTCAGAATTTCAAAACCATCAGACTATGCAACTTTAAGGATGTGTCATACAGTGTTGGGGTAATTAATGCTGGCTTCTTTATCACACCGAGGCTGAGACCGAAATCGGTGGTGAACAGACAATTATTGCGGGATGTTAAGTAGAACAGTTATGGAGGTGTGGGAGTCGCAGTTTGATTAGCCCTTAATTAGTAGGGAAGAAACGCGGTCTAACTCGACGCTGCGCGCGCCGATTGTGTCATTCTATTTAATTAACTAAGTTTTATGGACGCCATTACTTGGTGCAGCTCTCCCAGTGACGTCACGCCCAAGTTGCAATGCGCTGCATGAGGCGTCGTTGGACTGCAAGTTCTGTGTTCAGCGGCTATTGTTAGCTCATTTTATATGCATCACTCTGCTGTGCCACATTTTGTGTGTAAATAATCCCGGATTTAAAAATCGCTCGAAGACCAGTGTTTTTTCGGCGCTGAGAAAAGAACTTATTCAGCAGAATAAATATAAGGTATAACCCTCCCGCTCCAAAAGACAAAAGTCATCAAATGGAGTTAGCGTCTGGGGAAAACTCCATGGTCAAGTCCTGCTTCCGTGCTGAGTGACTCTGCGAAAGTAAGCAATTGCCGTCGAGGAGCAGAGACATTTATTTTGTGGCTAGAGTCAGGAAGTTGGCAGATGAAATTGAGTTGAGCCAAAATGGCGGCATCCAACACGCGGCTGTGCACTCTTGACTTGTTGTCAATCTGTAGCCGGTCTCTGATTGGTGGAAATATCAGTCCACTTCCGCCCTCCACCACCGTCAGTCCCCCCTTTCTCTTCACCAGGGGGAATCACCAATGGTTGTGGTGGTGACGAGCGGTGGTGTGTAGCGGTGGCGTTAGCGGAGGTGGCAAGTGTCGCTCGATAATGAGGATGTCAGCGTGAACAGGTCCATCTGTCTGCTCCTTCTGGAAAAGTAATCTTCACACTTCTAAGCCTTCTTGTCCCTTCCAATATGGTCCAATCCTTTATCCTGCTAACTCCGTCACATTGCGCTTGACATGCAACTGCGCACTCTTGTTGTCAATCTGTAGCCAGTCTCTGATTGGTGCAAGCATCAGCCCACTTCCACCTGCTGCCACCGTCGTCTCTCTCCCGATTCTTCACCAGCGGGCATCACAGATGGTGGTGGGGGTTGTGGGGATGATGGGGGTGGTGGGGGTTGTGGGGGTGGTGTCTAGCGGTGGTGTGAGCGGAGGTGGCAAGTCTTGCTCAATAATGAGGATGTCGGCGTGAACAGGTCCATCTGTCTGCACCTACTGGAAAAGTAACCTTCAAACTTCTCCTAATCCTCCTTCTCCCTTCCAATATGGCCCCAACATTTCTCCTGCCAACTCAGTCACACTACTAACCAGGTAGCTGTGTCCATTCTCATAATCACTGTCCCTATCCCCCGCCAACCCATCCAAAAGCCCGGTGGAAGGGTTTGGTACCAGGACTTGGGGGAGATGGGGAAGTGGAGTTTGGTGCTGGTTGGGTGGGTTGCTTCTAACCTTTAGCACATTCCGTGACATGGTTAGGTACTAGGAATGGGAGGTAGCGGAGAGAAGAGAGAGGGGGTTGGGGTTTTCTTTGGGGTGGAGGGGGGGGCTGCTTCTACCTTTAGGCACAGGCCCTGCACATAAGAAATAATGGATTCCTTCCCAGTATGACATGCTATCCTTCCTTGGTGTCTGTTACAAAAAAGCCCGACAGAAAGTCGGAGTCCCCCCCCCCCCCAAGACCCCTACCCCAACAACCACCTCACCACCACACCACCACACCTACACCAGATGCTAACCTGATCTTCTCATAACGCTCTGAGAGTATTGCAAGTATGCACTGCCATCCGACACCCATCGACCCATACACAACATAACACACACTCTTCCTACCTCCGCTAAACAGAGGGATGGCCGAATGAGTTGAGCGTCCATATCCCGTTTTGATAGATCGTGGGATTATGACTCACGGGTTCGAACCCTGCTCGAATTAAACCAATGACTTAAACTTTGATACTTGTTGCTTCCTAGCCAGGCACTCTGCAATATTAGGATAGGGCAAGGACTGGTTTGCTCAGTGTCCAGATAATGTGACTGAGAGGGATATCAGGTCATGGTGCTGGCAGCCTCGTCTCCCAGTGGGGCAGCACTATACCGTTGCCATAATTGTGCACTGTCACAAATCGCTACCCGTCCTGATATGACCTAAGATGTTGCCATGACGATAAACTCCAACAACCAACCAACCAATCCTACCATCACTAGCCTCAAACACCCACCCCCTCCCCAACAACCCCCCTCCACACCCCAACCAGGTTCCAGTCCGCTCCAAGTCCCACTCGGCGCACCTTTGACCCTTATCTCATCCCACCCACTCTCCATCATCCTTCCTTCGCACTTGTCCAACAATCTACCTACCCCTCCCCAACTCCCCTCAGCCCTCCCCCTCTACCAATCCTTCCCCTACCACAAGTCCTGATGCACATCTCATAACCCCAGCAGGATCTCCCAGCATTCATCACTCCAACATCATCTCTGCCTTCGTCGCCTAGATGCCTGCCCGCATACCCCCGCGGGATATAAGACACCTTAACTCACTCCGTCACTTTCCAAAGTGCTCGCCCACGTCCTCAACCCCATGTCGCCTTCAACAGACAGCGCCTCTATCTTTGACACCAACTTGAACCGGAAGTAGCTTAGAATTATCTACTTTACTGTGATGTACATTCAATATATATATTTATATTTATATATATCCTGGCGAGGAAGATTATATATAGCTGCATATAATTCAATATTAAATATATATATATATATTTATATATATATATATATATATATATATATATATACAGTAGAACCTCTCTAAGCGATCACCTCTACATATTGACCACTCCCCTATATTGAGCGCTTTATTTGGCTCCCAAACGATCGCCCATACAATACCATTGTAATAATTTTTTTAAACTCCCTAAACCCACCAACTCCCTAAATGGCTCATTTAAAGTCGGTCGCATTGTCGGTCGATTTAGAGAGGTTTTAATATATATTTATTCTGGTGGGGAAGATTATACATAGCTACATATATACTCAAAATTGAATATAAAAATATATATATATATATTCGATCCAGAGTATATCCGCTCATTCATTTTGATATGATCAGACAGTTTGCTGAATTAATTGAACATTAATTCAGGGCTGCACGTCAGCCTCTAGTAACCCCACAAAGGAATATACGACAGGAGATTACGGGAGCAGTCGTGGAATAGGATAACATAGTTATAATACGCAGGAGAATTACATGCATGAATCATATTTGTCTAAGTAATTTATGCCTCACATAATGTGTTTCCCATCCGGCTACACCCCACACCCCAAATGTCAATAACAGGAGTGGAAAGTTAAAGGGGCATGACCAACGCAACTTTAGATATTCACAATTATCATGATCTGTCATAGCTTTATAGCAGTAGGCAACTATTCTTTGGGATTAATTGATAGTTTGATCCTGACCCTATGGCTTTTGTGGTCAAGGTGTGAATATTGGTGTTAGTCAACCCTAAAGCTAAGATTCCATATATGCGGTATGCGGTATGTGGTATGCGGTATGCGAATGCGAATGTAAATGTGTCAAAAAATCGAAAAACATGTAAAGGCATAGTAGTGCTTCGATACATCCAAATGCGATTGCGAATGCGAATGTGAATGCGAATGTGGCAAATTGATCGACCCATGGACCGATTGGTGCGAATGTGAATGCGTATACTACTGCGTTTGCCATAAAAAAACAATAGTAACTTTGACCTTCCTTCACAAATTTGGAGCAAAAAACCCCCAAAATGTCATGGGTATCTTTTTTGGTTTGTTTGTTTGTTTAACGACCCCCCAAGTACAAAAAGTAAACATCGGCTATTGGCGGTTGGCATATATCTATGCCGCATATACCGCATTCACATTTGCATACCGCATACTGCGTATATGGATTCTTAGCTTAATCGCCCGCATCGGCTGATAGAGTGGGTTGGAAGGCAGTGCAAACTATATCGCTTAAAGTCAATTAGAAACTTTTGGCGTATGCCTTATGCCCGAGGTAAAGCTGTGTTTCCCTTGTCTGTGTGACCTCACAGAAGTCATGGTATACTTTGACTGACTGTAGTGGTGCTGGGGTGATTAGTACTTACCTCCTCGTCTCAAGCTCACTAGTCTATTCTAAGTGTAATGTCATAATTGGCCTACATAGAATATGAATGTTTTCTTAAAAGATATCGAGTATTCATGCAAGAGATACATGGTACGACTATGTGACAGGATCTTTAAATGTCATGTAGCATGTAGTTGTGCACGTGTCTGGACATGTTCTTGCCGGTGTGAAACCTCTATTTGCTCCCCGAGAGTGTCACTGGTAACGTGCAAAAGCCAGCAGCACTTCAATACATTTGCAGGCAGCTTTCATGAAATGTACCATCAAGAGAAACCTGAAGCTGAGAGATATTAAGACCGACTCATGGACATCACTCTCACAGCAGAGAGCTAAATGGAGATCGGCAGTCAAGTAATGAAAGCAGTCTTTGTCGCATCGCGACCGACTGCATGATGATGACTGTTGTTGGTTTTTGTTTTACTTCCGAGCAACATCTAAGGTCATATGCGGATGGGTAGTGACTTGTGACAGTTCGCAGACATGGCGACTTTATAGTGCTGCCCGACTGGGATCAGGTCGACAGTACCATGAGCAGAGATCCAACACAATCACATTATCCTGATACTCTGCATTGGTCTATCCTATTAATGCTGAGCGTCAGGCTAGGCAGCAACCAACATCAATTCTAAAAGTCATTGGTTTTACTCGGCTGGCATTCAAACTCCCGACCTTCCGCATCGGAAGGCTGCGCTCTATTGATTAGGGCACCGCGTCCTGTATATATTCCCAATCTCCCGGACGCGGGGACAGATGCATTACGTATATATATATATATATATATATATATAGTCGTCATATATAATACTAGATCGCACACAAAATATATAATTATGAATAAATATAATCACCCTCGGATTCAGCCCAACTCCTTACCATCAGCATGAAGTGAAATAATGTTAATGGAACTCTCCGAAAGTCATTACCTTTCGGTGGAGATAAGATCCGCAAAAATGTGTCATTTATTTATTTATTTATCTATTTATTTATTGTTTTACTTTTTTTTTCTTTTTTTTTAAAAACTTTTAGGAAACTCCCTTGAACGCTCCTGGCAAACTTTTGTAGTTAATACAAGTCAAAGGATCCATCAAGCGTTGTAACTGCGCCAGGATGATTAGGGTGGTTCTGGATGACAACCCATCTCCCACTCCAAATGGCAATTACCTCGGCGCTTTATTTCACGAGCAACCAGCAGACATTACTCGGGGTGTCTCGAACTGAGGGCGAGCACGCAGATGCCGCCACGGAATGGCGAATCAAAAAAAAAAGAAGAAAGTTGCTCTTTTAAAAATAATCTTGGCATAACCACTCCAGGAAATCAGTTGTGATTCAAATGTTATTATATCAGAATGAAGAAAATACTGTGCCCCAGATCCCCGTCCTTCACCCCTACCCCACCAGCCCACGCCCATCCCCCATCCCCACTCACTCACTTCCATCCAAGATGGCTATCTTTGCACTTCCGGAACCCCCGACCTTCAACATATAGCCGCTGGAGTCTCTCATTCTCTCTATGTCTCCCTCTCTTTCTCTTTCTCTCTTTCTTTATTTTTTAATTATTTTTATTATTATATGTACAGCTGTAGTCTCTCTTATTCTCTCTATTTCTCATAATTTCTCATGTTCTCTCTTTCTGTCTTTAATTATTTCTTGAGGTTTTTATTATTATCTCCACAGCTGTAGTCTCTCTCATTCTCTCAATTTCTCCTCCTGTCTCTTTCTCCCTCTTTCTCTTTCTCTTTAATTTGTTATTTCTTTATTAGTATCTCTATTTCTCTCTTTTGCTCTTTCTTATCTATTTCTCTATGTCTATGTCACTCTCTTTCTCTTTTTATCAACCAACAACTAGGATGATCACCAACATAAAGTGACTATTTCCTCATCCCTGCTTGATGACCGGTTAGGCTAAATACATGGTGTTTGCCATCAGGACCCCGCATCATACACATGTAACAGTACGACATTGGCCAGAGCCAACCCTTAATGGGACTCCCATAGAAGAACAGAGCCCCAGCTGCAGGATGGGGGATGAATCGCTCCACTGCAGAGATCAAACAAAACTATCACTCTTCAAAAGTACCGCTATATGCTCTGACATCGCTGCCTACCTGAGCGCTATCACAATTGGGCTCACTAATCTACTCAGGTGTTTGGTGGCCCGATCAGGCGCGCTGGTCAGGTACAAGACATTGCATCCTTCACCAGATCTCCACCTTAGTTCATAAATAGTTCAGCAGCTGTTTTCTTCTCATTGCATTCTCAGACAATAAATATCCCGGAAATGACATACTGGAAGTGGTGTGTACATGGAATAGCGCGAAGTGTTGTAGTGGTGGAATGTATTAGGCTGACTGTAAGATCAGTGCATGTCGAGGTGGAATTGGAAGTGGAGGTGGAGGTGGAGGTGGAGGTGGATGTGGAGTTGGAGGTGGAGGTGGAGATGGAGGTGGAGGTGGAGGTAGGGTGGAGGTGGAGGTGATGGAGTGTGAGGTGGAGGTGCAGGGGATGGAGCGGGTGGAGGTGGAGGTTGAGGGGGTGGATGTGGAGGTGGAGGGGTGGCTGTGGAGGTGGAGGGGTTGGAGATGGAGGTGTAGGGGTAGAGGTGGAGTAAATCTTGCCGGTAGTGGCTTTGAGGGTTGGTCGGTTGGTTGTTGGAGTTTGAAATCTTGTCAACATCTACGGTCATATGAGGATCTGTACCGAGTTGTGACACTACACACTCATGGTGACACTATAATACTGCCCTACTAGGAAAACCCAATCTGCCAGCACCCTGACCCGATATCCACCTCAGTCACATTATCCTGACACTGAGCGAACCAGTCCTTGCCCTATCCTATTAATTCCAAGCACCAGCCTAGGAAGCGACAAGTATCAATTTTATAAGTCATTGATTTGACTCGACCAGGAAACCAAAGTCCAAATGTCCCGGATGCGTGGCCCACGCTCTACCGATTCAGCCACCGCACCCGGTGTCTTTATGTGAGGATCTATGCAGACCCTGTCCATGTCAGGTGGTGGATAGTTGGACGAGGAGGGTGTTTGAACAGGATAAAGTGCAGGAAGGCGTTGCGCATGTTCTGGGGCTTTGTGGCAGAACCCACCCACCATAGGCCATATGTTAGCCGGCCGCCTGTTAGACCACACGGCCGGCAGGGCCATTCTTGTCTCCTTCTATTAGCTTCCGCCCACCGTGCAGCTGACCACCCCACATTCTTATTCCCTCAGAACTCCCATCCCACCTGCTGCCGACACAACCCCCACTGCCACCGCCGCCTCCACACTCACTCACTCACTCAGCCCTCCCTCTCACCTTCCCATCATAGCCGCCGCTACACTCACTCACTCACTCAGCCCTCCATCTCATCTTACCATCACCGCCGCCTCCACACTCACTCACTCACTCAGCCCTCCCTCTCACCTTCCCATCATAACCACCACCACACTCACTCACTCAGCCCTCCATCTCACCTTACCATCATAGCCGCCGCCACACTCACTCACTCACTCAGCCCTCCATCTCACCTTACCATCATCGCCACCCCACACTCACTCACTCACTCTCTCAGCCCTCCATCTCACCTTCCTATCATCGCCGCACCCACACTCACTCACTCACTCACTCACTCAGCCCTCCATCTCACCTTCCCATCACCGCCGCCGCCACACTCACTCCCTCCCTCTCACCCACCCTCCCATCACCGCCACTCATCCACAACTCACATACCGTCAATTTCACTTACAAACTACTTAGCAGTGCCTTGCACTTGACCCTTCCTTCCTTCCCGGAATTCATTACACCTTAACACATACCCACACACCAACGCCCCCACACACCCGCACACCCGCACACCCGCACACCCGCACACCCGCACACCCGCACACCCGCACACCCGCACACCCGCACCCACATACCGCCACACCCACACGCACCCACACCCCAACACACACATACACACAGTTACACACGCACAAACACATGCACTCACACCCACCCACAAACATACACACACTCACACCCACACTCCCACCCACACACTCACAAACACACGCATCCACACCCACATCCCACATATACCCACACACACAGCCACCCACACACAGCCGCACACTCACACACACCTACACCTCCACACCCACCCACCCACACATACACCCACACCCACACCCGCACCCACACCTGCACCTACACCCACACACATACCTCATCCCCACACCCCCACACCCCACACCCCCACACAATTACACCACCTGGCAATTACTTTAGGAAAAGATCGGATGAGCTACTGGGTTAGACGATCCGCTTCCCCTTTGTGAGATGGCGATCGTGAATGAGCTCTTCGGCCGAGTGAAATTAATTGCTTGATTGATTGGTGGTTTCTTTACGCCGTGTCGGCAGCAAAGGCCATATCCACGGAGTGAACTCATAGTGAGTGAGTGAGATATTGCATCATGATGCCTGTGACACAGTACCTAAAGGGACTGTACACTACAACCTATAGCCTTGGCGTATGCTAACCTATGTGATTTTCGACCAACACGTCGGCATACGTCGTCATACATCACGTATATGTTTGCATACGTCAGGTACATCCCGGATATGTTGTTATATGTTGTCTTACGTCGCCATGCATCGAAGCTCCGAAAAAATGCTGTGCATGCTCAAAATGTCCAAGGTGTGTCAACATGTGGCACGTATGTTGAAAGTATGCAGTGTGTACGTTCAGGACACATCGGCGTACATTGGGAGTACATTAGGGATATGTTGGTATACGTTGCTGCATGCTAGCCATACATTCAGCCAGTGGGAATGTGCAGTTTGTGTACAGTCCACATACTGGCAACAGATGCATTACGTACTCCTAACGTACTTCAAACATATGCCTGCCATATCTCCAGCATATTTAACATATACACAAACTTCTAGGGATGGAGTAGTGTATGTAACATTGGTCAGCATTCTGTGAGCGTATGCCAGCATTTTGCGAACATTTTGTGAGGCACATGAATGCTCTCATATGCTAGCAATACGTCAGAGATATGTTCTGCATACGTTACGTATGTGTATGTTGTGTATACACCCATTTTTATCCCCCGCCGCTGAAAAGTTTGACCAATGCCAACGTACTGGCAAATTTTCTACCTTTGAGCATGTGCTGATGCCATACGTCATAGTGTGACAGGGCCTGAACTAGGGGGTGTCGCTATCATGTCGCCACGCGTGTGCGCTGTCACAAACTAGGTACTTTGTACTGATGTCATTGCAGCTGTTGTTAGGGCAGGTTAAAAGCCCAGTTGCTTAATCTCAATGCTTCCAGCCGATGGATGTAGAATCTTACGCAGTGGCACCACCCGTATCTATACTTGATAGCAGATCAATGCGAAATGAACATGACATCTTGACATGTCCAAGTACAATGATCAACTTCATCATCTCTTCACTAGTAATAGTAACATGGACACAAATACCCTCCCCTCCCAGCCCACCGACTGTCCTACTTCAGCTGTTTTTCTTAATCTACCTTGTCCTTCACACTTCTGATACATGAACAGATCCACCCACCCTCCCTTCCCAACTTACCCCCACCCACCCTCCCTCATTTCCCAACTCACCCCACCCACGCACCCACCCACTCATACTAACCTCCAACTGACTAGCACCCATCGCTAGTATTTCTAAGCATGGCCGGTGTCGAATTTCACATACATTCTCAGGCTAGACTCTACTGTGAACCAGCCCGACCCACCCACCTCCTGCTCCCCCCCCCCCCCCCCCCGCCGCCTGCACCCCCTCGCCAATACCCCGAGAGACCTCAGCTTCGGCTCTCCGAGGACATTACCCCTGTGCGGTATACCAACCGCCCAGCTGCTAGTCGGCCCCCATAACAAGAGGTAAACCGCCAGAACTCTCTACCCTTACTCTACGCCTTCCCCACTCCTCCACTCCCACTTTCCTCCCGCCCCCGTCCTGCATCGTCCTACCCGGTCCTGCCCGTCCTCTCCCTGTCCTCTCCCCGCACTCTCCCGCCCTCTACCCGCCCTCTCGCCACCCTGCCCCGTCTTCCCCGGCTCTTCCCCCTCCTCCCTCGCCCTGCCCCGCCCTACCCCGCCCACCCCCGCCCCACCCACCCCGCCCCACCCCGTCCAACACCGCCCCGCCCCGCCCTGCCCTGCCCTGTCCTCTCGCCGCCCCGACGCGACCCGACCCGACCCGACCCGACCCGACCCGCCCCGTCCCCTCCTCACCCGGCCTGCCCTGTCTCCTCCCCGCCCTGCCCGCCTACCCACGCCTCCTGCACCGTCCCCCTCCCTACTCAGTCCTCCCCCCACTCTTCCCCGTCCTCCCCCGCCCTGACCTGTCCTCTCCCCCCCCTTGCCCCGGCCCGGCCCTGACCCTGTCTCGCCTCCCCCCGCCTCCTGCACTGACCCCCGCCCTACTCAGTCCTCCCCCCGCCTCGCCCCGTCCTACCCCGCCCTGCCTCCTCCCCCCCCCCCCCACCCTGTCCCGTCCTGGCCCTGACCCTTCCTACATATAACCAGACACCTACTAATTGCCACACTTGGTAGGAATCTTATCATAATCTGAAATTATCTTAGCTGAAATTATCTTAGCAAATACTTGGTAATAAGGAGTGTTGTATATCATGTGAAACCTTTGATGGAAAATTTCACTGCATATATTAGAAACCGACGCGTCGCAATAATCCTACTAAATTTGGTTTTAATGAACCATGTACTTATCGATGGAAGGTGAGGCTAAAATGCTGGCAGTATACATGTAGTGAAGAATAGAGTGGGAGGGGGGACCAACCCCAAACTCTTGGTGTCTAACTGGAGCTGCGACCCGGTGTGAATAGTCGCAGCTTCAGTCCTTCCCGGGAGACCAGTGGAAGTCTGAATGCCCGCATGTGCACTGGTGGTCTTCAGTCCGCAAACCTGGCTGGCTTTTAAGCACACACACCCCTGAGGTACTATGCCTCTTGTGGCAACTCGCAAAACACACAGCTGTTTTTTTGTTGTTGTTGGATTTTATTTTAGTTATAACATCGGGAGGGATCGAGATGAATAGCGGATCTAGAGGCCTGTTTTACTAGCATTCCCCAATGCGCCTAAATATGAATATGAATGTAAATATAGATAGATATACATATGGATATAAATATAGATATGAATATGGATATAGATATGGATATAAATTTGGATATCAATATGGATATAAATATGTATATCAATATTGATATAAATATTGATATAAATATTGATATACATATGGATATAAATATGGATATAAATATGGATATAAATATGGATATAAATATGGATATAAATATGGATATAAATATGGATATAAATATGGATATAAATATGGATATAAATATGGATATACATATGGATATAGATATGGATATAAATATGGATATAAATATGGATATAAATATGGATATAAATATGGATATAAATATGGATATACATATGGATATAAATATGGATATACATATGGATATAAATATGGATATAAAAATGGATATACCTATGGATATACATATGGATATAAATATGGATATAAATATGGGTATAAATATGGATATAAATATGGATATAAATATACATATGCATATGCATATGTATATGGATATATATAGATATACATCTAGATGTAGATCTAGATATGAATAATAATATGAATATGGATATACATTTAAATACAAATATAAATATGCACGCTGTTGCGATGGATTCGCTCAATCTATATTTACATTGTTCTAATGTATTCAATCTTTTCAAAGAGCCAAATTCAATGCAAATTGGCTTCAGGGGACATATTATTGGTATAATGTGGCATTTTTGTTATGAATGGTTGGAGCGTGAAGGAGGGATGCATTTGATAGATATTGGAATGTTAGTAAAAATCCATCCTTGATGCAGGTGCAGGGGTGATGTGTGTGTAGGTGGAGGTGGGGTGGGGGTTTGGTGGGGGGTGGGGGCGGGGGGTAAGACGATGCCTGCGGGTCTGGCTTGTGTCTGCCCGCCCCACATATTGCCGTGGTAAGCTGGTTAGAGCCTGCTTAATTAAGTTAGCCGAGTTTGGTGTCTCACTTATATTTAACATGGGAAATGTAATGTAGGGTGTCACTAAAGTGGTGTAATTGACAGAAATAATTAATAACCCTTAGTTCCTCTAATAGAGTATTAGATTACACAAGCGCAGTAATTGGGTTTGTATAGGGTTTTTTTCTTTCTTTTTTTTCTCTTGAATATTTATACTGCCTATCATGGATAAGTCTGAATAGACTTGTTTTCACGATTAGACAGTTTATCGATAGAAAGCCTGAGCCTACACTTTTACTGACCCAAGGGATTTTTAACCTCCCACAACACATGGACATGGTATGAGAGCCACTGGCCTTTGCTGATGCTGTAAGTTCTACACAGCAGTGGAAATCCAAATCGGCAGAGGTGGGAGGCATGGGGAATCGAACCACCGACCTTTAGATTAGGAATCCGACCTAGAAAAAAGTCAGACACTCCAACCACTCCGCCACAGAGAAGACCAATGTCAATGGTTTAATGTCATCCTGATAAATATTTGCTAATTTTTAAGGTGAGTGAGGTCCTGGAGTAGGGAGTGGGGGTGGAGGGCCGTGTTCGATTTGGAAGTATATTAATGGCATAGCACGTGACACGTTTTGGTATTTGGCGTAGAGTATATCCAATGAGTTAGACTTAAGATGGCAAGCAAGATTACAATGATTAACGCCAGCAGCCATTTCCATCCCGAGGTAAATTATGTTAGCGCTATAACTAAAACCTACTTACCACACTAACACCAATTAATGGAGATGTTTGTGAGTATGTGTATGTGCGATTGTATGTGCATTTATGTGTGTATGTGTGTACTATGTATGTGTATGTATGTATGTATGTGTGCATGTGATAATGCTAAAAACAATGAAAATAACCATAGCAATAGCGGTATAGGTAGCGGTAGTGGTAGCGAAACCAGTAGTGACAGCAGTACAACAGTGGTAGCTACCGCAACAATGATAACAATAATTTTGATAATTAGGAACATTTGATATAGCGCCCTCAATAGTAGTAACCATTCTAAGGCATGATATTTATCACTTGGTTGAAATTGTTTAAGCAAGGAAACCATGTGATTTACCATACAAAATCTACCTCAAAGAGGAGCATTTTTTACATTGATGCTGTCCGTCACCAATGCCGCACCACGCCCTCTGACGTCAGTGCAGTGCAACGAGTTAGACTTAAGAAGGCAAGCAAGATTACAATAATTAACACCAGCAGTCATTTTAATCCAGAGCTAAATCCTGTTCGCTCTATAACTGAAAGGTACTAGCACAAATTAATGGAGCTGTTTGTGAGTATGTGCGATTGTATGTGTGTGAACCATGTTATTTACCATACAAAAGCTACCTCAAACGTGTGAGGTTTTTACCATTAATGCTTTCCACCAACAAACCTGCGGCACGCCCTCTGGCGTCAATCCAGGAACTACTGCTGTGGCGAGCAGCTCACTGCGGTAAAGGTATATGACATGTCGGTTTAGTTCCCGGAATTGGAGATCTGCGCATGAGCAGTGGGCGCATAGAGGAGTGGGGGACAGGGAAATCAAGGGGTGGGGGCTAGTGGGTAGTGATAGAGGACAGGGAGGAAGGATTGGGGGCGGGGGGGGGGGGGAACTTGGACGTGGTGAATCATGACACAAGCCGGCCAGTCTCACACAGACCCGGTCAGTCTTGGTGAGGTAATCCGGGCCCGTTGACCCGTGGAAAGGTCATGTCCAGGCAGATGGAGAAGTGGCTAGATGCAGGACGAAAGGGAAGAGGAGGAGGAGGGTGATTAGGGTATTCCCCGGCCGTCCTTCTCTTCTCCTCCCACCTCCGACTTCATCTACTGCGCATGTCATGTCACAGAGACGCCGCTCACATTCCTCAAGGCACATCCTCCTTCGCCTTCTTCTTAGTCACGTATCCGTCTTTTCCATTAGCTCATCTCATCCGTCGTTGGTGCCCTTTGTTGGTGCTGATCAAAGAGTAATCAACTTGACAGTATTAGCTCAGAAATCGGCCGATGTCTCATCTTGTCGACATAGGAATTCAATCTCGCAATATTCGTCCGCAGCATGATGCGTCATATATATATATATATATATATATATATATATATATATATATATATATATATATATATATATATATATATATAAAAAAATATATATATAATATATATATATATAAATAATATAAAATATATGTATATAGATGTAGATATTTTAGGATTTCTTATCACCAGACAGGGCGCCACTATGGGGAAAACCTATTTATGGGAATGTAAATTGTTATAGTGCGTGGTAATAGATAACATAACATTGATAGACACATGTGTTTGAAACTTAGCCATAATCAGCCTCTAAATATATCATTTGTCTAAATACTATTCAGACTGTAAATGCTACAAATTACAATGTATTCGTCTTTCATCAAATTGATCATGGCAAACCTAGCAAAACACACTCCAAAATCAGTTTATCTTTTTCTTGTTATTTACTGTGTTCTTTCCTACCCCCTTCTGTCACCTTTCTTCTCCCATCTCTTCACTGGGACCAATCATCTTCGTATTTCTGTTCTACCTTACATTATTTCCTGTTGTATAAAATCATTTATTTGGCTAAATGAACCTGGTATCAACACCGGATCACTGGTCTTCCGGATAGGACATGTTGGTTATTACTATCCATATTAGATTATACAGATGTTTGAACGATAACCAGTCCGATCTTGTGAGTAGTCAGCGCAGACACTTTACGCTAAAATTATATCGAGATGCCATTTAAAATGTCTTAACTTTCCACATGCTTCTTTTTGTCACTCAATCTCTATTTAGTCCTTGATCCTCATCGTCTTCTCGTCCTGTCCCTCTTGCTCCTCTTTCTCATCCTGCTCCCGCTCTTCGTCCTCCTGCTGCTCCTCCTTCTGTTCCTGTTCCTCTTTATCATGCTCCTCCTTCTCCTCTTCTCCATCCTTCCCCTACCCTCCCAGAGGTCCCTCCTCCCCCTCCTCGTCCTCGTTCTCCTCTTGTCCCCCATTCGCCTCCTGCTCTTCCTTCTTCTCTTGTCCATCCTGTCCCCCCTCTTCCTCCTTCTCCTCTTGTCCCTCCTTCTCCTCCTGCTCCTCCTTCTTCTCTTGTCCATCCTTCCCCTCCTCTTCCTCCTTCTCCTCTTGTCCCTCCTTCACCTCTTGATCGTTTGACTACTCTTGTTCCTACTTCCCCTCCAGCTCCTCCTTCTCTTGCTCATCCTTCCCCTCCTCTTCCTGCTGTTGCCGCTTCTCTTCATCCTGCTCCTCATTCGCCTCTTATTCCTTCTAATACCCCTGCTCACACTCCTCCGACTGCTTCCCTGGCCCCTCCACCTCTTCTTGTTCCTTATCTTGTTCCTCCATTTCCTCCTTTTCCTCCCTTTCCTCATTTTACTCCTTTTCCCCTTCTTCTCCTTCTCCTCCTGTTCCTCCTCCTGTCCCAGCTCCTCCTGCTTTTAGCGATTTACCATTTACACCCTGATCATCATTTCCTGGATAACTCACTCTACCTTCACCATCCACGTCCATTAATGGTGATTTGCCCTCCTTTTTGGTAATCAAATATCTGGCTCTTGGACTACATCCTATTTTGGTCTTCCTTCCTCATCCAAGTACACGGTGTCCAACAATCAGGCCCATCCGGTCCCACCGGATATATTCAACTGTTGCTTAATCGCCCGCAGTTAAGGAAGCCATAGCTGAAGCCTACCTGAGAGCGAGACACCGAGCCAGAGCTGTTGAATTACGCTTGGCGTCGTGTAATCCTACCGTTATCCTACTTGTGTGTCTATAAATATAGCAGCCGGAATGAATGCTCATTCTTACATATATGGTCCGTCGGCTGAGTTGGCGTGTGAATATGTGCAGGCAAGACTACATGGCTAGTCGGCGTTACCACAGACATTATAGACACCTGACAGGTTATGTCAGATGTACTATTCCCCGTAAAGCCCACACACACCATAAATTAGACGTCACTTTCTCAATTTAGGAGGGAATACACGGAACAGTGTCTGATTGATTGGTGGTTGCTTTACACCGTGTCGACAGCATAGGCCATATTCACGGCAACAAACATTTGTTTTTTGTTCAAAGCATCGCTTTTACATGTAAAAGTAGACAATCAAGTATGTCCCAATAGACACTTGTTAAATTAAAAAGCTCACAATTATATATTTGTGGCCAAGGGAAACAAATTCCTATTAAAAAAACAGCATTGTTCCTATTAGCTAAGATTCCATATATGTGCTATGCGGTATGTGAATACAAATGTGACAAAATCTCATTCGCACCGATTGGTCTACTTTGTCGTCCACACATTCACATTCGTTACCGGACATATGGAAGCACCACTCGACGTTTACATGGCTTTTCATGTTTTGCTGCATTCCATTCGCATACTGCATACCACATATATGGAATCTTAGCTTTAGTCAGCCATTCACAAATATGTAGATCAATCAATCAATCCGATAATATTTAGCACTCCTTCAAGTGAAGCTTCGGTATGCATGCCCGCCTTCACTGTGCATTGTAGTCATATAATGTATGACTTATAGCACAATTCATATAATACATCAGGGCTGCTGTTATGCCGAATATGGGTCACTCTCCTGAAAACTGGCCAGAAGTGTCACATGGAGAGTTAAAATCTAATATTTGAATTTTAAACATTTTTTGATTGCAAATGAAACCTGGAAATCTCCCCTTTACAGCTATATACAATATAAATTGATGAGATAAAAAATAACGGTGTAGTCCATGATTAAGCTATGTCTTATAGCAGTATAACATGTGTTGTTGAGATGTAACACATGTTTAGGACACCACACAGACTGCTTAATAAAAATCGAAGCAGAATTAAATAATTTCATACTTAGAAGCATATTAATCATGGCATAATATACAGAAATATGTTGTGCTTATATTGATAAAAAAAAGTAATTCCCAGCCATGCTTTATTCACTGAATTATTAGTGTACAATATTTGTGTGGCATCCAGACACCACCGGTTACAAGTGTGATGGAAATTTGTAATGTTATTTCTGAAGACATCAATTTTTTTTAAATTTAAGCATGCATACATGTTAATAAATACTTCCTGTTTGATTTGGGAACTGTTTTGTTTGATATATCGATGCAATACAAGATGTTAATAAGGATTCAACCACATCCCATATGTCATGTTACAAATGGCTGAGTGTAAATGGGGTTTTTTGGTACAAAAACACTTCATAACTAAAAGGACTAAAGTTGCACACAGTTTATTCTATTTCCCTTATTTCTTTCATCAAATCTGAACATGAATATGAAAAGTATAATACAAAAAATAAGTAGGAAGTTTTTTTATTGATGTTTTAAAATCCCATCCCATGCTGACCAGTTTTCAGGAGAGTGACCCATATATGTTCGGCATAAACTGGATCTGACATTATTATACCTAGGCAAGGACTCGTGAAGTAACATGTCCTTGAGCTGTAGACGATTTACACTACCAACCAACCATCTGGCATTCCCGGCAGAGGTAATGCAGGTAACAGCTTAGTGTGCATCACTGTCGGAAAAAGGGCTATATTATAGATGATTCCCACTACCAACACCTCCTGAGAGGTTAGTGCAAGGTCTTTGGGGTAGCAGTTCAGTTTGCAACAAGCTCAGTGAGGGAATATACCTTATATATGTGGGGAAAAGGTCTTACCTAGGCACCCTCTGATGGCAGTGGAATGAATAACTGATGTCCGTAGCAGCTAACTGCATCTGCTCCGTGGAAAAGATCTATTTCTGATAGTTATAGATGCTTTCCACTAGCAAGGGATCATCTGATGAGAGTGGGAAGAATTAATGCTATGGCTAGCACCTAACTGTGCATACTCCGTGGGTAATATATATTTATGATAGTTATAGAGGATTTCCACTACCACGTGTCTAGATAACATGACAGTGGAAAGAAGGACTGGTATGGTTAGTAGCCGATCGATCATGCCCCGTTTGGAAGATCTATTTGTCACACCTGTCTCTCACGTCCAGGTGTCGGCCGTCTTCCCAATTGGAACCTCCAACACCCCCCTCCCCACTCTGCGCCATCCCCATCACCACCACCCCATCACCAATGCACCATCACCACCGCCTCATCACCACCGCACCATCACCACCGCACCATCACCACCGCACCATCACCACTGCACCATCACCACCGCACCATCACCACTGCACCATCACCACCGCACCATCACCACCGCACCATCACCACTGCCCCATCACCACCGCCCCATCACCACCACACCATCACCACTGCACCATCACCACCACACCATCACCACCACACCATCACCACCGCCCCATCACCACCACACCATCACCACTGCACCATCACCACCACACCATCACCACCGCACCATCACCACCGCACCATCACCACCGCCCCATCACCACTGCATCATCACCACCACACCATCACCACCGCACCATCACCACCGCACCATCACCACCACACCATCACCGCCGCCCCATCACCACCACACCATCACCACTGCACCATCACCATGGCACATCACCACCGCACCATCACCACTGCACCATCACCACCGCACCATCACCACCGCACATCACCACCGCACCAACACGCCATCACCACCGCACCATCACCACCGCCCATCACCACCCACCATCACCACTGCACCATCACCATGGCACCATCACCACCGCCCCATCACCACCCACCATCACCACCGCACCATCACCACGGCACCATCACCACCGCACCATCACCACCCACCATCACCACGCCCATCACCACCACACCATCACCACTGCACCATCACCACTGCACCATCACCACCGCACCATCACCACTGCAACATCACCACCGCACCATCACCACTGCATCATCACCACTGCCCCATCACCACCGCCCCATCACCACCACAACATCACCACTGCACCATCACCATGGCACCATCACCACCGCACTA
Organism: Branchipolynoe longqiensis; assembly: GCA_030323885.1. Lineage (NCBI taxonomy): Eukaryota > Metazoa > Annelida > Polychaeta > Phyllodocida > Polynoidae > Branchipolynoe > Branchipolynoe longqiensis. Next base: position 88,054,963 of record CM059189.1, read on the forward strand.
TCACCACCGCACCATCACCACTGCCCCATCACCACCGCCCCATCACCACTGCACCATTACCATGGCACCATCACCACCGCACCATCACCACCGCACCATCACCACCGCCCCATCACCACCGCCTCATCACCACCGCACCATCACCACCGCACCATCACCACCGCACCATCACCACCGCACCATCACCACCACACCATCACCACTGCACCATCACCACTGCACCATCACCACCGCCCCATCACCACCACACCATCACCACTGCACCATCACCACCGCACCATCACCACCGCACCATCACCACCACACCATCACGCCGCCCATCACCACCACACCATCACCACTGCACCATCACCATGGCACCATCACCACCGCACCATCACCACCGCACCATCACCACTGCAACATCACCACCGCACCATCACCACTGCATCATCACCACTGCACCATCACCACCGCCCCATCACCACCACACCATCACCACTGCACCATCACCATGGCACCATCACCACCGCACCATCACCACCGCACCATCACCACTGCCCCATCACCACCGCCCATCACCACGCACATCCATGCACTCACCACCGCACCATCACCACCGCACCATCACCACCGCACCATCACCACCGCCTCATCACCACCGCACCATCACCACCGCACCATCACCACCGCACCATCACCACCGCACCATCACCACTGCCCCATCACCACCGCACCATCACCACTGCATCATCACCACCACACCATCACCACCGCACCATCACCACCGCACCATCACCGCCGCACCATCACCACCACCATCACCACGCACATCACCACCCATCACCACCGACCTCACCACCGCACCATCACCACCGCACCATCACCACCACACCATCACCACTGCCCCATCACCACCGCACCATCACCACTGCATCATCACCACCACACCATCACCACCACCATCACCACTGCACCATCACCATGGCACCATCACCACCACACCATCACCACCGCCCCATCACCACCACACCATCACCACTGCACCATCACCATGGCACCATCACCACCGCACCATCACCACCACACCATCACCACTGCACCATCACCATGGCACCATCACCACCGCACCATCACCACCACACCATCACCACTGCACCATCACCACTGCACCATCACCACCGCACCATCACCACCACACCATCACCACTGCACCATCACCATGGCACCATCACCACCGCACCATCACCACCGCACCATCACCACCGCACCATCACCACCGCCCCATCACCACCGCCCCATCACCACCGCACCATCACCACCACACCATCACCAATGCACCATCACCACCGCCCCATCACCACCGCACCATCACCACTGCCCCATCACCAATGCATCATCACCACCGCACCATCACCACCGCCTCATCACCACCACCCCATCACCACCACCCCATCACCACCACCCCATCACCAATGCACCATCACCACCGCACCATCACCACCGCACCATCACCACTGCCCCATCACCAATGCATCATCACCACCGCACCATCACCACCGCACCATCACCACTGCCCCATCACCACCGCACCATCACCACTGCATCATCACCACCGCACCATCACCACCGCACCATCACCACCGCCCCATCACCACCACACCATCACCACTGCACCATCACCATGGCACCATCACCACCGCACCATCACCACCACACCATCACCACTGCACCATCACCACCGCACCATCACCACCGCACCATCACCACCGCACCATCACCACTGCAACATCACCACCGCCCCATCACCACCACACCATCACCACTGCACCATCACCACGGCACCATCACCACCGCACCATCACCACCGCCCCATCACCACCACACCATCACCACCGCACCATCACCACCGCACCATCACCACTGCACCATCACCATGGCACCATCACCACCGCACCATCACCACCGCACCATCACCACTGCCCCATCACCACCGCCCCATCACCACTGCACCATCACCACCGCCCCATCACCACCACACCATCACCACCGCACCATCACCACCGCCCCATCACCACCGCACCATCACCACTGCACCATCACCACTGCACCATCACCACCGCACCATCACCACTGCACCATCACCACCGCACCATCACCACCGCACCATCACCACTGCACCATCACCACCGCACCATCACCACTGCACCATCACCACCGCACCATCACCACCGCCCCATCACCACCACCCCATCACCACCACCCCATCACCAATGCATCATCACCACCGCCCCATTACCAACGCACCATCACCCCCACCCCATCACCACCTCCCGATCACCCCGCCCCATCACCACCACCCCATCACTACCGCCCAATCAGCACCGCCCCATCACCACCGCCCCATCGCCACTGCCACCATCCCCTACCCTTTCCCCTGCACCACCACCCATAGCACGGTCACCGTTCACTAAAAATAAACGCCCCTCCCCCAGGCGATCCACCTATCGCTAATGCCGAAATTGCGGTATGAATCGCCAGGCGCGATCGCCGAAGACAGATGGTTGGTTGGTTGTTGGAGGTTTACGTCCTGGCGACATCTAAGGTCATATCAGGTAGGGTACTGAGTTGTGATGGTGTACACTTATGGTGACTTTATAGTGCTGCCCTACTGGAAAATTAGGCTGCCAACACCATGACCCGATATCCCACTCCATCACATTATCCTGACATTGAGCTATCCAGTCCTTGCGCTATCCTATTAATGCCGAGAACCAGTCTATGAAGCAACAAATATTAATTTTATAAGTCATTGGTTTGACTCCACCGGGAACTGAACTTCCGCATGCGAGGCCCACGCTCTACCGATTCGGCCCCTGCGCCCGATCCGAATACAGATGGACCGTGGCCTCCAAGTTCGGGAGCCCGTAGCGGTTTGGGCCCAAGGTGCATTGTGGGTAGAGAACCTGGGCGTGGCATCATCCTTATTATTCGCCGGCCGGCGTGGATTTGTTGTTATCTTCCTCAACGCGGCGGTCCGTTATAGGCCGATAAAGCACGGGTCCCTGCGAAGGTGACTGGTCCCCGTGCATCCATTGACACTATTTCTCCTGTTCCCCTGCTCTCCCACAGTAGAGTTAACACGGTGGGTGCCGGCGTGCTCCTTTCTGCCCTTAGCTCACCCCAAGATGCAATAATAGGCCATCTTCCAGGCATGTCCCTCTGTGCTCTCTGTCGGGATGCGTGACGCGCCCCTAACGGCAGTAGTGGTTGTGGTGGTTGGCAGAGACTGGGTGGGTGGGTTTTGGCCGGGGTGAGTGGGTGAGGGGTGGAGGTGTCACCACTAATGGTGTGGTTTTAAGCTGTATTCACACGGGTGAGTTAAAACGCCTCACGCGAAACGCCTCGCGTACTGCGACTCACATTTGCCGTGTGAACGCGACGGTGAGGCGTTTTAGGGCTGAATCGATTCATATAAATCGTTTAATGTAAAACGCTTCGCTAGGTGGTATACAGGAAGCGATCTATGTTGAAACGTTTTATCTTGCCCGTGTGAACGCATATGAAGCGATTTAGGACGTTACACGCATGCGCAGTCGACACTTCAGTTTGTTGACTTTCCGGTCGATCAAAAGCGCATATTATATAATTTAATTAATGAAACTGCTATCTATGCACAGATATTTTTTTCATCATTTATTTTTAGGGTTTCACTGCCCAGCAGAAGTTTTGACCGTTCCAAACCAATACGATTAATTAAATACATATCTAGGTCGAACCCACACTCTCTGGTGCCTTCGTCGTCGACCCCAAAATGGCACTGGTTAGCCTGGACTTGCTCATGCGCAGATATCCACTTCCGCCTCACGCAGTGTCCGTGTGAACGCGCATCTAAATCGCTTCATATGATTCGCCTCCTGGAGATCGCTTTAGATTTTGCCCGTGTGAATACAGCTTTAGAGATATATCACTTTTCCTGTATTTTCTGTATGAAGATTGCTAGCGACCATTGACAATGCCTTGAGTTTGACGGTACGCGTAGTGCAAAACCTTAGTTTTATTCCAAATTAATACAAATCAAGAACCCTACCCTTATAAATTTAATACAGTCTTTTTGGTAAAGATGTTTTCTATATGTGTTCCAAGCGATTTGTTAATAGGTAGTGTAGTTTTAGAGATATTTCACTTTTGCTGTATTTTCTGTATGAAGATTGCTCACGACCATTGACAATGCCTTGAGTTTGAGTCTATACGGGCGGTGGAAACTGACCGGGCGCTGAAACTGCGACACCCGGCCTCTCCCCCAGCATGTGCCGACGCGCACTGCCACCACAGCCGGGGTCCCGTCAGAGGAGTTGTTGTAATATGTGTGCCAGTGCCACGTCTTATTTGGCAATCAGAAACTGTGTGACTTCACGTCCTTGTTATGACGTCACAAGACAACTTTTGATGGCCATATTGGATTACATACAGAGGCTTGCAACTGCCTAGACTGTGCTTATTTACTGATTTGTTGGTTTATTTGTCACTGTTTTGAGCAGTTTGGCCTCAGAAGTTGTTGCTAAAGTGCTGTAAGCAAACACATTGGATGTAAACTGCCCAAAACCTCCCAGAACACAAGAAAACTCTGTTTTACTGCATCTGCATGCATTCATATCATGGCTAGGGAGGGTGCTCATAATCCAAGATGGCTGGCCGCTGACTGCTGAATGCTGAGTGATGACGTCACGTGCACTCCCTCTAGGTTGGCACTCGACAGTAATAGGATAGGCCAATGACTGGTATGTCATGGTATGTTGAAATGCAAGTACAGTAACACCTCTTTAAATCGACAGTCCATTTAGGGAGGTGGTCGGTTTAGGGAGTTTTTCTGTTTCTTACAATGGTATTGTATGGGAGTTCATTTAGGACCTGAATAAAGCAATTGATGTAGGGGAGTCCGAGGAGGTAGTGGATTATATAGGTTTTACTGTAAAACGGTAGAAGTACACCTGCCGTGGGATAATTTGTAGCCGTAGTTGACAATGAGAAGAAAGAAAGTCACCAAGACAAAACTAATGGCCCTGTCACACTACGACGCTTCTTACCGGCGACCCGTCGACGTGTGTTGTTTTTGGGCGATAATTAGTGAAATATCGAGACGCGCTGGGGGCGCCTTATGCGCGCGTCGGTACACGTCGGTACACTTTCCTTGACGTCGATGGTCGGCGGACAACGTCGGCACGCGTTATTGGTCGCTGAGCGTTTTGAACATGTCAAAAACTTCCAGCGACCGGCAACGCGAGGGAGTAAATGGGTAAGAACGCTAGGAGGACGTTAGGCGCGCGTCGCGCTGCGTTGGACGCGCCGGAATAACGTTATGGGAATGCTAGGAAGACGGCGCACGCGCGGGAGGGTCGTTGCTCACGCGTTGCGCAAACTGGGCCATTTTTGTTTTACGCCCTAGCAACATTTAAGGTTAAATGAAGACGTCGCGCCAAACTTTTTTTTTGTTTTCCCCAGCGCGTTGACTCACGTTTGCCGCGCGCGCATAACGCGCTGCCCTGACGCCGATCTTTTCCCCCAAACGCCGAAAAGTTTGACGTTTCTCGACGCGCAAGATAGTCCTTTCAACGCTGACGGGTCGCCGAGAGAAGCGTTGTAGTGTGACAGGCCCATAAGGCATGCATGCAAAACACAGGGACTAACAAATACGCGTCATCACCTCGGGTGCCAACTTCTTATCGGCGCTTTCAGGGTTGATCAGACGGTGATTAATATTAAATTTCCTCTTAAGTGGTTGTCACACCTCGCCGGATTGAGCACCAGACAGAATTGTCTAGTCTGGTGGTGTTTTGGCGAGATAAGTATCAAAATGTCTTAAAATGTGTCAAAATGTTGCGATATCGGGTCAAAGGCAGTTGGATGAACGGACATGAAACGGACATGAAATGGACATGAAACAGACATGAAAGGAAAGCCAATGGATGGTAAGCGGACAAGAAGAATTGATCTCATGGGTATGGGCATGTCATTAGTTCAACTACCCCTTCGCAGCCCCACCCCACCTATCGGTGCGGTTTGTTTGTTTGATTGAGTTTTACGTCCTAGCAACATCTAAAGCTATATCAGGACGGGTACCGACTTGTGACAGTACGCACTCGGGTGACCTTATAGTGTTGCCCCACTGAGTGACTAGGCTACTGGTACCCTGTTCCAAACCTCTTTGGACTCAGTTCATTTTCAGTCAAAACAAATAAGACAAAATGCCATCTGATCAGAGGCGACAAGTTGGCAGGGCAGGTCGGGGTGGGGCGGGGCGGTGCGGGGCGGAGGGGGGCCAGGGCCGGAGCGGTCTATGGCGGGGCGGGGAGGGGCAGGCGGTGGGGAATGTTTTTCTTCAGGATTTGTCTTTTAATGTATGATCAACGCGAGCATTACATAACCACAGGGTCATTTTAGTGAAGACAGGAAGCTTAGCACCTTTTTGTTTGTTTTCTTCATCTCAGCAGTGTGAGCTGCGAACTGTTAATTCGGTGAGTGCCTTCCCAGCGTGCCCCGCGCGGCGTCGTTAACTCCATTGCGGGCCGTCGACGTGGGGTACAAATGTAATTGCGGGACTAGGTAATTCCTCCGCGGGACTATTTCGACTGCGCTAGATCCATCTAGACTGATTGGGAAGTGTTTTTTTTTTTGTTTTGTTTTTTTACAGGGTGGGTGTGCCGTAAGAGTGTGAGTTGTCTGCTTGTTTTTTGTTGTCGGTTGGTTGTTGCGCTAGGGGGGGGGGGGCTATTTTGGTTTAAGTTGCATAGTCCGATGGTTTGGAGGTTTAGTCATCTTTCTGAGATAAATATAATAAACTGATCATTATATCCTATATTACTATCGTTTGAATTAACTTTTATTTGAAATGGCTACCTTCGCAAAACTGCATGATTAATGTTGGCAAGCATTCCTAAACTATGACATCCTCGGCTTCTGTAGTAACATGTTCTATTAAATTGCCTCAGTGGTATTTCTCTGCGGTGATCAATGTTTAATAAGTGAACCAGTCTCTAACTTAGATATCTAGACTAAAATCCAGATAGTCGCTTCGATGTAGAAAATCTTATATTTTCATCGAACTATGGCAGCTCTAAAAACATGAGAACACACCCCCTCCACTCCAACACCCACACACACCCACACACCCACCTGCCCACAAACACACATAGAGGTCTACGTCCTCCCGCGACACCTGGCATCCTCCTCACACACACGCACTTCCTCCACGGTGGCGTATTACCCAGGTGGGAGTACCCGTGGTGTATTCGAAACAGGCCGCTAGGGGAGCCCGCGAGGGGAGCCCGCTAGAGGGGGCGCTTGTGTGTGCGATATGGTAACCTAGGGGGCAGCACCGGTGATTAGTGCGCACCTCTAGAGACGGCCGCTAGGCGCGACGGCGGGGCCCTTGGTACTTGTATAATATCTAAGACGGTGATTATCTCCACAGAATCAAGACGGATTCAGTTGGACGTGGCGCAACCTGTCTGGGCATGAATGCCGATGCAGAGATCGCTCCTGGTATTCAGCCAATCAGATTGTAATGAGTTACGCGCAGTGCACGTGGCGGGTTGTACTAGGGCTTTATCGGCACATCGGGCGCTGGATATACATCCATGGGAAGGATGTAGGTTTTTTTTTTAAAGGCTTAGTGTTTGAATGAATAGGTGGTAATATTTCAATTGATACAAATGGGTATGGAAGCTTATATATAGTTTGTTTAACAACCCCCACCCCACCCCAGCACAAATAAAGTAAACATCAGGTGTGAAGTTTATATTATATAATATATATATGCATTATAATATATGGATATGTGTGCATGTGTGTATGATGCAGACCCGGTCAGCAGACAACACGTGACCGGTGCCAACAATGGCATCCAGCACGGGTAACAAGGCGGTCAGGTATTTATCCGGGGTTATGAAGAAAACTACTCTCAGCACAGCGAACCAGCAGAAACAGAAAGAGCCTACTGTAGAACACAGGAACAATCTGCAGCCATCTATATATGTATCTGTGTATATATAAATATTGATACATATATGTTATTATATAATATATATGTATTATATATGGATATGTGCGCATGTGTGTATGTTTGTATGTATGCATCTGCATGTATTTGTCTGTATATATGTGTACATGTGTATATGTGTGCACGTACATATGCTTATATATGCATATGTAGTGGTCTGCACTGACCTCTCAGGCAAGGAGCCACACAGGTAGGCATGGGTAGTGTGTTGATATCAGGGAGCCTCGGTGGTGGAATGGTTAGCACACTGGCCTGGAATGCAAAGAGATGTGGGTTCGAGTCCCGCTCTAGGCACAATATTTCACATTTCCATCACCCCCACAATACTGGTTGCTGTGGCCATGATCCTATACAAGCTATGCGCTGTATGGTTGTTGAACCTACCCTGTGTATGTGTGCATTGCATTGCCTGTATGTATGTAATTGTAAGCATTAAAAGACTTACAATTCCAGGGGGACGAGTGTAGTGGTCTGCACTGACCTCTCAGCCAAGGAGCCGCATCTCCAGGTAGGCATGGGTAGTGTGTTGATATCAGGGAGCCTGGGTGGTGTAATGGTAATAGATGTACATATATGTATGCACATGTATATACATGCACATATGAGTATACATGTATGTATATGTGCATATGTATATGTATATACATGTCGTTGTGTGAATATATAGATGTACATCTATCTTTGCAGATGTATATACATGCACATATGAGTATATGTATTTATATATGTATATATGCGTATGTACATATGTGTATATGTATATGGACGTATATACTTGTAGGTGTGTGAATACATAAATGTACATCTATGTATGCGCATGTACATGAAATATATATATAAGTATACATATTTATATATGTATATATGAATATATCCAGATAATATATACATGTCTGTCAAAGTAACGATATGAATACTTTCCTTTGTCTGTACTGTGATTTCCTATTGGAAATCAATAGTATTCCAGGATTTGTTATGCTTACTTCTTTAGTAACTCGCCCTCCCCCCCATACTCTTTCTGGACGTTGACTGATGGCGGGATGCGCGTTCACAGCACACTGGGGTAAAAAGGCGGGAGGCAAACCTGAGGTATAATCCTCCCAGTGGATGCAGATCCCGTCAGCAAACAACACGTGACCTGCACCAACAATGGCATCCAGCGCCAGTAACAAGGCGGTCAGCTTTACGTCTGGGGTTGTGAAGAAAACTACTGTTAGCGCAGCGAACTGGCAGAAACAGAAAGAGCCTACTGCAGAACACCGGGAACAATCTGCAGCCATCTATATATGTATCTGTGTATATATATATATAGATATATATATATACATATATACTTATACAAATATACATACATACTATAGTGGCTGCGATAATATGTATATATATGTATATATATATACTTATATACTAATATATGCATACATATATATACATAAACATATATATATGCATAAACATATATATATACATATATATATGAATATATACATATATACATACATACATATATATACATGCAAATATATAAATATATACAATATATATACACACATTTATGCATCTTTATACAAAAAAAAAACCCACCTCATCCTATATATAGAGATATAGCATGAACTCCCCATAGGCCAATCCGGACACAAAACCCTTCCACCAAAGTGGCCTCTTCCGAGTTGACAGGACTGTATTGTGTGTCTTCTGGGAGCATACATCTAGATGATTGCGCGTATAATCATATGTATTGCTCTCCCCTGGGGAAATCCGTCGTTGGTAGCTGGTACCCCTGAATGGACTTATTCCAAAAACCAAATTAAAATAGTAAAAGGAAGTAGTTTTCTTCTACTCAGTCTCGATTACACAAATATAATAGACTCTGTGATTGATTTACAAGACAAATGTGGCTTATTCAGGTCAGTACAGCAAATAGGACACAGACACCCTTTTGCTCTATGCTTTGCTAGGCTTATATTAAATATCTCCTTCCCCCTCCCCCCTCCCCTACCTCCCACTTTGCTGGGCTTATATGAGGCACATCCCCGCTCCTACCTTCCCCGTGCCCCCCCCCTCCCTAGCGCCCCCCACCCCACCCCCCGTTCTCCCGCCAGATGGCGACACTGTCGGAGCGGCAGTAATATTTGCCGACTTGGCGGGCAGTGCGTGGCGACCGGATAAGACCGCCCCTGATGCGATATTTACGCCGCTGACTCGGGGACAATTGTGTCTGTGAGCGCTGCTTTAAGCAGTCCGAACACCAGAAGTAGGGACCGCGCATGCGCAGCAGGCCACACGGCGCCACCCACATCCCACACCGCTGCGCAGGCGCACTCCCCAGACGCTGCGTATGTGCGCGCGTCTCTCTCTTGTTCTCTTTCTATACACGACCCAATTCCATAAATTGTCTCCTCTGATATCGACTCGTCATCCGTTTTCCGCCATCTTTTATTCTAATGTTCACTGCAGTGTGAAAAGTGGAATATTTCTGGTCAATGCTTGTGGGGTTTATTTAGTAAATGTACAGGTTATTTGGGGTTTCACATCCGAGCAGTAGCGTGTAGAGGGAGTAGTGGCAGAGGTTGTGCCGGCCCCAGACATCCATATTGCGGCATATTTAAAGTTGCATACTCCGATGGTATTTGAGTTTCTGTCATTTTCTTATATAAATATGTTAGTTTGATTGCTAAATTTACTTTACTCTAGTTTGAAGTGACTATTATTTTAAATGGCTAACTTTTGAGATATTTGAAGTGTAAACATGCCAAATCAGTTTTGGCAACCAGGCCAAAGGGCTGACACCATGGGCTTCTGCTTCTATTAAATTGCCTCCATATTCCGTTCTATCTGGCACCACATGTTTAATAAGTGCACCAGTATCAATGTTAGATATTTACAATCAAACCTAGCTAACTGCCTCGGTTTGGAAAATTTGATGTTCAAAATGTCTTCCTTCTTCACATTTCTCAGGACTAGATCCTGTGCTTGAGTTTTTGGGGCATCAAGCATCTACGTGCCACTCTGTCCTAACAACATTATAAGATCACATCAGAACTGTTAAAGATTTGAGACAGTGCTCACTAATGGTGAGTCTTTATTGTGCTGTCCGCATTTTGATAACCGTGCCACGCACCAGCAGCAACCCGATAATGCAATCAGTCGCAGTATCTTGATATTGATCCAGGCATCCAGTTGCCTTGTCCGAGTAATGTCAAGCATGAGCCGAGGTATACAAACGCGTATCTGAGCCTTTGGTTCGACAAAAGTAGGGATTGATTCCATCACTTTCCATATTGCAAGTGGGCGCCTAGCCCACTCAGTCATTCCTGCCCAAGTGTGTGTGTGCTGTCGTGCGTGTTTTGGTCATTTAGTTTTCAATGTTTGTGAGCGGCTGGAGCACTGATATGAGTTGTCTTTGTATTTATCTTGCAATGTTCAGCAGTCATTCCCACACATTGATTTCGCGCCACCCCTCACACTCGACCGTCCCCATCGCTCTTCTTTCTCTCCTTTTTAGTCGCCCGACCCTGTAGCGTCCTTGACCCTACCGCTTGTCCGGATTCCATTCCTCATCTCCTCCTTCCCTCAAAGTTCTGCCTCTTCCCTTTGTCCAAATATCCCGGGGCCGAGGTTTCTCCAAAATGTCACTTAAGCAGCTGTCACACCTCGCCGGAATGAGCGACGGACATAATTGTCTAGTCCGGTCGTGTTCCGGTGTGATAACTATCAAAATATATTAAAATGTGTCAAAATGTTGCGATATCAGGTCAAAGGCCGCTGCACGAACGGACATGAAATGGGCATGAAACAGACATGAAACGGACATGAAATGGACATGAAACGGACATGAAACGGACCTGAATGGATAGCCAATCGACGGTAGGCGGACTATATGGACTCAAACCGGACAAGAACCGTAGATGTCAATTCAGCGGCATCTGCTCCAAGTTTTGTGCATGTTCAAAACTTGTATGGACACAAACCAGACATCAACAGACTTTGTTCGGTTTCTTTCCATTTCCGCCAATCCGGTGATGTGTGACAGGGGCTTTACATTTAGCAGTCCCACTCACAGAGACGTCCCGAAGACCGCCCGCTCCCCCCCGCCCAGCGCCCAGCGCCACCCGCCCCCCCCCCCGCCCCACCACACACACAAACAGTCACTCCCAGCTAACCACTAATCCATGAACATCCGTGTCTTCAGACGGGTGCTTTGGCCGAATCCGTAGCGCCCAGGCTTTGCGTGTGGAAGGTCGGGAGTTCGGTTCCAGGTCGAGTCAAACCCAATGACTTATACAATTTATACTTGTGGCTTCCTAGCTGGCGCTGGGCATTAATAGGATAGGGCAAGGACTGGTTAGCTTACTGTCCGGATAATGTGACTGAGTTGGATAGCGGGTCATGGTGTCAGCAGCCTGATTTCCCAGTGGGGCAGCACTATAAAGTCACCATGAGTGTGCACTGTCACAAGTCAGTACCAGTCCTGATATGACCTTAGATTCTGCCAGGGCGCAAAACTCCCAACAACCGACCAACCAGACAGCACCCGGCGCCCTCACGGCTCCTCGCTGCACCGACCTGGCGCATCCGGCACGATCCCCCGGTGTGGCCAGCGGGGTCGTTGTGGTCTCAGTGGTTGTGATCACAGGTCGGACTTGATTCTGTTTTCCGAGATCAAGCTTCCATCCCAAATCGAATACATCTGATCAGATGGCGAGTGATGAGGCTGATACCTTAGTGGCACGCTTGTGGGTCCTTCGCCCTAAGTCCACCCCCGGCCCCTCTTCTTCAGATGGGGAAAGTGATGGGGGTAAAAGAGGTGGTGGTGGGAGTGGGAGAGGCGGAGCGGGAGGGGAAGGGGAGGGAGAGGGGAAATGGGAGGGGGAAGGGGAGAGTGAAGGAGAGCGGGATGGGGGGATGGAAGAGGATGGAGAAGGGGGAGGGGAAAGGGGAGGGGGGAGGGGAGGGGAGAAACAGGGAGTTGGGGAGAGGGAGAGGCAGGTGGAGTGGGCAGGGGAGGGGGAGAGGGAGGGGGAAGCGGGGGATTAGGGATGTGTGGTGGAGGTGAGGGGGTGTGGTTTAGAGGTGGATGCGTTGAATTCTCGCCATCTGAATCAGATTGCGCGAATTGCGGAGTAGGACAGGGGTGGAGGGTGGAGGGGGGATAGGGGGGTTGTCGGTGGATCCACAAAGAGGACTGATTGGCATCGGGATGACGGAGCACACACGAGCCATCGCGATAGCGGCAGATAGTTAGATTTACGCCGCCTGACCCATAATGATGTGGTCGCTAATGACCATCATTCGTGGGGCACTGCCGTGGGCAGGGGGTCGGGGTCCACGGGGGAGGGGGGAGGGGGGGGGGGGGGGGGGGGGGGGGGCGGGGGGGGTTGCCAGTGCTGCGGGGCGGGCGGGGGTTTCGGGGGATGCGATGGTTTCCAGGGGCGTTGGGGCGCGCGGGGGGTTTCGGGGTCGTGGGGACTTTCGGGGGGCGCAGGGGATTTCACGGGGGGAGGGAGGTTTCAAGAGGCGTGTGGGGAGTGTGGGCGCGTGGGGTTGAGGGGCGGGGAGGGGGGGTTCCAGGAGCGCAGTGACCGAAGGGTTATTTAATTCGGGCTCATCTCTTCTGAGACAGTATGGGTGGCGCGGGTAGGGATGAAGGGTAGGCGGGGAAGTGTGCTCCGACGCGCGTTAGTTTCATGGTAGAAGTTGTACGTAGGATTGCCATTCACTACTCACCCATATGTCGACACGATTAGAGCCAATGATCCGGATGTTTTCTCTTTAAAGGAATTTAAACGGATCTATATAAAAAGGCATATATTTCATAGCCATGGGTGTTTTTCAATCAGTCTTCTTAAAACCAAATAAAAGAGATGTGGTATTTATTGTTCTATTAGAGAACATACTGTGCTTAACCGGCCGTGCTATATATCACCGATTATATATAGATACGTATATATATGATGTATATACATAAGTCCGGTGCGAGTGAGGTTCCAGCGCACGTAAGGTACAGGAAAAAGGTGGTGGTGGCCACCGGTCGCAGAGGACAGGTACAGGAAGGTGGACAGAGTGAAACCGTACAGGAATAATATAATAATAAAGACATCAAAATAATAATGAGTACTTCCCTTCCGCGCCTTTATACTCGCATAATACATATGTAGGTATATATATACTTATGTATATATTATGTATATATGTATATAGCTAGTATGTATATGTAATATGTAGGTATGTACTCATACATATATATGTACTATATCATTTATTATGTGGATATAAATAACGGCAGCCCCTTAACAATTTCCCGTTACCATCTTCTTCCATGTTATTTGCTGCGGAGCGGGTCATTCTCTAGTCCCCCCGACTCCTATACCATGAGCCAACTGTCACTCTGCTAACTATATACTGGGCATACATATCTGTGATATATAAGCACTATGTGAGTATAAAGGCTTGGAAGGGAATTATTATTATTATTAATTGTTCTATTCATTATCTACCAACCACTATTCTCGGTGTAGTCACTCCTTATCCAACACCCTAATACTGGTGGCGCCACCATCGGCCCCGACCCTAACTACAGGCGCTCCCGTTGCGTGTGTCCTTGGGAATTTACAATGATGCAGTGTTGTCCTCTATAAGTGACCATCTTTAATGGTGCTGATCATGCCATATGTGTTGACAATACCTATGCCCCTCACAAGAATGGTCAGTGAAGCAGAACAACTATCAGAATCATCCCTAGTGTTAAAGATACAATAAGCCAGGTGAGGGCGCCACGCTTCAACCATGTCTCCCCACAAGCCCCTTCTTACAGGAAATTGTGGAAGTCTTTCTGAGTGGCACTGTGCGTGCTCCGTATGCAAATCCACTGATCTCATTCACAAATATATTGGCTCGGTGTAGTTTATGCTAAACATGCGTGCCCCCTGGTCAGTCTCTGGGTGACAGTCAGGCCCGGGATGACATAGACGCCTGATTTGACTGGTGCCCGGTTTACTAATATTCCACCATTACTCGCGGACTGATCAACCTAGGCATGACAGGAAATGAGGCCAACGGAGGTGAAGCAACCGGATGTTAGTCCAATGGATGTTAGACCAACAGACGACATTAGGCACGCACACATATGAGATAAAGGAAACTGAGGTCAAATAAAAGTAAAGCTTGTTTTATTTAACGATGCCTCTACAGCACATTGATTGTTATCATCGGCTATTGGACGTCAAACATATGATAATCCTGACATATTTATTTGGAGGAAACCTCCTGCCACCCCATATGCTACTCTTTCCAATAAGCAATGAGGGGTCTTTTATATGCACTTTCCCACAGACCGGACAACACATATCACATCCTTCGATGAACCAGGTGTGGACACCTGTTTGGAATGGAAAATATCCCTATCTACAAATGGGTCCTCTAAGCAGGATCCATAGGATGACCGACACCTTCACATGTGGACACTACTCCATAAACCTGAGGTCGGCGTGTGTGAAGCTAATTAAGCATAAAGGGCGCATTCCATATACGCGTAATGCGCAATGCGTTATGCGTTACGCGTTATGCGTTATGCGAATGCCAGCATTCCATATACGCGTAATGCGTATTGCGTTATGCGTTATGCGTTATGCAGAGAAGTATATAAAAAGTACATGTGTCTATCTATCTGTCTGCATGTATTATATATATACATATATATACATACCTATATATACACGTATAGACATATATACACGTATAGACATGTATTATATAGATCTATGTAGATACAGGGATAAAGACTGGGGGCTAGCCTTTGGTCATTTAGCTAGCCTTTGGTCGTGTAGTTACAGGGTTTAAAAGACTCTTTACATGCCTATAAACATGTAGGTTTATGCGGCGGACCTGTTAGGAAGCAGTCTTCATATTTGGGACGGTCCTAACATCCCTCAAAGCAACCTAAACTGAGCCATGTTTGCACCGTCCCATTCTTCATATTTCTCATGAAGACTGCTTCCTAACAGGCCCGCCCCATGCGTTATGCAGTGAAGTATATAAAAAGTATATAAAAAGTGTGTGTGTCAATGAGAAATATGAAGAATGGGTCGGTGCAAACATGTAGGTTTATGCGGCGGACCTGTTAGGAAGCAGTCTTCATATATTACTGCTCGGTATATGACCAAATATTGCATTTATATCTATGTAACTTTTTGTACGTCACATGGGGGTTCCTACCTTTATTATAGCCAAATTATAGATAAGTATTCATATTTCTGTGCATATGGTAGCATTTTTAGCTTTCCCATAACCGTCAGCCTCCCGATTGGGACGGTCCTAACATCCTAAACTGAGCCATGTTAGGACCGTCCTTTTCGGTCAACAAAACCATTATTTTGTCTTTATGTGTGCTATTTCTACTCGTGGGGGTTCCTACCTTTATTATAACCAAATTATAGATAAGTATTCATATTTTTGTGGCTCTGGTAGCATATTTAGCAACCCGAACCCCCACCACCACCACTACCATATGTTTCCACTCAGCAGCCTTGGAGACTGCTTTCTAACAGGTCCGCGCTCCACCTTATCCCGGCTCTCCATAATTATCAATCGCCTCCTCCAGCCTTATATCAATGGACAAATGCGACTGATGCTTTTCTGTTCGCACCACCTTGTCCCGGCTGTCCGTAATTATCAGTCGCCTCCTCCAGCCTTATATCAATGGACAAATGCGACTGATGCGTTTCTATTCGCAACACCTTTACGCATTACGCATTACGCACCGATCGCTACATGGAGCGATCGGGATAATGGATTTTATTCGCATTCGCATTCGCATTACGCATTACGCATATATGGAATGTAGCTCATAGGTTTCAAGGCGTTTCGATTTTTTGTCGCATTCGCATTCGCATTCGCATTACGCATTACGCGTATATGGAATGCAGCCTTTAGGCGACTCAGTCAATATGGCCACACTGACATTAAAGTCAGCCAGATGTAAGGTCACTGTGATATAGTAACAACCTCTCTGGCACGTGACTTTAGTGTAGGTGACTTTAGTGTCGGATCGCCTCGTACATGACTTCCTCTATTCCTGGCTTGACCTTCTACCCATTGAACTGGCGTTCCTTTTCCTAATATCCGGATGGCCTCGTATCTAGGTGGCCTCATGTCCGGGTGGCCTTTTGTCTCGGAACCCTCATTTAGTCAGCGAATTATAGCACTAACCGCTCTCGTATTATGCACAAACCTAACCTTCAAAGGTGTGATAAAAACTAAGTCAGTATATCTAGATTTAAATACCAATCGCATGTGTATAAAGATTACAAATGTTGACTATGTACAAAATATAAATTAAAACCTAAAAGGAATATTTACAAATTGGGAACTCCCTGATTTTACCCCACAAACAAGTTTACAGAAATTATTGAAGAAGGAAATCAATCTGTGTGGATTATGACTGTGACTGCAAAGCGGTGAAAACAAGGACATGCACTTAACCGTTACGAGCAGAAGAAAACAAACGATAACTAAGCATTTTCTTCAAATATGCCACCGGAATCTTCTGTGTAGCGAGCATGTATGCAAATAGGACGGCAGCATTCGTAGTTAGGAAGGTGGGGCGGATCGAGGGGAGGGCTATTTCCTAATTCACTCTTCGCTCTGGATCCATCAGTACTGAATCCCTTTTCAGGAGTCTTTACTGCTGGGTCATTTCACCTTGGTTACATCGGGCCTTCCCAACGCCCTGATCTCGCATTGCAGGCACGTGGTAGTGCGATGGCGCGGTGCCAGGGGGCGCCAGCAGGGTGGGCCGGGGCGCATGCGCAACCCATACCGAACCGGAAGTAATGGGTGCCGTCCCCGAAAGTTGGGTTCCGTAAGGGCTCAACTTGTGTGAGGCTCCTAAGCTCATCTGCATACAGATGCACTGCGTTATGGCTGTTATTTAAGATCTGTGGATTCAGGTCCCATGCCTTGCTTCCCTAATGCAGCGATTGGTTGATGTGGTCGGCAATTCGACGGTTTCGGTTTTCGGGATTGCAATTGTCGATGTTGATTTCAACATGGGTTATTTAACCCACAAGAAAAAGTACATACTAAATATGGAGGCGACTACTGGTGCCATCTATAATGTCCTTCTTAATAATAAATGCTCCCCCTGTGGCGCAATATTCTGTACATTTTGCATAACGAGATGCGACCTACTTTTCATTATAGACACTTCAACCAGAGCATTTCGATCGACAGGACGTGTTCTTTCCTTTGGATTTACCATGCCACCCAGCCCAACTACAAGTGACATTCATAGGGCTACGTGCCTGAAATCCTCAAAGTCTTAATAAATCAAACATCTCATGACTTAAATGTAACAATGAAATAGTAAGAATAAATGCCACTTTATACTGTACTTGAATTGCGTTGGTTTAATTGGGGTTAAATGGGTTTCGGATGAGATGGAATTGTGGCTGAAAGTGTGTGGCTACTACCTTGTATCCAATGGGTTAATTCTTGTGGCTTGTCAGGCTTTTGAGTTCAGCATATTGCTGACTTGTCTCACATCACCGGTTGAATACACAATTTCCACGATGCATGCGCAGAACGTAATCCAGACTGGACTTCTGTGTCACAGAGTCTTTGGAGAGGCAATTGATGCTCTGTTAACACTGGCTTCATATTGAGCAACTGACAGTCTTTTCGGCACAAATATGGATTCATAGAGAAAACATACTTACCATTTTTTAATCATTTTTGATAATTATAGCTGTATCCTATTGATTGATTGATTGATTGATTGAAAAGCTTGATCATTAGTGTAAAACAACACAGTGATACACTGTCGACCCACAACATGAGTGTCATTGCCTATCACCAGGTGTCGTACTAGTCGCGGAAATTCTATATTGCCTATAGAAGTTAGCTTAGTTGGTTGTTGGAGTTTTACGTCCTGGCAACAGAGAAAGCATGTAAACAGTGCCCTAAGTGTTTTAGACAGCCTTAAGCATACACACACACCCCAACTTGGTGGTCTGAGTTAATAACCCTTCTGGACATCTGAAAACAATAAGAACATGGGTAAATACGTGTAGTCATTACCTGGAGTTATAGACATGGCAAAATAATAAGTCATTATCGTTCTGTTAATGCCTTCATCAACTATATTTTAGTCTCAAGAACCACTTCTGTAGGTGCTGGAAAAGGTAGCTATTTTGCCCTCTGCAAATACAGTGAAACCTCTCTAAATCGACCGACCATGGGACCGATTTTAAATGGTCAATTTACGAAGGTGGTCGGTTTAGGTAGTTTTCTCAAATCATTACAATGGCAATCGTTTGGGACCCAAATAAGGGATTGATATAGGGGAGTGACCAAAAGTGAAAACCTTCCAAATAATACTAGAACAAATTCCAAATAAAATAAGAGAATCCATGTGCACATCAAGGTTTACATGTTGTGCATATATCAAATTTGAAAAGAACAAACTATTTCCATTTTTGATTTGATCTTATACAAATTGAGCCATCTGTTAATGTCACTTGTCTAAGATGGAAATCAAACACAAGAGTTTATTGATTACAATTAATCAAAGATTATATCTTACAAGAAAACAGTTAGAAAAATGTTGGGTAAATACATATTGTGGATGTATAAATCTTGACATTTTCACTTTAGCACGACACCATACAAACACACTTTTGATATATTTTATGGGATAGATTAATTATATGTAGCAATCCTACCATACTTAACACACAAATGCAACAACCATTATTTTACTTCCTAGCAATACAATAACCCATTATTTATCACCATCGTAACATGTGCTGCCCAGTTTTAGAGAATGACCCATATACGAAAATCGATAATGCACAGGGATCCTGGATATGTCCGCCAGAGGGCACCCCCAGAGGTGTAGGGGAGGGTGCGACTAAAGGGGAAAGAATCTATAGTGTTGAGATGACTGCTGAGGTAGCCTCAACTTTTGCTGTGGTGGTTTTCAGAAATGGGCAGACACACGCGGGATGCTGATGTGAGTTTGTTTTTCTCTTGTGTCCCTGTTTGACCGTTGTCGGGCCATTCTAGGAAATGGCCGATGTCAGGCGCAATTTGTTGATACTGCATTCTCTTCGTGAACACCCAGTCTAACAATTCCCTACTGGAACCACCAGATGCGGAGGCTGAATCGGAAGAGCGGGGGCTTCGCATGCGGAAGGTCGAGAATTCGGTTCAATGTCGAGTCAAACCAATAAAGTGGATACGTGTCGCTTCCTAGCACTCGACATTAATAGGATGGGGCAAGGACTGGTTAGCTCAGTGTCAGTATAATGTGACTGGGATATCGGATCATGGTGCTGGCGGCATGATTTCCCAGTGGGGCAGTACTATAAACTAGCCATGAGTGAGCACTGTCAAAAGTCGCTCCCCGTCCTCATATTCCCTTAATTATTACCAGGACGCAAACCTCCAACAATCAATCAACCCTACTCGAACCATTTCGCCCGTACGTGTCCTGTATATGCATGCCAGCCATCGGTCAATATGTGTCTTTTTTATTCTTTTTTTAAAAGTTTTTTTTTAAAGGGGGTTGGAACTTGGGATAAAACAATTATTGCAAACTGTTTTTATCGCAACAGTTTCCTCAGGCTGAAAACAGACAATATGGTCAACATTAACTGCAGGGACTGGGCTATGGGTGTAGCAGACTATGTGGCCAACTAGTCCTCCAATGTGAGTGTGTTGAGTTCACCGCTTGGGGGTTTTATGTTTTAGCATTATGTTAGGTCATAGGTGTTGAGTTATGACGATCTTACTGCTTAATGTTGATGTTTAATGTTTCTTTGGATTTCATCTCCCAAGAACATACCCGGTCATATCAAGAAGGGCATGGATGTGTGACAGTGAACACTCATGGTGTTTGTATAGGTCGGGCTGCCATAACCATGGCTTAATATCCTACTCTGGCACATTATCCCGACACTGAACAAACCAGACCTTGCCTTAATCTTGCACCAAGCTAAGTGTTCACAAGTAACAACTTTCTATGTCATCGGTTTGACTTGTTTCTGTTCGAAACCACGACCTCGCGCAGGGGAAGCCAGTGCCCTTACCTATTTGCTAATCACATCCGGTGCGCCTTATGACCCCATGATGGCGAAATAGTGCATGCATTCCCATTAGTATACAGTGCCTCTGACACCATGCCACATACCGCACTCAGTCACATTATCCTGCTACTGAACCAACCAACCATTGCCCTGGTCTAGTAATGCCAAACACTATGCAAGGTAGTAACAATTTTGTAATCATTTGATTTGAGTTGGACACGGATCGAACCCACAACCTCCCGTAATGGAAGCGGTAGCCCTAGCCACCCGGCCATGCATTCTCTCCGGTGAATATCTAAGCCCAATCTCAAATTTGTCCACCAGCAACCCTGGTCGAGTCAAACCAATTACTCAAGTCAAATCAATTACTTAAATATTGATACTTGTTGCTTCCTAGCCAGGCGCTTGGCATAATTAGGATATGGCAAGGATCGGTTGGCACAATTTCAGGAAAATGTGACTGAGTGGGATATCAGGTCATGGTGGTGGCAGCCTGGTCTCCCAGTGAGCAGCATTACGAAGTCCCCATGAGTGGAGACCATCACAAATCGGTGCCCATCCTGATATGACCGTAGATGTTGCCAGGACGTAAAACTCCACAACCAACCGACCAACTAATGCATCGGTCATAACTCTTCGCAGGTTCACGGAGCTGAACTTGACGATGTGAAATAGCTTCGCCTTGTCGAATGGGATCAACACGAGGCAGGCAGTTACTAAATGAAGTTACTCATTTAGAGCCTGGCCATTAGAAAAGTGTTTCAGTGCCAACTCAATTTGCCATGTGTGTCTTGTGTTAAAAATCTGCACCAATTACATGAAATTTGTCTTGACAGTCCCATTTAGAACACTCTTATATATATGACTGGCTCACATGTTCAGTTAATATGGTTATGCTATTACAAATTCTATAATATCAACCACCTTCTGCATAAAGGCTCAGTCACACCTTACCGGACTGGGGAAACGGATAGAAAACGGACACTGTCTGGTGAAATATGTCAATGTCTGTTTTATATACTGTACGCATCCGGTGTGTCCATTATCTGTCCGGTTGTGTCCGGGGTGTTCGGTGGCAACTTTTGAACATGCACATAACTTGTACCAGACACCGCCGGACTGACGTGTACGGTCGGTCTCCATTTTAAGTCTGTTTAGTCCATTTTGTCCGGTTCATCTCTGTTACCCATCCGTTATGTCTCCAGTTTGCTTCCTGCAGAGTCTGTTGATGGTGTTGCAGGAATTCGGTCAGTATATGTTTACGGCGCATTTGTGACAGTCCGGTACATGTCCGGTTGATTTTTGGCCCGTCTGTTTGACATTCGGTTGTCGTCCTATTATCGTCCGGTTATCGTCCAGTGGCTATCTGTTCATGTCTGTTTCATGTCCGTTTTGTCCAGCATCCATTGACCCGATAGCGCAACATTTCAACACATTTTGATACATTTTGATACCGAACACCACTGGACTAGAAAATTCTTTGTCCGGTTTATGTCCGTTGCTCAATCCGGTAAGGTGTGACAGGCACTCAACAGTCGACAATGCCTCTTATTGGCTGTATATTGAAGCAGTACTTTTTGGGGTCCTTTAGTTGATTAAGCAGAGGACATTTCAATTCTTCACTTCACTGCTCCTTGCCCTAGCCTAGTAATGCAGAGGACCAGGCTAAGTAGCGAGGTAGCGAAAAGTATCATTGGTTTGACTCAGCCAGGGTTCGCCAATAGTAGTAAAAATCATCTTTTGGGGATATGTTGACTTTAACAGACCATTGATTAACACTTTCTGAAGGGTTTATAAATTGGATATTTTGGATTAAGTGGTCTCATTTCGAAGGTTTGACAATGTAGATTAAAGTATAGGCAATATTGAGAACTCACATGGTGTATACCAAGCAAAGCCTGAAATAACATACTATTATTGCATTTCCATGTATATGAAGAAGAAGAAGAAAAAGAAGGAGAAGGAAATGGAGCAGTAAAGTACCACATAAAGTACCACATTGATAAGAGGGTTATACCAGCTGTTACTTGAGATCTCCCCGAAGGGGTATTCTTTTTTTGTTTCTTCAAGATTTATACAGCCTATCATGGATAAGTCTGAATAGACTTGTTTTCACCATTAGACAGTTTGTAGATAGAAAGCTCAAGTCTAAACCTTTACCCAACCAAGGGATTTTAACCTCCTACACCACATAGACATGGTATGAGAGCAACTGGCCTTTGATGGCGCTGTAGGTTATACACAGCAGTGGAAATCCAAATTGGCAGAGGTGGGGGCATGGGGAATCGAACCACTGACCTTCAGATTAGGAGTCCAACCTAGAAAAAAAGTCAGACACTCTAACCACTCCGCTACTGGAGAACACCACTATTCATTCTGATAACAGATTATTAGCATAAACCAGGAGGCTTTGGAGCCAGATTGGATGGCATAGAAAATCAACATATGGTTAAAAAAGGACCATGACAGATGCATTTTCCGCAGCATAGGCTCCTCTCCGCTATATTAGGGAGATCACGACCAGATGACTGTCGGAAAGCAGAACTGGAATAGAGAGCCAGGAGTCTGTCGGTTTGCGTACACAAATAAGCTATGCAGGACTCTGGCTGTCCCCAGGGAACACTCCGAAATAACCCATCCTTCCCGCTATATAGCAGACGTCAGGGCAAAACATTTGAATAATGTATGTGGCAAAGGCTCAAGTTGCCACAGTCTTCATATATAATCCCATGTAATTTGTACCGCGGCGTAGGTTTTTGTTGCAGTTGTCGTTTGAGGGACTTGAGTTCATATAGGGCATAAAAAAGGGTTATACGAATATAGGAAGCGGAAAATACTCTAAGGTTGTCGGGACAAGTGGAGAACTATTGATTGAGTGTTTATTATGCTACGTTGAATCAGTGACTTGCTTCCTGATATTTATTATTATTTTGTGTTCCATGTGCTGCGGGCCTGTGCTGCGGCCCATGCTGGGGTCCTGCGTTGACCAATATATATTGTGGGTGTGCACGTGACCTGCCCCACTCTTTGCCAAAGTTGCCAATTCATTTACGCTTTCGTTATTTCGTTGTTGTTTGTAGCCGGAACCTATATAATATAGTCACATGTCATTTGTTTTGAACAGTGGCCTTTGTTGTGCGATCTTCTTCAAATCATGAGCGAATGCCTTTAGATCTACTGTCAATTATTCCGTTTACCATTTGTCGTATTCTCAGGAGTAAATGTATTGAAAATATGTAAATACCGATTGATCGAGTGACACATCATTATTTGTATCATGAATAGTACATCTAAGGATGAGCCTAAATACTCCGAATGTTCCAATGGTAACGCTTATTTGTATCATGAAGACTAAATATATACATATACAAACATGTGACATCTGTCTCAATTTCTACCATGAATTCATAATACTTATGAATGGAGGAACCGATAACATAAATGTTACTGACATTCACATTTCTGTTTAAATTGAGTAACTCCTTGTACTAGGAGTGCGAATATCCTCTCTGAGTGTGATATTTGAATGGTGGTCAGAGCTTGAATATTGCTGACGGCTCAAATAGAGTTACCAGATGGAATGCCCCCATTGTCAGCTTCGTGTGTCAGACTTAAACCAAAGCATTATCATAAAGGACAAGACCTGCACTGGTATCTAAGTTAGATATGTAGAATACAATCTAGGTAATTGTTTTGGGTTTGAAAATGTTATGTTTTCATCGGACTATGCAGCTTTAAGTTACCATGACCAGGCGCGGTGGCCGAATAGGTAGAGTGCAGGCCTCGAATGCGGGAGATCGGGAGTTCGGTTCATGGTTGAGTCAAACTAATGACTTATAAAATTGATAATTGTTACTTCCTAGCCAGGTGCCTGGCATTGATAGGAAATGACAAGGACTGGTTAGCTCATGGTTAGGATACTGTGAATGAGTGGGATATCGGGTCATAGCGCCGGCAGCCTGATTTCACAGTCGGCCAGCACTATGAAGTCGCCATGAGTGTGCACAGTCACAAGTTGGTATTCATCCTGATATGACCTTGAATCTTACCAGGACGTAAAACTCCCAACCAGTTACTATGATATTACATAACTGGTGAATACTCCCCCCCCCCCCATCCCCCACACACCCGCCCCCGCCCCATGTAAGTGTTGCAGGCCTGTGTCTGCTCTGCCAACACAGAATGCGGCCATTTCGTTGCGGTCTGTTTATTGTTGTTGTCGGATCATGCCGCTTGGTGGCGCTGGTGTTGGTAGTGGCGGGCAGTTGGTGGAAGTGTGGGTTTATGGGTTGGGATCGGGGGTGGGGTTTGAGGGGGAGGGTGTGTTGTGGGAGCTACCAGTTCGGCACCTCTGTAGGATGTTACGCGTTTTTTAGCCTCTCTCGGGTTCGCCCAGGACAATCACGTGACTGGTCCCTCCCTCCTCCCACCCCTCCCTCCTTCCCCCTCCATTATTCCCCCCTCCCACCTTCCCCTTTCATCCTTCCCCCTCCCTCCTACCCCCTCCCTCCTTCCCGCACCCTCCTGCCCCCATCCATTCCCACTCCCTCCCTCCTCCTCTTTGCGGCAGCCACCACCGACACGGACCTAGCATCAAGGACCCCCTGCGCTTACCAGCCAACAACAGAAACACCATGTCCTAACCTCTGATCAGAACGAGTAGCCTATGTGTCGGCAGTGGGTTTCTCCCAAAGAAATATGTCAGAATGACCATGGGCTTGACTTCCAATAGCCAATGATACAAAACGCATTGTGTTCTAGAGGCAATGTTTAATAAAACACACTTTGTTGATGGGATTTTGGATGTTTCCTTGGCGTAAAACGCCAAAAAGCAAACAACAAACAACAATCAGATTAGGGACACATTGGCTGGCAGTGAAGGGATGTCTTGTGCATACATACCACACAGGTTCTCTAACCTAAGTCTAAGACAAGTACTCTCTATTCGGCGGGGAGTCGATGGGACAAGGGTCGGCGTTCGGCTTGTGAAACGCATACGGAGCTGCTGTTTTATGGATGGCTGTTAAGAGGCCGACCACTTTTTGGATGGAGTTTGCTGGGGAAAACCTTCATATGGGGCACGTGAACTGTGCACGCTGGGCTGCGTCCCGCGATGCACACGCTTTATGAGTTATCTGCGCAGACGCGAACTCGGAAATACGCCACTTATGTTTCACTAATAACATTTTTCACAAGTTGTGTTCAGTTGTTTTTTCCCCACCACCTTTCGCATTTTTGTTTTTCCTTCGTGTTTTGTTTTGTTTTAAAGTTGGCAATGTTGCCAGGTGACATGTCACGGGTGACATGTCACGGGTGAGTGACATCGCCTGGACTGGGCGGCGCGAGAAGCTTTTACGGGTAGGACGGGGGGGGGGGGGGGGGAGTCGGTGTGTGTGTGGATGGATGGGGGTTGGCGCTGTTGATGGATGCGTCTGCGCACGCAACCCTCTCCGAAACCGACTGCGCACGTCACATCGCAACGCAACGCGTATGCACGCAGTCACTGCCGCGGACGATGGCTAATCAACATGCGAGGCGGTAACTGGAAATTTCTGAAAGAGGGGTTAGGTAAAGGATGTAGGGGGGGGGGGGGGGCTGGGTGGTGGAGGTGGGACAAGGGAGGAGGGTGTGTGCGGGTGGGGAAGGTGATGTGGGTGGGATGGAGGAAAGAGGTGGAGCTGGGGAGGTGGGTGGGGGGAGGTTGTGTAGGGGGAAGGTGGGAGGATGGAGCGAGGGGGGAAAGGAGGAAATAGGTAGAGCTGGGGAGGTGGGATGGCGGGGTTGTTTATGGGGAAGGTGGGAGGATGGATGGGGGGTGGATGGGGTAGGAAGAGGTGACACTGGGTGTGGTGTACTGAAGTGGACGCTGTGGGATGAGGGAGAGACGGGAGGGAGGGGGCAGGAGGCGGGAGGTGGGGTGGAAGGAGGAAGGAGGAGGGCGGAGGGAGCAGAGAGCAGAGAGCAGGGACGATGGAGGACGGAGGATGGAAGAGGGCGGAGGGCGGAGGGAGGGAGAGGAGGGCGGAGGGAGGAGGAAAGAGGGAAGATGGAGGAGGGAGGTGGGAGAGGAAGGACGCTAGATGGAGGATGGGGACGTTATTTCCGGTTATTGGGGGAGGTGGGCGAGGGGGTTGGTGGGAGAGGCGGGAGGAGGCAGGATGGTGAGGGTAAGGGTGGAGGCGGAGGGAGTCTAGGGCGGGATGGAGACGGACTCACAAACTTGCATTGTTTTTGACTGCGTTCTGATCATTAAAACACCACTACGCTTCAGTTAATGTGTCTGTTTTAGTTTATTTCGCTGTTTAACCACTTGGTTGGTGTGCATTGTGGTGCATGGGCAATGTCATAGGACGTGGTGTGGCTAATGTTTCCACTGTTAAGGTACCTCACAGGCAGCAATAATCGGCGCATCGTAATTATGTGTCCATATATAGACAGGCTAGCCTCGACTCTGAAATGGATAATGTCTGGTCGCGGCGAATGTCCCCACTGCTGATGGGCTAGTGCTGGATAGCTGTTTAATGGGAATCTGAAATGCTAAAATTCATAAAGAGAACATCTAATTTGATACGCTCATTTCATAATATGCAGGTTATTTCCGATGAAGGCTTATTCATGTCCACTATAGGGAATGTGTTATATGGTTAATTATGCTAATATGGATATATGGCTAATCAAGTATCTTTCTGGTTGAAATAGCATACCATAAAATATGGATAATTAAGGTCATTCAGCTAAATATTATTATTTGCAAAGTGCTATTGTACGTGCTTCACTTAACTTTTAAGTTAATATTTCCAATAGAGCCATGTTATACTATACTCAATAGGTATATTAATGAATATCATTCGGCGAAATATTAATTGTCCATTAGATTTTGGTTAGTATCTCCATTGGTGCCATGTTACGGTTTACCCAACAGGGATAGTAAGGAATATTATTAATTACAACTATAGTACACACCTCATCATTTACCTGTTAGGTTAGTATTTCGAATAGAGCCATATTTTACTATACTAAATTGGTCTAGTAATGAATATCGTTCAGCTAAATGTTAATTATAACTATAGTATGCACTTCATTAACCCATTAAGTTAGTATTTACAATATAACCATATTTTATATATATATATCTATTTTGTTGGTCCATTAGTTGTTTAAGCGGGGGAAATTTCAGTCATTGATGACTGGTCTTCCTCATTCCACTGCTGGTCGATAGAAAGCCCGAGCCTACACTTTTACCGACCCAAGGGATTTTTAACCTCCCACACCACATAGACATGGTATGAGAGCAACGGGCCTTTGATTACGCTGTAAGTTATACACAGCGGTGGAAATCCAAATTGGCAGAGCTGGGGGCACGGGGAATCAAACCGCCGACCCTCAGATTAGGAGTCTGACCTAGAAAAGACACTCTAACCACTCCGCCACAGAGAACGCCACAATGTGTATAGTAATATGTATAGTAATGAATATTATTCAGGTCAATATTAATTACCATTATAGTATGTACCTCACTGACCCATTATGTTACTCTTTCCAATAGAGCCATGTTATGTTTTACACAATTGGTATAGTAATGAATATCATTCAAGTAAATATTAACTACATCTATTGTACGCACCTCACTTACCTCTATTAAGTTATCTTTTCCAATAGAGCCATATTATACAATACTCAATAAATATAGTAATGAATATCATTCAACTAAATATGAATTAAAACTATAAGCATTGATTTACCCGTTAAGCTAGTATATCCATTATAACCATATTGCACTATACTCAATAGGTATAGTAGTGAAGATTATTCAGCTAAATATTAATGACCATTATAGTACACACCTCACTTACCTGTTATGTTAGTATTTCCAATAGAGCCATATTGTATAATACTGATTAGGCATAGTAATGAATACCATTCACCTCAATAATAATTACCGGGATTACAACTATGCTACGCACCGCACTTACCTGGCATAGTCGTGAAAATAATTCAGCTAAATATTAATTACAATTATAATACGCCCCTTAGTTGTCCATTGAATTAATATTTCCAATAGAGCCATATTATACAATACTCAATAGGAATAGTAATGAATATAATTCAGCTAAATATTAATTACAACTATACTATGCGCCTCACTTACCCAGCATAGTAATTAATATCATTTAACTAAATATTAATTACAACTACAGTACGTACCTCACTTACCCTGTTAAGTTACTAGTTCAAATGGAACCATGTTATGCTATACTCAATAGGTATAGGAATGAATATTATTCACCTCAATATTAATTACCACTATAGTATGCGTCTTACTTATCCATTAAGTTAGTACTTCCAATAGAGCCATATTGCCCCATACTCACTACCTAGCTAACCTAGAAGCTAGCACTGGGATGTGGCTGCGGCGCAGATTGTTCAGGATCCAGCCTTTCCCAGACGACGTGCCCTCAATATACTCAGCTTTAACACCTGCCACCGGAAGACAAATCTGCGCATGGCAACCTCAGCGGACGATGGGATAAGAAATGCCCCGTCATTTTTGGCCCTGTCGTGTCGCCAGCCCTCTCATCGCAACAAACCGGGCGCGGTGGCCAAATCGGTAGAGCGTAGGCCTCCCGTGTGGGAGATTAGGAGTTGGAATATCGGTCAAGTCAAATCAATGACTTTCAAAATTGATGCTAATCGCTTCCTAGCTGGGCACTCAGTATTAATAGGATAGAGCAAGGACTGGTTAGCTCAGTGTCAGGATAATGTGACTGAATTGGATATCGGGTCATGGTGCTGGTGGCCTGATTTCCGAGTGGGGCAGCACTATAAAGTCACCATGAGTGAGGCACTGTCACAAGTCGATAATCATACTTATATGACCTTAGATGGTGCAAGGACATAGAACCTCAACAATCAACTAACCAACCATCCTCATCGCCACACAAGTCTCATTGCTTCTTCAGAACTCCCCCCCCCTTCAGAACTCCCCCCCCCCCACCCTCACTCCCACTCCCACCCCCGCACACACCGACATTGACCTGCACCATCGTCTGTGAACTATGTGACCTTGTCAGCAGGGATAAAGGACGCGCATGCTGGCAGGTGCCCCCAGGAGACACAAGAGCCCTCCGACAAACACACACCCCTCCAGCTCTACTTCCATACCACCCCCACCACCCCCACCCTCCACTCCACTCCCAACATTCTACCTAGCTTAGACGCTCCGACTCTAGCATCTAATGTAAACAAAACTGTGAGGATCAGCAAGGTGGCAACATTAGCTTATGGGTTTACAGCCTCCCCGGGTGAGAAGGCCCTTCTGCCAAGGGAATGCCCGGCCGCGCTTTTGGGGTACTTAGATGGGGGTCAGTGATGGATTGGTGGTGAAGGTGGTGGCAGGGGGCGGGCTGTTCTGCTGCTGGCGCTGGTTTGTGGTGATGGCGGTGGTGGTGGTGGTGGTGAGTGTAATGGTAGTATTAGTAGTGATGGACTGGCAGTGAAGGTGGTGAGGTGGGATTATTGTTGGTTTTAGTGGCGGTGTGTGGTGGTAGTGTTAGTGGTGATGGAGTGGTTTGTTAGTAGTTTGTTTGAGTGTTATGTCCTGGCAAAATCTAAGGTCATATCAAGACGAGCACATACTTGGGACAGTACGCACGCTTGGCGACTTTATAGTGCTTCCCCACTGGGAAATCAGACCATGACCTGATATCCCACTCAGTCACACTTTCCTCACACTGAGCTAACCAGTCCTTGTCCTAACCTATTAATGTGAAGCACCTGGGTAGGAAGCGACAAGTATAACTCTTTAAGTCCTTGGTTTGACTCAAGCAGGGTTCGAACCCGTGGGTTCGAATCCCACGATCACCCAAAACGGGAGACGGACGCTCAACTCATTCGGCCATCCCACTTGGGATGGTGTGCAGTGGTCATGTTGGCTGTAGTGGAAATGTGTCCAGCAGGACAGGGTGGATTTTGTGTCAGGTGGTTGTGTGGCTGTGTGGTTGTGTGGTTGTGTGGTTGTAGCTGCGTGGGTGGGTGGTTGTGTGGCTGTGCTGTGTGGTTCTGGTGGAGAGGCTTGGAGTGGCGACACTCTGGTTTTGTTCTGGTTCTATGGGCCTGCCGAGCCATGCCGAATTAGTTCACCCATCTCCGGAAGAGGGCGTTGTTGCAGTCAGACGCCTAGTTTGGCTAGTCTATTTAGAGAGGCCGGTACTTTCCCCCAAAGAGCATACTTTCCCCCAAAGGGCAGCTCCTCTCTGTAATCCAGGTTCCGCCTTCACGCGCATGCGCAACCCATAGGGGCGGGCTCCCCCTGGGCTGAGAGGCTATAAGTCACCGCCTAGTGACACCGTCCCCGAGGAATAAGGAGGGCGGGCCGGGGGAATGGGGGCGTGTTATCAAGATATTTGCTGAAACTCAATCTATTGACGTCTATCAAAGAATTGACAATGCATGCCATTCATGTTATTCGCAAATCGTGTGAAGCTGTCAGAGCTGCCTCAAATGTCGCTGTTTACATTAAAAGTGTGGCTTAAAATGCCTTGTGCGCTACTGTCAGGTCACAGCTGTCACAAACTAGTGATGCCTGGTTATTGTTTGTTATATGTTACTGCTGGCGTTAAATACTAGAGAGGTCGCATAATTCGGCGATAGATTGCACTGTGAAGCCTTTGACACACAGTTATAACATGAATGGATTTGGACCCAAGGGCATTACTTCTTAGGGTTGATTGATTGATTGGTGGTTGCTTTACGCCGTGTCGGCAGCATAGGCCATATTCACGGCGAGAAATGTTTGTTTTTTGTTCAAACCATTGCTTTTACATGTAAAAGCAGACAATCAATTATGTGCCAATAGACACTCATTAAATTAGAAAGCTCACAATCATATATTTGTGGTCAAGGGAAACAAATTCCCATAGAAAAAGAAAAGTTTTATTAATAATTGATAGAATCTATTTAGTAAACTATATGAGGTGGTACAGTCAAGCTGCCCTCAAAAAGGCTAAAATGTTTTCCTGTTTTACCTTAGTAAAAAGGTCATGCATACTGTCTGCAGTGTAGAACTGTTGGTGCAGGGCCAAAAAATCAACGCAACTTAGTAAAATGTGTTTGAGGTGCTAACTTCTTAGGGTGTCGCGATATCTAGAAGCCAGGCTTTAACATTAAGAGGGGTATCCCTGCCTGATGTTAGGGGCCGGGGAACTGGGGGATCGGGTGGTGTAGGGTGGCGCTGGCGGTGGTAAGGGTAATAAGGGGCGTGTGTGTTGAGGTAGAGGAGTGGTGGAGCTGGGGTTGAGGGTTAGAACCTCTGAAGCTATGATGAGTATGATCGCTGAATAATGAATCTTTAGGGCTGGCAGGCTTAATATCCCTCGCGCCGTGGGACCGCCCGGGACCGCCAAATACCTCCCGGGCCCGCCCGGTCGGTGGGCCGCATAGGTCCCCGACCCTGCCGGGTCCCCTCGCTTTCATGTAGCAGGCATCGTGTGACGGATGCGTGGGTCTGCGATGGTTCTCACGATGGTGGCGTGTGAAGGCGCTGGGGAGAGTGACAAGATGAAGTGTCTTGCCGAGAGCCGGGTGGCTGGGGTGGCCGAGATGGTTGGAGTAGCAGCAGCCGAATGGGGCCGTCACTGTCCGGGAAGGAGTAGGGAAAGAACCCGCCGGGGACATGATGACAGGGCCGGGCGCACTCTCTAACCCTACTCCTCTAGTTAGCAGAACCACGGGTGATGGTACCATTCACTATTGGGCCCCTTTTCCCCAACTAGGTTTGGACCTCACGTGGTGCAACCTCTGACCTGTTCATCTTGCTAACAGGAGCGTGGATGATGGTACCATTCACTATTGGCCCCCCCCCCCCTTTCCCAGCTAGGTTTGCAGTTTTGCGAGTGATGGTTTGGACCTCACATGGTTCTACCTCTAACCTGATGATCTTGCTAACATGGGCGTGGGTGATGGTACCATTAACTGTTGGGCCCACTCTCTTCAGCTAGCTTTATGCCTTAACTGATGCAACCTCTAAGCGGTTCATCGCACGGATGATGGTACCACTCACTGTTGGGCCCGTTCTCCACAGCTAGGTTTGGACCTCACATGGTGCAACATCTAATATGTTCATCTTGCTAACAGGGCTTCGGGTGATGGTACCATTCACTGTTGGGCCCCCCCTCTCCCCAGTAAGTGTCAGGCCTCACACGGCGGGGAAGGCTATGGTGCCAGGAGATGTCCAACTGAGGAGTGTACTGAAGTGAATATGTAATGTTGCTGTACTATTAATGACCGAGGTCAATTAGCCTAATGGCCCAACAGTGAGTGGTACCATCATCCGCGCCTCAGTTAGCAAGATGAACGGGTTAGAGGTTGCACTATGTCAGGTATAAAGTTAGCTGGGGAGAGTGGGACCAACATTGAATGGTACCATCACTCGCGCCTCTGTTAGCACAATGAACTGCCTAGAGGTTGCACCAGTTAAGGCATAAAGCTAGCTGGGGAGAGTGGGCCCAACAGTTTATGGTCATACAAATCTAATTTAGAAGAAATGAAAACTGGAGGCTGAGGTAGATGATGGATAAGTGGATGGATGAACTATCTGACTTCCTGTCATTATCCCCTTCCCACAAAGCTCATTGCTGCTGCATGCTTATTTGAAGCTGCGTAGTTCGATGAAAACATCAGATTTTCACAACCAAAACACTAATCTAGTTTTGATTCTACATATTTAACTTGGATACTGAGTGGCCACTTGGAATATTTGAGTGGCCGCCTAGACGGAAATACTGATACAAAGTTAATAGAATTAAGCATTTGTTGCTGCATACAAGGTAATATTAAATCCAGTTAATGGAGCCTGTTACTGCAGAACTGTATGGTGTCAAGAGTTTGGGCATGCATGCCGGAATTAGTTGTGCATGTTTGCAATTAAAATATCTGAAAAGTTAGCAATTTAAAATAAAGGTTACGTCTAACTAAAGCAAAGTTAGATTATAATTATCAACATAATATATTTATCTCTGAAAAATGACAGAAATTCAAAACCATCGGACTATTCAACTTTCATAATTGAACAACACAAACCCGATCTCAATTAAAAGTTGGTATTTATTTTCCCCTGACAAATTTCAATTACAGTTCGATAGTAAGTGTATGTCGCACAATGTGAGGCCTAAGATGTGGGGTCCTAAGTCTTAATTTGTAGGGTGGGCAGGATGTCAAATTAGAGTCCTTGGGCGGTCCTGTCCTGGTTGTGTCCTTTCCTGCTCCTGTGTCAAAGTGAGAATGTTGCTTGCTTGGGGTGGTTTGTAACCTTACGAAGGTTACTGGTTGCAGAACTGCAACATTATAAATAGGCTCCGATAAATTGGCCCAATCTTTGGTTCAAGATTAATCTTCAGTAGGGACGGTTGTAGAAGCTGGGGACATCTTTACAACATTGTAACGGTGAAGCAAAGGGGTGGCCCCGAATCTCTTCGGTCTGGCGGTAGTTGAGCACTTGCATCCATCATACAGCAGCAATGGTTTCGAGGAAGGGCGGGTAAAGATGGGTGCAGCAGTGGTTCCTGCAACGATAACAAAGCGAGAGAAATGTAAAGGTACAGTCTGTAGAGTGTGGCCTTATATAGGCCGAGAGTGGACTTAACTCACCGGCAATTTTAGGTGTGCTAGTGTTGCAACTTCACAGTAGAAAATGTAATTTTCCATGAATGGCATTAAATATGCAAATTGAAGAAGCAATTGCCTTAGTTACAGAGCAAGAAATGAGCCGCTAGATGGCAAACGTGTCTAATCACAAGATATACATCAGAGGGCAGCATCAGTGGCAACAAAGAAGTACATGAGAATAAGGAGTTAAAGAATAACATAGTTAAGTTGAATAGGTTAATCACCTCACATGTGTCCATCAGAGGAGAAAGTCAAGCATAATATGAATTTAGTGTGGAAAGAGATTGTTGAAAGTTCAAGTTTGCATCAGTAATAAGGTAGTTAGTATATATATAGAGTCCAGAGTCAGGGCGCAGAAGATCCGAGTTTGAGTCGTCAATTACGCATTGTAACATCCAATGCTCGAATCTGTTGCTGTGTAGGCAGGCTATGTTGAAATCAATACAGACAAAGAGAAAGGAAGAGTATAAAGTGTAAAGAAGAAGAGAGAGTCCAGCCCTCTGGTTTATTATTTATATGGTTACATGGGTTCATTGTAGAGTATCATACCACCCCTTTCCCCCAATGGGAAACAAGCATTCCTGACCCTACCAATAGGGATCCAGCATTCCTGGTCCCCATGGATACCAGTGGTCTGCCCCCCACCACAAGCTGTCTGGCTCCATGGCCAGCACCAACCTTGAACTTTGAGTGTGGTGATCCCTATCCCAGCAGAGGGGGTAGGCCATGAGAGCACTCACACCCAGACCTGCCAGCACCACTATGTTTATTTACATCCCACTCAGGCACTACCAACCCATACATATATATATATATACACATTCATGTGCCTGGCCACGTACACTGATCAGTAATAGAACATTTGCATTCCCCCCTATGCTGAATATCGGAATACTTTACTACATGTTGCAGCCAACATGAACAATGATATAAATGGTGGTAGGTGAATGGGTGGTGTTAAACGTGATATAACCGGCATATATATATATGTATATATATGTATATATATATGTATATATATATATATACCAGTATGCAGCTTTACGCAGTGCTGGCTATCCGCTGGTATATATAGTGGGGTGCATTACTCTGCTACATGGGTGGTACTCTGGCTGATTATTGTGTATTACGCATATTCGCGCCTCTGTCACCTTTATGGGCCCATGATGTGGCAGCGGTCACATAATGAAATGCCTCCGGGTACCCGGCCTGCATGATATGGCAGCGGTCACATAATGAAATACCTCCGGGTACCCGGCCTGCATGATATGGCAGTGGTCACATAATGAAATGCCTCCGGGTACCCAGCCTCACTGGCCCCTCCTCGCTACATCCGCACATCCGGGCAACCTATCCCATCTTCGCCTCGTTTTTTGTGACATCGGCGACATTTCACACCCGGCCTTGTGAGAGCAGCGGCGGCAGGCTGAACTAATTATACCGTAAAGCTCGAGGTAGCCGTGTGCTCTCCTCAGAAGAGCCGAGGATTGTTGTTTTTTTTGTTTTTTTAAAGTTGAATAGTCCGATGGTTTTGACTTTCTGTCTTTTTTTGTTATAATCTACCTTATTTTAGTCCGAAGCAACTTTAATTTTAAATGCCTAACTTTGGAGATATTTGAAGTGTAAACATGGTAAATTAATTTTGCCAAGCATGCCAAAACTCTTGACACCATAGGCTTCAGCAGTAACATATTTGATTAAATTGCCTAGTATTCCCTTCTATGTGGCAACAAAAAACAAGTACAGTATTATCTAAATTAGATATGTAGGCTCAAATCTAGATAATGATTGTGGTTATGTAAAGATTTGTTGCATTTTTCGCGCTATGCAGCTTTAAATTATTTGTTTGTCTAAGCGCAACAGAGACATTACTGGGATAGTATTTCTTCTTGTATTTGTTTTGTTTCTCTTCTTGTTGCATTGTTGCTGTTGTTAAGGACGGGGATACCGTGGCGCCACCTCGCCCCTGTCGACACCGCACGCTCCGTCTGTCAAAACACAAGATGGAGTGGTCCCATTTTCCCAAAGTGGATCCGGCTCTGCCATCACTGGCCATCGCATGTTGTTGAGGAAACTTCTCTCGTCTGTGCTTATCGCCTTCATCCCTTACTCTTGCTCATTCCTCTCCCGTCCTCCTCCCCCTCCTCCCGTCCTTCCCCATCCTCTACCCCCACCCGCCTCTTCCGTCGCCTCCTCCCTCCCCCTCCCTCTCTCCATCCCCCTCCCCTTCTCCTCTCCATCTAACCCTTCCCCCGCTTTCTCCCCATCTCCCTCTCTCCCTCTCCCTCTCCCTCTCCTCCCTCCCCATCCGCTCCCCGTCCCCCGTCCCCGGTCCCCCCGTCCCTTGGGCGTCCCCTCCCCGTTCCCCTCCCTGTCACCTCCCCGTCCCCTTTCCGTCCCCTCCCCCGCCCCCCGTCCCCTCCCCGTCCCCTCCCCGCTCCCCCGTCCTCCCGTCCCCTCCCCGCCCCTCCCTCCCGTCCCCAGCCACATTCCGACCGCGATCCCCATCCCTATCGATATTGCTTACCATCTACCTATCCCACTTTCCTTCCCAGCCGCCTCTGCTCTCTGCCACTCCGACCACTCCGACCCCTATCCCAACTTCCTGATTGCCGTGTCAGAGACGCAATTAGAAGCCACCCCACCTCCAATGAACGAGCGTCGAGTGAACAGAATGATGCATTCTTACACACTTTATTTTTTATTTACCTATTTACTCGCGGATATCTGTAACTTTGCTCGAAGAGATCGTATGGATATACATATATGTGTGTGCATATATATATATATATATATATATATATATATATATATATTTACACACACATATATATATATATGCATATGTATGTGCTATATAATTTCTTATGTGAATATAAATAAAGAATAGTCCCTCATGTTTTTCGGTGCTCGTGTCTGGGCACCTCTTGCTTCCCAACACCCCTGATTCTCTGCAGCCCCCCCACCCCCTCTGTAACCAGGCACTCTCTGTTTTCTCCCGCCTGGGAGCCGAGGCCAAGGTCTCCGAGCTCTCACTTGAAATGTATATGTCGGCGGAGGTGGGAACTAATTTGCTGTGGATACAGGGCCCTAGAGTTTGATAAGATGAGACCGAGGATCCGCTTCCCGCCGCCCGCCACCCGCCTCCCGCCTCCTGCTGCCCGCCGCCCGCCGCCCACCGCCCACCCCCCGCGCCCACCGCCTGCCACTCGGCGCCGCGAGCCCCCCGCCCCCGCCCCCGCCCTCCGCCCGCCACCCGCCGCCCGCCGCCAGCCGCCAGCTGCCAGCCGCCCGCCACCCACCGCCAGCTATCCTCCGCCCGCCGCCAGCCATCTGCCGCCCTCCACCCGTCTGGTGGACATTTCCGGTAGGACAGGCGTAGTCTCCCGGCCAATTGAGCGCATGGGGTCGAGGTGATACCGGCGGGACTGAGTGGCAAGCTCTATCCAGGATAGGACGAGAAAGTCAGCGTGTGGCAAGTTGCATCATTCATCGTCACAGTGCTTACTAAAAAGTGATCCAACGTTCACTGCATCCCGAGTTCACCTAGGTATAAGCTTCTGCTTTAAGGCTATAGTGCACGTGCAGTTTATTCACGAACGTCACATCGATTATAATTCCATCAGAGATATTTATAATTGAAGAATTCAGGCGCAAAACCACATAGACGCCAATGCAAAAATGGAAGTTAAATAAAAGATGTTTACATGAAAATTACTTTATAGCTTACTAATTCCACTTTTTATATCATCACATGGTTCTGGAGCAATGAAGAAAAGAGTATGAATATAAAAAAAAAGAAAAAAAGAAGTATTTATTCCAATGTTTATCTGCATTTTTGGATTGGGGTTTACGTGGTTTTGTGCCTAAACCCTTCCGGACTTGGCACCCCAATAAGCCCAAAGAGTCGAGATACAACTAGTATTGTGCACCTGTACTTAAAGTATTGCAGTTTGCTTTCCATACACTACTAACACTTTCAGTTGGCCTCTTTGTATATGTATACGCGTTACAACGGCAGCTTTGAACAGACCGAATGAGTTGATTGTCCGTCGAGTCAAACCAATGACTTAAAAATTGATGCTTGTCACTTCCTCGCCAGGCTCTAGGCATTATTAGGATAGGGCAAGGAGTGGTTGGCTAAGTGTCAGGATAATATGACTGAGAGGTAAATCAGATCATGGTGCTGGTGGCCTGGTCTCCTGATAGGGCAGCACCATGAGTGTGCACTTTATATGACCTTACATGACTCTAGATGTTGCTATGACATAAAACAACAACACACAAACAACTCCAATAACCAACCAACCTCTTTGTGGTTTCCTCTTTGTGGTAAAACATAAACATCAGGTTTGTCACCAATGTTCACAAAAGCCAGAACCATTAGGGGAGGAAAAGAAGGAATGAATTAGCTCCCGATCAATAGGCAGCCTGACAGTGTAGTGTGTTGCTATGCATAAAGTGCCTGTCACACCTTACCGGATTGAGCAACGGACATAACCGGACAAAGAATTTTCTAGTCCGGTGGTGTTCGGTATCAAAATGTACCGAAATGTATTGAAATGTTGCGGATAACAATGGACAAGCAATGGTCAACCAACGGGCGAACACTGAATGTCAAATGGATGGATCAAGCATCAACTGGACACATACCGGACTGTTGAAGGAACGCACCGAAAAGATATAAAAAATTGACGGACAGATTCCCTCAACACTGTCAACGGACTCTGCAGGAAGCAAACCGGAGACGTAATGGATGGGTACCGGACATGAACCAGACTAAACGGACTTAAAATGGACACCAACCATAGACGTCAGTCCGGCGGTGTCCGGTACAAGTTTTGTGCATGTTCAAAACTTGACACCATACACACCGGACACCACCGGACAGAAAACAGAGATGCCGGATGCGTACCATATTTAAAACGGACATTGCCGTATTTAACCAGAGAGTGTCCGTTTTCTATCCGGTAGCCCAATCCGGTAAGGTGTGACTGAGCATTGAATGCAGGATGGCTAGTATTTGTAAATACCGTAATATGCGCCTAAGTGGTAATGTCTGCAAAGGCGTACTGTTATCGCCAAATGTTGGTGGATCGTAATGAGATGTAGTAGATTATTATATGTACTATATATAGATGAACGCTGTAATGCATGCATAGTTCAAATAATAATTGAAATAATAAAACAAACCAATTAAAGTGCAATTCAGGCAGAGTTCTAGTTTGATCAAATAATATTTCAGAAGTACATTTCAAACAATTAATTGCATATTGTAATGAAGTATAATAATACTCACTGAAATACAACAATAATTATAACAGCGACTCAAAATCATCAGACTATCCAACGTGAATGTATTCCGCATAAATAAGCAAATGGCAAAAATAAAATAAATAACATACCGAGATCTTAAGGTTATCTCTACTTCCCATGATAACGCATCAGTTAGTTGGCAATGTGACGTTGATATTCTGGCGCTACAACTGATTTAGTCTCTGTCTGGATTTGCTCTGCGATGCTCAGAATATCATTCCCACCTCCTCCACCTGCTAGAACCGTCTGGAGGATCAGTTGTTTTTCTGGCTCTGGCAATGTCTGACACTCCAGCCAGGATGGCGTCTGCCTTCTGCCTTCTGCCTTCTGCCTCCAGGTTCCTGGAGTGTGAGTCAATTAGTCCAGGCGTATTGAGTGTACCACTGGAGAGCCACTCCCAGTTGGATTGGGTGCTGATAACCACTCTTCTCCGGTTTCGTGGATGCAGGGACTGAATCGCTAAGAGCATTGGCTTCCTAAGCGGAAGGTCAGGGGGATTTGAATCTTGACCAAGTCAAGCAAATGACTTACGAAATTTATACTTGTTGCTATCTGGGTCGTTCTCAGAAACTGTGTACCACTTGATGTAGTCTACTTGAAATAAATATTTCAAAGAAACCCATTATTGGAGTGTCAATATTTAGATTTCATCATTTAGCCCAATAATGTGGGAGATATTTTAGATCAAAAGTAAATGTTAATATTGTGTATTATTTATCTTATTGTGATGCATGCAGCTAAATACATAGAAAATTACATCACTAATTTGTGACATTGTCAATAGCATTGAAAATAAAGTTTCACAAACTTAATGAAAACCTCTGAACAACAGCACATTTCACTTCAAATGGTCATATACAATGTCTTCATTAAGCTGAAGAGATTTATTTCTAAAAAAATTATAAAAATGATGAAATAGTTAACCTTTTCTCGAGTCATTAACATCGTAACATTTCGTTTCCACTTGCAAGTACTATGAAACTCTGTATCAAACACTGAGTACAGATACAGTACAGGAACTATTTTCACCATTTGACACTCTATGCATGGACCCAGTTATGGTATAGTAAAAAATCAATCCTGAAATTGCCCTTAAACATTGAAATTTGAGCTGAACATTTGTGTAAAATTGTTGTTTCCACTTGGACTGTTAGCTTGCTAATAATCTTTTGCTTTTCTCTTTAATCATCACAAATGAGACAAAACCATAGCAATGAGGTTTCAAATTACTATTACTACTGTTTATAAAGCAAGTGGCATGTGAAATGTCCTAAAAATGTCAAGCTTTATGTGGAAAATATTTGATTTTGGAGTCAGATTGGTTTCCATGCTATACTGCTATTTAATGAGTGTGAGCATCATTTGACCTACTTAAAAATGTCAGAATATGTTTATTTTCAATTATTCAGATGCAAAAGGACATACACATTGAGGAAACTTGTTTATAGGACTTTAACAGCATTTTGATTTTGTGGTACTGATGTCACACTATTGGTACACAACTTCTGAGAACGACCCATCTCTCCTGGTGTTTGGCACGATTAGGAAAGGGAACGACTGGTTTGCTCAGTGCCAGGATAATGTGGAATATTGGATTGTGGTGCTAGTGGGATGGCCTCCATGTGGGACAGCATTATAAATTGTCCTATGAGTGTGCACTGTCACAAGGCAGTATTCATCCTAATAGGACATTATATGTTGCTGGAAAGTAAAGCCCAAACAAATGATCAATGTTACTCACTTTATTTCCTGCTTGTTTCTCCAGAATGTAGTGAGACTTAGAATAATGCTGCATAACCCATTATACGAGTATACTAAGACCCGGAAGCTTCCACCTGCCCCTCAGCCCTAATTCCGCCCTCAGTCATCAACTGGAGGAGCCTTGATCTAGTCATCTACTGTTCCACCCTAGTCAGCCTCAGATTCGTTGGGGGGCGTCACCCGTCTGTGCAAGCACCACTGGGCCCCATCCCCCGCCTACGCTCACTGTACTGCCAAACACCATATACCGTATATGTCCCAATAGAAGCACACCACCCATTTCAAGATTGAAAGTATGCACAAATGTATGATCATATTCAGACTGAATGCACATAAAATAAGACAATCCCACTTTATTTCAAAGGCACGACAAAAACAAATCTATGAAATAATAAACAGTGATGAATGTTTC
Organism: Branchipolynoe longqiensis; assembly: GCA_030323885.1. Lineage (NCBI taxonomy): Eukaryota > Metazoa > Annelida > Polychaeta > Phyllodocida > Polynoidae > Branchipolynoe > Branchipolynoe longqiensis. Next base: position 88,097,237 of record CM059189.1, read on the forward strand.
ACACTATCTGCATATGTAATCATAGTACATGTTTATTTAAAACAAACCATCGCAAATAGTTGATTTGTGCCCACAGGAAATAAATAGATGCGCATCCATGTATCTGCACACACGCAGTGCATGTCTATTGGGACATATACGGTGGTATTATTTAGGGTATTTAATTACAGTCGTGTACAGCCTTTCCAAAACTAGCATCTTTTAAAGTCCCGTCTCTAGTCATAAGCCCTGTTCACACGGGCAATGTAAATCGATTCGTAGAAAGCGACTTGTATAGTTCGCCTCACATTTCTCGTGTGAACGCACGTCTGATGCGGATTAGGGCTGATTCGACTCACGTGATGCGGATCGTGTAAACCACCTATGCGAGGTAGTCTACGTGAATCGATTCCTGTGATGCGGATAATTTTGCCCGTGTGGACGCAACCAATTCGCCTCACCTGATTCGATTTGTGTGATACGCCTCACATTTTGTCCGTGTGAACACGGCTATAGATGTCTTACTAACGAGGATCTAGGGTAGGAAATAGTTATTCACCACGACCTAGGATCTTAATTCCCCTCCTCCATAATTCACGATGCAGATCTAATTCTACAGGAAGTATCTATGATTACTGTAATCCTAGTGATAGTGGCGCGGCGTCTTTACTTTGTTTTGTTTCTTCTAATCTCCCCTAATAAAGTATAGAAACACCCACCCTCCACACACCCCCACCCCCACACACACACAACACTCATCCCTCTCTATCATGCCTATCAGAAACTACGCAATGTTCGGTAGATAATTATCTGTCATTAAACTTACCAGAAAGTCTCAATAACCGTTTGTAAAAATATACGGATTTTCGGTTAAGCATTATATATTGGCAGAGAGCATTATTAGTCTTGGGCGACGGAGTGGGGACGATGTTATATAAACTAAAAGTAATAATATCCCACTCCCATTATGACATGATATAAGCTGTGTGAAATATATGTTCATATATTATGCCTGAGATTAATGAAGAGATGTTCCTATATAAGAGGCAGTACATGATTGTTGAAATATGTCTCTATGCATCCATAAAGAGTGCAATTGGAGAAAAGACCATTTTAACAGAGATCTATTGTAACTGTATAACTACCTGCCCCCCCCTGCCTTGACCACTGGGCTGGTCCACCAGCCTAATTTGCATATACACACACAGGGCACCACCTGCAGCTGGGTTGAGTGACAGCTACCCCTACTGGGGGAGGGTGCCACCCACCCTGACTGTGGAGGTGCCTGATTGGCTGGCTGGGGACTGCCCAGTCACCTGCATCCCATTGGCCCTCTGACCACACTAGCCTCAAACCAAGATCTTAATTCTAGACTCTGCTTCAGACCCCCTGGAGAGAGATCACTCTACTCCTGACTCTGGAGTGAGGCGCACCTACTCTTGAGCAGGAACCCCAGACACTCTGTCTGATGCTATCCAAATTCATCTATTCTAATTGAGTGTGAACACAGCTATAGGACTCCTGTCCCATAAGCTGTAAGCACTGCTTTCTATACAGGCTAAAGTAGTAATGAGATCTTGTGTGGCTAGAAGGCAAGGGGTGTGGATGATAGGTCACTGGTAGGTGGACAGGAGTTGGTGTTAGTAAAACACAACTTCTCCACTGTTTATCTGTGTCTTGACTTCATTCTTCCTTAGCATTGGTTAATGAGTTGATAGACAAGTGATATGAAGGGGAGAGTTTCTGTAGTATTCTCTGGTGTCCCAAACGTGGCCGGGCATCCAGTAATATTATACGTTGTTATCTATTTAATTATCTTTGCTCATTCGCGGCATCCCGACCAGTGGAGTAGATAGATAGATTATTGCGGCAACAATTGCAGGGCACACCTACTCGAATGCCTTCTGTCTTGTCTGATAAGAAGAAATTGCATTGATCGGGTAGTTCCGCCGTGTGTATAGAGGAGGGGGGGGGATAACAATGTGGAATATCGCCGGCGTACTTTAGTGTGTCCATAGCCAATGTGAATCTATCTGACTATCACCAAATGCGTCCATCACCTACACACGGTTTGGCTAACTGCTGCGTCAGCACACCACCATCGTCTCCCATATCAGCTAACCACACTCTCCGACATTATCGGGATTGCCGTTTGTTTAGCAAAGACGTGTTACTTCTAGTAGCGGTAATAACTGGCTAGGCGATAAGCCTGCAAAATAGTGGTGTCCGGTCAAATAAAACACCCACTTTCTCCGTCATGAGGCTTGGTGGGTTGGGGCGGGGGGGGGGGGGGGGCTCGGGTGGAGACAGGGGTGGGGGGAGGTTGATATCAAGTTGATCGAGTTGTCCCCAGAGAGAATAGGGATACATTGGCTTTGGAAGTGGGAGTTTTGAAACTGTCATAGATTATGTCTGGTTAGACATTCATAAATACTTCCGTCGATCCTACCTCTTTCTCGCTCTCTCTCTCTCTCTCTCTCTCTCTCTCTCTCTCTCTCTCTATATATATATATATATATATATTCTTAATACTTTTTTTTGTTCTTTTTTCTGCTCTGTTTATACTGTCCATAGCGTGTAAGCTCGAGTGCTTGGACTTGTTTTCAATGCTGGCCAGTTGTAGTAGTGGTTTAATATTACGTTATTACGTAGTGTCTACCCATACGTGACCGTACAGGTAGAGTTGAAGTCTAAGTGTATGTGCGTGCGCTGCGCACGCATCTGTAGGGTTAGGGTTAGGGTTAGGGCTATTTCCACCAAATTAAAATCTTAATTTATTATGTATATTTAAGCAATGTACATATACGCCTAGACTTTGATTCTACCAGTACGGTCACGTACGCTTAGCAACTGCTAAAGATACGTGAAGAACGACCGCGCATGCGCATGTACGCCTAGACTTCAACTCTACACGTACGGTCACGTACAGGTAACCACCGCCTTAATATTATCACACAGTAGGAGGTAATAAAGATGTTTTTGTTTCTCACACAGTAGCAGGTACATGGTGATTATTTAGTATCTGTAGATACTTATATAATCCATTCTACCACCGGATCAAAGATTTGAAGCCACCCATAGATCACGAGGTCCATCTTCTGATTCCTTCCAAAGATGCACTTTGCTGGATACTTGGGAGGCCTGTATAAAATAACGAGCCTGCTATATAGAGGGTGGTGCCCAGTGATTTGTCAGTGCACATGGGAGATGTTAGATTGAATGCCAATAAAGAAACGGAGTGATCGAGCGGAGGGCATAGGCTGTTAGTATCAGCTGAATGAAGATGTGTATAGATGGTTCATTTCATGATGATGCCAGCAATACAAAAACCCTCCCTCACCAGCAGTCTTTCCAATGGTGTAAGGGGTGAGTGGGCGATATTCAGGAGTCATACCCTTTAGAGACTAGTCCCCCCGCCCATATCCGCATATTGAGCTGGCTAGAGTTATCTTATTATCGCCCATGATGCAATGCAGGATATCGTTCTAGCGAAGTGCAGTCAATAGATTGTGCGCTGCCATTAGAGAAATTAAATGCAATGGACTAGTGTTCTAGGAAACATTTAGCAGGTTGTATGCTATTAGAAGCGCATTTTGAAATTAAAGCTACGTAGACCAATCATTTGGGGCACCCTCAATCCAAAAACATCTGAGTTAGCTTTTATTTATTTAGGCACACTGCATAGTTTGATCAAATATATATATGTGTATATCTTTATAGTTATATGATGTTTGCCGGATTATCTGTAATTATCTTACTGAGTATAGTGTATATATTTATAATGTTCTATACATATAAGGTTTTAATCCCTATCTTTGGCTAACCCGGTCAATCGGCTAATAAGAATACCATTATCCCTATTACTGCACTACTTTTGACCGAGGGCGCACTGTATTTTGGAACCAAATCACTCAGCTAGATTTGATCCTATGTGATGCGCTTTGTAAACATGTTGCTGCTTACTTAGCTACATTTAATTTGACGTGGTGCATTTTTTACACATTCGTTTCTTGCATAGAAGGGAGCAAAAAAGTGAATTTAACTGAATCTGTTACTGCTGAAAACTATAGTATACAGTGTGCAGATCGAAAGGAATTTTGAATGGTTTCATTTTAAATAACTTCAATCTTAGCTGTTCACATAATAGTTTACTTCAAAGTAGAGTAAGGTAAGATTATAACCATCACTGTAATATATTTCTTTTGCAAATAATATGTGGCAAAAACTCAAAGCCACCAGACTATGCAAATGGAGGCGTGACCGTAACAAATAGCACTCGGCTGAGAATTGAGGAAAATAATAACAAGTTAACGGCAGTAAGTTCCATTGAATCCTAATGAATGGAATGCCTACAGGCGCAGATACACATATCTCACACCTGTTGAAGGATGAGATCTGCGTGTGCATAGGTGCCTGTGGTGATCGGCTTAGCCATTAACAGATGCTGTCTAGCAACGCGCCCCCTCCCCTCCCCCTCCCCTCCCCCTCCCCTCCCCCTCCCCCCGGCCGGGCAGCAGTAATGGAAGCTACTGGAACTCCCCCTAACCCACCACTCAATCACAGCACAACCACCAGATTGGTGTTTCAGTGAAGGATTTGGTTGGTTGTTGGAGTTTTACGGCCTGTCAACATCTAAGGTCATATCAGGATGGGTACTCACTTGTGACAGTGCATACATATTCATGGCAACTTCATAGTGATGCCCCACTGGGATACCAGGCTGCCAGCATTATCCATGACCTGATATCCCACTCAGTCACATTATCATGACACTAAGCCAACCAGTACTTGCCCATCCTAATAATGCCGAGTGCATGGCTAGGAAGCGACAAGTATCAATTTTACAAGTCATTAGTTTTGCTCCACCAGGAATTGAGCTCCCGGCCTTCCGGATGGGAGGCATGTGCTCTACCGATTCGGCTACCGCTTCCGGTTTCGGTGAAATATGTATCTAGTAGCATTTAAGAGCTCATTTAGTTAATAGGTGAGTGTTCTTCCTTATAGTTAGCTTGCTGAGTTTATGCAGAGTATTGAAGAGATTCGAAATGGTTGGTCACTGCAGTTGATATCACAATCCAGTGTTGAGCTGCAACAGTAAAGAGGATACAGATATATATATATTTACATATATATATATATATGTATACATATTATATGGGCCCTTCGGATCCAGCCGCCAGAATGGGCCCGGTTGCATAGTCGATGAACGATTATTAATAAGAGAAGTACAGTCAAAGACCCTATAATACTAAGACGCTCACACAGCCTGTACTGTGTAATCAAAATGATCAAACCCACCACTTGGTGCACTGGCTGTTCTCTTGGTTAAACAGGTACTATATTATATGTATAAATGTATATATGAAGGTGAAAGATGTGTGATGATGGTCATGCTGATGATGATGCTGATGGTGATGTGTATTTCTTCGTAGCAATTTCATATTGATGTGTATTCATACTTACCTCTCTCATGTATAATATAATTGTATGTGTTTACATGTGAAACACCAACCAACAGCCAGGCTGATCAAACCCACCACAAGGTGGCACTGCAAAATTTACATTACCATGGGAGAGATAGGGAGTGAGCCATCTTAGTATTATAGGGTCTTTGGTACAGTGGATGACTTAGGATCATAATAAGGAGTGTAAGCTTCCGATTAATTGTGCGTGTATACAGCTTATACATCACACATGTATGTGGAGAATATATGTCTAGATTATCCAGAACAGGTTTTGGATAGATAACCCAATATGTACAGATCCGTGTATACATAGTAGTACATGTGTTCAATGCATAAGACCCACGCAGACCCACATTATCTTGGCATCAATGGCAGTGAACCTTGCATCATGTCACATGCACGGAATTAGGCGTCCCCCGCTAATGCTAACAGACAGTGACAATAACAAGATCGCATTATCCCACCCCCACCTCATACACCGTCAACACAACACACCCTGCGCAACACACCAGGCGGGATCGAATGAGTTGAGCGCCAACCTCCCGTTTTGCTAGATCGTGGGATTCGAAGCCATGGATTCGAACCCTGGTCGAGTCAATCCAATGATTTAATAGTTGATACTTGTCGCTTCTTAGCCAGGCGCTTGGTATTATCAGAGAGCGTGTATACAGATGAGAGGGACAACTCCCATACTACACCATGTAACAGATGCCGACTGTGGCGCTCCAAGTGGTGGTTGTTGAACAGTATATGACACAGCTGTCAAACTCAAGGCATTGTCAATGGTCGTGTGCAATCTTCCTACAGAAAACGTTAAATATCTCTAAAACTACAACACCTAGAAACAAACTGATTGGAATACACATAGGAAACATGTTTACCAACAAGATTATACTAAAGAGATATGGTTAGGGTTCTGGATTTCTATTAATTTGGAATAAAACTGACGTTTTTCACTACGCGTACGGCAAACTCAAGGCATTGTCAATGGCGGTGAGCAATCTTCCTACAGAAAACGTTAAATATCTCTAAAACTACAACACCTAGAAACAAACTGATTGGAATACACATATGAAACATGTTTACCAACAAGATTATATTAAATTGATATGGTTAGGGTTCTGGATTTCTATTAATTTGGAATAAAACTGACGTTTTTCACTACGCGTACGGCAAACTCAAGGCATTGTCAATGGTCGTGTGCAATCTTCCTACAGAAAAAGTGAAATATCTCTAAAACTACACCAAATAGAAACAAGCCGCTTAGTACACATATAGAAAACATGTTTACCAAAAGGATTATATTAAATCGATAAGGTTAGGCTTCTGCATTTCTATTAATTTTGAATAAAAACAAATGTGTTGCACTACACGTATGGCAAACTCAAAGCTTGTTCAACACTAACCGCCAGGAACGCCACTGTAGCCTGTGTTACCGATTTTCGCGGGAGTTGTCTCTCTCATCTGTATACACGCTCTCTGGTATTATTAGGATATGGCAAAGACTGGTTGGCTTAATGACAGGATAATCTGACTGAGTGGGCTACCAGGTCATAGTGCGACTTTTATAGTGCTGCGCCATTGGGTGACCCAAACAGCATAAAAGTTGCCATGAGTATGCACTGTCACAAGTCGATACCCGTCCTGATATGATCTTAGATGTTGCCAGGATGTAAAACTCCAACAACCAAGCACCTAACCCTGCACAACACACACATGCCGGCGACTGCCCAGCCCTCCCCTCCCCTCCCATCCTCTCCCCCTGCCACGCCCGACCCAAGACCCCGCGCCTCCCCTCCCCCGTCCCGTCCCGTCCCGCCTAACCATGTCTTGGCCCGTCTACCCCCGGGCTCCGCGTTAACCCGTGCCGTGTGAATGTCCATGCCGGACAGAGCTTCATGCCGATATGCCAACTTCAGATTTAATCGGACATGTCAGCTGGATCTTTGGTAAGCGATATTCGACGTGGAATCGCGCTGTCACGCTCTCCCACCACCGTACCAGAGCTCAGTCGCCTGGCTGTAACTAAGCGCCCATAGGCCGCCATCTTTTCTCATTTTCTTTGTTGTGTTTTTTACTTTATTGATATTTTTGCCGTTAGTTGGGTTCACTGGCTCGTTCCTGGCGGCGTTCTGCAACAATGGCGAGATGATAGCAATCCTATGCTGGTTGGTTGGTTGGTTGTTGGAGTTTTATGTCTTGGCAACATGTAAGGTCATATCAGGATGGGTACCGACTTGTGAAAGTGTGCGCTCATGGTGACTATATAGTGTTGCACCACTTGGAAGTCAGACCACTGGTACCATGACCCAATATCACATTCAGTCACATTATCCTGACACTGACCTAACCAGTCCTTTCCCTATCCTATTAATGCCGAGCGCCAGGCTAGGCAGCAACACATATAAATTGTATAAGTCATTGGTTTGATTCGACCGGGAAGCAAACTTCCGACCTTCCGCACGCGAGGACTGCGCTCTACCAATTCAAACACCTCGCCCCGTGTGCGCTGCTGAGGAGGCATTGCTCTCCTGTCACGCTGGTAGCCGAGTCGGTCCGTCGGATATACACACTGTGCCTGTGCAAGGTGGGAGCAGACAAGGATCGTGACGTCACATGCAATCTGGCGCCACCATCCGCGCCACACCCTTGACGACAGTCTGAGAAATGCAACCCTAAGCACAGTGCATATTGGCCTGTCAGTCCTGATATAGCCAACAGCCGGGGAAGCGAGCCGGGCGCTGGGGTGAGTCGGTGGGTGGGTGGGAGGGTGGGTGAGTGAGTGGAAGGGTGGGTGGGTGGGTGGTTGAGTTGGTGGGTGGGTTGGAGGGTGGGAGGTGCTTGGGCGGAATTTGCGGAGGGGCAAGAGGATAGCAATCCTATGTTATAATAACGTACCAGTAAATTTAATATTGCATTGGTTGGTTGGTTGTTGGGGTTTTACGTCCTGGCAACATCTAAGTTCATATCAGGAGAGGTACCGACTTGTGACAGTGCACACTCATGGCTACTTTATAGTGATGCCCCACTGGGAGAATAGGCCACCAGCACCATGACCCTATATCCCACTCAGTCACATTATCCTGACACTGAGCTAACAAGTCCTTGCCCTATCCTATTAATGCTGAGCGCTAAGTTAGGAAGCGTGAGGGGACGCTGGAGGCACTCGACCGAGAACCAAACTCCCGACCTTCCGCACGCGAGGCCCGCGCTCTGCCGATTCGGCCACCGCGCCTGGTGTAGGTGGGAGGAGTCCCGTGGACATGGGCCCTGTGTCGCCGGGAACGTCGGAGTGCTTTGATCACGACGCGGCGCTAACCACTGCGGAAACAAACCGACCGGGCGAATCGCTACAAGCGCCGGCTGGGTTTTCCGGTGTATGACGTCATCCGGTCGGCTGAAAACTTGGACTGATTGAAGACAATGGCTAACAACTGGAAGAATTGGCTCGCGGCGTTATTAGGATGGGGGCCGCATACCTAACAAGGATCTATCTGATTTTCTCAGTATCAGAATAAAGTGACTGATTGGGATATTACACCAGTTATGTCTACGTGATTCAATCACCCTATACACGCTTACTTGTCTATGTGGCCCTTTGCTTGACAGGGCAGCGCAGACTAATACAATAATGATGATGTTACTGATGCTAATTATGCTGACGATGATCACACTGATGATGATGATGATAACGAGGATAATAATGAAGATAATGTGAAATTCCACTATTCAATTATATTGTGTTATCACGTGATCACCGCTGCCAACCTGGAAACATGATGACTGGCTGTGCTATAATATATATATATAACCAGTTGGCTCCTGTTAAACAGAATAACAAGAGACTGGAGTGGTTGAGAAGAGTATATATTCTCTGGCGGAAATTTGTTAATTGCCAGCTGAGCAGGTCTGGAGGCAGTAGTGACCAGACGCAGACAGTATCAGGGTGGCCAGGAGCAACTTACAGGTGGCGTCAAAGTGGCAGAAGCAGGAACTAACTCCTATCACAGTAGGACAGTAGGTAATAATTAATATATAGAAGTGAACTGATAACTGCTAGTGTCCTTTTTTATATTCCCATAATAGATTATAGAGCACATATCTACACATAAAGGTATATATGGCCAAAGGAGTAGCTTCATCTAAAGGGCTCGTCGAAAAGGTTCCAAGAACATGATTTGGGAAATGCCTGAATTATACCTGCCAGGTGTATTCATGTTAGTCTGAACACTGTAATGGATTTTCTGATAGTGTAATCGGAATAGTCTGTCAGCCGACACCGCTCGGTTCACATGCGAATAGTGACAATGGCGAGGGCCCATTAATAGGAAGCCATGCCGCTACTGGGCAGCTTCCCACCCGGTGTGGTGCATTCAGAACTAATCTGATAAAATGATGAAGTATCTTCCTGCTGACTGTGAGAAGCTAAAGTAGGCCATGTGGTCTTAGCTCATAAAATGGCATTGCCAGTATGGGATTTAAAGGGGAACGAATATTGTGTTCACTGTATGTAAAGATATAGGGACGCAAATGGGATTTAAAGGGAAATGGGTATTGTGTTCACTGTATGTAAAGAAAAGTAATATAGGGACGCAAATGGGATTTAAAGGGAAATAAATACTGTGTTCACTATAGGTAAAGAAAGGTAATATATGGATACAAATGGGATTTAAGGGGAACTGAATACTGTGTTCCCTATATGTAAAGGAAGGTAACATAGGGATATAAATGGAGAGAAAAGGAGTATAGGGACGCAAATGGGATTTAAAGGGAAATACATACTGTGTTCACTATATGTCATCATCATCATGCTGTCGGTCGTGATGTGACAAAGACTGCTTTAATTACTTGACTGCCACTCTCCATTTAGCTCTCTGCTGTGAGAGTGATGTCCATGTGTCGGTCTCTCGCATCATGAAGGCATGCATCTTTTTCACCTGTTGTCTGTACATTGTCCAGGCCTCGTCTCCGTATAGTAGGGTGGATAGCACGATTTCACGGTAGATATTGCCTTTGACCTGCATGGACACATGGTGGTTGTTCCAGAGTCTCTGGCATAGTCGGCCGAAAGATGCGCTAGACTTGGACATCCATATGTAGAGAAAGGTAATATAGGGATACAAATGGGATCTAAAGGGAATTGCATACTGTGATCACTATATGTAAAGACAAGTAGTATAGGGACGCAAATGGGATTTAAAGGGAACTGAATAGTGTGTTCTATATATGTAAAGACAAGTGGTATAGGGACGCAAATGGGATTTAAAGGGACCTGAATAGTTTGTTCTATATATGTAAAGATAAGTGGTATAGGGACGCAAATGGGATTTAAAGGGAATTGAATAGTATGTTCAATATATGTAAAGACGTGTCACACCCAGATGTATGGTAGCACAGTGCCTGCCTCCTACCGGCAATCAACAATCCTCCTCTGACAACATAATTTTGTAGTGGCTGCTTCCCGCTAGTAGACAGGTGTGGTTGGGGGTGTTTTCACGCGCGAGGTGAATTGATGCTCCCCGTGCCTCAGGCAGTCCGATTGGTTGTCACCCGTCTGCTACACTCCCCCTCCCGCCCACACCCACACCCCAACCCAAACCCCAACCCCCAGTACCCCTAGCGGTGCTGGCTACCGTGACAGCCGTGTGGATGTCCTTTAAGAACTGCTCACCAATCTGGTACATCATTGACTGACATTGCAATGCATCACAATGCAATGGATCACAATGCAATGCGATGAGGACCAGACGGGATGGCCGAATGAGTTAGAGCGTCCGTCTCCCATGTTGGTAGATCGTGGAGTTGTGGGTTTGAACCCTGGTCAAGTCAAATCAATGACTTAAAAATTGATACTTGTCACTTCCTAGCCAGGCGCTTGGCATTAATAGGATAGGGCAAGGACTAGTTGGCTCAGTGTCATGATAATGTGACTGAGTGGGATATCAGGTCATGGTGCTGGTGGCCTGGTTTCCCAGTGGGACAGCACTATAAAGTTGCCATGAGTGCACACTGTCACAAGTCGGTAACCATCCTGATATGACCTTAGATGTTGCTAGGACCTAAGACAACAACAAACAAACCTGGTCTCCCAGTGAGGCAGCACTATGAAGTCTCCATGAGGGCGAATTGTTCACAAGTTGATGCCCATCCTGAGATGACCCTAGATGTCCCCAGGACATAAACCTCCAACAAACAAACACTTCTCTGAAATGGCGCATTGATTGATTGGTTGGTTGTTGGGGATTTACGTCCGATCAACATCTAACGCCAATGGCGCATTCAGATTCACAACCGTTGGAATCGTCCAACCAAACGCTCATTCATATGCACATCGGTTCCGTTTTACTCATAAAGCCGCCACCTGAAGTGTTCGATTGTTCAATGTTGGTGAAAGGAGCCCGTAGGCTGTCTGTCACCAGGCAGTTGCATTCGACACTGGTTGAAATGGGACAGCCCCGTGTGTTACTAACTAATAACTAATAAACCAATTTAAACTAGCTCAAAACAAACCCTAAAAAACGAAACAAAGTAATCGAGTGCAAACGAACATTTAAGCATACATCATGCACTACCCATGTGACACATGTCTATATCTGTTTGTTTGTTGAGGTTTTACATCTTAGGATCATGTAATGTCATATCAGGACGGGTATTGACTTGTGACATTGCGCACTCATGGTGACTTACTAGTGCTGTCCCACTCGCAGGCTAGGCCACTGGCACCATAACCAAATATCCCCCTCAGTCATATTATCCTGATGCTGAACAAACCAGTCCTTGCCCTATCCTAGTAATGTCCAGCGCTTGGCTAGGTAGCAGCAAATATAAACTTTTTAAAGTCATCGGTTTGAATAGACTGGGATTAGGAACTCCCGACCTTCCACAAGGGAGCATGTTTATAATGGTTTTATAAATATATACCGATGGGAGCAATGACGCGTATATAAATGGCATTCTTTCTCCAGGTGGCCTAATCGGTAGATCGCAGCCTTTCAATGCAGAAGGTCATGCGTTTGAATCCCAGCCAAGTCAAACCAATGACTTATAAAATTTATACCTGCCACTATCTAGCCTGGCACTCAGCATTAATAGGATAGGACAAGGACCTGTTAACACAGTAAAATGATAATGTGACTGTGTGGGATATCAGATCATGGTCCCAACGGCCTGGTCTCGTAGTGAGGCAGCACTATTAAATTCACCATGAGTGTGCACTGTCACAAGTTGGTACCCATCCTGATATGACGTTAGATGTTGCTAGGACGTAAAACAACAACAAACAAACAAAACCAACTTTCTTCCTCTAATGGAGCAGTCACACTACGACCTTTTGGCCCGGCGTTGAACAACGCGTGGCAACATGTTGGGTTTTTGGGCGAAACGTCGGGAAGCGTCGGGACGCGTTACAAACGCGTTACAGACGCGTTACCGGCGCGTCGGTACACGTCGGTACACTTTGAGTGACAGGCACATCTGAACCAACACGTCGGCGCGCGTCGCCCAGTGCCGAAAGTTTTGTGCAAGCACAAAACTTTCGGCGCGCCGACGTGTTGCGTAGCGTGGGAACCTGGTGAAATTGGGTCAAGTTTGACGTTTCTCGACGCGTTGAATATATTTAAGCGCGTTGGCGGCACGCCGGAATACACGTCCTAGTGTGACTGCTCCATTACTGGGACTATTTGTTTGGAGTGGCTTCTAGTTAATTTACCCTTCATGTCCGCTGTTTACTTTTTGTACTGGGGGGCGGGGGTCGTTAAGCAAACAAACAAATGTTAATTAGTTAGTTATGTAGTTAGTTAGTAAGACGGCGACCTTGCTGGAGGAAAGGTGTGCCCATTTCATTAGGAGGTGACAGCGAGGGGTGACCACCACTGCCGCAACGTTGCCCAACTCGGATCCAACATTAGGCAGCGTTCATCTATTTGTCACTTGGTATTAGCTGCTGGTATGCAGGAGCCGATATTACTATTGCTTCTGCGACAAGCTATTAACTGGGCACCATGTTTTGTCTTACTTGATGCTGGTGAGATTGTGTACTCCTATGCACGGCTCCTAAATGTGCCAATTAAATGCCGCTAATATATATTGATATCCCTAAGGCATTTTTCTGTGTTATATCTTGTGATATCCATTGTAATTCCCAGTGGGGTTTAGCTGTGCTATATCTGGTGATATCCATTGTAATTCCCAGTGGGCTTTATTCATGCTATATCTGATGATATTCATTGTAATTCCGGGTGGACTTTATATTCATGCTATATCTGGTGATATTCATTGTGATTCAGGGTGGACTTTATCTGTGTTATATCTGATGATATCCATTGTAATTCCCTCTGGGCTTTATCAGTGATATTCCAGGGGATATCCATCGTAATTCCTGATGGGCTTTATCTCTGCTATATCTGGTTATATCCATTGTAATGCCTGGTGGGCTTTAGCCGTGCTATATCTGGTGATATCCATAGTAATTCCCAGTGGGCTTTATCAGTGATATACCTGGCGATATCCATCGTAATTCCTGAGGGGTTTATCTCTGCTATATCTGGTCATATTCCTTGTAATTCCTGGTGGACATTAGCTCTGCTATATCTGTGATATCCATTGCAATTCCTGTTAGACTTTATCTGTGCTGTATCTAGTGATATCCATCGGAATTACTGGTCGGCTTAGGCTGTGCTATATCTCACCGGTGATATCCATTGTAAATACCAGTGGCGTTATTCTGTGCTATATCTGGTGATATCCATTGTAATTCCCGCTGGGCATTAGCTGTGCTATATCTGGTGATATACATTGTAATTCGCGGTCGGTTGTCCGGTCAGAAAAACAACTTATATCGGGCACACCGATACTGTGGATTCTCTTTTTGTATGTTGGCTAATAGTTGAAATGCATTGAAATTTCAGATTCACCCAATCAAAATAGGAAGCATACCTTAATTTTGCATAAATCTTGTATAAATGGAATTAAATATATATGAATATATACAAAATATATATAAATATATATAAATATATATTAATATATATAAATATATATAAATATATATAAATATATATAAATACATACATATGAAAATACATAGGCATACATAAAAGATATAACAAATATATAATATATATAAATATATATAAATATATATATAACTATATATAAATGTATATAAATATATATATAACTATATATATAAATATATATATATAGATATATATAAATAGATATAGATATATAAAATTGATATATAAATATATATCAATATATATAAATATATATAAATATATATATCAATATATATAAATATATATAAATATATATAAATATATATATACATACATATCTTGATAGATAGATGTGTATGCATAGAAATATATATTACGTAGATATACTTGAATATATATATATATATATATATAAATATATACATACTTTATATGTTTTAAGCAATCAATGCAAGGCTGATCTTAACGGTTATATAAATGAATTGACCTACGCGGGTCAAATCGAGCACATGCAGCAGGTTATCCTCGATTAGACAGATTGTCCAGTAATGCAAAAAGCGCATTAACTTAGCAATGAAGTAGAATTAAGCTGAGCTGATTAATTGATTCGTCGGTAGTAGGAATATAACCCTCAACTTCCGGAGTTAATTACATAATGCATTTTAATGGAAACATATCAGATACCGTAATGGTTTCCTGGTTGGTGGTTTCCCCCCATATGAGATATGGGATGATTAAATAGCCATGAATAACATAAACAAAGAATCGACATCAACTACGGATTATACAAGAATAACAAGCTTCTTCTTATCAGCTGTATACCACGGTTATATAGTTTTCATGGAATATAATACAACAGATTATATAAATATTATTTATCCTTTAGCATCTACGGTTGGGCCGTTCACAGTTGGTTGAGCGGTCTTGGTGGATTTGGTTTGCTCACACACAGGTAAATCCCTCGTGAGCAGCCTATGTGTATGTGCGTCACCGACCACCTCCCCCACCACTTCCACCACCACCGCCAACACCACTTCCACCACTTCTACCCCCACCACCCCCTCCACCATTCCAACTTCCGACACTTCGACCACCACCACCACACCATCTCCATTGCCACCACCACCAATTCCACTACCACCACTACCACTGCCACCACCGTCACCACCTCCACCACCTCCGCCGCCACCATCACTTGCACTACCACCACCTCCACCACCATCACCTCCACCGCCATCACCCCCTCCACCACCATCACCACAACCACCTCCACCAACATCACCACTACTATCTCCACCACCACCACAGCCACCACCACCGTCATCACTACCAACCACCATCATCACCACCACCACAGCCACCACAGCCACCACAGCCACCACCACACCCACCACCACCTGCACCGCCTCCACCGCCGTCACTACCTCCAACACCATCACCACCACCACCTCTATCAACAGCACCACCACCACCACCACCACAGCCACCACCACTACCACCACCACAACGCTACCACTAGCACCACCACCACCGCCGCCGCCACCACCACCACCACCGCCACATCCCCACCACCACCACCGCCACCTACCCCACCAACACCACCACGCCACCGCCACCTCTCCCACTTATCTACCATTTATCTACCACCCCCACTATCATCACAACCACCACCATCTCCACCAGCACCACCTCCACCACCATTACCTCCACCGCCATCATCACCACTACCACTACCACTACCACCACTTCCACTACCACAACAACCACCACCACTGTTAGCACCACCACCATCTTCACCACCATTACCTCTACGACCATCACCACCAGTACCACCAACGCCACCGCCGCCACTACCACCACTTCCACTACCACAACAACCACCACCACTGTCAGCACCACCACCATCTTCACCACCATTACCTCTACGACCATCACCACCACTACCACCAACGCCACCATCACCACTAACACCGGTACCACCACCACCACCACCACTTCCACCGCCACCACAACAGACACCCAGCCCTTCAGTATACCTGCTCCACCTTACAACCGCTCTCCCACCATTTCCTCCCTGTAAACCCCACTCGCGCCGGTAACACCGGGAGCAAATTACGCCATTAGGTCCAATTAAAATTCGTCATAAATCTGCCTACATCGGGTAATGATGTGTTGTGCCCTATGGGGTGAGGTGAGGCGGGCAGTGCTAACTCGATAAGGCTGCTCGCCACTCACCCCTGAATCCGACCATTAATGCTTCCTCTCCAGTGATCTACCCCTGCTCTCCGCATATTCTACCTCCCGTCTCTTTACCAGGGGATATGACCGAAACGGTAGAGCGCAGGCCTCGCGTGTGGGAGATCAGGTGTTAGGTTCCCAGTTGAGTCAAACCAATGACTTATCAAATTGATACTTGTCGCTTCCTAGCCTGGTGCTCGGCATTAATAGGATAAGGCAAAGACTGGTTACCTCAATGTCAGGATAATGTGACTGAGTGGGATATTGGGTCATGGTGCTGGCAGCATGATTTTGCAGTGGGGGCAGCACTATTAAGTTGCCATGACTGCACACTGTCACAAGTCAATACCAGTCCTGATATGACCTTAGATGTTGCCAGGACATAAAACTCCAATAACCAACCAACCTCCCGTCTCGGCTCTCATAGGTGCCTGCTCTGCATGCTCCTTGCTTCTGTTTAATCACCCTGCCGGGAGACTCTATCATCCCCACACCCACACACACACCCACACACACATACACCCCCCCCACACACATCCACACACATATCCACACACACATACACACATACACACATATACACACACATCACCACACATCCACACACACCCAAACACATAGACCCACACACATACACACCCGTATACCCAGGCCCCCTGCAATCTCCAATGGTCGGAATCACCCACCTCGCACACACCCCCACACACCCACACACCCACACACACCCTAGTCCCCAGTCCCCTGAAATCTCCTATGGTATAAACCACCCACCTCGCACACACACACAGACACACACACACAAACCACCTTCAATAGCTCCTTTTCTTCTCCCTTCGGTACTTGTCACTGCTTCGAGCCGAATGCCGGAAATGGACTTTCCCTTCATTTCCGGTCGTGCAATCGCAATGGGAATCTGTTCTGTCCGTTCCACACTCTCTCCTGTAAAGGACTACCTATCTGCTTCCACCATACGCGTGCGCCACCTTACGTGTATTATATGACATTTATTTGCTACAGTTTGCAGTCTTCCCTTCTTTCCTCCCTCCCCCTTCCCATCTCCTGGCTCTTCTAGTCCTTCACTCCTCCACTTGGTTCTGGCCTATCTCAGTCCCGGGTGCAACCCACTGATTAATCAATCCCCTCTCCTCCAAGTCACCTTCCTCCAAGCAGCTCCTTGATCCATCCCGGCTAGTCCCAAACTCACCATCCCAATATCACTAGTATGAGCTATTCTTAAACAAATCTAAGGCGCTTTGCAATAAACCAATGATATGCCATTATAATAATGGAATAATGTAACTGACTTGGATATTAAATATTGCCTGGGATAGTAAATATTTCAAGTATCCAAATATACCGATTGTTACAACTTCTCATTTTAACTTCCCATTCTTAGACCAATTCCACTCGATAATGCCCATTTCATCTACATTCAACACCCTAATACCATGCTGTTGTTCGGAGCTATAGCATATGAGACGTACATTGGCCTGAAGGCGATAATATATATATATATATATATATACATATATATGTTGTGGGGGTGATGAAAATGGGAAAGATTGCGCCTAGAGCGGGACTCGAACCCACATCTCTTTGCATTCCGGGCCAGTGTGCTAACCATTACACCACCTAGGCTCCCTGATATAACCACACTACCCACGCCTACCTGTCTATGTGATTACTTGCCTGAGAGGTCAGTGCAGACAACTACACTCGTCCCCCTGGAATTGTAAGTCTCGTAATGCCTACAATTACATATATACAGGCAATGCACTAACACATACATACATAGGGTAGGTTCAACAACCATACAGCGCATAGCCTGTACAGGATCATGGTCACGGCACCAGTGTCGCCGGGGTGATGAAAATGGGAAACATTGCGCCGAGAGCGGGACTCGAACCCACATCTCTTTGCATTCCAGGCCAGTGTGCTAACCATTACACCACCTAGGCTCCCTGATATAACCAGTCTTTATTCCTCATATAGTTTCACACTGTATTTGCCACTTCCCTGCAATCCTTACATCATTTCCCTACTCCGTGAATGGATGGTTAGTGATACTTTATGTATTTTGCTAAGCACCATATATTGAATTGAAAATCCTAAACCAACAACTATACTCTTGCATGTACATGTAAAATGATTTAATGTACGTCATACTCATTACTTATTGCATTGTGTACACTTCAATTCCAGAATTTACTTCACACTTTAATTTACTATGTAAACCGAATTGTGTAAATACCTATATACCTGTAACATTTAGCACCGGAACACCAGTGCTATGACACTGACGAAAGATATATAGGAAAAAATTGAACTTACCAAAAAAAAAAAAAAACGAAACATACGAAGCTCTTACCACTTCCTCTGCTTAATGGACATACCTGTTCTGAGTCATGCCTGCCTTGTCACGCCCACAAGCTAATCCTCTAGCAACACCGCGTAAAGCCCAACAGGTAACATGGTATTGTATTTATTTCCTCTTTATGTTATATGGTAGCGTTTTAATTTACTTATATGTATTGTCTTTATTTGTGAATATCTCAATACTCGGATTATTTTGAAACAAGCCACTTCCCAGTCTAACAGCACTTAACACTCACCACTTCCCAATATATCTAAACTAAAGACTCATCACCTCCCAGTATAACCACACTCAACACTCACCACCTCCCAGTATATCGCAACTAAACATTATCACTTCCCAGTGTAACTACACTCAACGCCCTCCACTTCCCAGTCTAACTCAACTAAATACACATCACTTTCCAGTGTAACTATGCTCAATGCCCTCCATTTCCCAGTCTAACTCAACTACACATTCATCACCTCCAAGTCTAACCACAATCAACACCCATCACGTCCCAGTCTAACTGCAGTCAACACCCACCATGTCCCAGTCTAACTCAACTCAACACCCACTACGTCCCAGTCTAACTCAAGTAAACACTCATCACCTCCCAGTCTAACAGCCACCACTTCCCAGGCTAACTCAACTAAACACTCATCACATCCCAGTCTAACTGCACTCAACCTGCACCACATCCCAGTCTAACTCAACTAAACAGTCATCACCTCCCAGTCTAACCACATTCAACACCCACCACATCCCCGTCTAAGTCAATTAAACATGCATCACCTCCCAGTATAACCGCACTCAACATCCACTACGTCCCAGTCTAACCCCACTAAACACCCATCACCTCCCAGTCTACCCGCACTCATCACCCACTGCATCCCAGTCTAACTCAACTAAACACTCATCACCTCCCAATCTAACTGCACTTAACACGCACCACATCCCATTCTAACTCAACTAAACGTTCATCACCTCTGAGTCTAACCACACTCAACATCCACCACATCCCAGTATAACTCAAGTAAATACCCGTCACCTCCCAGTCTAACTGCACTCAACATGCACCACATCCCATTCTAACTCAACTAAACATTCATCATCTCCCAGTCTAACCGCACTCACCACCGACCACGTCCCAGTCTAACTCAACTAAACACTCATCACCTCCCAATCTAACTGCACTTAACACGCACCACATCCCATTCTAACTCAACTAAACGTTCATCACCTCTGAGTCTAACCACACTCAACATCCACCACATCCCAGTATAACTCAAGTAAATACCCGTCACCTCCCAGTCTAACCGCACTCAACATGCACCACATCCCATTCTAACTCAACTAAACATTCATCATCTCCCTGTCTAACTGCACTCAACACCGACCATGTCCCAGTCTAACTCAACTAAACACTCATCACCTCCCAGTCTAACTACACTGAACATGCACCACATCCCAGTCTAACTAAACTAAACACTTATCACCTCCCAGTCTAACCATACTCAACACACACCACGTCCCAGTCTAACTCAACTAAACACCCATCACATCCCCGTTGAACTAAACTCAACACAAACCACTTCCCAAACTAACTACACTCAACACCCATCAATTCTTATTCCAACTCAGCTCATCTTTCACCATTTTTCAGTCCACCTCCACTCCACTCAAACCCACGTTCTTCCCAGTCTCAGCTCCACTAAGCACACACCACTTCTTATCCCATCCTCTCCTGTCCACTTCTTTCTTCTTCCTATTTGGTAAACATGTGTATACAGTCTTTCATCAGCGCCGAGGCATTGGTCTTTTGGCCACACTTAACTGCAGTCATTTACACGATTTAATTACAAGAACAATCTTAAGATAACAACATATTATTAGTAGTAGTAGTTGTACAGTCAGCTAATTACAGTAGGTGGTGGTGGTGGTGGTGCTGATGGGGGAGGTGGCGTTGGTGGTGGTGGTGGTGGTGGTGGCGGTGGTGGCGGTGCTGGTGGTGCTAGTGGTTGCGGTATACATTCAGTGTATGCATTTAAATGTATGTGGTGTCTTAGTTTAATTTTCTCACCACATCCTATCCCTACCCACCACATTCGACATCATACCGGAAGTGCCCCCAACCACCCCCTACGCCGGTCCAGAGCGCCGTCAGGTGGCGTCCTCCTAGTGGCGCGCTATTGGAGGTACGGCAGGAAGACGCAGTCGTAGACCCAGACTTCCTGTGGCGAGCGTCTCTCCGGGATCACTTACCACGCCGGGCAGCAGCGTCAAATTAACTAGGCGCGCGCCGCTAGGGGGCGCCAAAGGTGGCCGTCTTATCAACTATTCACCAATGTTCCGCATTAGTAGTATTACCGCCATTAAGTCAGCACTCTGTGAACAGCTGATGCTAAACACTAACGTAGCAACCACATGGAAGGTGGGGTTCAGTCTATCGCCATGTTGAATTTTAGACTTGCAGGTGTTGAAGAGTGATGGCTTCTTTTGAAGGATATTGGTATATTATATTACAAAGGGGAGACGGAGGTGAGGGGAGGGGAGGGGAAGGGTGGGGAATAGAGTGTCTGTGGAGAGTGCGCAGGGGGTTATGGGAAGGTTAATGTCCCGGGGGACCAGCTTGAGGGGACGCGGGAGGCACTCAGCAGTACCGGCATCAGCCCGCCGCCCGGCCGGCGTCCGGGTCAAAATGTTCTATAATGTGTGGCCAAAGTTGCTAAGGTCAGATAACAAATTCAAGTGCCCCCCCCCCCCTATGTTCGTAATGGCACATAATGGGTTGCCCTAGACGTAGAGTGGGGGGATGGGCCAATACGCGCGGTATGAATTGGGGAAGGGTAAACAAAAAAAATGTAAATCCAACCTTGCCCTCTGTCGTAATGGAATTGGTCTATGAACAAAAATAAAATACTAAAAATATTAAAATCGATTTTTTTTGTTTTTAAGAAGAAAGTAGTCGGCCTTGCCAAGCCGCATCCTGTTTCCAACAATCACAATTGCACTAAGCAGAGCTCCAATCCTGCTTCCCTCTGCCGTAGTGGAATGGGTCTATGCTAAAAAAAAAAGAATATTAAAGAAAATGAATCGATTTGTTTTAGTTTCTTTTTAAGGAAGAAATTAGTCTGCCTTGCCAAGTCGGATGTTTTCCCACAACGACCACCACCGCCTTAAACAGAGGCGCATTTGAAAGTCAAATGCTATTTGTTTAGTGCGGTGTTGGGTGGTTAGGCCTATGCCTGATGGGGTCTGACACCTCCACCGATCGGTTCTCGAGCGCAGAGGCCGGGGTGCCAGTAGCCAGCTTTATTAACTGTTCATATTAATTTCCGGTAATTATATGAACATTGTTGTGGTGGAATTGTTTTATGGGGTTTTATGGCTTTTAACAAAAATATACCATATAGAAAAGATATTGAATTGGATTGGTTGGTTGTCAGAGTTGTATGTCCTGGTAACATCTTAGGTCATATCAGGATGGGTACCAACTTGTGCCAGTTCACACTCATGGCGACTTTATAGGGCTGCCATACTGGGATACCAGACCGCCAGCACCATTACCTTATATCCCACTCAGTCACATTATCCAGCCAATGTTTGCCTTATACTAATAATGAATGCACAGAGCCTGGCTACGAAGCAACAAGTATCAATTATGTATATCATTGGTTTGACTCGACCAGGATTCGAACCATGGTCTACCAAAACGGCATTCAGCCACCACGTCTGGTCGTATATTGATGGTCAATGTTGGGTGTGCTAGAGCGGTGTGTAGGTACGTAGGTGTGTAGGTACGTAGGTGTGTAGGTACGTAGGTGTGTAGGTACGTAGGTGTGTAGGTACGTGGGTACGTAGGTACGTAGGTACGTAGGTACGTAGGTATGTAGGTAGCGGGAGTGTTCAGAAGATTTGCTTTTTCTGGGCCATGTAGTCAAGCATTGAGGAAACAGGAAGGCGGTAGACAGTTAGTAAAGCAGGCCCTGGTGGGTGTTACTGGCGCTGCCGTGTTTTACAGGCACACGCACTATTTATTCTGGCGTCAGGTTGACCACTCTTGCCGGGTGAGAGCGCTTGGTTATGCATCGTCTTAAAATGGGGGCGGGGGGGGGGGGGTGATGGAGGGACGCGGCTGGATGGGGAGAGAGGGGGGGTGAGGGGAGGTGGGAAGGGGGAGGAGGTGGGTGTTCTGCCGTTCAACCGGCTTCTTATCGACATGGCTACCTGGAGCGGAACAGGGCGGGGTGTCCATCACTAAGCGGGCAATTCGGAGTGAGTGCAAGGAACACGAGACAGAATGCCATGGGTTTATAGGGCGCTGTTTTAGATAGAATGCCCCGATGCCTTTAAAGCTGCATAGTCCGATGAAAACATGACATTTTTCAAACCAAAACAGTTATCTAGATTTGATTCTATGTATCTGTGTATGTAGATACTGGTACACTTATTAAGCAGTTGTATTGGCATTAGTAGGGTAGCGCAGGGACTGTTTGGCTCAGTGTCAGGATAATGTGACTTAGTGGGATATCAGGTCATGGTGCTGGCGGTCTGATGTCCCATACAAGGGAATACTCAGGCAATGTAATAGAAAATGTTACTGCTGTAGCGCATGGTGTCAGCGTTTCGGCGTGCTTGCCAATATTATTCTTGCATGTTTGCACTTAAACTATCAGAAAAGTTAGCCATTTAAAATAATAGGGACTTCAAAGTAGAAGTAAGGTGCATAAAATAAGAATCAACCTCATATATTTATCTCAGAATATTACAGAAACTCAAAACCACCGGATTATGCAACTTTAAGTTCAAACACAAGTTTAATCCAATGATGAATAATGTTGTCTAAATAAAGTAGCTGTTTTTTATTATGCCGTTGGTGTGAGGATTATTATTTCGCCGGAAACGCTCGGGTGGATAGGGGGGGTAAGTGTGACAGGATGGTCGGCTGTAACTTGTAAGACATAATTGGGCCGATATGGCCTGGGTATTTCAGAGGGATCCGCGTGGGATTTTGGGGCCATCTCCAAGGGTCGTCGCGTAGATTGGTGGGAGGGGTGATGAGAGGAGTTGAGGGGAGGGGAGTGGAGGGGCGGGGAAGGGGGAGGAGGCGTTGTGAGTTGTCTGCTTAGGTATTTAAGTAGGGATCTGTAAGCAGATGCGGAAAGGAGCAGTAGAGAGAACTTTTTGGATTTTTTGTTAGTGAGGCTGTATTTTTACTGTCCATAGCATATAAGCCTGGGTACCCAGGCTTGTTTTCAATGCTGGCCAGTTGTAGTGTTGGTGTTATCTTACCACACAGTAGCTGCTGATAAGTAACTTGATTGCCTGCATTTCAGTAGATGATATAGATGGGGAGAGGTGGTATATGGAGGGGTGGGTATCTTGACGACAGTTCTTTAGATGTATTTTGTTGGGAGGGAGGTCAGGGGTAAAGGCCAGTGAATGTTTTATAGGTTTCAATGGAAGATACGGGCGAGAGTGGGTGGGTGATAAGAGAATTAGTAATCAGGGAGTGTATCGGGCAGTGGTAAAGAAATACTAACGTTGTTGGCATTGGGATAATGGAAGTCAGAGAGGTCTTAGGTATGAGTATTTGAGTAGGCATATATATACATATATATGGATATATGGATATAAATATGTACATATATATGGGTATATGTGTGTATATGTGTATGTGTGCTTAAATGTATATGTGTATATGGGTATATGTGTATATGCGTACATATGCATATATGAAGAAGTCTTTTCCAATAAGCACCAATCTAAAAAGTGAGTTTGCAATGCCAATGTCAAGTTTGTAGATAATATTTTGGAAAAGAACTCTTCATATGTATAAGGAGTTCTACATATAGTATATATGTATACATATATATATGAAGAGCCCTTTCCAAAACATGATCTACAAAGTTGTCATTGGCATTGCCAACTCATTTTTTGTATTGGCGCTTGTTGCGTTTTGGAAAAAAGCTCTTCATATGTGTATATGTGTACATGCGGACATGCGCATATGCAAATCTGCATATATGCGTATATGCAAATATGTGTATATGTGTGTATGTGTATGTGCATATATGCATATATGCGAATATACAAATACTATGGATATAATAATACACGTAAACCCTGTCGGTGTGATGACTTTGAGCCAACTGTGAGCCAGGCCCCAGGACCGATGGTGCCAATGACAGCAAGATACATGAATGCAGGTGGGTAAGTCCTGTGGTGAAGGATGGGAACCCGCCGCCTAGCTGCTCTAAACCCGGCATTAGCCAGCCATATATAGCCAACCAACCAGCCTTCTGTCGACGATCTAATTCAACTCGGCTGCGTCTTTTCGGAGTCGGGTAATGTGAGAGATCGTCGCAGCTGTGAAGTGTGTACGTGTATGTAAGGGCCGCTGGTACCGAGAGCCGAATGGGTTTCCCGGACCGGGCCTTGTTGTTATATCAGGGGTTAAGTGATTGAGTGGGTGAGATGGTGAGATAGGAAGGGACGGACGGAGGGAGGGAGTGAGGGACGTTTGTGGGAGTACTATATCGCTCTTTTTGTACTGCAGGAACAGACGGTATGGCCGAATGAGTTGAGCGTCCGTCTCCCGTTTTGGTAGATTGTGAGATTCGAACTCTTGCATTCGAACCCTTGTCGAGACAACCCGATGAGATATAGAGTTATACTTGTCACCTCCTAGATTAACGCTTGGTATTATTGGGATAGGGCAAGAATTGGTTGGCTCAGTGTCAGGATAATGTGACTGAGTAGGGTATCAGGTCATGGTGTTGGCGGCCAGGGGCCATATGCAGGAGTCAGTGTTACCGAGACAAAACGCGTTTAGATGGGATTTCTGGTTTAGCGCCGAAAAGTTGGTATGCACGAGTCAGTGATAGGCCTAACACCACAAGCTTAGACTAGGTTAAGCTAAACCAGAACAATAGCTGGTTTACAGGCGGTGTTAGGTATCAAATCTATTCAATGCGATCATATTTAACAGAATTAGCTACCCAATAAATGAAATTTTATCAATTTAACCCTAAATTCGAAGCGTTATTAAGGCTACCGCCGCATTGGCAGCGATATTAATAGTTATATTTTCGAATCGCCGAACCTAAAGTAAACAAATCGCCGGCGCCGCCGCATCGACGTCGCTTTCCATACTGGCAGCGGCGGCGTGGGTGTCGTGTGTGGGTAGGTGCAGTGTGTAGGGATATGGCTACAAACGCAGAGGGATTTCCCAAATCTATAAATAACTTCACGTTTAGCTATAATGAAAGTGTTACGCACTCCTGCATACAACTTGACACAGATCCCGACTTCGGTGATAGCTAAACGGTAACAGGTTTTAACACCAAACCCTGCTAACACTGACTCCTGCATATGGCCCCTGGTGAATCCAGTTGGGTACCACTATAAAATCACCATGAGTGTGCATTGGCAGAAGTTATTACCCGTCCTAATATTACCACAGATGTTGCCAGGACGTAAAACTCCAACAACCAACCAGTTCTGTACCATGGAGTGGGAGGAGGAACACATAGGAAAGGGAGAGTAAATGGAGAGGGGGTGCGTAGGGGAGAACCATAATTTAGAGTCTTGCCGGGTGTTTTCTGGCGGCTGCCGACCAGCTCACTCACGCCGCGTACACCCAGGTGGTGGCGCGTTTCCAGGGTTACCCGTCGGCGCGCTGTGAGCGACTTGAGGCACGGCCCACACCTGAGCTGCTCGCCGGGAAGCGGGCGGTCGGACGCCGGGGGGTGGGGGGCCGAGCTTTAAGCGGTCAGCGGGGACAGATCACGGGGTTAGCGGCCGCATCCAAATGAACCGCCCAAAACTTCATACCGTTAAGGCTGATAGGAAACATACAGTGGTCCGAGAGTGGGGTTATGGGGTAGGGGGGAGGGGGTAGGATTGGATGGATGGATGGTTTGCGGGAGGTGGGGTGTGGATGAAGTATACCTGGGGGAGTATCAGTTTACTGGTGGTAAGTGATCCATGGGAATATATATATATATATATATTATTTTGAGACTTGTTAGTTCCTAGTTTACTGCTTTGTCCGTCTGGGTGGTTAGGACACTTTAGAGGTAAAGTACATGACTTTACTCTGTATTATCCTCAGAGTGTAACCTTGACAGTCATTATGGCTAATCTTGTGTGGAATCGCCAAATCTAATCTGATTAAAATACTCTAACATCTGCTAAAGGTAGTGAGCTTAAAGTTGCATACTCCGATTGTTTTTGAGTTTCTGTTGTTTATTTAAAGATAAATAGATTAGGTTGATCGTTAGGAGATATTTGAAGTTAAAACATACAAAACAGTTGCATCTTTGCCAACGCTCTTATCCCATGGCCTTCAGCAGTAACATGTTCTATAACTGCACCCGTATCTAAGTCGGAGATGTAGGTTCCCATCTAGCTAAGGACTTTTCTATTGAAAATGTTATGCTTTCATTATTGTTATTACTGTATGTGCGCGAGCCTATGGCGTAATAGGTAAAAAGTGTAATGGTGTGTGTTCATCATTCGACCATTATCGTCTCTAGCGAGATTTGACAGCCCCGACAGAAAGAAAGACATTTTGAGGGATGAAATGACCAAGAGAGCAACACAGACGAAGAGTAGCAATGACGTAGATCAACTTTGATCGGTAGGAATAAGCTGTTAAGACAATTCCAGAAATACCAAAGATATCACAGAATACCAGAGATACCAGAAATACCAGTGATACCAAATATACAAGAATACCAAATATGGTAAAGGCAACATAGCAATAAGAGGTACCAGAGAATGGTTGTTGGAGTGTTATATCCTGGCAACATCTAAGGTCATACCAGGAAAGGTACTGACTTGTGACAGTGTGCACTCATGGCAACTTTATAGTGCTGCCCCACAGGGAAATCAGGCCACCACAACCATGACCTGATATCCCACCCATTCACATTATCCTGACACTGAGCAAACCAGTCCTTGTGCCTATCCTATTAATGCTGAGGGCCAAGCTAGGAAGTGACAAGTATCAATTTTGTAAGTCATTGCTTTGACTCGACTGGGAACCAAACTCCCGATCTCCTCCACGCGAGGCCTGTGTTCTATCGATTCGGCCACCACGTGCAGTTTGTTCGCAAGGAGTGTGCGTCGGGTACACGTGTACCGGAGAGATCTGAAGGTTAGTTTGAATCGCAGAAGTAAGAGCTCTATTCATCAAAGGGCCCGCATTCCGTATGTCTCAAGTTGGTTCCCACATTTCCCCGCTAGGTGTCAGCATTAGCGGCCAGCACCGCGCCTACCAGGTGCGAAGGTCGATCATTGATGATGCCTGCGCCCCGAGTAGAGGCATATTATCAATCATGCATGTGGCCCTTTTTACCCTGACCGCACAGAAACCTAATAATCAGGAAGTGTGGGGGGGGGGGGGGGGGGGTGGACGATGTTGCAAGTTTACTCCTCCTTTGGATATTCCATTAGTACCGGATCAGGCGATCCCTGAGCGTGTCAGCATGTGTTCAGCGGGCGCCATCAAGCCACCACTGGTGACCCTTTGCCACCGCCAGGGGCGGCGGTGCCTGTGTAGGAGGCGCAGGGCGGTCCTGACATAGGGCGGCCTTATCATCTTAGTTCTCTTATTGCGCCTTGAGGGCACCACTGACAGCGTCATTGGAGTTGGTGGGAGGCCTAAAAGCTAAGTGATTAAAAGTTAATCGAAACACTGCGCAATGGACCTCAGATGGCAAATGGTGATATGGGCATGTCGTGTGGTGTGATGGCATAGGTTCACACAGTCTATTAGGCGATTATGCGCATCAAGCCTAGAGATATTATATCTATTCAGAATACTAAATGGTGGTTAAGTTTTCGGGTCGTTCTCATAACTATTCCTCTGTTAATAGGTGGCACCAATGCGTATTATCATACTCCACCGATGCTTCGTCATGTACAGGTTGTTAATAACATGTTTGCTGTGCCTACCGTACACATTCCGTATTCATTTTTGATTATTTTTACTAACTTTGGTGATTTCGACAAGAGGGACATCCATTTTCAGTCATGTCACCACAAGTTCTGTTAAATCCGCCATTAGATCGGGCCACCGATATGGTTTACCACATAATGGTACAGATGGATTCCACGAGATGGCATCACTATATTGAAATGGGACCATGCACAATTCCTGAATATAGCAGAGAATGTAGATATATACATGGTCTCTGAATATAGTCAGAGACCATGAATATATATATAATGACAGTGCAACACAATCGTGGTCCAGGGTGTGATGTGGAGCCTAGCTTTAAACCGTGCCAACATAAGTTAAAGGTAGTATATGTCTAATAATATTATAATACACTCCAAAACAGCTTAATGTTGATAATGTATCCGTCTGTTCCCATGCTGTATGCGTCAGCTAATAGCCCCATTGCCAGGCACCAGATTGGACGGCACTTTGATGGATCCATTATTGGTGTGGGGGTTGCATGTGTATGTATTGCAATACCTCAGGGAGTTTGACATCCCTGCCCTGCAGAGTTGTAAACCACTGCCTTGTGCTACAGGTTCTTGACAGAACCAAAGGCTAATGGAGCAAACCCTGAACAGAAAACCATGTCACTCTGGCAGCATCAAGGGCGGTTGATGTATGGAACTCCCAACATCTCCTGACCAGCCTGACAAATAGTTTTGTGCCTGTCTGGACATGTTCTTGCCGGTGTGAAACCTCTATTTGCTCCCCGAGAGAGTGGCGCTGGTAACTTGCAAAAGCCAGCAGCACTTCAACACTTTTGCAGGCAGCTTTCATGAAATTAACCATCAAGAGAAACCTGAAGCTGAGCGACATTAAGACCGACTCATGGACATCAGTCTCACAGCAGAGAGCTAAATGGAGAGCGGCAGTAAAGTAATGAAAGCAGTCTTTGTTGCATCGCGACCGACAGCATGATGATGATGCATGGGGGGGGGGGGGTTACATGGGGGAGGGGGGTCTAGGCCTCCCGGAGGGCTCCCTAAAGGTGCCCGGCCCTGTCCTCCCGCCGGCTGACCCTCATATGACCTTAGGGGAAGTATATACTTAATGGCCTGGCGCGCATCCACCAGCCACAAAACATATCTATCATTTATGACTGTGTGGTATTTGTGCATACTACGCTGCTTGGATTATCCTACGCTGCACCGATCTCTACTTGTATGCGTGCAATTTGGCTATAAAACACAATCAAAACACCTAAGATAACCCACCCACAAAAAAAAAAGAATCGAGAAAGATGGCCTCCCCGAGGGCTCCCTATGGGTGCCCGGCCCTGTCCCCCTGCCGTCTCCGGCAAGCCGTGACCCTCATATGACCTTAGGGGGATTATATACTTAATGGCCCGGTGCGCATCCACCAGCCACAAAACATATCCATCATTTATGACTGTGTAGTATTTGTGCATACTACGCTGCTTGGATAATCCTATGCTGCACCGATGTCTACTCGTATGCGTGCAATTCGGCTATAAACCACAATAAAAACACCAAAAGAAAAGCCACCCAAAAAAAAAAAAATATAGAAATCGAGAAAGATGGAAATCAATTCCTGAGGGGGAATTGACCCTGCAACTCCCTCCCTCCTCCCCCCCCCCCTCCCTCCGACAACCATGCGCACGCTAAGCAGTGGTGGTAATATATCGCTCTGGGGGCCGTCCTGGTCTTTTCCCACAGTCTCTATCGACCAACAGTACTGACAAATATTGTCTATACGACGGAAGCTCCTCCCTGCTTCCAGGCTTCGCGCGCTCCGCATCTCATCCATTCTCGTGCCTCATGAGTTTGCCGAAACAGTTAGAGAGAATCCCTGAGTCAGCACATTCCACGTTGAACCTGGTAGGCTGGTGTGCATTCAAGGATAGTGGTGTATTAGTCAGGGGGTCAAATGCATATTTTGGCCTGACCTGGAAAGTGGCTCTAAAGTTTTTTTCTCAGTGTTTTCATGTTATATAGGTATTGTACTCTATGAAACTGTGCGATGGCATTCTCCCATCATTGAGCATTTTCATAAAACAAGTTTTATACAATTGTGGCTATCGGGACCCAAATTACTGATTTTTGGGGGTGGGGAAATAGAAAGATCCTTATTATCTAGGACCCTATTTTTATATTATCCATTATGAAATGGGTTAACTCTGAAATTGACTCCTGCCAGTGGACTTCCCATATATAATATCCTGCTGCCACCTTGTGGCCTATGTTACAGGTTCTGTTCTGGTAGCCATCTAGTGACATGAAATAGACTTAGCACTCAACCACAAGGCTTGTTGATCCACACTTCATTCGTCATTTATCCCTTAATTAGTGGTTTCTGAGGATATGTCATTGGTCAGCATGATATTATGAGGCCCAGATAATAGGTAGGTGCCAACCAGACCACTGTTAAAGTTCATGTAAATGTCCAGCTACAAGTTGAAGTGTGTCTCTGAGTGATAATTGGTGAATTTGCTGGCTGAATTATGAACTCCTGGCCCAAAGGATATATCCCTGAAGGGCATGTATGTTTTTATTGACGATATGGTCAGTGGTAACTTTGTTCTGCTCAGATAAGACATTGGAAATGAAGTGTAACTACTGCTTAAAGATCTGATAATTCTATTCAAAAGCAGAATTGAGGTATTACTGAAAACTACTGATTTCCACAAAAATTATTACTGAAAACTACCATGGCATAATAGGCATCACACTTAACCCCGAAGCTTTGAAATCTTGGGCATTGAGCCTACATGTCTGTGGTCAGATAGCTGCCGATGTAGCTGAAATGTGAGGTGATGAGAGTGTAGCCAGGCAAATCCAGGATAAAATCTTATACAAAGGATCGACAGGACATAAGAGTGAAGATGACCCAGTCCATACCACCACTTGACCACGAGCAGCACCCAGAGGGATCAATTGTGAACATTGTTACTGGAAGGGTACATTCATCTTCAACACTTAATGTTCACAAAGCAATGGAAATCGGGAGCAAACAATCCGGGGAATTTACAGAGGCTTTGCCTTGAGGCTTTCATCACAAGATTGAAAGAAGAATAACTTCAATGGCAGACACAAAGAAGTAAATATTGGCAGACAGAAGGTTTTTGATACAAACCTAATCTACAGTTGTGTCATATGTCTGCAGGCCAGTAATAGGGATATAGACATTGACCATCTGATGTCCCATGAATTGTCTCCACTGCCAATGGCTCTCTTTGCAGACTCTGGTGATATGCGGATATCCACATCTAAATCCATCTTGAAAAGAGATATGAAAATTGAGGTGTCATCAAGAGTAGCCCATGAAGAAATTGAAGTCACTGTCATTGATGGGTGTGCCCTTCTCTGGATACCTGGTTGGCCTGCTGTTGGAAATGTGCAGACTTACATTGATGCCTTCAAGCACAAAATAGCAGAGAAGCTCTCCAAATGTGATGTTTATATAGTCTTTGATAGATACAATGAATTCAGCACCAAAGATTCAACACAATTAGCCAGGGGTACTGGCAGGGTCTATCAGTTGACACCCTCAACACCAATCCCCGCCCAGAAAGCAGTGTTGACTGTTACAGGCAATAAGAAGCAGCTCATCAAACTGATAGGCGAGGACTTGCAAAGTGATGAAGACTTTGTTCAGAACCATACACAGGAGCATCCACTTTTGATAACAGGACAGGAGGAAACTATCAAGATTACCAAGGGCATTGTCATAGAAAGACGAGATCTGTACACCAGTCATGAGGAAGCTGACAATATTATAGTGCAGCAGGTATTTATGGCAGCTTCAGAGGGGGCGTCTGGTGTAGCTGTAGTGGGTGATGATACAACTGTGTGGGCCCTCCTGTTGCACCACTATCTCGAGCAGGATCTTGACATCCCAATTATAATGCAATCTCCTATACATGGAAGAAGTGTCGTAGACATCAAAGCAACCACAGTCCAATATGCAGACCTCATTCCAAAGCTGCTTGCAGGACACTCCATATCTGGATGTGATACTGTAGCAGGATGCTTTGGCATTGGGAAGAAGAAGATGTTGCACACTATAAAACAACACTCACTGGGTCTGCTTGGATAAATTGAGGCCCCCTGGCCTGGAGTAGTGAAGCAGGCAACTCAATTCGCTGTTGCTACTTATGGTCAGAAAAGCTGCCATACCCTTTGTGAGGCTAGAGCAAATGTATGGAAGACCAGAATAGGCTAGGGGAGCAGCACAATGCCAAAACTATGTTCACTGCCACCAACTGATGCTGCTTTCCAGGAAAATCTGAAAAGAGCACACCTACAAACATTCTTGTGGAAGAATGCCTTGAGGTTTGAGCCTCAGAAGTTAGACCCATTAGAGTATGGATGGAGCAAAGATGGGGATATGCTCTGCCCAACTACAGTTCCAGCAGGAAGTCAACTGGTCCCCAAGTACGTCCAAAAGATCATCAGTGGTGGCTGCTCCAGTGACACACCATGTGAAAGTATTCAATGTGGATGCACCAAAGCAGGAATGACTTGCTCAGTCTTCTGTGCCTGTCAGCAACAGGACGCAGTGTCAGTATGTCACAACAGGATGAATACTATATCACCTGATCATGATGAGGAAACAAGCGATGAAGGGGAATATGGTGATGAATACAATAACACTGATGATTGATGATGTTTATGATATAAGAAAGATTTTAAAACCAAATACAGAATATGTACAAGTTTGGTGGTTTAGTAACCTATGAATAGGTACACCATATGCAGATCATTTACGTAGCCAGAACTAAATAAATATGATGTATTCTAGCATTTCCTTAGTCAGTATTGAGCTCATGAGACCTTATAACAAGCCATTAGACATTATAACAATGGATACAGGTTCAGTATAATAAGAAATATATCAAAGTGTACAAACAATGCTGAATTGTACACATTTGACCCAGATATTTGAAGTTTGACCTAGAGCTATGACTTTGACCTTTGACCCACCAATGGTCAAGATACACCCATATGCAAAAATTCAAGACCCTAGCTTGAAGGCTTGTGAAGATATAAGGGTATTTCTATTTTCCCCACCCCCCTAAAACTAGTGTTTTGCACCCCTATAGCCACAATTGTATAAAACACGTTATATGAAAATTCTCAATGATGGGAGAATGCCATCACACAGTTTCACAGTACAATACCTATATACATGGAAACACTGAGAAAGAAACTTTAGAACCACTTTCGAGGTTCAGCTCCTGGCCCCCTGACTATATAGTCCTAGTGAATGTTGGCACACACAACGTGCAGGTTGAAATAATATGTCAAATGAGGAGAGCATTGGAAAAGCATAGTCCGATGGTTTTGAATATCTGCGATTTTCTCAGATAAATACATTAGATTGAACATTATAAGCTACATTATGGTTGGTTGAAATAGCTTTTAGTTTAAATGACTACATTTGGGGATATTTGAAATGCAAGCATGCATAATTAATTTCGGCAAGTATGCCAACACTCTGACATCATGGGATCCAGCGGAAGCAATTTCTATTAAATTGACGCAGTCTGCCTTACTAGGTGGCAACAAATGCTTAATAAGTGCACCAGTATCTAAGTTGTGTTTTTTTGTGGGTTTTGTTTGGTGGTAAATATGTTTCTTCTGCTGAATAAGTCTTCTGTCAGTGCCAAAGCACTGGTATTCCAGCCATTTTTCAATTCAGGGCTATTAACACAAAAGGTATATAGAATAAGTTAGATATGTAGAATCAAATCTAGGTGAGTGTTTTGGTTTTGGTAATGTGATGCTTCATCGGACTATGCAGCTTTAATTCGTCCAGTATAATCTAGTTGTGTCCTCGCCTCACGTGGCACTCGTATAAATTGTGGGAAGCAGGCCTCAGCGGAAAACAAGTTCTCAGATATGTAGAAATGTCCAGAAAAAAACTTACCAAAGTTAACGCAGATTCGATCAGTTGAGCAGCTCTGAGCAGCTCTGATCAGTTCCATTCATGATGCTGGCGGCCTGTTCTCCAAGTGGGGCAGCACTATAAAGTCACCAGGAGTGAACACTGGCACAAGTCAGTACCCGTCCTGATATCACCCTAGATGTTGCCAGGACGGAAAACTCCAACAACCAACCAACCACACACCATCTTATCCAGGAGCTGTGACGGTAGCCATGTGCTCGACCTATTGCCCTGATTAAAATGCATTGCAGACACGGCAGGAAATCCCGCACCTAGTGGTACACTATTGGAGTAATCTGGGGGGTTTACTTTCTTTTTTATTAGTTTAAGGAGCCAATTCAGCCGCCCGGTTCTTGTAACTAATAAGACGTTCAATATCACACCAGCTGTATCCTAGCAGTCCTGTGTAAGAATGTGCATTATTACCTTATTTAATGTTGTCGGGGTCAACACAGACAGACATACAGACACTGATAGATTTACTTGGTGTAAAGTCGGCTGTGGTGGCGGGTTTTATTGGGCGCCCTCCTTTCAGCAGGTTATTTACAGTCGGAGAGATGGTCTGGAAGAGCTTGTAGGTGTGTGTGTCCTAGGTGGTGGCAGTGTGGGCCTCGGTATGTGAGACATGTACAGAATCGGGGTGGTGGGCGACCACTGGGTAAGGTTTGAGCCAGGCGACTTAAAGCCCCCAGATTACACGGTCCTCGTCTAGGCGGCATATCGGCCCCATTCCATTCCCGCTCATCCATAGTAGACGGCAACAGCGCATCATGGATAAGAAAATAAATCAAATGAAGCTCGTGGATTGTGGCAGGTTGGTGGGTTGGTTGGTTGTTGCAGTGTTAAGGCCCAGTCACATATCACCGGATTGAGCAACAGACAGAATTGTCTAGTCCAGTGGTGATAAGTATCAAAATGTATTAAAATGTGTCAAAATGTTGCGCTATCGGGTAAATGGCCGCTGGACAAATGGACAGGAAACTGACAGGAAACTGACAGGAAACGGACAGGAAACGGACAGGAAACGGACAGGAAACGGACATGAATGGATAGCCAACAGACAAAATGAAATCAAACTGGACAAGAACCATAGACGTCAGTCCGGCAGCATCCGTTCCTAGTTTTGTGCATGTTCAAAACTTGTATGGACACACACCAGACATTGTTTGTTTTCTGTCCGTTTCCCCCAATCCGGTGAGGTGTGACTGGGCCTTTACGTCATGACAACATATATGGTAATATCAGGACGGGTACTGATTTGTGACAGTGTGTGCGTATGATGACTTTATAGTGCTGCTCCACTGGGGGACAGACCACCAATGCCATGACCTGATATCCCACTCAGGCACATTATGCTGACACTGAGTCAAACCCAAATTGCCCTATCCAAATAATTGAAAAACACGAGACCAACATGTATATAGTGGCATTTATTCTTGTTGTCAGAGTTACAGGTTGTAGATTAGAGTCAGGTTGATGTAGAAGGCTCCCAGGCGCTTAACCCTATGAATCTTACTGTAAGCTTGGGTGGGTGGGATGGTAAATTTTGGTGAGCCTATCATGTACTTCTTGATGGTTTGAGCACTAAGGACTAAGTCGATGTCCTATCCTTCAGCGCATCTATACTGACTTGACACCTTCAGGGGGCATCCTTGCATGGATCTAAGTGATTCGAAACCACTCATAGCTAAAGCATTGCATAGGTGGCGCAACAGTTGGCAGATGGTGATAGTTCAAGTCATTTCTCGATAGGTGGCAGTAGCTAAGGAGTCTATAGAAAGAGTATTGTCAATCTCGAGTATTCAATTACCCATGTTTAAGTAAACATGAAAAATGATGAGCGCCTGGCTAGGAAGTGACAAGTATCAATTTGTAAGTCATTGGTTTGACTCGATCACGGTATGAACCTGTAGATTTGAATCCAAACAATTTACCAAAAGGGGAGATGGACGCTCAACTCATTCTGCCATCCCGTCTGGTTTCTGGCAGGTTCTGGGATAACTTGAGGCAGGTAGTACGTAGGTGGGGTATCCTGCATGAAGGAGTCGGAAATCAACACAATTAGGAGAACCAAATTGAGACAGCCCACTACTGTTGGAGTCTGCACTCACCTCTCAGCCAAGGATCCACCTCATGCAGTGGTAGGCATAAATATGGTGATTGCATCAGGGAACCCAGCTAGTATAATGGTTAGCACATTAGCCCTGCAATGGCAGGAAGCATGGGTTTGAGGTTACCTACTTCCTATTGTAAATACCCCCTAGGACATTAATAAGACATCTTCTGAATATATTTCATTACTTGAACAAGTTTCTTTAGTTTCTCATTGCGCAAAGTTGTTGTTATTGTTTTTCTTTAGATTTATTAATGTGAAGCATTGGCGCAGCATGGGTGTCAGTTAGATATTCTAACTCCTACTTCACAACACGAACCACATTTGGTACAATGGGCTTTATATTTTATCAGGTATGTTATTAGCACAGTGTATGAGTCAATGAACCGGAATTGCTTTTGATCTGCTTCTTTGGGACCCATGCTGTTGGATTGAATCAGCCGGGTCTCGAACCCTCAACCCTATCGAGTCAAGTTTTATCTAGCGGAGTGGGTGGGTGGGCGAAGGAAGCTGGATAGTGCGAAGATGGCGGCTGCAACGGTTGTGTGGGGAGTTCAAACAGCCATTGGGTCACGTGACCATAATGGCGGGAAATTTGAGATGGTTTTCGCCACCTATTTCGTGTGTGGGTAATGAGACAGGTTCCTCCTGGTGGTGCCATGGTAGTAGTGGTGGCCACCGGGTGTCAGACTTAGTTCAGGTTGGAGCCACAAGGTGGCGCTACAGTGTCATTTCATGCATGCTATTGGGCTGTCCAGTCTGTGTGTGCAAATTGCCCATGTTAATTATAACATGTACAATGTTCTTGGTTTTCCTGCTTCAGCTTCAGATTTGATTATGTATTTCAAGTTGCATA
The DNA here is from genome assembly GCA_030323885.1 of Branchipolynoe longqiensis. NCBI lineage: Eukaryota > Metazoa > Annelida > Polychaeta > Phyllodocida > Polynoidae > Branchipolynoe > Branchipolynoe longqiensis. The sequence continues at coordinate 88,135,162 of CM059189.1, forward strand.
GTTCCATGGTGGAGAGTTTCTGTTAGGTTCTGAGATAAATATATTAGGTTGATCATTATAATCTACCTCACTTTTACTTGAAGCAACTTGTAGCTAATATTTGAAGGGCAAACATACTAAAATAATGTTGGCAAGCACCCCAAAGCTATGACAGCATAGTCTTCTGAAGTAACATGTTATATTAAATTGCCTCTGTATCCCTTCTATGTGGCAATACATGTTTAATAAGTGCATCAATATCTAAGTTCGATATGTAGAATCATATATGGATAATTGTTTTGGTTTGGAAAATGTGATGATTCATCGGACTATGCAGCTTTAAGTGTGCCTAGCATCGTTAATCAATGATGCGGCAGCAGCATGGTTTATATGTGGGGGCTGGTGGGGTTTACACTTTTTTTTTTTAGCAAAGCCCTTGAGCCTTTGAAATCCGATATGGGCGGGTATCATGATGCAGGTGCGGTGTGACATGATGACGCGTCGCGATCCTATTTAATAAATCCATGCCATCGGGAGTCGTAGCAACACCCCGCCCTGTGACAGCAGGAGAACTTCTTATCAGGAGCAGAGCCGTGGGAAATAACGTCGGGGTGGGAGGGGTGTATGTCAGGGCTCGGTAGATGAGGGTTCATTCTCTAAAACTGAGCACCAGATAGTTGGTTTCCATGTTAGGATGGTGATAATTAATATTCTTACTTTTGTCAGTATGCGGGTAATGCAGTACCTATCTGCTAAAATACCTGAGGGAGTTTGATGCCCCTGCCTTGCAAAGTTATAAACCACTGCCTTGTGGTATAGGTTCTTGATAGAACCAAAGGCTAACAGAGCAAATCCTAACAGAAAACCATGCTTCAGTGGCAGCATTAAGGGCGGTGATGAAGGGAACTCCCAACATCTCCCAGCCAGCTACTGCAGGGACAAATAGTTTGGGCCTGCCTTGACATGTTCTTGCCCATGTGAGACCTCTATTAATATGCTCCCTGAGAGAGTGCTGCTAGTAACTTGCAAAAGCCAGCAGCACTTCAACACTTTGCAAGCAGCTTTTATGAAATGCACAACCGCACAAAATATTGCGACCGACAGCATGATGATGATGATGACTTTTGTTTGATAGCAAGTCAAATAAGTATTGTTGCATCTGTGTGTTAAGCATGTTTGCAATAATACATATATTTAATCTATCTCACAAAAGATATCAAAAGTATACTCGCATGATTTAGTGCGAAAGTGAAAATGTGGACATTTATGCATCAATACTATGCATTTACCCAAATGTTTTTCAAACATTTTTATGGCAAGTCAAATAAGGATTATTGCCTCTGTATGCTTAGTATGTTTACAATGCTACATATATTTAATATATCCCATAAAGGATATCAAAAGTGCACTAACATGATGTAGTGCTAAAGTGAAAATGTGGAAATTTGTGAATCAACATTACGCATTTGCCCAAACCTTTTTTCAAACCTTTTTTTCAACTTGTTTTCTAGTAGAATATAATCTTGTTTGCTTAACTTTAATCCATAAAATCTTGTCCAAATTTATTGTGTATGTTAATATGATATTTTGGATGTATCTTCTATTTCCATGTTACACAAGTGATATTACCATATTGCTCAAGTTGTATGAGATCAACATAACAAAAAGTGAAAGAGCTTTTTTTTCCACATCTGACATATGCACAACATGTAAACAAGCCTTCATAGGAACATCGATTTTGCTATTATTTGAAATATTTGTTGCCGTTATTTTGAAGGTTTTCACTTTTGGTTGCCATGTCACACTTTAGTGCCCAGTTTCATAGAATGACCCATATTCCTATACCACTATAGCTGGTGGCCTAAACCCATTTTAGGGATCTCTTCCTGGCTGGCATTGCTACATTCACCAAGGGAGAAATATTTGTTTGTTGTTGTTTTACGTCCTAGCAACATCTAAGGTCATATCAGGACGGAGGGAGAAATAAGGTTGGTCCCTAACATAATGATAGGGCACATGAAGTACTGACCTACGTGATGCCAATTTGCCTAGCATGGCATTTATTAGGCTGTTGATCCATATTACATGGCCATGTACAACGATTACTATATAGCACTTGCCAGGATACTAATCCGCTACATTTTCGGTAGCCATATATGAGGAGCATCGGTGTTGTCACTCCTAGTACAATTTCGTTCCGGTAGCATCAATTGCTGACAGCAGGAGGTGGAGAGAGCTAGGGGGAGGGGCGGGGTCTCAGTTATGCGCTTCCGTTATTGGCCGGTTTAACTAAGAAATCATCGCAAGATATATTCCCAAAAATATTGAATATTTTCTATATTCCAATAAGAGAATTCCCTAGTGTCCCACTCCCTATCCTCCATCACTCTTCATCGCCCCTCTCCACCCAGACCACAACCTTCCAATCCCTGTAAAAGGACGGGAATTGGAAGTACTTTTTCAGAACAGGCGCTATCTGAATTATTCATTTTGATTGTTTTTGTTTGCTTGTTGTTGTTTTACGTCCTATCAACATCTAAGGTAATATCAGGACGGGTACCGACTTGTGACAGTGCGCACTCATGGCGACTTCATAGTGCTGTCCCACTGGGAAACCAGGCCACCGGCACCATGACTTGGTATCCCACTCAGTCACATTATCCTGACACTGAGCACACCAGTCCTTGCCCTGTCCTAATAATGCCGAGCGCCTGGTTAGGAAGCGACAAGTATACATTTTTAAGTCATTGGTTTGACTCGACCAGGGTTCGAACCCACGACCCCACAATTTACCAGCACGGGAGACAGATGCTCTAACTCATTCGGCCATCCCGTCTGGTTAATTTTGATATCAGATCAATTATATTTTGTTACATGGACGGGGAATTGTGTATAACACTTTTTTAACAGCGATTTCTGTAGGAATATATACAACACTGGACCCACGACTGGAACTCAAGTCTGACTTGTAGCCATCAAAGATGCATGGCTCTTTTGTTGAAGTTGCATAGTCCGATGGTTTTGAATTTCTGTTATTTTCTGAGATAAATATATTAGGTTGATCGTTATAATCTAGCTTACTTTAGATCAAAATAACTAGCTTACATTAGTTTAAAATAACTTTTTTGTAATGGCTAACTTTTGAGATATTTGAGAAGTGCAACCATGCAAAATTAATTTTGGCAAACATGCCAAAACTCTTATACCATAGGCTTCTGTAGTAATAGGTTATATTCAATGACCTCAGTATTCCTTTTTATGTAGCGACTAATGCACCTGTATCTAAGTTAGGTATTTAGAATCAAATCTAGATAATTGTTTTGGTTTTGAATATTTGATGTTTTCATCGGACTATGCAGCTTTAAGACAGTTGCGGTGTCAGCTCGGGCGGCCAGCTACTGTGTGTGTATTTATTTGGCGCCATTTCGGGCTGGCATTCACTATGAATAATTGAACCTCACCCTCGGGAGGGACAGCACCCATCCGCATGATGGTCAGCCGCTGCCATTATGGGGATCTATATTTTATTAAGATAAAAAAATGTCACGGCAAAAGTCCTATTCTCATCCACGGGTCACGTGACTGCCATATGGGAGCTTTAAGTTGGTTGCTGGAGTTTCACGTCCTAGCAACATCTAAGGTCATATCAGGATGGGTACCGCCTCGTGGCAGTGCACACTCATACAGTGCAGACACTTTAAAGTGTTGCCCCAATATGAGACCAGGCTGCCAGCTTCCATAACATCATATCCCACTCAGTCACATTATCCTGTCACTGAGCCAACCAGTCCTTGCCCTATCCTAATAATGCTGAGCATCTGGTTAGGAAGCGAATAGTATCAATGTTATAGGACATTGGTTTGACTCGACCGGGAATTGAACTCCCGACCTTCGTATGGGAGTCCTGCGCTCTACCGATTCGGCCACTGCGTCCGGTAGCTTTACGAGAAAATGTGTGTATTCTCTATGTAGACTCTATGTTCTTATTTTTGTTTAAAGGTCTACTCGTCATATTCCCCTTTCATGTTTCATAGTTTCATATATGGTGTGTTGCGTATGTCACTGCTGAGTTGTTCTTACTATGTGAGGCGGCAGGCGAGCTCTTCTTTGTATCACAACTTGAAAGCGAGGGCTCTGACATAAAAAATGATTAAATGAATCAGTTGCGCATGCGCCGCATCACCGACTGTTACTTAATGACCCGATGTGGATTAAAACAAATAGGCTGGGGTCTCTCTGGATGTGGTTGATAACTGCCAGCGAATCAGAATCCTGCAGCGCTGCTGTGCGTCTATCCGATTGGACACGTTGGTGAGGCATTGTTTTCAGTCTGGGAATGTTGACGGAATACAAAGTAGCTCCAACTGTCATCCCACTGCTCACCTACCCCATTCCCGACGACCGTCCCACTCTCTCTCTTCTCCCCTCCCCACTCCCTTCCTGTCCCTCCTCCCTCCTCTCCCCCACTCCGCTCTTCCCTTCTTCCTCTCTCCTCCCTCGACTCTCTTCTTCCATCCTTCGTCTCTCCTCTCCTCACGCCCCTCTTCCATCGTTCTTTCCTCTCCCTACGCTCCTCTTCCCTCCTTCCTCTCTCCTATCCCTACTCTCCTCTTTCATCCCTCCTCCCTCCTCTCCTCACTACCCTCTTCCATCGTTCTTTCCTCTCCCTACTCTCCTCTTCCCTCCTTCCTCTCTCCTCTCCTCACTCCCCTCTTCCTTCCCTCCTTCCTCCTCTCCCAACTCCCCTCCTCCCTGCCTCTTTCTTCCTGCCTCCACTCATTTTCCCTCTCCTCCTCTCCCAACTCCCCTCTTCCCTAGCCCATATCCACTATCTCTCCCCTCTCGCATCTCCCCTCTCTGCTCTTCCGTCCTCCATCCCCCTCTGCTCCCCCTTCCCTCTTCCATACCTCACCCCCCACATCCCTTATCCCCCCCCCCCATCCCGACACGGTTTTCATATTTCCTCCACCTCCTAGCACCAACCCACACTCCCCACACTCCCCACTCCCCATTCCCCACACCTCCACTCCCCACACCTCCAACACCCCAACACCCTACTCCCCACACCTCATCTTCCCACACCTCCTCTCCCTACTCCCCACTCCCCACTCCCCACTCCCCACTCCCCCACTCCCCACTTCCTACAACACTCCCCACACCTCATCTTCCCACACTTCCTCGTCCCACTCCCCATTCCCCACTCCCCACTCCCCCACTTCATACAACACTCCCCACCCCTCCACTTCCCACACCTCCGCTCTCCACACCTCCCGTCCCGACACCCGTGCACATGCCGGACTGCTATATTGCGTCCCGGGGCTTCATTAGAGATGCCCCGTTAATACAAGTACCTCCGCCCGATGGTTCCTGTGGGCCGGTGCACCGGAAGGAAGTCGTACTCCCTCCTGACCGTCGCCTCTCCCGCCCCCTTGATTCCCCATGGAATCCTCTCGGAGTGAGGGCCTCCACCCTCCCCTACCTTCATCCCCCACCCCACCTCCACCTCCACCTCCACCCCTACCTCCACCCCTACCTCCACCCCTTCCTCCATCCCCTTCCGCCACCCCCACATCTACCCCTAGTTCAAACCCCACCTCGACCATACGCCCACCTCCACGTCTCCCTCCACACACCCACCTCCATCCCCACCTCCACCTCCACCCCCGCCTCCACCCCTATTTCCTTCCCCGACCTCCACCCCCACTATCACTCATACGCCAACTTTCATCCCCACACCGACCTCCATCCACACGTGCACATCCACCTCCAACCCACCACCACCCATATTCCATCCCCACCTACACCTCCACTACCACTGCCACCCTTACGCCCAGTTCCACCTCCACACATAGTTCCATCCCAATCTACACCTCAACCTTGACCGCCACCAAGCCTCCACCTGCATCCTTACCTCCACCCAACCCTGTATCCACCCCAAACCCCACCTCCACCTCTAGTCCCACCATACCTCCTACACCTCCACTTCTACTACTATTCCACCCATACCTCCACCCCCACCTCCACTTCTACTACCATTCAATCCACACCTCTACCTCCACCCCCACCCCCACACTACCTCCACCCACCTCCACTTCCACCACCATTCCACCCCCACCTCCTCCCCAACCTACACCTCCACCCCCCTCACCCACACCTCCATTACCATCCCCACCCCACCTTGCACCTCCACCCTATCTTCACCCACACATCTCCCTCCCCCCACAACTTTGCGAATAAGCATGCAACAGTTGTGCTTATGGGGACTGACAAGTCGGCTAGATATTCAGGAGTCTCAGTGGAAGCCTGCAGCTGCGAATAGCATCAAATATCCATATCCCGAATAGACAGCACCAACCTTCATAATTACATATTTGATTAGGTGTGGGCTCCTGATAAATGTCTCCTTTCTAAAATCGCAGGCGTCGTGCTATAGACGTGAATGGGACCTTTTTAGCATGCCATGCCCTGCGATCGATGTAGCAACTAGAGGAGGTGGAAAGTAACAACTTTTCCTTTAGATAAGTAGCACATATAAATAACTGTAGGTTTTGGTGGAATTTGCGCATGCTATGCTATTACATCAATATTACCTCGAGGCAAATGTCACTTGGACGTCTGCAGCTTTCATGATTTGTCGGTACTGATTGGCAGCAACGCAGACGGGTGCGCAGAAGACTCTGCGACTTTTCCGCAGAAAGCTTCCATCCTATCACCGTACTGGGAGATGGAGGTGTTCAGCTTAGTTGGTTGGTTGCTGGAGACTGATACGCAGAACACCCTGCGACTGTTCCGGAGAAAGCTTCCATCCTATTGCGGTACTCGGATCTGGAGGTGTTCAGCTTGCTTGGTTGGTTGCAGGAGTTTTACGTCCTGCCAACATCTATGGTCATATCAGGACTGGTACCGACTTGTAACAGTGTGCACTCATGGATAATTTACATTGCTGCCCCACTGAGATATCAGGATGCCAGCACCATGACCTGATATCCCACTCAGTCACATTATCCTGAAACTGAGCCAATCAGGCCTTGCCCTATCGTAATAATGCCGAGCGGCTGGCTAGGAAGTGACAAGTATTTGGCTTGACTTGAGCAGTTTTCGAACCCGTGGGTTCGAATCCTATGATTTACTAACACGGGGGAGGGACGCTGAACTTATTCGGTCATCCCGTCTGGTGTTGAGGTTGCGGGTGGGGTATGTGTGATGGCAGTGCGGGGGAGGGGGGGGGCGGAGTTGGAGGGGATCTGTCCCAGTGCGGCTCCGCAGAGCTGGTGCAGCCGGCTGTCAATATGGGCAGTGCTATTATTACACACGAGCGCGATAGACCAATTGATCAGGCCCTATCACTTCCCTCCGACCTCCGTCTGACGGCTCGCACCACCTAGCGTGGCCTAGCAGCACTATCCTCTCGCAACAGCTCAACTTTGTGAGCCAAGCGGAACGAGCCAAGGCGGCTGGTGGTAGCGGGAGCGGTTCGGTGGATAGGTGGGAGGAGGAAGAGAGGGAGGAGCGAGGGAGGAGGGAGAAGGGAGGGAGGGGGATGAGGGAGAGATGGAGGAGGGTTTGTTTGATTGATTGGTGGTTGCTTTAGGCCGTGTCGGCAGCATAGGCCATATTCACGGCGAGGTGGAGGGGGAGCGAGGGGTTGAGAGGGAGGAGGGGAAGGTTTGATGGAATGAGGGGGAGGGAGGGAAGGAGGGAGGGAGGAGGTGGAGGCAGGGATCAAACGGGGAGAGGGAAGGGGGTGGAGGGGGGGTGAAGGAGGAAAGAGGGTGGAGGGACGGATGGAGGGGGAGCGAGGGAGTGATCGAGGGGAGGAGGGATGGAAATATGGAGGGGGATGGAGGGAGGGGGTGGTAGGGGGAGCGAGGGGGAGGGGGACAGGGATGGAGGGGAGCAGAGAGAGATGGAAGAGGGAAGGGGAGGGAGGGATAGAGGGGGAGGGAGGGATGGAGGGGGGTGGAGGGGAATGGAGGCGGGGAGGTAGGGATATATGGTGGGGGAGGGAGGGATGGAGGGAGGGATTGAGGGGGTTGGAGGGATGAAGGGAGGGGGGAGGGAAGCGGAGAGGGAGGGAGGATGTAGGGAAGGGCGGCGGGAGGGAGGGGGAGCTGCACCACATGCCAAGGGAGGATCAGTCATAGCCTGATGCGGCCGCCATTAGTCATTAAAGGTGACGCTAAATGGCGTCCAAACCGTGTGTTGAATCTGCACCGCAACAGCTCTCTCTCTCCACACACACCCCTCGCGTGCCTCCCTCCCTTTCTCTCTGGCCGCTCATGTAAGGGCTTGTGCGTTGGTGATGATTGCAAGCAGAGGTGGTCGGGTGGCGGGTGGCGGGTGGTGGGTGGCGGGTGGCGGGTGGCGGGAGGCCTGCGCCGGGTGTTTAAGTATCGTCCGGTGGCACGCGAGGGTCCGTGAATTGGCGCGTTAATCGGGGCAGCCACAAGCCACTCTGAGCAGGAGTGAGCAGCTCTGAGCAGCTTCGAAGCCTTGATTATCGCCGAGTAGATCTGAGCAGCTCTGAGTAGTTGTGTTTATCACCGAGCAGCTCTGAAACAGCAGTGAGCAGCAGTGAGCATCAATGAGCAGCTGTAATTTTCACCGAGCAACTCTGAGCAGCTTCTGAGAAGCTTTGAGAAGCTCTGATTATCGCCGAGTAACTCTGAGTCGGTTCTGGGAAGGAAGTTCCGAATAGTTCTGAGTAGCTTTGATCAGTTGTGAACAGCTCTGAGCAATTCTGAGCAGCTCTCAGTATCACCCATCATCTCGGAGCAGTGTGCAGCAGCTCGAACCAATGTGGACCAGCTCCGAGCAGACATAAGCAGGTTTTGGCCAGCTCTCAAGATGAGGCAAACAAGGGTGATGGCGCCAAGATCGATAGCGCCCGGACCACGGCCCGTGACGCCCCGTCCCTTCCCTCGTCCTGATATGATTACCTTATAAACGCGACCACCCAACTTGCCGTGTATTCCCTCATTTATGGCTCGGCAGGCGCAACAATGGACGATGTGATGGATGGCAAACCCGACGATTTAACGCCGGCGGCCGACACTTAAAAAAAACAGCAATTCATTGACCATATCCAAAGCCGCTCCTGTTCAAGACACTTACCTTCTTTTAATGGGAGGAATCTGTGGAATACAGAATTTTCAAGCAGAACGTTCATCAAAATGTGCGTCCTTGAACATTGCCGTGCTATATTACAACGTATAATTCACTGCGAACGTGTAGGTATTGTCATGGGGGTGATGAAAATGGGGAATATTGCCCCTAGAGCGGGACTCGAACCCACATCTCTTTGCACTCCGGGCCAGTGTGCTAACCATTTCACCACCTAGGCTCCCTGATCTCAACACACTACCCATGCCCACCTGTCTATGCGGCTCCTTGCCTGAGAGGTCAGTGCAGACCACTACAGTATTATGGCGAAATACTGCCCCTGGCCTTGCAGTACTGGGCGTGATATGTGCTGGTTATAACGGGACTCCTCGGGTCCAACCCGGATGAATGCCGGACTATGCATGAGAACTCCTAGGGCCCGTCCTACCAACAGTATGTTGACGGTCTCATTATAATTATAATGGCTATCTATCATATACATATTTCCTTATGAGACACTGTGACGATAGCATTTATACTGGATTATAACAATTGCGGAAGTGACCCTACCGGATGTATGTACAATATAGATTTACTGCAATCCAAATGGCAATCCTGCACCGATTAAATTGTTTATGTTTAGATCCCTGGTGATGTCCCACCCCCTTCCATATATCACCTTACCCGATAGTTATAGCACAGCCTACATACATCACGTGACCTGTGAATAATACCCTGACTCAGCAAACTTACTCTAGTTAGCGTCCATGTGTTATTTTGGCAGTAATATGACGGGTTATTTCTCAAATTAAATTAAATTAGTAAAAATGGTTGTTGTAGTTATGTGTACATAAGATGCTGCGCGCGATGTTGAAGTTTTGGTTCGCTATTTGAGTTTTACATCGTCCTGGCAACATCTAATGTCATAATTAGGACCGGTACTAACTTGTGACAATGCGGACTTAAGGCGACTTTATAGTGTTGCCCCACCGGAAGAAGATTTGCACAAAATCAGGGTACGTTTAAAACAGTATAGTCCGGTGAAAGTATCACTTTTTCAAAAGTAAAACATTTATCTAGATTTGATTATAAATATACAACTGAGATACTAGTAAGCTTATTAAGCATTATTTGTTGTATAGAAAGGGATAGTGAGCCAATGTAATAGAACATGTTACTGCTGAAACCTATGGTGTGCTTGCCAATACTAATTGCAGATGTTTGCACTTCAGATATCTCACAGGTTAGCCATTCAAAATAAAAGTTGGTTCAAAGTAAAGTAAAGTACATTATAACAAGCATGTTAATATATTTATCTCAGAAAATGTCAGAATCTCAAAACCACGGACTTGGCAATCATAATGTCGGCTGGACAATGTCAAGGGATTGCCAAAATTCAAGGTGACGTTGCTTCCATTGGGTGCGTTTAAATGGTTTGGTTTCTTTGTTTGTTTAACAACAAACCCTCCCCCCCCCCCCCAGCACAACATGAGGGTGCATCTAAATGAATGCCACAGTGCACACCTTTCTGGAAGCTGACATAGGTGGAGGAGAGGGGGGGGGGGGACATGCTAAGGAAGCGTGCAACTGATGGGGCAGAACGGTCAGAGGGTGGAGAGGGCTGTTAATCTGTGGTGTGATATGTATGGTGTTTCTCGCATATAACCAAAGACCCTATAATACTAAGACGGCTCACTCAGCCTGTACTGTGTAATCAAAATGATCAAACCCACCACTTGGTGTGCTGGCTGTTCTCTTGGTTAAACAGTTGCTATATTATATGTATAAATGTATATAAGAATGTGAAAGATGTGTGATGATGGTGATGATGATGATGATGCTGATGATGATGTGTATTTGTTCATAGCAATTTCATATTGATGTGTATTCCTACTTAGCTTTCTCATGTAAAATATAATTGTATGTGTTTACATGTGAAACACCAACCAGCAGCCGGGCTGATCAAAGCAAACACAAGGTGGCACTGTGAAATTTACAATACCATGGGAGAGATAGGGAGTGAGCCGTCTTAGTATTATAGGGTCTTTGATATAACTCTGCATCCTGTGGGAACATCGGAACTGAAATTGATCATAAACCACATTGCCTCGTGTATCCGGTACAGTGGGTTTGTTTGTTTCTTGGAGTTTCACGTCCTGGCAACAAATAATGTCATATCACGACAGGTACCGACTTGTGACAGTGCGCACTCATGGCAATGTTATAGTGTTGCCCCATTTGGAGACCAGGCTGTCAGCACCATGACATCCATCCTGATATGACCTTAGATGTTACTTGGACGTAAAACACCGATAACAAATCAAGCAACAACCAAGCACCATGACACAATTTCCCACTCAGTCACATCCTGATACAACGGAGGTAACCAGTCCTTGCCCTACACTAGTAATGCCGAGTTCCAGACTAGGTAGCGCCAAGTATCAATTTTGTAAGTCATTGGTTTGACTCGACCGTAATCGAACTACCAACCTTCCACACAGGAAGCCTGCCTTCTAAGTTCTAAGCGATTCGGCATACCAGGCGCGGTGGTCAAATCGGTAGAGCACAGGCCTCGCGTGCGGAAGATCGGGAGTTCGCGAGTTCGGTTCCCAGTCGAGTCAAACCAATGACTTATAAATTGATACTTGTTGCTTCCTAGCCTGGTCCTCGACATTATTAGGATAGGGCAAGGATTGGTTAGCTCGATAATGTGACTGAGTGGGTTATCGGGTCATGGTACCGGTGGCGATTTCCCAGTCGGGGGCAGCACTATAAAATCTCCATGAGTGCGTACTGTCACAAGTCGGTACCCAACCTGATATGACCCCTATATGTTGCTAGGACATAAAACAACAACAAACAAACAAAAAACCCGATTCGGCTCCGCGTCCAGTGCATGCAGTGTATTATTTACTATTGTGAAAATATCTATGTATATTATATGCCGATATCCGATGGACTATATAATTTATTATGTGGATATAAATAACGGCAATCCTTTAATGTTTCTCTCTAACCACCCTAACATCCATGTTATTCACTGCAGAGTGGGCATTCTCTCCTACCCCGTCTCCTCTACACCATGGGCCAACTGTCACTCTGCTCACCTTCAAAATCTCAATCCAATTCAACGCCAATGCAATGATGTAGCTTAAATAAAAGATTTGTACCTGGAAATAATCTTAATTCTCACTAATTCCACGATTCATATGATCACATGGCAATGGAGCAATGAAAAAAGAGAGTAGGAATATCAGGAAAAAGTTATTTATGGATTGATGCCAATGTTTCTCTCCATTTTTAGATTTGCATTTACGTGGTTTTGCGCCTGAACTCTTCATATATATATATTTGTTTTGACATTCTCTCTCCCAAAGCAGGCCTATGTGAATGGCGTTAAATTATATGCATAGTATTGGGCTGGGATATTCTGCAGAACATCATCCCCCACTATGCGCCCAGGCAATCGGGTGTGTATATATATAAACTATATATATATATTCATATATTTCACATCCTTCCTTTGCCGTATAACAATAAATAAGCGCAGCGACCTCTGTTGTGTATTTTATGTTTTTGATGCGTTCTTTTCGGGATGCGATGCTTTGCTTCCGACAGCCCACAATGATGTACTTCCGGTATAAGTGGATGAGAAGGTGCGGTGGCACGGTCACGGGGAACCCGCGGTGCACCGACAAAGGCCCAGAGCACCCAGCTAAAGAGCAGGTGAAGTATTAGGTGAACTGGCCCATGCTACCATGTGAGCTGTCTTATGTGACCTAGGCCACAAAGTGACTTGTTATCTGACCTGCCCTGGGCGGCACTGGGACTTGTTATGTGGTCTGCCCTAGGCCACAATGGGACTTTCTATGTGACCTGTCCTAGCCACAATGGCTCTTGTTATGTGACCTGCCCTAGGCCACAATGGGACTTATTATGTGGCATTCTTTAGGCCACACTTTTACTTGTTATGTGACCTGCCCTAGGCCACAATGGGACTTGTTAGGTAAGCTGCCCTATTCCACAATGCGACTGCTTATATGACCTGTGCTAGGCGACTTTGGGACTTATTATGTGACCTGCCCTAGGCCACAATGGTAGATAGTATGTGACCTGGCCTAGACCACACTGAGACTTGTTATGTGACCTGACTTAGGCCACAATGGGACTTATTATGTGACCTGCCCTAGACCACAATGGTATATAGTAAGTGACATGACCTAGGCCACAATGAGACTTGTTATCTGACCTGCCCTAGGCCAAAATGGGACTTATTATGTGACCTGCCTTAGACCACAATGAGACTTGGTATGTGACCTGCCCTAGAACACAATTGTAGATAGTATGTGACATGGTCTAGGTCACAATGAGGCTTGTTATGGGACCTGCCCTAGGCCACAATGGGACTTATTATGTGACCTGCCTTAGGCATTAATTGAAACTGCAAGGTGACATTACCTTAGTAGCAATTCTAATTGTCATATGATCTGACCTAGGGCCTTGCTATGTGACCTGATTTAGACCACAAAGGGAACGACACTATGACTTGACCGAGGTCAAGAAGGGGGCCGTATTTCATATCACCTATGGCACATATGACCTTGGCAACAATATCTTTAATATGCAATATAAAACATATATTTATTATAAATAATTTGTTTTTAATATTAGTAATATCTATCCCAATATGCCACAATGGGAAACAATGCTCGTCGATTTGGAATGGATATATATAATATTAAAAACAAATTATTTCCCATAAATATGTGCTATATATTACATATTACATATATTAGACGCATTATTTGATCTATGATTAATCTTATTTATCTAAAGATTATGGCAGAAAATATTTGAATATGCAACTTTAACTGAAACTAAATAGGAATTTGTGATATCACAAGTGATTATTATCTTCAGCTAATTTGATCAAATCTGGCAAGTGATTATTTAATTACATCAATGCTATTGTGTTGATAGGCTATTTGCCTAAATGCCTTATTTAATTCAATATGACAATGAATGAACATATTCCAACATAATAAACAGGGAGAGGAAGTTGGTCGGGTTAAATTCGAATGGAATTGAATGAATATTAATTATTCACCTATTTAGTCAATTATTGATCACGCAATATCACTCTAGATACACATTCTCGGCGGGTATAGATATACTCATTGCCTGTACCATTCGTTAAACTAACAAGGTAGTTTAGATACCGGCAAAGGCTAACCCCCCTCATCCACCCCACCCCCTCCCTCATCCATCGCCCATAACACCAATATGATGTGATAAACTAATATTACAGTACAACCCCGTTAAACCAAGCTCGGTTAATCCAAAGTATCGGTTAATTCAAACAAAAGTGTCGGCCCCAGGCCACTTCCGGTACAGTTAAACCAAACTTTCATGTGGTTTTAAAGTCACCTGGTCTTTTTTTTATATGATAAATGGTAGTATTTTGCCAGGTCGCCGAAAGAAGTTTGAATTAACCGATTGTTTGATTTAACCGAGGTTGGTTTAATGGGGTTAAAATGTATATACATGAAAAACAATAATCGTAGTGTCCACATACATTGTACATTCATAATCCACCCGGTTTTTGCCAAAGCCAAGTTAAAGTCGAAGCGCGGCTAAACCAATGATCGGTTAATCCAAACAAATTTCTGGGGTCCCTTCAAGTTTGGTTTAACGGGGTTATACTGTACTAATATTAGATATGTGGAAATATGGAATTGCCGTGGCTTCGTAATGGACGTTTACATCAGTTTGGCTTGAAAGACATGGCCTACTCGCTATTTTCCATCAACACTTAAAGTGAGGAATTCGTACACATTAGCGGCATTAAACATTACATGGCACCAGGCTTAGCCACTGGCACGTTGTGCCTCTTTAAAAGGATCGCTACATTCAGCACATAGTGAGGATAATTGTAGCCATCCAATGGGGAATGTATACATACATGTAGGCATACATACATGGATATCCATATGTGTATATACATATACATTCCCTACTCGTCATCGATATATATATATATATATATTTAAATACCCCATTCCTCATGTATATATTGTATATACATTGCCATCCTTGATGCATATATATGTATATATATGTATATCTATATATGTATATATATATATGTACACATCAATGCAGTATATTATATACATTCTCCATTAGCCATGTGTATATATGTGTGAATATATATGTATATACCCCATTATCATGTATATGTAATTATACATTCTACATTCCTCATTTAAATATTGCTAGTATATGATTTCCCAATTCCTCATGTATATATGTGCATATGTAAATATGTATGTACATACATTCCCCCGTCCTCATGAAAATATTGTATATATAAATATTATATAAAACCCCTTCCTTATGTTTATCGATATATATACACTCCCCATTCTTCATATAACTATTGTTTATATCCATTCCCCATTCCTCATTTATAGTATATACACATTCCCCATACCTCATGTATATAGTATATACACATTCGCCACACCTCATTTATATATGTATATATACATTCCATATCCCTTACGTATTTATATATGTATATAGACATTCCCTATCCCTCATTTAAACATGCCAAAGCTGTATCAATCAACGCTCGCTGAAGCACATCTATGTGACCTCAGGGTTCTCTTAAAAGTCTGGAATTGGTAATAAAATGAGTCGGTTTCAGTTGTATCTCTCGTTTTAATTCATATCGTATCATATCACGTTATAGCGTGTCATGACCAGATGGGATGGCTGAATGAGTTAGAGTGTCCGTCTCCCGTGTCAGTAGATTGTGGGATCGTGGGTTCGAATCTTGGTCGAGTCAAACCAATGGCTTAAAAATTAATACTTGTCGCTTCCTAACCAGATGCTCGGCATTACTAGGATAGGGCAAGGAGCAGTGGAATGAGGAAGACCAGTCGTCTGCGACTGAAATTTACCCTGCTTAAACAAATAATGTACCAAAAAAACAGAATACAATTCTCTGTGTATACTTCAATATGCTAACGCTGTCGACATTGTGACGTGTGTTCCATCCAATTACTGGAAACAATATGATACAGCCTTAGTGAAAGAGTATAGAATTAATTAACTTATTAAAGCACACCGCCCATTTCTGGGACGAACCCAATCAGCCAGAGTGAGGCAATACAAGACATAGTACGTTCGCAATGGATGTTGGGAAAGCTCATTGAGTGAGATTGTTGCATCTGTCTTTTTGCCGCTGTTTTCAAATAATAGAAGCAAATCAACTATGTCTTATGAATATGAAGGGGGACATATTTTAGATTCCTAGATTCATAACTCATAGAGAAGGGTTGGGAAGAAACAGTTCACAACAATAGAGTTCCTGAAGGAAAGTATCATGAAGTATTATTATTTAAAGTTGCATAGTCCGATGATTTTGGGTTTCTGTCAATTTCTGAGATAAATATTATTGGTTGATCTGTATAACCTACCTTACTTTTAGTTTGAAGTAACTTTTATTTTAAATGGCTAACTTTTATGATATTTGAAGTGCAAGCATGCAAAATTAATTTTGGCAAGCATGTCAAAAGTCAGAGACCGTGGGCTTATGCGGTAACTGGTTCTATTAAATTGACTCAGTATTCCATTCTATGTGGCAACAAATGTTTGATAAGTGCACCTGTATCTAAGTTCACAACGTAGAATCAACTCTAAATCATTGTTTGGGTTTTGAAAATTTGAGCTTTGCATCGGACTATGCAGTTTTAACACAGGGAGACACCGCAATAAGATATAGTCTTTGAAAAGGTCAACTCTCCTCCAGCTGGTCTACAAGGTCCACCGCTCTTTACTAAAACTAAAAACAGAACAAACAACATTTATCCACAAGCTAGATACCCACACCTTTGTACATAATACTATTTGCATAAACATTGCTATTTATACTACACATAATTTGACGAATGATGATTTTGAAATCTGTTGATTATGCTTCATGACTTGTATAATTCCAACTGTACCTTCCACGTATGACGTCATATAATCACATTTTCAGCTTGGTACCTAAAATGATTACACAAGAAGACACAACGACTGTACTTACACTTTATTCCGCATGGAGCTGACTACTAGGAGTAACATTGTAGGCTTGCGTGTTCGAGACTGTGGCTATGTAGGTAGGCTAAGGTGAAAAACAATACAGATGGAGAGAAAGAGAGAAAGTAAAGCAAAGTAAGAGTGTGAGAAGAGAGAGTCCAAGCCTCTCTTGTTTATTATATATGGTTCATGGGTTCATTGTAGAGTATCACCCCACCCCTTTACCCCAATGGGAAACGAGCATTCTTGGCCCTACCAATAGGGATCCAGCATTCCTGGTCCCCATGGCTACCAGTGGTCTGCCCACCACCACCAAGCTGTGTGACCCCATGGCCACCACCAACCTTGACCCTGCGTGTGGTGATCCTACCCAGCAGAGGGGCAGGGGGGTAGGCCCTGAGTGTGGTTACACACAGCCCTTCCGGCACCACTATGTCTATTTACATCCCACTCAGGTACCACCAGCACTTACATATATATACATACATGCGCTTTGGTCACTATACGTTTTTAGTAATAGAACATTTGCATCCCCCCCAACGCCGTAAATCGGACTATTTGAAGGTGGTGACTGTGAGAGAGAGTAACCCCCAGCAGTGCACACATATATATATTTATATATCTATATATAAAATATCTGGCTGGTCATGTGACAAAAGTTTGTGTGTATCCAGCGATCATAGTCAAGGATGAGTGACTTTAAAATTGGGGCTCACATATTACAACCAGCATGGCTTTGATCTCAGGCCATAAACTAAAGTGCCTGTCACACCTTACCGGATTGAGCAATGGTCATAAACCGGACAAAGAATTTGCTAGTCTAGTGGTGTTCGGTATCAAAATGTACCGAACTGTGTTGAAATGTTGCGCTTTCGGGTCAAATGGACGCTAAATGGACAAGGAACATACATTAACAAATAGCCACTGGATGATAACAGAATGATAACCGGATGACAACCAAATGTCAAACGGATGGACCGGACATGTACTGGACTGTTCACGGATGGGCCGAAAACATATACCAAATTCCCGCAACACCATCAACGGACTCTGCAGGAAGCAAACCAGAGACGTAATGGATGGGTACCGGACATGAACCAGACAAAACAGACTAAACAGACTTAAAACGGACACCAACCATACACATCAGTCCGGCGGTGTCCAGTACAAGTTTTGTGCATGTTCGAAACTTCCCACCGTACACACCGGACACCCCTGGACAGAGAACGGACACACCGGATGTGTACCATATATAAAACGGACATTGACGTATTTCACCGGACAGGGTCCATTTTCTATCCGTTCCCCAGTCTGGTAAGGTGTGACTGAGCCTTAAAACTGAATAAGATACCTATCATACAGAAAGGTCCATTTCTATGTCGTAGTATTTTAATGGCACCTTTGTTATCCCCTTTTAATTATACTCATGATACATGATGCCATTATGTTGTTTTACAATTATAGTCCTTTTAATTTAATTAGTGCTCGCTAATCTCTGGAATATTTTACACCAGGAGATGATGTGCGATGTGAATATTGGCTTGCTCCCCCTATAATTAAATATGAGACAATATAATAATGTCCATCCGCTTTATCGCCTAGCGATCTAATCAAAAAGACAGATGCAGCAATCTCACTCAATGAGCTTTCCCAGCATCCATTGCGAACGTACTATGCCTTGTATTGCCGTACTCTGGCTGATTGGGTTCGTCCCAGAAATGGGCGGTGTGCCTTTCAGTTGCATTGTCCGATTAAAGCATCACATTTGTTAAACCAGAACACTCACCTAGATTTGATTCTAGATATCTGACTTAGATACTGGTACACTTATTAAGTATTTGTCGCCACAGAAAAGGCAACATTGAATCGATTTAATAGAACCTGTTACTGCATAAGCCTATCATGTCAGAGTGTTGACATGCTTGACAAAATTAATCTTTCATGTTTGTGCTTCAAATATCTCCAAAGTTACCCATCTTAAATCAATGTTACCGTACATAAAGTAAGGTGGATTAGAACAATCAATTTAATATATTTATCTCAGAAAAAAATGGCCGAAACATCGGACTGTGGGATATGAGGCCATGGTGCTGGTGGCCTGGTGTCCCAGTAAAGTCACTTTCACAAGCGCACTGATATGACCTTAGATGTTTCCAGGACGTAAAACTCCAACAACCAATCGGCCAACCACGCAGGCAGTGTCCTGTGGCTGAACATCAACCGCCATCGATCGTTGACAGCCCGAACCCGGCGGGACGGCGGCCATGTGGTGGCGGCGGGCAATCCCGATATGGTCTAACTTACAAGGCAATCAGCGCTGGGAGGTACATGTAGTGAGCCAGCGTGGTGAGACCCCTACCCCAACACCCACACACCCACCCACACCCACACACACTCATGCACCCCCCCCCCCACACACACACATTCTCACGCCCCCACATGAATGATATAGGAAGATTGCCACGGTTGCGGAGCAAAGAGGACAGGGTTGTGATTGGAGAGCGCCCGGCCTTACAGCCCAATGGCAGGCCCGTCCGGACCCTGTGCTGCCCAATAAGCCCTGGTGACATATACGTTAGTGAACGTAGTTGAACGAAGTTAAACGTAGAATAGATTAACTTGGGTGAAACGTGCAATCACTACATTAAGGTATGGCAGGTTTTGGTTGAACGCCCACCTAATAGTACGGATAAATATGTTATGGGATGGATCCCGGTATGTTACGGTATGGATCCCGATATGTCCAACTATGTTGAACTATGTTTACCTACATTACCCTCCACTATGTTCAACTATGTTCAACTACATTCAACTTCATTCACTAACGGCTATGTGACCATGGCAGAAAGGCCAAGGTTTTGTGTGGGTCAAAGTATGCTAGGGTATGCTAGAGTACACTAGAGTATGCTAGAGTATGCTAGAATATGCTAGAGTAGAGGAAGACGTAAGCTAAGAGTATGATAAAGTAGGCTAGAGTATGCTACAGTATGTTATCATCACAGAGGCTAAGTCTGCCTCAAACCTACCTCTCTTTTGAACATGCCCAAAGCTTAAATCAGAATTCATGGCCCACACCCGTTCTTATCATGTTCTCATCACGGAGAAGTATGGATGCCAGTACTTTCAACTATGTTCAACTATGTTCAACTATGTTCAACTACGTTCAACTACATTCAACTAGGTTAGCCTCCACTACGTTCAACTACGTTCACTAACGTGTATGTGACCGGGTTTATATAATTAGAAGCCGGTCGCCCCACTTGTGGACCTTGCTCTTCGCCCAGGGAACCGCACTGGGTGAGCACGGGTTTTATGCCTGGAATAACCAACCCCTTTCACTGGCCACCTCCTGCCCCTCCCCTTCCCCCTCTCCCCTACTTTTTCCTCCATCCTCATCCACACTCCCTCCTTTCTCTCCACCCCCTCCCTTATCAAATCCGGACGTCGTTCCCAGCCCCATTCCCAGTCCCATGCCAAGTCCGCTTCCCAGTCCCCTGCCCAGTCACCCATCAAACCTTTTCCATTTTTCACCCCGCTCCACTCTTCATCCGCTTCTTCATTCCACTTTCCATTTCCAGCTCCAATCCCTTAGCCATTACCGTGTATACTGCAAAAGCCAACTCCCTCACTGCCTCTCTCCACAGTTCCTCCCTCCCCAGTCCCTCCCTCCACAGTCCTTCCTTCCTCAGTCCCTCTCTCCCCAGTCCCTCCCTAGTCAGTCTCTCCCTCCTCAGTCCCTCTTTCCTCACTCCCTCCATCCCCAGTCCATCTCTCCTCAGTCCCTCCCTCCTCTGTCCCTCTCATCTCACTCCCTCCATCCCCAGTCCCTCCCTCTCTCCTCAGTCCCTCTCTCCTTAGTCCCTCCCTCCTCAGTCCCTCTCATCTCACTCCCTCCATCCCCAGTCCCTCCCTCTCTCCTCAGTCCCTCTCTCCTCAGTCCCTCTCTCCTCAGTCCATCTGATCTCACTCACTCCATCCCCAGTCCCTCCCTCTCTCCTCAGTCCCTCTCTCCTCAGTCCCTCTCTCCTCAGTCCCTATGATCTCAGTCCCTCCATCCCCAGTCCCTCCCTCTCTCCTCAGTCCCTCCACCTACAATCCCTCCCTCTCCTCAGTCCCTCCATCCACAGTCCCTCTCTCCTCAATCCCTCCATCCCCAGTCCCTCCCTCTCCTCAGTCCCTCCATCCACAGTCCCTCCCTCCCCAATCTCTCCATCCTCAGTCCCTCACCCCTTTTCTAGTGCCCACTTCTTACTGCCATCCTTAATCTCCCCTTTCCCATCCAAATCCAATTGTCCCAGACTAAGAAGACCTCACCATCTCCTTTCTTCCGCCAATGCCGACCACCTCAATCCATTTCTCCATCCCCTTCCAATATCCCTCCACCATCAACACCCCCACCCCAATCAGCACCACCACCACCAGTAACTACCCTTATTGTTGAAGCAGTTCCGAAATGTTGATCAGGGATTTTAATTATATTGGTGCCTTGTGGCTGGTGCGGTTTCAGCGCGGGGATAGGAGGCGGTGTTGCCGGCGGTCGTGCCTTATGGCATGGCGTGTAATCTGATGGATGCGGTTTCTTTGCCGGCATCTCCCGTCAGGCGGGGCTGTGCGCCGCATATTTATTAATAGATTCCCACACGGAATGTCCCAAAAGAACGGTACCTTAAACCCCAAACGAAGTCATCAAAAGTGCAGTGTACGAGCATACGTACCATTTGTTAAACCACCGATTTTACTCTTCAGCTATGAATGCCATGAAATGGGAAACAAGGTGTCACTCGCTTTATTTTTGTTTAGCCAAAGAGTTGATACAACCTTGATAGTAAAAGGGGTGTATACCTTTAATTGATGGAACTGCTCTCAGGAGATTTAAAAGGCAACACAGCTCCGATGAATTACTTTCCCACGGAATTGCCCTCTGGTTCCAGAATAGCTCGCAGTTCTGAGCAGCTCTATGCAGCTCTGAGGACCTCTGAGCAACGCTGAGCAGCTCTAAGCAGCTCTGAGCAACATTGCATAACACCGATCAGGACTGAGCAGCTCTGAGTAGATGTGAGCAGTTATGAGCAGATATGAGCAGCTCTGAACATCCATTTGCAACACTGAGTCCTTCCGAGCATATCCCAGCAGTTCATGTCAGCGTTCGGTAGCTCCGGGTAGCTCCGACTACCTTCGAGTAGCTCCGCGTAGCTCCGAGCAGATCAGAGTAGCTCCGAGTAATTCAGAGTAGATCCGAGTAACTCAGAGTAGATCCGAGTAACTCAGAGTAGTTCCTAGTAACTCAGAGTTGCTCCGAGTAACTCAGAGTAGCTCCGAGTAACTCAGAGTAACTCTGAGTAGCTCCGAGTAGTTCAGAGTAACTCAGAGTAACTCTGAACAGCTATGTGCAATAGGGGAAACCATACTTTGGATAGTAGGAAGCAGGACTCAATGCTGGGTAGTTCCCGATCTGACTCTGCACTGTGGGGAAAACTCCGAGCAGTGTCCACCTCAGGGATCAGGATGCCATCATGTCCCGACATTTACAGACATTCCCCCATGCCCTCATTCCCACCTCCTCTCTCAAGGGGTGTCGGATCAATGACCTGGTAATATAATCCCTTCTATGGTGTTGTCTCCGTTTATTGTCCATCCACTAGTGCGTACACTGTCGGCCTACTGGCCTGAGCAATTGGAGTCAATGCTATCATCGGTTAGCAGTTACCGACTTACTCTATGTTGATGTGAAGTCAGCTCCGAGCATCTTAGCTATCATCTCCAAAACTATTCCTCCCCTCTTACTCCAATCTGCAAAACATCAAGCGATCAGCTGTCAAACGCTATGCTGATTTACATATCGGCCCAATATACACATTTGTGTACGCCTGTGTTGTGATTGATTCCGATTATGAATGCATTTAAGTAGTGTACCACATCTTTCCCAGTGCTTACTTGATGAATTAATATTTGCCATAGCATCAGAGTGTGTACAAAGAAAACTGACCGTGACCTTAATTAACGTGGTTGAGGGATGGAGGAATTTCTGAATTTAATTTGATCCTAGGATAAGCGGTACGTCTATTGCAGCTTAAAGTTGCACAGTCCGATGGTTTTGAGTTTCTGTCCTCATTTTCTGAGAGAAATATATTAGTTGATCATTTAACCTACAATTGGTTAGTTTGACATAATTATATTTTAAAGGGCTACCTTTGGAGATATTTGAAGTGCAATCATGCAGAATTAATGTTGGAAAGCATGCCAAAACTCTGACACCATAGTATTCTGCAGTAAGAGGCTCTAGTAAAATACCTCATTATTCCCTTCAATTTGGCAACAAATGTTTGATAAGTGTGCCAGTATCTAAGTTTGATATGTAGAATCAAATCTAGATAATTGTTTTAGTTTCGGCAATTTGATGTTTTCATCGGACTATGCAGCTTTAACCCTGATGTGAATACACTCACAACACCTTAGAGGAATACGTTCAGTGACAAATGTAGCATTGCCTTAGTGTTAACTGGGGATAATTTACGAAGGCAGAGTGGTTAATCTTTATTCAGGAGCAGAGAAGGATCATTACGTTGAAATCTGCAATAGGTAGTTCAGTTCACAATGTCGGTAAGTTCAATCTGTCAATTGGTGTGTGGGACTCGAACCTTCAACCCTAGCTGTTGCCTGTTTTATCAGAGGGGTGGAGGGGTGCGGGAAGTTTGGGTAGGTGTTCCGTTGGTGGCGGCTGGATCGGGTGTGATGGTTTGAACCTGGAGGAGGTTGGTCACATGACCATTTGCGGGGATTTCAAAAGTCAGTTCATGTGGGCAGCCCTGGAGGCGGCTGGTGGGTTAGTTCGGCCGTGATCCTCCAGGCCATGCACAGATCGGCGGCGGCTATGGTTAGTTCAGTAGTTTAGGGTAGATGGCACCACTAGTGTCTTTTCGTTTGTGTGATCTCCGCCCCGTAAATTACCCATGTTACGAATAACACGCACAATACTGTACACTTATCTGACTTAGCTCCGAAGTGGAGCAATTGAAGTGTTGGTAGATGGCTCGGTCTGTTTGGCCATGTGTATAAGTGTAGAAGATTGCACTGCTGCTCATAATTGTTGGCTTGAAATTAGGAATTTACCCAATGATTATTGATAATGTTGGAGAAATGAACGTGCAATTTATTTAGGGCAGTGGATAGTGAATGCTAAATTGGTTGCAATTGATATTCGCTATTTTAGGGTGCCAGTAAATCAAAACTATTTCTCTATTCTCCTTTTTCAGTGTAAAAATAGATATAATATACATAGTATGTGTGTCATGTAGTCCGGTTTCTCTACTCTCCTTTTTCAGTCTCAAACTACATACAATATATATAGTATGCATTTCACGTAGTACTGTTTCTCTACTCTCCTTTTTCAGTGTAAAACTACATACAATATATATAGTATGCATTTCATGAAGTAGTTTCTCTACTCTCCTTTGTCAGTGTAAAACTTCATACAATATAGATAGTGCATATTTCATGTAGTACTGTTTCTCTACTCTCCTTTTTCAGTGTAAAACTACCTACAATATATATAGTATGCATTTCATGTCGCAGTTTATCTACTCTCCTTTTTGAGTGTAAACTACATACAATATATATAGTACGCATTTCACTTAGTGATGTTTCTCTACTGTCCTTTTTCAGTGTAAAACTACATACAATATATATAGTATGCATTTCATGTAGTAGTTTCTCTACTCTCCTTTTTCAGTGTAAAACTACCTATAATATATATAGTACGCATTTCATCTAGTAATGTTTCTCTACTCTCCTTTTTCAGTGTAAAACTACATGCAATATATATAGTACGCATGTCATGTAGTACTGTTTCTCTACTCTCCCTTTTCAGTGTAAGGCAACATATAATATACATAGTATGCGTTTCATGTAGTACATATTATATATGTTATTATTTTGTATTATATATAATCAATTTTTTAAATAATTTTCTAAAGTGCTGATGTTCAATGAAACTAGTGATAGAACTCAATTCTCGAATAATTTTCTAAAGTGGCGATGTTCTATGAAACTAATGATATAACTCAATTATATATGAATGAATTGAAAGATAGGTTTACATACACTCACGTATATATAATACTATTATATTATATTATTAATAGATATTCAAATTATACACTGCTATACTGTAGATCTGCTAGGCTTCTAGAAGAGTTAGGAACTTGAATGCAAGCTTAGCAACGTTATCTGTGTAGTGTTGATGTTGACAGTGACAGTCGGTGAAAGAAGGAATAAGTGGTCCGCTGACACAATATAACACAACTAGCAGCAACACGCAATAATCGTCCCTGCAGGCGGAGCATGGCACCTCCACTGATTACCGGCAATCAACCCTGCAAGAAAGCCATCACTGCACAACAGATCGCTACAATAATAGCAGACATAAAAGAGGGTGAGTGGGTGGGTCTGCATAGACTGGCCACCGAACCCACGTCTGTGTGGGTTTTTTTTTTATGGCGAAGGGCTGTAAAACGCTACGCTCTCCAAACTTGTGTGTTGTGTAATAATGCAAATGCAGTATAGTCGGTGGGTTGGCTTTGTGGTGGAGTCAGACACCCTTGTGATAACAGTATAGTGTTTGTACTTAGTACATCCCTCTGAGGGTGCGAGATAAACACAACAACTTCCGTATTTTCTCATTAGCTACTTTAAGACGGCCTTTACTAGTCAGGCTTTAAGGGATGTAGGACCGCGGCCATCTTGCAATTCTACTCACTTCCCTTGTACCATAATCTCAACCCTTCCTTCCGCTCAATTCTTTCTCTACGCTACGCTATCCTGCTCTCTCCTTCTCTGCCTTCCTCTATTCTTCTCCACATCCAATTCTCTCCTCTCCCTTTACTCTCCCTCTCATGTATCCCCCTTTTCCCTCTCCCCCTTTCTCTCCACCTCCCTCTTTCTCTCTTCCTCTTATCCTTCCTCCCTCCTGCTCTCCCTCTCCCTAGCCATCAGCTCAATCAGCCTCCCTCTCCCTCTCCTTCTCCCTCTCCCTCTCGCTCTCCCTCTCCCTATTCCTAGCCCTATCCCTAGCCCTCAGCTGAATTCCCCTTCTTCTCGTCTCTTCTCGGCTCCTTTTATCCCTCCTCTTTCTTCCTTCCCACATCCCCCACAATTATCTTATCATAATCCGATCCCACCACCAGGTCTTCAACCAACTCCCTATTTAACCCATCCATTACCTGCTCCTTTCCCTCCCCTCCCCTCCCCTCTCCTTTGCCCCTCCTCTGTTCTGCCCTTCTTTTCTTTCCCCACCTCTCATCATTCCTCCACCCCTTTGCTATCTTCTCTTCCTCTTGTCCCCTCCCCCCTTCTTCTACCATACCTCCACATCAACCACATCCACGTTCTCCCCTCCCCTTACTCTAAAAACCCATCACTCCTTCCTCCCCTTCTCCTCTTCCCACCCCTCTCTCCTTTCCTCCTCCCCTTCCCTCCCCCACCTTTCTCCTCCATATCCACATCGACGTACACACTCTTCAAGCCCTTCCCCTCTCCTCCCCTCCCTTCAGCTCCATTCCCTACCCTATTCTCCTCCACCACCCTCTTGTCGCTTTCTCCTCCCAACTCCCCTCTTCCCTCAACCCCCACCCTTCCATCACTGCTACTTCCACACACCGAAGCTAACCCAGGAAACGTGAAGCCCAACTCGCAGATGCGCACGCACGCGCATGCTCCTCGCCGACTCTTCATTCACACGGCGGCGCCGACTTCCGGTTTCCGGTGGCACGCATGCGCCGCGGTCACTGATTCCCGGCGCCAGCCCACGCCTGGCTAATACCGAAAGCGAGGCCCGAGGTTTGCTCGACGGCAAGCCCGTCGTTATCTGCTCCAGGGGGAGCATCAATATGAGCCCTGGGACGCACTGGAGAGCGGCTATCGGTGATGTCGGGCGTGGGATGCCGAGCACAGGGTGGCGCGCAAGTGGGCTTGTAGGGCATAGGGTAGGGATGGCGGGGGTGGGGGTGGAGTAGGGGGTGGGGGTGAAGTAAGGGGGTGGGGGGAGAGGCGGTATTGGCTGGGGTACGGGAGAGGGGGCACTTCACTAACAGGAACAGAACAGCCATGGTATAGTAAAACATTACCAAGCAAAAAAAACAAAATTAGTATCGGTGTAATCTTTGTGGTTAATGCATCACACACAAGGAAGTCTATGAGGCATTGTACTTGTACGGTTTTGAGTGTAGTCGTTGTCATGTATACGTTTGTTAATGAGTCCGTGGGCGTCTGGCATGACATTGTCACGTGACCCTGGAGGGGACGCCGGCTACAAGTTGGTTAATAAACATCCGCTAAGCAGACCTTTTTCTTGTTGGTAATTGATCATTTTATTCAGCGAATAAATGTATTTCTTTAGCGCCGATGGACTGGTCTTCCAGCCATATTATGTTGCATTCGTTTAGAATAGAGTCGACACCTATTACATGCTGGCAGCCGTGGGGTTCGAACCCACAACTACATTCGTGCCATACCTTATTACAGAGGTGTTCTTCAGGAAGTAGGTGTGTGGAGAGGGGTGAGGAGGATGAGGAGGAGTTGCCTATGCAATGTAAAGATCATCGTCACAATCGTCGGCAAATATTTATCAAAGCAAAGGAATGTTGATGCGACTGTTGCAGATCGTTGGGTGAGGGAAGGAGAGAGGAGGTGTGTGCTGGTCCGGGTGGACAGCAGAGGGTGGGGCGAGGGGATTGGGTGGCGTGGTGCTAGGGCCACTTGGGGACGGGAGCAGGGGGAGGGGGGAGAGGGTTCTGATAAGGGGTTGACCAACCCCCATGAGCCACGTGTAGGCCCTCGGTGAGGCGTAGTGGAAGAAGGGGGAGGCGGAGGATGGTAGAGTCGTAGCTAGCTGGGTATCCCAAGGAAAAATCCCCACACACCCCAAACAAAAGAATTTTGATTGTTTATTTAAAGGGAAAAAACCGCCCAGTATTTAACCTCCCTGAAATGGCTAGAGATTGCATTTTGGAGCCTATAGATAGATATAACAGTTGTCATTGGGGGATCATACTCCCAGAACCATCATATTAGTGCCTCACACAATTGGGATATGTCTGGTCCAAGAATGTATCTGTTCCCCCAACCAAAAATCCACTATCCTAACAAAATGTCCTTGCTATTTCCCTGGTGAAGGCATTGGTGGGGTATGAACACCGGTGGAGGAGGAGGATGGAGGAAGGAGGAGGAGGGGGGCGAGGGGTGACGGGGGAGGAAGGGGAGATGGGGAGGAGGGGGTGAGCGGAGAGGAGGGGGAGGTTCGGCTCAATACACGGGGAGATTGGGTAGCTGCTGTGGGACCATGGACGCTGAATTGGTGACAGATGATGGTTTAGCAACACCTATATTGGGCCGGCCGGGGTATGGGGCGGGGGCCCCTCGCATGGCTGCGGCCGATTCGGTCATCGCCCTGACAGGCCCCGAATGAGTTTCTCCGGGGCCCT
This sequence comes from Branchipolynoe longqiensis, assembly GCA_030323885.1. Taxonomy (NCBI): domain Eukaryota; kingdom Metazoa; phylum Annelida; class Polychaeta; order Phyllodocida; family Polynoidae; genus Branchipolynoe; species Branchipolynoe longqiensis. The sequence continues at coordinate 88,163,808 of CM059189.1, forward strand.
TGAACAAGACGCTCGTGAATAGTCAGACCCTGGAGGCGTGAGAGGTGGTGGATGAGGTGGTGGGCGTGGTTTTGGTGGTGGACGTGGTGTTGGTAGTGGACGTGGTGGTGGAGTAGCTCGTGGAGGAGGTGGAGGAGGTTGTGGTGAAGGTGATGGAGGTGGTGGAGTAGGTGGTGGAGGAATTGCGAGCGGAGTTGATAGTTTAGGAGGATGTGTCAGTGTTGGTGGTGGGGGAGGGGCGGATGAAGCCGTTAGCCCTAGTGAGCAGAGCACAGATGCACTTCCGGTGTAAAGAAAATCAAAAAGAAGAAAAGAGAATGAAAAAGAAGAGAAAACATGCTGATTCCATCAGATTCCGACACAGTAGCAGTGCCTTCCAGCGTTCTCAGCTAAATCTATCCCAGTCCTGTATCCCTGCGGTGCACACAACCCTCACCCCTCATAATGCGAGTAATTCTGTTTAAAAACGATTTCGCCCCACACCCCACCTCAACCCCAACCCCCAAACCCACACACACACACAAACCTCCCCCACCACTACCATATTTCTGTGCATGCACCCGCGTACACAATCTCACAGTCCAACACATAGCTGCATATATTGCTCTCTACTGCTGATTTTAGTTGCCGCCAAATGGGGGTTCCCCTGGCGGTAATTGTGCCGTGGCTTCCGGCCCGTCGCCGGACACTCCGTTGGGATTGGGGTCCTGCTCGGAGGCAAATTGCGGTGTGTGCCGAGTCAATCCGAGTCAATCTAACCGAACCGAATTATAAGGACACGGCTCCCGTACCGGCGTAGAGTGGCTCGTATCGGGATGGACAAATGGCAATGATGACCGCCCTTTCCCACCCCTTCACCCCTCCCACAGTTTTCCCTCACCCTCCCCTCACCCTCTCACCCCTCCCACACTCCCCTCACCCACCCCTCACCCTCCACCCTCTATCACACTCTCCCAACCCCTCACCCCTCCCACAGTTTTCTCCCACACTCCCCTCACCCACCCCTCACCCTCCACCCTCTATCACACTCTCCCACCCCCTCACCCCTCCCACATTTTCCCCTCACCCTCCCCTCAGCCTCCACCCTCCGCTCACCTTCCCCTCACCCCCTCCCCCCTCCCACACTTCCCTCCATCCTCCCCTCACTCTCACCCTCCCTGCTCTCCCCCTTCTCTCCTCTCCTCTCCCCCTTATGAGTCAGCATCACGAAAATGGGCCAATTGATGTTTTATTTAAGATGTGGGCGTCGCAATTCTTAAAGTGTAGTGCATTGCTTTGTTTTATATTATATTATCCTAGAAACAAATAAGTTTGTTGTATTTTCTCTAAATTTAAGGACTTTGCAACACATCTGTCAATGCTAAACTATAAGTATGCCGATCGACGCCGACATCCAATGCTCAACGGCGACAACATTAACAGATGTCGGCATCGCAATTCTTAAATTGTTATGGATTTCTTTGTTTTATATTAAATTATCCTAGAAACAAATAAGGTTGTTGTGTTTTCTCTACCTTTACATTCAGGATAAATTTAAGGACTTTCCAAGACCTCTGTCAATGCTAAACTATAATTATTCTGTTTGACGCCGACATCCAATGATCGATGCCGACAACTTCCCCCAATTGGCCTCTTTTCATAATCTTGACTCATATACTCCATCCAATACTGCGGTGCTCAGCAGCAATATGGTAGATTCGAAAGACCCCATTTTATATGTGTGTGGGCAATATGAACAAATGAGTGAATACATTGATTTCAAATGGGTCGAATACCCCCCATGAGGACTTTCATGTTACCTAGACAATATATATGGAAAGGAATCGTGTATTTCTGGTTTAGATCTCTTATTTTTAAATGCAGATATATATATCTTTTTTTGTTTGGTACATTAGTTGTTTAAGCATGGGAAATTTCAATCGCGGATGATTGGTCTTCCTCATTCCACTAGGAGAGTCCAATCCTTTGGACTTTTGTAATTTTCTGAAAGCAATATATTAACTATAAATTAACTAACTTAGCTATAAATTAACTAACTTCGGAGATAATTCAAGTCTAAACATGCACAATTAATGTTGGTGAGACTGGTAAAATCCTTGCCCAATAGGGTTCAGCAGCAACAGGTTCCATTACAGTTACTTAGTATGTGTGCCCTTCCAAATGCACCACATTATGGAATTTGAATAAATAGATTCAAATCTAGATAAGTGTTTTGCTTTGGACAATTGGATACTTTTATCACACTATGCAACATTAAGTTATTCGCGACGGAACAATATTGTTTTTCCCATTCAAACAACCTAAAGGCAGATTTGTAGCAAAGCAATATGTGTTCACTAATTCCACTGGAAGATGGGGAGAGGGGGAGAGCTCTGCACACACTGCATCATTTGTGGTGTGTGAAACTAGAAAAAGAAACAAGCAATTTGTAAGCATTCATCATCATCACGCTGTCGGTTGCGATGGGACAAAGACTGCTTTCATTATTTGACTGCCGCTCTCCGTTGTGCGGTTGTACACTTCAGGAAAGCTGCCTGCAAAAGCGTTGAAGTGCTGCTGGCTTTTGCAAGTTACCAGTGGCACTCTCTCGGGGAGCAAATAGAGGTCTCACACTGGCAAGAACATGTCCAGACAGGCGCAAAACTGTCCCTGCAGTGGCTGGTCGAGAGATGTTGGGAGTTCCATACATCAAACGCCCTTGATGCTGCCACAGTGACATGGTTTTCTGTTCAGGGTTTTCTCCCTTAGCCTTCAGTTCTGTCAAGAACCTGTACCACAAGGCAGTGGTTTACAACTATGCAGGGCAGGGGCATCAAACTCCCTGAGGTATTGCCATACCTGCATACCCAAGCATTACCAAGCAACTTATCCACGAAAACTTTCAACAGGATCACTTCTGAAATAAATCTCCTAAAAATACAAAGATCCGGGTATTCTGTAAGGCTGAAGTCACTTTCATACACACCTAGGACAGGCGTAACAGACTCGTAATTGTTCCGCTAAACCCAATTACCAAATCATGAGCGATATTACCTGAGCACAAGAAGCATACTTTGATCAACTTTACTTTTACCCTCCCTCTTGATGTATCCCCACCTCCCCATCCCTCCGCTACCGCCATCCCCTACTTCCCATCCTCCTCCCATCCCCTATTCCGATCCGCCTCCTCCACACACTCCGCCCCCCTCCCTCCTTCTCCTCCCAACACTACTTCCCTCAGGGCAATTTGTTAATGAGTTGAACCGCTTGTGAACTAAGCTTAAACTTTGATGACGTTTTCTCCATGCGTGTGTTGGTGGCCGGTGATGGGCACTGAGTGGGTGATGCGGGGGGGCTTGGCAGGGAGTGTGTGGTGAGATGAAGAGGAGGTGGTGTGTGTGTGTGGTGTGGAGGTGAGGATATGGGTGTGCTTGTGGGGGCGGGGTTGCAGTGGGGGTCCCAGTCGGGGTTCCATCAGTGCCATTACATTAATGTGTTCGGCGTCAATGCCGGGGCTGTGTCCCCTGTGTGCGGCATGTGTTTGCCTTACCGACATCACTCTTGCAGCAGCACCCAAAATGTCAGTATGTTTATTGCATGTGACACCCCTGATGCCACATCCATATCACTCACTTTGAATTGGACCGGACCTGGTGGCCTAATCGGTATAGCGCTGGCCTCCCGTGCGGGAGATCTGGAGTTCAATTCCTGGTCGACTCAAAGCAATGACTTACACAATATTGATTCTTGCCGCTTCCTAGCTTGGTGATGGCCATTACTAGAATAAGGCAAGGACTGGTTACCTCAGTGTCAGGATAATGTGACTGAGTGGGATATCGGGTCATTGTGCTGGCAGCCTGATTTCACAGTGGGGGAGCACTATGAAGTCACCATATGTGGGCACTGTCACAAGTCGGCACCCGTCCTGATATCACCTTAGATGTTGCCAGGACGGGAAACTCCAACAACCAACAACCAACCACTTCGTTATGGTGGTGCTTAAAATATGTATATATATATATATATATATATGTATACAATACAATACATTACATCGTATGATCTACTCTTTAGTTCTACAAGTGACACTACCCTCTAATAGCAATTCAATTAACGGTTCCCAATAACCTGTATTAAATACAATATACAATAGAGCTGGTGTTCAGTGTCATGACGTGCAGGCGTAGACAAACAGTTAGCCCTTTCGATGAGTATGTGTTGCATAAGTAGTTATTTGAATATAAATAACAAAGGTGATGATGTGTTTATTTGACAGCTGCTATTTCATTCACTGCCCGTTACGGTGAATCAGACTTCTGGCGCCGCCTAGTGTTACTTTCCTGTACCAGCACCTACGAGCAGCAAGTGAGACCTCGCTACTTGCCGACTATATGTATAAATTGTTTGTTTGGTTTTTACGTCACGACAACCAACATCTAAGATCATATCAGTATTCGGGAAGAGTACACACTCATGGTGACGTCATAGTGCTGCCACACTGGGAAACCATGCTGCCAGCACCATGATCTGATTTCCCACTCAGTCACATTGTCATGATACTGAGCTAACCAGTCCTTCCTCTATCCTATTAATGCTGAGTGCAAGACTAAATAGCAACAGGTATCAATTTTGTAGACACCGGTTTGACGCAAGTGTGATTCAAACTCTCGACCTCCATACCGGAAGCCAGCATTCTAGAAGGTTCGAGCTATATCTAAATCTATATATATGTACATACATGGGAATACTAAAAGTCCCTCCGTTACAGATTATTACAGCAAAATTTGGTGAGGAACTGGGCAGATACAGGGAAACAGAGGGGTGCATGCATAGTAGCAGACCACTTCGCGCCCCCAAGGTCCGCTCACTGCCTCCTTCAATGAGAGAAATCGTACTTTCAAGCTTATGCTACGAGTTACTTCCTAAGCAACACCCCCTCCCCCGGTTTTGTGAATTCCACGTACCCCTCTCACTATCCTACCCCCCCCCCCACATCCCAAATCTCCATGCGACTTCCAAAGTAGCAGCAAAGACTCAGCGAGTTAGATGCGACCCTATTATTTATGGGCACTCAACAGTTCGATCCGATTTTTTAAGGCGCTTACAATTGAGTTGGCCGCGACATTTAGTAGCACATATCGACTGTGCCGACTAGCAATAACACGATTAGAGAGCGTGATGTGGCCGCACTAACCTGGCATTATGGGACAACTGGGTGGGGTGCCTGCCTACTATGGTAGCTCTCGATCTGTGTTATAAGCATTACCGAGTCCGAGTTCCTTAATCTGATGCCAGACAGCTAGAGAAGCAATATAAACAGCTAGGACCAGGCAAAGATGAAATTCTTCTCCTTTTAAATTTTTTTATTTTTTTCCCCTTCTTTTCTCTTATTCTTGTTTCCTCTTTTTTTTATTGTACGTTGCACTCTCTTTTGTGTGTATAGAATCAAATTGCTTCCAGTCCGGATGAGATCGTATTAAATCATAGTCGAGTGGTTTCCTTTTTTGTGTGAATCTGGTGAACGCGCAAGTGGTGCTGGGACGCTGGCAATATGCGATTGCATAAGGAATCTGTGATGATATTTGATAGCGCTAAGTCAATAATAACACAGAGGATTGTTGCTATCCTGAAGCTAGACAACACTACATCATATTACATCCACGTTGATAATCTACGCGGGTATATTTACTATGTAATGTATTATGTGGATATAAATAACGGCAGACCCATACTGTTTCTATCTAACCACCTTAGCCTCCATGACATGCATTGGGGAGTGGGCATTCTCTCCTCCCCGCCTCCTGTACACCATCAGCCAATGGTCATTCTGTTCACTTTCAAAACTCCTTCAGTGAGTGAGTTGAATAAGTGACCTATATATATATAGGTTTTCCACCCCTACCACCCACCCCAATGGGTCCCCTCCCCTGCCACCACCCTTAACCATCATGAACAAACCATCAACACACCGAACATCCTACACAACTATCAATCTGTTTAAACACATCGAACATTATATAAGACAGACAAAATGTCTTGTTAACTATAAACTTTGCTTGTTTTATAAGAGAAAACATGTAACCCACAACAATTGTTTGAGCTGCCCTGGGTATACATCTTCTACTCGATGCTGCTCCCCATTTTTGAATGAACCGCAGTGACTGGTGCTGTACATTATACAGCAGGAGCCACTCCCTTAATTCTTCAGGATCGGTGCTGTGACTAATACAGCACTGACCAAACTTAGATTGTTTAGAATGTCAACTCCAATAGTAAGATGGCCGGAAGACCAGTGCTTCGGCACTGACAAATGTCATATTCAGATGAATAAATACTTTACCAAAAAAAAATATATATATATACATATATATATAAGCCTTGGCTACGTAAAACACAAGAAGAGGGCCAGGGTTGGGTTGAAACGATAAATGTTTGTCCTGGCCAAGCAGGAAGAGTCCTTACATTTAAAGCTCAAAATCTTCTCAGCGACTGACTCAATCTCTGTTCAAGGTACCCCACATGCCCATTGCTGTCGCAGTGGATCAAATTTGGCAGGAAATAAATTGTTTAACAATCAGCAATAATAAAGTACTCCGCCCATTAAAATGAGCCTATGACTAGTGGTTCCGGTGTGGTCGAATCTGAAACTACATGCAGCATGCAGTAGCGCCTAGATAAATGGTATATAGTGATAGAGCAAATTGAAGAGAGTTAGTGTCCTTGTTTCCCATAATAGATTATAGAGCAGATAACTTTTCTGCGGAACAGTGAGTGGCGATTACAGTGTGAAGGGGGGGGGCGCCCCCACTGAGCTGAGATGGGGAGGCTGGAGAAGTAGATGAGGGAGTAACCGACGAGGGAGAGGAGGGATATTCCGAGTTATTATACTCGTATAATTCTTATACAGCATATATACATATGAACAATATATTTGTGAAGGCCGGTTATACACATATGGATGTTTATTGAATAAGAAACATGACCCGATGTGCACTTGATGAACTTAATATTGACATTGGCTTCTCTGTATCTGCGTCTGCGTCTGCGTCTGCATCTGCGTCTGTGTCTGCTTCTGCGTATGCATCTGCATCTGCGTCTGCGTCTGCGTCTGCATCTGTGTCTGCATCTGCGTCTGCGTCTGTGTCTGCGTCTGCGTCTGCGTCTACGTCTGCATCTGCATCTGCGTCTGCATCTGCGTCTGCTATCTGCGTCACGTGGTCTTTGCGCATGTACATCGCTGGCGACGAGGGGTGGCGCGTGCACCTCCCATGACGACGTCTGCGTAATATAGTATATAAGAGTATGGTGGGCGTGTGTGGGGAGCGGGATATTGATGGGTGGAGATGATATGGGTGTGGGATGATGCTGAAGGGAGTGTGGCAAGGTTGGAGCGGTGGTGATAGATTGAATGGTATGCACGTGTGTGTGCGTGTGTGCGTGTGCGTGTTCGCATGCGTGCACACGTGCATGCCTGGCATGGGAAGCACAGCGATGGTGTGGCAGGATGCCGTGTCGAGCGAGTCGAGCTGAGTGCGAGGAATTATTGCAAATAGAGAGAAGACGATTGATACTAATGGTTGTCGTGGTGGTGGTGCTAATGGTGGTGGTGGTGGTGGTGGTTCTTACGGTGAGCCGTGGCTGGCTTTTGTTAGTTAGCCAAAGAGATCGAAGGCGATAGATCGGGAGACAGTTTGGGGGAGGGCGCCAGCATCTTGGGATGAACACACGGACACAGACATATATATATATATATATATATATATATATAGACAACCGGCCCAGAGGTGATTCTATTTGTCTGGACCCTCCCTGGGTGAAGAACTGAATTTTAAAGCCAAGTTGATGAGAACAATTCTCGCTTTCACAGACAGGTCGGTGGAGGGGGAGGGGGGGGGGGGTGAGGGAAGGGGGTGCTGCGGGCCTAACATAATTGGCGAGTGGGCCTGTTTGTTGTATTGCCTCTGGTCTAGGGGAGATGCGCCATCCCTTGTGTTCCTTCAGTCACTCTGTCCCCTTCTCCAGGTGCCTTCCAGCACCTGCACAGGCACAATCACTAGCTGACTGACTGGTCATGGTGTAGGCGGCATGGTCTGCCATTGGGGCAGCACTATAAATTCGTCATGAGTGCGCACTCTCACAAGTCGGTACCTGTCCTGATATGACTTTAGATGTTGCCAGGACGAAAAACTCCAATAACCAACCAATCTGACTAGCTGACTGAATCCCTCCCTCCATCCATCTCTAGTATAAATGCATATATCCTTAAGAACCTCCTCTTACCTCTCTCACCACTCCTCTTCTCTCCTCATAGCAAGAACACGTTATCACTGCTCGACCTGTTCCCTCCGACATATAAAATACAGTAGAATCTCTCTAACCGACCGCACCCACAGATCGACCATTCCCCTATATCGATCCCTTTGATTGGGTCCTAAATGATTGCCCATACAATACTATTGTAACGGTAACAAAAAACTCCATAAACTGACCACCTCCCTAAATGGACCATTTAAATTCGGTCCCATGGTCGGTCGATTTAGAGAGGTGTTACTGTATATAGGAGCCATTGTTATTGGCGTCCTCCTCGGTGTCAACAACATTCTCTCACCCCCCCCCCCCTTCTAGCCAATCTACACATCTCCCTACCCCGTCCTGCTCCCCACTTCGCCGGTCCTCCGTCGCTCCCTGCCCGGCGGTGACAGGTGTCAGACCGTCTGTGGCCGCGGCAAGTTTAATAGATACCCGGGACGGGGAGCCTGGCGGGCCGGCAAACTATGATAGTGATATATGGCATGAGGGCAAATGCAGGCCGCCATAAGCACATAGACGCGACCTTCTCCAGCTTCCAATATCCTAGTAGGCGCGTAACCAACTGCTCGGATCTGCTCAGAGCTGCTCGTAGTTGCTCAGAGCTGCTCAATAATGGTCATATGTTCAGGATAACAGAAATGTGTTCATGATATTACGGATATGTTCATAGTCAAACTGATATGCCCGGAGTTACTGATTGAAAGCTTCTTCGGATATGCACAAATTTAGACCCAGTGCCGTACAAAATTATAGCAACCTTACAATATATATATATATATATAGATATATATATATATATATATAAATAGTTTGTTCGCTTATGACAAAGAAAGACGAGGACTTGGTTTGGGTTGAGTTTATTCTCTGGCAGGAAAAAAAATATATATATATAGTTGAAAGTGAGCAGAGTGACAATTGGCTCACGGTATAGGAGGTGGGGGAGGAGAGAATGCCTGCTCCACAGCAAATGTTTGTTTATTTGTTGTTTGTTTGTTGTTGTTTTACGTCCTAGCAACATCTAAGGTCATATCAGGACGGGGCACAGCAAATAACAAGGAAGATAAGATGGTTACAGAGAAACATTTAAGGGGCTGCCGTTATTTATATCCCCATAATAAATTACATAGCATATATATATATATATATATATATATACATATATATATATATATATATATATATACTAGTAGTGCATCGTTGAGTGACGTGAAAAGGGGGCATTATTGCAGAAGGTAGAATATTTCGTGTCCGAGTGAAATTACCATGATTAGTAGTATTTGCTATTCCGAACAAGTTTGCTATGGCAGCAAAGCTGGCACGAAAAGCCTCATTTAAACCAAGTCAGACATCACTGTACTGTAATGAATTGTGTGATGAATTCAAACAATTTCAATGTCATGATTGTAGTAACTTCTGGATTAAATATGAGGATTAAATGTCCATATATGTAGCGTTAAGAATTAGAGCTTACACGGCTTACACAGGACATATATGAAATGCACAGCGCATTTCGACGTAACAGCAATTATATGAAATTATTTGTAGGAATAAGTGAGTTAACACCTTAATAACTTCATCACTCTGTTTGATCGCAGCGAATTCTGAACCATTGATGCACTGCAAGAATAAATAATTCTTCCCTGTGATATATGTTAAATGGAATATATCCTATTAAAGGTGCATAATCCGATATTGTTATCAGTGTACCAAATCTTTTTTTTAATGTAAATCATATTTTGAAGTAAATTGTATTTTAAGGGGTTAACGTTTGGGATATTTGGAGTGAAAACATGACCAATTAATGTTAGAACGCACATCGAAATGGTGGATACAATGGGCTTCAATGGTGTGAGATTATATTAAATTGACTTATCCTTCCAATAGTGCTACGCAGTAATACATGTTTTAATGATTGAACCAATATCTAAGGTAGGTATGTAGAATTGTCCATATTGCTTGGGCAATGTGGGTAATTTGGGACCGAGTCGGAGCTGACCCACCAAATCCCTCCTGATTAATGCTACGCCTCCCCCCTCCCCCCCCCCATCCCCACTTATATTCATAGGTGCCCACACTTAAGTCCAGGTGGCGACACCAGCGTGTGCACCGGAGCCGCCCTCTGTACCCAGCGACCCCACTCTGATGTCACCTCCTCTGCCCCAGCACCCCATCGGCACTTTTTCCCCAGACACCGGACCAGCACGACCTCCCCCACTTTTCTCACCACCCCACCCACCCTACTTTAAAGACCTCCAATGCTAAGGGTTGATGCCTGGGTCATGCAGAGACTTAAACCTATTTCTCCTATTGATTCTTCTTATTGACCTTATTGATTGACCCACTTCCACTTATGCTATGATCTACCTTATTGTTCCAATTGACCTGGCCAATTGCCGACCCCTGTCCATACCGGTTGATAAACTTTTGACTACTCATTGTCCTACTTGCTCCTATTCAAGCCATTTACCTATTGATTCTCTAAAGTGACCTACTTGTACTTATTGACTGCATTGATCTAACTGGTTATTGATTCAAGACATTGACCTATTGATTCTCAAAGTTGACCTACTTGTTCTTATTGAATGCATTGATCTAGCTGTTATTGACTCCTATCCTCACTTCTTCACTCATTCATTACCTCCTGATTAAGGATACTCTACCCATGCTCGCTGTCTTCTTCCTCCTTCAGTAGAATAAAATTCCATACTATGGCTCCGTCTCGTGTCCTGAATTACATTAGAAAATGCTGCGCTTTCATTAGACTATGTAGCTTCAGATTTAATATATATATTATTCAATTGTCTAACCTGAATAATTATATGATTCTACATATTTAGCTTGGATACTGGCACACTATATATTCAACAGAGCCACAATATAGAAGAGAATACTGAGGCAGAATATGTTGATGCAGAAGATTATAGGTGTCAGACTTATGGTGTGCTTCCCAAAATTAATTTGGCATGTTTTTACTTCAAATATCTGAACAAGTTAGCCACTTATATTAGAAGCCACTTCCAACTAAAGAAAGGCAAATTATAACAATCAACTTACAATAGTTATCACATAAAAATACAGAAACTCAAAAACCATCGTACTATACAACTTTAATATAACCACACATTAGGAACTGCATCAGTTTCTTCGGTTGCAATACCACTAATAATATAACTGATTCTTTTCCTCTCAAAACAGTTCTGAGCTTCACAAAAGTAGATAGTTTGTCGGCGTGCACTGTGAGTCAACAACTCCTATTGTATGACCACTGACCCGTGGGAGCGGGGTGAGGAGGCAGATGGAGTGGTCTATTCCTCTCACGCCTCTTTCCCCACTCACACGACCGCCGGTCTCCGAGGCAATCTGGCCGGCCACGTCGTCTTCACGCCCGGCGATTGCATCGTGTCCAGCCGCAGACAGGCACCGGCTCCCCCGAGCCGGGAATGCCGGCTAATTTCTCTCCTACCACCCGGCAGCTGTTGCCGAAAACCCAGCTCCGACGCCATAGTGGTTTGTTAACAATTTGATTCGTTAGTTATGGATGGTATTGCTAGCTGGTGCTTAAGTGATTTATATTTATATGTATATATTTATATATTCATAAACTCTCATATATATATATATGAGAGTTTATGAATAGTATATATAAATATTATTCATATACTGTTTAATTATATATATATGAACAGTTAAATAACTGAAAGTGAAGCGTTGCCATGTGGAATGTATTCCTAGTTAGAGCTTCTGTGCTTTATATGTATATGTATATATTTATATGCCACCCCACATATATATATATATCAGAGTTTATAAATAGTATATATAAATATTATTCATATTTTGTTTAAATATATATGTATATTAAGAGTTAAATAACTAGAAGTGAAGCATTGAAAAGTGGAAAGTGTTGGTACCTAGTTCTTAAGTGATTTATATGTTTATGTATATATTTATATCTGTATAAACTCCCTCATATACATATATATGAGTGTTTATGAATAGTATATATAAATAGTATTCATATATCGTTCAAATATGTACATGAGTAGTTTAATAAGTGAAAGTGAGGCAGTGCAATGTGGAAAGTGCATCGTATATATATATATATACATATATATATATATATGTATATATATATATAAACTTATCCTAGCTGAGGTGGAGAAGAAAGAGAAAGAGCTAAGATGGATTGAGAGAGTTTATTTTTCTCTTTGACGGGGAAATATAGCCCTATCGTATAAATAAAAAACTTTTCGCAGCAAGTGATCTATACAAAGACTGAGGAAAAAGTACAAAGGACTGCTGGTGGCGGCGCCACCGTAGGCGAATAACGGATCATAATAATAATAGGAAAATACCTCATACCGATGATTTATACACGTATATACATATACTAACTATATATATATATATACATACACAGTATAAATAATTGAAAGTGAAATATTGAATGGTGAAAAGTATGTAATATATATGAGAGAGATAGTTTAGAAATATGCATAAGCAGTGTAAATAATTGAAAATGAAACATTGCATGTGGAAAGTATACATATATGTGATGTATAGCGCATTCCATAAGTATAAAGATACGCAAGGGAATTATTATCAAATAATTGTACTATACCCAACACTGTTCAGGTGGCCCTCCTCACCTCCACCGGTGTCAGTCGCATCGGAGGACATATGAGACAGAGAGGTTTTAAATATACATAAATAATGTAAATAATTGAAAGTGATATATTACATGGTTCGAAGACCAGCCTTTCGGTGCTAAAACATAAAAACTATTTTCAGAAAAATAAGTTATTTACCCCCAAACATGTAGTTCATCTATACGCCGGTAAATGGTTGCTAATTGGCCGACGCCCAATGGAAGGTAACCATCCCAAAAGTAGCCAGATAACACACCACACAGCTACGTACAAGCCTATGATATGTAAATAGGAATAGGCTAGTCTAGTAATAAGAGTAGAACAAAATAAAATACATATGCCAAGAAAATCCAAAAACACTAACATAGGCTACCAACCATACCAACCAATTATCTATCTGCTACTGAAATGCAGGCAATCAAATACCTTATCAGCACCTATTGTGTGGTAAGATAACACCAACACTATAACTGGTGAGGATTGAAAACAAGCCTGGGTACCCAGGCTTATATGCTATGGACAGTATAAATACAGCCTCAATAAAATAAAATAGTTTTAAAAAGACGCAGGTGGTGGAAGTGGGAATTACTTCCGGTTATATAACATACAGAGTATGGGTGCACGGTCTTGCGGCAAGAGAATAATCAGGCAGGGTTATCTCCTTGTTTATGTACAGATGGAGGGCAGCATGGAACTGTAATAACCCTCAGTTAGATGTAAATAACCTGTCAATTGTCATTAGCACAGATTTATCCCATTTTAACATCATCTGAAATTGGAACATATTAAATCAGCTCCATTTCGTTGTCATTGTTCAATTAAAATGTGATAAAGCACCGGCTAAAGTAGCACACTGCGATGGTTTTGAGTTTTTGTCATTTTCTGTGAAAAATATTCTTAAAGATTTATGCTGCCTATAATGGATAAGTCTGAATAGACTTGTTTTCACCATTAGACTTTTTGTCAAAAGAAAGACCGAGCCTATACGTTTACCAACCCAAGGAATTTGTAACCTCCCACAACACCACATAGACATGGTATGAGAGCAACCGGCCTTTGATGATGCCGTAAGTTATACACAGCGGTGGAAATCCAAATTGGCAGAGGCAGGGGGGTGGGGGGGGGGGCACAGTGAATCAACCGACCGACCTTCAAATTAGGAGTCTGACCTCGAAAAAAGTCAGGCACTCTAACCACTCTGCCACAGAGAACACAACAAATATATTATATTGATTGATATAACCAACCTACCTAAGCTTTATTTTAAATGGCTTGCTTTTGGGATACTGGATGCACAACCATGCAAAATAAATGTTGGCAATCACACCAAAACTCTGACACCATACATTTCTAGATGAACAGGTTCTCTTAAATTGCCACAGGATTCTCTTCAATGTGGCGACAAGGTTTAGTAAGTGCACCAGTTTTTAAGTTAGATACGTAGAATCAAATCTAGATAATGGTTTTGGTTTTGAAAATTTGATATTTTCATCAGACTATGCAGCTTTAAACAGTATTCATACAACGTGGTATTTGTATTGTAGTGGGAAGGTCTGATGTAGAAATATTGTATCTGAATGGGACTAGTTTATTGGGGATATTTCCAGGGGGTATTACACTGTTATAGTACTGTAGTGGTCTGCACTGACCTCTCGGGCAAGGAGCCGCATAGAGATGTGGGTTCGAGTCCCGCTCTAGGCACAATGTTTCCCATTTTCATCACCCCCATGACACTGGTGCCGTGACCAGGATCCTGTACAAGCTATGCGCTGTATAGTTGTTGAACCTATCCTGTGTATGTATGTAAGTGCATTGCCTGTATGTATGTAATTGTAAGTATTAAAAGACTTACAATTCCAGGGGGACGAGTGTAGTGGTCTGCACTGACCTCTCGGGCAAGGTGTAGAGGTGTCTTGCAGAATGGCATCTCACAATGTTTAGCCCCCGTGAACCCCCACCACACCCCTAAACCCCCACCATACACACCTACACCCCCACCACACACCACCATCACACACCTACACCACCACACACAAACACACCAAACACCTACACCCCCACCACATCCCTACACCCCCACCACACACCTACACTCCGACCACACACCTTCACCCCCATACACACCTACACCCCCACCACCACCACACACCTACACCCCCACCACACACCACCACCACACACCTACACCACCACACACAAACACACCAAACACCTACACCCTCAGCACATCCCTATACCCATACCACAGACCTACACCCCCACCACACCTACACCACACACCTACACCACCACACACAAACACACCAAACACCTACACCTCCACCACACCCCTAAACCCTTACCACACACCTACAACCCCACCACAAATACGCACCACACACCTACACCCCCATCACACACAGATCTACACCCACACCACATCCCTAAACCCCCACCATACACACCTACACCCCCACCACACACCACCACCAACAGCTACACCACCACACACAAACACACCAAACACCTACACCCTCAGCACATCGATAAACCCATACCACACACCTACACCCCCACAACACACCTACACGCCCACCAAACACACCACACCTACACCACCACCACACACAAACACACGAAACACCTACACCTCCACCACACCCCTAAACCCTTACCACACACCTACACCCCCACCGCACACACCCAACATACACCTACACCCCCAGCATGCACATATCTACACCCACACCACATCCCTAAACCCCCACCATACACACCTACACCCCCACCACACACCTACACCACCAAACACAAACACACCAAACACCTACACCCACACCACATCCCTAAACCCCCACCACACACCTACACCCCCACCACACACCACCACCACACACCTACACCACCACACACAAACACCACCACACACAAACACCCCAAACACCTACATGCACACCACATCCCTGAGCCCCCACCATACAACCTACACCCCACCACACACCACCACCACCACACACAAATACACCAACACCTACACATACACCCCCACCACATCCCTAAACCCCACCACACACCTACACCCCACCACACACCACCACCACACACTACACCACCACACACAAACACACCAAACACCTACATGCACACACATCCCTAAACCCCCACCATACACACCTACACCCCCACCACACACCACCAACACCACCACAAACACCCCAAACACTACACCCACACCACATCACTAAACCCCACCACACACATACACCCCACCACACACCCCCACACACCTACACCACACCACACACCCAAACACCTACATGCACACCACATCCCTAAGCCCCCACCATACACACCTACACCCCCACCACACACCACCACCACCACACACAAATACACCAAACACCTACACATACACCCCCACCACATCCCTAAACCCCCACCACACACCTACACCCCCACCACACACCACCACCACACATCTACACCACCACACACAAACACACCAAACACCTACATGCACACCACATCCCTAAACCCCCACCATACACACCTACACCCCCACCACACACCACCAACACCACACACAAACACACCAAACACCTACACCCACACCACATCCCTAAACCCCCACCACACACCTACACCCCCACCACACACCAATACACCAAACACCTACACCTACACGCCCACCACATCCCTAAATCCCCACCACACACCTACACCCACACCACACACCTACCTACACCATCACACACCTCCCGTTTTACCTTGCACGTCAAATTAGTACTTTTGCCGTTGTACCACGAGTTGTAACGTCAGGGATACCCCTCAATGATCACGTGACGATGACGTATCGGGGGTGAATCCCGATCGTTGGAAGTTGTACGTCAGAGACTAAAGGTCTCTATTGACCGCCGATACCCGCCCGGCCCGCCCGGCCGCCCGGCCCGCCCGGCCGCCCGGCCCGCCCGGCCCGCCCGGCCCGGCGTTATGGATTAGGACCCCTGGGTACTGCGTTATTAAATCATGCCCAACGACTGACGCGCAATTCTCGGGACCGATGCCTTTGGGAGGCCAACAGCTACATCTGATTGGCCGGGTCAATGTGACGGCTTTGATTGACGAATGGAAGGCGGCGTCTGCAGAGCGGGAAGTAATTATTGCGGCTACATGTCGGGAGTCCCATCGAAGGGCCTAGTTCCGTCCGTAGACGAGAGGGGTCGGCAGTGAGCTGCTCGTGGGGCCACGTTGGTTTGTAGTGGACGTGGGACGGGGGATGTGTGTGTGTAGGGGGAGGGGGGTAGCTTATCGGGGCCAGGTAACTAGGTCGGATGGGTGGTGGGACAGAGGGACAGACAGAGCTATCCCTCATTTTCTCCTTCCTTCCTTCCTTCCTTCCTTCCATTCCCCATTCCACCCTTCCCTCCTTCCTCCTTCCTCCTTCCCTCCTTCCTCCTTCCCTCCTTCCTCCTTCCCTCCTTCCCTCCTTCTCTCCTTCTCTCCTTCCCCACATTCCCTCCTTCCCTCCTTCCCTCCTTCCCTCCTTCCCTCCTTTCCTCCTTCCCCACCTTCCCTCCTTCCCGCCTTCCCTCCTTCCTCCTTCCCTCCTTCTCTCATTCCCCACGTCCCCTCCTTCCCGCCTTCCCTCCTTCCCTCCTTCCCTCCTTCACTCCTTCCCTCCTTCCCCCTCCCTCCTTCCCGCCTTCCCTCCTTCCTCCTTCCCCCTCCCTCCTCCTTTCTCCTTCCCCCGTTCCCTCCTCCCCGCCTTCCCTCCTTCTCTCCTTCCCCACTTCCCCCTCCTCCTCCTTCCCTCCTTCCCTCCTTCCCTCCTTGCCTCCTTCCCGCCTTCCCTCCTTCCCCCTTCCCTCCTTCCCCTCCTCCTCTCATTCCCCACGTTCCCCCCTCCCCCTTCCCTCCTTCCCTCCCTCCCTCCTTCCCCTCCTTCACTCCTTCCCTCCTTCCCTCCTCCCCCCGTTCCCTCCTTCCCGCCTCCCTCCTTCTCTCCTTCCCTCCTTCCCTCCTTCTCTCCTTCCCTCCTTCACCCCTTCACTCCTTCTCTCCTTCCCTCCTTCACCCCTTCACTCCTTCCCTCATTCCGTCCTTCCCCACGGTCCCTCCTTCCCGCCTTCCCTCCTTCCTCCTTCCCTCCTTCTCTCCTTCCCCACGTTCCCTCCGTCCCGCCTTCCCTCCTTCTCTCCTTCCCACATTCCCTCCTTCCGGCCTTCCCTCCTTTCTCCTTCCCTCCTTCCCTCCTTCTCTCCTTCCCCACGTTCCCTCCTTCCCGCCTTCCTCCTTCTCTCCTTCCCCACGTTCCCTCCTTCCCCCTTCCCTCCTTCCCTCCTTCCCCCCTTCCCTCCTTCCCGCCTTCCCGCCTTCCCTCCTTCTCTCCTTTCCCACGTTCCCTCCTTCCCTCATTCCCTCCTTCCCTCCTTCTCTCCTTCCCCACGTGCCCTTCTTCCCTCCTTCCCTCCTTCCCTCCTTCCCTCGTTCCCTCCTTCCCGCCTTCCCCCCTTCCCTCCTTCCTTCGTTTTCTATTAGGGGCTAACTGATGGGAGCAGACGGACAGGTTAGGCTGCTAATAAGCTGGTTACAGGCTGGTTACAGGCTTGTTGCAGGCTGCTTACAGGTTGGATACAGGCTCGTTACAGGCTGGCTACATGCTGGTTACAGGTTGGCTAGAGGCTGGTTACAGGTTGGCTACATGCTGGTTACAGGCTGGTTGCAGGCTGGTTGCAGGCTGGCTACAGGCTGGCTACATTCTGGTTACAGGCTGGTTGCAGGCTGGTTGCAGGCTGGTTGCAGGCTGGTTGCAGGCTGGTTACTGGCTGGCTACAGGCTGGCTACATGCTGGTTACATGCTGGCTGAAGGCTGGTTACAGGCTGGTTACAGGCTGGTTGCAGGATGGTTGCAGACTGGTTACAGGCTGGTTGCAGGATGGTTACTGGCTGGCTACAGGCTGGCTACATGCTGGTTACAGGCTGGTTACAGGCTGGCTACAGGCTGATTCCAAGCTGGTGACAGGCTGGTGACAAACTCGCTACAGGTTGGCTACAGGCTGGCTACAGGCTGGTAATAGGCTGGATACAGGCTGGTTCCAGGCTGTTTGCAAGCTGGCTACAGACTGATTCCAGGCTGGTTACAGGCTCTTCACGGTCTGCTAACAGGCTGCTTGACTGCTTGGGTTAGCCGGCGGTGTCAATCCTGGGCTTTGCACCGAGGAGGGGAAGTAGAAGGATGAGTACCAGGCTCATAGCAGTGATGTCCGCTACCGGCACCCAGTCGGCGTGCTCCCCGTCAGAGCAATGATTGCCTCCGGGCTACAAGGGGGAGTATTAAGGGACACAGCCCGCCGATAGGAGCAGCTCAATAGGAGCAGTCGCTCTTATGGTCCCATCCCCTTTTACAACTGCCACCATCTGCTGCACCAGCAGCTGGAAGGGGGCCATCAGCATCTGCGCGGAAGGTGGTGCTGTGCCTGACAGGGAGACATGAATGGTAAGCCCTGTCGGTGAGGCGTACTCGGGATAGTACAGGGCACTAGCGCGCCATGAGAAGGGCCCACCACAACCACCAGCAGCAGTAAGCAGCAGAATCAGCAGCGGGAGGATCAGCTCACGGCAGCCGGATCCAGACCGCGCTGAGCAGCTCGCTCGCCGTCCTCCTCCACTGGTCGCCCGCCGCCCCGGGGCAATCTGACACGGGAGGGAGGACATCAGCGCCCGTACGTACGACAGCAACCTACAGTAGCAGCAGCATCTACGACGACGGCAGGACAGCCGCCCCCCGAGCCGTCGTGTGCTGCAACGCGGGCCCCTCCTCCTCATCCTCCTCCTCATCCTCCTCTCTTGTCCGGCTGGCCCTTGCTGAGAGGGTACACAGAGGAGAGAGAGAGGTGATGAACCTTTGCCCGGTTTCAGCCTGCAGAGCACATTTTGAGAGGACTCGTGTCTTGTGTGCGGCGCAAGGTGGATGACGGTGGGCACTGCTCCGTGCACCCTTCACTGAAACGCCGGCCATTGGACCTTAGCAGCTGCTGGGTGAATACACAGGGAGCCCGTAACGGACGGACGGAGGTCGCCTCTGGGAAGCCCGGCTTCATCCCCTGCCCCGCCCGACCCCGCCGCATGTCTCCCCGTCTTCCCCTCCTCCTCCTCCCCTTCTTGTCAGGCTCTACCCTTGACTTGACACTGGCGAGGCCTGCCTTTTCCTAGACCGCGCCGGTTCGGTTCATTCCCGCCTTTAATTCTCCAATTATCGCCCAGGGTTCTGCCCTCGCGGGAAGGGGAGGGGGCGCAGCTGCTGTCAGGGTAGGCGGAGGGGCCGCCTGCAACAGGGATTGACGGGCCGGGTGGGCGGGGCCGACGGGCGGGGACGGAGGGGGCCGTGCGCCGTACTGTTCATGCCAGGCTTGCCGGGGCGGAGGTGACATTCCAAGGCGCATCGTGCTGGCTGGGTGTGCTTTGATTGTTACCGAGGAGAAGGGGGGGCTGCACTCACTGTCCGTGTCCGTGTCCCGGCCGTAACCAGCCCGGGCCCGGGAGCTGCCTGCTTGCTCCCGTCATCGCTGCGACCGACCGCCCGACCGCCCGCACGCCGCGGTTTTATGAGCAGTGTATCCATGCCGCTGTGCCACGTCCGAGGAGCAGCTCGCCGGACAGCCGGTGGACAGCGGTGCAGTGCTGGGAGCAGATCTGAATGTACCGCCCTGATGGGCGAGCTGTAGTGACCCCCACCGACACCACCCCCAACCCCACCCCCACTCACACCCTCACTCCCACTCAAACCCGCACTCACACACTCACTCCCACGACAACCTCCACCCCCACTCACACACTCACTCCCATTCCAACCCGCACCAGTACCATTACCCCAACCTCTACCCACACCCACACCCACTCCCGCAACCTCATCCTCACTCCCACCTCCACCCACACCCGCAACCTCACCCTCACTCCCACCTCCACCCACACCCGCAACCCCACCCTCACTCCAACCGCACCGATCCACACCCAACCAACCACCACCAAGCCTCGCCTCCGCCTCCACCTCCGCCTCCGCCGCCTCCGCCTCCGCCTCCGCCTCCGCCTCCGCCTCCACCTCCGCCTCCACCCACCACCACCACCAACACACCGCCACCGCCACCACCCAAGCTGTCCCGCCCCTACCTACGCCCCGGCCCCCGCCCCCGCCTCCACCCCCGCCCCCGCCCCTGCCTGCCGAGCCTCCCGAATCCCTACTCGGTCCCCTCATCTGTGCCCTCATCACGGACGGGGTGGTAGAACACCGGCATCCCGCCGCCGCAGTCAGTCGGTGGCCGCCGACACAGTACCGAGCCCGTATCATCCCAACCACCACTACCCCCACCACCCCAAGCACCACCCACACCACCACCACCACCATCCACCACCCACTTACTCTCCAAGCACAACATCACCCAGCCACAACAGCCGCCTGTACGCTCAGCGCGTCAGGGCCTCCGTCCGACCACCGGACACCGTGCATCAGAGTCACATCGCAGGGCCGCATATGCCACCAACAACAACTTAAGCACCGGGCCGCATATGCCACCAACAACAATAACAACTCAGCGTCCACGAATCGGTGACTGCCAGTCTGGCCACTCACTGCATCGCCACCGTACACGAGTAGTGCAACCAACCACTACTCTCCCAGCACCACCCTATGGCAACTACGTTACTGAGTAGTCATACTGCCACTGACTTGACCACCACCACCGTCCATGAGCTGAGCCTAGTATTAATGCTACAAAAGTGTTTATTCATATATGTATAACACATATATATAACACATATATATATAACAAAACATCGGTGTTCTTCCTCGTCATCATCCTTCCTACAGTTTTGATGCCTCCAGAAGAGTTGGAGTAGGTCCTCCTCATTCCTCCTCCAGTGAACAGGAGGAGTCTGCTAAGGCTAAGGCCTACCCCCCAATCCCCAAGCTTCGCCGCCTACTGCCAACTTTACCGGTACTGACGGATTGCATGCCGTCGCTCTCTGTGATTATACCTCGGAGTCTTCCCTCCTTCCTCTCGACCAACACTGGAAGAACGTGATCGCGCACCCGGCCTTCTGTACACCCTGCACAAGAGAGTTCGCCGCCAGGGAACGGGCCTTCCTCGGCGTTCATCTTCGCATACTCCGGGACCCAGCGGCTCTCATTGCCACTTCGTTCCCACCACATCACAACAACACCTAACTAACACACAGCATTGCTTGAGTCATTGCCATTTTTAGTTTGTTTTTGTATATATATATATATATCTATATATATAGAAATAATCTAAATAATAATAATTTTTAAAAACACAAGGCCAGGAACCAACTCGGCCGCTGCCGCTGTTGACTTCCCACCCACTGACACACTCACCGACTGGACAAGTGCTAACAAACCCTTACATTCACCATCACCACCACCACCACTACAACAACCACTACTACCACCACTACTGCACACATCACCATGGCGACCAGCACTACCAGCCAACCAATACTTCCCACACTCTTGCTTTGCCTATGCTATATCGCCATCACATCAACACTCGCCAAAGAGGAACTAGGTGAGTGAAACCCGAGACGGAGTGAAAGTGACGGCGTATCGTGTAAAAAAAGAAAAGAAAAAAAAAAAGAGAATACCGATATCGCCAGGGTCTTGGCACCTGTTCACCCTGTTCTCAACTATCCATTCCACCTCCCATCCAAACCCTGACATCCTCTGAAGTGGGGATGTCGTGTTATAAGTTAGCTGTCAGGCTATGAGATAGAGGAAGGTGCAACTGAATTATGTTGTCAATGGTTATATATACATGTACACGTTGTTTTCTGTGTTACATTTCAGCAGGCCTATGTCGGTATTGGACACATCGTAGCTGCACCGATACTGAATTAAGCTGTTGAATGTCCCAAACCACCATATTTTCCACGTTTGATTGCACTGAATTTTACACTGCTACCATATTCTCCATCTGCCATTGCTGCATCATGTGACTAACCCTTCTTTTTATAATACATATTTACCTACCCTCTACCCTTTTAAATCCATGTCCGGTGTTCAAATTAACACAGATGAATCAATTGAAGTTTGATTCAAGTCTTTTCAGCTGAGGCTAGTTAGCAAAACGAGAGCTAGCCGAAAGCCCCCATGTGTCATATTGACTAATTTGATGTCACATTGATCTTGTTACCATGGTAATGAAACAGTAAATCATATCAGGAGTGGGGCGTACTACCAGCGACTACAGATCTGTCAATTATGGCGCAAATTGCTGTAGGTCAGCGGTCACTGGTTCCATCCTTACCAAGCGAATAATGGGGGTCAGGATGAGTGAGGAGGAGGGTGATGAGGAGGAGGAGGGGGGAGGGTTATTGCTGGCTTGATTCCACGTGATATGCACACGCCACCTAGCGGGTTGTGTGTGGGTATCCTGCTAGCTTACTCAAGATGGCATTACTTGTTTATAACGCTCGTAATCTGATTAGAGGCAGATTAACAGCGGAGTGATAACAATGGAAGTGATAGCCACCCGGATGAGCAGAACAATGCCATCTTAGTCAGACACTGCATCTGGATTATGCTGACAAATGAGGATCGAGGGAATACACGATCTCGAATTAAAGCTGTATAGTCCGATGAAAGCATCAGTCTCTCTCAACCAAAGAAGGTACCTAGCTACATATTCAACATAGACACTGGTACATTTATGAAGCATTTATTTATGTTATATAGAAGGGGATACTACGTTAATCCGATAGAACATGTCACTGTTGAAGCCTATGTTGTAAGGTATTTCGACGTGACACCGAAGTTAATTTTGCCCGTTTTCGGTTGAAGCGTTTCCAAAGGTAACTAACAACTTAAAATGAACATTAACTCAAATAAAAATAATATAGATTACAATGAGCAATTTAAGAATATTGCATTTAAAATAAAAACAACATGGCAGAAACTCAAAGTAATTGGAGTATACAAGCTGAAGCATCAGACTCATAGAAGAAGTATGTTACCTGCAAACCTAGAAGGAATGGGTTATTCCATTGAACAATCACGGGCATTTACAGCTATATATATATAATTATATATATATGATATGCAATATATATATGATATGTAATGCATCACTATGTTTATATAAATCAAGTTCTCTTGATAAATGTATGTTAAGGCAGGGGTTGAGGTAGTTGCGTGTAGGTTCCATTCATTGTATTCAGTAACTGGGTACCAGTGGACTTCCGGTAGTGTGGCCGCATCCCTTGTGGTGTGTGGTGCGGTAGGGGGACCAGTTCATTGTAACTGCGTATTATGAGAACCGACACTTTCTTGTCAGGCACTTGTTAAGTTGGTTGGTAAGTTGTTGGAGTTTTACATCTTGGCAACATCTAAGGTAATATTAGGACGGGTACCAACTTGAGATAGTGCAAACTCGTGGCAACTGTATAGTGCTGCCCACTAGTAGACCGGCCCACGAGCACCATGACCTGATATCACACTCGATCACATTATCCTGACACTGAGCCAACCAGTCATTGCCCTACTCTAAGAATGTCGAGCGACAGCCTAGGGAAGCGACATGTATCAATTTTTAAGTCATTGGTTTGACTCGACCAGGGTTCGAACCCGTGAGTTCGAATCCCACGATCTTCCACAGAGGCGCAACTCATTCGGCCATCCCGGCCGGTCTCCCTTGTTAAGCATCACGTGGGGAATGTAAGCAGGGAAGGCATGCTTAGCGCGGACCATATGGGTATTAATGCATCCGCCCGACAGTGATTGCCTAATAAAAGTGTCCTTTATAGCATGCTATTTGCGATTGATGCCTCGTGTTATGCTGAACTCGGGAGACAACATCAAAATTCCACATCTTTTCATGCGGGCTATTGTGCTACCTGAATGCAGCCAGCTTTCTCTCTCTCTCTTTCTGTCTCTTCCTTGGTTTGACTTTCCTTTCTCTCTCTCTCTTTCTGTCTCTTATTCGGTTTGTCTTTCCTTTCTCTCTGTCTTTATTTCTTCTATTCAGTTTTTTCTTTCCTTTCTCTCCTTTTCTGTCTCTTATTTGGCCTTTATTTCTCTCTCTTTATGTCTTCTATTTGGTTTTTCTTTCCTTTTGCGCTCTCTTTCTGTCCCTTATTTGTGTTTTCTTTCCTTTCTCCCTCTCTTTCTGTCTCTTATTGTTTTTCTTTTCTCTCGCTTTCTGTCTCTTATTTGGTTGGTATTTCCTCTCTCTCTCTCTCTGCCTCTTATTTGTTTTTTTCTTTCCTTTCTCTCTCTTTCTCTCTTATTTGCTTTTTCTTTCTCTCATTTTCTGTCTCTTATTGGGTTCGTCTGTCCTTTCTTTCTCTCTTTCTGTCTCTCATTTTGTTTGTCTTTCCTTTCTGTCTCTCTTTATATATTCTATTTGGTTTTTCGTTCCTTCCGCTCTCCCTTTCGGTCTCTTATTTGGTTTTTCTTTCCCTTTTCTCTCTCTTTCTGTCTCTTATTTGGGGTTTTCTCCTTTCTCTCTCTCTTTCTGTATCTTATTTAGTGTGTCTTTCCTTTCTCTCGTATTAGTACTCCTGTTTTTAATTAACTTCATCTTCTTCTTCTGGTTGTGATTACAGAAGGTAATTATGAGGAGCATTGTTTTTATATCTGCTACCTTCATATGGGGAGGGGGGTGTTCTGCTTAGTTGAATGGTACCTACTCTCGCGCTGTGTGAAGTCACAGGAACAGAGTCCGTAGCAAATGACAAAATAACCGTGGATATATGAAAAAATGACAGATATAATTTTATTTAATCGTAATCAAGCTAATAATCCAGGTCGGTGCGTAGAGTAATTTCATATGGACTCCAACTCTTAACCCTAGCCCATTTGCAATGACTATGCCTGAGCACCGGGGGATATTGTTGTTGTTTGTTTGTTGTTGTTTTACGTCCTAGCAACATCTAAGGTCATATCAGGACGGGGATATATTGTGTATATCTACAGGTATTGCGCATACACAATGTATGACGAATAATTATTGTAATAACACTATAGTATCTAACGATTAAGACTTCTTGGGTATGTGGAATAATTTCAGGTTGATGCGGGGCTATTCACATAGACTATTCACATATAGCTCATACATATCACATTACATATATACATATACAGGTAGAGTTCAGCTTGGTGCAGGGCTATTCACATAGTATATACATGTATAGCTCATATATATCACATTGCATATAGATATACATACGAATGGTGTTTCAGGTTGGTGCAGGGCCATTCTCATTTTCTATGTGTATATAACTCATACATATCAAATTATATATATATAAACTTCCGAGCGAGTGGAGTGTCAAGCCCCGCGCAGAAGGTGAGGGGTGCATGCAGGACCCCCCACCCACGTGGGTGGGGGAGACGCACTCCAGATATTATTACATACAATAATGGTCTTATCACTATATGTGAGGAATTCATTGGCAAAACTATGTAAACGGCAATTCAAAATTTGAGATAAACAGTGTAATCAAGCCGTGAACAACTTCATTATTTTTAATTCTTATTTTTTTGTTTATCGCTCCATGACAAGAAAATTGGAATTGGGGAGAATTAAAATTACCTTCAGGTAAAATTCTTTTAATTTAATTAAAATTGGGGATTGGTATTTAAAGGGTTTTTCCCCTGAACTATTCATATAGACAAATAGCATTTCAGGTTGGAACAGGGCTATTCACATATTCTATGCATATATAGTTCATATATATATCACATTACATACACATATATATATATATATATATATATATATATACATATATATATATATATACACACACAAGTATATACACAAGTAGTGATTTGGGGTGGTACAGGGCTGTTTACTGCTGGCTGACTGTGGGGAATCAGCTGCCCGCGCGGTGCACTCTGGGGGCGGCGGTCGAGATGAAGGATCCAGGTGGACACCCATGTCCGAGCCGGGGCCCCCAAGCACCCCCAGAGACCCAGCGAGTGTCGGTCACTCTCTATGGGCGCTGTATCACTGGGACCCTGGTCGGAAGGACATGTGTTCTGTCACTGACCATACTGGCCCCAGAGGATCACCCACCCACCCACCCGCCCGCCCACACGGCCGCCCCCTCACCAGCAAGTCAGCCGTGGGCTGGTTGGGGCAGTATGCAAAGGGGGAGGGGAAGCTGGAAATGTGGCAGACGGGGATGGTTGGGGGACAAGCGGGCTGGGTCGGGTGGGAGGCGGGAGGGCGGGCGGGGGAAGTGGAACCAGCCGGCCCTCTCTCTCGCCTCATGTCCATTATAGGCTGTAGGTGGAGGGTGATCACCTAACAAACAATAGATCATGCATCTAATCCTGCCACTTGTTCCATTTCGTTCAGGCCGCGCCCTGCTTTAAGATTAAGAGTAGGAGCCGAAGCCCTGTTATCAAAACCAGCTCACCGACCCCCGGCAACTGGCTTCCGCCCGCCGCCTAACGCCTACTGGCTTCCACCCCCCGCCTCCCGTCTCCCGCCTACCTGCTTCCGCCTACAGCCTACCGCCTATGCCTAGAGCCTACCGATCACCGCCGACAGCTCACCGGCTTCTGTCTCCCCCCCCCCCCCCAGCCCCGATCAGAACCCACCACCCACCGGCCACAGCCTACCTGCCACAGCTCATAGCATACAACCTACAACTTACAGCATACAACCTACCGCCTACTGCCTAACTGTCACCACCCTCAGCCTGCATCCCATCGCCCACAGCCTACAGCCTACCTCCCAGCCCCCACAGCCTATCTCTCATCGCCCACAGCCCACCTCCCGAGCCCACAGCCCACCACCAACCAGCTCACAACCTACAGCCTACAACCTACAGCAAACAGCCTACCCCCCACCACCCACTACACACAGACCACCGCTCCTCACCCACAGCCTACAGCCTAGGTCCAACCAGCCACCACCCACTAGGTACCACCCACTATCCACCACCCACTACCCACCTCCCACTGCTCACCGCCGACAGCCAACCTACCACTCACCACCCACCATCTAACGCCCACCGCCAACCAACCACCACCCATCACCCACCGCCCACAACTCAACCTCCAACCCAAACACCCAACACCCAACATCCGTCGGCAGCTGGAACCTTTTACTCTAATCATACATCTCCACCAAACATCACCAAGGCCAGCGGAAAAACCCACAAAGGAAATATGGGCAAACCCAGTACAGGAGAAGCAAGACAAAACACTCTTATTTAATTACCCAAGTGAGTGTGTTGCTTCTTATCCATAGAATACGCCGCAAATGGTTCTTTGATTTTCGCTGGCGATCGTTACCCAGATTCGTTCGTAGAACCCCATCCGTAAGCTGCGCAGCCAGCCAGCCCTCTGCAGATGGCTAACTTGATATCGGATTCTGTAGTTTCTTAGAACTGGGCGTCAGGGCCTTGGTTCGCCCTCGACGAACTATCTCGGCTCATAATGAGGGTGGCAGATACCCGGATCAACTGATAGCACGCCCCGCCCCACCCCGCCCCGCCCCGCCCCGCCCCGCCCCGCCCCGCCCCGCCCCGCCCCCGCCCCGCCCCGCCCCACCCCGCCCCGCCCCGCCCCGCCCCGCCCCGCCCCGCCCCGCCCCATCCCACTCCCACCCCCCCACCCCCATTTCACATGCACCCCCCCCACACACACACACCCCGCCCTCAGATTGCAAACTCGCTGTACAGGAGAGCAGTCCGCGTTGATCTGTCTATATATATATATATATATATATATATATATATATACAATATTATAGATATACATATATAAAAAGGGGGGAGAGATCGATCCCCGGGTAAATGTAGGATGGCACCTGGACAGGACAGTGCTGAGGGAGATCGATGGGTTAGTGGTTGGAGTTTTACATCCTGGCACCATCTAAGGTACGGGTACTGACTTGTGCGCACTCATGGCTACTTTACAGTGCTCTCCAACTTTGAGACAAGGCCACCAGCACCATGACCTGATAGCCTACTCAGTCATATTATCCTGACCCTGAGCCAACCAATCCTCGGACTCTCCTAATAATGCCAAGCGCCTGGCTAAGAAACCAGAAATATCTA
This sequence comes from Branchipolynoe longqiensis, assembly GCA_030323885.1. Classification (NCBI taxonomy): domain Eukaryota; kingdom Metazoa; phylum Annelida; class Polychaeta; order Phyllodocida; family Polynoidae; genus Branchipolynoe; species Branchipolynoe longqiensis. The sequence goes on from CM059189.1 coordinate 88,192,811, forward strand.
TGTTTAAGTCATTGGTTTGACTCGACTAGGGTTCTAACTAGTGAGTTTGAATCCCACGATCTAGCAAAACAAGAGACGGACGCTCAACTCATTTTGGCCATCCTGTCCGGTGCTGGGAGAGCGAGGTAGGGCCGGGTATAGTTCGACTCGGGATAAAGGAATAAAGAAGGGCATGGTGAAATAGTACTGCGCGGAGATGGGCTGTATTTGGAATAAAGAAGGGCATGGTTAATTAGTACTGCACAGAGATGGGCTGTATGTGGAATGAAGAAGGGCATGGTGAAATAGTACTGCGCGGAGATGGGTTGTATGAGGAAAAAAGAAGGGCATGGTTAATTAGTACTGCACAGAGATGGGCTGTATGAGGAATAAAGAAGGGCATGGTGAAATAGTACTGCGCGGAGATGGGCTGTATTTGGAATAAAGAAGGGCATGGTTAATTAGTACTGCACAGAGATGGGCTGTATGAGGAATAAAGAAGGGCAAGGTGAAATAGTACTGCACGGTGATAGGATGTCTGTGGAATAAAGAAGGGCATGGTTAATTAGTACTGCACAGAGAGGGGTTGTATGAGGAATAAAGAAGGGCAGGGTGAAATAGTACTGCACGGAGATGGGCTGTATTTGGAATAAAGTAGGGCATGGTTAATTAGTACTGCACAGAGATGGGCTGTATGAGGAAAAAAGAAGGGCAAGGTGAAATAGTACTGCACGGTGATAGGATGTCTGTGGAATAAAGAAGGGCATGGTTAATTAGTACTGCACAGAGAGGGGTTGTATGAGGAATAAAGAAGGGCAGGGTGAAATAGTACTGCACGGAGATGGGCTGTATTTGGAATAAAGAAGGGCATGGTTAATTAGTACTGCACAGAGAGGGGCTGTATGAGGAAAAAAGAAGGGCAAGGTGAAATAGTACTGCACGGTGATAGGATGTCTGTGGAATAAAGAAGGGCATGGTTAATTAGTACTGCACAGAGAGGGGCTGTATTTGGAATAAAGAAGGGCATGGTTAATTAGTACTGCACAGAGAGGGGCTGTATTTGGAATAAAGAAGGGCATGGTTAATTAGTACTGCACAGAGATGGGCTGTATGAGGAATAAAGAAGGGCAAGGTGAAATAGTACTGCACGGTGATAGGATGTCTGTGGAATAAAGAAGGGCATGGTTAATTAGTACTGCACAGAGAGGGGTTGTATGAGGAATAAAGAAGGGCAGGGTGAAATAGTACTGCACGGAGATGGGCTGTATGAGGAATAAAGAAGGGCATGGTGAAATAGTACTGCACGGTGATAGGATGTATGTGGAATAAAGAAGGGCATGGTTAATTAGTACTGCACAGAGATGGGATGTATGAGGAATAAAGAAGGGCATGGTTAATTAGTACTGCACAGAGATGGGCTATATGAGGAATAAAGAAGGGCATGGTTAATTAGTACTGCACAGAGATGGGTTGTATGAGGAATAAAGAAGGGCATGGTTAATTAGTAGTGCACAGAGATGGGTTGTATGAGGAATAAAGAAGGGCATGGTTAATTAGTACTGCACAGAGATGGGTTGTATGAGGAATAAAGAAGGGCATGGTTAATTAGTACTGCACAGAGATGGGTTGTATGAGGAATAAAGAAGGGCATGGTGAAATAGTACTGCAAGGTGATAGGATATATGTGGAATAAAGAAGGACATGGTTAATTAGTACTGCATGGAGATGGGCTATATGAGGAATAAAGAAGGGCATGGTTAATTAGTACTGCACAGAGATGCGCTGTATGTGGAATGAAGAAGGGCATGGTGAAATAGTACTGCATGGAGATGGGTTATATGTGGAATAAAGAAGGGCATGGTTAATTAGTACTGCATGGAGATATGCTATATGTGGAATAAAGAAGGGCATGGTTAATTAGTACTGCACAGAGATGGGTCGTATGAGGAATAAAGAAGGGCATGGTTAATTAGTACTGCACAGAGATGGGCTGTATGAGGAATAAAGAAGGGCATGGTGAAATAGTACTGCACGAGATGGGCTGTATGAGGAATAAAGAAGGGCATGGTGAAATAGTACTGCACGGAGATGGGCTGTATGAGGAATAAAGAAGGGCATGGTTAATTAGTAATGCACGGAGATGGGCTGTATGAGGAATAAAGAAGGGCACGGTGAAATAGTACTGCACGGTGATAGGATGTATGTGGAATAAAGAAGGGCATGGTTAATTAGTACTGCACAGAGATGGGTTGTATGAGGACTAAAGAAGGGCATGGTTAATTAGTACTGCACAGAGATGGGTTGTATGAGGAATAAAGAAGGGCATGGTTAATTAGTACTGCACAGAGATGGGTTGTATGAGGAATAAAGAAGGGCACGGTGAAATAGTACTGCACGGTGATAGGATGTATGTGGAATAAAGAAGGGCATGGTTACTTAGCACTGCATGGAGATGGGCTATATGAGGAATAAAGAAGGGCATGGTTAATTGGTACTGCACAGAGATGCGCTGTATGTGGAATAAAGAAGGGCATGGTGAAATAGTACTGCACGGAGATGGGCTGTATGAGGAATAAAGAAGGGCATGGTTAATTAGTACTGCATGGAGATGGGCTATATGTGGAATAAAGAAGGGCATGGTTAATTAGTACTGCACAGAGATGGGTTGTATGAGGAATAAAGAAGGGCATGGTTAATTAGTACTGCACAGAGATGGGTTGTATGAGGAATAAAGAAGGTGGAGAGGGGAGGTGGTGAGGCGGGGAGGCGGGGAGGTGGAGAGGGGAGGCGGTGAGTGGAGGTGGTGAGGCGGGGAGGCGGAGAGGTGAGGCGGGGCGGGGAGGAGGGGAGGGGAGGTGGTGAGGCGGGAGGCGGAGAAGTGACGCCGGGCGGGGAGGTGTGGAGGCGGGCAGGGGAGGTGGGGAGGCGGGGAGTGGAGGTGGTGCGGCGCGGAGGCGGAGAGGCGGGAAGGGGAGGCGGGAAGGGGAGGCGGGGAGGGGAGGTGGGGAGGTGGGGAGTGGAGGTGGTGAGGCGGGGAGGCGGGGAGGCGGGGGGGGGGGGGACATCCTGATTGGAGCAGGCGAAGCCGGGCAACGAATGGCTCACCGGCATGGAACCGTTCGTTTGTTTGATGGGCTTTTACATATTGGGAGCATCTAAGGTCCAGCGTTGAAAACAAGCACCCTCACGGGAGCTTATACGTTATGGGCAGAATAAAAAACTTGTCACAAAAAAAAAGAAGAAAAAAAAAAGGTCATATTGGGAAGGACACCAACTTATGATAGTGCACACTCATAGTGACTTTGTATTGCTGCCCCACTAGTAGACCAGGATGCCAGCACGAAGATCAGATTTCCCACTCAGTCACAGTATCCTGATACTATGCTGTCCAAATAATGTCAATCGCCAGGCTATGTAACGGCAAGTGTCATTTCTTTAAGTGATTGGTTTAACTCGGCCGGGATTCGAACCCCAGACCTTCCATATCGGAAGCCTGCGCTCAAACAGAAATGTGTAGCATAAATAACAAGTGTGCATTATATGCATGCATTTCAGTTTTGACAAAATCATCAGCAAATGAATTTCCTACATGTGAAGTTATAGGTTGTTGAGATAGGTGTGTAGTGATATAGATAGATGAGATAGATAGTCGAAGGTTTGCGTGTTGATTGTCATGATAGACATTTGATAATAAACGTTGGGGGAGGAGGGGATTATATTTCCAACAGGACCCGACCCTCTTTGTTGTAGATGGTGGTTTTAAAAGCTGGGTGGTATAAGGCTCTTAGCCTGCTTCCTATTACAGTGTGTAGATAGCCGTGTCTATATGGGCAAGGCGAGGCTGTGATGGAGGGGGGGGGGCGGGGGGCGGGGGAGGAGGGAGGGTTCATGCAGCGGGAGCTTGCCCTACATTAAGCGTTGTTGTGTAAATAAAGTTATACAATAGATTGGCCTCCGGGTCATAAACAGCAGGTCTAAATAGCAGAGCCGGTACCGGGCAGTAAGTCAGGGCACCAGTGCTACTCTGTGACATGATCCTAGTCCCCGATGTATGGATTGCAACAGGACTAGTTTCTGCTGCCGAAGTGCGTCAAATCTGAAATAATAATAATAATTAGTTCCTCCGTTAGTTTATATAACTATAATAAATTATACTTCATATAATAGATAATCTATTTAATCTGCAAAGTGGTTATGCATGTATAATATTTTCTTGCCGATGTATACTGCCTATCATGGATAAGCCTGAGTAGTCTTGCTTTCACCATTAGACAATTTGGTCAATAGAAAGCCCGAGCCTACAGTTTTACTGAACCAGGGGATTTCTACCTGCCCACACCACATAGACATGGTCTGAGAGCAACTGGCCTTTGATGACGCTGTAAGTTATACACCGCAATGGAAATCCAAATTGGCAGAGGTGATGGCATGGGGAATTGAACCACCAACCTTCAGATTAGGAGCTTGACCTAGAAAAAAAGTCAAACCCTCTAACCACTCCTCCACAGAGAACAGCATAATAGTCTTTAAGTTTTTCTTCTAAAGCATTACATAAAAGGTCTCCTTAGATATATGTTTTCAATCAAATATAAGAACAATGTAAGAAAACATCAGATCAACTTCATGCTTAATAAATAGCATGGTATGTTTTTCATGTTAAAATATTTAATTCTATGATTGTGGTGTTAACGGAACTACCCGGGCTACATATATATGTCACAGTGCCTGATGCTTGGTGATGTCATCCCATCTAGGTCATATCCAAATGAAAATCCAGGCTCGTGGGTTGCTAGGTCACACCCTGCATGCACACTATTGTCTACTCATACTGTGATATATAAATAGTTATACACATGGTTGCGAGTCTGACAGTAATAAATTCTGATTTCCCAAATGATAGATGGACCAAAACATATAATATTCTTAAATATACTAGTCCCTTATCATAGTAATGAACAGAGACAGTCCTGTGGATACTTAGCCCCCATTTTTAAAATTGAAAGGACACTAGAACTGATATCTGACCTTGCACTGGTTAATCTGACCTTGACCTCTAAGCCTCGTTTTCGCAGAGAGCTGGGCACGATGCTAAGGGTGAGACTTTAACGGTGTGCTCAATTGGAAGTAGTGAGGAGAGGGAAGCATGTTATTTATTTATAACATAGTATTCATATTGTCATATATATTGCATTTACCCTTCGGATGGAGAATAGGGGTGAGTCATGTGATTCATTCCATGACTGGCTTGACATTTGGAGTGGCTCCCCTCTGGCGGAAGATGAAAACACCAGGTTATATGCTGCATATAACCTGTTAATCCAAGCAGTGTGCACTGCTTATGTTTCACTGCTGTGTGGTTTGATTTATCTCTTGGCACAAGTGCGTTGACTAAAGTGTGCCACTTCTTTTTTCTTGATCGGTGTTGTGCTTCGGTATTTGGCTCTGAAAGTGGACACCGTACACACACCTATAATATATCTCAACAAAATTCCTCCTGCGTGAGTGAGGTTGGTTGGCGCGTCCGATATGGAAAGCAAGCGCCGGTGGCGGCGCCACCGTTCATGGGGGTACTGCAAATAAAATAATGGGCTCCGCGCCTTTATACTCTCATAATTCGTTATGCATCACATATATATATATAATATATGGGCCATCTCTTAACCGGATAGAAAGTCTCATAAATGCAAATGTGGGTTGTGTTAAAAGTATAGTAGTCTGCACTCTCGGGCAAGGAACCACATAGACAGATAGGCGTGGATAGGGTGGTGACATAAGGGAGCCTAGGTAGCCTAATGGATAGCACACTATCCCCGGAATGGCAAGAAGTGTGTGTTCCAATTCTGATCCAGGCATAATATTTCCCATTTTCATAACCCCCAAGTCACTACGTTGTGGGATCAGGATCTTGTACAAATTGCATGAAATATATGGTTGTCGTACCAACCCTGTGCATGTAAATGTAGGTGTGCTGCCTGTATGCAATTGTAAAGGTTAAATTATTCATGGACCTAAACCATTTAAACTACTCACGATTCTAGGGGCACAAATGTAGTAGTATGCATTGATCTTTCCGGCAAGGAGCCACATAGACAATTATCCATCGATATGGTGATTGCATCAGGGAGCCTAGATAGTGTAATTGTTAGCACGCTAGCCCCTAAATGGCAGGAAGTCTGTGTTCGAATGCTGCACTAGGTGCAATATTTCCCCTGCTTTTGGTTTAGTTAGTACATCAGGCCCCATGTTGTCCCTCTAGTTTCTCTGTCGTGGATAATATCAGGTACTCACTCCATCACTGTCATCGGTGTTGGACACAGAGCAATGCTATACATTGGGATATCGTGGGAAGGGCTTTTTTCCCCGCGCCAGACTTCATTCCCTTGTAGCGGTGGGGTTATTTCTTTAGCAGAAACCTTGTCCGATCAAATGTGGGTTAGCTTTGAACTTGACATATGGATCTGATTGTGTTGCGTGCTATTTTATTGTGTTATTTCTTTATTCTTCCGTTGCTCTCAGATAGGCTTCATCTTGTTCCTTTACTCGGGCGATTAGACTAGGATAGCTGTCAGTTTTCATCTGAAGATTAGCTAGTTGTAGCATCTGGTTAATCCTGTTATTATATGTTCTTGGACGAGTTCGATTGCATCTGCTTAGGCTTTGATCTGTTCTGTTGTTTAGTGCTACCTCTGGGAGAATAGTGGTTAGCGATGCTTTCTGTTATATGTTGCCTTCTTCATTTGAACCTTCAGATTTATCCTTTAGTATTCAGCCTGCCCCACTGGGAAACCAGATTACAGACACCTTGCCCCACTCAGTCACATTATGCTGATACTGAGCTAAGAAGTCGGAGCCCTATCCTAGTAGTTCCAATCATCAGAGTAGGTAGCAGCAAGTATAAATTGTGTAAGTCATTTGGTTTGAGCGACCTGGATTTTAAACTCCGACCTTCCACATGGGAAGCCAGCACTCTACATCGGTGTTGTATGTGGTTTTCTCTGGAAGGGCATGCAGTATCGGTTCAGGCAATATGCTAATGGTGGATTTGGGTGGTAATGATGACTGCCCGCAGCCTCAATAATTGAACTACGCAGACTCGGATGAATGGTATATATTTGGACTTTTTAATGCACTAGAATGGGGCAGAGAGCTGGAAGGCGGCTGGAGGCTGAGTGCCTGAGGGAGGCCGGCGGGCGGAATTATAAGGGGGGAAGTGAGCAGAGGCAGGTGGGGGGTGAGTCGCTCAGGGCCGGGGGGAGGTGAGCAGTGGCGGGGGTGAGTCGCTCAGGGGCGGGGGGAGGTGAGCAGTGGCAGGAGGGGGGGGGGGTGAGTCGCTCAGGGCCGGGTGAGTCGCTCTCCCTCCCCTCGCATCAAACGAAATGCTTCGCATTACGACCGATGCGCGAGAAGGAAGAACAGAGGCGGAGGTGGGAAAACTGAGGCATTTATTGTGACGCCTCGGGCAACATACAGAGAAACAGTGAAATAACAATAAATGACAAGTAAGGTACAAACAGGGTAACTGAGGAGGTAAACAGGCTGAGGAGGCAGAGCAATACAGGGGGCTCATGAGGAGCAGGGGGCTCGCGAGGAGCAAAGAGTCAGGGGCTCATGAGGAGCAGAGGATAAATAGTGAGGGGCTCATAAGGAGCAGTGTCAGAGTTCTGGTAGAGGGGGGGCCGAGGAGCCCTCCGCCAAAGAGTAAGGAGACGGCTCGAGGCGCGCCCGAGGCGGGGGCGCGGGGCGCCCGAGGCGGGGGCCCGGATAGGCAGGCCTGGTTGAGAGGAGGGTCCGGGGCCTACGTGGAGGGGGAGCGGGCGGCCAAAAAAGGGGGGGCCCGCTCCTGAGATGTGATGTCGGCAGAGGGTTCCTGTGAGGCTGGGCTGGGCTGTGGTCTGAGGCTGGGCTGTGGTCTGAGGGTGGACGGCGGTGGACGGCGGTGTCGATACGGTCGGCGGCTGGGGTGCCGGCAGAGGGTTCCTCGTGAGGCTGGGCTGGGCTGTGGACTGAGGTGTGATGCCCGAGGTGGTGATCCCCGGCTGAGACTGGGCGGCGCTGCGATCGGTGGTCGCTGGGAGGTTGTCGGGGGGAGGTGCGGGGCTGTCGGCAGTGGTGAAGGTGGGGCGCCGGAGGGGGCCCCCCGGGCCGGCCGGGGGGCGGCCGGCGAATCAAAAATCCGCCGAGGTGGAGGGGGGGGTCTGGCGCTCACGGGTTTGCTTCGTGATGCAGTCGGCCTCGCTGTGCATGGTGAAGACGCGCCTCACGTTGGCGCAATACGCGCAGACGTGACGGCGTCTGTCCCCCGCCTCGCCATGGGCCTCCCCGAGGTGGGCCCGATCGCACGAGGCGGGGGTGCGGTTCCAGGCCGGGCAGGGCACCCCGTGGATCTCTCTATCGTAGGTGGTGCGGGCGTCGGCCTGGGCTCGGGGGAAGTGCGCGCCTCGCTGGAGGGGGTCGAGTGGGCGGGCGGGGGCGGCGGTGGCATGGTCGTCGGGCATGGCGAGGCAGTCGAGTCTGTGGAGGTTGATGGCCACCAGGTCGTGCCACCCGTGGGGGAGGGTCCCGTCCGCGATGGCAGAGAACACACTCTCTGAGTATCGGCGGACGGTAGCCCACGGGTATATTAAGTTGTCCCGGCACAGCCCGAGGAGGTGGTGGTGGAGTCCCTGGGCGGAGTGGGCGGGGAAGTCGGGGTGGTCGATGAGGTTGAGGAGGGCGAGCGTGTACTCGTCCTTTGTCGCCTCTCCTCGTTTGACCGGCTTTCTCTCTGCCCCTCGCTTCACAAGATCAGAAGGAAAGATGTAGTGTGCTGGTATCCCTTGCCGCCTGGTGGAGTGCCGCGCCTCGGCGGAGGCCAAAAGCTCCCGGACGGCATCGGCCGCGGATGCGGGGCTGTGGCGGGTGAAGTCCTCCTGGTAGGCCGGGGACGTGGTAGATGGTGCTTGCGTGGAGAGGTGGCGGTACCTCTCGTACTCCGCCAGCGGTGCCCCGGGCAGGCTCGCGTGAGGCGGCGGCGGGGGCCGGGCTGCAGTGGTGGTGCGCGCCCGAGGCGCCGGGGCGGGCTCCTCCGGCACGAGGGCGTCGATCCGGGCGTGGAGGTCTGCCGTTGCCTGGCGGGCCTCGGCGGCGGCCTGGGCGGCGGCCTGTCGGTTCTCGAGCTGCATGCGCTGCATGGCCTCCAGCAGCACGGACACCTCGGAGCCCGAGGCGCGGTCCGAGGGGGCCGCGGGGGACGCCGGGGCCGAAGCCGGCGACTCCTCCCGGGGCGGTGTTGATGTAGGCCCCGGCGTCCGGGGGGCAGCCCGGGAGCTCTTGCGTCCACGACCTTTCCCTCGGGGCATGGTGCGTTCGTGTTTTGGGCGGCGGTCCGAGGTGGAAGCGGTCCGAGGTTGAAGTCCAAAGAAGAAGAAGGGGCAGAGAGCTGGAAGGCGGCTGGAGGCTGAGTGCCTGAGGGAGGCCGGCGGGCGGCCTTATAAGGGGGGAAGTGAGCAGAGGCAGGTGGGGGGTGAGTCGCTCAGGGCCGGGGGGAGGTGAGCAGTGGTGGGGGTGAGTCGCTCAGGGGCGGGGGGAGGTGAGCAGTGGCAGGAGGGGGGGGGGGGGGGTGAGTCGCTCAGGGCCGGGTGAGTCGCTCTCCCTCCCCTCGCATCAAACGAAATGCTTCGCATTACGACCAATCGTACAGGCGTGAGTATAATGAGAGAAGGCCCCCGAGATGCTTAAGCCCTATAGTTCTAGTCTTTTATTGTGGGGTGGGCGGAATGGCAGAGTAGAATGTCTGTCGCCATCTGCCGCCAAGTTGTAGTGGCCGAGTTCGGGTTTTGCTCGCTTTATATAGCAGCTAGCTGGGCCGAAAAGTCAAAAGCGCGCCAACTTCCCGTAACTTTGTAACAGATTTCGTCTTTCGACATCATATTTAATTTACATATGCACGTCCGCCATTTCTGCGTTGTTACTCGGCGCAATTCCAAAAGACCCGCTAAGCATGGAAGATGTTGATGTACATATTTAATGTTAAAGTTTGAGTCTAGGCGGCGCCACCGGGCGTTTGAATAAGAATCCGACTCCAGCTTGTTCAATTACCCATGTTGCGAGCAACATCGACAATGTAGTCTTGCCCATTGATAGTAGCATATATTTCATAAAAATGCAGTCAGGATCTCCAGTTTATGGTCATGCTCTCATCCACATTCAATGGTCGCGGGTTTGTTTTACCGCAGTAGTGCCATATTTTGTGGTTCACCTCTTTGTTCTGAAATCATGTTAAGAATCATTGGACACTGTAATTTATATGTTGTAACTGTTTATTTAGAAGCCTCTGTGTTACCCGGCAGGCATCAGTAGTGACCTGGCGTGACATTTGACCTGTCTCACGCGTGACGTGCGTGTTGCCTGTACCATTTACATGTATACATCACACTGTACTTGTGCCGATGCTCAATGTCAACTGGGTCATAATCCTCACTTAATGATGATCCAGATTTTATGGGGCTTTATCTAATCTCCCACACCAAAGTTATGCCTCCCCCCCCCACACACACAGCTCACACACAAGGGGTCAACTGGATTCTAACAACTCAGGTTGACAAATGGCTGTTGTCTACGGTTGCTGTGCTTTTAACAAATTGTTGCTAGCTGTAATTGTTTACTTATAGAAGATGAGTTGCGTCTTCATTAAGCTTTGCAATTTCGCTCCCACATGATTGCCTCGGTCCCCCTTTTTTTATATCTCTTTTCTGTTATGTATGTGTCCGACTCCCCATCGCAGTCCATTGCTACCCCATCATTACCCTGCCCATGCTATGGATTAGATTAGATTTGTTATTTGTTGCCATTCTTATTTTCAACAGATGCAGCGAGCCTAGCTCGGACATACACACCCACTGCTGTTGTGGTGTAACTCATAACGGATCGAGGGGATATAATGGAATTATACTCATGTGACAGCGTCTTCCCAGGAACGCAGCGTGTTCACTTCCGGTCCATGCGGGACTGAATTGCACACGGCGAGCATTTATGTATGAGGGAGGTATGGCTGTACTGGAGGCAAGAAACTGTGCACACAACACACGCGGGGGCAATTTGTCCTGGTTCTAGGTTGGGTTGTTGTTGTGTATGTTGTTGGTTTTGTATGTGTTTGTTTAGAGAATTGTATATGACATATACGGGCTGACCTGGATGAGGGATGTGGGGTCGGGTGGGTGGGAATCTGTGGGTAGGGAGGGTGGTGGAGGGGGCAAGGGGAGGTGGGCATGACCCACGACTGTAGCTCCCACTGATATTCAGCGTGATAAGTCGTCAGGGATGAACTGGTCGTATTTGACGCACACATGGACCAGAACAGAAACCACTTATGGGAGGTGGGGAGGGAGGGAGGGAGGGGGACGTTGGGGGAGGGAGGAAGGGGAGGATGGAGGGAAGGAGGGAGGGAGGGACAGAGGCGTGAAGAAGGGAGGAAGGAAAAGAGGGAATGAGGAGGGAGGGAGGGGGAGGGAGGGATAGTGAGGAATGGGAGGGAGAGAGGGGGAGCGAGGGAGGAAGGAAGAGAGGGAAGGAGGAGCGAGGGAGGGGGAGGGATAGAGAGGACGGAGGGAAGGGGGGAGGGAGAGAGGGGGAGCGAGGAAGGAAGGAAGGAAGGAAGAGAGGGAAGGAGGAGGGGCGGAGGGGGGAGGGGGAGATAGTGAGGAAGGGGAGAGGACGGAGGGGAAGGAGGGAGGGGGAGGGAGAGAGGGGGGAGGGAGGAAGGAAAAGAGGGAAGGAGGAGGGACGGAGGGAGGGGAGGGAGGGATAATGAAGAAGGGGGGAGGAGGGAGGGAAGGAGGGATGGAGGAGAGGAGGGAGGGGAGGAGTGAGGGGAGGAGTGAGGGGAGGTTGGATAGGAGGAGGGAAGAAGGAGACAGGCAGACCGTCTGCATCCGATTCCGAGCTTGTGTATGTATGCCTCATGTTGCCCATGTTCACACACAAGCCAGGCTATTGACCGTATTCAAAATATGGCAACGCTAATGTTGTAGTAGGAGGAGGAATGTGTGTCAGTTGATACTCGGTTATATCACACACACAGGGTTTAGTCATATATATATATATATATATATATATATATATATATCAATATGTATATATAGAGGATGCCGGATGTCGTATAAATACTATATAATTTATTATGTGAATATAAATAACGACAGCCCCCTTAATGTTTCTCTCTATCCATCTTAACCTCCATGATAATTCTGCGGAGCAGTCATTCTCTCCCTCCCGCCTCCTCCACACTGTGACCCAACGGTCCTCCTACTCACTTTCAAACTTATATTCATATATGTGATTTATTCTCCGGTGTGACTGACCTATCCTATTAATGCCGAGTACCAGGCGAAGAAGCGACAAGTATCAATTTTATAGGTCATTGGTTTGACTCGACCTGGAACCGAACTCCCGGTCTCCCACATGCGAGGCCCGTGCTCTACCGATTAGGCCACCGCGCCTGGTTCATTTGCAAAGACATAGCCCCAGACATTCCCATTAATCACACACTATATATACAATATAAATAAGAGAAGGTTCTTTTAGAGAAACCGATGTTATTTACACGGATAGGTCATTTTTCACTCTCGTCTTGCCGTTGTGAGTGGTACAGTTATTTACTAAATGTGTTTGTATTTAATTTAAACTGTAATTATAATACACGTGCTACATAAGTCAACAGTTTTTAAATTACATTATGTAGAATTACAATTCTGACCAAAGGTTCACTAGGGAGTTTTTCCTCATAATCCACGATTATAATTGTAATATATAGTTAAAATTAACGAGTTTTTTAAATATTTTTTAGTTGGCTAAATGTGTCAGTCAGTCGCTCAGTAATACTGTCGAGTGATAGCGAGAGAAAGCAAAATAAAATGCCCGGCTGTCATGAAGGTATGTGTTTTCGTCATGGGCGACACTTAAGGTTGCATGGTCTGATGAAACATTTGTTGTCAAAACCAAAACATTTGTCTACATTTGATTATATATATCCATCTTAAATACTGGTGCATTAGCTAAGGTTTGAGGACAGCATGGACAGAATAATCAGAGAATCTACGCCCCCATCGCTTTGGACACCTACTTTGAGACAGCCATTAAAGAGGGTCACCATTAACCAATTTGGTCAATCTCGTGGCCTCATTAGCCTCGCTTTCATTCCAACCAGGCTATATTTGAATTAGGTCATTCCACATCACATGGTCATCACGAGATGTCGATAGCGAGGAGTTTTGGAAAGCTTGTCAAAATTATTTTGGGTTCAAATTGCTCCGAAATTAGCAAGTTTTCAGCATAATTACTCCGGACTAATGATTAGTAGGTTATAATGATCAATTTGATATATTTATATAAAAAATCAGGTAAAGATTCCAAAGCCATCGGACTATGCATCTTTAAGCAAGGTTATGGGATGTTGGCGTGCAACAATGGCGGACCTATATTGAAGTTGAGACAACCTGGGGATAGCGGAGATGAAGGGACGGGCCAGGGGCTTAATAAATGTGCTGTCCTTGTCTAGCCTCATGAACCCCAGATGCTGACCACGACCGACATCACAGAACCTGGCCGCCCCTCAGCCCCCCCCCCCCCCTCATCCTCATCCTCTTCCTCACCCCGGCCGCCCCTCGTCGTCGTCCTCCTCCTCCTCCTCCTCGCCCCGCTCCACAGACCCACTGCCTTTATCGAGAACGAGGCTAGATTGGTTTTCAGTGTGGACGGAGCAGCCCTACTGCCACAGGTAATTGATGTCCGAATTCTTAGTGAAGCTGTCTCCCACATACTAACCCCCACCCCCACCCCCACCCACTCACACACACCGACAGCCATGCAAACCCACACACGTACACTCCTAGCAAAAAGGGGAAAGCGAAAGGATGCTTCCCTCCCCCATCACACACACACGTACACACACACGCACACACATACACACATCCACCCACTCACACGCAACCCCATACACACCCATGCACACGCACACACCGAGGAAAGAGGAGGAAGATAAAGGATTCGTCCCTCTGCCTATCACACCCACCCACACAGACACACCCATACACACATACACCCACACCACCACCCACTCACACACACCCACCCATACACACGCACACGTGTGCATAGCTAGCGAAGAGGGGGAAGCTAAATGAGTCTTCCCTCTCCCCATCACACCCACACCCACACATACACACGCATACACACCCACATACACCCACACACACACACCCATGCACACATACACACTACACACCTAGTGAAGAGGGGGAAGCTAAATGAGTCTTCCCTCTCCCCATCACACCCCCACCCACACCCACACAGACACACGCATACACACCCACATACACCCACACACACACCCACACACGCCCATGCACACATACACACTACACACCTAACGAAGAGGGGGAAGCTAAAGGATTATTCCCTCTCCCCATCACACATCCACACCCACACCCACACCCACCCACATCCACACACTCACCAACAAAGGGATCTAGATTGTGTTGCCCCCTTCATTCATTTAGGTACTCGGTCATGCCTTCATGAAGCCGTAGTGAGTGCTCCTAAAGCACAAACATCGGCCAGCGACTGGGGTGAGGTTTAGGGGTGAATATATACGGGCGGAAGGTGGAAGTGTTGCTTCGGCAGCTGTCTACCGAGACGGTAAGAACGCTTTATTAAAGTTGCATAGTCCGATGGTTATAAATGTTCTGACATTTTCCGAGATAAATATGTCTTAAGCAGCTGTCAGACATCGCCGGATTGGGGGAAACAGAAAGAAACTAAACAAAGTCCGTTGATAGTCCGGTTTGTGTCCGTACAAGTTTTGAACATGCACAAAACTTGGAATGGATGCCACCGGATTGACGTCTATGGTTCTTGTCCGGTTTGAGTTTGTTTCGTCCATTGGCTATCCGTTCATGTCGGTTTCATGTCCATTTTATGTCCGTTTCATGTCTGTTTGTCCAGCATTCTTTGACCCAATATCGCAACATTTTGATACATTTTAATACATTTTGATACTTATGACACCCGAACACCACCAGACTAGACAATTCTGTCCATTGCTCAATCTGGTGATATGTGATAGGGGCTTTACTGTCTGTTCTTGCCTTCCGAACGGCTGACACTTTGACAGTTGCTGGCTGTCAACTCAGCATGAACCTAATATCCGAAAGAATAGCGCTCTCGAATATCACCAGTTACCCTATTACCGGTGTTTTACGTGGAATGGCCAGGTCAATTAATTATATTAATTACATTAATTACCTAGCTAACCGAAATAAGCATGGGGATGGGGTTTTATTTTCAGCAGATGGTTCGTTACTGGACCCCTACAATTGCCCTCCCCCCAACCCTCCTCCCACCCACACATCGACCCCTCGTCATTCTGTGTCCTCCTTCTCCCCCTCCCCCTCCCCCCTCCCTTGGGAAGAGCATAGTCTAGAGGCGATTGCTCGTTGGTGGAACCAAGCCATTGCCCTCCCCAAACCCTCCTGCCATCCACCCACTACCCCTACTCCTGCTGTGTCCTCCTTCTCCCCGCTCCCCCCCCCTCCCTCCTCCCCTGGGAGGAGCCTAGTCTAGAGTCTCACGGGTCAGACCGTGCATTATCCGCTGATGGCTCCTTCTTGTCACTGAAGCTGGTTCCCCGAGCGGCTGGAGACGGAGTCTGCTCGGTCGCCATGCACTCACACGTGACACAAACGCCCGACACGATCACGTGACTGTCATGTCTATGTGACTTGTGCAGAAAGGCGTGTCGCAGGGCGTCGTCAGGTCTAGTGGTGAGTAAGACGTGGCAACATTTGACCTGTGGGGTGAAGGTAATGCACGACATCAGGGGCACTTGTGGGTTATTTTACCACAAGCGCCATAGATTGCTTGTATATAATGGATATATAGCTATTCGTAGTGTAGTAGTTGGCACTGACCTCTCAGGCAAGTAACCACATAGACAGGTAGGCGTGGGTAGTGTGTTGACATCAGGGAGCCTAGGTGGTGTAATGGTTAGCACACTGGCCCGGAATGCAAAGAGATGTGGGTTCGAGTCCCGCTCTAGGCGCAATATTTCCCATTTTCATCACCCCCACGACAGTATTTACATATTCATAAGATATGGTTATATATTAATTATACATATATAACAGCGTGTATGGATATGTAAATACTTTTTTTTGAAGATATGGTTATATATACATGTATATATTTATATATAACTATTTATATTATAATTTATATAACTATAAAGATGTGACTATTGATATTTACATATTTATATTTATATATAAATAAATATATTTAAACATATGGTAATGAATATGTACATATTTATATATCTATTTATATTTATATATAGATATCTACATACAAACATATGCATATCTATTTATATATAAACATTCATATGTACATACATACTTCACTAGCTGGTGTAGATTATATAGACGACTATAGCGGCTTAATAATGAAATGTGAGTAGTATAGAATCTGGGTGTGTGTTGCAGGTATCAACCATGTCTCTTTTTCAGGCTGCTGAACCAACCACCTGCCCCGAAAAATTCACGTGCTGGCCTATTCACAGAGATATATGCCTTTGAGAGAGCAAGGCGGGGTCTTGTTTGGTGGGATATGGCAGCGGGCTTTCTGAAGACCACTAAAATGGACACTGCTTATTTTCCCACAACAAAAGTTCTTTTTTAAACCTACATCATTATGTTATCAAACAGATGTTTGTCATCATGCAATGTTCCCATCAGGAATACCATGGGCATTGTCAAAGTGCTGGCGGATATGATGTCGGGTGTGGTGTATGCCTTTAGGTGATGTGCATTACTGCAGCAACTCGCCATTTGCAAGACTAGATACTATGCGCACCAGACCAGATGGCCGAATGGGTTGAGCGTCCGTCTCGTGCGGTATTCCAATTCACAGGTTCGAACCCAGTTCAAGTCAAAACAATGACTTAAGAATTGATGCTTGTCACTTCCTAGCCAGGCGCTCTGCATTGTTAGGATAGGGCAAGGACTAGTTGGCTCAGTGTCAGGATAATTTGACCAAGTGGAATATCAGGTCATCATGCCGGCGGCCTGATTTCCCAGTGGGGCTGTGCTCTAAAGTGGTCATGAGTGCGCACTCTCACAAGTCTGTGCCCGTCCTGATATGACCTTAGATGTTCGAAGGACATAAAACTCCAACAACCAACCAAAGAAAGCATAGATACCCCATCCTAGGATATCAATGCAGTTCCTCTCGTGCTTAGCGCCAGGAGATATGACCTTAGATGTTGCCAGGACGTAAACCTCCAATATCCAACCACCCAGAGATATCCCATCCTAGGTTCTCCTGTATTTATCACCAGGATCGGGAGTGTTGCTTAGCGACCAGATGTAGGTGACAAGTGGGCGTTTCGTTAAAGTTGCATAGTCCCATGGTTTTGAATTTCTGCTACCTTCTGAGATAAATATATTAGATTGATCATTACAATCTCTCTTACCTTAGTTTGAAGCAACTTATTGTTTAATTGGCTAACTTCTGAGATATCTGAAGTGCAAACATGCCAAATTAAATGTTGGCAAGCACACTCAAACTCTGACAGGATAGGCTTCAGTAGTAACAGGTTCTAGTAAATTGACTTATTACGACACCCTTCTATGAAGCAAGAAATACTTGTTAAGTGACCAGTATCTAAAGGCCCTGTCACACCTCACCGGATTGGGGGAAACGGACAGAGACCGAACAAAGTCCGTTTTGTGGCTGTACAAGTTTTGAACATGCACAAAACTAGGAATGTATGCCACCGGACTGACGTCTACGGTTCTTGTCTGGTTTGAGTTCATTTCATCTGCTTACCGTCCGTTGGCTATCCATTCATGTCCGTTTCATGTCCGTTTCATGTCCATTTCATGTCTGTTTCGTGTCCCTTTCATGTCCCTTTCATGTCCCTTTCATGTCCGTTCGTCCAGCGGCCTTTGACCCGATATCGCAACATTTTGACACATTTTAATACATTTTGATACTTATGACACCCGGACTAGACAGTTCTGTCCGTTTCTCAATCCGGAGAGGTGTGACAGCCGCTTCAGTTAGATATGTAGAATCAAATCTAGGTCAGTGTTTTGGTATTCAAAATGTGATGCTTTTATCGGAGTATGCAACTTTAAGGAGTCGATACCCATTCACAACAAGTTCGTCCAACCACCACCAGGGTGAGAAGATAACGTGAGGAGGGGGGCGGACTGTTGAGGGGTGATAGTGGCTTGTTGGCAGCCTGATAACCTCAATCTAAACAGACAATGCAGAGTTGTATGCCAAGAACCATGCTTTAGAAAAGTGGAACAAAACCTATATGAGGCCAGACGGGATGGCCGATTGAGCTGAGCGTCTGTCTCCCGTGTTGGTATATCGTGGGATTCGAACCCACGGATTTGAACCCTAATCAAGTCAAAGCAATGACTTACAAATTTATACTTGTCACTTCCTAGGCAGGCACTCGGCATAATTATGATAGGGCAATGACTGGTTGGCTCAGTGTTAGGATAATGTGACTCAGTGGGATATCAGGTAATGGTCTCGGTGTCCTGGTCTCCAAGTGGGGCCGCACTATAAAGTTAACATCATTGTGCACTGTCACAGGTCGGTAACTTTTCTGATATGACCTTTGATGTTGCCAGGACGTAAAACTCCACCAACCCACCAACTTACGTACATAGTGTACATCTATAAAGCAGACACTGCTGAAATACTCCCAGTTAAAACAGTCGGTGAATTGTGTCTAGCACAGCTCCCTGATGTGGTATCTCAGCTTTACGACTAATTCAGCAGGACCGTAATTCCCACCGGAAATACCCCCCATGCGGCGTCTCAGGTGGATGTGTGTGGGCTGTCACGTGTATGTGTGTATATATATATGCGCGCACAGGTTGGCTGTGTGATATTTCACACCCAATTAGCGGTGTGCACACTGTTAATTTGATCAGCACACCCCGCCAGGACGCCGCTGAACATCGAGTGGTCACATGACCAGAAGGAGATCGGGGTCGTGTTACAGACAATGGGTCGGCCTCGCTCTCTCTCCTTCTCCTTCTCCTTCTCCTTCTCCTTCTCCTTCTCCTCTTCTACCTCCTCATCTGCTCCCCTTCTCCCCTGCCTCTTTCTCTTCCTCCTCTCTGTGTTGCTTCCCCCCTCACTCTCTCCTTCTCACCGGGTGCGCTGGGTTAATCGGTAGAGCTCGAGCCTTGCGTGCGGAAGGTCGGCAATTCAGGTCCCGGTCGAGTCAATTCAATGACTGGTCATGGTTCCAGGCTGCCTGATTTCTCAGTAGGGCAGCACTATAAAGTCGCCATGAGCGCGTACTGTCACAAGTCGGTACCCGTCCTGATATGACCTCAGATGTTTCCAGGATGTAAAACTCCAACAAACAATCTCGCCTTGTCCCTTCTCCCTCTCCCCTCCCACTCTCTCCTCTTCTGCTTCGCTTATCCGTCTCTACCATCCCCTCGCCCCTTCCCTTCTCCCCTCCTCCCTCCGCTACCTCTCTCTTCCCTTTCTCCCCTCCCCCTCTATCTCCTCCCCTCTACTCTCTCCCCTTGTCTCTCCCTCCTCTCTATCCTCCCTCTTTCCCATTCTCCTCTCCACCTCTCCATTGCCTCTCCCCTCCTTCTCCCATCCCCTCCCTCTCTACCCGTCCGCTCCCCTCTCCACTCTTCTTTTCACTTCTCCCTTACCCGTCTCCTTCCCCTGCTCTCCCAAGTCCCCATCTCCCATCCCCGAACTTCGCGCCTCCACCTATTCCCACACCCTGTTCTCTCTCTTGGCAACAATGTCCTTATTTGCTGCGATCTCAATGATTGCTGCAAAACAGTTTCATTTGTTTTGCCCCATTTTGTGTCCCTTTTTTGTGTGCGCCACTTTCATGGATCGGCTCATCTCTACATCGCCAGCCGCGCATAACGATGACATGAAAGCAGGCTCATGTGAGGTGGGTGGTGGGTGGTGGGTGGTGGGTGGGGACATGGTGGGAGCTAGGCGGTGAGATGGTTGGATGTGGGTGGTGAGATGGTGGGAGGCGGGTGGTGAGATGGTGGGAGGCTGGTGGTGAGATGGTGGGCGGGGGATGTGGATGGTGGGTGGTGGGATGTGGGTGATGGGTGGTGGGAGGTGGACGATGGGCCGACGAGGCTTTGATCCATGCCAACATCTGACATTGTAAATGTGATATGGTGTGACATCTGACATTGCACACGTTATATGGTATCTGACATTGTAGATCTGACATTGCCGTCCTGATATGACCTTAGATGTTGCTAGGACGCAAAGCACCAACACGGAATCATCTGACATTGTATATGTGGTGGTATGCCAATATCTGATATTGTAGACATGACATGTTATACCAACATCTATATATATATGGTATGACATCTGACATTGTACATGTGATATGGTATGATATATGTGTAGATATGTGGTTTGTAAGCATTTGACATTGTGGATCTGATATCATATTCTAATAACTAACGCAATAGATATGACATTGTATGACTACATCTGACATCGTAGGTAGCTGCTGACGGTAATTACTAATAACTTCCAGTTGTCTAAAATCCAAGGTATGTCGGGAAGGTTTGGAACAGGCTACGCTACTCAGCTAATACCGATAGCAGTGGTGGTACCACTGGTGGTAGTAGTAGTAGCAGCAGAAGCAGTAGTTGGGTGGTTGTTTGAGTTGTACGTCTTGGCAACGTCATATCATGACATATCAGGACATATCAGGACGATTACCGAATTGTGATTGTGCACACTCATGGCGACTTTATAGTGTTGCCCCATAGGGAGACCAGGCCACCAGCACCATGACCTGATATCCCACTCCATCACAATATCCTGACACTGAGCCAAACAGTCTTTGCCATATCCTAATAATGCCGAACGCCTGGCTAGTAAGTGGCAAGTATCAATTTTTAGGTTATTGGTTTGACTCGACCAGGGTTCGATCTACTAAAAGTAGTAATAGTGATGGTAGTAGTAGCATGAGAAGCGGTAATAGTAGAGATGGCATTGGGGGTTGTAATAGTGGTAATAGGACTGGTAGTAATAGTAGGGCTTGTGGTTCTAGTATAGTTGTATGCCTTCCCCCGGTACATTGCGAGATTGCAAATTTTAATATTGAACGCCCCCAGTCGTCCACCAGGAGTGACAGCGGCGAGGGGTTTGCGGGGAAGGCGGGGAGGGTGGGGGGGAAGGTGCCGTATAGGTGGCGCTGTGGTATTTGATGTAGGGCGGGGTGGGCACGTCTTAGCGGGACCTGTATTACTGATGCAGACCCAGGGTCGTGGGATTACCCTCACCTCACCTCACCCCGCCTAGAACCCCTTCAGCCGTATATGGATCAGCACACCGGGAGCCCTGAGCTGGGAGGTCAGGCATTGACATGGTCAGCCGGCTTGGCAACGAAGGCGCGGAATAGAAATTGGCTTCCAAACATCAGTCAAATATGTGGTGGGGAAAATAATACTTCAATTTTTATTTTTGTTGTATTCAATATTGTTTATTCAGTGAATGAGGCGTGTTTGTCCACGCGTGGACTGGTCTTTCAGCTATGTGACAATATAGTTATTCACAATATATTTATGCACTAGCTTTAACCCGTACTTTACACAGAATAAAGCTAGGCTCAGCAGCATCAAATCCCTGGACCAATATTGTGTTGACCTGTCATTATATATATAGATATATTTATGGGCTCTAACTATATTTAGAGATTGTGTATATATCTACGTTCTCTCCCATATTCCTGACTAATGCGCGATCCCATTTCAATATAGTGCCGCCATCTTGTGGAATACATCTATCTGTACCATTATGCAGTAAACCATATTGGCGGCGCTATCTGATGGCAGAGTTAACAAGACTCACTGTTATGTGCCTCAAATTGGTTGCCACTTTCATTGAAGTGACCAAAGTTAATAAAAACCTTCAAAATTAAATATCAAATGTGTACAGTAGGCACAACACATGCTATTAACAACCGATACATGGCGAAGCATCCATAGAGTATGATGGGGCGCATAGCCAGCGCAGATTAACAGAGGTGTCGTGATCAGAACCTAACCACCATTTGGTATTATATACAAATATTTAGTCTGATATTGTCATCAGCAACTAGTTCAAATCAGCCAAAATGACAATAATAATCGCTCCAAGACATACATGTGGTGTAGTTTGACATTTCGCATATAATATAGGATTTATATGTAAGAGGAAAATATAACCCAAATGTATCGTATGAAATTTGGCATTATATTTAATGCACATTGCCTATGTACCGCACGCTAGTCGTGTCCTATTATAACTTTGGAATCATTTGTACTTGCTTGTCTGAGTACCGCCTACATTTGGAAAATAAATTATCCAGCGGCTCCAAATAAATTGCTGATCATTAACAGCTTTAATAACATTATATCAAAACGCGGTGCTTCTGTAAACAAAGTAAGCTTTGAACCGATAGTAATGCTATAAAATAATGACAGCCGAGGTAAGATCCAGATGAAATTCTGGAGAACACAATCAATCTCAATAGAGTTCTGCTTCTTATACTGGAATCCAGATTGTCAGTCTAGGTTCTACAAAATCTTGCGCGGAATATTGTAGAAATGGATCAGAGGACCATCATGGAATCAGGTTCCTTATCGATCAGTCAGAGTTCAGAGGTTTTAGTGTTAGAATCTACGGCCTTGGTGGGTTTCCATTTCCACTGTTGTGAGTGAGCCCAATTAGGATGCATTTCTTCATGTGGTGAATATGAAACCCTGATCATTCAATATTGTTGACATGGTGATGCCCAATAAGGCAAAGAAAGTATTATCCTATTTTCAGATGCTGATTGGTGATGTTATGATCTTTAAAACCCTTGCTGCAAATAAACAACTTTATCACTGACACTGTGACGCGACGGCCGAATGAGTTGAGCGTCCGCCTCCCGTTCTGGTAGGTCGTGGTGGCTTCAAATTCCAGGGTTCGAACCCTGGCCGAGTCAAATCAATGACTAGCAGGGCGCTCAGCATTACTGTGATAGGAGAAGGAGCAGTGGAATGAGGAAGACCAATTTTCATAATTGAATGTTCCCCTGCTTAATAAACTAATGTGGCAACAACAACAAAAACGAATTCTGTACAATAACCAGAATGGTGCAACAATCAGATCGGTACATTAACCAGAATGGTACATTAACCACTGTGGTACTTTATCCAGCATGGTACATCAGTTAGTAGCGTTCATATTAACCAGTGTGGTACATTAACCAGTGTCGTACATTTACCAGTGTGGTATATTAACCACTGTGGTACAGTAACCAATATGGTACAGTAATCAATGTGGGACAGGAACCAATGTGGTACTTTAACCAGTAAGGTAAATCAGTTACTATGGTACATAATAACCAGTGGGGTACATTAAACAGTGGGGTACATTAACCAATGTGGTACACTAACCACTATGGTAAGATACATCATCATATCTTGCATATCAGACAGTACAGTACATAAAGCATGATACATCAACCGGCAAGGTACATCAACTCAGTGCGTGACTCGAAGCATTATGGTACATCAACTAATATGGTACATCAACATGTAAGGTATATCAAATCGCAATGTGCATCACCCATGATGGGACATCAATCAGTACGATACAGCAACCATGATAGTACAACAACCAGTATAGGCACATTAGCCACAACAGTACATTCCCTATGTTGGTACCTTAACCAGCCAGGCACATGGTTGTCTCCCTCAAACTTATAGCAAGCACTTAAAGCTGCATAATCCAAAGAAAACATCAAATTTTCAAACCCAAAACAGTGATCTAGATTTGACTCTACATAACTAACTTAGATACTGGTGCACTTATCAAACATACATCACCACATAGAACGGATACCAAGCTAATATAATAGAACCTGTTACTGAGGAAGCCTATATTTTGGCGTGCTTGCCAAAACTAATTTGACATGTTTGCACTTCAAATATCTCAATGGTTAGCCCTTTAAAATAAAAGTTACGTCAAACTGAGATAAGGTAGATTATAATGATGAACCTAATATATTTAGCTTAGAAAATGAGAGAAACTCCAAACCATCGGACTATGCAACTTTAATTCTTGTTTAACCTTAAAGTTGCATGGTCCGATGGTTTTGAGTTTCTGATATTTTCTGAGATAAATATATTCGGTTGATCGCTATAATCTCCCTTACTTTAATTTGAAGTAACGCTTATTTTAAATGGCTAACTTTTGAGATATTTGAAGTGTAAGCATGTAAAATGTACACATGCTTTTCTGCTCAAGGGGGAACCTCCCCCTGAATGTATTGGGTGTCAGTCCCCGCTGACACTCAAACACATTTGACTAAGTTGCGTTGATTTTTTGGCCCTGCGCCAACGGTTCTACACTGCAGACAGTATGCATGATCTTTTTACTAAGGTAAAACAGGAAAACATTTTAGCAATTTTGAGGGCAGCTGGACTGTGCCACCTCATATAGTTTACTAAATAGATTCTATCAATTATTAATAAAACTTTTCTTTTTCTATGGGAATTTGTTTCCCTTGACCACAAATATATGATTGTGAGCTTTCTAATTTAATGAGTATCTATTGGCACATAATTGATTGTTTGCTTTTACATGTAAAAGCGATGGTTTGAACAAAAAAACAAACATTTCTCATCGTGAATATGGCCTATGCTGCCGACACGGCGTAAAGCAACCACCAATCAATCAATCAATCAATCATGTAAAATTAATTTTGGCAAGCACGCCAAAACTCTGACCCCATAGGCTTCTACAGTTCACCAATTGTTCTATTACATTTACTAGATCTTCCCTTCTATGTAGCGACAAATGTTTAATAAATACACCATTATCTAAGTTAGATGTGTAGAATCAAATCTCGATAATTCTTTTGGTTTTGAACATTTGAGGGTTTCATCGGACTAGGCAGCTTTAACCTTGTTTTAGATTTCTAACACAGAATCACAGAATAACTGGTAATTTCCATCCTAGAATACCTCCGTGGTTATATCTTTGGTCCCATATCTTACACTACAACGCGACCTTATCCTTAATAACGTCAGGTAGTGTTCGATATTCATTATATTCCGCCATTCTACAACCTTATATAGTTCCAGAATGCCTAACAGATGGGGGCAGTACAAGTCTAGTAGGTTAACTGTGATTAGTTCTGTTTCTCAGACTGCTGTCAAATGATGCAAATAATGAGTTTCCTTATATTCAAACTGAAATACATTCATATGATGAGATGTTGTGTGTGGGCGGGTGGTGTGCAATATCACAATATGATGAGCATCCATTGACCTTGCCTGTATTGTTCTTTTGTTGTATTTCTTTACCCAGCGCTCCCTTTATGTTATTGTTAGACTAATGGCCAATCTATAGCGACTTCCGCTTCTCATCATTTATGGTAATTAATCTACATCTCAAACGAGCAGCTGGGACCCTCGATTACAAACAGTTCACCGATGATTAATATTCAATTTAGCAAACCTTCCTGTATGAACCAACCAACCGTGTCCTATGAAGCAAATAAAGGTCAGTGTTTTGACACAGAGATAGTTCCTTCTTAGGCATATGCTTGTACATTGTTTGGCCAATTTTGCCATTGCCGGGTGAATATTTATAAACCAGTAATGGGCAGACTGGAATAATATCAGTTCTAGTAGCTGGGCCATCGTTATGGCCGTCTAATATCAGATATTGCCAAGCTGTGTCTGGACCTCCTGCAACTGTCGATGTAGAAGCGCGTTCAGTTGTAACCGCTAACCATGACGACGGGCGGGCGGGCGGGGTTTGGAGCCGGGGGAGGCGGGGACGGGGCCGCTAAGGGCATCCGGTGCAGGGCAGCTGGAGCGGCGGGATAGGGGTTCAGTGAAACTGACATCTAAACACAATACAAATACAAATAACAGGTGTAATAATACTAAAGTGCACGCGTGATCCTGGTCGCCATGGCCAGTGCAGTTAGCAGCGGAAAACGTATAAAGGTCTCAGTCACACCACGACTTCCACCACTTGCGACCACTTTGCCACCAAAGGCAAGCGATCTCCTTCCGAGCATTTTGGTCGCAATGAGGTTGCAGATCCTGCACCAACAACTTCCTTGAAAATAGTCGCAAGGAGGTCGCCGACTGCTTTCAGTGTTTCCGATTGGCGACCAGTCGGCGATCAGTCGGCCTTTTGGTCGAAAAGTGGTCGCAAAGTGGTCGCAAGCGTAGTGTGACCGGGGCTTATGGTAGTGATTATTAAGTTCGATGTTACTGACTTGTTTGGAAATAATGAGTTCAGGTTGTGTCAGTGTCAAACGCTCTATCACTGTCTATGTGGACATGTCTACGATCAATACAATAGTACCCCCCTCATTCGTGTGTGTCTTCACTGGGGTTTCATGTGGTAGTAATATCTGAGATCATACCAATACGAGCACCGACTTGTCACATGTGTGCACTCATTGCGACTTCATAGTGCTGCCGCTCTGTGATACCATGCCAAATGCACTAAGATGCGATATGCCACTCGGTCACATTATCCTGACACTGAACCACCCAGTCCTTCTGTTGCCATAGAACTGCTGAGTATCAGGTAATGTTAACAATAGGGATAACAGTATTGTATTTAAGTCTCGGGTTTGACTCGGCCAGGAATTCTTTCCCTGCACGGGAAGCGAGTGCCTTACCCAATATGCCATCCTTTCCACTTGCTGCTATTGAAATAAAGCTGGCGGTACCGGATGCTACATTACCAATTCATGTCGTCCATCATTCTCTGTCAAAGAAGCCAGCCTGTACTCCATGCATCTTGCCGGTCATTCTCCCAGCACATACCCTGGAATAGCCCCCGGTCTGTGCTGAGAGATCACCGCTGCACTTCATACATCTGGCCTATCATCCTCCCAGCACGGACTTCAGTTAGACGCCAATCTGTGCTGGGAGGCCACCTCTGTACTTCATGCATCTTGCCGATCATTCTCCCAGCACAGACTCCCTTGCATACCTCAATCTGTGCTGGGAGACAATCCCCGCACTTACTGCATATTGGCAATCATTCTCACGGCGGAGACTGCAACACAGACCCCAGTCTGTGCTTGGACACAACTCCTGTATGTACTTCATGCATCTTGCCCGTCATTCTCCCAGCGCAGGCTCTTTTACAGACCCCAGTATGTGCTTGAAGACCACTGCTGTGCTTCATGTATCTTGCCCGTCATTTGCCCAGAACATACTCTTTTGCAGACCCCAGTATGTGCTTGGAGACCACTGCTGTATTTTATTCATCTTGCCCATCATTATCCCAGCCCAGATTGCAGCACAGGCCTCAGTCTGTGCTGGGAGACAGGGCCACCACACATCCCCTACCTATACTCCAACTGGACACGGTCGCTAAATCTGTAGGACGTGGGCCCCGCATGTCAGAGATCAGGAGTTTGGTTCCCGGTCGAGGCAAAATGATGACTTATAGAATTGATACTTGTCGCTTCCTAGCCTGGCACTCGGCATTAATAGGATAGGGCAAGGACTGCTTTGCTCAATGTCAGGATAATGTGACTGAGTGGGATATCAGGTCAGGTTGCCAGACGCCAGATTTCCCAGTGAGACAGCACTATTAAGTTGCCATGAGTGCGCACTGTCACAAGTAAGTCAGTACCCATCTTGGTATGACCTTAGATATTGCCTTGACGTAAAACTCCAACAACCAACCAACCTGTGCTCCATATATGGGTTCCATGCACTATGGCCTTATCAAATAAGGCGCCCGGCGTGCAAAGAAAGCCTGCCCCGTTGCGCACTATTTAATATTCGCTACATTATACAGCTTCCCGGCAATGCAGGCGATGGGGGCTGACCTCGTCTAATCTCATTTGGGGCGCTATCCCTTCTGCGCATGGCCGCATGGATGTTTGCCCTGAATATTGTATTACGGCATCAAATTGCAATACACTTTCAACGTTGTAATCTTCGTCCGGGTGTGGTGGTTGGTGGGTGTGTGTGTGTGTGGGGGGGGGGGGGTGTATAGCGCGTGATGACTGTATGGATTCATGATAAATCAGTGGATGTGTGCCTTGTGGACATACTGCGTAGATATGCATGTTGGTCAATCTGTTATACTTTTATAGCGGCCAACTCGAAATGACGGTAATTTTAATGAAGGTCTAAATAGTTTTGTTAAATTGTGTGTATGTATCTCATATGTGATATACAACGCATTATACGAGTATGAATGCAAGGGGAGCATATACTTTATTTATCTATTCCTCCTTGGCGCATTGGTGGTGCGGTAATTGCTGGGCGGGGCCCCCCTCGCGCCACACACACTGGAGGAATTTGTAGATACCAGTATTGGCTATATAAGGCCATATGTGTGTGCCTGTAGAGGAGTATTGGACATATATATATGTAAATATATTACACATATAAGTATAGATACGGGAGTATTGAACATACATAGACAATTACATACATATATGTATATATAAATGAGTATTTGACGTACATATATATATTTATGTGAACACATATGTATATAAAGGAGCATTAGACACGATGATATACGTAGGATAATGTATCCCAAAGTGTTTGTTTTGTTTGTTTGTTGTTGTTTTACGTCCTAGCAACATCTAAGGTCATATCAGGATGGGTACCGACTTGTGACAGTGCGCACTCATGGCGACTTTATAGTGCTGTCCCACTGGGAAACCAGGCCACCGGCACCATGACCTGGTATCCCACTCAGTCACATTATCCTGACACTGAGCACACCAGTCCTTGCCATGTCCTAATAATGCCAAGCCCCTGGTTAGGAAGTGACAAGTATCAATTTGTAAGTCATTGGTTTGACTCGACCAGGGTTCGAACCCACGACCCCACGATCTACCAGCACGGGAGACGGGCGCTCTAACTCATTCGGCCATCCCGTCTGGTCCTATCCCAAAGTGAACTGATTATATAATCTAGTCCGTGAGAATTAATATCTGATCACGTGACATGATTACAAGCTGACAGTCACCATTAGAGCAGGATGTTTGAAATGACCAGCATGCGAGATATGATGCCATCGTGTGATCGTGGGTTATGTCAGCATACATTATTATACGGTATACATGTAGTGTGTGTGATTGGGTGCAAAGAAACACCCTATAATACTAAGACAACTCACTCCCTATCTCTCCCAGGGTAATGTAAATGTTGCACTGCCACCTTGTGGTGGGTTTGATCAGCCCAGCTGCTGGTTTGTGTTTCACATGTAAACATACACAATTATATTATACATGAGATAGGTAAGTATGAATAAACATGAGTATGAAATTGCTATGAACAAATACACATCATCATCAGCATCATCATCTGCATCGCCATCATTACACATCTTTCACATTCATATATACATTTATACATATAATATAGCACCTGTTTAACCAAGAGAACAGTCAGCACACCAAGTGGTGGGTTTGATCATTTTGATTACACAGTACAGGCTGAGTGAGCCGTCTTAGTATTATAGGGTCTTTGGTGCAAACTATCAGAATATCAGCGATTCGAATTCGTGACCAGCATATACCGTAGTGATATGGACAGTTGGTATATATGTATATACAGTAAAACCTCTCCAACTGACCACCTTCACAGATCAACCACTCCCCTATAGATCGATTGCATTAATTGGGTCCCAAGCGATCAGCCATATAATACCATTGTAAGAATAATAAAACTCCCTAAACTGACCACCTCCCTAAGTGGACCATTTAAAGTCGACCTCAAGGTCAGTCGATTTAGAGAGGTTTTATTGTACATGTGTATACATATATGTACACTATATATTCTATTATGTGGATATAAATAAGGAAACCACCAATGTAGTGTATATTTCCGTCTTGATGCATTACAGATGCGAAACTAACATACATACATACATATATATATATATATATATTTTACCTCGGTAAACAGCCTCAGGCTAGCCTCAGGCTAGGGAGAGGTAAGCACGTCCGGTACCAGCAATTAGCATATACAACTCACGACTGGATAACGTGTCGTTGGGTTGCTCCGGCAAAATTAGTCTACATACAAGCAAATACGCAGTAAGTATAATAAAAAACTGTGGTTAGCTTAATTATGATGCATTAGAGCATCAATATGGAAAGTTTAGACTTTCGTTGGTCCAATTTGGACGAGTTATTTGGTTATAAACAACCAAGGATAGAACACTCGAGTGGGTTTCGCGAAGGAACCAAACCGGTCATTAGCGGTTATGTCAACACCCGGGTCACCGTGTGACTATGGGTAGAGATGTGGGTTTTGCCCTATCTCATGTGGAAATTCTCTCGTACTCTAATAGAGAGTAATGTTGGAGATGCTCCTGGGTTTCTTTTATAGACTCCCTAGACAAAACTTTTTCAGGCGTTTCTCCGAGTTTCGTAGCATTTTCTCCAACTTGTTGACGTAGTAGTCACAGGTGGGAGAAGTGTGCGGAACAGAGGGATGGGCGGGCCGATACACTGGTCCCGACCCCGCGTAAGGTTTGGGCTTGACCACAACCCACGCAGAAATTTAGCTTATTACGCCTGTGTTATAACGGTATAAAACACGTTCTTTAACACCAATAGATGTCCAAATGAGTTTGAAACAACCATATTGTGACATATATATATACCGGGACTGATCAAAAATGTTTGTTTCAGTTCCCGATGGCCACGAAGCGGAGTAAGCGCGGTTGCAGCAGCAGCCGAGGGGCGTGTTCCGAGTGGAGTGGACGAGGAGTACGACTCCTCACCCGTGTTGTCGGCAGGGCCGTCGACACAGCCCCGGGCGCATATCCTCTCCGACCCGGACGAGGACGCAGTGCCTGATGTGCCTGCGCCTCCAGATTGGGAGGCTCGCTTTGCAAGATTGGAAAGCCACATCTTGACTGCCAAATCGCCTGTGTCTCGGAAGCGGCGTAGGCCGAGTGTCCAAGAGGATTCATTTGAGGATTTCTTGGACACAGACTCGGCGGTGGAGCTTAAGGCTCCTCCTCCTCCTTCTCCTAAACGGAGGAAGAAGAAGAAACAGGTGATTTCTTCGGGTGATGATTTCACCAAGGAGCGGGCAGAGTCTGGTTTGCGCAAAAAGCGGAAGACTAAGTCCAAAAAGAAGAAGAGGAAGAGGAAATATTCTTCTTCTTCTGAGTCGTCCACTGAGTCTACTTCTACGGAATCAGACTCAGACACCGTATATGAAGGGGTCTATGCGGACATTGGCACTAAAGTGGCTAAGAAGGTGGAGAAGCCAAAGGCTAAGGGGGTTAAAACCACTACGCTTATGCGCGAGACCGTGAATGGTCATTTTCGCACGTTCAAACCGGCGGAGGTTATCTCCAAGTTAGGAGATGAGTTAACAGGCATAAAGGGTGTTCCCAACTCCATCATTAAAGAGATGGATCGGGATGTCAATATGACGGATGACCGTAAGAAGTTTGAGGATGTGTTGCACACAGTGCATAAGGCAGTGTTGGCTACCCTAACAGCTATTGTTCCTGTGGCTAATAGGATGCAGAGTGAAAATAAGTTCTCGTCTTTGGCTAAGACAATGGACAAAGGCATTGCAGTACTAGCGGCGGCAGGTAATTACCTGTCGTTTCGAAGATATGAAAATGTCTTCAAGTCAGTTTGCACAGATGCTGGCAAAGAAGTGGCTCGCTCTAAGAAGGTTACCGATAATGAGGGGAAGGAGTTTACGCTCTATCTTGCTCCAGAGCCGATTAAAGGGAAACCTTTAGATAATACCAAGATGTTTGGCGGTCAACTACAATACCTCTATAAAGAGGTAGAGACTGCAGCCAAGAGTGGCAAAAACATGGATGGCAAGAAGAAACAGGAAGTTCCTCGTTTCAAAAAGTCACGAGGGGATTTTCGTCCACGACGGTTCACCAGAGGAACCAGACCGAGTTCAAACTTCGGTCAAGGGTTTCGGGGCCGGGGCGCTCGCCCAGGCTGGACCGACAACACCGCACGGCCAATAGGTCGAGGGTTCAACTCGTCGAGACCTTTCCCCAGGGGCGGGTCCAAGTAGAGGTCCAAACACAAACTTTACAAGTCCCTGCAGCCTCTAAAAACACACAAACTGTAAGCAACTTTGTGGCTGGTAATATTAGTAATCATATTTCTGAGTGGCACAAAATTACTAGTGACCAAGAAATTATAGAAATAGTTAGGGGTGTTCAAATTCCTTTTACACAAATTCCTGTACAAAGTATAATACCTTTTCCATATAACATTCAACCAGTTGAACGAGACGCACTAACTAAACAGGTACATAAATTCTTTGAGAAAGGAATTATACAAAAAGTGACACACTGTTCAGGGACAGTTTATTTCAAACATTTTCTCGAGACCGAAGCCTAATGGTGATGTTCGAATGATCCTGGATTTAACAATCCTTAATAAAAGGGTGGAATATCGACATTTTAAAATGTTCTCTCTAGATACGGCACGGGATCTGATTACACCAGATGCGTGGATGGCTAGTGTTGATTTACAGGATGCATATTATACGCTTCCCATAATGGAAAAATACCGAAAATTTCTTCGATTTATTTGGGATAACCAACTCTATGAGTTTACCTGTATGCCGAATGGCTTAG
Source organism: Branchipolynoe longqiensis (assembly GCA_030323885.1). NCBI lineage: Eukaryota > Metazoa > Annelida > Polychaeta > Phyllodocida > Polynoidae > Branchipolynoe > Branchipolynoe longqiensis. The sequence goes on from CM059189.1 coordinate 88,225,484, forward strand.
CTTGTGCGCCACGTTTATTTACTAAATTGCTTAAACCTGTTTTCTCGGTAATGGCGAGGAAAGGTCATATAATGTTTCCATACATAGATGATTCTTTTATTATAGCATCAACACAAATTGGTTGTGTGAATGCAGTTTTGGATTTATGTGCATTACTCACTAAATTGGGGTTTTATGTACATCAACAAAAGTCAGTGTTTAAACCAACAAAACAACTTAAATGTTTAGGGTTTATTCTGGATACACAGTCCCTTACAGTGTCGATAACAGAACAAAAACTAATTAAGTTTATGACTACAGCGACTCAGCTTATTAAGTTATCAAAGCCAAAAATTAGACAGGTTGCTGTTCTTATTGGCATAATGACCTCATATGCACCTGCGGTGTTATATGGGAAGGCCCATATTAAGTCGCTAGAAATAGATAAAAATTTAGCGTTAACACGAACTAAAGGCAATTTTGAGCGAAAGATGTTTATTTCGCAAGAAGGGTTACAGGATATTGGATGGTGGATGCAACATATAGCAAGTTCACCAAATCCAATCCGCATGGCGGAACCTAATACAGTAATTACTACTGATGCTTCGTTAGAAGGTTGGGGAGCTCATCGAGATGGGGTCACAACAGGAGGTAGATGGCTTGATGATGAAAAATCAGACTATATTAATGCACTAGAATTGCGTGCTATTTATCTGGGCTTACGTAGTTTAGTAAAGATAAATAAATCACAGGTTAGAATACTAACTGATAATACTACTGCCATGGCATATATTCGTAACATGGGTGGAACCAAATCAAAGTCTTGCAATCAGTTATCTAAACTGATTTGGAACTGGGCACAGGCTCAACAAGTCTGGCTGACTGTAGCGCATATTCCAGGGTCACAAAATACACTTGCAGATTATAAAGTAGAAATTTCCATGACCATTTAGAGTGGTCTCTCTCTACACATTTGTTTAACTTCGTTTCTGAAAAATGGGGTACACCTGAAGTTGACTTATTTGCATCACGAAATAATAACAAGTTACCCTGTTATGTTTCTTGGCATCCTGAACCGGATGCTTGGAAAGTAGATGCGTTTGCTATTACCTGGGAAAATAATTATTTTTATATTTTCCCACCATTTAGCATTATCAGCCGAGTAGTGAGAAAAATCGGCTTGGAAGGGACACATGCGATACTGGTGGTGCCCGATTGGGACATGCAACCTTGGCTGCCAGCAGTTTCACAACTGGCAAAAGATCGTATACGATTCCAAGAAAACTCGGGAATCTGACGCACCACGGACCGCTAGTGGTTCACGGCGACGTGTCAACGACGCCCCTATTGGCATTCCTTTTCTAAGGAAGCAGCTACAGCAATTTGGATTGGACAGAATTACTGAGGATAGGATAGTATCGGATGCCTGGAGGCCAGGAACTGTCAAAATGTATACAACCTATTTAAAGAAATGGGGTGTACATTGTTTGTTAATGAAAGTTAAGCCAACAAATCCAAAGATTTCACAAGTAGCTCGGTTTCTTCGTTCTCTAGAGGATGAAGGACTTTCCTTTGGATCGATTAATGCGGCGAGGTGTGCGTTATCAATTATATTACCTAGAATTGATGGCGAAACAGTTGGAAAACATCATGTTATTTGTTATTTACTTCGTTCAATTTATCAAAGGAATCCTCCAAAACCAAAGTATAGTCGGTTTTGGGATGTTTCTATAGTATTTAAGTTGTTTCAGGCTTGGCCTCACAACTCGTGGTTAGATATAAAACAGTTAGGTTTTAAGGTCGCGGTCCTGTTATTGTTAGTAACCGGACACAGAGGACAGACGATTGTTGCTTTATCCTTAACTGGATTAGAAATAGACAAGCAACAAGCTACGTTTGATTTAGAAAAATTGCTTAAATCGAACACGTTAGGTGACCCTTTATCAACGGTTCACTTAGACTGTTTTCCGAATGATCGGAAATTATGTGTTGTGTCGGCCATACGGGCTTATATATACAAGACAAAGGATTTACGTGCATCACAACAACTATTAGTGAGCTTTATAAAGCCACATAAGGCGATTTCACGAGACACACTTGCCAGATGGACAATTACGGTGTTGAAATTGGCTGGAGTGGATACGAGTAAATACTCTTCCCACTCAACTAGAGGAGCCATGGTCTCCAAGGCACGGGTGCTTGGTATTTCTGTGAAAAGAATACTAGCGCATGCAGGCTGGAAGACGGCTAAAGTCGTTTGCAAAACATTATAATAAACGACTAGAAAAGCCTACCGGCGTTGCAAAGCGTCTTCTCGCCAACTAACAAGAATAGGTGAGAACAAAAATTTAGAATGTTATAATAATAAGAAAGAATGATATTAAGGATAAAAATGAATTATGTAAAGGTCTCCCTAGCCTGAGGCTAGCCTGAGGCTGTTTACCGAGGTAAAATAGTATAGTTATACGAGTCTTACCTTGGTACAGATGATGGATAACTGTTGTTTTACCGAGGTATAAGCCTCGGATAGATGTGGGCTAGGGCCCTCCCGCCACACCCTGCCACATCTATTCCGTTGGTGTACCTTTTCGGTAAAGTAATAGTATCCATTGTTTGAAAGTCATTTTTATCCTCAATAAGTAGGTTAAGATTGCTGGTACCGGACGTGCTTACCTCTCCCTAGCCCACATCTATCCGAGGCTTATACCTCGGTAAAACAACAGTTATCCATCATCTGTACCAAGGTAAGACTCGTATAACTATACTATATATATATATATATATATATAGATGACAGAGTCATGAACTGACTTCATATCTACACAAGGCAAGGGCAGGCAGCTGAGGGCTTGACTGGCAGAACTATGTGCTTCCGACGCGGGCTTCTCTGCTAGAGGGCCCCACCTATAGCACCTCTGATGTCATCCGAGTCGGCGTGATGGGTGTGAGCTGAATCTCTGGCGCTGTGCTCTAATATGCATGTAACTAATGTCCCTAGCCTCCGTGGTGACCTCTGACCTCTGGGCGCCACCTGCTGAATGGATGCACAATAGACCGCGATATTCCAGTGCCAATACACATGGAGGAGTGGCGGGTGATTGGGGGCGAGAATGGGGGGGTGAGGGGGGGCTATTATGGGAATGTGTGTTGTTAATCTCTGAAGAGCAGCCTGTGCATAATGTATGCATGGGTATATGTGGTGTATAACACATTATGCCAGTATACAAATACGAAGAGAATTGTTGCCATTATATATTATAATTATATATTACCGTTATTACCATTGTTATACTCCGCAAGACTCGGTACTTGACAGGTGGTGCCACCTGTGGCCCACCTCCCCTCCAATGGGTGTCAACAAGTGTCAGTCGCACCAGAGGATTTTTCTATATATATGCGATAGTATGTATGCAAGCCACACACACATATATATTCATGTATAAACAATACTCCAATGTGACTGACACTTGTCAACATCCAGTGGAGGCTAGGAGGACCACAGGTGGCAACACCGGTACAGTATTGCGCCTTACAGAGTATAACAATATGATAATCATTACCTCACGTGTCTATTTATACTTGCATAATGCGTTGTACATCACATATATGGACTGACATATGAGTGGCTTTACAGGCAGGCTGCAGGCGTGTTTGTTTGTTTATGCGTGTGTTTACATTTGTAATAGGTTATACACAATTTGAACAATAATTATTGAGTATCTATCACTTGCCCGCGCACTGCATACTTTGGTTGGCGTGTTTAATTAACAATACAGCGGTTTAATACCATCCGGTTCCTAACCACCACTACAGTAGTATTTTAGTTGTTTTCATTAATTATATCATGAGGGTGATCCTAACGGCAAACAACACTACAGCTGGCCAGCATTGAAAACAAGCCTGAATACCCATGCTTATATGCTATGGACAGTATAACTACAGCCTCAATTAAAAAAATAATAATAAATAAAAACAATGTTCATAGCGCAGGATTCGCACCTGAACTGTTGGTATCAGCGCTCTATTCATTAGGCTAACTCGACCCCTTGATGCAATCACCCTAATACCACCCAATTGTCTCTGTGCTTGCTTTCCTGAGAGATCAGTGCAGAAAACTACAATAAATGTTTAATACAGAAACTAGTTATGTTTACTTGCATGACCCGGTGTTTATATTTGTGGCATTGCTTGATCAATGCTTGGATTTCCAGTGCATTTCCTATAGAGATGGTACCAATATAGATACATGTATATGTAAAATATATAATGCATATATGTGTATATATATATGTATATATGTATATGTATTTATGTATATATGTATATGTGTATATATGTCCATATGTATATATATACAGTAAAACCTCTCTAACCGACGACCTGCATGGATCGACCACTCACCTATATCGATCGCGTAATGTGGGTCCCAACAAGACCACTGTAAGGGTATTTTAACTCCCTAAACCGACCACCTCCCTAAATGGACCACTTAAACTCGGTCCAATGGTCGGTCGATTTAGAGAGGTTTTACTGTATATGTATATGAATATATTAGCATATGTATATATATGTTTATATATGTATATATATATATATATGTATAAGTATGTGTATATATGTTTATATGTATATGTATATATGTGGTGTATAATGTATTATGCGAGTATACAAATATGAAGCGAATTTCTTGTTATTCTATATTATTATTATTACTTCATACCATTGTTATTCTCCATAAGACTCTGCATTTGACCGGTGGCGCCACCTGCGCTCACCCCCACCCTCCACCTGGCCGACATTGTCAGTCATGCCGGAGGATTTTTTCTTAATCTATGCATATATATATTTGCATACATCACTGGGTAGCTAAAGAGGTTAGAAATTTGGTGCCATGTCCTCTACAATGACAGGGCTATCATTCACAAGTAGCCCACTCGTGTGCGATTAACCTGCCCGCCCCAGTGCCCACAATGGCCCCGTTGCCACTCATCCGCCATGTTAACCCGGGACAGCCGGCGGCCGGGGGTTAACCTAACGAAGTAGACCCGTCGTCGAGTGGCTCGCCGGGAGGATAGGGGGAGGGGGGAGAGAATGAAGTGAGAGGTGTGTGTGGGGGGGGGGGGGGGGAATGGGTTTGGTTGTCTCGGTTCTTCAGTGAAGAGAGAGGTATTGGCTGGGGGAGGGGGGAGGAGAGAGGGGGATTTGGTTGTCTCGGTCCTTCAGTGAAGGGAGGGAGATGTGGGGTATTGGTGGGGGGGGGGGGGGGGGTGAGTGGGTGGAACAGTCGGAGGGGGGGGGGGATGTCTCGGTCCTGCAATGCCTCTTACCACCGCAGCGCCCTCTATCTCTCTACCGCCTCCTACCGCTGTCAATCTGCACCCTACATCTCCTTAATTCCTGCACACATATATATGTTTGTAGTTTACACATAGTCTGCACACGTATGTTTGCAAACATAAGTATATATACTATATACACATATATTGTATATATATATATAGTTTGCACACATATATACAGTAAAAGCTCTCTAAATCGACCTATTTTGGGACCGACTATAAGTGGTCCATTTAGGGAGGTGGTCGGTTTAGGGAGTTAGAATAACTCCAGAAAATTCATATCAGTCTGGTAGTATTGCTATAAAGATATACACTAATAAAGACTGTACTAGACACCATCAAAATCCTAAAAATACCGGAAGGTGTATATCATTAACTTCCGGTCTTATAAAGTATCATATCTAGGTCATCGCGCAGCTTTGTCAAAGTGAACAGTCTCCCACTATGCTTGTCTGTGCGCATTCCGCCCAGGTGGTCTCAGTGGGTATGAACTGATTTGGGTCATTCTCCGAAACAGGGGACCACATTTTTTGTTTCCATCTTACATTGTTAATAATTGTGTCTTCTTTTTGGGGGATAGTAAGTCAAATAGTTATTCTTGACTCTGTGTCGTAGTTATGTTAGCAATACTACACGTATTTAATCTGTCCCACAAAATGTATCCAACATATGCTTATAATACGATTTTTTGAGAAAGTGAAAATATGAAAATGTGCATATTCACATCATACAGCTACCCACATTTTGTGTTCAACTCTTTAGGTTTAATTGTAATCAATTAAATTTTGTTTAAATTTGTTATATGTATCAAAATGATGTAATGGATGTGTGTTAAAATGACGTTATGGATGGATGTTACACGGTTAATTTTAACAGCTGTCTCAATTTGTATAACATATATACAAACCTGAAACATATATAGAAACCTGTAGCTGAGAGACATTAAGACTGACTCATGAACATCACTCTCACAGGAGAGAGCTAAATGGAGAGCGGCAGTCAAATAATGAAAGCAGTCTTTGGCGCATCGCGACCGACAGCATGAAAAAGAAAATGGTCAACTCTGATATATGAAGAAAATATAAACCTACAAATGAACAGGGATTCTGCTATTGCTTGGAATGTTTTATGCGAATATTTGGAATATTTTCACTTTCGGTGTCCATGTCACAAAAGTGGTACAGAGTTTCTGAGAACGACCCATTCCCCACATTGCCCGAGCTTCCTGAATGTCATCAACTGGCACGGCGCCTAAGTCATCCGATAAGAGCGTGGTATTTAGGCACAGGCCGTGTCAATGACAGACAGGGGTGATCCGGCTCCATCGTAGTGGGGTGAGTTGGTTATTAATAATATTATCCGGCGTTATTAATTAATTAATTAATTACAAGTGGGCTTCGCAAATCACCTGCCTCTTCGAAATCAGTCAGAGCGCCGTCATCTCGGCCGGAATAACAGGATTTAATTTCTTCTTCTTCTTCTTTTCTTTTTGTTGTGTCTCTCTGGCCTTTTCCGGTATTATGTGGCAATTCCCTGGGTGTGTCCCTACCCCCACCCCCACGTCCACACCCACCCCTACCCCTATTCCTAACCCGGCTAGATGGCCGACTCGGTAGAGCGCAGACCTCCTTTGGGGAGATCGGGAGTTCAATTCCCGGTCGGGTCAATGACATACAAAAACTGATACTTGTCGCAACCTTGCTTGCCATGAGTATGCACTGCCACAAATCGGTACCTGTTATGATAATATGACCGTAGATATTGCCAGGACGTAAAACTCCAACAACCAACCAACCCACCCCCTCCCCACTGGTACTCGAAACCCCCACCCCCACCCACCCACACCCACCCCCCCCACCCCCACCCCCACCCCACCCACCCCACCCCCACCCCACCCCACCCCACCCCGCCCCTGCCCCTGCCAGCGCCCACAGTCTTCCTCTTAATCTGAGTAATCAGATAAGTGTGATATAGCAACGCATTGAGCCAAGCCAATACCAAGCTTCCATTTAGTAGGTTTTGTAGGGATTGTGTGTTTATTGGAGTTTTGCGTCCTATCGACATCTAATTCCATTTGTGGGCAGATAACCGACTTGTGGTAGTCGCAAGAGAGCTTTCGCTCTATCTATTTAGTTGGCGATGCATATGAGACTGTCTGAAAAGGTGCTAAGCAATATGGGACAAAGCTTTGTCCATTGTAACAATCAACATACTATCTGCTTACGCATTAGCTCAGGATAAACTGATTTGTTTTTTACATGGTGTTTTTATAATCCCAATAGAATACATATTGATTTGAAGCAAATGTCCTTGTCATATGTGAAAATGAAACAGTTGACCTTGACCTTGACCCATGTGACCTTGAGTGTCGGCGCTGGATGGGTGCGACAACGCCCACAATGTGAGGATGACATTTTCCTTCGGGCCGCCTTGCCAGGGGATTGACCCCCCCCCCCCCCACCCACCCTCTCAAGCTTTTTCTAAGTGGTGCATTCAGACCATGGAGGAAAGAAAGCATTCTTGTGGCCCGACAATCAACCACCCTGGAGGAAGATTACCCTTCTCTGTTCTCAGCCGAAAGGAAACTATCGCAAAGGAGGGCGACTGTAGATTGGTCAGATACATCTCGGCGATTTGTTTGTTGTTGTCTTACGTCCTAGCAACATCTGATGTAATATGAGGACGGGCACCACTGGAAGACCAGGATGCCAGCACCATGACCTGATATCCCACTCAGTCCCATTATCCTGACACTGAGCCAACCAGTCCTTGCCCTATCCTTATAATGCCGAGTGGCTGGCTAGGAAGCGACAAGTATCAATTTGTAAGTGATTGTTTTGACTTGACCAGAATTCGAACCCATGGACGCACAACTCATATGGCCATCCCGTCTGGTCGATCACTGGGGGGGGGGGGGGGGCAGAGGGGGGGACCCTCATACGGACAATATGAGTGGGTTCTCTGATTATACATTTCCCGCTGTCTAATCTCAGAGCCGCGCGATGTTAGGGGTACTCTGCCCCCCCCCCCCCGACTAAGGACAATCCTTATCATACCTGACATCAGACACGTTATCAGATTCGCGTTATCAGCATAATGTGAGAACATTTTTTTCTTTTATTTTACCGACTTACATGCAGTAGAACTAATTGTCAGCTTTAGTGTATTTACTAATTTACTATTATATTAGATTGGAGTGTTTGGACTGTATGCTTAGGCCAAGTCCACCATCAGGGCACACTACAATTGTGAGGACGCTATGTTCAGTGTTGACATGTGCAGCAATGAATTTGAATCTGCTGGTGTTATCAGGGTGTATCCTGTAAAAGGATTGAGTAAAGAAACCAAGCAATGAATGCCAATCTCTAGGGGTGGGGAATGTCCCCTCCCACACAATGTCCAATAGGTAGGTTCAATAAAATAATCGCAGACACTATCTTTGAGATCACATGCTTCATTATCCTCTGTGATGCATAAGAAAAGAATATTTTGTTCATATATATTATTATGAGAAGAATAGTCATTGAGTGACTAGGAGAGGAACAATTGATTTGTTCGTGTGTGCATTGTTGTTTTAGCGGGGGGGTGCGACTGGCTGTGTGGGTTTTCTTTTGTTTTTATCTTTAAAGGCCCTCAATGACAATTTATTGATGAGAGAAAATATTATGCGCCAAGCTCCAAATGAGGCAACGAAATCGGCAACCACTCTGGTTACTAATCAAGGCAGGACTGTCTGCATACCCACACCCACCACCATACCCACACACCACCAACACCCCGTCCACCCAATACCACCACCACACCAACCGCCACACCCACAAGCACACCCACAACCACAATCGCACCCACATCCAGCACAACATCCACCACCACAACCACAACAACAACAACCACAACCACCACAACCACAACCACACACACAACCACATACACAACCGCACACACAACCGTACACACAACCACAATCACATTAACCACCATAACCACAACCACAACCGCATTCACAACCTCACCCACAATAACATACAGCACACCCGCCACCACACCCACCATCACACCCACCACCACACTCACAACACACACAACCGCACATACATCCAGACACACAACCACTCACAGAACCACACACACAACCACCACCACAACCGCATCCACTAGAAAATACACCACCACTCCTACCACCGCAACCACCACCACCACTCCGACCACCACCACCACCACACCAACCCACCACCACCACACCCACCACCATCATGAGGTTTCATCGGTCCCCGACCCATCGGACCATTTTGGCTGACAGTAAGTGTCGCTCAGCATCCTTCCATACTCTGCCTCTGATTGCCTGAGCAGCTCAGTGAGCAATTCCCCCAGTAGCTCGCAATGTGCAAAGTCAGCATCACACCATCACACCATCAGCAGCCACCGCCTCTATCCGGGCATGCATTATTAAACGCAGTCTCAGCAAATTGCTCCAGTCTATAGTTTTTAAACACTACACAAAACTATTTTAAAAACCAAACGGAAAGAAGAGCATGTTGTCCCGTTAAAATACTCCACTCGAATGACATGTAATATTAGCCTGTAGAGCATTTATATGAGATGCAATCATGGAGGTGGGCTTCATAGGTATTTCAGGGAATATGGACCACGTGCATGTTGCTGTAGGTTCCCTAATTTGTCCAGAGGGTGCCTGGCTATAAAATGCAAGCCACGTTCATTGCGTGGGACTGTTGTAATACCACACACACAGCAGTTTGTGGACGATTCAGGGCACAACGCTGTGACGTCAAAGTGCCATTAGCTCTCTACCTGTACATGTATGCTTTACCCAGTGGCTGCCCATCTATTTACCGTTGCTTACCGTTGGGAGATGAGAGCAGTGCCAGGTACAGCCCACCACAGCCCCTTTCGGTGGAGCTGCGTGACTACAAGCTGCAAGCTAGCCAAGTGACAGGACGCCGTCGCCGAAGCGGCAGAGCGCAGATCGGGAGGTCGATTCCCGGTCGAGTCAAACCAATGACTTATAAAAATGTATACTTGTCGATTCCTAGCTTGGTGCTCAGCACTAATAGGATAGCACACATACTGGTTAGCTCAGTGTCAGGATAATATGACTGAGTGGGATATCGGGTCATGGTGTTGATGGCCTGGTCGCCCAATGGGGCAGCACTATGAAGTCGCCATGGACAGGTCACAAGTCGGAACCTGTCATGATATGACCTTAGATGTTGCCAGGATGTAAAAACCCAATAGCCAACCTGTAGCGATGTGGCTCTACTCTAATCGAAGGGGGTATCAAGCGATGCCGTTCAATGACCCCCGGGATTTATTTAGCATATCGCAGAGGTGGAGGGTCAAGTTTAACGATTTGGCGGGAGAGCTCCCTAAAATATAGCAAGATAAATCCAAACTCCCAATTTCCTGCTTTGAATTTGTAATCATTAATTTATAATCATGTTAGTTAGTTTTGAGGGTGTTAATGCTTATTTTTCGTCAAAATGCACCAGAATGCACTAATGTCCAATTTTGAATTCCTGTTCTTCTCAATTTTCCGGGGGACGCCCCTCGAGAATCCTCCTGCGAGACGGACACCCCCACCCCACCCACCCCCCACACACACATTCCTGCACCTGCACCTTCCCGCACCTCCCCCCATCCCTTCAGCCACGCAATTTCTATCTATCTACAAATTGTGTATTAGTGAGATCTCCCTACTCACTGTCTTATCTACTTGGCGCCCCTGATATATTATTAGTCTCACCGCCGGCCGCTGAGGGGAGCGCGTGTCGCTCCCAATGGCCCGCGGCCCCTGGCGTCTGGCAGATGTCCATTGAATCGGTTACTCAATGTGTTTGTCACCTCTGCCGTCTGCTATTTGAAGGGTTCCACTCCGCGTCCCACCATCTTTCCGTCCAGTGATGCTGCCGTACAGGACCTGTTGGTTGTTGGAGATTTACGTCCTGGCAACATCTAAGGTCATATCAGGACGGGTCTACCTGGGAACACATCCACTGGCGCCCTGAAGGCCGTTCCCCGGAGTCAATCCCTGAGGGAGCCGTCCAGGGGGTTTGATGGTGAGTGGGCCGGGTCTGCCCCCACCCACACACCAACCTCTTATCGGGAAAGCCCTTAGCCAGGGTCTGATAAATCGCCTCTTGTTAAGAATGTTCCATAATCTGGATAACAAAAGCCACCGTTGACAACCCGGGGGAATGACAAGACCATTAAATCACGACACAGGCTCTCTCAATAGCCATCACTCGGGTCAGCAGGGTGAGGGTGGGGTGCGTGTGTTTAGGGGGGGGGGGGCGGGAGGGAGAGGGTGGAAGTGCATCAGGTACACGGCTTTGCAGCAATCGTAAGCCAATAGTGTCAAATATTGTCCAATAGTGTCCAATAGTGTCCAATAGTGTCCAATAGTGTACAGTAGTCTCACATAGTGTCTACCAGTGTCCAATGGTATGCAATAATGTTCAATAGCGTCCAATAGTGTCCAATAATGTCCAATAGTGTCTGATGGTGTCCAATAGTGTCCAATAATGGCGAGAAGCGTCATAATGTGACAGCACCATTATAAGTGCATCTCTACCTAGCCTGGTGCTCAGCATTACTAGGACAGGACAAGTGGCAGTGGAATAAGTCAAACCGATTCGGCAATGGGCCTTTCACACTCAAATTTCATATTGTCAGCGCCTTGTCGTGTGTGGCTGTATAACAGCGTTTATCAACATACTCTTAACGAACACTACTTATGCCAGACATACCCATAACATATCTCAGTATACACCAACGAGTTGGCGCAAAATCACATACGTCAGCATGCTCTGAGGTTATACGGCGTATGGTGACGGCCTTAATGAATGACATGACAGGGAAGCCCTGGTGAAAAGAGTATATTTCGGGCGGACCGAAACACTCAGACTCAGCGTTAAAGGAAAAATAATATGTGGCGTGTGAGTGGACGGAAAAAGGAAGACATAGTAGTAGCATTACTGAAAGTGTGTGTATCACTGACTCGCTAATAAGTGAAAAGAGCGCAGCAAGCCGGAGACAGTGGAAAGAAAACTGTGAAAGCCCGTTGGCCAATCAGGTAGATGGATAGTAGGCTCATCTGTCTAACGGAAGTCAAGTCCAAAAGCACAGTGGGCAATGGCGGTGGCATGCTGTTCACTCCGAATCAAACGCTGTGATTACCATTGTGACCAATTTTCCTTTTTGAAATCCCCCCCCCCCCGCGCTGAATCAATAGATGTAACAGCAATAATAACAACAACGTGAAGTCAGGCGTACAGCCCTTTTGAAGGTTATCATGCTCGTCCTGTGAAGCCTGCCTGCTGCTGCTGCTTCCGCGCCCTCTGCGGGGCTTTCCCGGGGCTGAGGATTCGCAGCGCCCCCTTTCGTCAGATCTCATTTGAGATTGACGGTGTGATAGGGGGTCCGCCGGCATCCTGTGTGTCTGGCCACCTGGTGATTCCTCCCAGCGCTGTCAAATACACAAGCCTCTGTCACGTGGACAGTCAGAAATGAATAAAGACTAATTTGGTTGTTGGAGTTCTACGTCCTGGCAACATATAAGGTCATATCAGGATGGTGGATACCGACTTGTGACTATTTGACAATATTGTGACAGAGCGCACTCATGGTGGTTTTATAGTGCTGCCTCCATGGGAAATCAGGATGGTCACACCATGACCCCATATCCCACTCAGTCAATTTTGACACTGAGCTAACCAGTCCTTGCCCTATCCAAATAATGCTGAGCGCCAGGGTAGGAAGCGACGAGTATACATTTTATAAGTCACTAATTTGACTCGACCGGGAACTGAACTCCTGATCTCCCGCACACCAGGCCCGCGCTCTACCGATTCCGCCACCGCGTCCGATAACATCAAAATCAAAGACTAAGAATAAGCAATAACATGCAGCATTCTTTATAGTAAGAAAATGTTTTATTTTGTTGTTGTTCTTTTTTGAGGTGGTTAAAAAAAGAAATTCCCATTAGATTACCTGGTGAAAAAGGTATATGAGAATTTTGAGATTCAATTTTGTTCTGTATTACATAGTATCAGTGGTTCTGTGCATCGCCAGCGTGGACGTGTAGTAAACATAACTGGGTCGGTGGGGAGGGGTTGTGAGTGCTAGAGCTGGGTGACATTGCCCTGTGTTGTGATGATGGGTGGTAGTGGATGTGTCTGCTGAGGCATGCCCCACTGTCTGACAAATCTGCCGCACAACTCCCAGGTGCTACCAAATCCAGGCAGAAATTGATTAAATTTTAAAACAACTCTGTAACTTCCCATTTGAAGATACTGCATTAAATATAAACAAAAACCTCCCCCCATTCCCAATTAACAAACCCCAACCCGCACCATTGTCAATATTCAGCGAGTTAGGTTAATTATATAATGCACATGTCTTAATGAATGTCCAATATTTAACGATGACTGATTTGTACAGTTAGTAATTCTGTTTTTAAAACAGACCGAGGGGTCTGACAATAGACAGATTGAAAAATGTGTCCCAGATCAGGGTAACAACAAGTAGTAAATTGCTTTTTACCGACCCAAGAAGGGTCAGGGACTCCCCCCATCCCCACCCCTACCCCAACCCCACGCCACCATGCACACATCTATCATTATGTACATAAAGATGTCTCCATTGGAGCGGTGCACTCCTACTCGTCAACGTACACGCGTGCACCCTTACCCATAATTCCTTTCGACGGCTTGTCCTCATAGCTCACCTTCCTCTACCACAATCTGCGAGCCCGTGAGGTCCAACTCTTCTTTCCACTTGTATTTTATAAGTTGCATAGTCCGATGGTTTTGAGCTTCTGTCATTTTTTTGTAAGATAAATATATTACATTGATTGTTATAATCTACCTTACTTTAGCGTACAGAAACTTTGATTTTAAATGGCTAACTTTTAAGATATTTGAAGTGTCAAATAATTGTTGGCAGGCATGCCGAAACTCTAACACCACACGCTTCTGCAGTAACATGTTCTATTAAATTGCTTAATAACTACATAACTCTCTAAGTTAAATATGTAGAATAAAATCTAGATAATTGCTTTGGTTTTTGAAAGTTGATGCTTCATCGGTCTATGTGTCTTTAACCACACATACGCACCACCTAATTACTGTTAATATTTTATATCAATTATAAGCAGCCCCAGGTCCTCTCTCCCCGGGCACACCCCTCCCACCCCCCTCTCCCTATCCATTCCCTGCCCCTTCCCCCCTCCCCTACCCCTTCTCCCTGACCTTCTCCCAACTCGCTACCTCCTCCCTCTATGCCTCCCCCTCCCTTTCGCCTTCTCCTCCCTTCCCCCTACCCCCTCGGCTCCCCTCCCTCTCCCCACTATCTGCACTGTTTTGCTTCATTCGTGGCTCCAAGCCTTAAAGTACTACCAAACACTCCCACCAACCCACTAACTCAACCCCGCCCCCCACACTTCCCCCTGCCCCTGCCCCTGCCCCTCCCCCTCCCCTACCCCTTCCCCTTCCCCATGTCCTCTCCATCCCCCTACCCCAGCCCCTCCCCCAGTCCCTCCCCCCATCCCCTTCCATCCTCCACCTACCCCTCTCCCTCCACCACACACATCACCATCTCTCCTTGTCCTCTCCCCTTCCCCTCCCCGTATCACCCCTCCCCCTACCCATCGCAGTCCCCCTTACCCATCCTCCCCTCCCACACTGCCCTCCCCATCGCAGTCCCCCTTACCCTTCCCTCCCCCTCCCACATCCACCCCCTCCCCTCTGCCCTCCCCATCTACCCTCACCTCCCCTTCCTTCTCCCCCATCCCCCACCCCTGCCCCGACCCCTCCCCATCACCTTCCCCCTCCGCCTCCCCTAGCTCCTCCCCCTCCCCCTTCACCGCTCCCGCCCCTTCCACTCCCCTTCCCACTCCCCTTCCCTCCCCTCTCTCCTACGGCCACTTCTTCACCTTCACCAGCATCAACCTTTAATTTTCTCATCACACATGTTAATCCCATTGATTACGTCGCGGCGAGGAATGCGCTGCCTTACCGGGGAGGAGAATTTTAACCCTTACAAAAGAAGTACCGGCAATATGCACCGTGTTCTGATGCGCAGGCAGACCTTGGCGATGGCGGACTTCACAGTAGGGTGAGCAGTGTGTGGGCGACGAGGAAAAGCAGCAAGCAACAAAATTGTTTGTTTGTTGGGGTTTTGCATCCTGGCACCATCTACAGTCATACTAGAACAGATATCGACTTGTGACAGTGCACACTCATGGTGCCTTTATTATAGTGCTTCCCCACTGGGAGACGAGGCCAGCGGCAGCATGACCTCAATTTACCACTCAGTCACATTATCCTGATACCGAGCTAACCAGTACTTGCGCTATCCTATTAATGCTGAGTGCCAGGCTTGGTAGTGACAAGACAGTATAAATTGTGTAAGTCATTTGTTTGACTCATCCAGGATTCAAAGTCCTGACTTTTTCCACATGGAAAGCCTGTGTTCTTAACCAATTAAGCCACCGTGTCCAGTGAGGGAAGTGTGCACGGCGCCAGAGTCCGTCGCCCAACCGGAAGTGGCAATATAGATTTATTGCTTGTTTTTCCTCAGCGGTGACAGCAGCCATAGTGTGATAATATAGAGTGGGAAAATAGGAAGAAGTAAATGAGCTGTGGTAACCCATTAAATGCTAGAAGATAAGGTATGACCCAGACATCTCTAGCCACCGCGTAGGGTGGGTTGGTGCTCGCCCTCGTGTGTATGTGTCTGTGTACTGGGAAATA
The DNA here is from genome assembly GCA_030323885.1 of Branchipolynoe longqiensis. Classification (NCBI taxonomy): domain Eukaryota; kingdom Metazoa; phylum Annelida; class Polychaeta; order Phyllodocida; family Polynoidae; genus Branchipolynoe; species Branchipolynoe longqiensis. Next base: position 88,241,571 of record CM059189.1, read on the forward strand.
TGTGACTCAGTCTATTATTGCACTCTAGCATACAATTGTGGTGGGAACGCTGGTGCTGGCCCTTGATTGTATGTGTATGTGTGTACTGGGAAATATCTGACTCAGTCTATTATTTCACTCTAGTATACAATTGTGGTGGGAACGCTGGTGCTGGCCCTTGAGTGTATGTGTATGTGCATACTGGGAAATATGTGACTCACTCTGTTATCGCACTCTAGTAGACAATTGTGGTAGGAGCGCTGGTTTTGGCCCTAGTGTGTATGAGTATGTGTGTACTGGGAAATACATGACTCAGTCTACCCTTACACTCTAGTATATAATTGTGGTTGGAATGCTGCCGCTGGCCCTTGAGTGTTTGTGTATGAGAGTACTGGGAAATATGTGACTCAGTCTATTATTGCAATCTAGTATGCAATTGTGGGGGAAGTGTTGGTGCTGGCCCCCTTGTGTATGCTGATAATTCAAGCAAATTCTTAGAAAGTATAGATGCTAGGCATGATACCACTAGGAGGTAAACTTTAAAATTAAGCCAAAACTAATGACCATTAGCACAAGAAGGTGAAGGCAGGCAGGGAAAATAACTATAGATAACCAAACAACTACACAGTTGTAGAACTAACAGACTCACAGAGGGTAGGGAGATCTGGGCGAATGCTTACAAACACAGAAAGAATGCATGCAGTAGATGGCTACACAACCGAAAGTAACAAAACAAGGGGGAACCACAAGACTATTACTGTCTAGCAGCAAAAACAAGTCATTAGACTTAACTGTTATGCGGAGCATAAATACACCATGACTACCACCAAAAAAAGTATTTGTACTGGCTCGGCAATAATCTGGGTGGTCATGGGGAGGTGGGTGGGTGGGTGGGTGCGGAGTGAGGTGAGACTGATTACTGGTGATGCTTCCTGCTTAGCGTTTGGGTGATTTCCATTCAGGACCTCAAGCGGACTAACTCGATGAGAAGCAAAAAAAGCTTATTACTCCACTGTTTCCCGCTGCCAAATGGATAACGGAAGCGTGACCAGAGCCAACACGCTGTAACCCGGGCCGAACCCCATCAACGCGCCCGGGCACCCGCACGCCACCACTTCCTTTCTACATTTATATTAGCTTTTTGAGGGTGGGTGGAGGTTGGAGGGGGAAAGCGCACACCGGATATCCGGTCGCTTTACGTGCAGGCGCAGGCACAGGTCCAGTTGCATGCACAGAGGCACATCTGCAAATGCTAGGGGCACAGGCTCAGGTTTAGTTGCAGCCGTACAGGCAGTTTGTTAGTTGGAGTTTTACGTCCTGGGAACATCTAAGGTCATATGAGGACAGATACCGACTTGTGCCAGTGCGCACTTATTGTGACTTCATAGTGCTGTCCCACTGGGGAATCAGGCCGGCAGTATCATCACCGGATATCCCACTCAGTCACATTATACTGATACTGAGCAAACCAGTTGTTGTCCTATCCTATTAATGCTGAGTTGTTACTCCCAAAACCTCCCTGAGTTGTTACTCCCAAAACCTCCCTGAGTTGTTACTCCCAAAACCTCCCTTAAGTGTTAGTCCCAAAACCTCCCTAAGTTATTACTCCCAAAACCTCCCTAAAGTGTTACTCCCAAATCCTCCCTAAGTTGTTACTCCCAAAACCTCCATAAGTTGTTACTCCCAAAACCTCCATAAGTTGTTACTCCCAAAACCTCCCTAAGTTGTTACTCCCAAAACCTCCCTAAGGTGTCACTCCCAAAACCTCCCTAAGTTGTTACTCCCAAAACCTCCCTAAGGTGTCACTCCCAAAACCTCCCTAAGTTGTTACTCCCAAAACCTCCCTAAGGTGTCACTCCCAAAACCTCCCTAAGGTGTTACTCCCAAAACCTCCCTAAGTTGTTACTCCCAAAACCTCCCTAAGTTTTTACTCCCAAAAACTTCCCTAAGTTGTTACTCCCAAAACCTCCCTAAGTTGTTACTCCCAAAACCTCCCTAAGGTGTTTCTCCCAAAACCTCCCTAAGGTATTACTCCCACCCCCAACTCCACCCCCTACTCCACCCCCACACAGACGCCCTTCCCATACAAGCCATGTATATTATCTCTGATTGTACAAGCCATGCATATTAGCTCTGATTGTACAAGCCAGGCATATTAGCTCTGATTGTACAAGCCATGCATATTAGCTCTGATTGTACAAGCCATGCATATTAGCTCTGATTGTACAAGCCATGCATATTAGCTCTGATTGTACAAGCCATGCATATTAGCTCTGATTGTACAAGCCATGCATATTAGCTCTGAGTGTACAAGCCATGCATGTTAGCTCTGATTGTACAAGCCATGCATATTAGCTCTGATTGTACAAGCCATGCATATTAGCTCTGAGTGTATTACAGCAACTTCTGAACCGGTAGCATTCGCTATCACTGGCCAAAACACCGCGCAGTCTAATATGATTGACACCTGGCCTGAAACATGCAAACCGTGTTAGCGAATGGAATTACGATGTCTGGCCGGTGGGGCACTGGGGCCGAGGGCGAGGCCGGCAGCTAGGGAGAGACTGAACGGCCAAGTCGGGCATTGGCTGACTGGATCTTACCTTATAACGGAAGTCTAAAAATATCTAACGATGCCTAATGCATTATTCAATAGCATATGAAGGGTACGCCACTGGCCACTGTCAAATCGGTCTGCTAAGGTTTTGGCACACATCTACACTATAATAGCTAGTTTGTTTGTTGGGGTGTTACCTCCTAGTAACATATACATGCCAATTAGAGATAACCACAATCTAGGGGATATACTTTAAGTGGTTGTTGTTGTTATTTTCTATTTTTAAATCATATTGTCGTGGAGGAGGGGCGGGTGGCGATGAAAATGGGAAATATTGCGTCTAGAGCAGGATTTGAATCCACGCTCTTGCCATAGCAAGCCATTTTACTACCCAGGCTCCCTGATGCAATCACCTATCCACGCCCAGTTCTACATGTGGTTCCATGCCTGAGAGTTCAGTGCAGACTGCTACACTATGAAACCAGAAAAGATCTAACCATTCTTATACGGATCTTAGATTTGATTTATTTGAGTTAGTTAAAGCTGCCTAGTCTGATGAAACATCAAATGTTCAAAACTAAAGCAATTATCTAGAATTGATTCTACATATCTAACTTTGATACTGCTGCGCTTATTAAGCAATTGTTGCTATATCAAAGGGAAGGCTGAGTCAATCTAACAGAACATGTTACTGCTGAAGCCTATCATATCACAGTTTGTGTGTGCTTGCCAAAACTACTTTTACATATTTGCACTTCAAATATCTTGAAACTTAGCCATTTAAGATAAACGTTATTTCAAACTAAAATAAGATGGATTATGAAAATCAATTCAATATATTGATCACTGAAAAATGACAGAAACTCAAAACTATCGGACTATGCACCTTTAATACAATTTGATTAATTCAATTTTAATTAAAATCATTCCTCATTTGTTGCTGATGCGACTCCCCTCCACACACCCCCCAACAACCCCCCACCCCTACCCCACCCAACACCCACCTTAATATAATAACTCCTCCGTGCACAGCTACTTGACACATTTCAAAGCGGCGCTCCTTAATTAACGTGGCGTTCTCTGTGGTGGAGTGGTTAGAGTGTCTGACTTTTTTCTAGGTCAGACTCCTAATCTGAAGGTCGGCGGTTCGATTCCCCATGCCCCCAGCTCTGCCAATTTGGATTTCCACTGCTGTGTATAACTTACAGCGTCATCAAAGGCCGGTTGCTCTCATACCATGTATATGTGGTGTGGGAGGTTAAAAATCCCTTGGGTCAGTAAACGTGTAGGCTCGGGCTTTCTATCGACCAGCAGTGGAATGAGGAAGACCAGTCATCTATGACTGAAATTTCCCCTGCTTAAACAACTAATGGACCAAATAAATAAATAAATAAATTACGATCGTACAGTGTGACATGGGCGTGCAGTGTGAAATGAGTAGCTGTGTTGTACCGGATATTGGGGATGGGAGCCCATACAGTATGAGTGCCTCAGACCTTGAACATACCTGCATGCATTGCACCTCAGGCTGACAACAATAGGTCGTGTGAAGCTTATCTGGAATCTGTGCCACGGTGTGTATATTCACTAGTATGTATGTATGTATATATTATATATATATATATATATATATATATAAATAAACATATTTATATATAGACATTGCTTCAGTACAAATGAGGTCTTACGGAGTATAGCAATAATGAGAATATAATTCCAATGCATATATTTATACTCGCTTATTTAGTTATACATCATATATATAGTTAGTTATACATCATCATTGCAGCATCGGTACACAGGACGAGGAGGCATGACGTTGGGATAACATGACATTTATTCCGGGTGGCCCCCGGGGGCATTACATGATGTGAGCGAGCCGGAGGCTGCATGGAGCAAAGTCATGGGGTGATCGCGGTCAAATATGAGAGTGGGATGAGTGAGGCGAGACATATGAGCATAGGCGATGAACATGTGTATATAGTGGTTATTAGCGGGTAGCATAAATAACCTATTGTAATATAATATGATATGTAATTCCAATGCATATATTTATACTCGCTTATTTAGTTATACATCATATATATAGTTAGTTATACATCATAATTAGTTATATATCATATATATATATGTATATAATGTATTTATGTATATTATATCAATATATATTAACAGTTTAGGCACAAAACCTCGTAAGCACCAATTCAAAAATTGAAATAAACATTGGAGATAAACCTTAAAAAGGTTCATTTTTTTGCCTCCCTATTTTGTTTGTCAATTGCTCCATAACCATGTCATCACAATAAAAGTGGAATTAGTGAGAATTAAAATTTCCCTCAGGTGACAATCTTTTAGTTTAATTCAATGTTGGGGTCGGTGTTTGCGGGGTTTTGCGCCTGACCTCTTCACATATATATATATATATATATATATATATATATATATACTGATGTGTGTCAGTTGAAAATACTCAAGACCAGAAAGCGTAGGAGTTGTTGGTATATGTAGCATTACGGTCTTTATATAACTGATTATACTGAGATATAAATAATAAATAGCACATCATGTATATGATATATAATACACTATATATAATGTGTTATTTATGGTAAATATAGCATGTATAAGGTTTATATAACACACTAGTCTGTCATATATATAATAAATATCAGATTGTGTATATTATATATAGCGCATTAAATATGTGGCATATATAACACATAATAGTGTGACATATGGTAAATATTTAAAATAATATATGACATATGATGTGCTATGTAGGATATATATGTTGTACATATAGTGTTATATATGCTATATATACATGATATATATATGTTATGCATCTGCTATATATGTGTAATATATATGTTATATATGTGCTATATATTATATGCTGCATATAAAAATCAGGAATGGAGTGGCAATATGCGAGAGTCGAGGACAGCAGAACTGACAAGGCGCTGGCGCCAGATTAGCTGTGTAGTGTTGCTCCGCAGCAAAGTTATATATATATATATATATATATATATATATAATACGTACAATACATGACTGGCAAAAGCTGCACCTAATTATTTAAACAAAATTGCATTAGATCTTACATACATGCAACATATATATATATATAGACCCACAACGCCTATGCTTTCTGGCCGACGGCATTTTCAACTCACCAGGATAATGGGACTGAGTGGGATATCGGGTCAGGGTCCTGATTTTCCAATAGGGAAGCACTGTGAAGTCACCATGAGTGTAAACTGTCACAAGTCGGTACCCATCCTGAAATGACCTTAGATGTTGCCAGGACTTAAAACTAGAAGAACCAACCAACAGTGTTGACACATACATACACATATATATATATATATATATATATATATGTGTATGTATACATTTAGGTATGGATATGAATACACATATGATATAAATGCATATATATATATATATGCATATCTATATATATATATGTGCATATAAGAAATATGATGTACAAATATATACATATGTAAACATAAATATATCAATATAAATATACATAAGAAAAACACATCTATGAATGTATATCTATGTGTAGTATAAAGCATTTATACGAATATTATTAGGATGTAACCATTTTACTAGTTTGCTTGTCGCAGTTAGGGTTTGAACCCGCGCCTTTCATATCAGTGCGCAGGCTTTGATGCGGCAGTTACAGCAGCTGAGTGCGCAGCTGGCCTGCTTCGAGGTAGAGGTTTGCCGCGCTTTCTCCAGCATCCAACGGTTATCCACTGCATTGGGCGCATTTAATTCCGAACTCCTTTCTTCTCGCAGGGATTTGTAATTCTAAAGCACTTTCCACTATTGGAAATCTATATCCCTGTGTGTCTCTACGTTCTACTCTAACTCTGCTCAACTCAGATAGCCAATTGGAACTCCGACTATCCCATAATGCCATGGTCCTGAACGCCAATAACCCATTTGCAATGTTTGATTATGCTATCAATAAACAAGCCGAGGCAGGAGGCACCTACAAGATATTTAACGAGAAAGGAAATGACCGGCGACCGTTGCCATGGGTGCCCGGGTCCGTGTGCGCGTGTGCGTGTGTGTGTGTGCGTGTGTGGTGGTTTGGGAGATTGTTCTATATTGCCAAGTGAACTAAGCGTTTGGTAAGAAAGAATGAAGTGCATGATGTGGTGCCAAGCTGGGCATGGTGATATTGCAAATATTGACTCACACCAACTGGCGCCCCCTCTTTTGGATGTCGACGGTGTGTTGTGGTGTGCTGTGGTGTAGCGTGACGTGATGTGGTGTGGTGTGGTGTAAAGTGGAGAGTTTGAGGAGGAGAGAAGTCTTTGTGTGGTGGAGTGGCGCCACCTGATGGATGTGAGTTTAGCGACCATTATAATGCTATCTATCATGTAGTCGAAGCACTGCCGGCCATATTGAGATGGGGGTCCCTGCTAAACGCAGTCACCACAGATATTCCAGACGGGATGGCCGAATGAGATGAGCGTCCGTATCCTGTGTTGGTAGATCATGGGATTCGAACCCACAGGTTTGAACCCTGGTCGAGTCAAAACAATTAATTCAAAAGTGATATTTGTCGCTTCCTAGCCAGGCGCTCGGCATTATTAGGATAGGACAAGGACTGGTTGGTTCGGTGTCAGAATAATGTGACTGTGTGGGATAATGCATCATGTTGGTGGTGGCCTGATTTCCCATATGACTTGAGAAGTTGCTAGGGTGTAAAACCACATCAATCATAATCATAGGTTGGTTATACTTATAGTGTCCTCTTTCCATAGAAAGCAAGTGTTACGTTTTTAACAAAAGCAAGCATGGCTTTTATGAAAATAGCCAAGTCCTCTGTTGAGACTTGCTACATATTATCAATCAGACCAGGATAGCCATTATTGTGTAATTACGGTTAGGCCAAGTTCACAATTTCACACCTCAATATGTAATCGTTATATGTCATTTGTCCTAATTATTGTTCCCTGAGCCATGTGATTGATGCTCATGGGAATTGAATAACAAACGGTAGTAAATAAGTAGGTCAAATATTCCATATACTCCGACCAACATACATAAGTGGAAATATGTATTCTATAAGACTTATGTGAGTATAAAGGTGTGGAAGGGAAGATTCCCTATATTGATCACCCATATGGTGTGTGACCCCTTTTCACCATTGGGACAGGTGGTGCCACCACCCCCAACCCCTACCAGTGCCATGAATACTGTCACTCGCACACTGGAATGTTATGTATATATATAGAGAGATAGAGAGAGTCCCATCATACATTATAGAACACAAGTAATTAATTATTAATAACATACATAATATGTTAATGGTGTAGGGAATATAAGGCTGGTCTATTATGTTGATGAGAACGACAGCTCTTTAAGGAGAATTGTGTATGCTATTAAATGTGAGTTATTGCACTGACTGTTTTGCGGATTGCGTAGGGATTTGTACGGTTTGATAGCACATGAGCCTAGTGGCATACTGTGTAATCAGAAGGAGTCTATGCAGACAACACATGCTTGTCAAGATAGGTTTGCAGTTGGTTTCTAAATACACTATTAAATGGGTTATTCAGTGGTTTGGAAAGTGAATTTCACAGTGATTTGCTCGATGATTTTCTAAGTGTCTTAGTAGGTGAGTTTCTCAAATGTCTTGTATAGTGTTTACTGAAGTCGTCGAAGAATCACTGGAGCTAACCTTAAATTGAGTTGCGAGTTATTCTGTGAATTGCTCATTGAACTTCCCAGTTAATTAGCCATCGACGTTATTCAGTTTTCCGTTAATTACTCAGTGAATTTATAATTCCAGACAGGACATGTTCTTGCCAGTGTGAAACCTCTATTTGCTCCCCGAGAGAGTGCCACTGGTAACTTACAAAAGCCAGCAGCACTTCAACACTTCTGCAGGCAGCGTTCATGAAATGTACAACCGCACAAAACACCATAAATGGAGAGCGGCAGTCAAGTAATGAAAGCAGTCTTTGTCGCATCACATCCTACAGCATGATGATGATGATGATGAATTGATAATTCATTACATGGCAGTGTGAGCTGCTCGCTTAATTCCTCAGTTTACTCTCGGTTGTAGTGACACTCCATTACATCGCGTCTTGAGCTGCTCATTTCACTTCTCGGGTTTGCTCTTAATTGCCCTACTGACCTCATTTCCTGCTCACTGAGCCGGTCAACAATGCGCTCCTCAGTAACCTGGTCAGCAGGTCTCCGCTGATGGAATAATTAGTTGGCTGAGTGTTGGAGTTTGAGGTCCTGGCAACATCTAAGGTCATATCAGGACGCTGTCCTTGATAGTAGTAGCCCTCTTATCTGCAATCTGTCATGTTGTTTAGGCGTGTGCCGATTTCATAGCCTATGAGACGTGATGGCCGAATGAGTTGAACGTTCATCTCATGGTTTGGTAGATCGTGGATTCAACCCTGGTCGAGTCAAACCAAAGAGTTAAGAATTAATACTTGTCGCCTTCTAGCCAGGCACTTGGCATTATTAGAATAGGGCAAGGACTGGTTGGCTCAGTGTCAGGATAATGTGACTGAGTAGCAAATCAGGTCATGGTCTACTGGTGGCCTGGTCTCCTAGTGGGGCAGCACCATTAAAGCCACCATGACTGCACACTGCCACAACTCAGTACCCATCCTGATATGACCCTAGATGTTGCCAGGACGTAAAACCTCCAAGAACCACCCGTGCCCTGTAAGTATTACCCGTCCCTGAGCCCGGCGTCCCTGACCCATACCCCGGTGCTATGTGGGAGTGCGTGACACCCCGGCTCCCGGCATGCATCTTGCCGATAAGCGCCTTATCATCATGTTCGGTTGTATGACGCAACACCGCCACCACCGCCACCGCCACCACCACCACCACCACCACCACCACCGGTTGCGGCGGCGGTGGTGGCGGCTCAGTCAGACGGGAAGTGCTGCGCGCGTCTGTTCACAGCAGCGCCACCCATTGTGCAGCGGCGGCGGCGGGCAAACGACAGGCAGGCTATATAGGCTGGCTGCGGGGAACGACCTTAGGGGCACGGGTAAGGGCATGTGGCCTGTCAGTGCAAATAGGTCAGACACATAACTAACCGGGCAAATCCAATGTCCGGGGGAACCGGTGCAAAAGGCCTTCACAAATCACTGAGCAGCCATCCCACCCCCTCAAACGAGGAACAAGGGGAGAAAAGCAACGGGAATGCATGTAAGGGTGTCCGAGCTGTCCCAGTGAGCGCTACTTCTTTGGGTCGGTAGCGGATAGGGGAGCTGGTATGGTCAGCTCTTTTTTGTTTGTTTCTTTTCTCGTTTTATGTACGATAGAGAAAATAAAGCCGCTTGCATGATTCAGACTGTGACCACCTCCAACTGTGTTGAGGGACATTCCACGTTTGTTTAATATTGCTCACAACAGCAGGAATGTGAGCGACCTGGGCTAATTCTCGTCGATTGAATCACGTGGGACGAGAGGAGGCGGGGTTTGGTTGGGGAGAGGGGAGGGGAGCGGGAGGGGAAGGGTGGGAGGAGAGGAGAGGAGATGCGCGTGGTGGAGAATGCGAGGCCCAATCGAAAGGTCGGGGGAAAATCAATACTAGCAGCAGGAATTGGACGGGACCGGAAGATGGAAACTGGGTCGTCCTGAGGGTGGAGGGGAAGGAAATGGTAACAGTGTGTGTGTTGGCAGTCAGGCGGGGGGAGCGGGAGACAGGGAGGTAAGGGGAGGGAGCAGAAAGGAAATGGTAACAGTGTGTGTGTTGGCAGTCAGGCGGGGGGAGCGGAGACAGGAGGTAAGGGAGGAGCGAAGGAAATGGAACAGTGTGTGTGTTGGAGCAGCGGGGGAGGGAGACAGGAGAGGAGGAGCAGAAGAATGGCAAGAGTGTGTGTGTTGGTAGTCAGGCGGGGGGAGGGGGGAGACAGGGAGGGAAGGGGAGGGAGCAGGAAGGAAATGGCAACAGTGTGTGTGTTGGCAGTCAGGCGGGGGGAGGGGGAGACAGGGAGGGAAGGGGAGGGAGCAGGAAGGAAATGGCAAGAGTGTGTGTGTTGGCAGTCAGGCGGGGGGAGGGGGAGACAGGGAGGGAAGGGGAGGGAGCAGGAAGGAAATGGCAACAGTGTGTGTGTTGGCAGTCAGGCGGGGGGAGGGGAGACAGGGAGGGAAGGGGAGGGAGCAGGAAGGAAATGGCAACAGTGTGTGTGTTGGCAGTCAGGCGGGGGGAGGGCAGCTGGTGGTGGGTGGCAGGGGAGGGAAGGAGGAGAGATGGGATAGGGAGAGGAGGGGAGGGAGGAGGAAGGGAATGGTAATAGTGTGTGGGTAGTGAGTCAGGAGATGGGGGCAGCTGGTGGTTGGTGGAAGGGGAGGGAAGGAGGGGAGACGGGGAGGGAAGGAGGGGAGAGGGGGAGGGGGAGAGAAGGGGAGGGAGGAGGAAGGGAATGGTAACAGTGTGTGAGTAGGGAGTTAGGAGAGGGGGGGGCAGCTGGTGGTTGGTGGAAGGGGAGGGAAGGGGGAGAGAGGGGGAGAGGAGGACGACGGGGTAGGGAGGGAAAGGAGAAAAGGACCGAGAGGGGAGGGAAACAGGCGGGGAGAGAGCAGCTGGTGGTTGGAGGAAGGGGATGGAGGGGAAGAAGGGGAAAGAGAGGGAAACGGGAGGAAAGAGGGAGGAGGGAAATGGTAACAATGTGCGTGTTTCGGGAGTGAGGCCAGCTAGGGTCGTTGGTGGTGGTGGTGGTGGTGGGGGGGGGGGGGGGGGAAGGAAGGGAAAAGAGGGAAGGGCATGGCGGGGGAGGGATCGGGAGGGAGGGGAGGGAAACAGCGGGAGCGAGAGGGGAAAAGCATCAGTGTGTGTGAGGCTAGGGAGGGCTGTTGGTGGTTTGGGGAATTATGCCTAGTACACACCTCCCGTTTACGATTCGCGCACTAAAACTCGCGACTCGACCCGACCCGCTTAAAACTGAAAACGGGCCGATTCCTTTTTCGAATCGCGAATTGCAATCGTAATCGGCCCGTTTTAGCCCTAAAAACTGAGTTTTATACGCGAATCGCAATCGCTAGGTGTGCGCGGGGTGTGCACACCTAGCGATTTTTGTGTGCGAAACGGGCAGTTTTCGATCGTATACGGGAGGTGTGTGCGCACAAACGGTAGGTGTGTACCAGGCATAAGGGAGAGTGGAGAGGGAGCGGGGACAGAGGCGGAATGAAAGGGGAGGGTGAATGAGAGGGAAGAGGGTGTCGGTGGAAGGGAGGGAGGAGGGGGGAGGGAACTGGGGGAGGTGTGCTGGGAGGATGGGGAAATGGGGGGGATGGGGACATGGGGGGATGGTTTGTTGGGAGAGAACCCTGGGAGACACATGGGAAAAGGTGCAGCCGGGACAGGCTGCCAGACATATACATCAGGAGAGATGGATACAGGACGGACACTCGGAGCGATGGACGGGCAGAAGCAGACGGGGTAGGTGGCCATGCGTGATCACAAGCCGAGGTAAACAGGGCAGGGGACAGACAGCGGGAGGGGGGGTGGCCAGAGGAATAGATGTGTGGGGAGGTGGAGGAGGGGGGAAGGGGGTAGAGACAATCAAGTCGGATGTGAGAGGGATAGGGGGATAGGACAGAGGGAAGCCTGGAGGACATGACATATTAATAGACCAACGAAGAAGCCGTAATGCACGGCGGGATGTGGCGATAGACAAAGCATGCTGGGAAGGTGAGAAATGGGGTCGTGGATCCGGTCGGAGCAGGACGAAGGAGAAAGGGAAAGAAAAATGAGGAAAGGTGGTTAATTGAGTGAATATGCATGCAGGGACTCGGTGGGGAATGGGGGGAGGGAGGGGGGAGGGGGGAGGGAGGAGAGGGGGAAGGGAGGAGTAAAGGAGAGAGGGGAGAGGGGTTCAGCATTGCCATAAATACATAGTGATGTGAGTAATGAGATGAAAGGCTTGTTTTAAGGGTTGAGGTTAAGGGTCATGGTGAAGAGGAATTGGGAGTTGAGCAATTCGTTACAATTACTGAGTCTCCCACCGGCGGGGGTCCCCGTCCCCCCTCCCCGGTCAGGACCCTCTGATGGTGCCCCCCTAGGGATGCCCCTGGGTATTCTACCCAGTCACTTATAGTTGGATAGTCCGATGGTTTTGAGTTTCTATCGTTTTTCTGAGATAAATATATTAAATTGAATGTCATAATCTACTGTACTTTAGTTTGAATTAACTTTGATTTAAAACGGCTACCTTTTGAGATATTTGAAGGGTACAGATGTAAAATTAGTTTTGGCAAGCATGCTAAAACTCTGACACCATAGGCTTGTTATCATTAACAGCTTCTATTAAATTGACTCAGTAGAAGTTATATGTGGCAACGCATGATTAATAAGTGTGACATTATCTAAGTTTGATATGTAAACTCAAATCTAGATAATTCTTTGGGTTGTGAAAATGTGATGTTTCATCGGACTATGCAGCTTTAATAATGTATCCCACAATACCCTATTTAACAGCATATACACCAATGGATATTCCCAATGTGAAGGCCCTATTGGTGTATTTGTTTGTACAGTCCAACCACCACCCTGTTACTGCTGGGACCAGCGTATTGGGTGTGGTTAACACTCAGTTATTAAAGAAAGGGTGGGAGTGTGGGCAGAGAAGGAGGGGAAGTATTTGGAGTGGAGTGGGAGGGTGTGTGTGTGTGTGGGGGGGGGGGGGGGTTATTGGGGGCAGCTGGCCAGTCTAGATTATATCCCCAGGAAGAGGAAGCCTGCCACCTGACGGGAGCAGGATGAACTATTTCCTGCGATTGCGCATGGGGAGGTTCTCTGAGTGGTTGCTTGTGGGGGCGCGGTGGGTCGGGGTGGGGAGTGGGTGAGGTGGATTGGGGGATGACGGGTGAGGGAGGACGGGGGCGTGATAGGTAGGGGAGGGGTAGAGTTGGGAGGGGAGGGTAGAGTTGGTGGAGGGGGGGTGCGGCGTGAAGTCGGGTGTGTCGCATTGCTGCCACTCTTGTGGTTACAGATGTGCTGGTGAGAGAGGGGGCAATGACGTGGATCGAGGAGCATGACCTACACACCATGTGCTCCTACTACATGGAGTGCTTGTGTCTCCTACCCTGAATCACGCCCTGTATACCCGGCCCGGCCTGGCCCTTAACCCACACCCTACACCGACTAATAATGGTGATCTACTATCTGCCCCAGGAGCCACTCACATCGACTCACTCTCTCTCGCTCTCTTGCTGACCTCGTTCTCTCAATACGCATAGGTCAAACTCAAAGCGAGGCAACGGATCCTTTTGGTCACGTGGTCTTGTCACTGTACCTTTCTTTCCAGGGGCATTCTCGGAAGTTGTCAGTCTTCATCAGTTAAATGGCCGGAGCCGTGCAGTAGATATATATAGCGTTATGGTTTGGCACCAAGTGTAGCAGGGTAATAGATATTATATAGTGATGTAGTTCGGCACCAGATTTAGCAGAGTAATAGATACATATATTGATGTACTTTTGCACCAGATTTATGATGATATATACATATAGTAATGAGGTTTGGCACCAAATTGAGCAGTGCAACAAATACATAAATAGATGTACTTTGGCATCAAATTTAGGAGGGCAATAAATATATAAGGTCATATCAGAATGGGTACCGACTTGGTACAGTGCGCACTCCTGGCATCATTATAGTGGAAGACCAGGCCACCAGTGGACCATGACCTGATATCCCACTCAGTCACATTATCCTGACACTGAGCCAACCAGTCTTTGCCTTATCCTAATAATGCTGAGCACCTGGCTAGGAAGTGACAAGTATAAATGTTATGTGATTGCTTTGACTCGGCAGGGGTCTACCAAAATGGGAGACGGAAGCTCAACTCATTCGGGCATCCCGTCTGGTATATGACTTGGTGAATGTGTCAGGGCTATTTAGATGCAATCAGATTAAAGTAGACCAGGGTGCTCAGTACGCATCGTGCCTGATCAGCTGCGGCACATCCTCATCGGATTAAACCGGTCGTACTGCATGATGCATGTGGATTAATTAGAGCGTGTGGGTTGGGAACATGACAACCAGAACCATAACGATGGGCGTCATGCGGTGATTAAGTAGTAGGGCTTGGTGATTTGTGAACAAGGACGGACACTGATAATGTGTACCTAAGTACTGATACAGGCATCGCCCGGATACAGGCAGCTGTGTACATGCGCATGGTGAAAGCTGATGGCGCCACTGATGGCGCCCTCTAGTGTGTGAATTTAGCATCAGTAGTATAGCATGCATTATGTGCTAATTATTATGTGTGAATTCCATCTTTTGAATTAAAAAAAGTACCTATGTGGAAACAGGTTTGCCACAATGCATGAACAAAGACCCTATACTACTAAGATGGCTCACTCAGCCTGTACTGTGTAATCAAAATGATCAATCCACCCACTTTGTGCGCTGGCTGTTCTCTTGGTTAAACAGGTGATATATTATATGTATAGATGTATATATGAATGTGAAAAGATGTGTGATGATGGCGATGCTGATGATTATGTTGATGCTGATGCTGATGCTGATGTGTATTTGTTCAGTGCAATTTCATATTGATGTGTATTCATACTTACCTATCTAATGTATAATATAATTGTATGTGTTTACATGTGAAACACCAACCAGCAGTCAGGCTGATCAAACCCACCACAAGGTGGCACTGCAAAATTTACATTAGCATGGGAGAGATAGGGAGTGAGCCGTCTTAGTATTATAGGGTCTTCGGCATGAATCATTGAAGTCTTTTTTCAAAATGGTAATTCTTTTAACTAAGCCAGAAGGACAAAGATAGTGATTAGGATAAGTAAGTCATAGGGACACTCTATCTTAGCGTTGAGACGTGATAGGCACCGAGAAACAAACACATCATCACCCATCTGACCCTGCCGTGCCCCCCCCCCCCTCACACACCCTTTCTGCGATCTACACACCACATCCTGCTCTCTCCCGTCACAGACCCACACACCCATTTCATACCACCTACTGCTCCCTCCCCTCACACACCCTTCAATCCATCTACACACCTTGTCCTGCTCCCTCCCGTCACTCACCTATTCACACCACCTCCTTCTCGGTCACCTCACACATCTATGCTACACACCCTTCCATCCATCTACACACCACTTCCTTCTTTCTCTCCTCACAGAGCCACACACCCATTTCACCCCACCACCTCCTGTTTCCTCCCCTCACTCACCTACGTCACACCACCTCCTGCTCCCTACCCTCACACATCTATTCCACACACCCTCCTGTTCACTCCCCTCACACACCCCTCATACACCTACCCCACACCGCCTACCCTACCCCTACCCTACCCCTACCCCTACCCCTACCCCTACCCCTACCCCTACCCCTACCCCTACCCCAACCCCCACCCCTACCCCTACCCCTACCCCTACCCCTACCCCTACCCCTACCCCTACCCCTACCCCTACCCCTACCCCCACCCCTACCCCTACCCACCCGTGCTGCCCCCTGTTCTACGACCCTGTGAATCTAAACCCCAGAGAGATGAAAGCTCGCTGTGATTACGGCTTCATGTTATTTAGAGATCATCTTACACCCTGCTGTATACGGCAACCAAAGCCCTATCAGCCGTGACCTACTTGTAGCGTCTATCCGGGCGGGTAAGCTGGCCGTCCGTCTATTGACGGGCTCTCTGTGTCTTCTATTGACGGCGCGGCTTGAACTTGGGCCGCCCCGCCCAAATATTGACGATGGCGCCCCCCTGTGTGACCACGGCACAACTCAATGAGTGAAGGCCACAGTGCTGCCCTTACCATTAGGAACCCTTCCGGCTTGCAGTACGTGACATGTTAACGGAACAGACAGGACAACTTCCAATAGAACTTCAATATAAATAGGCATATATTACATAAGTATATCTAGTATTGACCATATACTGTCTGTAGTTTATAGTGTAAGGGAAGGTGAATGGCAGCAGAGGGAGGGGGAGACCAAGAACATCATGGTTTACAAATATTTCACAGTGGACAGGCTTGAATTATTCACAGTCTATCAGAACAGCACAACATTGGGACAAGTGGAGAACCATTGCATCCAACCCTCGACTAGAGGATGGAACTATTGATTGATTGAGTTTATAGTGTATACTGTATTTAGTATATATTACACATATTCTTACCATTAGGAACCCTTCCGGTTTGCAGTATGTGACATGTTAATGGAACAGACAGGACAACTTCCGATAGAATTTCAATATAAATAGGCATATATTACATAGTGTATCTAGTATTGACCATAGAATGTCTGTAGTTTATAATCTATACTGCATTTAGTATATATTACATATATTATTACCATTAGGAACCCTTCCAGCCTGTACTACTTGGTAAGCTAATGTAACAGACAGGACAACTTCTGATAGAACTTCAATATAAATAAACATATATTATTTATTATATGTAGTATGGTCTATTTACTATCTGTAGTTTATAGTCTATACTATCTGTAGTATATATTACATATGCTATCCCTCCCATTAGGAACCCTCTTGGCCTGTAGTTCGTGGCAGGTTAACAAACAGGACAACTTCCTGTGGAACTTCGAAATATATAGACATATATTACATAGTATATATAGTATCGACTCTGTACTGTATGTAGCTTAAGTCTATGATATGAGTCGTATATATTACATATCCGATCGTTCACATTAGGAACCCTTCCGGCATGTAGTTCGTACAAGTTGCACAGGATAGCAGACAGGACAACTTCCGGTGGAACTTCATTATAAATAGATACATATTATATATTATATGTAGTATCGACTATATGTTCTCTGTAGCTTATAGTCTATACTATATGTAGTATATATTACATATATACTTACCAGTAGGAACCCTTCTTATAGTCTATACTATATGTAGTATATATTACATATATCCTTCCCAGTAGGAATCATTCTTATAGTCTATTCTATCGGTAGTATATATTACATATATCCTTACCAGTAGGAACCCTTCTGGCCTGCAGTACTTGGCAAGTTAACATAACAGACAGGAGAACTTCCCGTAGGACTTCAATATAAATAGACATATATTACATGGTATATCTAGTATTGATTAGATGTTGTATGTAGCGTGTAGCCTATGCTGTCGGTAGTATATATATCCTATCTATCCTTACCATTAGGAACCCTTCCAGCCTGTAGTACATGGTGGGTTAAAAGACAGGACAACTTCCGGTGGAACTTCAATATAAATAGTTATAATACTCATATATTATATATTACACTTAGAATGGCCTATAATATGTTGTCTGTAGCTTATAGTCTATGTTACCTCTAATAAATATTACATATATCCCTTCCTTACAATTAGGAACCCTTCTCACACTGCCACCCTGCCTCCCTGCCACCCTCCCACCCTCCCACCATGCCACTCTCCCAACCTCCCACACTGCCACACTTCCACCCTCCCGCCCTACACCTTGTAATAAATGGAATATAGTATATACTATGGGCTATATAATATATATAACGATGTAAGGTTTCCTTACACCTTGCCAATATCATCCACATATCCGAGAGGTAGAATAATTGTAATGTTAATGTGAGACTACTTAAAGCAGCTGACTGGGGGATATGAATGCACCAACATATTCATAGCTGATTTATGCATAGAAAACAGTACCCTGGGGAATTAATGTGCATCACATACGGAATTCCAACTAGAAACGCTGCAAAAGCAACGTACAAACTGCAGCTTGCAGTATGCAATCGCTTCACCCACACACCTTCTTCTAGTTCTTGAAATTAGTTTGGTTTAAAGCTTATCGCATTCGTGTAGGGCAAGAAAAGCAGTGCCTAAGGGACCACAAGAAACACTTTTTTTCCTAAAGAAATATAGCAATTTAATTGATGAAATGGCAATTGCTCTATCTGCAAATTTTCTTCCCGGCAGACATTATAATACGGTTACTATATGTACATATTTCAGTGCGGCCTGCATATACTTAGGTATAGATTATTGTATAGATATACTAGCAGTATGACAGGAAGGAGAGTCAACATATCTATATTATATACATGGTGTCTGTTGGGTATAAAGGCAAAAAAAACGTTGAAGGAGTAATTGATGTTTTGTGTTCTAGCAACATCAAAGGAACATAAAGATGGATTCTGAATTAACACAATGCGCACTCATAGAGGCTTTATAGTGCTGCCCTAATGAGATAGACTGTCGCCGATATCGTAACCCGATATCCTACTCAGTCGCATTATCCTGACTGACACCAAACCAACCACTCCCTGGGATGTTGCAGTAATGCCAAACCCCACGCAGGGCGGCGACAAGTAGAAATTCTATAAGTGTTTGGTTTGACTCAGCGAGGGATCGAACCTTTGACCTCCAGCACGTAAATTGTGCGCCCTAACCACGCGGCCACCCCAGTAGAGGCAGGAGACGAATGTGCCCTGGCTGATCCATATATATGCAAAGTGCATTTTTAAAGGGCAATCTGCAAGTAAAGGCCGAGAGAACGACTACTCCGCAAGCATGCTAGGCCCATGTAGGACACCAGACGGAATCGCCGAATGAGTTGAGCGTCCGTCTCCTGTTTTGTTGGATTGTGGGATTCGAATCCACGGGTTCAAACCACAGTCGAGTCAAACTAATGACTTAGAAATTGATAATTGTCGCTTCCTAGCTTGGCGTTCCACATTATTAAAATAGGGCAAGGACTGGTTGGCTCAGTGTCGGGATAATATGACTGCGTGAGATATCAGGTCATGGTGCAGCACTATAAAGTCGCCATGAGTGTGCACTGTCACAAGTCGGTACCCTTCCTGGTATGACCTCAAATGTTGCCAAGACATAAAAATCCAACAAACAACCTAAGTGGGCCCCATCCTGATATGACCTTAGATGTTGCCAGAATGTAAAACTCCAACAACCAACCAACCTAAATGGGATCAAAAATGGCGGACCGGGATGCTCACTTAGCTAATGCCTCGATGGATTGACTTTGGGATGAGGATAGGGCCCACGGTTGTTAGGTTGGCGCAGAATCGACTCTGACTGGCATTTATAAGTGCTGTCCGAGCTGCTCAAGTCAATAACGACTCCCTTATTACGCTAATGGGCAACTCTTAGTGACGCCTAATTGAGCCGTGCGCGCGTAACCCAATATTGAGTGTGCAGTCTTTCACTTTGTGAGCACTTAATAAATCCATATTCTTATCCCGTGGTGAGTCCATAGGGGAGTCTATGTTGAGTATATATTGAGTGCACAATGAGTCCATAATGAACCCATTGTGAGCCCATTGTGAGTCCATTGTGAGTCCATGGTCAGGCCATTGTGTGACCCATTGTGAGTGCATTGGGGGTATATTTTGGGCCCAATGTAAGTCCATTGTAAGCCCATTGTGAGCCCATTGTGAGCCCATGGTGCGCCCATTGTGAGCCCATTGTGACCACATTATTAGCCTATTGTGATCCCAATGTGGGCCCATTGTCAGCCAATTGTAAGCCCATCGTGGGCCCATTGTTAGCCCATTGTGCGACAATTGTGAGCCCATTGTGGACCCATTGTGAGTATATAGTCAGCCCTGTGAGGGCCCACTATGCATCCATTGTGAGCCCATTGTAGCCAATGGTGGCCCTATTTTGGGACTATTGTGATCCCATTTTGCGCCCATTTTGAGCGCATTCTAGGCCCATTGTGAGCCCATTGTGAGTCTATCGTCAGCCCATTGTGGGCCCATTGTGAGTCTATCGTCAGCCCGTTGTGCGCCCATTGTGAGCCGATTAGGTGCACAGTGTGGGCCGATTGGGAGCCGATTGTGGGTCCATTGTGAGCCCATTATGGGTCCATTATGCGCCCCTGTGAGCTCATTGTGAGTCCAGTATGCGCCCATTATGCGCCCATTATGAGCTCATTGTGAACTCATTGTGAGCTCATCGTGAGCCCATTGTGAGCCTTCACTGACACCAGTTGAGCCATTAGTGGGTTTTAAAGGAACCTTCAGTGATCGTTCAATGTGCCTTTGGCAAGCCTATTCTGAGGTGGTTTGACCCTATATGAGCCAATTATCAGCATATGAGGTTCCGGTAATGGGCCGATTATGCAGGCATATAGTTCCCCACAGAGTTACCCTATTGTACGCCGACAGCAAGCCTATTGTGAGGGCAAAGAGATATCTTGTTAGTAGGCCTAACACACAAATCTCAACACTACACAAGAAATGGTGGATTCAGGGGGGATTCAGGAGCTCAGACTCACACACAGCACGCTACTGGGAGGGGTGCGTGTTGAGCAAGTATGCGTGTGTACAAGAGGTGGCTGTGGGGTGTCACGTGGTTTGGGAGCAGCACTGGTCATCGAGTATTATTTACAGCACGGAGGGGACCAGTGAGACCTGCCCCAGTGGTATACATGGCACTGGGGACATCAGTTGCATGGGTGCCAGCGGGGGCGGAGGCGGAAGGCAATCCCTCTCCCAGCGTGTGTGTGTATATATATATATATATATTATATGTGTGTATATATACGCTTATATATATATATTTCTATATATCTGCTCATATACATTGAACTGAGCCTGCAGTCAGTACTGTTGTATCAGTGAGTTGGCATTCTATCCAGAAACATCGTTACTTGTTCATCCTGGTATATTTATATATATATATATATATATATATGTGTCATTTATACATATATGTATCAATATAAATACATATATACGGCACCATGTAGAGTATGTATATTTATATATATATATATATATGTGTGTGTAGATATATACATATATATGCATATATATAGAACCATGTAGAGTATGTGTATTTATATATATATAGATATATATATATAAATATGTATATATAATCTAGGTTGCGCCAGTGGGTCATCTCAAGAGGAAGAGAACAGTAATCGAAACAGACATATGCAATATTATATTAAAAATAATTAAATATGTCAGTGAGCGCCTTTGCCATTTATATTCATATACAATGTGTATGTTGCACATGTATCTACATATATATACATATGCGGGTAATGCAGTACCTATCTGCTAAAATACCTCAGGGTGTTTGACGCCCCTGCCTTGCAAAGTTATAAACCACTGCCTTGTGGTATAGGTTCTTGATAGAATCAACGCTAAGGGAGCAAACCCTAACAGAAAACCATGCTTCCGTGGCAGCATTAAGGCGGTGATGAAGGGAACTCCCAACATCTCCTGGCCAGCTACTGCAGGGACAAATAGCTTGCGCCTGTCTTGACGTGTTCTTGCCGGTGTGAAACCTCTATTTGCTCCCCGAGAGAGTGCTGCTAGTAACTTGCAAAAGCCGCAACACTTCAACACTTTGCAAGCAGCTTTTATGAAATGCACAACCGCACAGAACAGCGGCGGTTAAGAAATAAAAGCAGTCTTTGTCGCATTGCGACCGACAGCATGATGATGATGATGATACATATATATATATATATATATATATGTATATATATGTATATATATGGGTGAGTATCGATCTAGCTCCTAAATTTCGCGCAAGCCTTCAGCTCACCACTCACCCCTTTAGGCGCCCCCACTCCCCTCCCCCTCCCCCACGCCTCCCCTCCTCGCACCACCCAGGCCCGGCGACTAGGATGGGGCGCCACCTCGCTATTGATTTGAGACTGGCCCTCGGGTACACTGTTCCTAGTTTAATCACTGTGCCCCTGACATTTAATTAAAGGAGCGCCTTAAAGAATGGCAGCCGGGTCCATATTCCTGTGCCCCAGTATGATCATGATCCAGGTTTCGTGGCACAGTGATATATTGTTGATATTAGCTTTGTTGTCCTTGCCGAAGTCGTCATGAGGGGAGTGGTTTCATAATTAAGAATTTTAATTCTGGTAATGTTTGCTGATATTATTAATCATGTGATTAGAGATTTTAGGCCAGGGTTCGTCTACTTCTCGATATAAAAGTTTGAGAGTGAGGAGTAGTTGGGTTGGCTAAGTATTGGCTGGAAACTGGATGGGTGAACCCATTCTCAAATGGAAGGTTGCGCAGGCGACTCCTTATTATTATGGGCGATAATGGGGGATCATCATCCAACATATATTTATGTATTCCCATCTTTGACCGGATTTGCAACCTTTCTCCGTACGTCATAGTGGATGCGTATGGATCATATAGAGATGCTGCAGTGTCGGCAAGCACACATCAGCTCATTATAACGAATGTTATATTTTAATTCAATTTATGATTGGCAGTTGTCGGGTTTTGGCTCCTGAACTCTTCATATATATATTTATATGTATTTATAACAATGTATACTTACATATCTAATCTATTCCCTCTCTCCATATATAAATATACTTATATACTGCATATGCATATTTATATATATATATATCTATATATATATATAGATCGATATATACCGTTTTGATATGACCTTAGATGTTGCCAGGACGTAAAACTCCAACAACCAACCAACCATATACAAACTTTCGAGTGATGTTTTTCCGCGTATACAGATACCGAGGAGCTCCGGAGGTGGCGCCACTAGTCATGACACATGAAGCAGGCAGTACAGTGTATAGTGTAATAATAATAAGGAAGTAATTCCATTCCGCTCTTTATACTCGCATAATGCGCCATACATCATATATATATTGTCCCATTCCCCTTTAAGCACCATCAAGTATTGAAGAAGCCGATCGATGCGAGAAGAAGGAACAAAGATCAGCATTATGTCCTGGAAGATATATATAAATAATAAAATGTCCTCAAGTGTGCGAGGCAAGGGGGGGGCCTATATATATATATATATAGGCCCCACTCTGGTTGGCGCCTTCTCGTACTACCTACTTTACTGCTTGGTACTACATGTAGAGTACGCGGACAGCCTATATATATTTTGGGGGGGGGGGGGTCCATTAGTTGTTTAAGCAGGGGAAATTTCAGTCATAGACGACTGGTCTTCCTCATTCCACTGCTGGTCGATAGAAAGCCTGAGCCTACACTTTTACTGACCCAAGGGATTTTTAACCTCCCACACCACATAGATATGGTATGAGAGCAACCGGCCTTTGATGATGCTGTAAGTTATACACAGCGGTGGAAATCCAAATTGGCAGAGCTGGGGGCAATGCTGTGTATATATGTATATATATATATATATATATATATTTAAGAACCTTTCCACACACTCTGGTTGGTCCCTTCTCGCACCACCTACTTCAGTGCTGGGCGCCGCTTGTAGGGAAGGCGGACATACACTAAGTCCTAGATCCTGTTAGTGTGGACATGATGGGGATTAATGTGGATCTGCGTGAAGCAATTCTCCAGGGTTCTCCTTGACGCCCCATTACATCAGCCATCACCACCAGCAGCACCACCCACACCACCCACCACCACCACCAGCCACGCCCACTGCCACCTCCCCCCTCCAACTTCAAAGGCACCCCCCCCCCCCATCCATTAAGCTGCGACCCTGCCGCACTGCCATATATACTCTGTCACCACCCCACCATGGAACACTCCCACCATCCCACCCTTCCACCCTGCCACACTTCCACACTGCCACCCTGTCTCCCTGCCACACTGTCACCCTGCCACCCTGCCACCATGCCACCTTGCTACCCTCCCACACTGCCATCCTCCCACCCTTCCACCCTCCCACCTTCCCACCTTCCCGGCCTCCCACCCTCCCGGCCTCTCACCCTCCCGGCCTCCCACCCTCCCACCCTCACACCCTCACACCCTCACACCCTCACACCCTCACACCCTCACACCCTCACACCCTCACACCCTCACACCCTCACCCTCACACCCTCACACCCTCACACCCTCACACCCTCACACCCTCACACCCTCACACCCTCACACCCTCACACCCTCACACCCTCACACCCTCACACCCTCACACCCTCACACCCTCACACCCTGGAACTGGCCCTGTCCACCATAGGCAGCTGATAATCCGTCACCCTCTCTATGCACGTGGATCATAAAGCCAGGACCTCAGGTGGTATGGAATGACCTCCCCCCCCCCTTCTCCCCCTTCTCCCCCTCCTCCCCCCTCCTCCTCCTCTCCCCTTCCTCATCCTCACCATCCCTGACGTCCCAGTAATCGGTCTTATCGCGTATGCTGTGATCATGGCCCCCACTCTTCGTGACGCGTACCAGGGTTCAAGATTACCATACATAATTTATAACTTACTTAATGGCCCTGTCACACTATGACGTAACGACGTAAACGTAGGGAGAATGTGAAAAACGTCGAACTTCTCGGCGTAGTATGCAAATTTGGGCACAAGTTGAACGTGGATGCAGCGTAGTGGATGAGAGAGTAACGGCGGTAAAGCGTAGTGATAGCGTCATTCAATGAGAGAGGACAACGTTATTACGCTCAGGGAACGTTATGTACGTTATTCCATCGCCAGAACTACATTGCTTTACGTTACCTTATGTTACTTACGTCATGAAACGGTGGCAAAACGGTAAACGTACATTGGACGTCCGTTAGGCGTCCGTTTTCACGACGCGCACTGCACATTCCCGCCACCTTTAATGTGGGTCAACGTAATGCAATGTAATGCAACGTAATGCAACATAGTGCAATGTAGTGACCAGCATTTCATTGACGTTCGCTGAACGAGTACAGAACGTATGGCGAATGTAAACCCTTACGTTCTAGTTACGTCGAAAGTTTTGAACAGGTTCAAAACTTTGACGCACGCCGACGTAACACGACGTAACGTGACGTAGCTCGACGTCAGTCTAACGTCATTCTGACGTCATCATAACATAATCCAACGTACGTCAATGTAATGACAAAAATTCACCACGTCAGGCTTACGTTGGCTCGTTACGTTGTAGTGTGACATTGTAGTCCGATGAAGCATCACATTTTCAAAACCACAACATTCAGCTAGATTTTATTATACACGTCAAACTTAGATACTGATGCACTTATTAAGCATTTGTTGCTACATTGAAGGGTACACTGAGTCAATTTAATCACACATGTTACTGCATATGCCTATGGTGTCAGATTGTTGGCAAAATTAATCTTCCATGTTTGCACTTCAAATATCTCAAAAGTTAGCCATTCAAAATAGAAGTTACTTCAAGCTAAAGTAAGGTAGATTACAAGGTATTGTATTGTGGTGTATATCTAATTATGAGAGTATAGATGTATGGATTATCTTTAGATTGATATTATTACTAACTAACTATCCACTAAATGCTACCTGTGGTAGTACCACCCAACATCCGACATCACTACACAAAAGTTTCTGTGGTTTTAGGTAGAGGGCAGATAACTTCTTGTGCACAGATTCTAAGCGTTCTCAATCCACTCTCATCTTGTGTTCTCATTGGTGTGCAGTGCAGTGCATATTTATATGTAGGATATATATAGCTATAGCACATATATACGGTATTCATATACATGACAATGTTGTAAGCCCACTTAGGTTTTACACTAAATACTCGCTATGTATATAGAATGACTTCGGAGTAAGGCTCGTCGCTGTAGTACCGGAAACGGTGGCCAGATCGGTAGAGCGCAGGCCTCCGGTGCGAAAGGTCGGGAGTTCAATTCCCAATCTAGCCAAAACAGTGACTTACAGAATTGATACTTGTTGTTTCCTAGCCAAGTGCTCGGCATTATTACGAGAGGGAAAGGACTGGTTGTCTGAGTGTCAGGATAATGTGACTAAGTGCGATATCAGGCCATGGTACTGGCGACCTGGTCTCGCAGTGGGGCATCACTATAAAATCGCATGAGTGCACACTGTCACAACCCAGTACCTGTCCTGATGTGTCCAGGACGTAAATCTCCAACAATCAACCAGCCTGTCTCTTGGGTTTATTAGATGATTTTTTATTCCTGCATGTTGGGATGTGTCATTCTGAAAAGTCCAGAGATATTTGTGAAACACCTATATTGTACTGCCATGTACATCTTAGCTAGATTTGATTTCTCAGAACGGACTCTATCCTTCCATCACCAACCACCCACCTAAAAGAAATTGGAGTTCTCAGAATGGCACATCCCCATTCCCCTCCTCTCCCCACCAACCCCCACCCCCAAAAAGACAAGTGTTACTAATTCACTTTAGGCGACAAATTTTGCAATCCTGCCAAGTATTGATTGCGCTAGGATCAGACTTACACCAGATCGACTGCAATCGAGGCCGACTGTTCCAAGATATATATGGAATTTGTGCAGTCCATCCTTAGATAATATAAAATGATCGATTCGAAGTTTAATAGAATCATAAGCTGGGTGATAAATAAGGATCACTTCCAATTATCCTAGTTAACTAAACCGCTATAATTCAATCTGTAAAATGGCTGCTCCCTTCTGAGTGATTCTAGGGTGTTTGTTTTTAATAGTTTTTGTTAAGTTTTTTAATTTAGTAAAGTTAGATGGATGGTTGATTTCCTACTGTGCTTCGACTATGTAATTACTAGTTGTTGTATCTTTGACCTAGAATATGCAGTACACACATATATATGATATTTATATGATATATCTATGATATATATATAATATATATCTAAGACTATAAACTAAAAATATATAATTTGAAGTGAGAGCTGGGAGACCGTTGGAGTCGGTTCCGTGCAGCGGGAAGCAGAGAGTGCCTGGTTATAGGGAGGGCTGCAGAGAATAAGGGGTGTTGGAAAGAGAGAGGTTCCCGGACAGGGACACCAACAAGTATTAGTGACTATTCTTTACTTATATTCACATAATAAATTATATAGC
Organism: Branchipolynoe longqiensis; assembly: GCA_030323885.1. Taxonomy (NCBI): domain Eukaryota; kingdom Metazoa; phylum Annelida; class Polychaeta; order Phyllodocida; family Polynoidae; genus Branchipolynoe; species Branchipolynoe longqiensis. The sequence goes on from CM059189.1 coordinate 88,268,863, forward strand.
ACATATATAAAAACATAGGAAACGGTAGGGTTATTATTGATTCCGATTGACTCAATTCGCTCACCCATTATCCCTCCTTATGCTTGCACCATGCAACCATCTCCACTGCAAGTCCCCTCCCACACCCCCAACCACCCCCCACACCCACTCACACACCCCTCCCCCCCACCTCCCGCTACTATCTAATCAGCCACGTCTGTGTGTCGCAGACCGCCCGGATTGCTCATCAGATAAGCCCAGTGTGGATAAGGTGGTGGTGAAGGGGGAGCAGGTGGCGGGGGGGGGGGGTCGGAGGGCGGAGCGGAGCGGAGGTAGGGGGGGGGGGGCGCGTGCGGGGAAGGTAGATCAATGATCAATGCCCATTTAGTGCTGCGTTGGGAGGAGTCACAGATCATGACGCTGAAGCGCACTGTCTGTGATAACCGGAAAAGTGACTTTTAAGTACATTTGCACATTGCAGTTTGCCTCCACTGGGCATTGCAATGAGCAGCGGCATCCCACTTCCCACGTGGTGGTGGGGGGAGGGGCGGGGAGAATGGTGTATGCGTGGTTGGAGACTGTTGTAATGAGAGACTTCATTTCCTGCCTAAGATACTCCAGACATAAACGCTGGTGACAAGCCGCCAGTGCCATGTATGGGCTAACCCTAACACGTAGGCCTATATATTATATATATATATATCATATATCAGATAGATATAATTATTATCACATATATAAGATATCTATAAGATATTTATAACATATATAGCACATAAATAGCACATATACATTACATATATAACACAATTATGTCACATATATAAAACATAGGTCGAAGCAGAGTGAGTGAGCGCGACCAGACACATTGTCGATGTTGATTTCAACATGGGTAATTTAACCCGCAAGAAAAAGTACATACTTAATATGGATGCGACTACTGGTGCCATCTATAATGTCTCTCTTAACTAATAATGCTCCGACTGTGGCGCCATCTTCTGTAAATTGGCATAACGAGATGTGACCCAGTTTCATCATAGACACTTCCACCAGAGCATTTCAATCGACAGGACGTGTTCTCTCCTTTGGATTTGCCGTCCCACCCACCCAAACTACAACTGACATTCATAGGGCTACGTGCCTGAAATCCTTGAAATCTTAATAAATCAAACATCTCATGGCTTAAATGTAACAACGAAATACTAAGAATAAATGCCACTTTATACTGTATTTGTCTTGCGTTGGTTGAATTACACAGTTTTCAGGCAGAGGGCGACACAACAGGCCCGGTTGCATAGTCGATGAACAATTAATATTAATAACAGATCAGTACAGTAGATGATTTAGAATGTAATAAGGAGTGAACGCTTCTGATTATCTATGCTTGTAAGTTGTATAATGTTTATGCATCACATATATAACACATATATGACATTTATATATCACATAGATATCACATATATAATACAGGTAATAATACATATACAACATATATATATATATAACATGTATCCCCAATATAGCACATATATATCACATATATACCACATATATAGCACATCGGACGTGTCATTCCGAAAAGTCCAGAGATATTTGTAAAAGACCTATTTTGTACTGCCATGTAAATCTTAGCTAGATTGGATTTCTCAGAACAGACTCTATCCTTCCATCGCCAATCACCTGCCTAAAAGAAATTGGAGTTCTCAGAACGCCACAGCCCCATGCCCTCCCCTCCCCACCTACCCCACCCCCAAAAAGAAAAGTATTACTAATACACAATTTCCGTGACGCATGTGCAGAGCATAATCCAGACTGGACTTGTGGGTCGCAGAGTCTGTGGAGAGGCAATTGAGGCTCTGTTAACCCTGGCTTCATATTGAGCAACTGACACAGTCTTTACGGCACAAATGTGGATTTATAGAGAAAACATACTTACCATTTTCTAATCATTTTTGATAATTATAGCTGTATCCTATTGATTGATTGATTGATTGAAAAGCTTGATCGTCAGTGTAAAACAACACAGTGACACACTGTCGACCCACAACATGAACGTCATTGCCTATCACCAGGTGTTGTACTAGTCGCGGAAATTGTGTATTCTCTTTAGGCAGCACATTTTGCAATCCTGCACCGTATTGATTGTGCTAAGATCAGACTTGAGATCACACCAGATCGACTGTGATCAAGGCCGACTGTTCTGAGATCTATATGGAATTTGTGCAGCCCGTCCTCAGAGATAATATAAAATGATCGATTTGAAGGTTAATAGAATTGCAAGCTGGATGATAAATAGTATCATTTCAAATTATCCTAGCTAACTAAGCCACTATAATTCAATCTGTAAAATGGCTGGGGCCTTTGGAGCGAGCTAGTTTTTTCGGGGTTTTCATTTTTTTTTAAATTATATTATTTAATAAAGTTGGATTGACAGTTGATTTCCTACTGTGATTCAACTTCGACTATGTAAATACTATCTGTCGTGTCTTTGACCTAGTGTAAAGTCGTCGTCTGGCAGCTGTAGTTGTGTAGGCAGGCTATATGAAATCAGTACATGCAAGGAGAGAAAGGAAGAGTATAAAGAGTGAAAAGTAGAGTGAGAGTTTGCACACTCAGGTTTATTATTATATAGTGGTACATGGATCTGATATTGCATACCACCTGACCATTATCTCCAATCAGCAACAAGCATTTCTAGTTCCACCAATGAACAGTAAGCATTATTGGGTTACCATGACTACTGTGATCTACCCACCACCACCATGCAGTGTGGCTGATTGGCCTGCACCTGCCTGCTGTGTGTGTGTGTGTGGTGATCCGTGACTAAGAGTTTGGGGGGAGGGGGTAGTGAGTGGAGCTCTTGAGCTCCTTCCACAATAACAGTAGTGCCCCTTTCACACTATCTACCTAATACACAATGACTATTGACTACAAGTAAAGAGTCACCAGCAACTACATAAATACATTCATGCACCTGGCCCTATACATCATTTACATTAATAGACCATTTGTACTCCTTCATAGACCATTTCACATTCCCCACCAATGCATTTTATCGGAATATTTTACACTAGAATATGTAGTTAACATATATATATGATATATATATATGATATATATATAAGATATATATATGATATATATATGATATACATGGTATATCTATGTTATAACTATAATATATATCTCAGACTGTAAACTATAATTATATAATTTGAAGTGAGAGCTGGGAGACGGTTGCAGTCTGTTCCGTGGCGGGGTGAAGAGGAGAGTGCCCGGTTAAAGGGGGCCTGCAGAGAATAAGAGGTGTTGAGAAGCGAGAGGTGCATATATATCACATTTATAGCCAAAGATATACCTAATGTATATATACAAGTATACCATATATATATATATATATACAAGTTACAAGTATATCACTCCATTGCCACCCCACTGATGCACCAAACAATTTATTGACATACTACTGACGCTATTTCGTCATCTTGCTCCTCACATATTTAGCATCACCAAGAATGCAAGTCTCTGCATTTCAATTTGCGCATGCGCATAGCCCGCAGCCCATTGTGCACACCAATACAACCCCACCATCCTACACCAGCCATCTTAGGTTAATAAGAAGCCATGCGCGCTTCTCACTGACCCACACACTGATGCGCACACATACCTATACCTACACACCCACCCACACACACTCACACCCATAGCTACATCCACACCCACACACATACCTATGCCCACATACATACCCAGACAAACACCCAAACCCACACACCCACTCAACAACACCAATAAACAAACCAACACAGCTACACACCCTCACACACTCACACCCAAAGCTACATCCACACCCACACACCTACCTACACCCACACACAGCAACACCCACACACACCAACACACGCCCATAGCCACATAAACCCACGCACCAACAGCCACACATGCATACACCCACCTACACACCAGCACGCACACTCCCAATTACACATCCACACCCACACAGAAACACACATACCCATAGCCACATACACCCACCTACCAACAGCCACACATACATACACCCCCACCCACACACCAACACCCATACACCCACCCACACACACATACTAACACCCACACACCCACACTTACACCACATCCACATACCTACATCCACACCCGCATACGACACTCAAAAACCCATCCGTACCTACACCTACACACACCTACACACACCCAACTACATACCCATAAGTGCATCCACACCAATGCACACACCCATTCTTACATCCACACCCAAGCACCCACCCATACAGTCACCAAGACACACACATGCAACGTAACCCTGGCCCACCTGCACATCCCCACCGCAATGTCTGCATCAACCATGTGTGGTATGTAGACTATAGAGCATTAGGACGCAGGCCTGCTACCTACACGATAGATTATTTTATCAGCAAAACCACCACCCACCACCCCCGCCTCCACCTCTCCGTCACCCCACTTCACCCCTCCCTCACTTCCCCCCGCCTCCACCCCTCCCTCGCGCCCCCCCCCGCCTCCTCCCCTCCCTCACCTCCCCATGCCTCCACCCCTCACTCATCAGCCCCCGCCTCCACCCCTCCCTCGCGCCCCCCGCCTCCACCCCTCCCTCACCTCCCCACGCCTCCACCCCTCACTCATCAGCCCCCGCCTCCATCCGTCCCTTACCTCTCCCTGCATCCGCCCCTCACTCACCTCCCCCGTCCCACCCTTCCTCATCTCCCACCCCCGCACCCACCCCTCTCCCACCCCCTGCACCCCGACCGCACCTCCACACCTCCACCCATCTATCACCTCTGTCACCTCCACCCCTACCTCATTTTTTACCCCGCCTCCATCCCACTCTCATGCCCCCTCCCATCCACCCCTCGCTCATCTCTCCCCCACATCCATCCCTCCCTCACCCCGATGCATCTACCCGTCCATCACATCAGCCCCACATCCAAGCCTCCCTCACCTCCCCCCCCCCCCGCCTATTCCCCTCCCTCACCTCCCCCTCCCTACCTCCACCCTTCTCACCTCCCCATGCACCCACCCGTCCGTTATCTCCCTCACCTCCAAGCCTCCCTCACCTCGCCCCCCCCCCCGCCTATGCCCCTTCCTCACCTCCCCATCCCCACCTCCACCCCTCCCTCACCTCCCTCACCCCCCTGCCTCCACCCCTCCCTCACCCCCCGCTTCCAACCCTCCGTCAGATCCCCCACCTCCACCCCTCCCCCATTCCCCCAGCTCCACCCATTGTCATGCCCCCTCAACGCCTCCACCCCTCCCTCACCTCCTCCCCCGCATCCACCCCTCCCTCATCCCTCGCCTCCACCCCTCCGTCATCCCCCTACCTCCTCCAGCTCCTCATCCCCCCACATCCCTCCTGTCCACCTCCCTCCTCTCCCCTCCTCCCAACTCCACTCACAACTCAAACGCACACATTGGCAGGTCTCCGCCGGCCTGTGCACCTTAACAGTAGTCAATCAATCGGCACCCGGCGCTGGCCGGAATAGCTTTACATGGGAGGATGGCCAAATGAGCCCATCTGTAAGGTTCCCGACCCGCCGCTTTGACACTGGATGACGGGTGGCGTCGGGCCCGACCCTGGTGGCGGGGGCAGCCTCTGATGCCAACCCCTATAGCATGCAACCACCACCCTCAGGCCGGTATCCCCGACTATGGTGTTAGCGTATGCCGGCATATGCAGTTTTCGACCATACGCCATCATAGGTTATGCATAGGTTACGCATAGGTTGGGCACAGGTCATATACGCTCTTCATAGGTCATCATAGGTCGGCGTAGGTCGAGCCGCCGAAAAATGTTTGTGCATGTTCAAAATGTTCAACCTATGTTGGCGTATGGCTCATAGGTTGCTCATATGCTAGACATATGCCAGACATATGCCGGCATAGGTTAGGCATAGGTTAGGGTAGGTGAGCATAGATTAGCATAGGTTAGCCATACGTTGAGCCGGCGCCCTCCGCGTATCTCTGGCGTATGTAGCGTTCGCCTAGCATACGAGTAAAGTGGCTGTCACACTACGACATATAGCATTAGCGTATGCCAAAGTATGCGCTTTTTGACCAACATGTCGGCATACGCCGTCATAGGTTACGCATATGTTGGACATAGGTCGGCGTAGGTCGAGCTCCCAAAAATAATTTTGTGCATGTTCAAAATGTTAAACCTATGCCGGCGTGTGGCTCATACGGTTCTCATATGCTGGGCACACACTGGAGGTATGCTGGCATAGGTTACGCATACTGTGACCACACGTCAGCGTAGGTTACTCATACGCTAGACCTGTCACCTGTAACCATCAACAAACATCCCAGTATGCCGCATATAGGTCATCATACGCTTTGCATACACCGTCGTCATAGGTTAGGCATAGGTTAGGCATAGGTTAGGCATAGGTTAGGCATAGGTTAGGCATAGGCTACGTGTACTGTTCATATGTCGCTGGGACCTCCCACAGTGCAAAAAGGTCGACTTATCTGGACCTATAACAATTTTCAAATTATTGCGCCACGTTACGCAAACGCCACCGCCATACGTCGTAATGTGACAGGGCCTTTAGTTGTATCAATCGCTGACTCCCCATGGATCCCGTCATATTCACTGATATTTTGGGCGTCCATATTGCTGCTGCCTGCCGAATTGCCGGTTGTTAAAAGCTGCATAGTCCGATAAAGCACCAAATTCTCAAAACCAAAGCAATTATCTAGATTTGATTCTACATATCTAACTCAGATACTACTGAACTTATTACGTATGTGTCACTTATTACGGGAACATTGAGTCAATCTGACATAACCTGCTACTACAGAAGTCTACGGTGTCAGAATTGTTGGTGTGCTTGCCAAAACCAATTTCCCCTACTTGCATTCCAAATATCTTAAAGGTTAGCGATTTAAAATAAAAGTTACTTCAAACTAAAGGAAGGTAGATTATAACAATCAAATCAATATACTTATCTCAGAAAAACGACAGAATTTCAAAACTGTCGGACTATGCAACTTTAATAAATATCGCCCCATTTCCGGTATACTGCAGACGCATGCGCCGTGATGACCCGGCTGCTGACCGCAGTAGTCCTCTGTAATCCCTCAGTTAATGCCTTCTTGTTGATTGCTATGGCTTTCTCCACCTTTCCTCAAATTACTAGCCCAGCAGTCTGAATTAACTATGTTAACCAACAGCATCTTGGTTGTCATCTTGAATATAAAATGATTCTATTTTCTATATATTATTATATATTAGGAATTCCCGCCTAGAAGATATTCAGAACCACTCCTCGTGGGTAGCATTTAAATAATAATAATAATAATAATGATAATAATGGGAAGTGTATAGTCCACATTGTCCTCGTATGCAAGGTAGGCGGGGGCTGTGAGATGATTGCATCAAGGAACTCAAATAGACTAACGGTTAGGAAGCTCTTAAAGGAATGGCAAAGATGTGGGTTCCAGTCCTAATCTGAGCAGGATGTTCCCTTTCTTGGCAACACCCCTACGAAAAATACTAGCAAAGCTCTTTAAGGTTAAGAGATTTTCTTTTCTATTAATCGGAAACAGGCAGCTTAGTCTTAAACTACAACAGCGAACCATATATACATATATATAATTATGTACATTATATAAACATTATATATATATATATAAGGTACAATGGTATATTCGTACATTATGTGGCCCGTGGCTGCCTGTGGTTTAACAATAAGGATTGTTCTACTCGTGTGTCAATACCATGTCCCTAGCTATGAGGTCTGACCATTGTCTACAGATCTAAGCTAGCAGTATTAGTAGTAGTAAGGAATTTCACAATCGGCTCCCGTCGTCAATATTGTACCCACAAATTTACGGCAGTCGGCGACGAGATGTTAAACCCAGCTTAAATTGTTGGATCAGATCAAACTCCCGGTTTACTAACAGATACGAGTATATTTCCTTCCAATGCTGTGCATGTGGGTGACTAGCCCGTCTTTAGTCAGCCAACACACATATTTAGACCGGATGCGGTGGCCGAATCGGTAGAGCGCAGGCTTCCCGTGCGGAAGATCGGGAGTTTGAACATCAGACGAGTGAAACCATGACTTCTAAAATTGATACTTGTTGCTAACTAGTGTGGCGCTTGGCGTTAATAGGATAGGACACGGACTGGTTAGCACAGTATCGGGATATAACCTTAGATGTTGCTAGGATGCAAAACAACAACAAACAAAGACGCATTTAGTTTGCGACTCTATTTGCGACTGGTAATTGTGAGTGTGCACTGTGCGTTACTTTATTTAGTGTGGCTTCAATCTAAACTGACCAGCAGGGGGTTGGGCGATTTACGGGGGGGGGGGGAGGGGAAGACTCACCAACTTGGGCAGTCGTTTGTCATTCGGCTACCTGCCTCTTGGCTGAGCTGCCATTTTTGACACCATGTTCAGCTAGATGTTGCTAGAACATAAAACAAAAACAAACAAAACAAGCATACATTTAGTCGGCAACTCTATTTGCGACTGGTAATTAATTGTAAGTGTGCACTGAGCGTTACTTTATTTAGTATGTCTTCAATCTAAACAGAGCAGTTGGGGGTTGGCCAGCGGGGCATGGTCACCACCTTGGGCAGGGGTTTCTCACAGGGCCAGCTGCCTCTTGGCTGCACTGCCATATTGGCCGCCATGTTTAAGGTAGATATTGCTAGGAGGTAAAATAACAACAAATAAACACATCTAGTCAGCCGCTCTATTCACGACTAGTAATCGGGAGTGTGCACCAAGCCTTACGTTATTTAGTGCGGCTTCAATCTAAACAGAGCAACGTTGGCGGGGAACGGGAGGGCAGACTCACAAACTTGGGCAGACGTTTGTCACCTGGCTGTGCTGCATGTTGGCTGCGCTGCCATATTTTCTGCCATGTGAAGGTAGATGTTGCTAGAACATAAAACCACAACAAACATCCATTTAGTTGACAAACTCTATAGGCGACTAGTAATAATGAGTGTGCACTGAGCATCAGTTATTTAGTGCGGCTTCAATCTAAACAGACCAGCTGGGGGTTGGGTAACGGGACACACTCACCACCTAGAGCAGTCGTTTGTCACATGGCCAGCTGCCTCTTGGCTGCAATACCATATTGGCTGCCATGTTTAAGGACGTGTTCAGGACGTGTTCAGCATGGCCACCAATAGCCGCCATGTTGGTTCCCGCATATGTGTGGCCTATCGCGGGTGGCTGGTTGTGTATCCATGGTTACAGCGCTGAACCTGACCGCAGAGCTCATCCCTGGAGGTAGATCATCCACTCTCCTCCGTCCACCCACCCCCACCCCTACCCCCACCCCTACCCCCACCCCTACCCCCACCACCAAAACAGGCGCAAGTCAGCGCTTCATCGACAGACACCGGCAACAGTACTATGCAGTGATGCATGCTTGAACTAGCCTCTCACGTACGGGATATCGGGAGTTTGGTTCCCGGTCGAGTCAAACCAATGACAAATTGATACTTGTTGCTTCCTAGCCTGGCGATCGGAATTAATAGGATAGGGTTAAGGGATGGTTATCTCAGTGTCAAGATAATGTGACTGAGTGGGATATCGGGTCATGGTGCCTGCGGCCTGATTTACCAGTGGGGCAGCACTATTAAGGTGCCATGAATGCGCACTCACCAGTCGGTACTCATCCTGATATGACCTTAGATGTTGCCAGGACGTAACATCCCAACAACCAACCAACAACCATTGGTATGCTGAGGTTCGATAATGCCCTGTTGTGATATGCAGAAGCGTCTCCCTCATACAGCCGGTACAGTTCCCTTCCCGTGATGCAATACGGTACCAGTATACACGTGTGCGGGCTGTCTATGCGCATGCTCGACAACTCGCAGAAATGACCTGGCAACTCTCTGCAGAATGCTAGCCTGTGAGTCAAACAAATGAAGACATGTCTTTAAAGTTAGAAGTCCGATGATTTAGAGTTTCTGTCATTTTCTAAGATAAATATATTAGGTTGATAATTATAATCTACCTTACGTTAGTTTGAAGTAACTTATTTTAAATAGCTAACTTTGGAGATATTTAAAGTTCAACTATGCAACATTAATTTTGGCAAGCATGCCAAAACTCTGACATCATAGGCTTCTACAGAAACAAATTCTATCAAATTGCCTTCTTATTCCCTTCTATGTGGCAACACATGTTTAATAAGTGCACCAGTATCTAAGTCAGCTATGGAGAATCAAATCTAGATAATTGTTCTCGTTTTGAAAATGTTATGTTTTCAGCTTCCGTTTTGAAAATGTTATGTTTTCAGCGGACTATGTAGCTTTAAGCATAGTAATATATATATGGGCTATATATGAGCTATATAGAACGAATATAATACATGCATACACCTTAATGATACGGTGATGCCTACACATACATCCCACACCCACACCGGAATACGTGGCCTGTTACTACAGCAGCTAAGGCGAGTAGCCACCACAGCATATAGATGGAGTCGCAATATAAAAGTGGTGTGGCGGGTTTTTTTCAAACTATTATAGCTTATCTAGGCAGCCTGTATTTTGTTTATGTCTCCTGTTGGTGATTTCAATTACAACTAAAAAGAAGTGGGTGTCAAGTAAACCTCAGAATAATGCGTGTATGGTGCACTATCTAAGGACAGGACTTGGGTGAAAGGCGGTTGCAACAAACCAATATGGGACGGGATCCTCTCCTGCAAGCCCACATGACACCCAAGTAGATGTGCATAGTAGGCTAAGGTATCATACTCAAACTAGACAAAAATTCTGGAAAAAATACAAAAAACCTAACATAGATTATTACTAACACCCAAAACCATGAGAGACTGTCCTGAGCTGAAACAGCTAAACACCCCTGGGCAAAGGATCAGAACAAAAACATCACAGCTGTCCAGCGTTCAAAACAAGTGCCCTCTTGGGGAATTATATGTTATCGGCAGGGTAAATACCTTGTCACACACAACAACAACAAAAATGTGGCCTCCGGCATTCCGGGGCCGTGGCAGTTAAACAAAAAAGAAAGGAGCAATACTATCAATGTACATATATATATATGTTTATCTATACAAACAGGAAAAGCTCTCTAAATCGACCGACCTTGGGATCGACTTTAAATGATCCATTTAGGGAGGTGGTCAGTTTAGGGAGTTGTTGTTATTGTTACAATGGTATTGTATTGGCGATCGCTTGGAACCCAAATAACGTGATTGTTATAGGGGAGTGGTCGATCGGTGGAGGTAGACGGATATAGAGGTTTTACTGTATATATATATATATATATATATGTTTAAAGATATATGGCCGCCATGTCCCTGTGGGGTTCAGACTGCCATTTGAGTTGAATTGTCGCTCCCAACGCGCCGCGGTGACAATGTATCACACACTATCTTATCTTGTAGTATCGGTCGTGCTTTAAAATGCATTAGTCTCATTGTTTGAAAGGTCCTCCGCGTCTCTACTATGCCCTGGCCTGGTTTTATAGGTTTAACTGCATGTGTGGAATTACCGTCACTCGTATTAAACTCTTTTGGTAGATCGTGGGATCGCTCCCAACGCACCGTGGCGACAATGTATCATACAATATCTTATCTTGTAGTATCGGTCGTGCTTTAAAATGCATTAGTTTCCTTGTTTGAAAGGTCCTCTGCATCTCTACGATGCCCTGGCCCGGTTTTATAGGTTTAACTGCATGTGTGGAATTACCGTCACTCGTATTAAACTCTTTTCGGTAGATCGTGGGATTCGAACCGACGGGTTCGAACCCTGGTCGAGTCACACCAATGACTTACAAATGTATACTTGTCACTCGCCTAGCTTTAAGAGCGGACTCTGCCTGTGACATGCGGGTGGAGTCATTAAAAAAACTAAAACAATTTGTTGTTCTCTAAGCAGAGGAACCACAATTGCTAATACCCAGAAGTATGAACTGGCTATATTTGACAAGACATGTCGTTCAGTAAAATAACTCGTACAGTATGTGTTCTATAATGTCAGTGTGTCTCTACCAGTGTTCTGTGTAGCAGGGTGTAACTGTATGTAATGTAAAGAATAGTGCAGTACAGACCGCATACTGGTAACCAGTTTATACCGGTCAACTCCTTATGACGGATATAATAGCTCGGTTAAAAATGCGCGGTGAAAGCGGCCACCCGGCAAGGTGCGGCCATTGTTTGTATTATCCTACAGTGAGGCAGGTACACGGGGTTTAACTGTAGTGCTTAGTCGGTGAATTGTTTAGTAAGGACATCGTGCAAATTAGACTGCCGTGTGAATTATAACGCCACCGTGAATATCGTAATTAGCATAATACCCGAGCACTGTTCGAAGCTGCTTCCGTGAATAATTTCCCAATATGACAGTTGGGACTCAAACTGACGCCCGGTGTTGCAGTTTCCGCGGTATGCCAGTTTGCGAGGGACACATCGCGTCAAAATCGAACAGCATCGTCAGTAACCTTATAAATTTAATATAATGTTTTTGGTAAAGATGTTTTCTATATGTGTACCAAGCGATTTGTTTCTAGGTGGTGGGCTTTTAGAGATATTTCACTTTTTCTGTATTTTCTGTATGAAGATTGCTCATGACCATTGACAATGCCTTGAGTTTGATGGTACACGCAGTGCAAAACATTAGTTTTATTCAAAATTAATAGAAATCAAGAACCCTAACCTTATAAATTTAATATAATCTGTTTGTTGAATATGTTTTCTGTATGTGTGCCAAGTGGTTTGTTTCTAGGTGGTGTAATTTGAGAGATATTTGACTTTTTCTGTATGAAGATTTGCTCATGGCCATTGACAATGCATTTGAATATATGTGTACCTCGCAAACTGGCGTACCACGGAAACCGCAACACCGGCACCCGGCACACTGCACCCGCCACACGGCACCCGCCACCCGGCACCCTCCGCTAAAATAGAGCATATTGTGTAGTGATTGCAGCGTATTGCACCGGGCAAATTGCGACCTCTATTTGATCTGGTCGTGGGTCCGCGTCTATGTTAGTGCTGTGCAAACACACACACACACAAATGCTGTGTCTGGCAACTGGCAATAATAACACAAAGAATGGGAATGTGTGGCGGAGCATGGGGGCGGGTGATGTGAGAAAAAGTAGAATACCTCTCTCCTCGTTCAATAAGTCCCTTCAGAAACGCCACAGTTGGTGTCTACCCAGCCACTAGTCAAGTCCTGGCCATGTTAGAGGTAGGATGAATGGCTGTTGAAGCACATTACAGTTCAACCAACTGTTGCACATATTATATACATAACGTGGCGTTTTATTTAGGAGAGAACAGTTGTTAGTACAATTTTTACTGTAATCCAAATCAGAACCAAATATAGGACTAGAAACCTAGAAAATTATGTCATCAAGAATGATGTTGCTATGGGTTCGAATTCAGGTAAGAGTCTTGGGCATATAGTGAAAGATAAGGTTGGGAAGTACCATCAGCATACTCCTGAGTGAGTAAACATGCTGGTTCGCAGCTTCAGCCCCTCGGCAATAACCAGCGGACAGTAACAGGGGGAAACATGTGTTCACAGATGTGGCGTGCCTCTTGCGGTGGCATGGTTTTAGAATGCAGTACGCAGAGTATTGATGCCGCATTGAGAAGCCTGACCTAATGGTGCTGTCACATTATGACGCTTCTCGCCGGCACGCCGGCAACGTGCAAAAAAGTCGAGAAACGTCAAACTTTTCGGCGCGGTGTGAAAAAGTTTGACTTCAGCGCAACATGTTGGTAGTGTGCGGCCGACGTTCTGGTAACGTATATCGACGCGAAAGAAAAGTTTGGCTCACCATCCTGTTATGACCTTAGATGTTGCTAGGATGTAAAACAAGAAAAAACAAACAAAGCAACAGTTTGGCGCAATGAGCCTCACGCGTGCGCGGTGTGTGCTTACCGTTCGCATAACGATCTTCCAGCGCGCTTAACGTATCTCGACGCGCCCCTAACGTCACCATAATGTTGGCACCCGCGCATCATCGCACGTCCAAATTTGTGTGCAAGCACAAAACCTTCGACGTGCGATGACGTGCGCCACCAATCCTCACCGACCGTCGCCATCAACGAATACCAATGTGCAGCTAATGCCCACGTAACGCTTCGTGATGTATCCCGACGTTCCGCCAAAAAATCACATACGTCGACACGCGTTGGCGAGAAGCATCGTAATGTGACAGCACCATTAGATGCCTGCTCAGGTCAGCTTGGTTTTGTGGTACCCTACTGTAGAGTTTGCTTCTTCTTGTTCTGCCACTTTTATTGTCTACACTGGTCCTCACATGGCCGCTCGGTGGTTGGTTCGCATGTGGAGGACCAACTGTTGAAGCACAACCTCCACCGACCTATACACCTCATTCACCTCCCACTTCCCATATGAAGCAATCACAGAGTGGCTGGGTAAGGACAAGTGTAGACTATACAGGTAGTGGAATAGGACGACACAAGCTCTACTGTCTACTGCAGGGTAAGACAAAACCAAGATGTCCTCAGCAGGCATCTAATGTATTGGTGTCAATGCCGCGTCAATGCACTGCTTACTGCAGTCTCAAACCACACCACCACAAGAGGCACATCGCATCCACGAACACGCGTATTCCCAGTTAATGTCCACTGGTTCTTGCTGAGGGTCGGAAACTGTGACCCGTTATGTTTACCCACTTGGGACTATGCACTATTGGCGCTAACTAGGGACAGGTCACAAGTGAAAGGAAAGCTGCAAACAAAACAAACAAACAAATTCTGGGAACATGTCCTCTTCCACAAGTCTATTACCATATCACTAGATGTACATACTAGGCTATGATATTAGTTATATGATAGGAAGTTATACCCCCCAAAAAAACCACCAAAAAACTAACATAGATACTAATGACTTAAATAAATGCTGGTGGATTTCCCGGATACTAACCCTGAACCGGAACCCGGGCATACAGCATAACATTCCTCACAGATGGCCAGCGTTGAAAACAAGCACCCTCATGGCAGAATAAATACCATATCAATAAAAAATTCAAAAATGTTAATGCTGATGGTACGTCCCAACCTTGTCTTTTACCATAGACCCAATACTTCACTGCAGTTTCAAACACAACCCCAACAAGAGGCACACTACACCTGGGACCACGTATATGTTACACTATGATTTCAGTATGTGTGTAAATCTGTTGAAAGGCAGCAAAGGAGAAAATAACATGTGAGCATGCTATCATGGCTACTGTTGTTGGAGTTTTACGTCCTGCCAACATCTAAGGTCATTTCAGGATGGGTACCAACTTGTGACAGTGCACACTCATGACGACATTGTAATGCTCCCCCACTGGGAGATTCGGGTGCCAGCACCAGGACCTAATATCCCACTCAGTCACATTATCCTGACACTGAGCCAAACCATCCTCGCGCTTTCCTTATAATGCCAAGCGCCTGGCTAGGAAGTGACAAGTATAATTTGTTAAGTCATCGGTCTGACCATCAGGAGACATGTGATTATAGGTGCACAGTGGGTTTAAAGCTGCATAGTCTGATGAAGTATCAAATTTTCAAACCTAAAATAATTATCTAGATTTTATTTTACATATCGAATGTAGATACTGGTGGATTTATTTAACAGTTGCTGCCACATAGAAGGCAATACTGAAGCAATGTAATAGAATCTATTACTGCAGAAGCCTATGGTGTCAGAGTTTTGGCATGCTTGCCAACATTAAGTTTGCATCTTTGCACTGCAAATATCTCAAAAGTTAGTCATTTCAAATAAAAGTCACTTCAAATAAAAGTAAAGGTAGATTATAACGATCAACCAAACATAGTTATCTGAGAAAATGACAGGAATACAAAACCATCGGACTAGGCAACTTTAAGGAATAGGTTCTATATTAAACGATAGCACACAATCCCCAACTTCCACCGTGTAAGCTGAAGCTGCGACCTGGCATGCTGGGTCACAGCTTCAGTCCTTTCAGAAGGACTAAACACAACTCAGAATCCCTGTTAATAATTTAGTGCACCCAACACTAGCTTTACTTTTCCTCACTCTATCAGTCTTCACTGAAACTATTCAGCAGACTAAGCCGTTGTCAGAAAATCTGGATGATTGAAATTCCCAAGGCGAGGCTCTCTGTGTGTCAGCAGTTCCTGTGCCCTCAGTGCATTTCTAGAGCTCGGAGCGTCTACAGTGACAAAGTAGGCCTAATGTCTTCAGTTAATGAACAGCTCCAATAACCTTTCCCTTTCCCCCGGTCAACCTTGCCTGTTCCCTCAGCCCCTCCTCCCCCATTTCCCCTCTCCCCTCCCCCCCACACACATCCTGCCGTCATCACCATCTAGGACCTCAATCTTTCTTCCTATTATTATTATTATCATCATTATTCGCCATCTTTTTCATTTCATTTTCATAATTTTTATTTACGCGCCTTTTTTGTCTTTCATTAGCCAGGGGTAAATTTGTTTTTCTTTGACGTAGGATTCGCCTCCCCCTTCCCCCCCACACACATATCCTGCCGTCATCACCATCGAGGACCACAATCTTTCTCCCTATTATTATTATTATCATTATTCGCCATCTTTTTCATTTCACTTTCATAATTTTTATTCGCGCGCCTTTCTTGTCTTTCATTAGCCGGGGGTAAATTTGTTTTTCCTTGACGTAGGATTTGCTTCCCCCTCCCCCCCCACACACATATCCCGCCGTCATCACCATCGAGGACTTCAATCTTTCTCCCTATTATTATTATTATCATTATTCGCCATCTTTTTCATTTCATTTTCATAATGTTTATTCACGCGCCTTTCTTATCTTTCATTAGCCGGGGGTAAATTTGTTTTTCTTTGTTGTAGAATCCGCCTCCCCCTCCCCCCGCACCCCCCATCACACCACCCCACCCGCCCGCAGATCAGCATCGTGAAAACAGTAGTACTACCGCCCGTTCTAATTGCACTGCGTTAATTGTTCACTGTGGACGCGTTCGGTTTTTGGCTGAAGGGCAGCACATCTAGGCAATCGTTGATTGGTTGTTGGAGTTGTACATCCTAGCAACATCTGACGTCATATCAGGATCGGTACCGACTGTGACGGGCGCGAATGTGCCCACGGAAATCGCGCTGGCCCATGCCGATAGCCGACACAAACCACGCACCAGTATCATGCGGCTGCTTTGAAGATCATGTTTTGGGTCCGAATTCTACTCGCATACTTTCAGTGGCCGGAGGATGGAGTGTGGGGGGGGGGGGGGGGGGAGCCACATGCGTGGGACACGCAGGCTGCTGCTGGATTAGATGCATCTTTGGGTGCTCGAGTCAGTATTCTATTATCAATAAGTGGGTACCAATAAAAACAGCATGTTCCTTATTCCCTTGGCAAATTCGCACACGCAGGGCCTTCAGAGCTGGTGAGGCAAGGATCATAATTACATAGTTTAGTGTAATTACATAAGTTAGTATAATTACATAATTTAGCGTAGCATCATGGATCCAGGATGTTCTTCTGTAACATCAAGTTTACATCGCATTCTTGAAGGGGCTTAATAGTTGTAATGGACAGAAAGGGTGTTTTTTTTAATTTTGGTAAATAAATTGTATTCATATATGAGACTGTCTCAAAAGGTGCTAAGCAATATGGGACAACACTTTGCCCATTTAAACGATCAACATACTATCTGCTTATGCACTTGCTCAGGATAAACTGATTTGTTTTTTACATGGTGTTTCATAATCCCAATAGAATACATATTGATTTGAAGCAAATGTCCTTGTGTTTTCAGTGTAACCATTTCTGTGCTGTTTTGTGTCAATCGTTACAATGGACAACAACAAAAAGAGTTATCACCTTTTGAAACAGGCTCATATACCTGTTATCAATGAAGTAGCACTAGTTTTCCAACCATAAGTGTTTCAAGTACCGGTATATAGGTATTTAGACAGATTTTTACATAGTTTATATAGTATATTGAAGTGTGATGGTGGCTGTTTGAAGGTCGATTATTTCAGTGTACCAAGGAAGCCTCAGCCTTGATAACAGTGTTTTTCTGGATAATAAAGCTATTTATCAAAACAAAAAAGCCCAATGTCTTTAGGGGAATCCATTGAGCTATAACTTGCGAAGATCCATTAGATGATTTCCACCACCAATGCACCCTCTGATGGGAGTGGAAGAACTAATGTTTTGGGCTGCAGCAAGGCATGCGGCACAGTTCACTGTGCCGCATGCCTTGTGGGAAAGGTCTTATAGAGGATTTTCACCACTAATGTGCCCTCTGGTGTCAGTGGCAAGAATTAATTTCTGGGAAGCAGCTCACTACGCATGCTCCGAAATAAAGATGTGTTAATTCATTGGCGCTGACAAATTCCTTCTTTAAAGTTGCTTAATCCGATGGTTTTCAGTTTCTCTAATTCTTCTGAGATAAAGATATTAAATTGATTGATATAACCTACCTCACTTTAGTTTCAAGTAACTTTTATTTTAAATGGCTAACTTTTGAGATATTTCAAGTGCAAATCTGTCAAATTAATTTTGGGAAGCATACCAAAAGTCTGACACGACAGGCTTCTGCAGTGATAGGTTCTATTAAATTGACTTAGTTTTCTCTTCTATCTTGCAACAAATGCTTAATAATTGCATCAGATTTAAGTTAGATATGTAGAATCAAATCAAGATAATTATTTTGGTTTTGAAAATGTCACGCTTCATCGAACTATGCAGCTTTAAGTAAACTAGTATATGTAGTAAATGCAAAATAAGAGTTCATAGAACCAAGGATGTGGTTCACAGCCTGGTAAAAAGTAGTCTACAGTTAGTTAGCGAGCACTTGTCATAAGTGAATTTCAGCTGAATAATAGTTGTTTAAAGGCCCTGTCACATTACGGCGTATGGCGGGAGCGTATGGCGGCGTAGCGGCTTACGTCATATACGTCGCCATACGCCGCATACGCTACGCATACGCTACGCATACGCTACGCATACGCTATGCATACGCTACGCATACGCCGCCAGTGCCGCAACACGCCGGCGTATGTGAAGCCTATGATGCATACGCCGCCATAATACGCTTTCATAAATCCGTCCGTCCAAATTTTTTTGTGCATGCTCAAAAAAAACGCGACCTATGAGGGCGTATGGCCCATACTGTCAAAAAATGTCACAGCACGCTCCCATACGCTCCCATACGCTACGCATACGCTACGCATACGCTACGCATACGCTCTTCATACGCTCCTCATACGCTCAAACACACCCGAAAGTGGCACCCGATGGCGTACGTAGGTTTTCAATACGCTCCCGCCATACGCCGTAATGTGACAGCCCCTTTAATGGCAACAAAAAAGCTTATTTTTATATGCGTAAGAGGGTCACTCAACCACAAAATGCGCTGGTTGCCTGATGGGACCATTAGTAGTAATTATGGCGACGGGGTTGATTAAATTTAGAAGGTAATCAATCAACGCAATGTTATACTCTTAACACTTCCGACACAGCGAAGTTTGCTCAATCATGTTAAGGAAATAAAAAGGCAATCGCTACAGTTTTAAATCGGGATGGGAGTTCCCACCCCCACCCCACCCCACCCATACCCACCTGTCCTCAGCCCCGACCCCACCCATACACACTTATCCCCAGCCCGACCATACCCATCCACCACCACCTATGAGGCGGGATGGCCGAATGAGTTGAGCGTCCGTCGCCCGATTTGGTAGATCGTGAGATTCGAACCCTCGGGTTCGAACCCTGGTCGAGTCAAACCAATGACTTAAGAATTGATACTTGGTGCTTAGCATTATTAGGATAGGGCAAGGACTATATAAAGTCATCATGAGTGCGCCCTGTCACAAGCTAGTGCATGTACTAAGAATACCTTAAATGTTGCTGCTGCAAACCCCCCGCCAAAGAAACCAAACCAAAATCCCTTTCAATGGACAATTTTGCTAGGGCGAATTAGTTACTAAAATACGTGGAAGTGATAGTTTCTGAGGAAAACGGATATGGATAAAGCGCTAAAAAATGTAATTATTCCTTTATCATGATAATATCGAGTTTCAGTCCTTCCGGCTCTGGAATTCCCATCGACATCAACTTCACCCCTGAGAGTCCAGGGCTTCAAACCCAATTTAGGGCAATAATTGTTTCGCGTGATATACAAGGATGAGTTCCTGGACTTCCTCCCATCATCTTGCCATGGTGGTACTTAATCCTTCCGCTAGGGGCCGCCATTCTCTCACTGTCTCATCTCTCGCCTCAAGTCCCACGAGGTTTCATTGCGAGGTGACGTTTCGTATAGAGTAATTGGTCGGGTTTGTTCAACTCTGAGCTGTATGCGATGAACAAACAAACAAACATATTATATACATATAACAAAACAAATAACAAGACAAGCGTGCATGCTTAAACCAATCTACAAGTACATCATCTATTTCCCATCGTGGGACCGGACGCGGTGGCCGCATCGGTAGAGCGCAGGCTTCCCGGGCGGGAGATCGGGAAATGTTTGATTCCAGGTCTAGTCAAATCAATGACTTACACACTTGATACTTCTCGCTTCCTACCTTAGCACTCGGCATTAATAGGATAGGGAAAGGACTGATTAGTTGTGTGTCAGGATAATGTGGCTGAGTGGGATATCAGGTCATGGTGCTGGCAGCCTGATTTCCGAGTGGGGCAGCAGTATAAATTGCAATGAGTGCGCATTGTCACAAGCCGGTTCCCGTCCAGATATTACCTTAGATGTTGCTAGGATGTAAAGCTCCAACAACCAACTAACCTCCCATCGTGATATGTGGATGTGGCTCGGCAGATTAGATAATCACTGGTTTTGATTGTGGGGGAGGGGGGGGATGTTTTGGGGTGTTTCGTTGCTGGTTATTTTTAAGTGGCACGTCCAGTCGGTGTACATGAAGGCCACGAGGTCGCGGTTTGGGGTGTGTGGTGTGCGTGGTGAGAATGTATGTGCGTGTATGGGTGTGGGTATGGGTGTGGGTATGGGTTTTGGAGTGAGTGTGGGGTTGGGGTGGTGTGGGTGTGGGTGTGGGTGTGGGTGTGGGTGTGGGTGTGGGTGTGGAGTGGGTGTAGGTGTGGGTGTGGGGAGTGTAGGATGTGAGTGTGGGTGTGGATGTGGGTGTGTGGGTGCGGATTTGGGTGTGGGGTGGGGGTGGGTGCGTGTGGGGTGTGGGGATCGGGGTGGTGGTGGGAGTGCATGTGGGGTGTACGTGTGCGTGTGCGTGTGGGCTAGGACGACGTGTATGTGTGTGTGGGGTGGGGGGGGGGTGTTCAGAGTAAAGCGACTTGCTTGTTGATCCCTGTCCGGCACGCCAGGCGGCGTTGGCGACGGCAGCGTCGGCACTGCGGGAGAGTTGTGATGATGACGTATAGGCCTGGTTATTCTCACGTTTGTGCATGACAATGGCGTCATAGATTACCAGCCACCCGGCGCGCTGTCATGCGGCGCCCCGCCACTCTCCCGCCGGCCGGCCGGCCACCAGCGACAGCCTCTCTTTCGATATGTGAATGGGCACGCGCCGGTGTCGTGTTTGGCGCCGGTGTGGGCGTCAAGGGGAGCCGCCTCCCTCCCCTCCTCCCACCGTCCTCTCGTCCCTCCCCGCCCTCTAGCTCCCCACCCCCAAGCTCACCGCCCCCGGCCCCCGCCATCCTGCTCCCCTTACCCCGTCCTGCCTCCCGGCTCACCTCCCCTCGCCCCCCGTCCCTCTATCTGCCGTGATTCTCTTTATGTGAACCCTACAATGGCCGGGAATCTATCGTCGGTGAGCTATGGTGGGAGCTGTGGGAATTCAGATATGGTGCGCTTGTATGATTGCTGTTCTTTGCTGGGGAGAGAAAGCAAACAAAAATAGACTAGTGCACACACTCTTTTACAGCTGGTGGTCCCTCTTTCTTCTTTTGTTTTGTGTTGCCCTAAGTCAGGAAGCCATCGCACTCGTGGGGTAATTCACAAGTAAGTTATACTACATATGTATAGCCTATATGTCATCATCATGCTGTCGGTCGCGATCCGACAAAGACTGCTTTCATTATTTCATGAAAGCTGCCTGCAAAAGTGTTGAAGTGCTGCTGGCTTTTGCAAGTTACCAGCGGCACTCTCTCGGGGAGCAGATAGAAGTTTCACTCTGGCAAGAACATGTCCAGACAGGCACAAAACTATTTGTCCCTGCAGTGTCTGGTTGGGAGATGGGACTTCCATACATCAACCTCCCTTGATGCTGCCACAGTGACATGGTTTTCTGTTCAGGGTTTGCTCCCTGAGCCTTCGGTTCGGTCAAGAACCTATATATCTATGTATGTATATGTAGCCTATATGCATATATATATATATATATATATATATGTGTGTACATAAAGAGTGAGAGATGAGAGAGAGAAGTCCAGAAAGCTGTGTAGTACAAAAGCGGAGGGGAAGAGACGAGAGTATCTTATATCTGGTTCATATTGGTTCTTTTAGCATACTTTGTTGGGTTGTTTTGTTGTTGTTGGGGGTCGTTTATTCAGCTAATAAAATATACTACCAGTGCCTGAGCAGTGGTACTCTGGCTATGGTGAAAGATAATATACAAATCAAATAAAATAAAGTAAATATATATGGACTAATTTCAGTCAGTACTTCTGGGAGATGACAAAGGAATGGACATGTTCAAGGTACATCTATGTGGATGCAATCTGGCATTTATGAACAATGTCTCAGATCAAAACTAATCACGGCCATTGATGCTTTAAATTATTTTATTTTTATATCATTTCTATGTCAAGACTCTATGCACATTAGGTTTCGCGTGATATACAAGGATGAGTTCCTGGACTTCCTCCCATCATCTCGCTGTTAGGAATCAGCAAATTATAATCGTATGGAACTACTGGACTGTATATGGGTATTAAGAAACATGCGTATATGACACAAACCAGTGTTTAAAACAATGAAATGACAATAAAGATCACGTGAAATGAAAATGACATATAAGTAATCCAGACCCATGTAATTAAAAGTGGGTAGTCCGATGAAAGCATCACATTTTGGAAGCCAAAACATTTCCCTAGATTTGGCCTTACATATCCAACTTAGATACTCATCATCATGATCATCATCATGCTGTCGGTAGTGATGCGACAAAGACTGCTTTCATTACTTGACTACCGCTCTCCATTTAGCTCTCTGCTGTGAGAGTTGTGTCCATGAGTCGGTCTTAATGTATCTCAGCTTCAGGTTTCTCTTGATGGTATCCTTGAACCAGAGACGAGGGCGCCTCAATACTGATATACTTAATAAACGTGTATTGCTGCATATACCGAATGTTATGTCAATTTAATAGAAAACTAAGTATATCATATCCATTATTTTGATCTGCACACCAATATTGATGTATTATGTTTTGATACAAATGTATCCAAAGGTAACCTTTAGATTTCTCCAAAGTTAACCTTTTAAAAAGATTATTTCAAAATAAAGGAAAATAGGCCATAAAGATCAAATAAACCTATATATTTCTCTAAAAATAAATATGGCCAAATCCGTAGAGCACAGGCTTCCCCAATGGAAGATCAGGGAGTTCAAAATCCAGGCTGAGTCAAACCATTCACTTAACAAATTTATACTTGTCAGTTAATACCTAGCCTGGCACTTTGCATTATTATGATAGGGTAAAGGACTGGTTAGCTCAATGTCAGGATAATGCGACAGAGCGGGATATCGGGTCATGGTGCTGGTGGTCTGATCTCCCATCAGGGCAGCACTATATTAAAGTTGCCATAATTGTGCACTGCCGCAAGTCGGTACCCGTCCTTCTATGAACATACATGTTACTACGATGTAAAATGCCAACAAACAGACACAAACAAACCAAATCCACTATGACCATGCATGTTACTATGACGTAAAATGCCAAGAAACAAACACAAACAAACAAACCCACTGTGACCACCATGTTACTACGATGTAATACACCAACAAACAAATACACAAACAAACAAAATCTTCTATCACCATTTTACTATGACCAAACACAGAAATAAACAAAATCCACTATGACCATACATGTTACTATGACATAAAACGACAACAAACACACAAACAAACAAAATCCGCCATGACCATACATGCTACTACAACGTCAAATGACAACAAACAAACACACAAACAAACAAACAAAATTCGCTATGACCATACATGTTACTATGACATAAAACGACAACAAACACACAAACAAACAAAATCTGATATGACCATACTGGTTACTACAATGTAAAACGCCAACAAAGAAACACACAAACAAACAAAATCCACTATGAGCATACAAGGTTACTGCGACGTAAAATTCTAACAAACAAAGACACAAACAAACCAAATCCGCTATGACCATGCATGTTACTATGACATAAAACGCCAAAAAACAAAAACAAACAAAATGTGATATGACCATACATGTTACTACGACGTAAAATGCCAACAAACAAAGACACAAACAAACAAAATCCACTATGACCATGCATGTTACTATGACATAAAACGACAACAAACACATAAACAAACAAAATCCACTATGACCATACATGTTACTACGACATCGAATGACCACAAACGAACACACAAACAAACCAAATCCACTGTGACCATACACGTTGCCACAATGTAAAATGCCAACAAACACACAAACAAACCAAATCCGCTATGACCACACATGTTCCTACAATGTAAAACACCAACAAACACAAACAAACCAAATCCGCTATGAGCATGCACGTTACTACGATGAAAACACAAACAAACAAACACACAAACAAACAAAATCCGCTAGGACCATACATGTCACTACGACATAAAACACCAACAAACAAACACACAAACAAACAAAATCCGCATCAGGTGCAGGAGTCGCATTGAGAAGTCAAGTCGCCCCTTCATAATAATATCTCTGTACCATTATGGGATCCTATGGTGGCGCGCTGTGGCGCCCTCGAGTGGTGGGGCTCTGAACTAATGTACTAATGGCATTGCTTAAAGGGCACTTGCCCCCTAAAGTAGACTGCTACATGTCCCCTGTTGATGGGCACTATGCTTGGCAAGCCTCACACAAAGGTCACAGTCAGTGAATAACGCTTCCCAGTTGTGCCGAGAGCAATCCAGTCCTCACCGCCACATCCGGGTACTGCCGCCGACCGCTTATGTATAGAAATATATCTTCAAAACAAAACAAAAAACAAAAGTAACTTGTGGTAAAAGTTGGCAGTATTAAGTTAATATGCCGGCTGGAGATTGGAGCAGGTGGACCCGGGGTTACTCTCTGAGTCTCTCTACTTACTCCTACTACTAGAGGATGCTACCCGACCTCTGTCTCTAACGCATACTCCTACCTCACCCCCTAACCCATAACCCCTAATCCATAACCCATAACCCCTATCCCATAACCCCTATCCCATAGCCCATAAGCCATACCTCATAAGCCCTAACCCCTACCCCCTACCCCCTACCCCCTACCCCCTACCCCCTACCCCCTACCCCCTACCCCCTACCCCCTACCCCCTACCCCCTACCCCCTACCCCTACCCCCTACCCCCTACCCCCTGTCCCCTACCCCTACCCCCTACCCCCTACCCATAACCCATAACCCCATAACCCATAATCCATAGCAGATAATGCCTAGCTCCTAAACCATAACCCCATAACCCATAGCCCATAGCCCATATCCGTACTCATACATGGAGCCCCTATGGTTGGCTGTTGGAGTTTTACGTCCTAGAAATATCTAATGTCATATTAGGACACACAATCCTTAGGGAGAAAGAAGCCGCGGACATTTTTCTTTTGTGACAGTATATTATTTATGCTGCCCACAGCGTCTAAGTCTAATGACTTCTATTAGCCACTAGACAGTAATAGTCTTGCGGTTCCCCTTGTTTTATCATGTTCAGTTCTTGCATAGCTATCTACTGCCTGCATTTTGTCTCTGTTTGTAAGCATTCTGTTTGTAAGCATCTCACCCACTCTTACATCCTGTCAACCTCTCACCTTACATTACACACCCACCCACATACACATCGAGCCCTCCTCCTCTATAGTATGTCCCCATTAGCCAGAAGCTTTACATCCCCAAGAAAATACAGATATCCATCCCAGTCTCCCAAGGCTACCCTGTCTCCGAGCTCCTGCCCCCCCCCCCCCACAAAAAAGAATTAAAAATAATATAAAATAAAATATAACCAACAATCTTTTTTTTTTTTTTAATGAAGTTTGTTTTCTTGTTTATTAAAAATAACATTTATTAGTTTTTGTTTTGTTTTATAAATAAAGACTTTTACCTGGGTTGTTTTCTCTTTTTTTGCATTTACCTATTGTGGGTGTTGTGTGAGACTGAGAACGGTGGTGCTCTGGTGGGTGGTTAGTGGTCGACGCCATAGTCGAGCGTTGACGGATGTGCCCGGGGGAGAAAACCCCCTTCGAGTGAAGAGTGTAACATTTCCATCCGGGTCAAGTGCAGTACCCTGAAGGCAGGCTGAAACCAGCCGGTACCCTGTAGTGAGATGTTCCGGAACCAGCATTGTGGTACATGGAAGCAGCAGGGGTAGGCAGGGGCGGGGGGGGGGGGGTGTTCGAGGCTACTAATGCCTAGCGTTAACCGGTCAGATTTGCTTCGTGGACAGAGGACATCCTGCAAACAGCCTCTCGATTCTGCATTCCCGAATATATTACTGGCCAGCAACAACGGTTCCGATTCAGCAATCTGTCGTTAAGCACTATATGGAGTGCCTATGCTGTACACCATACAGCATGGGCTGCTCGCCAATTTCATTGTTTCAAAATGCAGTCCAGTCCACTCCCTCATCATCGCCAGGTACAACCCGAATGCGATCGTTTCTACAGCTGGAAGACTAGTGTTTTGGCGCTGACAACAAAGTCTATTTTCAAATGAATAAAATATTTACAAACAAAAAATACAAAAATAAACTAAACCGGCGTAGCTAATTCAGGCTGGTGTGAGCGCACTGGGAGCCGTTCCTACATTAAAGTCATGGCTGCATTAAAGATGCATAGTCCGGTGGTTTCGAGTTTCTGTCATTTTCTGAGAGTAGGCTTTAGTGTGAAGTAACTTTTAATTGAAATAGCTAAGTTTTGGGATATTTGAGGTGCAAATATGTCAAATTAGTTTGTGCAACCATGACAAAACTCTGACACCATTGGCTTCTGCCAAAATAGGTTTTTTATTAAATTGACTCTGATTTCCATTTTACATGGCGACGCATGGTTAAACTCTGGTTCACTCTGGCCGGGTGACGCCCGGCATTAGAGCCTCCCTTGCTCATTCAGTTCACACGCACCCTTGTTTGTCGTACCCAGATCGTGTGCACCCTGAGATCCAATGAGGGATATCACCCTGAGTGCCAATGCAGTTACCCTTTGGACACCTGGCGGGTGTGGCGAGAACTATTGACTGCCGTCGTGGCGCCCTCATGCGGCAGCCGGCCGATGTTCACGGCCGGGCCGCCGTCCACGAGATAACGGCGTCGGGGTATTAGGTTCGTTTTGCCGAATGCGCATGCGCGATGTGCCCAGCCTCGCCCCCATCTGGTGGCCATCCATTTATCAGGCCGCAGTGGATAGCTAAATCGCGCGAGCACTCACACTGCCACATCCCATCCCTTGCTGATCTCATCCCTCATTCTGCATTCTATTCATTATAGATAAAGCGCTCTTCATAGCGGGACTGGGGGGGAGGGGGGGGGGGTATAGAGGAGGGGCTCCCGACAGGAGCATTTGTTATTGTTTCGCTGGTTCCCTATACTAGTATGATCGCCGGTTCAGGCTGGGGAGCATATGTTGCTAGTGCTCGGCGTGCGGGCGTAAGAGAGAATTGAGGACCTTAGGAGAGATGAATAATGTCCACTTAGGGTTCATATTGCTGTGTATAATCATGTTGGTTTAGCAAGAAATAATAATGTGTGAATTGTGTAGAAAGGACACTAACAACACCCCTACAAGGGCGGGCATTCTTTATCGGGAATAATATCAAAGCTGCATAGTCCGATAAAGCGTCAACTTTTCAAAACTGATGGAATTACATATATGTATATATCTATCTTTAAGCATCTAGTACCACATAGAACAAAATATACTGCATCACTGTCATAGAACCTGTTACTACATACTCCTATTGTGTCAAAGTTTTGGCGTGCTTGCCAAAATTAATTTAGCATGTTTGCACTTCAAATATCTCTATAGTCGGCCACTTAAAATGAAAGTTACTTCAAACTAAAGAATTATAATGGAATTTAGTTGGGTTGTTTTGTGGTTCGTAAATATAGTTAACTGAATAAAGTATTGTGTTAGGAGTAGCCGGGCATTTGTCAATTGGGCATTTAATTTGTCAATAGGTACTGCCATCAACAGCATGTAGGCATTAAATAAATATATATTTGAAGATTAGACTGGTGGTCTTTCCCTTATCTAGTCGGCTAGTCTGTCCTGCCTTGATTAATCTGCATTAAACTGTAGTTTGGCGATCTGAGCAATGTTTACATAATGAAGACCCAGAGAATACCTGGACTTGGGCGGAATGGAATACGTTTACCTACCGATATATTTTGAGACAAACACACATTTTCTTATGGATTCCAATCAAGATAGAAAACTGGAGAATTTGCTGTCCATTGGCGTGCATTGGCTAATCTATGGAATTATTGTATGGTATTCATTGTCACTTTTCCAACAAGTGCAAATAATGAGAGGTACAGGCAATCTCATGGTCTGTCACATTCAGATGGGTGAAGCCATGTGGATGGCTGGTGTGAAGCCCTATGGGAAGCCACATTGGATGAGAGTACGGTCACGATGGGGAAATCCGAAGTCAGATAACATAGTAACCATACCTGACGCATAGTTGATTGCATGGATGAATTCAGGTGCGAAACCATGTTGTATGTATGCAATAGGAACATCAGGTGTAAATTCAGTTTTGATTGATTGATTGGTGGTTTATTTACACCGTGTCGGGAGCATAGGCCATATTCACGGCGTGGAAATTTAGTTTAAGTGTCAAATGATGTTTCATAGCGTGATGCGAAGTATGTCTTTAGTAGAATACTGAATATATATATATATATATGTTTGTATATATATTTATATGTATATTTATATATAGATATTTGTATATTTATATATACATATATTTATATACATTCACATATTTTTATATATAGCTATGATATATATTTGTATGTATAGTTATTTATATATATTTACATATATTCACATATATTTATATTTGTTTATATATTTCTGTGTATTTCTACATATTCATATAAATATATATATATAGCTATCTATCTTCATAGATATTAATATTTATTTGTATATGTACCTATATGTCTATATTCATATATATGTTATTATGTATGTATAATTATATATAATTGCATAGAATTGTATTCAATTGCATAGAATTGCATAGTATTGTATAGAATTCTATAGAATTGTTTATAATTATATGCAATGCATACATATCCATATCTATTTATATATATTTATATATATATTTATCTATTTATACATGTAATCTGGTGGGAGGGTGGCTGCTTCCTTTGATTATTTAAAACAAATATGTATTCATCTGAATAATATATCATTTGTCAGAACCGGCATCCACCCTATGTTTATATATCACAGTTATTGCAGAAAGGGAACGTTACAGTGAAACACACCATTTCACTCAACCCCCTTCCACTTGCTATTTATTTAAGTCTTTTGATAGCGCATTACAATGTCGGCATCTACCGCTAACTGGTCATTAAACAAGTCCCCCCTGACATAGCCCGGCCAGGTGCGGTCTGCCACCTACTAAGTAGGCCCTGTGTCTGTCTGCGTCTGGATCCTCAGTTGAGAAATGTCACCAGTATTAATATGTGTGTTAGCCTCATTAGGTAGGGCGGGAGGGAGGGGTTGATTAAACCGCTGAGCAGCTCATGAGCAGTTCGTGTCTACATGGGTTCAATGAGAGTCCGGTTTCACAACCATTTAAAGATATATCCCCTAATTACAAAGGTATATATATATTTGTTAAGAATACAAAGAATCTGATTGGCTCCGAAGTCGTTAGTCTCGCCGTTGAAGCATCGTGACAACGCCTTGCACACCCATTAGGGCCTGGGTGTAATTAGAGATTTAATTAGCTTAACTCCTGAAATCTAATGGTTGCAATTACTTAACACAGTCTTTGATGTGTGCGCTTGATGCTGCTTGCCGCTTGTTGCTGCTCCTTTGGGACTGGGTTGCGCTGACCTGTTATTGGGTTGTTATATTGCTCGCTCTATTGTTCTTTATGGGGGGAGGGGAGGAGGAGGAGGAGGAGGAAGGGGGAGGGGGGTGGTAAGATAGCAGTAAGATTAGGGCCCACATGAAGCGTCCGTGTGCCAACCATGGGCAGCCTTATAATAGGAAAACCGATGGCCTTCCGACTGAGTGGGTATGAGTGGGTGTGAGTGGGTGTGAGTGGGTGTGAGTGGGTGTGAGTGGGTATGATTGGGTATGATTGGGTGTGAGTGGGTGTGAGTGGGTGTAAGTGGGTGTGAGTGGGTATGAGTGGGTGTGAGTGGGTGTGAGTGGGTATAAGTGGGTGTGAGTGGGTGTGAGTGGGTATGAGTGGGTGTGAGTGGGTGTGACTGAGTGTGACTGGGTGTGACTGGGTGTGAGTGGGTGTGAGTTAGTGGGTGTGAGCGGGTTTTGGGTGGGTGGGTGGACGGGAAGTTAAGCCAATGAGGCACTAGCAGCAGTCTGTGCACAAGTACCGCCTTCCAGTCTCCCTCCACGCCTCCTTCCCGGCCTCCCTCGCGGTCTCCCCCCCCCCCCACCAGAGCCCCTCTCGGCCCCTCTCCCAGTCTCCTTCCCGGCCTCTCACCCTCCCCCGGCCTCCCTCCTTGTCTCCTTCCCGTTCTCCCTCCCGGCCTCCCTCCCAGTCTCCTTCCCGGCCTCTCACCCTCCCCCGGCCTCCCTCCCTGTCTCCTTCCCGTTCTCCCTCCCGGCCTCCCTCCCAGTCTCCTTCCTGGCATACCTCCCGGGCTCCCTCACGACATCCCTTACGGTCTCCCTTCCGGCCACCCTCCCAGGCTCCCTCCCAATCGGCCTCCCTCCCGGCCTCCCTCCCGACCTCCCTCCCGGCCCTCCTTCCCCGGCCTCGCCTCCCCGCCTCCTCTCCCCCGCCCCCCCCCGACTCCTGTCCGGCCTACCGTCCGGCCTCCCTCCTGGCCTTCCTCCCAGCATCCCTCCCAGTCTCCCACCCGGCATCCATCCCAGTCTCCCTCCCGGCATCCCTCCCGGTGTAGTAAGTTCAAAACACTACCCCACAACAACACTACGGTAGTGTTTTCAACCTAGGTTCAAGACACTATGGTAGTGTAGTGGCTACATTCAAAACACTATCCTTAAGTTCAAAACACTCCCTTTAAGTTCAAAACACTACTCTCAAAGTGCTGGCAGCCTGGTCTCCCAGTGGGGCAGCACTATAAAGTCGCCATGGGTCTGCACTCTCACAAGTCAGTAACCATCCTGAGATGACCATACATGGTGCTAGGACATAAAACAACAACAAACATTTAATGAAACGCCACAGCATTGTCAGCATATCAATATGTACCAGTAGGTTACATTTTGCGGCATTACAGACCAGACGGGATGGCCGAATGAGTTAGAGCGCCCGTCTCCTGTGTTGGTAGATTGTGGGGTCGTGGGTTTGAACCCTGGTCGAGTTAAACCAGTGACTTAAAAATTAATACTTGTTGCTTACTAACCTGGCACTCGGCATTATTAGGATAGGGCTAGGACTGGTTGGCTCAGTGTCAGGCTAATGTGACTGAGTGCGATATCAGGTCATGGTGCTGGCAGCCTGGTCTTCCAGGGAGGCAGCACTATAATATCAGCATGAGTGTGCACTGTCACAAGTCAGTACCCGTCCTGATAGGACCTTAAATGTTGCTAGGACATCAAACAACAACAAACAAGCAGCATTACACTTACCACCCCCATTGGCGTGTTATGATAGTGTTTTGAACTTGGATAGGGTTTTGGATGTATGTAGCGTAGTGTTTTGAAGTTAACAGTAGTGTTTTCAACTTAAGTTGAAAACACTACCATTGTGTTTTGAACTTGGGTTGAAAACACTACCATAGTGTTTTCAATGGGGTAGTGTTTTGAACGTCCTACACCGGCCTCTCTCCAGGTCCCCCTCCGGCCTTGGGAATCCGCTCAACTCCTGCAGGATTACGTATTAGCCACTTGTCTGAAGCGAGGTTTAAACTAAAGTCTGAGCGAGCGACGACTAGAATGGCCTTCGGTGGGATTCCCGCCAAAGCACCAGCTGCTCTCAGTGTCTCATCAAAGTATTGTACAACTCTGTTTCACCGGCGTGCCCTCTGGCGGGCAGAGAAGAAGGCATCCCACCGCTTACGGGGTGTTTACGCCATTAGTCCCGCCTGGCACACACGGCCCAAGCCTCCCCCACCCCCCATCACACTCACACAGATACAACCACCCACACACCCACATACATATAGACACTCACACACAAGCTCACACCCATACACTCCATACCCACACCACCACCACACGTGCACAGAGACAACCACCCACACACATACACACACTCACACACAAGCTCACATCCATACACTCCACACCCACACCACCACCACACTCACAGAGAGACAAGCACCCACACACCCACATACATATACACGCTCACACACAAGCTCACATCCATACATAGCCACACACTCCACACCCACACCACCACACTCACAAAGACACGACCACCCACAGACCCACACACATACATACCCATACATACCCACACACCCCATACCCACAAACCCACACGCAGAGAGACACAAGCCCACACGCCCACACACACACATACACACACACAAAACCACACCATACATACCCACACACCCAACATCAACACCTCACACACCCTGCACACCCCACACACCCTGCACACCCTACACACCCCACACACCCCACACATCCCACACATCCCACACACCCCACACACCCCACACACCCCACACACTCTACACATCCCACACACTCACACACCCCACACACCACACAAACCACACACACCACACACACCACACACACCCCACACACCACACACACCACACATACCACACACACCACACACACCACACACACCACACACACCACACACACCACACCCACCACACCCACCACACACACCACACACACACCACACACCACACACACCACACACACCACACACCACACACCACACACCACACACACCACACATACCACACACACCACACACCACACACCACACACCACACACCACACACACCACACATACCACACACACCACACACCACACACACCACACACGCCACACACACCACACACACCACACACCACACACACCACACACACCACACACACACCACACACACCACACACACCACACACACCACACACACCACACACACCACACAGCGAGACAACCACCCACACACCAACACACATCCACACACCCACACACAAACCCAGACCCATACTTACCCACACCACACACCCTCACAACGGCATACACCCATACACCCACCTGCATACACACCCAAATACAGACAACCACCCACACACAAACGCACACCCTTACACACCCACCCCACACTTACATCCAACCATACCCCCCAAAAACCCAGACACCCATCACACACCCACCACACACTCATCACCCCCGCACCCCACAACCTACACTTACACACCAACACATCCCCCTCCCATCCCCGCCAGACTTTACTCTTCCCGCACAAACAGCAAATTCAATTGTTGGTGGGTTGTGTAGCCCAGACCCTGTTTGTGAACAGTGTAGACTTGGAGCAAAAAGACAACTGCTTCAGATTAAAGCTGCATAGTCCGATGGAGCATAACATTTTCAAAACCAGAACAATTATCTAGAATTCATTCTGCATATCTAACTTAGATTATAAAAATTGAAAAATGGCAGAAACTCAAAACCATCGGAGTATGCAACGTTAAGCTGCTTTCCACTGCTAATGTGTCATCGGGGTCTCGTGACCTATTTTAAGCGGACGCTGTCTGCATGTACTTCGTGGGTCTGATTATTCCTCGGCTACACCACCTTAGATAATAAGCACGTGACAACATCAGCCAATCAGTCGAGCCCCCTTCTACAATATTGTCAGGCACCAATCATATCCCAATATGACATTGTGGAGCCTGGTGAGCCGAGCACAACACCACATTTACCATGTCAAGGCCACAGTAGTCGACCGCATTGAAGTGAGCAGCTCACATCGCCCGGCCTGGTCCAATCAGAAAAATACTTGAGTATGTCATCAAGTGACTCAGATTGCCAATGTAGGTTTGATTGCACCAGTTTGTCTGTCAGGCTAGACATATTGAGATGTTGACTACGGGCGCCTGTCTATCCTATGAGTACTCCTATGGACACATGCTCCCTGCGGTGCCATTATGGTGATTTAATAGGTGGGTCCTGTGTACCACACTTCTGGTTTCCACATTGCATTGTTAATGATTTTGACTCTTAGTTTTGTGTGTGTTTTATTCTGTGGGGGGAGGAGTAGTAAGTCAAATAGTTATTGTTGACTCTGTGTATTAAGAATGTTAGTAATATTACATGTATTTAATCTATCTCAGAAAATGTATCGAAAATATGCTTATATGATGTTGTGCTGAAGTGAAAATATGAAACTTTCCATATCGACACCATACATATACGCAGACATTCTTTTTCAATTTTGTTCTTGTAAGACACACTCCTTTTTGCTTAATTGTTTGTTTGTTGTTGTTTTACGTCCTAGCAACAGCTAAGATCATATCAGGACGGGTACTGACTTGTGACAGTGCGCACTCATGGCGACTTTATAGTGCTGTCCCACTGGGAAACCAGGCCGCCAGCACCATGACCGGATATCCCACTCAGTCACATTATCCTGACACTGAGCCAACCAGTCCATGCACTATCCTAATAATGCCAAGCGCCTGGCTAGGAAGTGACAAGTATCAATTTTTAAGTCATTGGTTTGACTCGACCAGGGTTCAAACCCACAACCCCACGATCTACCAGCACGGGAGACGGGGGCTCTAACTCATCCCGTCTGGACCCTTTTTGCTTAATGTATACATATATACATTTATACATATATACATATAAATGCTTCCACGCGAATGTACGACTCCCGCCCCTATGACACGGATACATAACAGCCCGTGCAAGGGGGGGGGGGGGGGGGGGGGGGACAAGAACATGCTGGTGCCCGCCCCACCTCCTCACCCCATCCGGAGGGGAGAAGGACCACGGAATAAAGGGTTTATCACTATCCATATACAGAGGAACCTCGATCTAACGGACACCGATGCAAAGGATTCCGGATCCAACAAACACAATCCGCTACAGTGAATAGCTGAACATTTGCACACTTTAAGAGAACTATTTATTAGGGAACAGTATCAGCGAGGCAAGCAGTTGAAACTTGACACATTTTTTTAACGCAAGGATCCTGAACCCCAGCATTCTGAACACCAGCCTCCTGAACCCCAGGCTTCTGAACCCCAGCCTTCCACCAGCAATACTTCAGTAGCCACCACCACTTTTTATGAACCTTAGTTCTGTAGTTTGTGTTTATTTGTGTACCCCCCGGAAAATGTTGTCACTGCAACGGACAAACGGCTTTAACGGACAACTACTCCCCCCTATTAGACCATTGGATCGAGGTTCATCTGTACATATATATATATATACACATATACATATTAACATATATACATATATGTATGTATATATTATATAGAGATCTCTTTTCCACAGAGCGAGCTAATACCTACATACAGCATTAGTTACTCCCCCTACCAGCAGAGGGCGTGCTATTGGTGGAAAATGGAAATGGGAAATGGTCTATTCAACATGCGGCCCACTTCCGGGCGGGTGCGTCCCATTACCCACAAACCCCTACATTTCCGCCCGATGCTCTCTCCCCGTCCGTACCGGTCTGTTCGCCGTTCCCCGGCCGCGTCTGCTGCCCCGTTATCCGTCAGGTGTCGCCTCGCCTGGCTCGGGGAGACGGGGGCCCTTTTATGTACGCGCGTCGGACAGGTCCTAATTGTGATGTGTTTGCGGTTGATATTTCACGACAGGTACGCACCTGGCCTGCACTCAGCCTTGAGTGCGCATACATTTAATGTACGCCTTTTGCGCATTACACATCGGTGCCCCCTCCTCCTCCTCTCCCTGTCCGCCTGCCTCCCTCTGCCCCATACCTCCATCCCCTTCATCTGCCTCCTCCTCGTCCCCTTCCTGCCTCCTCTCTCTCATATCCCTACCCTTCCATTGCCTCATAGACATCTCCTTCCTGCCTCCTATCCTCCTTAACCCGTTTCCCCCCTCTCCCTGCTCTCCCTGCTCTCCCTGCTCTCCCTGCTCTCCCTGCTCTCCCTGCTCTCCCTGCTCTCCCCGCTATCCCTGCTGTCCCTCCTCTCCCTTCTATCCCTCCTCTCCCTTCTATCCCTCCTCTCCCTCCTCTCCCTCCTCCCCTTCCTCTCCCTCCTCTCCCTCCTCTCCCATCTCCCTCCTCTCCCTCCTCTCCCTCCTCTCAATCCCCTTCCTTTGCCTCCTCTTTTTCCCTGTCCTCCTTCCCCACCATCCTCTCCCTGCTGTCCCTGCTGTCCCTGCTCTCCCCGCTCTCCCTCCTCTCCCTCCTCTCCCTCCTCCCCGTCCTCCCCCTCCTCTCCCTCCTCTCCCTCCTCTCCCCCTCCCCTCCCCTTCCGATAATTCCCCCCCCAACCCACACGTCAGCTAAGCTAAGTCTTTGTGCAGAAGCTAAGCCGGTTCTTTATCATCAAGTCTGAACATAACAGAAGGAAAGCTTTAGTTAAAGGACAGGGGCAAAAAGTGAAAATGGAGAGAAATTCATTCTTTGTTACATTAATTACGGCGGCCAATATCAAAGCGAGGCGGGAAGTGGCCAGCTGCGCTCCGTAAACATAATTTGTGCAGGTGTGTACAGGCAGTGTTTGGTCGACTTGGTTAATTGGTGTTGTTAATTTTGTGAGCCCTTTTCCCCGCCACAATTTTCTTTAAGGACTGAATACATAAGCCTCCAACTTAGTCCGACTTCAGGTAAATGTTTGACGTGATGTGTGTTTCACCTGTTGAGAGTTAAAGCTGGAATTACATTACCTTTTCATTAACCGAATGAAGAATAATCACCAAGTTAATAATATTCATCGCCATCGCTACCTGATTCCCACTCGTGCTCCAACCTCGTCCACTCACACACACAAACAGGCTACTCACCCCCCCCCCCCCCTCTCAGCCCCATTTCCAGCCCGAACCCAACCTTCATGCCCACCCCTACCCGACTCTATCCGCTCACCCCACTCATCGCACACCTACCACCCTCTTCCACCCACACTCACCCCATTCACACTCCAATTCAATCCCACCCATCACTCTCCCCCAAGCCAAACCACATTCCAGCTCCGTCCACTCACCCCCACACCCGCCCACACTCACCCACACCCACACATATCCATCACAGTTCCATCCACTCACCCTCACACTCACCCACACTCACCCATAACCCCACATCCACCCCAGTTCCATCACCTCACCCCCACACCCGCCCACACTCACCCACACCGACACAGATCCATCCCAGTTCCATCCACTCACCCCCACACTCTCCCACACTCACCTACACCCACAGAGATCCATCACAGTTCCATCCACTCACCCTCACACTCACCGACTCTCACCCACACCCACACAGATCCATCCCAGTTCCATCCACTCACCCCTACACCCGTCCACACTCACACACCCACACAGATCCATCCCAGTTCCATCCACTCACCCTCGCACTCACCCACACTCACCCACAACCCCACATCGACCCCAGGTTCCATCCATGTTGTGTGGTGGTGGTGACGGTGGTGGTGGTTGGTGGGTGTCGTGGTGGTGGCGGCGGCGGTGACTGTGGTGGTGGTGGTGGCGGCGGTGGTGGTGGTGGTTGATGGTGGTGGTGCTGCTGTGGTGGCGTTGATGTTGGCGGAGGTGGCGGTGGTGGTGGTGGTGGTGGTGGTAGTGATGGTGGTGGTTGATGGTGGTGGTGGTGAGCTGCTCACGAACCTGCCTATTTCGCTCCCTAAATAATGGCTACGTTATGTTGTAGTCGCCGGCGCGGCGCGGCAGGTCCCATTCAAACAGAACCCCTGTCGATAGGTGGCTGATGGCCAGTGACAATATTGTGCGCGCGGAACTACCGGTCTACACGCGCCGCGCGGCGGCGCCCCACGCCCACCACCAGCCGATAGCCGCCGACCGTCGACCGCCGCCCACCGCTCGCCTCCGCCCTCCGCCCTCCGCCCTCCGCCCTCCGACTACTAATACTATCGCCCACCTCCCACCGCCCGCTGCCCCCCGGCCTCCAACTCCCACCGCCCGCCGCCCACCGTCGCCTTCTCCCCTCCCACATACACTCGTCCCGCCACACGCGGGTATTCGGTTCAACGCTAACAGGAGCAGCTCGCACACACCATGCATAAGGCGAGTCCTTCTGCTCGCCACTTAATATATGGGGCGGAGTCGGTACACTATGAGCGAAACAACGGCTTTGACATGCCTTACTCCTTATCGGCCTTGCCCAGCCCCCCCCCCCCCCCGTCCACCCACTATCCTCCGCCCACTGACCTCCGCCCACTGCCCTCCGCCCACTCTTCCCCGCCCACTGCCCTCCGCCCACCTCCCCCCGCAGTCTACCCTCTCTCCACCTTTCCACTCACCTCCACCTCCTCCATTATGCTCCTACTCCTCCTCACGCCCCGTTCTTCTCCCCCCTCCCTTTCCTCTCCGCTCCCCCCCTCCTCCTCGGCCCACCCTCCCTTTACCAACTCCACCCTCCCTCTCCCTCCAACCTCTCCCTTCTCCCTTTCTTCCTCCCCTCCCGTTCCCCCTGCCCACCCTCTCCCGCTCTCCTCACCGTCCTCCCTTCCAGCTCCGTTCTACTGATCCCCTTCCATATTCTCGCTCTCCCCGCTCGCCTCCTCAACCCTCCTCCCTCCTCCCATCACATTCCTACCCCGTCCCTCTCCTTCATTCCCCACTCCCATCTCCTCCCCCATACCCTCAAAACCCCAATATCCTTTGCCCACCCTCATCCCCCTTCCCTCTCTTTCCGCACCCATCCCATCGCCTCACTTCCCTCTCCCCTCCCTGCTCTCCTTCTCTCCGCCATTACACAGCCTGATGATGATGTAATCAGCCGGGTGGGGGCGTCCGTGATGGAGGGCAGGCAGTGGACGAGGAGGGCGTTGGTAGTTTAACACCTGTCCGCATAGTGGCGCCACCTCCATGCCGACATGTGGCCGCCTGACGTACGCTTCCCACACCCCACGTGACCCTATTAGAGGCAGACGACATAGTGTGGATAGTCGCCCTAAACCAATCACACCCCTCGAACGGGCACCCATGTTCATATTGGCCACACGTCCAAACTTTCGGTCCCTTCCATCTCTCCTCTCCCATCACCCGGCAAACCTTGTACTTTCACACATGGCTGCCTCAGGAACTAGCCTCAGCTGAGCCCAAACCAAACTTGTATGTGAATCCTCACTGGGAGGTGGTGACAGTATTATGTGTGTGACTCTGCAATTCCTCCTCATCTGTTCAGAATACTCTTGAACCTCCCCATACATATATATATGTATGCTGAGGGTAGGGACTTGGAGAATGTGAGAGAACACTCCTCCACCCCCCTCCACCCCCATCGTACGCCCCCTCCTACCCCGCCGTCCCTCCTCCCCCCTTCCCCAGCCCCTCCTCCCCAACCCTCTCTGGGCCACCCCCTGCACCCTCTGCCTCTCACAAGCCCCCTCCCCCACCACCCCCTTTGTGACATTCATTTCGCTTCCGCAGCAACACATCGCCTCCCAGAATGCATCGTGATATATCCATTCTCACCGTGATATATATACATATATACCCCCGCTGGTAGCCCTAGCCCCCAGCCCCCTTCCCGCCACAGGACCAGATCCGGCTGCCCTGGTACCGCTGATCTTTGTTGAGATTAGCTCGAGGTCGGCGGATCCAAATCCGGATTTATTTGCGCGTTTCATGCTAATCCCGCCAGTGGCGCCATCAGGCGAGTCCGGGCCTGTTTCGGGTCTAGTGACCAGTCGACTTGAATTGCAAATGATCGGGGCCGGGGCGTGTATGGGTGTGTGGGGGATGAGGGTGATGGTGTGGGGGTGGGGGTGGGGGTGGGTGGGGTGGGATAGAGTGGCTCGGGGAGGTTTTGCGTATGTGACGCTGGTGTGCCTTGGGTGCCACATAAATAAAATGGATGAGACTGGGTGTTGGCCCTAACCCCGATGACACTGCCTGCTTATGCAGTTCTTATCACTTAGAATTGTTGAACCTGTACTATTTCCGGTCGCTAAGGGCGCCAGGGTGGGATAGGATAATTTTGTGAGCCCTTTTCCCCCCATCATTTTATTTTAAAGACTGAATGTCAAACCAGAAGGGATGGCCGAATGAGTTAGAGCGTTTGTCTCCTGTGTTGGTAGATTGTGGGATCGTGGGTTCTAATCCTGGTCGAGCCAAACCAATGATATAACAATGTATACATGTCACTTCCTAGCCAGGTGCTCGGCATTATTAGGATACGGCAAGGAGAAGTGGAATGAGGAAGACCAGTCGTCTGCGACTAAAATTTCCCCTGCTTAATCAACTAATATACACCGACAAACATAAAATACATAAGTGTCTGAATTGGCTTAAAATGTTGACGTGATTTGTGTTTCACCTGTTGAGAATTAAAGCTGGGTAAGATGAAATTAAGTTATTCTTGGGTAAGATAACTGCAGGCTATGTCTGAATGAACGTGTTTTTCTTTCTTATTTTAATCAGAAATAATAAATTTAATGTATTGATGTATGTATAATGAGGTTCTCCCTACAGTGGGTATGGCGTTGGAATTGGTTAATTCAAACAACGACTTTGGATTACAGATGCCATTAATGTGTAGCTGATACCGAACTTGTTTATATGCAGTCAGTGGTACACGAAGCCATTGGAGGGTGCAGTGTATTGACAGCGGATGTGATGGGTGTGTTGCCATGCCGGTGAAAGCATCTCAACCCAGGCCTTCCCCGCCACTTCCCCCCCCCCCCACCTGCCCCCGGCCTACCCCGGTCATCACCTCCCGGCTTTCCCCCGGCCTTCCCCCGGTCTCGACCTCCAAGCCTTCCCCTTGGCCTTCCTCCGGTCTTCCTTCAGCCTGCCCCCGGCCTTCTTATGACCTGCCCCGAGTATTCCCTCGACCTGCTCCCGGTCTTCCGCGCGGCCATTCTCCCCTTCTTCTCCTCCGACTTATCCCTCCCTTTCCTCTGCCCTTCCCTGTCTTACCCCGGTTTTCCACCAGCCTTCCACCGGCCTTCTCACGGCCTGCTCCGGTCTTCCCCCCTCCCGACATGCAACCCCATCTCCACCTCACCAGATCTGACATGATCAAAACTGCCTCTCACTGCCCCCTACCCCAGCTTTCCCTCGGCACACTGCGTTATCCTGTCAGCCAGCATCATGCTTAGCTTTATTCTGTCCTTTTTCTTGTCCGACCATGAAATCCTTGGTTCTGCCTTTAGTGTCCTTCCCCCACCCTCCCCAACCTTTCCCCAGCCAGCCCCATCCTGCCCCACCCTGCCTCGCCCTGTCCCGACTAAGCTCCCTCCCCACTCCCACCCTAACCCCTGCCGTCGCGATTCCTTTGCCGAATTGCTCCCTGCACTGTCCAGTTCCTCCTTACTTGACCCATCTCCCTACATCCTGTACACCCACCCACACACCCATACACCCACACAACCACACAACCACACAACCACACACCCACACACCCACACCCACACACCCACACACCCACACACCCACACACCCACACACCCACACACCCACACACCCACACACCCACACACCCACACATCCACACACCCACACACACTCCTGCCCTTCAAACTCAGCTCTCCATAATAGAACATCATATCCACACCCTCCCCGTCCATTCCCCCACACCATCCCGACTCACACACATACACACACCACCACTCCTCCCACCTCAGCGAGACTTCTGAATCCCCTTTCTGCGCATGCCCGTAACTCTTACCGCACTTCCGGCTAGAGGCTGACTTGCCAAGACAAATGAGCCCCGGCCTATCGGACCCGGCTTCTTCTATACAGCGCCCACACCACACACGTCCATGTCATTTATGCTCCTCCCTTCCCTCTGTCTCCCCTCCATCTCCCCCTCCCCGCCCCCTCTCCCGCTCACCCCGCTCCTCCTCCCCCTTCTCCCCTCCCCCTTCCATACCCCCTTGTCCCTCCCTGCTCACCCTCCCTCTCATCCTCCCGCTCCCCTCCTCCTCCCCTCCCCCCTCTCCATCCCTCAGCCCCTCCAGACCCCCATCCCCTCTCCCACCTCTCCTCTCCCCCTCCTCCCCGAACCTCCCTCTCCCCTTTCTCCTCCACTCCTTTCCCCTCCTTCCCCACTCCCCCTCCATCTCCCCCTCCTTCTCCTCTCCCTCCCCCCACCCCACCCCCTTCCCATCCCATCACCTCCTCCTTCCCCCTAACCCTCCTCCCCTCCACTCCCTCACCCCTACCCCCTCCCCTCCACTCCCTAATCCCACCACACCCTCGACATCATCCCTTAGAAATATGCGCACTGTGCAGTTTTCCATCAACAGGTGCTGCCGCCTCGCGCTAAGGGGATGAAGCGAGTTAATATTAATGGATTGTAATACCCAAGTGTCCCTGTCAGCGCTGAAGCCTGTGAGCTCGGATGTGTTCTCTGATTATAGTATTCTGCGCCAATTAATCACCGAGCTGAGCATATTGTTGTTGCGCGCGCCATTGTTTCCGCCCTTCTAATGGCGGCATTAGTCATGTTGCTAACGCTGGTGGGTTTGGTTGTTTTTATTGTTTTTTTCTAGCGTATAATATTGTTGTAGAGATTTATCCCTGTGTTGTCTCTGCGCATAAAGACGGACTCAATGGGTCCTGATTGAGAAGTGTGCTTGATTTGAATTCAATGGTTGCTAGTAGAGTAGCACATAATCGGATCTTCTATGTAGCACCTTACACAGCTTGTTTTATTTAACGACGCCTCTAGATCACATTCAGTACCTTACAGTTTTATTTCCT
The DNA here is from genome assembly GCA_030323885.1 of Branchipolynoe longqiensis. Taxonomy (NCBI): domain Eukaryota; kingdom Metazoa; phylum Annelida; class Polychaeta; order Phyllodocida; family Polynoidae; genus Branchipolynoe; species Branchipolynoe longqiensis. The sequence goes on from CM059189.1 coordinate 88,312,096, forward strand.
ACATACATGCTGTTTAAGGAACATACGGGTATAATAGCCCAGAATATCCCTCCTGGTCCCCAGTAATCCCCCAGTCATCGACTGCTGGAGTATGGACTAGTCATCTGTTGCTCCAGTATAGTCAACCTCAGCTCCGATCGTGGCGCCCACTTCACACTGTAACCACTCACTGTACCGCTGACAATTGTGTTCCTCTAGCCAGAGAAATACAATTATCATGTCTTCCACTTATTCATTATGTAGGTCACTTATTATATATTTATATATGTACTTATATATACTTACTAAAGAATTTAGTATCCTCTTTTATTTCACTTCAATGTTCCATTCTGATAATCTGTACCACTGACTCCACGTGGATGGCTGTTGGTTGCTTCGTGGATTTTAAGTCCTGACAACATATTAAGGTCATATCAGGACGGGTCCCGACTTCTGACAGTGCGGCCTGGTCTTCCAGTGGGCCAACACTTTGAAGTGTCCATGAGTTTGCACTGCCACAAGTCACTAGTCGGTACCCTTAACCACAACAACAACAACTCTTCCTTCCCCATCGGTCCCTGATTCGCCCACCGCTGGCTGCGTCGCGCCTCCCGCACATGCGCACTCATTGTTGCTACTCTGGGCCTGCGTCCCTATATTGTGGGTACACGGTATCCCCCTCCCAACTTGGCGTTCGTTCGGGCGGCCAATTACTGACGATGCTCTCAATCGCCAACCCCCAGTGACCCACCCCTCACCTCCTTACCCCCACTCTCACCCTTACCCCTCATCACCCCCCTTACTCCCCTCTTCCTGTTCGCCTCTCACACCCTGTGTTTCCTAGTCCCATGCGCGCACACATCCATCCACCATCACTTTCTGACAGTCGAAGTATGATCCCCCTCATCCTCCCTGACCCACCTAATCCCCCATCTCCCATAATTCCCACTCCTCCATTCCCTAACCTCCACTCCTTCAACCACCACTCACCCCCCCCCCCCCCCAATCTCTACACCCCACTCCCGTACTCCCACAAGTCCTAACCCGACTCCCCCACTCCTCTAACCCCGACTTCTCAAACACTTATCTCCACTCCCCACTCGCCCCTTTCCCTAATCCGCATTTCGTCAATCCCCCAACCCAAACTCCCACATTCCCAAAGCCCACACCCTCGCACTCCCCAAACCAACAGTCCCTTACTTCCTCATTGCCCGTTCCTACACTTCCCCAGTCCCCGACTCCCCCACTTATCCACTTATCCACTTCCCCACTTCCCCACTTCCACACTCCCTGACTACCTCTCTGCCTTACTCGGTCACTCCCTCATTCCCTCATTGCCTCACTCCCTCACTCCCTAACCGCCTCACTCCCTCACTCCCTCACTCCCTCACTCCCTCACTCACTCACTCACTCACTCCTTCTTGCCCTCACTCCCTCACTCCGTCATCCCATCACTTCCTCATCCCCACTCACACATTCCGTCACTACTCCTCACTCCCTCACTATCTCACTACCTCACTCCCTCACTCCATCACTGCCTCACTCCATCACTGCCTCACTCCGACATCCCCTCTCTCCCTTACCCTCCACTCCCCAACTCCCACATTCCCTCACTACTCCAAACCACCAAGCTCCGGACCCCCGCCCCCTCCCCCACCCCGAGGTCCAATCCGCCTTCACCCCCTTCGAACCCCGATCTCCGCCTCTATCTCTGCCTCACACGTGTCCCTACTACTTACCACAACAACAGGCCGAGCGACATATCATCTACTATATATAGGGTATATGATGTATGGGTCTCATCTTCACACCCCGCACATGCGCGGTGGCCGAATCAATAGAGCGCAGGCCTCGATCGGGACTTCGGTTCCCGGTCGAGTCAAACCGATGACTTATAAAATTGACACTTGTCGCTTCCTAGCTTGGCACCCAGCATTAATAGGATAGAGCAAGGACTGGTTAGCTCAGTGATAATTTCACTTAGTGGGGTATTAGGTCATGGTATTGGCAGCCTGATTTCCCATTGGGGCAGCATTATAAAGTCACCATGAGTGCGCTCTGTCACAAGTTGGTACCTGTCCTGATATAACCTTAGAAGTTGCAAAGATGTAAAACTCCAACAACCAACTAGCGACACCCCGCGAATGTCTGTAGTGAAAAGATTGATCGTTGGGTTGCGGGGACTTGGGGGTGTGGGGGGGGAGGGGAGGGGGAGAGTGGGAGAACAGGGGGCGGCGCGGAGAGGGAGGATTGAAGGTCCAGGGATTCCCCCTACGATTGACATTTATTGCGAAGGATTCCCGCAGGAAGGGAAGCTGTGGGGGGGGGGGGCTAATTAAGGAAGGCATCTGTATGCATAGAATAATTACCCAGGATGCTCTGATTGAGACTCGCACTCACTGCAGTGATTACGTCTGTCCTTGTTGCCATTAAGGGCGGAGATGGGTGGGTGAGCGGGAGTTACATCGGAATGCGACGCCAGGTGGCGTGTGGGCGTTGCTTGTGGCGGAAGTGGTGGGTGAGGTTGAGGTTGATGTTGAGGAGGTGTGTGGTTATGGCGGAAGTGGTGGGTGAGGTTGAGGAGGTGGGTGAGTGGTGGGTGGTGGTAGTAATGGGGAGGGTGTGTGGGGGGGGGGGGGGTTAGTTATTGGCCATTTTGATACGGATATTAAAGTGGTGATTCACTAAAAATATCGAAGGAAATTATTGATCTTTGACTTCTTTTTTTTTTAATTCATATTTCGTTCCGTGGTTATTGTCACACACGTAATTGAAGTTGGTTAAAATGGCGTGATTTGATTGGCTGAGGGGAAAGTCTCAGTTGTTATGTTTTGGTAATGAGAGTCAGTGTCTCCTCCGTTATCCCTACCCTAATGTAAACGGATTAATTTGTATATTGGAGTTTTCCGTCCTGGCAACATCTAAGGTCATATCAGGAGGACGTGTACCGACAGCTTTAGAACTTTGATTAAATGTAGAAGCTAATGCTCTATATAGGATATGGGTAAGATGTATGGAATGAATAAATTTCCATTTTCCTATGTTGCATTTTAAATTCGAAGTTAAATTGGATAGTAGCTTAATTCAGAGTTAGACTTGTACCGGACACCGCCGGACTGAGGTGTATGGTTGGTGTCCGGTTTAAGTCTGTTTACTCCGTTTTGTCCGGTTCATGTCCGTTACCCATCCATTACATCTCCGGTTTGCTTCCTGAATAGTCCATCGGTTTGTTCAGCGCATCTGTGAATAGTCCGGTACGTGTCCGTTTGGTGTTCGGTCCCTCCATTTGACATTCTGTTGCCGTCCAGTTCTCATCTGGTTCTCGTCCATTGGCTATTCGTTAATGTACGTTCTTTGTCCATTTAGCATCCCTTTCGTCCGGCGGCTGTTGCAACATTTCAACACATTTCGGTACATTTTGATACCGAACACCACCGGACTAAACAATTCTTTGTCCGGTTATATCCGTTGCTCAATCCGGTAAGGTGTGACAGGCACTTAAGGGTTTGAATACAAATCAGAATCAACCAGATAACTAATACCCCGTCACCTTGATCAATTACTGCTACCCGCATTGACTTAAGTTTGTATGATTTTGAGAGAGCCACTTTGCTGAGTTGAAATGACCCTATCACCTTGACAGTCCAGGTAAAAATGTGAAATTTAAGACCTAAATGCACTGGGATTGGTCCCACTGCTTCACTGGTCACAGATGGTCCAGTGTATTATTAACAACCCCACCCCAACAACATAATTCATAAACTCACATAACTAGCTACATTAGAATTACACTAGAATTTTCCTAACAAACCAACATTTATATACCGCTTGCCTAACTGCAACTGAACATTAAAACTTACTACAAGTTTACCAACTGAATACAGAAGATAACTTCTGCTTACATTCTAAATACTATGTAAATACTCACATTGATCTGACTAATATTGATCTAGTTATATGACACTACTGTACCATATTGTTATGGAACTTTTGGGTTTCAGAATTTCATTGTGTTACATGGTGCAAATTGTCTATTCAACAGGTATTGTACACCTTATTCTATATACCTTTTGTGCAAATAACACTGAATTGAAAAATGGCTGGAAGACCAGTGGTTCGGCACTGATAAAAGACTTATTCAGCAGAATAAACATATTTACCACACAAAAAAAGTGCACGCTGGCATCATCTAAATATGCTGCATAGACATGCATATGTGCCTCATGTATTAATTATATATCCCTACTAACACTAGCGCATGAGGTAGGACTATACCAAAATGTCACAAATCTGGTACCACAAAAACTAATCTAATTAAGGCTAGAGACTAACAGCTAAGATGACAAGGCAGCTACCAAATTGGGACTTTTGCTGTTCAGCGATGAAAACAAGCCCTGATGTAACTTACTCATAATGGACAGGGTAAATAAGCTATCACAAAACGTAGATCTTCTTCTTCTTGGTTATCAATGGGTGGTGACTATGACAGCAACTACACTGTAAACAAAAATTAATATATATAATATGAACAGCTTTCTTGGAAACTGTATGCGTGTGGATATTTCACACATCTTACTGTTGCCTCTTTTATCAACAATTTTGCCACCACCTTCCCCAAAAACTATTACAGAGGGGAAAAGCTGTGCGGCATGAATCTTGGAGGGAAGCTATTCTCAAATTGAGCTGCTTTCACTCGAGATGATGTGCAACCTATCATCATGTATTTATATGTGTAGTGTATTGCAGAGCAGGTATGGTAAATGTTAGACTCCAAGGAGTATAGGTAATGTTCGCCGCTTAATGAATTATTAGACACATATATTTGGTTAATTCTTATTTGTGGCGGTTGCGATATTTTAGTGCATCGTGTTCGAGGTAGAGCTGAAGTATTTCATGGTAGAATGAACTCATCCAAGAGGCAATACTCGCAATCTAGATCTGAATTGCCTGGCGCTTTGATATAAATGATGCTGACAACATATAGAAGACGGAATAAAAACATAGAATAAGTAGATTAAATTTACATTTAATGATCATGAGATGCAATGTGTAATCATGAGAATAACCAAAATATAGTCCTCTTTAGAATATTTTTCCGGAATGATAGAAATATTGCCTTTAAAAAATGTGTAGTTTAGTGGAACCTTCTTCAAGAAATCATCCCCAAATGGCATCACTGAGTAGGCCATGGCTATAAGCTCATCTTCTCAGCCCTGTCTGACTGAGATCCGCAGTGCCTATCCCTGAATCAGGCAGAAGGAGGCTTGAGGGGTGGGCGGAGGGGTAGGGGTGGGGGCTGGGGGGGGGGCGGATACTTGCGCATTCAGGGCAATGTCGAGGTGCCAAGGATTGCAAATCTAATTCACGTCGCCAATCCCTTATCTCTCCCTTGTCATAACACGGTTCGCGCGAAGTTAGTTACGGCCGGGTCATGTCTGCAAAGGGCGCGACAGGAGTGAGCAGGGCCGAGCACGGCCGAGCACGGCCCCGAACAGCTCGGTGACCCAACCGACCTGCCGAGCAGTTCACCATCTACTCACCAGGCGGCAGGGCGCTCATCAGATTCGCATCACACCCATCCATCAGCACCACGCTGTTGACGCTAGATTACACAAATCCACTGATCCCTAAGTGGATTACGGGCGCGCATCTTAGGAGTACGCCGTGCCACCCGGACAGTTGCCGGAATCCAGGTGCAAGGGTGAGTCACTCACCAGCAAAAGTAGGTCAGTCAGTGAGCATTTGTCACTGGAGGGTTCATTCACGGTGCAAATCACTCATGCGTCGGGGAACCAATTCGCAGGTTGGTTGGTTGGTTGGTTGTTAGAGTTTTACGTCCTGGCAACATATAATGTCATATCAGGATGGGTACCGATGTGCGACAGTGCACACTTATAGCGATGCTATAGTGCTACCCCACTGGGATACTAGGCCGCTCTTCACATATTTCAAAGCTTGCTTTCGCAGACATAAATCGGAGGCGAAGTGGGCGGAGTAGGGGGGGGGGGGGTGAAGCGCCCCCTGGATGGCAGGAGGAGAAGCAAGGGCTCTGCTTGCAGGCAGACCTCCAGCTCTCCAGGCTGCACCCCCACCTCCAGTACCCCAACTATAGAAGAACATATCAACAAGGGGGTTGCATGAGTGGAAGTCGGTAAGAACAGTAATAAGAGAAGACAGGATAATTACATACATGAATAATATTTGCATAATAGGTTTATACCTCACGTAACTAAGGGTTACGGTAGACACCACTGCCATGTATGTTACCAACATAATTGTCATCGCCGATATCATAGGCCCATTCATTGTCCCAAGCAATGTCATATATGCCACCATTTAAGACTGTTTTATCAGATTCTTTTGCAAACACACACAAACAAACAACACAGAAAACCACTTGCTTTTATTTATATGGATAAAGCTAATTAATTTCTTATCCACACGGTGGCGCCACCTGTATGTAGACACTTCCTGCCTCATTTACACTCAGGTGGATCTCCCCTCCTCTCTATTAGTTTTACTCTTTAATACCGTATCACACCAAACTAGTTCTCACAACATTCTTGAAAATGTTGCTGAATGGACTCAAACTGTGTCCGAACGGAATGGACATAGTTGCAACTTGTTACAGTCTTTTTACGAATGGAATGGACGGGCTAGAACGGAATGGTTTTCCAGAACTTTGAGCATGCTCAAAATGTTCTTGCAGCCACATTCTACCAAGACCACGGCCTGTTTTCGAATGTGGTCGGACGTTTTGAGAACTAGTTTGTTGTGATGGGGGTGTAATGTGTCAACATTTCAATCATGTTGATATAAGCGTCACCACCACCACACACACACATCCCAACCCACAATACACGTTCTCCCCACTCCCTACTCCAATCCGCATTATGTACACACTTCGCAGTGAGAAATAGATAATCAGCAGGGAAACAAATAAAACCTATGTGGGAGAATGTGTTATTTGTAGCCGTGGCAGATAGCCCATAGGCCGGCGCCCACAGCTAATAGAGGGCGCTGGAGAGGCGCGGCTCAGGACGGCAACTTGTCGATGTTCGGCCGGGGCTGGGGATGAAGGGCGGGGCCGGGGGGCGAGGGGCGGTGGGCCGGGGGAGGGGGCGGTGGGAGGTGACCAGAGGAGAAACGTTCAATATGTGTATTTCTAGGGGCGGGCGTTACCAACAGCTTGCGGATGAATTGTATAAAAATAGCGCAAAGTAATTTAAAGCCACCTTGGGGTTAGCATCATAGATCCGTCAATATTTTAATCGTATGCATTTTACTTTTTTTGTAATTGTGGGCAAGCTGTGTGTATTAAGATTTGCATTGGCGAGCTGGGGGCAATATGGAACACCACTGTTGATCTTTTGTTTTAAGTTTAGATTTATAATTGCAGGAAATTGTGATGAATTGGTGTGGTTGAATTCCAGTGAGGCCTAGGGCTAAGGGTTGTGTGTAGGGTGAGGAATGCCGAGTAGAGGCGGGTTCTGGGGTGGGGTACGTCCATGCGGATCAATCCTATCACCGCTCTGCCCTATATGAACAACCAGGAACCAGCGCCATTTTGCTTTTGCCCACACACCCCTCACACCCACCCTCATCCACCCTCACCCACCCCTCACACCAACCCTCACCCACCCCTCACACCAACCCACCCTTCACACCAACCCACCCTTCACACCAACCCACCCCTCACACCCACCCTCACTCACCCTCACCCACCCCTCATCCACCCCTATCGCCATGACGATAGTTTTACGATCAAAGCTGGGCCTCAACCCTACCAACTACGCACCGCATAGTTACAGCAGCGTATTCTATGCTTGCTGGTGGCTATATGCATAATTCAATATACAGAGTGCATTATGAAAAGGAAGTATAATATTCCACTGAATAGTAAACCGCAGATGTTTCTTTCATTTATCTTGTACTGGCATGTTTCTATTTTAATCTATGCGTCTCTAAATTGAATGCCAGATTGACTGGTCTGGAGGCGGTAGTGCCCAGACGCAGCTGTGCCACTCAAAGATGGCGCCATAGTGGCAGAAGCCGGAACTAACTCATGTGACAGTAGGATAATAGATAATAACTAACATACAGAAGGGAACTGATTGATAAGTGGTAGTGTTCTTGTTTATATTCCCATAATAGATTATAGAGAACATATATTTTATGTATAATGTATTATGCGAGCATAGAGATATGTAAGGGAATATTACTTATTATTATTGTTATTGTTATCTTCCGAAAGATACAACACTTTACCCATGGCGAAATCTTGGCCACCTCACCTCCCCCCGGATGTTGGCCATTGTCAGTCGCACCAGAGGATTTGTTGTCTTATTGTACTGCAGATGGATTTACATATATATGTATATATATATATTATACATATGTGTGTGTTTAAACAAAATTAAAGTAGCGTGGTAGTAAATTGGATCCTTTAATGGACATTGGGAGGCCCCTGCCAGGACAGATCCAGGGTGTCAATTGGGGCGGGAGGGGATTATACACATGCGCAACATTTCATTACAGGGGTGTGGTGGGGAGTGTATGAGGTATTACTACAAACAAACACACAACCTGAAATAATAGAGTTTCTCATCAATTTATCGGCAGATACATACTGTGCTGATGAAGTAGATTAACTGCCCTCCCCCACTCCCAACCCGCAATATTAAAAAAGAATGAAAATAGAAAAATACCACACTTCTTTTTTTCAAAACAATGTTTTGTTTTAACAGCTTAACCTGGAAAAAGAAAATGTGTTTCCAATACAACTCAGATGCGATGGCCGAATGAGTTGAGCGTCCGCCTCCCGTTCTGGTAGGTCGTAGGATTCGAGCCCCCGGGTTGGACTCTTGGCAGAGTCAAACCAATGACTTTAAAATGGATACTTGTCATGAGGCTGACGCTCGGCATTACTAGGATAAACCAAGGAGCAGTACAAAGAGGAAGTGCGAATTGTCCGCCATTGAAATTTCCCCTACATAATCAACTAATGCACAAAGAAAACGAAATATTTTAGGTTTCGTCGAAAAAATCCTCAGCGGTGTAGAAAGGGCCGCAACGAGGTCTGATTACAGGTTGTCCTTTCAGAGTGGAAACAGGCTTGGTGGGAAAATGGTGAATGCCCGGTGGAATTGGCTCTCTGCTGTACAGAAATAATGCTTCCTTCCGTGACCTAGTTATGGGACACCGGACCCCGTCCCATAATGCCTTGCTATATACGCGTCGCCATGCCATGCAACTAACTACTCCCGGGCGACATTAAACCCGCCTCTCGCCATGTTAATACCATGTGACGTGGGAGGTGGGTGGTGGGAGGTGGGTGGGTGGTCGGGTGGGGTGGGGTGGGGGATGATGCGCTGCACTGGTTATGAATGTGCGTGTTGGGTGTAACTGGGTGGAGTTTTTTTTTGTTTTAACTAATAGGCCTTTTGTTGCGTGAAACCCATACCACCCCCACTATCACCCCCCCCCCCCACTGCCTCCGCACACATATCCCACTGCCATCTCATCCCCACCCCACCATCCCCCCACGCTTACCCTCACAATCACCCCGCACCCCACCTCCACTCCCACACCACCACACCAGCATCCTACTGCAATCACTCTAGTCATCCCCACACTCGCCCACACACTCATCCACACCCACATTTACGCCCTCATTCACACGCACACTCACTCACCCCCACACTCACCCCACACTCACCCCCACACTCGCCCACACACTCACCCGCAAACTTACACCCACATACACACCCACACTCACCCGCACTTGCTATTACATTCACTTCCAGTCAGCAACACACTCACCTACACACTTACACCCACATTTAAGCCTACACTCACACTCACTCACACTAAACTGACACCCACACTCACACCCACACTCGGCCACACACCCACCCTTACACTTACACTCACACCCACACTCACCAATAAATACACTCACTACCACACTCACCACCACACTCACATCCACACTCACCACCACACTCACATCTACAGTCACCCTCAAGCTCATCCACACACACAATCTCACACCCACTCACACCCACACTCACACTCACAGCCACACTCACCCACGCACTTACACACTCAGCCATGCACGCAGTTACACCCATGCTCACACCCACTCACCCTCAGACCCACCAGCCCTACCTCACCCACATCCCCACTCCCACCAAGACACACGCAGATTCATGCAACTAGTGCCGTATAAAAGCCGGGGCTTTAGGCATAAACCACGGCTATAATGGGAAACAGGGCGGAGTTGCTTTGCGCCCTGTGCGCTGCCATTCATTATTTTCTTTCTGTGTTAAACAATCGAAGAGATAAGCGAGTTGGAGAGGGCTTCTAATGGTTTAGCTTAAGCATTCGCTTCCTTGCCTACATCTCCTCAGCCCCCCGCCCCGACAGCCACCACAGCCCCGCCCCCACTCCCACTCCCAACCCCAACCCACCCTGAGCCCCAGCCCCACCCCCACCCCATCCTCATCTCGAGCTCAACATTGGTCAGCCCAACACCCTCACCCCCAGCTCCCAGTCCTCCCCCTGCAGTTGCAGTCTAACTCTGTTCAGTCCAAGCCCCTCCCTCCCCCACTCCAAGCTCCCAGTCCTCAGCCCGCGGTACTAGCCTCATCTCCAGCTCAACACTGTCCACCCCCACTCCCTCCTCCCCTCTTTCAGCCCCTCACCGCCCCTCCCAACCCTTCCCAATCCCTCCCAACCCTTCCCAGCTTCGCACAGCGCGTCCTGTCCCCTTCCATCCCCTTCCAACCCCTCACTGCCCATCACATCCCCCTCACATACTCTCACAGTCCCTCTCACCCCTCAAATCCTCCCAGCTCCTCCCAACCCCTCCCACACAAACTCCTAAGTCCCAGCCCGCAGCCTATAACCCCAGCCACATCCACAACCCAGCTTCCTCCTAGTCCCAACCCCAGCCACCAGCCACCAGCCACCAGCCACCAACCACCAAACACCATGCACCAACCACCAGCCACCAGCCACCAGGCCTCAGCCACCAACCACCAGACACCATCCACCAGCCACCACCCTTCAGCCCTCAGCCACCAGCCACCAATCAGCAGCCACCAACCACCAGCCATCATCCACCAGCCACCATCCACCAGCCTGTAGTTTAGAACACACATGTTACAGACAGCTCACTACCAGCCCTCAGTTTCTATCCTCAGTCCTCAGTCCTCAGTCCTCAGTCCCCTGCTGTTATGAAGTGAACACATATTCCATTCCTGGCGCGGCTATCTCATTTTGGGCTAACAGTCCACTTTTGCTTGAGCCGCCTCTCACATCACAGACCAGGCGACCCTCCATTTTTGGCTTATTTAGATCTATATATATATATATAAAGCGCCCTCTGCCGGCGCCGGTTGTGTTCTCCCAGGTACCTTTGTGTCAGGTAACAGACAGCTCCTCTCCCACCCATCCCCACCCTCCACATAATACACACATTCACACATCCACATCCTCCTTTTTTGTGTTGCTGTTGCTTTCCACGACCAACACTTGCTATCTCCGCAAGCAGAAAAGCACGCATCTCCGCAATTATTGTTCCCAATGATATATATATATATACCTATGTATATGTATAAGTTTTTTTTGTATTTAGATGTGTGTATTGTCATCTCTCAGACCACATTGCTTCGTCTTCTTTATCTATATATAAAAGAGAAGTGGGTCTTAATTTGCAACTGTCTTGCCTGATTGCCACTTACAGCATTGCGCCGTCTCTTTCATTCGTTTACGTTGTGCGCATGCGCGTCGGACGCCGTTTCTCCTTAGTCAACTTCCGGTTAGTTGGAAATGTCCACACAGCGGGCATCGCAACTGTCCCTAACAATATATATATATATATAGATATATATATACGCATCTATATGAATATGGATATATGCACAAATGTGCTACTGCATCATTATACATGCATATATATGTATAGGTCACTTCGCCTTTATCATGGACACCAGACCACAACCAAACTTCCCACGTAAATTCCACTCACTTCACTGTTGGGCGGAAGATTAGTGGCGGGGGAGGGGGGGAGGAGAAAATTGGTGATTCTCGTCACGGCGCGTCAGGACCGGAGCCGGGTCGGGCCGAGTCGGGCCGAGTCGGGCGCGTCTGGCCGAGTAGCTTGCAAAGCTGCGTGAGAGCTGCTCGGGAAGCTGCTAAATGAACTGCTCGAGAACTTCTAGGGAACTGCTCGGTGAGCTGATCATGAATTGATTGGCGAGTTCCGTTGGCGAGCTGCTTGAGAACTGCTTGTGAACTGCTGGGTGAGCTGCTCGGGAACTTCTCGGGAACTGCTTGGGAACTGCTCGGCGAGCTGCCCGGGCACCGTGAGATGCCGGTCAGGCTGTTCATTACGCAGGCGCCATGCCCTGCCGAGAATGGCCATCGTCTACATAACTCAGGCATAATCAAGCGAGACGGCCGCCGCAGCCCCAGCCGCCACCAGTAGAAGCATGCCGGTGTTTGTTGCGCCGCCCGGGAGTCATAATCGCGGCGTGCTTTGCGAGTAGCACCGGGGCGCCCGGCCGCCGCCCCCCGGACACCTATTTAGACTTTGGCGGGTGCTCTGATGAGCAGCCAACCCCCCCCCCCCACACACACACACAAACACACAAACAGACAGACCCACAAACACACATACACGCATATTCTCTGTCTCTCTCTCTCTCTGATGCTCTATCTAGCATCGCGTTATCTGTATTCACTTAGTCTTCTGCCCTGCTTTATTTTGCGTGTTGTTACATTTGTGGATTATGGGACAAGTAGGGAAACTTTCAATTAAAGATAATTGGACTTTCTAATTCCCTATTCCACTATTCCTTGCCTTATCTTAGTAATGCTGATGCCAAGGCTACGCAGCGATAAGTATTCTTGTGGGGGTGACCAAAATGGGAAATCTTGTTCATAGACCAGTGTTAACCATTACACCAACTAGGATCCCTGATATCACAAACCTATCTATGCCTACCTGTCTATGGAGCTCCTGGCTAGGAAGCGACAAGTTTAAATGTGTATGTCATCGGTTTGACTCGACTTTGAATCCCGCGATCTACCAAAATGGGAGACGGTTTCTCAACTCATTCGGCCATCCCGTCTTGTCGTGATTCAGCAATTAACTTTGGCTTGTTGTTACCGGTATGTGTGTGTGTCTGACTAACACCATCACTCTCTCACTCCCCTCACGCCACCATCCTACCCCTGACACCAACCTTTACTGGCCAGCTTCCCCTCCAGGGAGGATCACCTCCAGAATGAGGCAAAGTCACACAGGACGGGCGTAAGTGATAGATGGCCCCACTCTGCAGTCCACTTCATTCCCCTCCCAACACACAGGCAATTGTCACCGCCCATTGTCCGACATAGGCAATTCGGGTTGTTTTTACCGCTAACTGTCTAACCTGACGAATGGGACGGCATGCGAATATTATTACATTGGGGTCAGTCTTACCTGTTGTGATTGATGGTTTTTTTATTTATTCGTAGCGTCTTGTTCTGCAATATGGAACAAGGTACAAGAAAACTAGAGCAGAGACTGTTGCTGGGATATGATTGGTAAGACGATGGCTTCAAGCTGCCTCTAGTATGTAATGCGGCAAGACGGGATTGGTTCAAGAATTTCAATTTCAATTTTACAGAACAAAAAGCTTCTTTTTTTTTATATTAAGAATCAAACAGCAGAGTTAAATGCACTGGTCATCCATTTTTCTGAGATTAAAACATTATTAGATTTTATCCTATATATCAAACTTAGATACTGATGCACTTATTAACCATTTGTTGCCATATAAAAGGGAATACTGAGACTATTTAATAGAACCTGTTACTTCAGAATCCTATGCCATCAGACTTAGGGATGCTTGCCACAACAAATTTTAACCATTGCCATTTCAAATATCTCAAAACTGAGCCCTTTAATACCCCTGTCACACTATGATGTAACGTGCTAACGTGAGCCTAACATGGTGATTTTTCATCATTATGTTGATGTACGTTGGATTATGTTATGATGACATCATAATGACGTTAGACTGATGTCCAGCTACATCATATTATGTTGTGTTACGTCGAGTTACGTCAAGGTTTTGGACATGTTCAAAAATGTTGACATAGCTCGAACGTAAGGGTTTATGTTCGCCATATGTTCTGTTCACATTCAGCGAACGTCAATGACGTTAAACAGACGTTAGGCAAATGCTGCTCACTACGTTCAACTAGGTTCCACTACTTTGACCCACATTAAACCGGGTGGAAATGCCCACACGGCGTAATGGGAACATCAGGAGAACGTCAGGAGAACGTACATTCAATGTACGTTCAACATCTCATGACGTATGTAACGTCATGTAACGTTCTTCTGTCGATGGAATAATGTTCATAACATTCCGTGAGCATAATGACGTTGTCCTCTCTCGTTGAATGACGGTATCACTACACTTTACCGATGTTACGCTCTCGTCCACTATGCTGCATCCACGTTCAACTTGTGCCCAAATTTGCATACTACGCCGAGAAGTTCAACGTTCTTCACGTTCTCCCTATGTTGACGTCGTTACGTCATAGTGTGACAGGGCCATAACATCCAGATCACTTCAAAGTTCAATCTAAAGTAAGGTACATCATAGCACTCAAGTTAATATATTTATCTCAGAAAAATGACAGAAATTCAAAACCATCGGACTATGCAACTTTAAGCCACACACATTCCTCGGTGGAGGAGAGAAATGAAGCTGTGTGTTAATTTAATCTGTACTGTAGTTTAGAATACAGACGTTACAGACAGCTCACTACTTAGCCGCCAGCGCATCAATCGCAATGGATCCAATCAACCTGATTCGATTTAGTTCATGATTGGCGCTTTAATGTATATGTGGAAGCGCCACGCCCAGTCTCATCACACACTGTTAGGCCATGTATCCATAGATGTTTCCCTTGTGGTCTGTTCCCTTGTTCCATGTTCGCTTGTGACCTTATGACACGCCACACAGACAATGAACATGTTCATTCTCTACGGTCCTAGTCAGTGCCTTCCACAAGGTTATATGGTCCCTGGGTCCAACATAATGGAATGACCACTAAGTAACCAACAGGTTTGTTGTATGTCTGGTGCATCACAAGGTCGCAAGCAAACACGGAAGAAGGGAACATGCCACAAGGGAACAGTCTATGGATACACAGCCTTACAGGGCCGTGTGAATTTGCTGACTCAGGCGGCTGGAGTGAATTCATGGCGGGACTTGGCTGTGCTTCTGGTGAGGCAGATTTCACAGCTGGGCAGCTGGGCAGCTGGGCGGCTGTGCGGCTGTGCGGCTGTGCAGCTGGTCAAAGAGTTGCGAACTGTTTGGTGGTTCCAGTATTGTCGTCTTACATCCTAGCAACATCAATAATCAAGTCAAACCAATGACTTAAAGGTTCATTTCTGCAAGACGCACTTATAGCTTCTAATGGCCCGGTCACATACACGTTAGTGGACATAGTTGAATGTAGGTGAACGTAGTTGAGGCTAATGGATGCCAAGTATTGATGCCAGTACGTTCAACTAAGTTCAACTACGTTCATCTATGTTAGCCTCAACTAGGTCCACAAACATGTATGTGACGGGGCATTAAAGCTTCTAAAAGCTTCTAAAAGCTTACTAAAGAAGTGCAATAGTTCTGTAGCGACTCGCCAAGTTAATCAAAAATATTTCAACGAAAGTCACTACTGTGGCGTCAACAGTTAGTTTTGTATTATAAACAAGCTACATGCATAGATGGAACGTGGATGGATATGATGATAAATATAACCATGCATTATTGTTTCCACTGGTAGTCTATAATAGTAAATAATACGATGCTTCTGATGGCAATTCACACTTGGTGGTAATATTACAAATTAACTCTAACGACATCAAACTGGTAGCCTATAATAGGAAATTATACAATGCTACTGATGGCAATTCGCACTTGGTGGTAATATTACAAATTAACGACATCAGTCTAGTGGGGTTCGTGGAGTTAGTATAATTAAAACGAAACCGACCGCAACAGTGCATCTATCTACCCAGCAATGCTCCTTGAGCGGGGCGGGCGGGAGCGGGCGGGAGCGGGCGGGGCGGGGCGGTGGGGGTGGGGGCGGGGGGCGGGCGGGAGAGAGCGGGGCGGGGAAGAGGGGGAGTGGGAGGGGTGGGTGCTGTGCTGTGCTGTGCTGGGCTGTGATGTGCTGTGCTGTGTTGTTCTGCACTGTGCTAGGATGTGCTGTGCTGTGATGTGTTGGGTTGTGTTGTGCTGTGCTGTGCTGTGCTGGGCTGTGATGTGCTGCGCTCTGTTGTTCTGTACCGTGCTTGGTTGTACTGTGCTGTGCTGGGCTGGGCTGTGATGTGCTGTGCTGTTTGTGCGTGGTCTGGGAGAGTGGAGTAGGGTGGGAGCTGGGTGGTGGGAGGGGGAGGGGGAATTAATCAATCAGGGAACTATTGATCAAAAAGCGCCGTCTTAACGAACCCCGATGGCGCCCCGGCGCGCGCTTAACACCGTTACGCGCCAGACAATGAATTAACCGCTCATTCACTCCCCGACTGACAAAATGGAATCATAATTCTTGGTATTGGATGTAATTATAATTATGGCGTGGCCATCGAGAGAGCCTGCGTGCGTCGCCTTCATTAAATAACAAGCGACGAGGAGAGATTGCGCGCGTGTGCATGCGTGCATGTGCGTGCGTGTGTGAGTGTGTGTGTGTGAGCGAATCGGGATGAGGGTGTGGGAGCGGGATGGTTGGTTTGTTGTTGGAGTGATACGCCCTATCAAGATCTAAGGTCATATCAGGACGGGTCTCGACTTGTGACAGTGCAAACTCATGGCAACTTTTATAGTGCTGTCCCACTGGGAAATCAGGCCGCCGGCACCGTGACCCTATATCCCACTCAGTCACATTATCCTGACACTGAGCTAACAAGTCCTTGCCGTATCCTATTATTGCTGAGCACCAGGCTAGGAAGCGACAAATATACATTTGAAAGTTATTGGTTTGACTCAACCGGGAACCCGACTCCCGACCTTCCGCACACGAGGCCGGCGCTCTACCGATTAGGTCACCGCGCCCCGGGAGTGGAATGGTATTGGCTCATAAGCCAAGTGTAATTGCAAAGTGTGAATGAGAAGTTTTAACGAGGGGAAGATGGCGCGTATTACCGGTCGTGCGCATGAGCATGCGCATGTCGGTAATGCAGTTTATGCTCGTTGCGGTCTTATTGACGAGAGCCTGTCGTCTGCTTCTCCTGTAGGGAGTTAGCGATTGGTACTTGAATGGGTCCTGGTGGGATCCAGAGCGGCAGGCTGTGCAATGAAAGCTCCCGACTTGTTATCGGTCTGTGTGTATGTGTGTGTTGTAGCAGTCCCATCACCAGAGTACTGCACACAACAGCCCCCTAGCGGGATCTTCTGGAAGCACAGTCCGATGCCTTCCCGAGGGGCTTTTTCCCCTCGGAGCTGTTTGCGCTGTCGCCGCCTGGTGTGAAATAGTGGAACCACCATCACGTGAATACCCAGTCTTTCGTCAAGTCGGACTGTGAGGTAGTTGGGTGATTGGTTGGTGTTCATTTTCTAAAGCTAGTTTTATTCTTCTTCACGATAGATTTTTTGTTCAGCCCACAGTGGTCCATCAGTCATCCCATGCCGTGAGTACATATTTACTCTTGGGTGGCGAGTTAGAAAATATCACAATTCACCCCCATCGTTGCAGATAATAGTTGGTTGGTTGTTGGAGTTTAATGTCCTGGCAACATCTACAGTCATATCAGGACAGGTACTGACTTGTGACCGTGTGCACTCATGGTGACTTTATAATGATGCCTCACTAGGAAATCAGGCCACCCGATATCCCACTCAGTAACATTATCCTGACACTGAGCTAACCAGTCCTTGCCCTTATCTTATTAATGCTGAGTGCCAGGCTAGGAAGTGACAAGTATAAATGTTATAAGTCATCCATTTGACTCGACTGGGAACTGAACTCCCGATCTCCCACACGCGAGGTCCACGATCTACCGATTCGGCGGTGTTTTGAAATAGCTTTTTATTTTGTTTTAATGTCCTGTTTGAAGTTTACCTGCATTATAGTATTATCCTATAGCCATCAGAAGCCGGCTTTTCGAATATATTATCTTAATATAAGGGTTACTTTTCGTGTTTAGCACTGGTTTGATCCGTTAATTCCGCTTGGCACTTTTTACTTTTATTCCAACAGCTAAGCTTCCACGTCGATGCTGGAAGCTCAAAATTGACCCTAATGACATTCACAGGGCTTACCCGGTGTCGTGGGCGGCCAGACCACTCATTCATGTATTGTCAACTCAGTGAAGGCAATGTCAATCCCGCCTTGCTTGCACACCGGACGTGCTGGCCGAATCGGAAGAGCGCAGGCTGACATGTAGGGGGTTGGGAGTTTAATTCCTGGTCGAGTCAAACCAATGATTTACAAAATTGATACGTGTCACTTCCTAGCCAGGCACTTGGCATTATTATGATAGGGCAAGTACTGCTTGGTTGGCTTTGTGTCATGATAATGTGACTGAGTGGGATGTCAGGTCATGGTTCTGGTGGCCTGGTCTCCCAGTAGGGCAGCACTATAAAGTCACCATGAGTGTCCACTGTCACTGTACCGGTTGTGATATGATCTTAGATGTTTCCAGGACGTTAAACTCCAACAACCAACCAAACAACCACCGGGTTACTCACGCGGTCTCCTACACCGCCCTACTTTGACTTTGATTCACCGTTCTCACTGCAGGCGGCGCATCGGGCGCTGCGCTCTGTCGCCACCTAGTGGCAGTTGTATTAACTACACTGTGCCGCTGCCCGCTGGCCCGCCCGGGCCGGCCCCCCCGCTAGAGCCGCCTGGTGTCGGTGTGTGACACGTGGTTCTCTCGGGGAATTAAACCAATGAATGTGTACTGTTTTTTTCAGCCGGTCCTTACCCTGGCGTGAAATGTTGCTATTTGAAAACACGAATTACCTTTTTTTGTCTTCTTCATTGCAATAATTTCGTTATCCAAAACATTATTAAGCAGCCACTATCACACCAGACCAGGAACTACTTTACATACAAAGGAGATAAAGAAACCGACCCGGGCTCCTGGCACTTAAAACAACTAATAATAAGAAACAGACAAAAACAGAGGCGCCATTTCATTGATTACTTGGTCACTGAATATTTAATATAAAAACATCCTAGAAGCAAATATTTCATTAGGAGAGTCAGTTTGAGCTCTAGTAGTCCCTCTCTTTTTATCCTGAAGTTTCCTTTTTATTTTAAATACAACAGCAAAAAATAAAACCTGTCATCTAGCACAGTGTGGCATGTGGATATTTGCCAGTAGTCTAAGATTAATACAAAGCTGGCAGTACACCCCCCCCCCCCCTCTCCCCCATGTCAACCACCACTACTACCTTCAGGACTAAATGCGACATCACCAGCAGAATTTCCTGCTCGTTAATCTTTCCTGACGTAAACCTAATCAGTGGCGGATGCTTAAGGGGGTGTTTTAATTACCTGGCAACTGGGGTGATCAGTGGAACTGCCGGACACGTCTGATCAACAATTCATCGCCTATTTTAGCAACATAAAGGTATCGGCATAATCTGTAAGTGGAAACTAGAGAAAAAATCACATTTATATAATTTAGTATTCATCCAATTTCGGGTATGTTTCTTTTTCTTTTTTTGTGTGGGTTTGTAAATTAAAATGGCAATAAAAAGATGGATATTAATTTATAACATATTCTTATTTATTCATTATATGGACATTCTGCCTCCGGGCACTCAATCACAATGCACAACTGTCAATACTGGTTCTGAGTTCCACTTATTCACACTGCGCAGCTTTCAATACTGGTATTCCGAGTTCCACTTATTCACACTGCACAGCTTTCAATACTGGTATTCTGAGTTCAGCTTATTCACACTGCACAGCTTTCAATACTGGTATTCCGATTTCCACTTATTCACACAGCACAGCTTTCAATACTGGTATTCCGAGAACTTTCCATTCATTCACACTGCACAGCTTTCAATACTGGTATTCTGAGTTCCGCTTATTCACACTGCACAGCTTTCAATACTGGTATTCCGAGTTCCACTTATTCACACTGCACAGCTTTCAATACTGGTATTCTGAGTTCCGCTTATTCACACTGCACAGCTTTCAATACTGGTATTCCGAGTTCCACTTATTCACACTGCACAGCTTTCAATATTGGTATTCCGAGAACTTTCCATTCATTCACACTGCACAGCTTTCAATATTGGTATTCCGAGTTCCACTTATTCACACTGCACAGCTTTCAATACTAGTATTCCGAGTTCCACTCATTCACACTGCACAGCTTTCAATACTGGTATTCCGAGTTCCACTTATTCACACTGCACAGCTTTCAATACTGGTATTCGTAGTTCGACTTATTCACACTGCACAGCTTTCAATACTGGTATTCCGAGTTCCACTTATTCACACAGCACAGCTTTCAATACTGGTATTCCGAGTTCCACTTATTCACACTGCACAGCTTTCAATACTGGTATTCCGAGTTCCACTTATTCACACAGCACAGCTTTCAATACTGGTATTCTGAGTTCCACTTATTCACACAGCACAGCTTTCAATACTGGTATTCCGAATTCCACTTATTCACACTGCACAGCTTTCAATACTGGTTTTCCGAGTTCCATTCATTCACACTGCACAGCTTTCAATACTAGTATTCCGAGTTCCACTTATTCAGACTGCACAGCTTTCAATACTGGTATTCCGAGTTCCACTTATTCACATTGCACGCTTTTAATACTAGTATTCCTATTTCCACTTATTCACACTGCACAGCTTTCAATACTAGTATTCCGAGTTCCATTCATTCCCACTGCACAGCTTTCAATACTGGTATTCCGAGTTCCACTTATTCACACTGCACAGCTTTCACTACTGGTATTCCGAGTTCCACTTATTCACACTGCACAGCTTTCAATACTGGTATTCCGAGTTCCATTCATTCACACAGCACAGCTTTCAATACTGGTATTCCGAGTTCCACTCATTCACACTGCACAGCTTTCAATACTGGTATTCCGAGTTCCACTTATTCACACAGCACAGCTTTCAAAACTGGTATACCGAGTTCCACTCATTCACACAGCACAGCTTTCAATACTGGTATTCCTAGTTCCACACATTCACACTGCACAGCTTTCAATACTCGTATTCCGAGTTCCACTTATTCACACTGCACAGCTTTCAATACTCGTATTCCGAGTTCCACTCATTCACACTGCACAGCTTTCAATACTGGTTTTCCGAGTTCCATTCATTCACACTGCACAGCTTTCAATATTGGTATTCCGAGTTCCACTCATTCACACTGCACAGCTTTCAATACCGGTATTCCGAGTTCCACTTATTCACACAGCACAGCTTTCAATACTGGTATTCCGAGTTCCACTCATTCACACTGCACAGCTTTCAATACTAGTATTCCGAGTTCCATTTATTCTTCTGGAAGGACTGAAGCTGCGACCCAGCACGCCGGGTCGCAGCTTCACGATGGAAAGTGGAGAGTTGGTTGGTTGTTGGAGTTTTACATCCTGGCAACATCAAAGGTCATAGCAGGACCAGTACAGATTTGTGAGAGTGCACGCTGATGGCAACTTTATAGTGCCACCCACTGGGAACTTAGGCTTATGGCACCATGACCCGAATATTACACCCAGTCACATTATCCTGACATTTACTTAACCAGTCCTTGCCCTATCCTATTATTGCTGAGCACCAGGTTAGGAAGCGCCTAGTATCAATTTTTATAAGTCATTGGTTTGACTCGACTGGGAACCATGCTCCCGATCTCCCGCATGCGAGACCCAGGCTCTACTGATACCGTGCCACCCCGCCCGGAAAGTGGAGAGGTGGTAAATACACAAACATAAAGTGGTATATTATCTCATGTAAAATATTTGCTATGACAATTCCACAACAATCTATATTAGAACCAAATATGTGGCAAGAATGCTGTCGAGTTTGGTCATCGGGTGTTTTAATGCATTAATGTTCTTCTTTTTTTCCCCTTTTTTTAATTGAGGCTGTATTTATACTGTCCATAGCATATAAGCCCGGGTACCCAGGCTTGTTTTCAATGCTGGCCAGTTGTAGTGTTGGTGTTATCTTACCACATAGTAGCTGCTGATAAGGTATTTGATTGCCTGCATTTTAGTAGCAGATAGATAATTGGTTGGTATGGTTAGTAGACTATGTTAGTTTTTTTGGATTTTCTTGGCATATATGTATTTAATTTTGTTTCTACTCTTATTACTATACTAGCCTACTCCTATTTACATATCATAGGCTTCTATGTAGCTGTGTGGTGTGTTATCTGGCTACTTTTGGCATGGTTACCAGTTCTAGGGGCGAAGTGGGCTTAAAGTATGTGGTGTATATAGAACGATACAGCTGGGAGTGACACCAACTTCAATTGTGTGTGTATAAGCTTAAGATATTAACGGGCTTGCTTGTACACATATACCATCTATCCTGAATTTGGAATACCCGTTTTGTCTTGAACCCTTATGTGAATATCTCTCTTATCATTCCGTATGTGAGTTGCTATCTCTCTATATATAACATATGCCTATCTTCTCGCATTTTCATATCGGATATAACGATCGAGTGTAATACCTAAACAGTCCTTGCCCTATCCTAGTAATGTCGAGTGCAAGGTTAGGTAGCCACAAGTATCAGTTTTGTAAGATTTTCCTATTTGTACTTGGTCAGGATTCAAATTCCCAACCTTCAACACGGGAATCCCTGCACTGTCCCAATTCGGCCGTTTGATTCTTCGCATCATGAAGATCGCCGCATTTATGTAGCGTTTAATGATGGTTCTAAGTCAACTCTCAAAAGTGTTCCATTAATGAATGTGTGTTTTAATCACCAAACCGGAAATGATACAAATTACTACATCGCTTTCACTGCGCGTGCACTCTGCAACCAATCCGTGACCGCACCCACATTCCCGGCTTTCCTCCCTCAACCCCAGTCCTGATATGACCTTAGATGTTGACAGGACGTAAAACTCCAACATTCAACCAACTAACCCTCCCTCACCTCACCCGGCCTTTTCTGACACCCACCCCCACACCTCACCACTACCCATCACCCACGTCCCGTATATGTCCACCCGGGCCATGCACACAATGACGTTACCACTTTGCTACTTTGCTACTTCACTGCGTGAAATGATTGGTAGAAAATTGGACGGCAGACGCCACTGCCCTCTGGTGTGAACGCCTCACACTAAAGCTTAATGGCGTTGTCATGGCGGTCAGAGTTCGTTCAGCGACTTCGTTTGTGTGGCTGATCACCGGAATGTGTCCCGTGGTTGGTTGGTTGTTGGAGTTTTGCGCCCTGGCAACATCTAATGTCATATCAGGACAGGTACTGACTTGTGACAGTGCACACTCATGGCAACTTTATAGTGCTGTTCCACTGGGAAATCAGGCCACCAGCACCATGACCTGATATCCCACTTAATCACATTATCCTGACACTGAGCTAACGAGTCCTTGACCGATCCTAATAATGCCGAGCGCCTGGGTAGGAAGTGAAAAGTATCAATTTTGTATGTCATTGGTTTGATTCGACCGGGAATTGAACCACTAACCTCGCTCACTGGAGGCAAGTGCTCTTACCTATTCAGCAACTACGCTCGGTTTGTGTCTTGTGAGTGTGCCGCATAATTTATTATGTGAATATAAATTACGAATAAGATTCCTCCTCTCATTTACTCCGTGGCTGCCATTGTCATCCCTGCAACCGATACCTACATCGGTGGCGCCATCACCGTTTTTTTTTTTACACTACTCATTACTGTGCAGCTCTCTCACTCGCCGCTGATTTTTTGTCTATCTTTTTCGGAAAGGCCTGATTTTTTGCCAAAGCATATATTACTCAACCCTAGTTTCATTTGTTGTGTCCTTTCTAATCAAAGAGTAATTATTTATAGCTTTTATAATTGAAGCCCTGTATTTGATAGCAGCCCATTAGAGCCGTAGGTAGGATTTTTTGTTTGGGATTTGGCAGATGTGGGGACTGATAACATATTGAAAGACAATGAGGGCTGAAGGCATGAGGCAGTTGGAAATGTCTTATACAGGATGTCCACCACCAAGCCGCCCTCTGACGGCAGTGGAAGAACTAATGAAGTGGATAGCAGCTCCGATTGCAGCATGCTCTGTGAGACATCTCTTATACATACTAGATTATAGAGCACATATGCATATATATATAAATATGTACATGTGTGTATGTGTGCATGTGTGCATGTGTGCATGTGTGCATGTGCGCAAGTGCGCATGTGGGCATGGGCGCATGGGCGCATGGGCGCATGTATGCATGTATGCATGTATGCATGTATGCATGTATGCATGTATGCATCTACGCATGTACGCATGCACGCATGCACGCACGCACGCATGCATGCAAGCATGCACGCATGCACACATGCACACATGCACACATGCACACATACACACATACACACATACACACATACACACATACACACATACACACATACACACATACACACACAGACACGCATACACACATACACACATACATGCATACACACATACACACATACACACACTTATACACACACATACACACACATACACACATATACACATATACTCATATACACATATACACATATACACATAATCACATATACACATATACATACATACATACATACACACATACACACATATATACAACTATATATACATACAAGCATATATACATATATACATATATACATATATACATATATACATATATACATATATACATATATACATATATGCATATATACATATATACATATATATATATTTCTATATATACACATATACATGTATATACATATATATATATATCAGTGTAAACATGGCGTGTCCAAAGGGATTGCCCCTCTCTGACCTGCTGACCTGATGGCCCAGAGCGCCACCTGGTGTATATGCTCGGCACATTTTCTATGACAGTGTGCTGCAATGTAAGTCATAGCATAGCCCCACAGCACTTTGTCGACACTTCGGTGACAAGGACGTGAAAATCTTGACGTGGCGATGGCGCTGAGCCCCGCGTGGGAGACGCTACTTAGACGGCCTGGACAGGGGTGCCTGGGGGGCAGCCCAGACATCCCCACGGTCTTCCCAGCATGCATCAGCATTGCAAGAAAACGTCCGAATTGCCACAACTGAAGCGCCACATCACCATTAATTCGCTCTGTTTTGGGGTATTTTTTTTCAACACTACCCGCAAAGCAGGCTGGGTTTTTTGTCACTACCAGCCGACCACCCACCTTCCCCTCCCCTCCCCTTTCTCTCTCTCTCTCTCTCTCTTCCCCCCTCCCTCTCCCTTCCCTCCGCCGACACCCTGCCCCGCCCTCCCCCTCTCTCCCCTCTTCCTCCTCCCTCTCCCTTCCCATACCGCCACCCTGCCCCCACCCCATTCTCTCTCCCCCCCTCTCTCTCCCTCTCCCCCTCTCCCTTCCCATCCGCCGCCACCCTGCCCCTCCCCTCTCGCTCTCTCCCATCTCTCTCCCCCTCCTCCCTCTCCATTCCCAACAACCGCCATCCTGCCACTCCCCTGCCATCTCTCCTCCCCCTCCCTGTCCCTTCCGACCGCCGCCACCCTAGCCATCCCTTCCCGTCTCGTTCCCTTTTCTCCCCTCTCTCTCGCCCTCCCACTCCCTTCCCACCGCACCACCGCACCACCGCCACCACCACCACCACCACCACCGCCACCACCACCACCTCCATCACCGCCGCCCATCAACTGCCCCTTTAGCCGGCAATGGTGTAAATAAGCTGCACAAAACATCCATCACAGTCATCAGGAAATTTAAACATCAGAGCCACTTTAAAATCGCGTCAGCGTAATTTCAAATTAAAAGAGCAGCAGCTTGCCACTTCCCACGTCGGTAGTGAACGTCATGTGTGATATCTGCAAAGATTGCTTTCCAGTTTTGTGTTTGGTGGAATGTTTCTTATCATTTTTTTTGTTCTTCCTTCTCAGTGGGTGGCGTGAAGATGTGGGAAATTCGTGGTGTGTTTGTTTGTGGATCAAAATTTGTGTCATCGGGGTGATGAAAATGGGAAATATTGCGCTTAGAGCGGGACTCGAACCTACATCTCTTTGCATTCCGGGCCAGTGTGCTAACCATTACACCACCTAGGCTCCCTGATATCACCATACTGCCCAGGCCTACCTGTCTATGTGGTTACTTGCCTGAGAGGTCAGTGCAGACTACTACACTCGTCCCCCTGGAATTGTAAGTCTTGTAATGCTTACAATTACATACAGGCAATAATGCACTTACACATACATACATAGGGCAGGTTCAACAACCATACAGTGCATAGCATGTATAGGATCCTGGTCATGGAAACCAGTGTCGTAGGGGTGATGAAAATGGGAAATATTGCGCCTAGAGCAGGACTCAAACCCACATCTCTTTGCATTCCGGGCCAGTGTGCTAACCATTACACCACCTAGGCTGCCTGATATCACCATACTACCCATGCCTACCTGTCTATGTGGTGACTTGCCTGAGAGGTCAGTGCAGACGACTATACTTGTAATGACCCAGTGAACAGTTGCTGTGTGTGCTCACTGGGAGACTATTGTAAATTTACATACTACTGGTATGTTAGGTAGTTGATTGGTTGTTGGAGTTTTATGTCCTGGAAACGTCTGTGGTCATATCAGGACGGGTACCGACTTGTGACAGTGTGCACTCATGGCGACTTTATAGTGCTGCCCTTCTGGGTGACCAGGCCACCAGCACCATGACCTGATATCCCACATTATCCTGACGCTGAACCAACTGGTCCTTGCCCTATCCGGATAATGCAGAGTGCCTGGCTAGGACGCGCAACATTTATCAATTTTTTAAGTCGTTGGTTTGACTCAACAAGGGTTCAAACCCACAGATTCAAATCATGTGATATATCAAAACGGGAGACTGGGTGGTAAGTAAATGTTTGAGTGGAAGGGGGAGTGAAGTGCTGAAGGAGTGAGAAACAGTGAGAAAAGATGAATGAGTAAGAGTGTGAACTTTTGGGTTAGTGAGTTAATAGGCGAGTGAGTGTGAGAGCTAACGGGTGGGTGGCTGGGTGAACATGTGAGTGAGTGTGAGTATTACCTGGTGGGTGAGTACATAGGATAGTGAGTGTGAGTGTTTGAATGAATGAGAAACTTAATGCATGGGTGAGTAAATAGATGAGTGAATGGAGTGTTAGCGGGTGGGTGGGTGAGTGAGTGAGTGAGTGGGTGAGTGAGTGAGTGAGTGAGTGAGTGAGTGAGTGAGGGAGTGAGTGAGTGAGTGAGTGAATGGGTCAGTTAGTGTGAGTATGACTGGGTGGGTTAGCAATTGAGTGCATGATAAATAAGTGGGTTAGTTGGTTGGTTGTTGGAGTTATACGTTCTGACAACATCTAAGGTCATATCAGAACGGGGATAGGTGGATGAATATGTGAGCAACAACAATGCTCCTAGTAAGTTGAAGGGATGTGTCCACGATTATTTACATTATGAAACCATGTGAAGATTGATCAAATCGCTTTAGACAATGTGTATTAAATACATGTAAATTCCTGGAAATATAATCTAGCTTTTACGCACACATTATTCGAGTGTATTGGTTGCC
Source organism: Branchipolynoe longqiensis (assembly GCA_030323885.1). Classification (NCBI taxonomy): domain Eukaryota; kingdom Metazoa; phylum Annelida; class Polychaeta; order Phyllodocida; family Polynoidae; genus Branchipolynoe; species Branchipolynoe longqiensis. Next base: position 88,339,847 of record CM059189.1, read on the forward strand.
AGTTTTACAGTCTAACTACACGATTGCCCATTCGTTAAAGCGGCATAGTCCGATTAAAGCATCAAATTATTCGAAACCAAGACACTTATGTAGATTTGATTCTACATATCAAACTTATGGTGCGCCTATTAATGCATAGGTCACAACTGCCTTGGGGTGTTTTTGCGGCGGCCGTAAGTCACCCCATCGGCCAGACCGTGCGGCCACCGTACGGTGGATCGCGGTCGCCGTACGGTGACTGCACGGTTTTTTGCTCGCCGCAAGGGATTGCGGTTTTTTTAAGTTGAAGTTATCTTAAATTGCAATGCCGCAAGGACCGCACGACACCTTACGGTCACTTTTGTTGACATGAAAAGGTCTTAAAATGAATTCCAATACGGTACAAAATTCATATTTGTGTGATCAATATTAAGAAAGTTATGATGTTTTTATATATTAAAGACATGCATAAAGTTAGAAATATCTTGACTCAGTTCCTTCAACTTCAAATAAACACGGCGACAAGAACCACCTTGCGGAAACCGCAAGATTGCGGCGACACAAACAGCAAGGTGCATTGCGGTGACCATACGATTTGTGAATAGATCAACAGCAGACAGCAACACGATAATATTTGCATAAACCGCAAGACAGACCGTAGACTGCAGCACCATACGGCAACCGCATGATTTGTGACCTAAGCATAAGTACGTGTTACTGCATATACGGGCATAGGCATCGATGGGATAATTTTATGTAAAATAATATGGCAGCAACTTAAAAACCATCGGATTATGCAACTGCAATTAAGACGCACCAAGTACTAGATAGCTGGCACTTATTTATGTGTCTCTTGATCTAATGGAGTGGAATAAGTAATATATTCTCTGGCCATGAATATCATCCGACGCGAGTGAGATTTTCCCGCACTAGCAGGTGCTCATGGCGTCACCAGTCATGAGCATGGGGAGGAGGCAGTAATAGGGCATGGGGAGGAGGCAGTATTCGGTGTAATAAAATATATAACAAAAACAATTCCCTTCCACACTTGTATACTCACATAATGCGCTATGCATGGCATATATGGATATATATATAATATATATATATATCATCATCATCATGCTGTTGGTCGCAATGCCACAAAGACTGCTTTTATTTCTTAAACGCCTCTATTGCGCATGGTTGGGCATTTCATAAAAGCTGCTTGCAAAGTGTTGAAGTGCTGCTGGCTTTTGCAAGTTAGTAGCAGCACTCTCTCGGGGAGCAAATAGAGGTCTCACACCGGCAAGAACATGTCAAGACAGGCGCAAAATATTTGTCCCTGCAGTAGCTGGCCGGGAGATGTTGGGAGTTCCCTTCATAACTGCCCTTAAAACTGCCATGGAAGCATGGTTTTCTGTTAGGGTTTGCTCCCTTAGCCGTTGGTTCTATCAAGAACCTATACCACAAGGCAGTGGTTTATAACTTTGCAAGGCAGGGGTGTCAAACTCCCTGAGGTATTTTAGCAGATAGGTACTACATTACCCACATACCATATATATATGGTATGTGGGTATGGTATGGGGCATGTCCAAAGGGATTAGCCCTTTCTGACCTGATGGCCCGCACCACCACTTGGTCTATATGGGTGGCACATATGGTATGACAGTGTGTTGCAGTGTAAGTCATTGTCATAGTTGCTGCACAGCACTTTGTCGCCACTTCCGGCGCGTCAAGCGTGATCTAAATAGCCCGACACGCCGGCGCGATCCCCTGTCAATCCACTCACCGTGTTTGTCACGTAACCTTCCCGCAGGGGATGCCACAAAATGAAATGTTATGTTTCATAACTTACCACCAGGCGGCGCCACGCGGGCGTATAAAGTCCAATAAGCAGTGAAAGGGTCTTTTCAAGAAAAGACTGCCTCTGGGGGGGGGGGGGGGGGGGGGGCTTGGAGGTGAGTTGCTCCCGAGTAGGTTAGAGTGGGATGGAGTGGAGTTGAGGATAGTAGAGTGGAATTGAGTGGAATGGAATGGAGTAGGGTAGAGTGGGATGGAGGAGAGTGGAGTGGGAGGGAGTGGAGTGAAGTGGAGTAGAGTAGAGTGAAATTGTGTGGAGTAGAGTGCATTGGAGTGGAGTAGAATCGAACGGAGTGGAATACAGTATAGTGGAATGCAGTATAGTGGAATGAAGTAGAGTGGAATGGGATGGAGTAGAGTGGCGTGGAATGGAGTGCAGTGGAATGGAGTGCAGTGGAGTGGGATGGAGTGAAGTGGATTCGAGTAGACTGGAATGCAGTAGAGTAGAATTGAATGTAGTGGAGTAGAGTAGAGTGGGGTGGAGTTGAGTGAGTTGGAATGGAATGGGCTAGAGTGATTGGAATAGCTTGGAGTAGAGTAGGATGCGCGAAAAGGAAGAAGGCAAGGCAGAGGTGGAGAACAGAGAGGCGTTTATTGGTACGCCTCACAACATAAAGCTATACAGGAGAGTAAGTAAGCAGCTCATAAGGAGCAAGGTAACAACAGTACAGTGGAGAGTAAAAAAGGAGCGCAATGCGAGCATTACGACCAATGGGATGGCCCGGAGCTGAGCTACTCGGGGTATGGGAGAGTAGGGACGGGAGGGGATGGGGAAGACGCGGGGAAGTGTTGGGTGAGGGGTGGGACCTTGTAGATTAGTAGGCTCTGCTACAACTCGGCAGTGTAAGCGGCCTAATGCTAACCCGGTTTGCATGCATGGCGGGGACTGCTCGGCGCCCACACTGACACCTAGCGGTGGCTTCCCGGGACTCGCCGAGCAGCTCGCGACCAGCTCAACAGAGGCAAACTGCATTAACATCTAACCTGAGAGTGAATTACTCACCGCCGCTCTAAGTGGGATGCCATGGAGTGGCTAGAAGGTGGTTGTACCCCACCCCCACACCATACCCCAGACCCCCCACACCCCCACACCCCCACACCCCCACACCCCCACACCCCCACACCCCCACACCCCCACACCCCCACACCCCCAAACACCCACACCCCACCCCCACACCCCCACCCCCACACACCCCCACACCCCCCACCCACCCCCACACCCCCACACCCCCACACCCCCACACCCCCACACCCCCACACCCCCACACCCCCACACCCCCACACCCCCACACCCCACACCCCCACACCCCCACACCCCCACACCCCCACACCCCCATACCCCCACACCCCTACACCGCCACACCCACATCACCATCGCTCTCACCTCCCCCAACGGATGCGGTGGCTAGAATCAGAAGCAAACAAGATTCCTGTGTGGAAGGTCAGGTGTTAGAATCCCAGCCGAGTCAAATCAATGACTTATAAATTTGGCACTTGTCGCTACCGAGCCTGGCGCTCGGCATTATTAGCATGGGACAAGGACTGGTTAGCTCAGTATCGGGATTATGTGACTGAATGGGAAATCAGGCTCATAGAGCGAGTGACTTGGTCATCCTTTTATTTCTGTGCATAGAACGTGAAAGCAAGATTGGAAAGGGCATCACTTTAGTTATGTGTCAAGTCTTTTAATGCTTACAATTACATACATATAGATATAGTCAATGACCTTATGGCCCTGTCACACTACAACGCTTCTCGCCGACGCGCCGTCAGCGCGCAAAATATCTTCTATGCGTCGAGACACGTCCAACTTTTCAGCGGTTTGGGGAAAAAGTTTGGCGTCAGAGCGGCGCGTTATTCACGCGCGGCCAATGGGTGTCGACCTGTGAGGAAAAAGAATCAAAAAAGTTTGGCGCGACATCTTCATTTGACCTTAGATGTAGCTAGGATGTCAAACAACAAAGCAACAGTTTGGCGCAACGTGTAAGAACAACCGCCACGCGTGCGCGGCGACTGCCTAGCATTCGCATAACGTTATTCCAGCGCTGTCGACATCCTTCTGATGTCGCCATAATATTGGAACCCACGTGTTGACGTGCGTTGTGGATCATTGCGGTTTTTTGACACGCTTAAAACATTGAGCAACCAACTGTGGGCGCCGCCATCCTCTGGCGACTGTCGAAGTCCAGGATAGTATACTGACGTGTACCGACATTCGCATAACGTCCCCCTAACGTTTCCCGATGTTTCCCGACGTTTCGCCCAAAACTGACACACGTCGACGCGTGTTGGAGAGAAATGCCGTAGTGTGACAGGGGTATTACATATACATACATATACAGAGTAGGTTCAACAACCAAACAGCACGTAGCTTGGACACGATCCAGGTCATGGCACGAGTGTCATGGGGGTGATGGAAATGGGAATATTGCGCCTAGAGCGGGAATCAAACCGACATCTCTTCCATTCCGGGCCAGTGTACCAACCATTACACCACCTAGGCTCCCGGATGTCACCACCCTACCCACGCGGTCCTGTCTATGCGGCTCCTTGCGTGAGACGTCAGTGCAACCTACTAGTACTACAATAGCTAATGAATCCATAATCCATGGAGGTATCAACATCTACATTTACTTGTTATTCACAGTTGTTTTGATAATGGGGCGGTTGTTGTATCAATCAATTGACAAAGTATCTGTGTAACTGTAAGAAGGGGCAGTCAGGTGTAATGTGTTTTGTGCTGATTGAGCAGATTCTGTATGCGTGTTCCCTGTCTGTACAAGGGCATCCCCAGCATGGATTTACTATTGCCATTATTCTGTCCGCATTGATATTGCACGTTGGTTGGTTGATGGAGTTTTACGTCCTGTCAACATCTAAGGTCATATCACCATGGACACCCACTTGTGCCAGTCCACACACATGACAACTGTATAGTGCTGCTCCACTTGAAGACCAGGCGACCAGGACTATGACCTGATATCCTACTCAGCCAACCATTCCTGGCCTGATCCTAATAATGTTGAAAACCTGGATAAGAAGCAACAAGTATTAATTGTTAAGTCATTGGTTTGACTCGACCAGGGTTCGAACCCGTGGGTTCGAATCCCATTATCTACCAAAACTGGAGGCGGACGCTCACCTCACTCGGTCATCCTGTCTGGCATGTGTTAGTTTATGTTAGTGTTCACTATATGTTAGCATACATCATCACATGTCAGCATACATTAGCATGTTGGCATGTCAACATTAATTCCATACATTTTCACTTCAAGTATCTCCATGGTTAACCATTTAAAATGAAAATTACTTTAGACAAAAGTCAAATAGATTATATCAATCAACCTAATATATATTCATCTATTTTTTATAAAACAAATTGGCACTCAAAGCCATCGAACGGGAGATCGCGAGTTCGGTTCCCGGTCGAGTCAAACTTCCTAGGCTGGTGCTTGGCATTAATAGAATAGAAAAATGACTGGTTAGCTAAGTGTCAGGATAATGTGAATGTGTAGGATATATGGTCATGGTCAGCAGCGACCTGATCTCCCAGATTGCACCATGAGTGTGCACTGTCACAAGTTGGTACCCATCCTGATATGACATTACGTATTGCCAGGACGTAAAACTCCCAACAACCAACCAACCAACCCTATTTCTCAGCGTCTGCCTTGCTCTTATCTGATTGGATGAGGCGAGACGCTCGGTCTGCACACACAGGGATGGCCGGGCGCCCTGGGAGCCGGGCCGGCAAAAGAAGCCTAGGGAGATTCAGCATTTAAGGTGGCGCCAAATGTGATTTGCCTAACCATATTATCCTCATCTGATGACACCTAATCACCTTTGGGGTCGGAGTAGAACGATGGTGTCCGTGGTAGGATATATGCTGGTAAGGCTTGTTTAGTCAGCAATGTGTGACGTTATATAATGTGAAAGGTAATGGGTTTGATGGTAATTATTGCTTATATATGAGTCAGCCTCACGAAAATGGGCCAATTGGTGGTTTATTTAAGATGTCGACATTGCAATTCTTAAAGTGTAGGGCATTTCTTTGTTTTATATTAAATTCTCCTAGAAACAAATAAGGTTGTTGTATTTTCTGTACCTTTACATTCAGGATACATTAAAGGACTTTCCAACACCTCTGTCAATGCTAAACTATAATTATACTGTTCGACGCCGACATCCAATGCTCGACGCCAACAACTTCCCCCAATTGGCCTATTTTCGTGATCCTGACTCGTATATACATATGTATACATCTATTTATATGCATAAATATGTATATACATATATGTGCATACATGTACATCTATTTATATACATAAATATACTTATATACATATATATACATGTATATACATTTATACATGTATATATATATACACATGTGTATGTACATATATACATATACACATATATATGCATATATGTGATGTATAACTAATTATGCGAGTATAAATATATGTATGGGAATTATTATCATTATTGTTATACTCCATAAGACCCAACACTATACCGGTGGGTGGTGCCTGTGGCAGCATCACCTTAACCGGATGTAGACTAGTGTCAGTCACACCGGAGGATATTTTCTATATGATATATGCATAAATATGCATATATATGCATATATATATACATGCATATGCATGTATATACATATATACAAATACCTACATATATATAAACACATACCTACATATATATAAACACATACATGCATATGTATACATATATATATATATATATATATACATATATATACAGATATATATATACATATATATGCAGATATATACAGATATATACATATATATACACCCATACATCTACATACATATATATATATTTACATATACCTAAACATATTCAGATACATACATATATAAAGGTGCTAAGTTTATGTGATACTACACAAACAATGGCAAGTTGTACAGTGAAGGAGTGAGGGTGGGGGTTCTACTGCTGCAAATTGGAGTGGGTTTATGGGGTGTGACAATCGTTTACATAACCTAGATCCGTCACTGTCACATGATTGCTATCTGATCACATGATTCCCAGACTGCCATGGACGGGGATATCAGAAGAGTATTCCATTCGCGTGGACCCTGTGTGTTATCAGCGTTGCACGTGAGGGGAAACGAGAGGTGGTGGGTGGGGGAGGGAGGGAGGAGTGGAGGAAGTCTTGGTTGGTTGTTGGAGTTTATGTCCTGGCAACATCTAGGGTCATATCAGAATAGGTACCGACTTGTGACAGTGCACACTCATGACAACTTTATAGTGCTGCCTCATTAGGAAATCAGGCCACCGACACTATTAAACGATACCCCACCCAGTCACATAATCCTGACACTGAGTTTAACCAGTCATTGCCCTAAGCTATTAATGCCGAGTGCCAGGCTAGGAAGCGACAAGTTTCAATTTGATAAGTCATTGGTTTGACTCGACCGGGAACTGAACCCCCGACCTTCCTCACGCGAGGCTTGGGTTCTACCCATTTGGCCACCAGGGGCCAAATGCAGGAGTCAGTGTTAGCGAGCCAAAACGCGTTTTGAGCGGATTTCTGGTTTAGCGCCGAAAAGTCGGTATGCACGAGTCAGTGATAGGCCTAACACCATGCGTTTAAGGTCCGCGACACTAACCCCGTTTCACAGGACGTTTAAGGGCGGTTTTAGCGTAAGGTTGTTCCCAAATCTATTCAATGCTGTCATATTTAACAGAATTACATACGCAATAAGTGAAATTGCATGAAATTAACCCTAAATTGGAAGCAATTTTAACGCTGCCGCCGTAACGGCGGTGATATTAATACTTATATTTTCGAATCGACGAACGTAAAGTAAACAAACGGCCACCGCTGCCAGTGTGGAAAGCGACGTCGATGCGGCGGCTGCAGCGATTTGTTTACATTACATTCGTCGATTCGAAAATATAACTGTTAATATCGCCGCCGTTACGCCGGCAGCGTTAATATTGCTTCGAATTTAGGGTTAAATTGATAAAATTTCACTTATTGCGTATGTAATTCTGTTAAATATGACAGCATTTAATATATTTAAGCCTAATATATGGGTACAGACGCAGAGGGATTTCCCAAATCTATAAATAACTTCAGGTTTAGTTACAATGTACGTGTTACGCGCTCCTGCATACGACTTGACACACTTCCCGACGTCGGTGATAGCTAAACGGTAACAGGCTCTAACACCAAACCCCGCTAACACTGACTCCTGCATATGGCCCCAGGCCCGGTACAGGTAAAAGGAAGGAGGGAGTAGGCAAATACCTTTTTTTTCTCTCAGTTATTTTTGTCCCGGATTTTAGTATTTGACTATAATTTCCCGTCGCCGAATCCAATTGCAAGTCGCTTTGTGGACTTAATCCATGACGATTCACGATGCTATGGGATGGAATGGAATAGATCCCTTTCAATGTTGATAAATATTATGTATGCGCGCGCAGTTCGGCTGCAGGACGAATTGCACACTGCCATTGAATTTGCCAGTATGCGCAGTGCAAAAAGTTAGTAGAAATTAATAGAAATGCAGAACCCTAATCGTATGAATTTAATATAATCTATTTGATAAATATGTTTTCTATATGTGTCACAAGTGATTTGTTTCTATATCGTGTAGTTTTAGAGATATTTAACTTTTTCTGTATGAAGATTGTGCATGCCCATTGACAATGCATTGAGTTTACCAGTACGCACAGTCCAAAACGTCAGTTTTATTCTAAATTAATAGAAATGGAGAACGCTAATCGCATAAATGTAATATAATCTATTTGTTAAATATGTTTTCTATATGTGTTCCCAGCAGTTTGTTTCTATGTGGTGTAGTTTTAAAGATATTTAACTTGTTCTGTATGAAGATTGGTCATGGCCATTGACAATGCATTGAGTTTGCCGGTACGCGCAGTGCAAAACGTCAGTTTTATTCCAAATTAATAGAAATGCAGAACCCTAATCATATGAATTTAATATAATCTATTTATTAAATATGTTTTCTATATGTGTTCCAAGCGGTTTGTTTCTAGGTGGTGTGGTTCTAGAGATATTTCAATTGTTCTCTATGAAGATTGCTCACTGCCATTGAGTTTGCAGTGTGACAGTGTGTCACACTGCATCCAAACAGCGCACGCACTGACCGAGATACCTATGCTGACGTCATATGAAATAGGTCTATGGAATGGAATGGAACGGCGGGCGAGCCTTTGAAAGCATGGCGGCGCAGTGTAGTTATCCAAATCTTACTGCCTAACTCCGGGCTGACTGAGACCGAGTCAACAGTGCGCTAGTACGCGCTAGTACGCGCAGCCGCCACTAGGGGGTGGGGGTGTGATGGGGTGGGAGCGGTGCAGAGGAGGGGTGTAGGGGGGTGACACTTTATCAAAACACGTTTGGAATTATGGCCGCTCAGGTTGATGTTCAGATATTCTAGAATGTACTGATGTGATTTCACTGGGGGTGGGTGGGGAGGGGGGGGTGAGATATGTGTGGGCGGGGGAGACGGAGGTGTGTGGGGTGGGGGAGAGGAAATGTGGGCGCGGGGGGGGGGGGGTATGTGAGAGGGGGTAAGGAGGACAGGATATGTGTGGGGGTGGGGGAAGGGGTGGGGGATAGGGGAAGGGGTGGTGTTATTATGAGCAGACGCTCGCTCCAACTGTTACCCTGACATTTACATGAACTTGTGATGGCGCGAAATTGGAATGACTTTATCGACGCCGCCGTCGCCGTTGCCGTCGCCGACCCCGGACCTGTAGGGCTTTTTAGGTGGGCCCAACGAGGCGCTGTCACGGAGGTGACTCGACCCCGGGCATGTCCTAGCAATGCAGTGGGAGCGGGTGTGGGCCGGGAGGGGATGGGGAGTTAGCGGAGAGGCGACGGGGTTGGGGCGAAGGGTGGCGGGGGGGGGGGGGGGAAGGGAAGGGGAGGGGACCGGAGGGGAGGGGCAGGAGGGGACGGGGAGGGGACGGGAGGGGACAGGGAGGGGACGGGGAGGGGACGGGGAGGTGGAGGGGAGGGGCGGAGAGGGGACATAGCGGGGACGGGGAGGGGACGGAAGGGGGCGGGAGGAAAATTGACATAGGGGGTTGAAAGTTGCATAATCCAATGGGCTTTTCTTAACTATTAGTTTCTGCCAATTTGTTCTTCATTTTCTTTTAGATAAATGTATTAGGTTGGGAGATATAGTTTACCTTACTTTCGTTTGGGGTTTTGGAGATTTATATTAAAGGGCTGATGTTTGGGGATCTTTGAAATAAACATGTGCCAAGTTAATTTTGGTGGTGTTCACACCGAAATGCTCGACATCACAGGCTGCAGCAATGGTCCTGAGAATTAATGTTGTACATTTACACTTTCAGATATCACCAAAGTTAGCCATTTACAATCAAAGTTACTTTAATCTAAAGTGAGGCAGATAATAACAAGTATAATATCGTAATATAGTTATATTAAGTTATGAAACTCAAAACGATCGGCATATGCAACGTTAGTATGAATTTAATTCCAGTCATGTACATCGTTGCTGGTATCTTGTTTCATAGTAACACGCCCAAACACACACTCACTCGACCAGACGGAATGGCCGAATGAGTGAGAGCGTCCGTCTCCCATGTTGGTAGACCATGGGGTCGTGGGTTCGAAACCTGGTCGAGTCGAACCAATGACTTAAAAATTGATACTTGTCGCTTCCTAGCCAGGCGCTCAGCATTATTAGGATAGGGCAAGGACTGGTTGGCTCAGTGTCAGGATAATCTGACTGAGTGGGATATCATGCCATGGTGCTGCCAGCCTGGTCTCCCAGAGGGCCAGCACTATAAAGTCGCCATGAGTTCGCAGTGTCACAAGTCGGTAGCCGTCCTGATATGACTTTAGATGTTGGTAGGACGTAAAACAACAACAAGCAAACACACACTCACTCACCTATCGGTCTGGGTTCATGATAGACAGTCAATCATCCATGTCTTACCCTGCCGCCACACTCCACACACCGCTATGACACACACTCTGACCTTCTTCAAGCATGATGGCGGACATTCCCCTCCACTGAATATTAATCGGTAAATTTACAGCAGTATTTGAGAACCACCACGAAAATAAAGAAGTAACGTAATTGTTTGTGAAGTCCGTCCCCACGCCCTCCAGCCCTATCCCCACGTCCCAGACTCCACACCCCACACCCCACACCGCACACACCACACCCTACACCCTACACCCACACCCCACCCCCACACCCCACACCACACACACACACTCCACACACCACACGCATGCACACACCACCCACACACACACCACACACACCACACACACCCCTCACCCCACATCCTACACCCCACACCCTACACCCTACACCCCACGCCCCACACCCCACCCCCACACCCCACACCCACACCCCACACTCCACACACCACCCACACGCACACACCACACACACCCACACACCACCCCCACACACAACACACACACCCCACACCCAACAACCTACACCCCACACCCCACACCACATACCCCACACCCCATACCCCACACCCCACACCCCACACCCCACACCCCACACCCCACACCCTCCAACACCGTCCCCATGTCACAGACTCGACACACCCCACACCCCACACAGCATCCACACCCCCACAACCCCACACCCACACCCACCACACCCCCACACCCCACACCCCACACACCACACCCCCCCCACAACACCCCACACCCCACACCCCACACCCCACACCCCACACCCCACACACCCCACACCCCACACCCCACACCCCCACACCCCACACACCCCCACACCCCCACACCCCACACCCCCACACCCCACACCCTACACCCTACACCCCACACCCCACCCACACCACACACACTCCACACACCACCCGCACCCCACCCATACCCCACACCCCTTCACCTCGTGCCGGCCTCCTTGGCCGACGGGCGCGGGTATGAATACTGATGCCGTGTTCTGAATGCTGCACAAATAATGGCGAATTTCACGCCAATCAAGTCGCCCTTGACTCTGTCGCGTTGCAAGAGCTGCGATCGCGGCGCTGGCGACCGGGGCTGAGCGAAATCCACCGCACTGTGATTAAACACGACAGAACACGTATTCAGGGGAGAGCCACGCCCAACTGATGCAGCCATCGGTCATCAGTCACATGACCCCATATGCAAGTGTGCTATCTATCAGCTAGTGTATAATGCTAGAATTGTAGGTGCTGTCAAAGGTATGCATATATGATCGCACTAAGTGTATGCCTATATATATAATTATATATAATTATATATATATATATAATTATATTATAATTATATATAATTATATATAATTATATATATATAATTATGTATATATATATATATTTGTGATGAATTTATTCACCCTGCTCAAAACGGATAAGTGTGTTAATACTTGTTTTCACCGCCGGTCAGCACTAGTCCAATTTTATTTAAATGTGTTGAATTTTATTTTAGTAATAATTTAGGTTTTCTTTCTTCTTGTTTATGGCTTGGAACTGTTAGCGGATATACATACGCTCGTGTGATGTAGAGCATTATACCGGTATAAATAACAGAAGTTTCCCTGTATGATCTATTTACTCTGGAGGCCTACACTATTCACCAAATAGGAATGGTGGCGCCATAAGCGTGCGTCTATCAATCCACAATGGCCGACTTCCGGTATTTCTCGGCACGCAATATATATATATGAATATATGCTCATATATATATATATATATATATATATATATATATATATATATATATATATATGTGTGTGTGTGTGTCTATATATAGGCAGTGGAACAATAGCAATAGAGAAAATAGACGACGACAAGTCTGGTTCACGAAATATACATATTCTCTGACAAGATAATACATTGATTAAAGTTGCATAGTCCGATGGTTTTCACTTTCAGAAATTTTCTGAGATAAATACATTAGGTTGATCGCTGTAATGTACCTTACTTAAACTTGAAGTAACTTTTATTTTAATTGGCTAACTTTTGAGATATTTGAAGTGGAACCATGCCAAATTAATTTTGGCAAGCTTGTCAAAACTCTGGCCCCATGGGCTTCTGCAGTAACATGTTCTATTCAATTGCCTCAGTATTCCTTTCTGTGTGGTGAGACATTTTTAAAAGTGCACCAGTATCTAAGTTAGATATGTAGAATCAAATTTAGATAATTGTTTTGGTTTTGAAAATTTGATATGTTAATCGGACTATGCAGCTTTAACCCACCGAATAAAATGTTGCAATCAGAACTGTGGCGCCGGGAAATGGTTGACACTGGTGGTGGGTAGGTGGCGCCGCCGTGGTAGAAATTGGAACTATAAGGCCCTGTTATCAGGTTATATTTAGTTTGTTGTTTCACGTCCTAGCGCTGTGTATAATAATGTTGGTGGTATATTGTGCGGTCATATGGCAGGATAAGAAGTGAGCGGGAGTTTTATGTCTTTGTTTATATTCCCATAATATATTATAGAACATATATTTATATAGCTGTATATATTACGAGATTGTAGTTATATCTATGCCATTGGAAGCCGTTATCCTTTACCAACATCTGAAATGAGATGCCAATCGATCTCTAAATGAGCGTAGTTGGTGAGACCAGACGGGATGGCCAAATGAATTAAGCGTCCGTCTCCGGTAAATCATGGGATTCAAAGCCACGAGTTTGAACCCTGGTTGAGTCAAACCAATGACTTAAAAATTGATTTCTTGTCACTTCCTAGCCAGCCGCTCGGCATTATTAGGATAGGGCAAGAACTGGTTGGCACACGGCCACAAACCAGTACCCATACTGATATGACCTTTGATGTTGCCAGGGCGGAAAGCTTCAACAACCAACCAACTAAATGAGCATAGTTCCCCTGTTGTGCTAACAACTAGTATCAGTGAATGGTAATTACTGGATTATTTCGCGTGGACCATTATGATCGGTGAACAGTCAGTGAGTCAGCCCGTGACCATGACATTGTAGAACGTAGCCTGGTGCCTATTTAGGTGAGCAGCTTTGGGGAGGTAGTGGGGGGGGGGGGGGGGGGGCTTTTGGCAGCTTGTTTCCAACGACGGGTGTGACTGTGAATGAAACCAGTCACGTAAAGGTTATCTGGTTTCCCGCCTGACTGGCGCGGTATGGTCTCCCAACGATCCTCCCCCACCCACACCACACACCCACCCCACCCTCACCCCCACCACCTCCCCACACAAACCACACCCACAACCCACACCCACAACACCCACAACCCAACCCACCACCCAGCACCCCCACCCGCACCCACCCCCACCCAAAACACCCCCCCCACCACACCAACCCCCACCCCCCCCCACACCAAACCCACCCACCCAACCCGACCACCCCCACCCCAAACACCCACACCCACACCCAACCCACACCCCCACCCACCACCCCCCCACCAACCCACACCCGCACCCACACCACCACCCACACCCCCTTCACTAGGGCTGGCTATCCACTCAGGCGCCAACAATCCATCAAGTCTCTGCGCATGCGCATGCTAGTCTCATTTCTCTATTTCCATGTGAAGTCAAGTCTTATCGTTCATTCGTGTGTGGTCCTTCCGAAGGAGGATCGCGGTCATGCGCAATGATCGGTGGTTGTGTTAGAAAGGGTCTATAATAAGTTGCGATCCACATAACACATTAACAGACAGTTTACTAGACCTGTGTATGGCAGTCAGCACAAACCGCTATTATTAATGACCGTTTGTAAAATAAGTCTGCGTTGGGTGGATTTTGTAAGAGAAATGATTTAACTATAACTTGTAAGACATCACCACGACATTCACCAGGGAGCAGTGAAAGTACGTACTCGGGACCTATAACAGGGCTCACATTTTCGAAGATTTAATGGGTTCTATGTGGAATCTGGAATACGGATTGATAAATAGCCGGAAGACCAGTCGTTGGGCGCTGACAAAAGACTTATTCAGCAGAATCAATATATTTACCCCAAAAATATATATAATGAGACCCCGCCGTCGTTGGTTGTTGATCTACTTCCGGTTTCCCCTTCCTCTCCTCCTCTTCCGTCCCCTCTCCCTCCTCCCTCTCCCTCCCCTCTCTCCCCCTCTTCCTTTTCTCCCCTCTCTCTCCCTTTTTTTGTTTTCTCTCCCTCCCTCCCCTCTCCCGCCTCTCCCTCCCTCCTTCTCCCTCTCCCTCCTCCCTCTTCTGTTCCTTCTTTCTCCCTCTTCCCCCCCCCCTCCCTCCACCTTCCTCTCCCCTCCTCCTTCCCCCTCCCTCCCCTCTCCCTCTCTCCCCTTTCTCCCTCCCTCTTCCTCCCTCCTCTCCTCCTCACACTCTTTCTCCTCTCACCTTTCCCCCTCCTCGCTCCACCTCCTTCTCCATTCCCCTCACTCATCCTCCTCCTCCCCTCCCCTCTTCTCTTCTCTCCCCTCCACTCAGCTCCCCTCCCTCTCCTTCTATCGCTTTCTTACCTCCTCTCTTCTTCCCTCGCCTCTCCCTCCCCTCGCCCGCCCACTCCCTCTTCCTCTCCCTCCTCCTCTCCCTCCTCCTCTCCCTCCTCCTCTCTCCCCTTCTTCCCTTCTTCCCCCTCCTCCTTTGAGAATATTTGTGTTGGGAATGCAAAGTAAAATCAACTGACAAGAGACATTAATAAAAAAATATAAAAGGTGTAACACACAGAGGCCATTATATCATTATTTTCCAATTTAAACACCATAATTTCCAGCCACCTCTGTTCCAGTGATATATATACACATGTATATATATATATATATATATATTTATAGCTATTTATATTTACTTAGAGTAGGTGTAGTAATATCTGTCTTTAAGGGACATGTCTTTTGTCATTCGAGGGACAGTCATATTGAACAAAAACAGTTTGTACACTGAAAGGATGATTGTTCTCACATGGCAGAGTTTCGCTGGTCTTTAGTGGTCGCAGAATACATGTAATTACTGTATATATTATCGCAGTCTATAGCCTCATCGGTACGCATTGTCCATGGAGAGATAATCACTTCCGGAACGAGCAATTAGTATTTCCTCTCCTGCTAACAAGCAAGCAGCTCATTATATGCACACAGATATACATTTATGTATATGTATATGAGTCAGGATCACGAAAAGAGGCCAATTGGGGAAAGTTGTCGGCGTCGAGCATCGATGTCGGCGTCGATCGGTATAATTATAATTTAGCATTGACAGAGGTGTTGGAAAGTCCTTAAATTTATCCTGAATGTAAAGGTTGCGAAAATACAACAAGCTTATTTGTTTCTAGGATAATTTAATATAAAACAAAGAAATGCACTACACTTTAAGAATTGTGACGCCAACATCTGTTAAAGTTGTCGGCGTCAATCATTGGATGTTGGTGTCGATCAGTATAATTATAGTTTAGCATTACCAGAGGTGTTGGAAAGTCATTAAATTTATCCTGAATGTAAAGGTCGAGAAAATACAACAACCTTATTTGTTTCTAGGATAATTTAATATGAAACAAAGAAATGCACTACACTTTTAAGAATTGCAATGCCGACATCTTCAATTGACCATCAATTGGCCCATTTCCGTGAGGTTGACTCATATATCCATTTACATATACATACATATATATCTATATCGATATATTACACGATGGCTTTCTTTGGAAGCATTAGGCACGGTGGCTGAATCGGTAGAGTGTAAGCCTCCGGTGCAGGAGATCTGGAGTTTGGAGCCCGGTCGAGTCAAACCAATGACTTGTAAAATTGATACTTGTCGCTTCCTAGCCTGGCACTAGTCATTAATAGGATAGGGTTAGCCTATCTGGTTAGCCTATTGTCACGATAATGTGACTGAGTGGCATGTCAGGTCATGGTGCCGGTGGTCTGATTTCCCAGTGGGGCAGCACTATAAAGTTGCTATGAGTGCACACTGTCGCAAGTCAGTACCCGTCCTGATATGACCTGAGATGTTGCAAGGACGTTAATCTCCACCAACCAACCAAATCTTCGGAAGCAAAATGCAATCACACCTAGGAGAGAATAAGTCCACAATTAATGGTCTGCTGGATCCATATGCAGCAGCTGCCACTTGGGACTTGCAAATATGGGGAGCGGCACGGTCCCCGCCTGTAGTGATCGGATGTACCCGCGAGCTGCTCGGAGCTGCTCGGAGCTGCTCGGAGCTGCTCGGAGCTGCTCGGAGCTGCTCGGAGCTGCTCGGAGCTGCTCGGAGGGTTGCTGGAGGGCATTGTAGTTGGCATTGCCGATGTTAATTGGCCGGGTGCCAATATACATGGTGTTCAACTGTGATCATACACACACACCCTCACCAGGCACACACCGGCATTCTTCATGAGTCTCGCACAGCGATATGCATATAGATATATACAGTAAAACCTCTCTAAATCGACCTACCATGACACCCATTTTAAATGGGCCATTTAGGGACGTGGGCGGTTTAGGGAATAGTTTTTTATCGTTACAATAATATCATGGGCGATCGCATGGGACCCAAATAAAGTGATCGATATAGGGGAGTGGTCGATTTGTGGAGGTGGTCGGTTAAAGAGGTTCTGTTGTAAATATATGGGTTGAATATATAATGCGGCAATGGCAATTAACCGGCATCCTGATAGCAATGTGAGCTTATGTGACAGAAGAAAAAAAACACCATCAGCATCATGGCTATATTAGTATATCCCTCCGCTACATAGTGTAATGTATTTGAAGGCTTTGCATGCATGAGCATGGTTGAAGGTAATAGACATATTGTAAATCTGAACAGATAAACTATATTGTACCCATATATAGCGGAGGGTATTCTACCGTGGATACTTTTCATATATATATATATATATATATATATAATATATTATATATATTCATGTTTAATTCTCAAGAACAATAAAGGCAGCATTCTCAAGGACAATGAGGGCAGCACTATAAAGCCGCCATGAGTGTGCACTGTCACAAGTCCATCCCCATCCTGACATGACCTCAGATGTTTCCAGTGCGTAAAACTCCAACAACCAACCAACTAAGCACAGGGCGTTCCCTACACACCGACACTACTATAATCTTATAATGCGCGTCCCTATCTCTGCCGGACCGGAAGGACCGGTGGGACCGGATGCACCGGTGGGTGCGCGCGCACTGCCCGGTCCATCTCGGTGTGCCGTGTCCGGCTGCCATGCGCCGACATCTTGCATAAAAGCCTGACCCCGTGACGGATGTAGAGGGCGGCACCTGGCGGTCCGCAGCCTGCGAGTGCATTATGTATAGACGCGCAGAACGTGGCGCACCTTGCTGTGTTTCCATGACAACTCCCACGGGTGGTTGGGGAGGGGGAGTGGAAGTTTTTTGGGTGTTTTTTCTGTTCTCCTCCTTATGAATGTCGTGTATGCGCGCAATGCGCCTTGCTTGTTGTAGTTCTCCCAGAAATCACCGCGGCACGCTGTAAGTGAGCTGGGTCTTGGCGAGTAGTATATGGCAGATGGCACCCTGTGTCAGGCATTGGTTCCCAGCGTGTTCACATCGTACATATGTGGCTGTGGCTTGTTTTCTCTTTGACTGCATAGTAGACTGGCGTGCGCCTGCGCTATCTTCACAATTGCAAAGTGTGATCGGATTACACTTCGGCAGGTGGTTCTATTCAATGTCTCTTGTGTCTTCGCTGTATTGAATCCCATCATATACATGTATATATATATATATATTATCCTATTTCACATTACTATGTTTTATTCATATATTATTCTGTTCCGACTGTCGTCCATATTTTATTATTTTATCCTATTTCACATTCGTATTTGGTTGGCTATTGGAGTTTTATATCCTTAGAACATATAAGGTCATATCAGGGCGGGTACCGATTTGTAACAGTGCGCACACATGACGACTCTATAGTACTGCCCCACTGGGAAATCCGGCCACGGGCACCATGACCCAATATCACACTCAGTCAAATTATCCTGACACTCCTTGCCCTATTGTCCTATTAATGCCGAGGGCCAGGCTAAGAAGCGACAATTATCAATTGCATAAGTCATCCCTTGGAGGGGATGAGGGGGGGGGGGCAGGAGGGGAAGGAGGGGGTGGTTGGTTTATGTGGATACTTTATTTATAGTGTGATTTGGTTTCTATGTGGAATCTGGAATACGAGCTATCTGTTTATATAAGAGCTATTTTCCAAAACGCCAGAAGTGTATATACATATATGAAGAGGTCTTTTCGTAAGCACGCCCTACGAGCTTGGTATTGGCACTGCAAGCTCAGTTTTTGGATCGGTGCCTATCGCGTTTTGGAAAAGAGCTTTAAAACGCATCTCTGTCGATTTATTCGACTGGGATTAATGCGGGATTATTGCGAAAGGTCTCTGTGGTGGGTTGGAGGAGGGAGGGAGAGAAGAAGCTCTAGGGATTGGTGGAGGTGGTGCGTGGGGCGTGTGTGTGTGGGTGGGGGGGGGGGGGGTGAAGGTCATGAGGCGGAAAGCATCAATCTTCTCTCTAGAGCAGGCAGGGAAAACCAGACAAATCTGCATTGATTGTGACCAGACGGGCGTGACAATGCGCCATCTACTTACTAGGCAGTCGCAGCCTTCCTGACCTGCCATACTGCACCGTGATACCTTAGATATCAGTAGTGCATGCTGGTTATTGCCCCACTCACTGTGCTGTGTTACTTCAGCTGGTAGCAGTACTTCATACTGGCTATT